>JAHBBC010000002.1:0-1200000 GCA_019915015.1 Auriscalpium vulgare
CGCCCGCAATTGAACGGTGCCCAGGGCTGCCCACCGCCTTGCACCGCCGCGCACGCGCACGCGTGCCCACCCCACAGAAGCCCTCCAGGCGCGGCGCCTATCGCGCCCCGGGGCGCGGCCGCTGATCCTTATCGCGCGGCGTCAGGGTGCGGGCTGCGTGTGTGTCGCGCGAGGCATGGAATGGAATGCAGGAGGACGGCGGCGCGGCGGGCGAGGCACCGTCACGTCGCCAGCGGGGGCGGCAGGCAGGTAGGTGCACACGCGCTTATGGCAGCGCCAGCTGATGCATCGATAGCAGCGTGCTGTACAGCCAATACATGCATGCACCGCGCACCCATCGCCCGGCCCCGCATCTCGCCCAGCTGGACGGGGCGCGAAGGCTAACGTCTTTCTGGAGCCCGCCAGGGGATCCATCGATCGATGCGATAGTCGTGCAATGCACTTGTGCCACGGCCATCTGGTGGCGCCGCGCGCGCGTTGCCGTCCGCCTGCCCCCAGTGCGCCGGCCGCCCCGCCCCCGCCCCCGCGCGTGGGTGCCCCCCGGAGTCGCGGGTCACGCGCCCCACTAGCGCAGCTGGCCGGGCGGGCTTCGGGCGTTCGAACGCGGAGGTCGACGGGCGGGGACGGTCCGTTGCGTTTGCCGTGGCCGGGACGACGGCCGCGCACCCGGGCGGCCAGCAGCACTAGTGCCTGGGGCTCATGGGGCGGGGGAGTGCCCTGTGGGTGCGCTGCAAGCGTTGCGTGGTGCCGGCGACCCGCTGGGGCGGCGGATGCGCGGCCGGGGGCCAGGAGATGTCTGATGCCGGTGCGTGGCTTGCGCCTGCCGTGCTTATTGAACTCACGCAGAGTTCGGTGCAGCGCGTGTTCGATCAGAATTCCCCTGTAGTGGAACGTAGGGGGGATCTGTGCCCCTCGTCGTGCGCGGCATCCGCGAAATAGCGGCATCTCGGCGCAGACCAGACGGGGCGCCATAGCGAGTGCGTTGCCGTGCGACGGGGCGCGCGCCCGGGCTTATTGTCCTGCACGCAGTCCTGCTGGTGCACGGCTCCTCGTCGCGCGCGGCATGCGCGAAATATGCCTCGGCATCTCGTCACGCAATGCATTTGTGCCAAAGTGCCAGGGAGTGATAGGCGCGCGCCGCTGCCGTGCTTATTGAACTGTAGCGCAGTGTATACCAAGGACCCGCAAAGCAACAGGGCCCGGCTCTGAGTCTTTGCCCAGCGGACTGGGCTGTGATAGGCGCGTGCGCGATTTCTGCTGGGTCTGACCTGATTTGCGTGTTATTCAGGTGGGGCGCGATCAGGCCGAGCGACTGGGCGGGCATGCCGGGCGGACTTCGCGGCTGCGCATGATCTGCCCGCTGCTTGGCCAGACGGGTGCTCGTGGGCAGATCGGGGACCACCTGCTGGGCTGCGGCGGAAAGCGAAACTGAGTCTGCTCAGCTCGCGCTGACGTCACGTGAGCCTCGTGTCGGCAGGTCGGCATCCGTCGGTACCTTCTTGTTTGATCGCTCGGGTGCTTGCCTTATTTACAGTCGCAACGGCGGCCGTCGCGGAGCGGCGCGGACGATTGCTTCTGACGTGAGTGCATGTCTATGTGAGGTCAGATTGCTTGCTTACCGAGTTCTTTGGCTCCCTTTTCCGGACCCTCCAGGCTCACTCAGTTGGATATTGTATCCGTGACGCCGCCGCAACGCCCGTCGAAGGAGCCAGAATAATCCAGCGCGCACCCGGAAAGCAATAGAGCCCGACTCTTTCTTTACCCAGCGGAATTAGCTCTGATAGGCGCGTGTGCGACTTCTGCTGGGCCGTGCGCGATGCCGTTCTTCCCTGACTTGCGTATTATTCAGGTAGTGCGCGATCAGGCCGAGCGACTGGACGTGCATGCCGTGCGGACTTCGCGGCTGCGCATGATCTGCCCGCTGCTTGGTGACACGGGTGCTCGTGGGCAGATCGGGGACCATCTGCCCTCGGCAGGCTGCAGCGGAAAGTGCTCAGCTGGCGCTAGCGTCACGTGGGCGTCGTGTCGGCAGAGTCGGCATCGGCCGCGGAAGCGGCTCGGACGATTGCCTTTGAAGTGTGCGTTTCTACGCGAGGTCAAATTCAAATTGCTTGCTTACAGAGCTCTTTGGCTCCCTTTTCCGGACCTCCAGGCAGGCAGTCTCTGTCTGTCCGTCCTGGACGGACATTCAACCCACCTCGACGTACTTCGAAACTCAGTCTCTTCCCTAGAAAACATTCCCTTCTCCGGAGTGTCCAGGCAGGCCCGTCGGGGACCTGGGTATTGTGTCCGCGACGCCACCGCAACGCCCGTCGAAGGAGCCAGAATAATCCGGCGCGCACCCGGAAAGCAATAGGCCCGACTCTTTTTCTTTGCCTAGCGGACTTGGCTACCATAGGCGCGTGCGCGATTTCTGTTGGGCCGTTCTTCCCTACTTGCGTGTTATTCAGATCAGACCGAGAGACTGGGCGTGCATGCATGCCGGGCGGACTTCGCGGCTGCGCATGATCTGCCCGCGGCTTGGCGAGACGGTCGCTCGTGGGCAGATCGGGGAGCACATACGCGGCAGCGGCGGAAAGTGCTGACGTCACGTGTGCCTCGTGTTGGCAGGTCGGCATCCGTCGGCGACTTCAAGTTCTTGATCGCGATCGCTCGCGGGTGCTTGCCTTATTTACAGTCGCAACGGCGGCCGTCGGAGCGGCGCGGACGATTGCCCTGAAGTGAGTGCGTTCTATGTGGGCTCGAATTGCCTGCTTACAGAGTTCTTTGGCTCCCTTGTCCGCACCCTCCAGGTGTCTCAGAACGGACAGGCCACCCCTACATACGTACTTCGAAACTTAGCCCTTTCCCTAGAAAACGATCCATCCTCCGGAGTGTCTAGGCAGGCCGACGGGGACATTGGCGCGCTGGATATCGTGTCCGTGACGCCGCCGCCACGCCCGCCGAAGGTGCGGACAGCGCAGGCGGACCCTGTTGCCTCCAAACCCTGCCCAATGGCGCGTGTTCGGACACCGCAGGCGTGCCTGGCGCAAGATGCAGAAGTGATGCCTCGGGGGGAAATTCGACGTTGATGTGTTCCTCCGCGCTTTCCACGCCCCGCTCTCAGGCTCGGGTTTTGGGGTTGCGGCAGGCAGGGTGCTTGCGTGGGCTCCTATCTGGCCAGAAGTCCAGACCGTCATCGAAGAACTGCGTGTGTGGCGCGGGGGCGCCTCGGCGGGGATACATGGAGGTGGGTGGGTGGTTCGATGCAAATAGTATAGTCGCACACTGACGGGCTTCGCCCAAGCAGCTTCCGTGGCGGCCCACGTCATCGATGCCCATCGTGGTGCTGGATCAACCGGGAATCGCGTGGTATGTACGGTGCAGTGCTTTATTGTTTAAACGAGGCACGCTTCATGTTGACTATTGACGAGGCGCCTTGCATGTAGAGACTGGACATGTCTGCGTACGTGATCCGGATGTCCTCGATATATGATGTAACCTTTGCTCTTCAATAGTTTACTTAGGCTGTCTCGAGGCGTCCCGACGAAGTGGCAACGTACCTGGTACGCAGAATATTCCACGATGCAAATTGCAGCTAGATCACCTGTGGAATTACGTTGCGTCGCGCGATAGGGCGCGCTCGAGTGACACAACGAGGAAAACACGTTTGTCCAGCAGCGGAATCCCGCGCAACGAGGAATGTGTTTGCGCCGTTGACGTTTAATGGTCTGGAGCAGGCCATGTCAGGCAACATGAGCGCACTCGGATGGAAGACCGCAAACGCAAAGAAGGGGAAGCGGCTACGGGATTCTGCACAACATTTTCAGGGTTACATAGCCCCCGTGGACGAACGGCGACCACGATACACAGGCGATGAAATTTCCAGATCAGCTGGTGGAAGCGCACTCAAATGAGCCTCGTAAATTTCCGCGCGTCTCCTCCGCGTGTGAACGGGCGCGAGCAGCAACGTTTTCCTTGCCCTGGCGCTCCGTCCCCCGTCTCCAGACTGGGCAACCAAGTGTTTTATTTTTCTCCGTGCGACGGCTACGCCCCGCTCTCCGCTCTCCTAATCTCAGTAGGCCTTCGCGGACGAGGAAGACGTGATGGAGATGGCCGTGCCGAGGTCTTCTCATCAGGACGGTAGCGCTGGAGGTCGCGCGGCGTTGCGCAGCCCAACCCAGGCCCAACCGCCTCTCAACCGCCATCACCATTTTCTCTGGCTCGCGCGGACCCGCCCCCTTCGTCCGTGACATTCCCCGCCGCCGTCTCTCCCCTACTACGCCTGCTGCGAACGAAGCCCCGGCGACGGCACGCTCCCCTCCCCCGCCTCGTCCATGTGGCACCCGCTGCCAGGCCCATCCGACAAGTCGTCAACGCCGCCGCCCGCATCCCTGCTCCATTCCGGACAGCTGGCCGACTACCTTGAAGACACCATCGTGACGGCATTGCTCCCGCACGGCGCCGGGGCGTCCCACGGACCACCGCTTGCCGATTATCCAACTCACCACTGACCGCATACCGCAGCCCCCCGCTCGTTCGCTCGCCAGGCTGCCGCCACCGTCTGCTCGAACACGACCGCCTAGCGCTCGCTGCGTTGTTGTCTGTCTGCCTCTCTCCCTCGCCTCTCTCGCCTCTCTCGCCTCCAACCGGCCGCGTATCAACAGGCGAACATGGCAACAGCCTCCGGGGCGCGAGCGCGATGCCCACCGGAGCCGCAGCCTGTGGACGGCCTACCAAGAGCGCGCGCACACGCACCAGCACTTAACAGCCTGCGCAGCGGGGACACGCGTTTGGCGCGTTTGACGACGTGCACCGCGTCCCAGCGTACTTAGCCACGCAGGCCTGCGTGCGTGGCAGGCCGCCTGGCGACTCACATCGAATGGTGAGAGCTCGCATCTGTCGCCCTCGTGTCTGAATCGTGACCGTTCTGCTAGTACGCGCCGCCCAAGACACTTCCCTGCCGACGTACCCTCCCATTGATCGACCCGCACACATCGACTTCGTATCCTCCGTGCACTGGCACCCCGCGACCCTTCGCGTCAACTGTCCTCGCCGCCGTCCAGCTTGTCCGTACCTGGACAGTCGAGCGCACCCCGGCTTCCGTTCAACGTCCACGATCGCCGCCGTGAGAACTCGCTAGCCGGCAAAATTAATGCCGCTGAGATGCTGCTGAGCTTCAATATCTCGAGCAAGAGTACGCAAACATCTCGCATCGTCGCCGTATGCATCGTTCATGGGATCGAACAGAGACTTGACGAGGCCGTTTGAAGGCATTCACTCATTTTTGGGAGAGTACTTGTGGTTGCCCGGGGTTCATATCTTGCATTTCGCGAGCCTACAATCGAAATGGTGCAGGAATACCATCTAGCTTCTGACCTTCTTTCCTCGTATTTCCCTGCCTCGCCCTATGAATGATATTTCCCGATGGCTGCGTCCTTCAAAGCTGCAGCCGCACGAGAAGTTCTATGCACAACTCTTATGTAAATAAATGGTATATCACTTCACCCCCGTACTAGCGCCCAGTCTCGAGCCCTCTTCGCTGTCGCGCGCCCTTCTTGTATGTACTATGAGGTGAGCAGATGTTACTGCACTGCGCCGTAGGCTGAATATCCTTGTGTTCAAGCAGTCGTTGTTGTGTCGGCGTCATCGTGCTCGGATAATGCCGAGGCGCATCACCCGGGCCGCGGGCCGCACGAGCCGCCTCGTCCGATGAGCCGTGGGCCTGTGCCGGTCAACTAGACCCGACATATCCATCCTCTAACTGCGCTTACCGCGTTCGCCTCGGTCATATATCATAGTCACAGCCGCCTTACAAACTTACCAATACATCGGGCGCCGTTGCTGGCACGGACAAGCACGGACAGTGTCCTTGTGGATCTCAGGCTATTAGATACGCCCCCTCCGTCAACACCTGGGACCCGTCCATCTCCGCCCCCTGGATCTTGCCTCGGTTACTGGTCTCTGGACATCACTTCTCATCATTTGTCGCCCATCCCATGAAGGTCATCTTCCTGTTGCAGATCGCTCCTAGAATCGCGGCAGGCTGGCGCGAGGATAGGTGTCCTAGGCGCGCCGTACCTTAAGGGGAGCCTTATTATCTTGGATTTTCTAGTATTCCTTGCCCATGTTCCATCTAGAAACGCCTTGTAACGCACACATGGACATGCAAGCAGCACATCAGGTACGCAAGTGCCAGTGGAAGCGTCAAAACAGAACACTCATCAGTGCGCGCACGCAGGCAGCAGCGGTCCCCGCGCCAAACCTCCTCCTAAACGGCTACCTTGCACATACGTTTACACCCCACGGAGCGGCCTTCTATTTGGCGTACCTGCTCAAGGTCGACGCGGCGACGCTCTATCCGATCGGAAACGTCCATGGATGGCCGCGCGCCGTGTTCATCGCGTTCCCGCAGGTCCCGAGCGCGGCGCCGCACGCGCTGGCGGGCGCGCAGCAGCCGCTGTGGATCACGGACTATGAGGTTGCGCCGAACCTGGGGACGGTGATCCCCCAGCGCCTGTGGTACCCGCACAGCGTGACGGACCAGAGGCAGTACGTGGCGCAGGCGCGGCTCGAGCTGCCCGTGTTCTTCGTGCACGCGAACGGCGCGCTCGGACTGACGCTCGCGAACGCGGCCGCGGGCAACTTCCACACGCTGCGCGGCTCGCAGGCCGCCGCGCCGATCGGGGGCAAGTCGTCGACGCACTTGCGCATTGCAGTCAGTGTATACGCATTGGGGGTGCTGCTGCGGGCGCTGATGAATTGGATATTGATTGCAGTGGCCGGGATACAAGGACTATAAGCGCCAGTTCCAAACGCGAGACGAGACGTTCGAGCGCAAGCCGATAACGCTGGAGAAGTTCGTGCGCCATGTCGCGCGTTCCGTGGACGCTTTCCTGCAGGTGCGAGGTCGCGCCAAAGGAGTGTGTTGTCAACTGAGTGTTTTGGACAGCATTGTGAGGTGGACGTGGCTGTGGAGGCCCCGAGATGGAGGATTGGGGAAAATGGGATCACACGGAATGACATATACGTCATGGGCGCCGTTCACGTCTCTGCCGGAAGCTGGATGCCAATTCTTCAACTTGCTCGTGGGTAGCGGGGTTCGCAATTAAAATGATTCTTAAATTTGCTCACTGCGCGTTGGGGGAGAAATAGAGTAAAGGAGAACGCCGATGCTCAGGTGGTCTACTCCGCAGTTCCATGTTCTGAGTTTGGCGGTCATCGGGCAGCAGAGCAAAGTTTCGAAAGCGCTTGCGGTACCGAGGGAGGTCATCCGAGAAAACTACTAGTAAATTGGATTCCGAAACAACAATGGATCACTTATACTGTACCTAACTGAGCTTACCAACTCAGGCTCGAGTCAGAGCCACGCGTGGCTCTGAGGTATGCTACGGCGGGGCCACCTCGTGCGAGAAGCTCGGGGAGATATGCCAGGAGGGTGTCACTAGCGCCCCAAAATAGATACAGTAAGTACTTAGAGCAAGTTACGTGCCTTTCTTTCAAAACTAGGGTACTCATCACGACTCTTCTGCGAGCGAAACCGAGTCCACCCAACGTGCGATGCCGACTCCCTCGTCGTTTCATTACCGATATCTCTCTGATGAATACATTGCGTCGGTGCCAGTGGCGGTGAGGAGAAAGTACGGACCTACGGGCATAGGTAGGGCTAGCGCTGTTCTGATTAGAAGGTTGCTTTTCTTTTGAAAGGCTTATCTCGGAATCGGTCGATGTGCACCTCGCTAACTTCGGACAGCGTGCTAGTTGCGGGGTTCGCTACGGGGAGCTAAGATTAGGTGCGAGTCAACGAGATGCAATTAGGGCCCCTCCTGCTGACGGCAATCCTACATCTCAGTAAGTACTCGCCACAAATAAGGAGCTCACGAACAGTTCACGCGCCGGTATCCGTCCTGGACGGCCGCGTTCCTAATGAATTGGATGTTTACACGTCCGTTCGATTCCTGCCGGTCGATGTGGACATACGTCCAGACGTCGAAGCGTTTCCGTCGGTGTTTGCTTCGGCAGGCCCATTGCGGTAGAGCAGTCGACAGCACCCTACGGAAGTACTCAGAAGCACGGCAGTTTCTCTAGGGGTTGACAGTTTTTTTCTGGGGGGTGCGAATCCCGCAGCTTCGAGCAGGCCCATTATGGTAGAGCAATCGACAGCACCCTACGGAAGTACTCAGAAGCATGACAATTTTCTAGGTGTGAAGGCGAACCCCGCAGCTTCGAAAGCGACGACCTGGTGACCTGTATGATTTCTCGAGCATCTGCTAAGCTGACGTACATCGGATTTGTCCGCTAAAGGGGCGCCTGAGCTCGTATCGTGCAGAGCATGCCAGGGGAAGACGACTCCTCGCCAAAGTGTCATGATTTCAGTGAAAAATCAAAGTCGCTGATGCGCAAGCACCAAAGAGGGCATGGTGGGATGCAGCGCGAGAGTTCACATTCGCACAGGGAAAGCGATTCAAGTACTCGCATTGATAATGAGGGAGAAAGTTACATACACGCGCGATCTATGAAGACAAGCGATATCCGGGATGCGTACCCGTTCCAGGGCAGGCGGTACGCGCGGTGGAGATAGGGCGTGGGATGAGGCAGTGCGCGAGGCGGCATATCGAGAGTGGCGTCGACGCATCGAGAGGCGGTGTGGGAGGGCGGCGGAAAGCGGCAGAGCGTGCAAGTCGAGTGCGAAGGCGGTACACAAGGTAGTGAGAGGAAAAGTAGCGGTGAGGATGCGGAGGGGGGCTGCCGTAGCACAGCGGGGGCATGGGGGAAGCATGAATTCCCGAACAAGGGAGAGCGATGCAGATGTCATGTAGAGCGCCGGCGAGCGATCGCAAACCGGGGGAGGCAGATTGTCGCTGACGGGATGGAAGCCATGCTCGCCGGCTTCAACACCAAACACCATGGAAGAAACCCCGGTGATAGGCATGTAGACGTGGGCTGCTGGTGAGCAAGTCAATGTCGTGAGTAAATTTGGCAGCGCTCGAAGAGCACCGACGGCGCTTGCGGGTGATGGCCTGTGCGGAAGCGGGGGGTCAGCGCAGCGCTACCCGGGCATCTGGAAGGGTGGAGGATGACACTCGAGGTCCTCGCGCTGATTGTAGGGCAGCCTCAGTAGCCGCGAGACGTCCAATGTGGGGAAAGCGATGTAGGTGCCCCATGCAGCATCGTGCAGGGCGCAGAGTCCGCTCCTTAGAATTTTCAGTCGCCAGAATATTGAGACGGGCGTTGCGACGGGCAAACGGCTGGTTGGAGAGGTATGGGCAGAGGGTGGAACGGTGCGCGAGGTGCAGAATCCAGATGACTCGACCACCGAGTCAGGTGCGTGTGGTGAACAACTAGCTACAAACGCACCTGGCTCATCTAATCGTGTTCAACTGAACTCGCAACGGATGTCCAGAGTTCTCCAGGAGGGTATGGACATGATTGGACGCGACACGAGTCGGAGAAGGGCCGCAGGCAGGCCTGGGAACCCCACCGGCTTCTTCCGGGAATTTAGATATATCTTATTTGCGATCTTTGCGAACGCCAGGAGACTGTCGAACTCGGTTACCTCGAGCACCTCGTACTTGCAAAGCGCATCAATATTGCCTTTTGACGGGGCATACGGTGTGAAACCCCTTTCGGAGATTTCGGACACTATCCTTCATTGTCACTCGTGGGTCCCGAACAGATCAATTGTCTTGGACTCGGTTCGAAGCCGCGGGAGATTTTTGTGCTGCTGCATGCCAATACGCATCCTCGCGGGCCGTTGAGCGACTCGGCACAGCTACTCCATCTCCCTCGTGCCATCGAAGAGCACAATGCGCCGCGTCGCTCACAATGAGGTCCGGTGCCGAATGCCGTCGATGAGGGCATACCATCGATCGTGTCCTCATCGTGTCAAGGAGCCCATCCAACACGAGGTTACTAGCTATTGGGTCATAGGTATCGGCAAGGCATCGGGGATGTGGGGGGTTCTAAGGGTTCTTCGACAAAATTTCCGTTTCTCCGCCAAGTTGTGTGGTCTCCTTTCATGGTACGGCCCGTACGCCGCGAGATTATATCTGTGCACACATCGACAACGGCAATGCATCTCCCCCTGGCAGCCCCCTTGCGCGGATCAGATGCAAGATCTGATTGACCTGCTGCGCGTCCTGGCCAGGGCTTCCAAATCCGCTGTCCAGATACTCGGATGCTAGACGCTTGGAGACAAAGTCGTTCGACATTACAAGCGGCCTGCTAAAAAAAATCATTTCTTGTATCGGGACGGAGTCGCGGGTAGTAAGCGTCTGGCAGTATCATGTCTCACCTTGCAGGCGTGTGCGCAGTCCGAAGAAATGAAGTGCTGCGGACGCGCTTTCAGGAAGGCTGGATCCCCAAAATTGTTAATCTAGCTAGTCTCCTTGAGGCGGTTATGTCTTCTCAGCCTCTCACTCGCATCAGGCTTCTTCTAATCCCAACACTAGTCTCCGTTGCCTACCTTGCGTGCATGGGGACACGGCGCGAACCGTGGTAAGGCGGGGCTTCATTGTCTGACTTCTAGATCTCGTTCCAGAGCCGACATGTCATACTCGTTCTGTCCGAGGATCGCGCTCGCCATAGCGCCCTACGTTCGCCAAAATTTAAACCCTGCATCTGTTGTCGATCACTCGACAGTTGTTTCTGCTCGATTTCCTCTGTCGGACACAGGGTGGCGCCGTTCCGTGACATCCCTCGCTTTCGGCCTCAGTTTCCCGCCTGTATGATGGGCTGGCTCGTCGATGGACATTCCACAAGTATGTACGTACATGATATCTGCGTATTCGCTGACCCAATAGTGACGTGAGGCGCTATCGGGACGCCGTCTTCTTCATTTCTCCGCACTTTCAGTTGGAATGTACATCCACTCATTGGGGGCCTACTTGAGCGCATGTCAAAGAGGGCAACGGGGAAGCGCGCTCTTCCGAACCGTCGCCATGACCGTGAAACACAGGAAGGCTTGGCAGGCCTGGGTCTGATAGAATGTGGCGACAGATTCCATCGACGTGCAGTCGTGTAAGTATGGTCAGAAAGATAGATGGTCGCCAATCTTAGTATATCATTATATACGAAAGAGATTGGTCGTCAATTATGATTCTATACCTACTGGAAGTACATGGGTGTCTGAGCGAGGCCACGGCGGATATGCAGGGCACAACGCAATGTGTACCGATGGGCGTAATTGAGGGACCGAGGGGAGAGGTCGACAGCATCTTCCAGCCGTGATGCTTATGCCTGCAGGCGTTCGGTGGTTTAGCACCATTTTCAGCGAGCCCATCCAGACGAGTACCACCGGATGTCGTAGTGTCTTGAGCCTAGGAGGCGATGCACCCTTCTCAGCGGCCGACTATCAAGCATCCACGGGAACTAAGGTAAAAGGCTGGGTTAATATGTCGTTGCATAGCGGCGGTAATCAGCGGCCGACTATCAAGCATCCACGGGAACTAAGGTAAAAGGCTGGGTTAATATGTCGTTGCATAGCGGCGGTAAAACACCACCCGCGCAGAAACGCGATGACCGACATAACCACCAGGGGAAGGCCGCAGACGCTCTCTATTGGTGCACGGAGGGAGGGGGATCCGAAGACTCGAGCGTGCGTTGTCGGCGGTTCGGACGCCGAAGCTCGGTTGTTGTCGGTCCTTGAGCTCGCTGTCCATCGTCGGCTTCGCTCCAACAGCCGTAGAAGCCCCGCACGATCAGTGACCACAAGGACGTCGCCCACTACGCCCAACTCACTACCTGACCTTCGAGGGGATATGGGTGCTACCTTGCGGGCATGTGTCGAGCCGTCGGCATGGCAAATAGGTACGATCCGGAGGGCGTAGGATGGGCGATGTGGGACAGACGAGCATTTGACGAGGATACTATCAGCACAACGATGGTGAAGAAGCTATCAGAACGTACTTGGCCATCATCTGTATACATACTGTTCAAGTGAATCCGCAGCGCGCAGCCAGAGGTCGAACGAATCCCCAGTGCGCAGCAAGAGGTCGAAGAGGAGAGTATGAAGGCGACACGGATTGAAAGCCAACTGGCAGGGGTCATCTTATCGGAGCACAATGGATATGACATGGACAAGAGGCTCTATAGCGAGCAAAGTCGTTGTTCACAAGCCGCGCGGCCGGCATTTGCCGGGTCAGCGTCGGGCTCGTCGGGACTGCACCTCCGCTGCGAATAATGCGAGGAATGCGACAGCTGCACGAACAATAACTTGGGCCGTCAGACACTGGCATTCACCTGGAAAAACTCGCGGGGTCTGGATCTGATCAGTCTCTGCGTGGGGAATGAAGGATTGATGAAGGATACTGACTCCTTCGAGCTACTCCGTGTGGGCAGCGGATGTCGGACAACTATACCGAAGTCGTTGGCATAGCTACACCCCGTCCTCAAAGTCCACAATGCGGTCGCTCGCAATACGGGTCCGGTGCCGGGTCCCGAGATACTTGGAGTTGAGTGGAATTCATGTCAAGGCAACCTTGAGCTTGCAATACAAAGTGCTCACTCCATTCCACCGACCTTTGTGCGCGACCCAGACGGCATTTCGACGCGCGGTGTTGTACTCGACGTCCAAAAGGCCCACAGCGTTGTGTGCGTCTTTGCCTGGTGTATGTGAGAGGCGCCCAAACAGGCCTGTCGTTTGTCCGGATTGGGCAGTTGAAGGCTGCCTTTTGTTCTTCTTCGCCTCACGCACACATTGACCCACTGGCTTATTGTCTTGTTGTTCTACCGAGCTCAAGGGAAGCCCAATTGTGTGCAGCACTGACGCCTACAGAACAATAGCTCCCCAAGGCTTAAAACATGTCCTCTTTGCTGGCTGGTTTTTTCACCGCGCAGTTGTTCTCTCGTATAACACTCGCACTCGTCTTTCCTTAGGTCTCGTCGTCTCAGCCGCTCTCGCAGTCTCAGGCTCTGTATCCATCACCTCTGTGTATCCATATCCACATACCCCGCCCACCCCAAACCAACCCCATACCCACATAGTCATGTTGAGCTACGGTTCCGTCGCAGTCGCGCTCGTCCAGCGCCAGGTCATGGTTGTCCAAGGTATGTGCCTCCCCTTCCTTCCCCTCCGCGCCCCAGCGCCGCTGACACGTCGCCTCATCCAGCCTCACGCCCACACGACTCCCGCGACCGCTACCTCGACGTGTACACATACTCGCCCTTCGGCGACAGCGTCTTCCTCGCGGCGGACGCGCCCTGCGCGCGCATCGCCTCGCACGACCTCCTCACGATCTTCCCCGACACGGACGTGTTCGAGATGCCCGCGCGCGACACGCTCGAGCTGCCGCCCAAGGCGCTCGCGGAGTTCCGCGAGCTCGCCGCCCGCAACCAGAAGCGCTACGAGACCTTGTGGTCCGCGTGGAAGGGCAAATTCCGCTAAGCGCGCCCCGGTCTCCGAGGCGAGGTGTCGGAGTGACGATTATGGCTTGGTGCGAATACTGTATTATTTTCCCTGTTTCATCTCATTCTGCTCGGTGTCTGTCATTCTGTATCCCTAGTCCCACGGGTTCGTCCTGCCTGCTGTATCTTTACTATCGTGTATCATAGCTCGGAGTCATCATCTGTCTCGGATCTGCACATACCTATGCACATAACACACCAAACACATAACTTACACGCCATTTTATTCTATACCCTGCACCGCTCCCCAGAGGAATGCCATGCACATGTTGCCTATGATTTGAATCTGGCGGTCGCGCCATGAGTGAAGTGAATACAAATTCAATAAGAGGAGGTATTGTAGTTTCATGTGTCGCGCGAGTGTGTGTATACAACATGTCATGCGATGTGGATAGGGACGAAGCAAATGGGAGACTAGCCAGACAAGATACAGCGATATTGTATGCAACCCAACCAATAACATAATTCTGAGCGAGAGATAATTTAGGATGATTGTGCAACGAAAGCGGTTAGCAGTGCGCGGCGGGGGGACGGCGGGCGAGGCTATGCGGCGGGCGTCGCATCGGGGTCGCGGTATACCTGAATCCGCGAACAATAAGCACGCCGTTGATACGCGCAGCCAGAGAAGAGATCCACCGACCTTCAAGCTCCAGATGTTGCCCACCCGCCGCTCCTCATCCTCGGCATCCGCGGGAGAAGCGGGCTCGCCGCCGCCCGCCTCGAGCTTCAGCCCGCGCTCGTTTGCGAGGTGCAGCAAACAGATGAAACAGAAGCTCGTGCTGATCTCCGCGAGCTTGTCTTGCGGGTACGACCGCTGCAGGCCCGTGAGCACCTTGTCGAAGACACGCGCCTCGGACGGGTCCGTCGCGTGCGCAGTCGCCTCGTCGACGTCCTATTTCCGTCGGCCCCCAGATCAAAAACGCGCGATCAGCCCCATGATATTTGAAACGCCGTCGTGAGGCGAAATGAAGAAGGCACGCACCATCGAGTCATCCGCATTCCCGGGCGGTGCCTCGGGAATCACGATGTCGAGGCCCTTCCAAATGTTTTCTTTGAGCTTCCGCACATCGACGCGCTTGGCGCGCTTTGTATAGTTCACAAATTCGGGTTTCACGCGCCGCGATTGGCCCGCGGTCGCGGCGAGCAGGTCCTGCTCGCCAGGCTCCGCGCTCGCGGGGAGATCCCCGCCATCGCCGTCGAAGGCGTCGTCGAAGCCAGGCCCATCATCGTAGTCCTCGTGGAAGAACTGCGTGTTGAAGGGGATGGCACCTCCGTTGGCGGCTGTCGGCGGGCGATCAGAAGTTAGACAGATTGTCCTTGAGAATGGAAGACACGAGGAAGGAAGGGAAGGGAGATAACGGCAAGAACTCACTTTCGTCACCGTCGTCCGCAGCACGGCCAGCGGCATGGTCGGCGGCGGCTTGAGCCCAGAAGTTCTCGTCAACCTCGCCGTCCCCGTTCCCATTGAGTTGCGCACGTTGCCCGCGCATCTTGAGCTGTAAACGACTTAGTGTCGACGCCACTTGCGCACTGCACAGCACTGCGGATTTTCAAACATGCTCACCGAGAACTTGGGTTTCAGGAATAGGGTGACGAGTTGCCGACTTGAGAAATGCATGTCGTCAGGCAGGGTGTGCTCGTCCTGCTTCTCCTTCTCCTTGCCTTTCTTCCCCCGCCGCGAGTTTGATGCCTTAGGCAGCGTGACGCCGGCGCCCTTGGTAACCGGGGCAAAGAGTCGCTTGGACCGCTCCTTGAGATCTAGCTCAGCCGGCGTCGTGAAGTCAATCTTGAACGCCTCCTTCTTCTCCCGCCGGGGCTTGGCAGCTGTGGCCTCCGAGGCATCAGCTATACCATATTCATCCATCAGCGATTGGGATCCACAGATGAGCGCGATGCAGGCAGGACTCACGTCTGCGCACCACTTTCCGCAGCTTCCAATGCTCGGGCCCAGCCCAGTTCTTCACGAAGCTCGGGTCGAAATAGTCCATCATGCCGCCATCCGCATCGGCGTCGGTCATAGCGAGGACGAGATCGCGCTCATTCGGCGCGCGTCGCGGGTCGAAGGGTATGAAACCTCCGGGGCCAGCGTGCCCCGCCTGAGCGCCGACGGAGCCGTTCTCGCCGTCTTCGCCGTAGTCGGGGCTCATGCCTTCCCCGCCGAAGTCGTCGCCCACCGCCTGATCGCCTGTGAAGAAGTCCTCCTCGGGTGGCGGTGGCCCATCAACATCCATCTCGCCAAAGGCAGGGCCACCGCCGTAATCGTTGTCGTCGTCATCATCGACGGCGGGAGGGTGGAGGGTGTCGTCACGGAAGAGCGCTGGCTCGTCCACTGCGAAGGGGTCCCTGGAGAAGGAGAAGTCGGCGAGTGAATGGGAGATGGCCTTGTCGTCAAGAGCGTCCAGGTCAGGAAGGAAGTCCTCTGCAAGGAAATGTGTCAGACCGTAAGGAGACGCGTAGATCGTGTTGAACCTACGTCGCAGGGTAGCCAGGTCTACCTCGTCCTCCGGCTCTAGCATATCCTCGTCGTCACCGCCATCGTCACCAGGCAAATCGGACGCGTCAAAGATGATGTTGAGGGCCCCATCAGGACCCGTCCCCAGGCTGAGGTGGTTCATGAGCAAGCCCATCGCGCCGCCTTGGTCGATGTCCGCGCACGTCTTGCGAAACAAGGGATCAACGCTGAACTCCATTTCCAGCTTCTTGATCTTCAACTGCGCCGCATTCTTCGCCAAGGTAGACTCGGGGCGGTGCGTCTTGCGCTTCTTCTGCGAGGGGTCCTGCGCGTCAGGATTGTCGGATGTGGGCTCGCCGTTGTCGTCGACATCTTCAGCCAGAAGATTGCTGAGAAGATGGGCAACTTCTGTCCCCACACTGTCCACGCGGGACGTGTAGATCCTAACGCAGCCGTCCAGTGTACTCGACGCCTTTTGGAAATTGATTGAGTTGTCAGAAATGTTTCTGAGAAGCGACATGTTGTGGAAGTAGTCGATCAATGTCAGATCCCAAGTATTAGCGGAATTGATTTTCTACACAGGGCGTCAGCCATAGAGTGATGCAGGAGGAGAAAACTCACGCCGTCCACAGTCAGCTTCATCTCCTGCTCAAAGATGGCGAGGTTCGGGACTGCAATCCGAATATCCGCCTCCGCGCCGTCGACAACGTCTAGTCTCCTGCCCGTCGACGGCCCCGCTTCTGCATTTTCGTGCGCAGGCCGGCTCTGCCTTCTTCGACGCTTCTCGGCAGCATCGTCGTTGACGTTGACGGGCTTCGGGGGCGCGTCGCCAAAGCTCTTGTCGCGTACCTCACTGAGGCGCTTGCGCAGCGGATGAGTCTTGGTGGGACGCGGTGTTCCCTGATCTTCCTCCTCGTCTGTGTCGCCGTCGGCGTAGAGGGGCTGCGATGTCGGGGCGCGCTGGGCACGAGCAGAACGCGCGGGGGCCATCGTGGTTCACGTTTAACCGTGTGTCACGGCGTGACAGACCGCGACGCGCCGCCCACGCTGGACCACGTGATGTCACGCTGTGGTTGTTGTCCTTGTCTCCGCCGCCCGCGCCTCGCTGCAAGCCACAGCCACCACGACATCCGAGGCCTTGAGGTCGCGCACGCTATACTCGATTGGACAGTTTCTTCCCCCAGGCAGACGATGATCACGGTTTTTCACGCGTTCATCTCAAGGACCCGTTGCCAGGATAACGCACAGGTCCGAACAAGTCAATTCCCTGTCGAATTCAGACTCCAGACTCCAGATCCCCCATGAAACCCGCGTTCTTAAGCGCCTGTTCACCCGCGAAATGTTCCCGCCTCCCAGATGCCGATTGGTATTTTGGGAAACGAGGACTCCTGGCCAGGAACCCATCAAATGTGCACGCTCTCACCCTCAGAGTATCCGTACCGCTGGCTCACCTCGTGGAGATTCCCAGTGCGCCTGGTCTTTTTCGGAGTTGACGTGTAATAGCTCCCCGCCGCACCTCTGGCGGATACCTTTCATTTCCATTTTCTTCATGAGCTAATACGTCAACGCGGCGTGCCCCTCGCCTTTCTCGTTCCAGATGTTCGCGCAGCGATCCCGGGTTCGATGGCTGCGAAGCGCTGACCAACGCCGTGGATATAAAGCCAGCCAGAGTTAGGGATGCAGCCCTTCAATCCCACCAAGTACGCATCTTGTCGTCCACGTTCTCTGGCCACCACCCCTTCCCGTTCGTCGCAAGTCAGACCCCCGTTTTTCCCGCCCAGAGCGAGGCGCTGACACGACAATGTAGATGAATTTCGTCATGTCATCAACACCGCCCTTCGTGCCGCCGAGGCGCTGCTACATTGTCGACATGTTCTCGCACGAGGCGGCGTACTACCTCTTCACCAACCCGCTCAACTTCGACCCGACGACCTTCAGGTATTCCTTTTGGCCCGACGACAGGCCCGACGCCAACCTCATATGCCTCGCCGGAATGCCTGCCGACGCGCAAGACCAGCCCAACTCCCGCCTCTGCGTGCTTGACTTCTCCCTGTCGCCCGGACTCGGACCCGTCATCCCGCAACGCCTGTGGACACCCACCGGCCGCGTGTCCAATAGGCAACTCCAGCTGCCTATCTGGTTCTTCAACACGAGTGGCGGCCTCGGGCTGCCTCTGGTGAGCGCCGCAGCGGGGCACGTGGAGATGCTCGCCTGCGCACAGGAACGCATGGAATTCGGCGGCGCGCACTCGACACACATTCGCATTAACGTAAGTGCGCCCTCGTCGCGTCCGTGTCCGACGGGGCTGACTGTCGGTGCTTGGCAGTGGCCTGGTTATGATGAGTGGCACCGGCAGGTGCGCACGCGGGATGAGACGGCAGAGCAGAGGCCGATCACGCGCGACCGGTGGGCGCGCCATGTCGGCCGTTCCGTGGAGCTGTTCCTGCAGGTGAGCCCGTCGTTCTTGTCTGCCTTATTGCCACTTACTTTGTGATAGCAATGCGGCACTCCCACCGGGTACGCCGACCCGCGCTGGCAAGTCGGCCCTAACGGAAACATTGTGCGGGAGAATATCGTCGTCATCGGCGCGGTGCACGTTCACGCTGGCAGCTGGCAGCCGATCCTGCAGCTGATGTATAACAACGTCTACGTCCAATAATTCGCTTGCATGGCGCTCGTTTGGTTAGATCTTGTTGTGGAGCGCATCTGATGTTTGTTTGTGACAGAAAAAGTAGTACTTTTGTAATTTTCATCAGCCCACTTTTACGGGGCCTCGCCTATAATTCCATATCACGCTTTATCGCCACCGTTACCGTCGCAACGTCGATGGAGCTGTGTCGACGATGACTCGTCTGGGCGCCGGGAGGGGATAGTAGGTTTCAACAACTTGCAACTCCGACGCGACCCGGAAATCCGGAACGCGAGGATGTCGACTCGGAGCTGAGAACAAGGCGCGCGACTGTCACTATCGAAGGACCGGCGCTCTGAGCTTGCTCATCGCTCTTGTTCTGAACCGCCATGTCTGCGCTCTCCTCCTCACAGGTCCCTTCCGTCCCCCTCTGCCTTCAAGCACGACCCTCTCGGGTGTCCAGGTCTAAGGCTCGGCTGTCGCGGCAGCTCTCCCTAGCCATTTCCCCAAGGCTGTATGCCACCCTCCACCTCCTCACCAGCTAGCAGTCTCCCCGTCCATCCAAAGTCCCCCGCAAAATCCACAGCTGTAGCCCTCACCTAGCGCGTCTGTCCAGGGCGTTGGCCATGCTCTCGCTCCGTTTCGCTTGCCGCCGCCTGCCGAGGACCCTCGCGCCGCCCATGTGCTCCGGAAGATCGTGCCAGCACAACTTCTGACGATCGCTCCCAGGACCTTGTCTCTCTGCTGCGCCCGCCCCCGTCTACCGACTCTCTCGTATTGGGTATCTCCGTACCGGTCGCCCGTACACCATTCCCAGCAACAAGGAGACGTGTAATTGTATATTCGCAGTTTGCAACTACTGGGATCTGGCGGGCGTGCCGACAGCCGTCTAAACGTGTTGCAAGCGGTGCCTGCGTATGATCACTTGTCTCCGATGGCGCTCTACCCTCAGCAGTTCAACTATTTCCGTTCGAAAAGCCACGGGGATGACGCACTGATCGCCCCTCCCTCCGCAGGGTCGCGGCCCGGGTTTCCAATACCACATCCTCGGATCCCATTCCCGCAACGTCTGCGTGTTAGCAGACGCCTCCGGACGCGCACCGCTTCTTGGAGCCCGACATCTGTGCCTTTGGCGCCGGCACGGCGCATGCGAGCTCATCGTCGTCGGGCCGAGCGAGAGACCACAAATGTAGGTGGGGTATGCGCGAGGAACTATATGAAGAAGGGGGCGGGCGGCGGGGGCCTCATCACATCGCAGTATTCCAAGGCTCTAGAGCTCCAAGCAACAAAACTCCAAGACTTATATCCTCTGCACGCTACTTCCTGATCATGGCCTTCACCGTAAGAACAATCTATACTCTTTCCTCCGTTCCCCTTCTGACGGCGGACGCTGCGGTTATACACAGAACCCGCACGTATTCATGGAGGGCTGCCTCAGCCACACCTTCCAGCCACAAGGCTCGCAGCTCTACCTCGAGGGCCTCTACAAGCGCGACGTCTCGGGGCTGCGTGGCATCGGCAACGTGCACCACTGGGAGTCGGGCATTTTCACCAACGTCCAGCCATTTCCCAACGCCCGGCCTTCCGCTGTTGTCAACGGCCAGAACCTTTGGCTATTGGACTTCAACGTCATGGAGGTCATGCACCGCGCTCATGCATCCAACATGATGCCGCGCGGCAGTATCGTCCCTCAGCCCATGTGGCTCCCGCAGACACAGCAAGACAGGGACCGTATCGTCCGAGATGCTCCTCTGGCGATGCCAGTGTATTTCGTCAATTTGAATGGGATACCTGGCGTCACGATCAACGACGCTATCAACCGAAACTTCAGGTTGCATGGCCAGCAAGACCTTGTGCCCATCCACGCAACGTCTGTTGCAATGCGTATTCAGGTAAGCTGTCACTCTCCGCCTTGGACGCATCCGCTGACCAGCTGCCTTTGGGTAGTGGCTTGGCTATAATCCCTGGTCGCGGCGGTCGAACACCCAGAATATGCATGTCACCCTGGAGCGTTTCGTGGGACTCGTTGGCCGCGCCGTGGCGGAATTTCTCCAGGTATTTCCTTCAGGCATCCGCCTCGTATCACTCTGACTAACGGACCGCCCGTCTTTAGCAATGCGTAATCAACCAGCAGACGTATCGCCCGGAATGGCGAATCGGCGGCCAGGGAGGCATCATGCCTCACGAGGTCCTGATCGTGGGCGCGGTGCAGGTCTCTCAGGGCTCGTGGCAGCCCATCCTACAGGCGTCCCGTCACATAATGTTCATGTGAGAGCGCGGCCGAGACCTGCACCCGCATCAAGCGCACGCTGATGGGCAATCGTAGACCCACCCCACCCTTTTCCCCTAGTCCTCGTGCTGCAGCTTAGGTCCTGTATCACCTATTACGTGTATAATTCCCGGCGCGGCTGAGGTATCATATTTGCTTAGTATTTCCGTTATATGTGTAGTAATGTTCTAGTTACCTTCAACGTCAGACCTACTGACGCACCTTGTACTAAATATATAATCGTTACTGCACACCCTACTCGTACCCTACCATCAATGAATAATTGGCATAATTTCCGTGCGTGCGCAACGCCGGCGCTAGGGGGGCGATGACTTGCCTGCCAATGTACCGTCAGATTGAGTTCATCGGCTGTGTATCTGAGGACAGTGCCCCATGGCGCCGCTAACACCATTCCATTATCCTCGGACTGTTATTCGGACGATCATATAGGATAGGCTCGTACGGTATCGATGAAGGCGGTGTGCTCTGACACCACCGCGTAAATTGTAGCCGAACAATGAGTATTAGTGTTGTGCTCAATGAAAGAGCTATGAGGTGGTCTAGCAACGTGGTGGGTATGATACATGTGGACAAGTAAGAAAGAAGCTTCCGAGCGGCGGGGGATATCGTCGCCAATCACCACACATCATTGTCAAACCGTTCCAGCACGGCGCTCGCGTCCTCGACGTCCTTCTGCGCCTTCTTCCGCATGTAGAAGATGGGGCAGTCTCGGCTGGTGCACAGGACATCCTGTGCCGCGTGTTACTTGGCGGCGACAACGGGGAGACCGTGTGAGGCACGTACCTGGTGAAGCGAGCCCTGGCACCGCTGACATTGAGTCCACAGGCGCGAGAACTTGACCTGCAGATCGGAGGTCGTCGAGATCTGTGCTCCTCGGCGTTAGCTCCACGGCCGACGGCTAAGACTGAATGGGAGGGCGGCTCGCCTGCTTTTGATAGAGTTCCCCGATCTTGGGTCGGCAGTTGTCGCAGACGGCACCATCTGGAGCCGAGCGCCGTCAGCACGGAGGAAGATCACGAGAGGGAGTGATGGTTACTTTGCACGCTGTTGCTCGGCCTTAGAGGCGTCTTGCAGCCTAAGCAAGTAACGGTCTTGACGGCAAATTTCATAAGGCCGCCCACAGACGGCGTGGCAATCTGGATCGTCCTCGTGTGGTCGCCGGAGACTAAACCCAACTGTGTCAGGCGCAGAGGAAAGCCCGGATTAGGTGGCACTTACGCAGGGAATTCGCTCTCTCTCCAAGTATAGGCTCGAAGATTCGCATCAGGGGTTTTGAAAGCTGGTTTTCGAGATAATATTTCGTATCGATGGGGATGTTATTTTCCAGGACATAGATCGGATCCTCCGATTTCTCGTACGCAGCGGCCCCTGGGTGGCGAGAGGTGGCGAGGTCAATGATGAGCCCGCAAAGCCCGCAAGGGGAAACGTGTATTCGGACCTTTGATTCCCTTCACAATCACATAAGCCACGCGATCGCCCAGCGCCGGCGCTGACCCTGCGGAAAGGAGTTGAATGTAATCAAGGTGTTGTGATGATCATAGCGTACCTGCATCGCGTTGCTTCATGCGTTCCGCGAGCTCCACATGCGCTTGCTTAGCGGCATAGTCTAGGAACAATTGGGGCCGGGTGAGCACGAAACGCGCAAGCACGGTTGGGGAAGAAAGCACGGACCGGCCTTGGCCAACGCCTTGGTAATGACCAGCTGCGACATATCGACCTTGTTCTGTAAAAGGTCCGAAATGATTTGCTTCGTGTAACTGAATAGCCGTGTCAGCGCCGACGACAGCGTGCCAACGAAGGGGAATCGCAGTACTCTTCTGCACCTTTGACGTCTCGGCTGATCAACATCTTGTGGAGACATGTCTCAATCACCGTCGACACAAGCCGGCAGTTGTCGCGCCGTACAGTCTGTGGGATCCGCACCCGGTCACCCGTGTGCGTGGCGGCGCGAAGGTCGAGTTACGTACCTCGATGCCCTTCGAGTCCATCTTGTCGTACTTCTCGGGCTTCGTCCAATACAAACCCGCATACCGCTTCTTGCTAATGAGAAGGTACGGGAAGTAGACCTTCTCGAACTCGAGCTTAATGGGCTGAACGAATTTCTTTGTTACGAGGTCCGCGGCTGCGCTTCCTGAGAGTACAAGAACAGCCGCATTAAGGGACCGACTACAAGCCAACGTGCGGGACGTACCCAATTCCATGACCTCCTTGAGATCAGTTGGCCCGAACTTGACCATAACAGAGTCTGTGTCGCCGTAGATCACTTCGGCATTGTGGCTACCTCCATTGGCGATGCTGTAGTGCGCCTCGACTTCCTAAATATCAGAGCGGCGATAAGCGCGGGTGGCTGTCGCCACGAGCGAGGGGGATTCACGCACGGCCTTCGTCTTCTCGATCATTTGTCGCCCATACGAAGTAACGCTCGACGAGATCGGTAGACATGGTAACTTGCCTATTGTCGCGCCGGTGAAACCATAAACAGAGTTCGCACTGATCTGGAAGGAAGGCGAAGACGGGGGTTAGGAGATAGTCGGTTGAAGAGCGATCAAGCGGACGAGCCTTCAGTGCTAGCTGTCGCCCATCCAGGACGGCACGTTTGAACGGGTCAGTCTCTTCCTTCAAGTCCGCCTTCGCACGTTTGCGTGCCCCAATCAGGTCTTCTAGAACCGTAGGCAGCAAGCCTTTACGCTTCGAAGCGCTCACGAAGAAGTCTGGTGTCCAATTAAGCACAACCTTCTTGTCACCCATAGAGAGATAGTTCCGTACCATTGTTTGGGGTCTGGATGTAATCGATGTCTTTTGGAGGTTCAACCTATCGATGGTTACTTTATCGAGCAGCGTCGTGTAGCACAGGTTGTGCGCCATCATGATCGAAGGGTACAGCGAGCTAAAATCGAGGGTGGCAATTGGCACATCGTAGTACCCCTTCTTCGGTTCTATGACAGTGGCTCCTTCGTATTGTTCCTCGGAGCCTAGTAGAGTTTAATTGAGGGCGCGCGTGTGGTTTGTGCGAATTTCTTACCTTCTCCCTTCAACGATGGGATGATATATCCTTCTTCGTTCGCCTTGCGGAAGAGCTGTGATAGGACCTTGATGGACTGGCCCCGCGACAATAGGAAGTTGAATGGAACGCCCGTCACACGCGCCATTTCCGTGTAATTGACGAAGCACATGAGTTTATCCATCAGTCTCTGAGGAAGGTACGCATCCTAAACGTTCACCCCAGTGAGAAGAGCGCACCACGCGGGATTGAGTGGGAGAGCACCTTCAAGCAGTACACGGCCAGGCGTCGACGGGACTCCGGAGTGCCGTTCTGCAGGTCCGTGATGACGGAATGGTGTACGTCTTCCTTCTGCTCCCCAAGGAACTGGGCGCAAACGGAGTTCAGCGTGTAACTGCGCAGTTTGTGCTCGCGCTGCATGTACTGGAGCACATCCAGTTGCAGACGGCCCTCCATGAGCGTTTCCTTAGAGTCGCGTTGACCAAAGGCCTTCGACGAGAAATGTGTATCCTTCGTCTGTGTTCGCACATCTTGACCAGATACGTCAGATGACATAGATCGTCACCGAGGGAGCTACTCACTGCGCAAGCGTCCAAGATATTGAAACTTGTTCGCCTTCAGTGCTTTCGCTCGATCCAAGAGATACGGAAGATCGAAGCCGGCGATGTTGTAGCCTATGATCACATCGGGGTCAACCTCCTCTACGAAGTCCCTCCACTTCTGAAGCATCTCGGCTTCGTCGTCGAAAGAGATGACTTGCGACCCGACGATGTGCGAGCAGGTGTTCAACGTGAAGACGTTACGGATGAAAGGGCGGGCCTCCCCTACACGCCAGAGCTAAGCATCGTTGGAGAGTAGATGTCCTATGGCTCACCTTGCGACGTGACCATGTTCGCAATTTGGATGACTGGATCTACCTGAGCTTCTGGAAAGATACCCTTCCGGCCTGCGCACTCAATATCGAAGCTCAAGATACGCAGCGGCGCAATTTTGGACCACGTCCCCTCCGCTGAATGAGATATGAATTGATCCCATCTGAGAGTTGAGCTTGGACAGGTGTAATGGTCAGCCGGTGGCAAACACGTACTTTATCGTGAGCTCAATTTGACATTGCGACTTCCTGCTGTTGCCTTGGACCATCTGGTATTTCCCTGCAGGTGCCTCAATCCAGTTCATGCCCGTCACCTTGACAGCTGTCAATATAACAGAGGTGGAAAGCCAGCTATGACGCACCTTCGTGTCGATCATAAATCGCAGGATATAGGGGATATTGCTCTCGTAGGTCGAAACAGGGCCGGAGAAGAGATCGTGGAAGGTGCATTCACCTCTTTCGAAGATGCGTAATAGCAAAGGAGAGATTAGATGATGATAGCTAGTCTCTGAGAGGGTAGACTTATCTCGCACTCGAGGGACTGCCCTGGGCTCGCGTACAGTGATTTTCATGAACAGGGCCTCCTCGTCTCCACGGTAGCCCCATAGGCTTATCTTCTTGATGAACTCGATAATGAGAACGTCATTTGTGATAGCCTAGAGATGAAGTTTGTCAGTGAGAGTCGAGCTCTACTTGCCCGTGGCACTAACATTCAGGTAGTTCTTGAGGGCGTCCAAGTCTGCGACATCGATGCCTCTTGGAGCTGCAACGTAAAAGTAGGGGAGAAAACCAGTGACGTGCGCAAGTACGCTGTGGCCGTCCTAGTATCGTGGATGAGCAACCAAGAAACAGACGCCGCCGAATGCCAGGGCGTACTTCTGTTGCGCCGTACAGATGCAGCTCCACTCCGGCACCAGAGCCCTCGCCTGCTATCTCCACATCAATTTGCTGGAATACTACGCCTCATGTCAATTTGGGGCATTTCTGGCTGTAAGAATTGGGCGTACTGATGCTGTCTTTGGCTACATCGATGGGTCGGACGCTCGGTCGCGACCAGAGATTCGCGCCGCCCTCAGCCTCTGTCATCTACGTCAGCGCTCTCTCGCTGGCGTGGGCGAGTGTTTGTTGCTCACCAACGCCGTCCCCAGAGTCAACCTGGATCTTCTCGAGCACGTCGGCGAAGGAGGGCAGAGCAGCAACAGACCGCGCTTGTGAGCCTGACGGCCCGGACGCGAGCTTGCGCTTCTTTGCAGCTGGC
Source organism: Auriscalpium vulgare (assembly GCA_019915015.1). Lineage (NCBI taxonomy): Eukaryota > Fungi > Basidiomycota > Agaricomycetes > Russulales > Auriscalpiaceae > Auriscalpium > Auriscalpium vulgare. Next base: position 25,885 of record JAHBBC010000002.1, read on the forward strand.
TCTGAGATATCGCCCCTTCCGGAGACACTGTCAGATGCGATGCTTGCATGGCGCGTCGACGCGACGCGAGTGGAGGAGACGCACCTTGTTCGTGGCACGTTCTCTTTGGTCAATACTGGTCCTGGCATGACGGAGGGGATGTAATGAAAGCCTCCGTGTGACAGAAGGTCGTCGAAGATGAGCAAGTGGTGGAAGTGGGTGCTCAGAGACAAGCCGAGAGAGAGGGTCGCGTCCTGCCAGCCAGCGGCTGAGCGCGCTCGGAAATTACCGAGTGACGCGTATGCTCGTGTTTGGTCGCCATCCATGGCAATCGCCCATTTGTTACGGTCACGGACAGTCACGGTAACGCTTTGCGTGGCTCTTTTCCAGTGCAGACGAGCGGGCTGCGAGTAGCACAGCGGTCAGCTCAAGGTCAGCGTGCCGAGACCACTGCGCGGACGTCCCAGCCGATATCTTGTCCTCGAATAATCACGCGGTTTATCTGCCCCTGCCAGTTGTGCAATCAAGATGGCGTTCCGTCGCCAAGACCACCTCTCCATACTCGAGAGTACGACTGCACTATGAACATTCCGACACCAGAAGTCTACGTTCCGTCACATCCTGGCCTCTTCGTTGTGGAATTCAAGCCAGGAGAATACTCCTCAAGTCTGATCGCGCTGAAGGTGATTTGATTTCGACGCAGTACTGTATGTGCCATCAGTCGGTGACGGTACTGTAGGATATTCTCCCTGGCGCCGAGGTACCCCTGCGCGGATTAACACCTTCGCCCAAGAAATACTCGACCCTCCAGTACGGGCCTGGCCCTGATGATCACGTCGAGCTCAATTCTGATCTATTGTTTGGTGAGTGCTGTTGCCAACTGCCATGCGGGATACGTACACTCAATGCGCGTCGGAACAGTCAATCACTCTTGCGAGCCCAATGTCGCGTTTGATCTGTCGTCGTCGGATCGGTCCCAGTGGAACCTCCGTGCTCTGAAGATCATTCGTGCGGGCGAGCCTTGTGAGCTTTCAATACTCCAAAAGAGCGCGAATACTAAGCTGTGGTCTGTCAGTGACATTCTTCTACCCCAGTACTGAGTGGCAAATGGACCAACCGTTCGAATGTCGTTGTGGTGCACCGGTGCGTTCCAACAGTGTTTCATGATACCGGCGTATTCAGCACATCCTCGCCAGTCGTGCATTGGGAAGATCAGCGGGGCTGTTGCCCTATCCAAAGACACGTTACTGCAGCGCCATTTTATCAGCCCGTGGGTTTTGACTAAGGTTGCGGAGCGTGATCGGAACAAGACGCAGACCGAGTTTCTACTGAATACTAGTACCGAGTAATTGTCGTCGCACAGGAATGCAGTCGATTTACATGTCCCGATCTTGAGATGCATAGCAGCGGGCCGGTCCTGCGGCATGCGCGCCTGAGAGTCAGACGCCTTCAATGGTCTAGTTTTGTCGTTAGCCGTGCACTGACAGGCAACGTGCCACGTTCGTCTCCTTGTCTTTCACCACCATTGCCCCCATCGACATCCCCAAAGCGCCTGCAATCATGGTTTCCGCAGAGTTCGCATCGCGTCCCCTTGGCACGAAGCTCGTGCTCTTCGACGTCGACGGGACGCTCACCCTCGCGCGCCAAGTAAGCACACCACGGAAACGCACGTTCGCCACGCATTGCTCAGATGCCCAGTAGTTGGTGTCGCCCGAGATGGCGGCCCTCCTCCGCGAGCTGCGCGCGAAGCTCGCGATTGGCTTCGTCGGCGGGTCTGACCTCGTCAAGATCACCGAGCAGCTGCAGGCCCCGGGCACGAACGGTACGTGCTTGGTTATACTACATGGGATGCTTTGTCTGACGATGGCCGGGATGGTGGATGTGTGCAGTGTTGGACGACTTCGACTTCGCGTTCGCCGAGAATGGGTTGACGGCGTTCAAGGCCGGGAAGCCCATCGAGTCGCAATCCTTCATCAAGTTTGTGGGCGAGGAGCGGTACAAGAAGCTCGTCAACTTCATTTTGCACTACATCGCGGACATAGACATTCCAATCAAACGGTACGCCTGCCTCCTGTCCCCTCTTTCCCTCCTACAACCCTCGACGCACACGCAGAGGAACGTTCGTCGAGTTCCGTAACGGGATGATCAATGTGAGCCCCATTGGTCGCAATGCGACCATCCAGGAGCGCCTCGACTTCCAGGCGTACGACAAGGTGAGGCTCCAGTTCCGCATGCATGCGCGGAACTGCTCATCATATTCCCCAGATCCACGGCATCCGTGCCGCGTTCGTTAAAGTCCTGCAAGAGAAGTTCGCGGACTACGGGCTCACGTATTCGATCGGCGGGCAGATCTCGTTTGACGTGTTCCCGCACGGGTGGGACAAGACTTTCGCGCTGCGGCACGTCGAGGCGGAGGGGTTCGAGGAGATTCACTTTTTCGGTGACAAGACTTATCAGGTGGGGCCCGAAGTCATAGTCCCCCTCTCGAGTGCTCACGGCTTAGCAGGGTGGCAATGACTGGGAGATCTTTAGCGATCCCCGAACCATTGGACATTCAGTGTCTAACCCGGACGACACGTACCGTCAACTGAAAGCCTTATTCTTCCAGTAAAATTTGTATCACTTTGGGATCAGGTAGACAATTGGCCAATAGAAGACTAATCCATGTGGGCGATTGTCCGGATGTACGCATACCCTCGTGCGCGCTCCTTGATATGCAAGAGTAGCGGTATTAGCGACCGAGCGCTTTCAGACGCGCCTCAGCAGCCCTAGCCCTGCGCTCCCGCTCGACCTTCGCCCGCATCTCCGGCGTCAAGCCTGCAATCGCGTCCGCTGCACCTGCGCTCCCGCCTAGCTTCCTCGGAGCGCCCGGCACATCCTCCACCGCCTTCACTTTCGCCTTCACCACGGGCTCATCGACGGGGCTCTCCCGCCCACCGCCCTTCTCGCGCTCCTTTGCTTCGCGCTCGCGCACCTTCTCCTTCAGGCCCTTCCGGCGCACCTTCTTGCGCTCCTCGCGGCCCTCCTCCATCTCTTTGCTGAGCGCACTCGGCACGCGCGCCGCCCCGAGCCAGTCCCAGCGCTCAGGATGTGCGCCCGCACTCCGTCGGAAGACGTCACGAATCGTGCGCGAGGCGGCGAGGTCGTACGCTGTGCGGCGCGCGCCAGGCTGCGCGGGGGCCGGCCGCGAGTCGTCCTCGCCGTCTGAGTGGGAGGTGTCGAGCGTTGTGGCGGTGGAAGGTACGTCGATGGTCGGGTTCGCGAGTGCGTCGTCAAGCAGCCAGCCTGTGACTTCCTCTTGGCCGAGGCGCGCGGCGAGCTGAAGGAGCGTCGCGCAGCGCTCGCCGGTCCATGCGGGGATGGGCGCGTCGATTCCACCCAGATTTGCGCTCTCGCGCTCCCAAAAGGCTTTCAGCGCGTCGAGGCGGCCGCGGGTCACCATGTCCAGGAGGCGCGTCCATTTGTCTCGAACGGCTTCCTCTTCTTTGGAGAGTTTCGGGGCCTTTTCTTTCTCGATGGGTGGAGGCTCGGAGGTGGGCTGCGGTTTCGGTTTCGGCTTCGGGAGTGAGGCGAGGTAGTCTTCATCTTGTGCGCGGAGGGCGTCTTCGGTGAGATGTGACATTTTGACTTTTGTGAGTTCGAGGAGGCATCTGGAGAGCTCTGATTGTGTCTATAAATGACATGTTATGGCTAAGCCAGAAAAGCACATGGACAAAGCCTACCGGTCGTCGAGTGGGGAAAGGAAATGTGCGCAGTCTCGGGTCCCCTGATGACCGATTAACAGATGAAGCACGCGAATGCGCAAAAGCCGCGGACCTTTCGCAATCACAGCCTCATCGTAGTCGAGAAATATTCGTCGATTCGACACGCTGGCGCGTATCCAAATTCTCTCACATTGGTTTATCTCTTCTGCCCACTCTGTGAGTAGGTTTCGTATGTCCTGGAGCCATGTTAAGAAATTTTGGAAGCAGTAATGAGTGGCTGATGACGCACATCACGAAGCGCCTGCTCGCCGTAGCGTCGTAGTTGCGCACCGGCGCTCTTCGCCGGGCCCTTCGCGTTGTCATTGACAGACTGCGAGCCACCCTGCTTGCGACGCGCTGCACAAAGCATGAGACTCGCACCCATTTGAGTGAACGATCAAACAGTACGAACTGGTATAGCGGTGGAACGTCTTGTGCAGAAGCACTTCGGTATCTGGTTTGGGTTTCTTGGGTTTCTTCTTCTTGCCTGGCTGCGGCTCCTCCTCTTCGGCGTCTGGCTGGCTCACGCGGGCCACCAGGCCAGCGAAGTGCCCGCCGGCAGTCATGAACATCGCCCACTTGCGACCTTCTGTCCCGTGGTCCTTCTGCATCGCCTTCAAATCCTCAAGGTACGACTCCGGCGACGAGGGGTCCGCGAAGATCGAGCGATACACGCCGATCTGCGTTGCGGGCGGCGCGTGGAACCATGCGAGCGGCTGTAGAGGAACGCGCGGGCCGGAGGTCGGCGAGGGCGTGCGAGAGGATATCTTGGTCTTGCGGAGGGCGTTCTGAACGGCGTCGGAGTCGTCGGAGCCGCCTTCGTCTGAGGAGGATGCACTGCCGGAGAGGGAGTCTTCCAGGCCTGCAGATTGCAATGACGACACGCTTCCAGGTGCAAAAGTGATGCGGTGCTCACCGTCCACGAGCTTCACAAAGTCTGGCTCAGCGATCGGCTTCCCACCTTTGAGGCGCAATTTCACGTTGTAGCGATGCCAGTCCGAGCGGAAGTGCGCGCGCTGCTCGTCTACGTCGAGGAACGCGACGCCGAGGCAGATGTTGCACGCCCTCGCTCCGGAAGACATGACTTGTGCTACTGGAGGTTCGGAGGCATCGGAGGAGGTGAGACTCTGGCTAATCAGGCTTCGCGGGGTAAGGGTGGCAACCAGGTCTGGCGAGAGGGAGAAGACATTAGATGGAAAGGTGGACATCTTGACGCGTGAAATGGGATGTTGTTGGATACAGGGTAGATGGAGATACAGTCGATGTTCCAGCTATAAGCTACAGTGAGTATAAGGATACGAGTCATGCACAGCACAGGATCTTGCGCTGCCGGTCGAAGACGCGTAATCACAGGAGTCAAAAATAATTAAAATGATCAGCGAGAGGTAAATGTACTCACCAGGCCTTATGAGGATGGTGGGGAGCGACAAGAGCGCCTGGGCGTGAAGGAATTGTGGTCAAGACTCAAGACTCAAATTCAATGCGTCTAGGTGATATCACCCTAACCCCACACTGGGGTCTGCACTCGTCGGGTTCGGGGCGCCGATTCGAACTTGGTCTTGAACGCCTCGAGCGAATTTTGTCGACTGTCTGTGGGTTCATCAAGCCTAGGACTCTTTCTTTCCGGAAGTATTTACATTGCTTGCTGATTGCCTCCGTCGCTCAGCCTTACTGAAGGGTCGCTATTATCGCTGAGACTAGGGTGAGCACGCGTTTACCTAAGGCGCGTCTACCTTCGACTGAACTTCCAGACACTCAGCAGTGCTTGCAGACACCCGATCGCCCACCATGACCACTTTCCGCGACTCCAGTATTGTGATCATTGAAACGAGCCGCACTGTTGTTCGCGCCGGACTTGGCCTGTATGAGCTTCTCCGAACCCCCACCATCGTTCGTCCTCCGCACCCTTTCGTGCCTATGCCCTCCCACACCGCACACTTACTCACGCAGAGCTCAGGATATTCCTGCACGCGTGGGAATCCGCGCTTCACTCGCTCCCGACTCGAGTGTCAGCCAAACGCCAATTAACGGGAGGCCAGCATACCGTCTCGGTGACTCGTTGGATGTCGGTGGAGGGCCGTCTGCATCGACGAGTCGTGCACCCTCCGCAATGCCTCCGTCAAACTTGGGAGTGAGGGTAACGGACTATCTTGTTGGGCCACAGTTGGATGAAGCGTTAGCGGCGGGGCAGGATATCGTTGTGTCCTGGCCATTTGCTGATGGTCAAATACGCGACTGGACACAGGCTGAGGCTCTTTGGTATGGTGTCTCAGACTCGTTACATACGGGCTACTGATTTGAGGACAGGAAATACGCGCTTTTGACCGGCCTGGGCATCCGCCGCGTGCAAAACGAGTCCCCCGTCCTCCTCTCGATCTTCGCGGGCCTCTCGCGTGAGGGCTACGAGCGCATATCTCAAGTGTTCTTCGAACGATTCAACGTCGCTGCGTTCAGCATGCTTGACCGCGCGATGGCGCAGCTCTACGCCGCGAATGCGCTCAGCGGCGTTGTCGTCGACATTGGCACCTCGCGCACGGACGTCACGCCCGTCTACGACGGCTTCCCCGTCCACCTCGCGCGCACGAGCGTGAGGCTCGGGACCGACGCGTGCGAGGCGTTCCTCGCACACGTGCTGCGCACCAACACGTCCATCGAGCTGACGGACGCGGCTGACCTGCGCGCGCTCGCGCAGCATACGTGGCGCGCGGGGCTCGTGCGCGTACCGACAGAGGGCGAGGCCGCGCGCGATGCGGAGGACGAGGGCGTGACGGACATTGCGGCTGTGCTCGTCGCAGGGAAGGAGAAGGCGGTCATCGAGAGCGGCATGAAGAAGCGCGCTAATGCGAAGGCGAGCGCGGCGGAGCTGGCGCGCGCGAAGGAGATCGAGGCGCTGGACCTGGTGACGACGGAGTTCAGGGGCGTGGAGGTGACGCTAGGGAAGGAGCGCCATCGCTTCTGCGAGCCGCTGTTTGACCCGGGAGTGATGGCTAGCGTGGAGGGTTGGGTGGAGGAGACCTTGGGGGATGAGGAGGCCACGTTGGATATGCCGCTGCAGACGGCAGTGGGGCATGCGGTCGGTTTGACGGAGGCGGAGCAGAGGCAGTATATCTGGAACGGGCTTTTTGTTACTGGCGACGTCGCCAGCTATGTGAAAGGCAGGTTTCCTTCAGTTGCGCTCACGTTAGCATCGCTAATCTTCAGTGCATTTGATAGGCATCACGGCTGGGCTCCACAGCTACCTATTACCGTATGTGCTGAGCAACCCGGACCAGCATAACGAGGTGCAAGCACGACAAATCCGCACAGTCAAAGTGCCGGACTACTTTGCAGAGTTCCGAGAGAAAGGGGATGGTCTGGCAGCATTCCTCGGGACGAGCATCGTTGCCAAAGTAAGTCCCAGTCTTGGTGTTCGAACCTTGGCTTATTGTGTGGCTTTAAAGATTACTTTCCACGACGGGAAGAACTTCACGACGAAGGCGGACTACGCAGAGCGCGGTCCCAAAGCCGTGCTCGAGATGTCCCCTTCGCTTTTCTGACCTCCTTATTACTGTGCTTCCTCAATATCGACTTGCTGTTGTACACGCTCGAGTGCATACGCAGGTGGACATCGTGGAGTGTGAGGTAAGGCACCGTCCGGCGTCGTTGAGACATCTTGCCTCAGCCTGCGCGTGCGTGATGTCCAGTCATGCCTTGGAACTCTCAATTCTGGCAGAAGTGAAATACTACTGTACCGGCCTGCTTCCCTGGCGTCTAGCAATTCAGAAACCTGTCGAGAATGATACGAGAAGCCCGATTTTAATCGGTGAATGGATATCTGCGTGTTCGCACTCCCTCATCGCTAGAGGTAACACCTTCTAGTAACACCTTCTAGGCCAATATTGGTACCGCACAGCTGAGCTCTGCTGCATCTGAAGCAAGCATGGACGAAATGTTGAAATTGTGACGGGGTACTTGGTGTACAGCGATTCTTGATATAATTGACTGACAATCCTGCGGCCTTAGATCCAGCCTGATCGACGCAGATGTCATAAAGCCTAAATCATGATGCGGGGCTATATAGCATACAAACGAAACAAGGACACAAAGTCTTTTATGCAGCTTGCGCTCCCGCCACGGCGAGGAGATCGCTGTCACCGGGGTCGGAGATGGTCATCACACTGCATATCGGTGCCAATGAGTTTTGGGTGCAACGCAATAAAAGCTGAGGACGCACCCAACGCGGAAGAGCTTTCCCGCAGCCGTGCCCAGCGCAACGTTTGTGCCGGAAAAGTGGTGCACGGTCGTCTTGGACAGCATGGCATAGTACTCGATTTCTGACTTGCGCAGCGGGGGGCAGTTCCGGCGATCAGGATGAGCTTGGCTGCAGCACATCGCGGAACGTCAGCAAGGGACCTTCTCAGCCTCCCGGCTCCAGCCCCCGGAGAAGCAGAGCGAAAAACGAACCTTTGCCATTGCGCATTTGCTTGAGCGCGGACTTGTACCCGAGGGTGTACTTGCCCGACTTGACAACGAGCGCGAGGCGAGCCGCGATGGACTCGGTTGACTTGGCGGCTTTGGACTTTTTGGTGGGGGCCATCGCGTCGCTGGGTGGATGGTGGGTGAAGGACGAGGTCTTGAGGGAACGGATGGACAGAACGCGCGGCAAGCGCGCGGTGGCTTGTTGGGGGACGAGATAGAGTTTCGGACGATGCCGTATATCTAGCTAGCTGTAAGCGCTTTGAGGCTCCGATGACCCCAAATGCGTCTCCGTCAGACTACAATTTTAGTACAATCCACTAGACTCATAACCAGTCTCGGGAGGAACCGTCAGACGACAATTTGAACACCCTCCCTTGACCCCACCCATCTCGTTGTCGCCGGATAGATGGTCGCCGGTCCGATAGCCCACTAGTCACCGTCTCTCAACCCCCAAGCTGCTTCCGTTCATGCAGCATCGAAGTGCGCTAAAAATCTTTCACTTCTGTGTCTTCCTGAGAGGCCAGCGACTCCCCATGCAGCTGACGGCGTCAAGGTAGTCAGCGGAGCGGTAAGAGCATAGCTGTGCGCATTGGATGTCTCTTTGTGGGTATCAATTCGCGGTGCTGATAGATATGTGATTAGGATCTTCTGTTCGAAAGGCACTGGCGTCTGTAGAGGACAGCTATGTGGACATCTGTCAAGCAGATGCGTAGAACCTCATACATTAATGCGATGCAACCCTGTGCATTCGTGGCATACATGAGAAGAGCGTGACGCCCACTCGAGCAGACATGCCCCTTCCACCGACATCCAACACCGACCCATGAGCCCGCACGATATTTACAAAGACCAGCTCGCCACGCTGGGCTATGGACAAGCGATTTGGGAGCCTAGGCCAACCGATGGGACGCCAGTGGCCATCGGGGACGTGGGATACATGCTATTCGGCGGCTTCCACCGCTTGTTCAACATCCACCAATCCGCCGAGGTCCAGAATAACGATGTGCCAGAATACTTCGAACAACTGTCAATTGACCCAGGACGTGTGTTTGATCGCGAGCTGAAGGCTGGCGCATACTGCTCACGGTCGGTGCATGTGCACGCAGTTTCCGCACGTGCAAGGTCCGTACATGCCAATTATCTCACCAAAGGTCCGTATGCTGACTGAGCGCCACAGCCCAGTGTCACTGGCAGGCGGCGAGGTTTCCTTCTCAACCTCGCGGCAGCTCGGCGCGATATTAGCGCTGCCCCAATCCGCCCGCCGCCGCGACACACTGATGCACCGCGCATACACAGCCTATATCCGGGAGCACTGCGACCGATGGCTCGCATTCGCACATCATAAGTATGTGGACGTCGAACTCGACGACCTTGTGCTCGTCACGGGCTGCGACCTCGCGAAGTCATGGGCCACGGCTGCGTTCATGGGCAACGAGACGAACGCGGCTGCATCGTTGACCATCGACGTCGGGAATATCGCGAATGTATCAGCGTCTTTCGGGATGTCCTGGAAGAACGTCCAGAATGTGATTTACAACTGGGGCCCCGCGGAGGATCTGTCGACGTCAGGTGTCGATCGGCCGTCTACAAACGCTGAGGTTGGCACCTCAAGTGCAACAGGAGGGTCTCAATTCAGCCTTACCTCAAGCCAGATTGCGCTGGCGGCGTCGGAAGTGTGGGACCAGTGCATATTTATCCGCGGCTTTCATATGAAGAACAGAATCGGTCCCCTGTTCCCCAAGAAGCTCGTCGCCTTTGCGAGGTTCAAGGACCTCGAGAAAAGAGGCGACGATGACTCAAGGCCTAAAACACCCAGTGTTGTTCTTGATCCACCAGAGGCCTCTGACAGTCGAGAAGAGCGAGAATTACGATACCTTGGTGGAGACAAGGTGTGTGCTTGCAGTGCACCGGCTTCTCGGCTCTTTCTTATATTCGACTCTACAAGCAGCGGTCGAGCCTTCATGGACCATTGCTTGGTTACATCCTCAAGGCACGTATGGCTCCAATCTGCGCCTTGCCTGGATGGTCAAGGGCTAATTGTGCTTCGACAGAATTCAGAAGCCAATCTTGCTATCGTTCATGATGACGATTTACTGCCACTTCTTGCGGTCAGCAGTTTTGCACGGTCTAAATCAGCAACCGAATTGTTGACATTCTCTGTTTTCGTAGGGAAATCCTGACCCAGACGCAACCAGTGTATCAGTGCGACTGGAATCTTTACGACCTGAAACGATCCTGTTCGACGGCATTGTGCACGACAATAGGGTTCACGCGATACGCTCTTTGGCGCCGAGAAAATTCTGGCCGGACTCACAAGGTGTCCCAGGGCCTTCATCGCTGAATCCCCGTGCGTCGTCGTACATGAACAGCCTTGTGGCTAGCCCGTCGCTCTCGACGCCGGGCTTCATCTCGCCATCCGCGCCGGGCTACATGTCGTCGCCGAGCATTCAGGACTTCACGCCGCTGACGCCCTGCACGCAGCCATCCGTGCTCGACCACTTCTACGCATCGCTCGGCGCGTCGACGCCCGTCTCGCCGTTCGTGCACGGCAACTCTCACACCAAGCAGGTACGCGCGTGACCCGCCCCTGCCCGATGCATCGCTTACCCCACCCCCTTTTGCAGGTCCCCATCCCGACGCTGCGCGTGTCGCCGGAGCACGAGCTGGCCCCACTTACCGCGGGCCGCCGCGGGCCCATGGTCCCACAGACACGGTACAAGCCACACGCGTCGAGCGACCAACGGCGCTACATAGAAGAGGTCGCGCTCGACGAGTCGATCCACTTCTTCATGCAGGAGCCCGAGGAGCAGGGCATCTCGCTCGCGGACGCGCTAAACGACCGCTTCGCGCGCCTCGCGGGGTGCGACGAGCCGATGTTCATCGACCGCGGGTCCTCTATTTCCGTCCGCATCAACGTACGTGTGTCTCGCTTGCTTTCGTTCGGGGGCGCGGCTGATGTGTGTGTTGGGTGGTGGTTTAGTGGCCGGGGTACCAGCCGTGGTCGCGCCAGATCCCCACGCGCGACTTCCGCAACCCGCCGGAGCCTATCACGCGCGCGAAGCTCGCGAAGAACGTCGCCAAGTCGGTGCAGCGTTTCATACAGGTACGTCCCCGCCGCGGGTGCGCTGCGTCACTGGCTCACATGCATGTGTGCGCAGGAGCACAAGAACCGCGCGATGGAAGAGGAGGGCGAGGAGGAGTGGATGGTTGGCCCACAGAAGATCGAAGTCTTCGACCTGGTGCTGATTCGCCTCGACCATGTATCCAAAGGCTCGTGGCAGGCACAGTTCCAGCTTTCCAGGCCCCTCCCGCTTCAAAGTCTCGCCCCGTCGGATCCTGCGCCTCTTTGGTCCTTCACATAATGTGTAGCCTGGATCCCATCTCCGCAGAGGTATGTGTGTTCTGTGTTAACATCCGATTAGTTTCTTCTGTTCAAAAGACATTGGCTTGTGGTAGAATACGGTCATGTGGACATGTGTCGGGTAGATGTGTAGCACAGCGACGCCGTCCATGATCCTGTGGATGCATACTGACTTCAGCGAGCATGTCCCTTCCATCTAACGCCGACCCATGAGCTCGCACGAGATTGACACTGAAGACCAGCTCGCCACGCTAAGCCGTTTGGGAGCCTGAGCCTATGGGGCATCGGGAACGTCGGATACTGCTATTCCACCAGTTGTTCAACATCAACCAACCGGTCCAATTTGCGCTTTAAAACACGATAATGAGAAGTTCTCCATCTCTGCTAAGACGCAGCTCAACGACAGAATGCAGCCGGTGATAAACCTGAACTGATGGAACCATTTATATCCTACACAACCCATAAGCGTCCCAGCGCTCGCTCCCAACCCCAGCAGACACAATAAAGAGATCGACTGGATCGTAAGTGGCTTTGACCGTCAACAAGCGCGGATAGTTCGCGCCGAAGAACGTTGTCTGCCAATTGGGCTCGCGAACGTCCGCCTCATTCAAGTACGCGCCGCTGTCGCTCTCGCCAGTGAGTTCTGCCAGTGTCGGAACATGCTCATTGGTGAGCCTTTGTTTGATGGACTCTACCTCTGCGGGTGTCGTAGTGTCGTTCCACTTGTGGGTGAGGACGATCTGAGTCATGGCATGTTTCAGTGCGAGGGAGATGTAAAGATGGTCAAAGATCTTACATGAGTCTTCGCTGTTCGCCACTTGGGAAGGACTGCAGAAGACATATTGGCGTTCTCGGATACTTTACCTTACGCGCGCACGTACTTAGCCATTTGAAATGTAACAGTGTGAAGTGTCAATTCAGTTACCTCCGGCTACCAAAATGCCCTGTATCCTGCGTGCCATGCACGTCAATCTGTGTTTGCCAGAGAGGGTCCAATTGCTCACCCTTGGGTGCCGCCGTCAATCAGAGTTTTGTACGTCTCTCCGACCTTGAAAGTATTTGCATACGCCGTTGCTGGAATGAGCCTGGATCCGATGATGACGTTCACGCCAGCCGCGTCATCTGCTGTAGCTATCCAGACATTTTTGGGGGTCGAGAATGTTAGGATATCGTTGGGGAGTCCGGTGATGGTGTCCTCCCCAGAGACGGTCGCACCCAGGGCCGCGACATCTGTCAACAGTGGCGCCAGTTGAGCGGAAGCGTCAACGCTAGTCAGATTGCTGAAGTAGGTCCAAATTCCCAGGTCGCTCGTGCCGTCCACGTTGTTTACTAGCCAGAAGTACTGCCCCGCGCGGACAACGTCCCAGTCGAAGATGTGCTTCGCGTGCGCGGCCATGACTGCGGCGGTCAGATCGCTGGAGTTGGTGTGAACGTATGCTTGATGGATAGTTAGCTGAAAAGTGGGGAAGGTCCGGAAGGTCGCTGAAATGATGACACCCCAACTGCCTGGACCGCCGCCACGAAGAGCCCAGAATACTACGCACAAAGGTACAATAGTCAGCCTGGTCCCCATCTAATGCAGTGACGAGCTTATTCACTCACAGTCTGGGTTAGAGACTGCGTTGGCAGTAATCAATTCGCCGGAGCTGATCACAACTTGAGATTCTGCGTTGTTGTTGAATTAATCATTTGTCAACAAACCGGAGATCAAAGCGCTTCGACGCACCTAGAACATTGTCGGCCGCGAGTCCATAGATGGGGGATAAGACTGAATGGCCCGCGCCTTGAATGTAACCGCCTGCTGCCGCGACTGTCGCGGCGCTGCCGCCAACGACTATCTTTCCTACAGCTTTCGTGGCCGCGTAGATGGCCTGCAAGCCTGCGCCATTGCCTACGGTGACAGCGCTACCCTGGTCCACCCCACCCACAACGAACGAATCTGTGAAGTTGATGTTCTTCAAGTACTGCGTCCAAAGTAGAAGCGACCCCTTGGCCGTCGACCGGCCGAGGTGGTCGTGGCCCGACGCTTTGATCGCCACCCGCAAGTTATGCCGCAAGGCAAATTCGACGCCGGCCTGCAAGGATTCAGTCCCAGATCGCGGCTAGCAAGCAGCTTGCATAAACATACCTGGATATCTGCAGCTTTTGTCGCGTTCACGGCGAAGACGGGTACCAAACCCTGTGAGCATGTAGTTCCGTTCTGGAGACATAACCCCGGGGGTAACGCCGCGTAGTCCTTTGACAGTCATTGGCCATGTCGAGCTTATCCGATCGACATAGTGCGCTCACCTGCTCCCAATTGTACTGCGAACGAAGTGTCAGAGATGTTAACAAGCCCGCATAAAAAAAGAAGCTCACCTCGTTCGTTGAACCAGGGATAGCCGCGCGGTAGATACCGCTGAGCCATTGCGCTTCCGTGCACTGGAGTGCGATGCAAGCTTTGGCAGAAGGCGTCACAGCCACTAGGTGCCCGTTGACTTCCGCGTTGAGATAGTCCCAGTCGGCCTGCGTGGGGAAACCAGGGTCGCCGGGTTGATTTCGGCAGTCAGCAGTAGCAGCATGCGCCGAAACCAGGTGTGCCACGATCGTCAAACCGTACAGCAAAAAGACCATCGCGACAGCCAACGAGGCAAAGGAAAGACGTAGGGTTCATCCGTAAATCCCAGTCTTTATATATAGGTAGGCAGCCCCTGGTTATGGCAGCACAGCCGAAACGTTTGAAGTTTCGACGCGAGGCTCTACACCGGGTAGCAAGGTGACAATCCGTGGCACAATCAACTGAGGAAGTGGAGGGTTATATTGAGAAGGTCTGATGACCCGCAACCGCCGCCACGAGGCGCCCCGAACGCTGCGCACTCATTAGTCAACGTCTTATATATCGCGAATGACGAGCGGGCACTCACGGTCCGACTACGTTGACATTAATTCATGCGAGCTACTTAATCGTTGACGGGAATAAGTACCTACATGCTAAAGAGTCGCCGACGGCTGTGGAAGACTTCGGGGTGCTTCGGCGACGCAAAAGCGGGCCTTGTACTACTCTAAGCGCTGCGTCGGGGGCCCTTCAGTTCCGCGACGATTGCCGATGGCAATTTATGAGTAGCAGTAAAAGGCCCGGGGACGGAAGCGACGCGATGACGCGTAGCTTCCGTAATTCAGTACACAATCTGTCAATCTCCGTTAGTTGTCAATAGATGTAGTACGAGAAGTCGAGTGTCTGAGACGACGAACATATGCAGAAAGAGTTGGCGGCCACCGTCAAGAACAGAGATGACAGGATCATAGGTTTTAACCGAATATTGCTGATCGTCGTCCCCTCGTTTATTTTCGATGTGACCACCATGATGAGAACAAGAACTGGGCGCGATCGTTGAATGCTAATCGAAGCCACGAGAGCAAGAAGCTTACCTAGAGGTCCAAACCAGCATATTAACGGCATCAGGACAATCAGCCAGTGCTGCTTGTACAACAGGAAACAGCGATATATCTGCCAATTCACACGTCAGCGGCATGTCGACGCGGGTTACAAGATGTGGACAAACCAGCATCGCATCCCCGATGAGGATCTGCGCAGTGAGCGGTACCGCGATCAACTGGGGCACGATGCCCGAGATCTGCAGCAATTCCGCCGTGGGCCCGCCGGGCCCTTTATACGCCACAAAGGCGTCCAGCACCCAGCGGAACACGAACGCCACTTCCGTCGTCGCGAGGAAACGAATAGGAAGGTCGCCGCGATGAAGGTGGGTCGTCGCGCCTGATCGTTTGTTGAACAGCTGCACTTTGACGGCGTTTCCGAACGTCACAATATGTATCCCTGCACATCGAACGTCATACGCGTGTTTGTGAACGATAGGAACAGCACTGACCATACAGTATACTGCCCGTGAGCAGGCTCGCCAGCGTAGCGACGTCAAGAGTCCGTCCTGGTACGGCAGGATTGCAGGATTTTGTGCGTCAAGGTCTCCCAAGAATATGCCGCCCGCACTACTACACTGCTTAGGCTCCAGGTAACTATCCTTCGATCCTCCAGGATGGCGCGTTGCCGCCTCGAGGGCGCAGGTGACAATATCAGAGAGGAGAACAGATGGCTGCAGTGCTTCGTGATGGAATGCATGGAACGTCCGCGCTGCCCACGACAACGAAACCCAGTACCGTTGATCGTCCACGAGCACAGAAAGGAGTCGATCGGGATGCGGAGCACGTTGCAAAGCGTTAAGACGGCGAGATGCGTAAAGAAGTGTTGGCATCTTGTAGAACACGGTAGCATGCATGAAGCCCGATGAGCGCTTGAGCACAGGCCACCTCACCGAAGCCATAAACAGCGAAGCAAGTCGGTCCAAGGAATAGACGCAGCACCACGATGTCGGATGCAACCGAGTGTACACATGTTGCGTTCGAATCACTTGATGTTCTGATAACTGACGGCCAAACAGCGATTACGGCGTTCTACGTTCTAGAGTCCACCATACCGAACACAATCAGTCACTCCCGATCACCGCCGATGGTCAACTATCGTACACGCACCTTTGTCGTGACGACTCGGACTTCCGTCGTTCTGCGCCGCGGGCTATACATGGTCCCTCATCGGCCCGCAGAAGATTCATGATCTGGCAAGCGGCATGGTGCCATCATCACTGAGCCGCTCATGTCGATTTTGGGCGGAATGACGAGCCTCAAGAGACGTGGCATATGCAAATTTTGTGGCGCCTATAGAAAACGTAAAGCGTCGTGAGCAGAGAAAGAGAGAAACTGGGGTTCATGAGCGCGACAACTTTACTGTTCACGGATACTCGGCCCGGGCCACCGAATGGAGCGCGAGCTGCGAGCCACATCAAGTAGCCTCCCTGAGGCAAAATACTCGAATAGCCTCATGCAACCCTCGCAGGCTCGCATAGACTGCTGATCAAGCTCGAGTTGGCGAAGCCAATGACAGCTCTTCATGTGGCCAACGGGCTATTGAAATAGATTATCGGCATCTGGGATATCGAGACTTCGAGATGTCACCGCGCTAAGACTTTTCCATCCCGCCGGACTTCGGCTTTCCGCGCGAGATCGGGCAGGACGCACGACGACCTGCCCTAGACGCACCGAGACGCACCCGAGCTCCTCGGACAACCCTCGGACACGCTGCATGCTGCACGGCACACGCACGCACCGTGCGCCCACCCTGGACCCATAACGCACCCCAGGCTGCCTTGAGCCGACTCAGCCGAGCAGCCGAACCCCGAAGCGAAATGAACGACGTGCAAATGACAACGCAGCCTCGACCGCCGCGTACACGTACGAACGCAGCAGTGCGCGCCCTGCGCGGCGGCGCCGAACCTTGCTATTCATAACACGACGGACCGGGCTGGCCTTGCCATCCAGGGATGAACCTGAATCTGAACCTGAACCTTGGGGTCAGGCGGGCGATCATGATTCATGAAATTGCGAAAGCATGCATATGTATGCGCGTGTGGCTGGGCTGAGCCGGAATGAAATCGGGCTGCTGCTTCCGATGCGCGCGCGGGAAGGGAAGGGAAGGCGGCTGCGTCACCGGGTCGCAATGCATATGATAGATAGGGAGGAAGACATCGAAGGGGGATGCTAAAAGGGAAGGGTGCCTGTGACGCGAGGTGCGTCAAGAGGCCGGCGGGGTGCTGCTGCTGTACTCGTCGGAGCTCGGGGTGACGACAGGGTCTTGCGAAGGGGGGAGAACGAGCTCGAAGGGCGCAGGTGTGTCGCGTGCGCAGGCGTAGGCCGGAAGGGCAGGTCGATGGACGACTCGGAGTCCAGAGGCGTCGGCGGATCCGGAGTCGCAGGGGAACGACGCAAGATTAACGTTACGCCCTGCAGGTGCGCGGGATTAAGGCTGCTGGACGCGCTATCGCTCGCAGACGCCGCGCCTCGCAGGCTGTAGAGGACAGCACGATGGGGATACCGGAGAGCCGTGTGCATGTGCACGTTCGTCTTCTGCAGCAAGAATTGGCTGGCATGATGGAGGGCGGGAGTGCTGTAGGCCTTAAATGTAGATGAGAACGCGCGGTGGGAGCAAGTGACGTGAGGGTGCACTTACGTTGCGGTGAAGCTTAAACGAGCGCCTCCTGCTCGCCCATGATGACGAGGACTGGATGGATCGGGCAGGGGATGTACACGGCGACGACGTCCTGCCAGATGAACACGGTACGAGTGCCCGCAGCGGACACACGACCCAGATACCGCACGCAGGCGTATCTGTAGAGGCGTCGAGTGTTCCTGTGACGCGTTTCGCGGCCTACACAGAGCGGTTCCGCGTTCAGTACCGAACGCAAATACACAGACGGCGCCTAACCTTGTACAAGCGCGCTGCGACTTCGACGTCTGTGCACCACCGCACACGCCGGGCGCAGAAAATTGCACGGGCTCACGTACGCTGATGGCGGCGGCAGAGGCGATTGGCGGGCGCGGCGGAGACGCTGGGCTATCGCGCGCACGCCATTCGCGCGTGCGGTGATGGGGGCAACAAGAGCGAACGGCGGTGAGAATGGGGTGCATGCCGCTAAGTACGCGAGATAAGTGGGTGCGGCGAGAAGAGACTCGCGGCGCGTGTGTACGACACGTCACGCCACGGTCGCACGTCGCAGGGAAGCAGCTCGCAGCCTCTGCGCGCCGACGCCGAGGGTGCTTGGCGGGGAATGCGAGGAAGGCGGGGTGCCCGGACGGTGCGCCGAGCGGGGGCGGCGGGGGCTGGGATCCTCGCGCGCCGCGCGGGCTGGGCACGAGGGCCGCTTCGTGATTCGCGACGCACGCATCAGGGCGTGGACGTACGGCTTACAGCAGCCCCGACACCCGGCGCTGGCACGAATGTGCGCCGATTATCTCGACCAAGGGGCGCTGTGGCGGACATTACAGGGGATAGCGCGGTAGCCGGCGGCGTCCTGGCTGCGAGGTGAAGCAGTTGCAGAGATGAGGCGCACGCGGGGGTGGCCGGAGGTGCGGTGCGAGTGGGTCCGAGCAGGCGTTCGCTGCCTGTTGGAAGAAGAGCCGGCGAGCAAGGAGCGTTGGGCGCCGCACGGGGGGCCGTCGCAGCTGTTCGTCGCCGTGCAGCTTGCGTCGACGCTGGCGATGGACTTGCTCGCTGAAAAGCAAGGGATTGCTGTGTGCGGAAGGGCGAGCATGTCTCGGATTGGACAACACCGGTCCACCCGCGCCGGCCTCCCGTTACCGCCCCGAAAAAGCAAAAGCCACCCATCAGCCACCACCTTATATATCCCCCTCTCTCTCTCCTGCTCCTGCCACCCACCGCTCGCATGCTCTTTCCCCGCTGCTTATAACACTTTGCCCTGCCCCTCCCCTCGCTGCCCGTCTGCAATGTCGCCGGCCTTCTGCATGCCTCGCCCCATCCTCAAACGCTCGTCCGCCTCCCACTCGCCCGACTCGCCTGCCCCCTGCGCAGACGACCTCGCCCCTCGCCCCTCCACCCCGCGCGCCAACAACGTCCGCTTCCCCCCGTCCCCAATCCTCACCCGCACCTTCTCTGCGCACTCGCCGTCCACCTATGACCGCTCGCCCATCGTCGTCCTCCCCAACTCCTGCGCCCTCCCCGCCAGGGGCTGCCCCGGCCGCACCTACCACCCCAGCGACACCCCGTCGCCCGCCTGCCGCCAGCGCGCGATGAAAAGCCACGGCCGCGCCCTGCACCCGCGCGCCACGGGTGCCTCGCCCGTGCCCCCGCTCGTCGCCGACGTGTCGTCCGAGAGCGACGAGAGCGACGGCATCGCGAGCCCGCCCACGCAGCCGCTCGCCATGTCCGCGTCCATGTCCATGACGCTCGCCTTCCTCCCCCACCCGCCGTCGCCCAAGCCCGCGCTGTCGCTCGCCATCGGCACCGCGCTCTACCGCGCGCCCGCGCCCGACGACGACGAGCCGTACACCCACCACACCTACGAGGACGAGAAGCGCCGCCGCCGCGAGCACAAGGGCGAGCGCGGCAAGGGCGACTGGGAGCAGCGTGCGCTGCAGCGCGCACGCGAGCGCGACGCCGGCGCGCGCGACCTCAGCAGGCAGACGGCGGCGCTCGCGCTCGACGAGGAGGAGGTGGTGGATGAGGACGACGATGCGGACGACGACGATAGAGCCCGCGCTGAGGACACCCAGGGACGCTACAAGAGCTTCTTTGGCGGGTCGCTGGGCTGCGGGCTCGAGGACGACGACGGCTGCCTCGGCGGATTCTGAGCTGCGGGGACGGTGCTGCAAGTGCAAGTCTTTTTTTCATCACACAACATTCTCACTCCATCGTCACATCATCTCATCATTTTCTCTGGTCACTGCGCTCGCGGTGTTGTGAATAGCTCCTGTTTCTCCGCATTTCGACGCTTTGTGAATACATAGATTGCGTCGGATCATACCCGCCATCCTCCCAGTGTCATACGTACAAATACAAAACAAGCATTGTAATTGTCTCGAGCCACATTCTCTCTCTTGGAGACTTGGGAGTCGGGGGCAATTAATTGTCTCCTGTGCAAATTTGCTGTCCTGCGAATGCGGAAACGTCATCGGATGCGGAGAGCCGGGTCGGTTGATCCGAGGACCGCCGTTGATCTGATCGCATTGCATCCCATCAACCAATGGCGTACTGCGCGTTTCGAGGCCTACTTACTACGGCCGATTGTCATTGCCTTGCCAAAGCCTAAGATTTATCGACATGGTGACACAGTCTCCGTGCTTGGCCTTACCAGCTGGTCTGGTATCAGAAGATAGTCGTTCTGGCAACATCAGGCCGATTCTGCAACGATCTCCACGTGCCGACGCCTGCTTGTGCAGCGATTCAAGCTCTTGCTGCCGGAGGCGAACGCATACACCGTGCGTCCTTTGAAATCTGAAGCTGCTTGTGACGCTAATAAAGTCTCAATTTCAGCGCTCAACTGCCTCAACGCGGGCGCTCACAGGCACTCACACGTGTTTACACTTGTTGTGAGGTGGAAGGAAGGCGGTCCAGCTACTGAAGTACTGAAGCTCTGGACTGCTCCTCACTGGACTGCTCCTCCTGCCTCTATGAAGTCCTCCGTGGCTTGGCCCACCCAGCTACAGTGCCACGCTGGTTTGTTGACTGAGCCGGCGCCGGACCGAAGCAAAGGCGCGGAGCCGCGCGCCTCGATCCTTCTTTGATCCTTCTCTCAGTGCGTGAAAGCTTTTTCATATCTCGCTAGGAATATACTTATCGTATTATCCCCCCACTACTAAAGGCCACCGCAGACGTCAATCCGGAGGGTAGGAGACATGTCAGGAAGTGACGACGCAATGTCCAGTCAAGATGTTCCTGGAGGCATAGGCACGCCTGGCGCGGGGCCGCCGTGCGCCCGCGCCCACTGAGAACGAAGCAGCGCCTATGTAGCAGCGCCCGTGGATGGCCGTGGATTCTCACCGCCAGGTGGCAGCCCGTCGTTCCCGGACGCCCCATCTCCACCGTAACCACACCTGCAGCCCCCACCCCCACCCGTCCTCCCGCGCCCCGCCCCCACCGCATCTGCCAGCCCCGATGCCGACCCCGCCCTCCGGCGCACGCGTGCGCGCCGCAACGCCCGCAGACCTGGAGCCGCTCGCCCACGCGCTGACGCGCGCGTTCGCGGACGACCCGAGCATGCGCTGGTTCAGCGGCGCGCGGCCTGGGCTCGCGCACTTCCAGCTCGTGCTCGTCAAGATGTGCTTCGCGACGGGGTTCGTCACCGTCGTCACTGTGCCCGCGAAGGACGGCGAGGGTGAGGGCACGGGCGAGCGCATCGTGGGCGGCGCGCTGTGGCTGCAGCCTGGGCAGAAGATGGACCCGTCGGTGATGACCTTCGTGCGCATCTCGCCGTGGAAGGCGATATGGTGCTGGGGTCTCACCGCGCTCTCCGTGCGTCCGCCTCATACTTACCCCCCGCTCGTCGCACGCCGCTGATTGACGTGGCCTGGCAGCGGCTGTTCCTGAAGTACACGCCGACCATCGAGAAGACGCTCGACAAGGCGTTCGGCGCGCGCGGCGTAGACAGGCTCGACTCGTGGCACCTCTTCGAGATTGCCGTGGACCCGGATTGGGAGGGTCAAGGTGCGTGCAGAGATAAGGAAGCGGGATCGCAGCGCGCTGACGACGGCGCGCCAGGCCTGTGCTCGCTGCTCGTGCGCGACGGCTTTGCGCGCGCGACGCCGAAGCCCATCCATCTCGAGGCCACGACGCCGAAATCGCGCGACCGGTACCTGCACTTTGGCTTCGAGGTGCGCGCTCGTGATATGGCATGCATGCGGAAGCACAGGCTTACGGGATTGGGAGCAGATCGACGAGGAGCACCGCTTTGGCGTGGGCGAGGTCGACGAGAAGGGGCTGCCTGCGAAGGGCGAGGCGGCCGTCGGGTGGCCGGACGTCGTTATGACGAAGGTGCGTTCGCGGGCGCGCTGTGGAACCGGTGGTGTCGGGCTGACGGCTTGGTGCTGGGACAGTGGACTACGTGACCGCGACGCTGCTGAGGTGATCCACGAGCGACAAAATGGGTGCGTCGGGCCGCCGGTAATATCTGTGCGGGTGATGATTGGTGTTGGGTTTAGTAGCGGGACGCGTGATCAGGTCGCTGTGTGGTTCTCTCTGCTCAGAAGATGTGTGCCCCGATCTGGGTGGTTGGATCGACCACTGATTGTCTTCTGTGTGTAGTGTAAGTGTGATGGGGTCGCTGCTCAGTGCTCATAAGAATGATGCTTGGATGATCAGACTACTTATGTCTCATCTCTACTACAACCGTGGCACGTAGGCTTTATTGCTTGCGCCGTACACCGGATCTATTAGCGTATATAAGTATGCGCCAACTTCGTCTTGTTTTCGAGCCCGGAATGGGCTGGCTGTTGCGAACTCGCGCCGGCGCGCCGGGTGTAATGATCAGTATGTGTATGTATCTGTTTGACCCTACGTGTTTCACACATCTTACCACCTCGAGGCCTCAGACGCGCGCCAGATAATCCTGAAATATGTTCTTCTAGGAGGCCTCTTATTCTCTGAGGGCCAACCTGCCGTCCGCATGCCTCGAGCAGCCTCGCGCCCACACATTCCAAGTCTCAGCGCGGTCGCATCTCGAAATCTCGATACTGTATGCATGCCAGATCGTCGAGTCGATAATCCATTTCAATCATACTCACAAATCATACGAAGACTCGAAGGAGGTCGAGTCTACAGAATCCAAGTATTTTGCCTCAGGCCCAGGGAGAGGAGAGAGCACTTGATGCGGAGCCTCTTGCTTAACTCGGTGGCCCGGGCCGAGTATCCGTGAACCGTGCTCACAGTTCATGACCCCCATCTCTCTCTGTCTCTGCTCACGCGCTCACGGAGCCAGCGCGGTCGCATCTCGAAATCTCGATACTGTATGCATGCCAGATCGTCGAGTCGATAATCCATTTCAATCATACTCACAAATCATACGAAGACTCGAAGGAGGTCGAGTCTACAGAATCCAAGTATTTTGCCTCAGGCCCAGGGAGAGGAGAGAGCACTTGATGCGGAGCCTCTTGCTTAACTCGGTGGCCCGGGCCGAGTATCCGTGAACCGTGCTCACAGTTCATGACCCCCATCTCTCTCTGTCTCTGCTCACGCGCTCACGGAGCTTTCGACCAATCGTATAGGCGCCGAAAACTCTGCATATGCCTCGCGGTCTCTCAAACCGTGTCATTCCGCCCAAAATCGAGATGAGCGGCTCAGTGATGATCGATGATGGCACGATGCCGCTTGGATCATGTATCTGTCTCAACCTTGAGCACGGCGGGCACTTCTGCGGGCCAATATTGAAGGGACGCCATGTATAGCCCGCGGCTCAGAACGACCCAAGTCATCGCGACACAGGTGCGTGCACGATACTTAGTCGACCATCGGCGGTGATCGGGAGTGCTGTCCTTCCCGGTACCCGCCGCGCCGCGCCTCCAGCCCATCATGCACTCCTGCCCACGAGCTCGAGCCGCTCGGGACGCCCTGTGCATGCGCACGCAGCGCTTAGAAGGTGCGTTTACTGCATTCCGCGCGGTGCTGGGGCCAACCGCTGACTGCCATTCTGTGCCTGCAGTGATGAGATGTGGCCGTTCAATGCTCGGAAGGCTCCTTGATGTCAAACGCATGCAAGGAGAAGACGCACCAGGCTTTATTGCTTCTGCCTTCCGCTGGATCTAATGTATGTCATCGCTAAGCCTTTTTCTCTTACCAGTGATGTCGGCATGGCTAGATTTGAGACCTCAAACGAGCGCCACCTATATTAACAATGCTGTCATGCCGTCGCGCGCCTGGAGCGGCCGAGCGCTGAACTCAAAGATTGGCCGGCCTTGGTCTGGTTATCTGTGCCAGTGAGCCCCCGTCAACGGTGGGGCCATCTATTGAAGTGTCTCTGGAGCGCCAGCCTCCATCACGGAGGCTTAGTATCGTGCGAGCCCGCTCACGGTGCATATAAAGTCTGCGTTCTTCTTTGCTGGGGAATCCTCTCGTCGATCTAAGAAGTTCCGGGAGCTCTGTCTGCAGCCAACGCTGAGGACGACCCGCAATGCTAGCTCTCGATAATGCGGCGCTGGCGAGTTTGCTCACTGGCAGCATCCTATATGGTTAGTCGACTGTTCCTCTGCTTGGCCACACCGTTCCAATCTGATGCTGCTTTTGCCAGGGGTGCACTTGATGACGTTTGGGAACGCCGTCCATGTCCTGCTACTGCAGAAGCGGCGGCAGGCGCGTCGCCCTATCCTCATCGCGGCGACGTTTCTGTTCTTCCTGTTCGGGACGCTGTTCACCGTGTTCTCCTACCTCTGGGTGCAAGACGCGTTTGTGGCGTATAAGGGCCCGGGGGGCGCAACGGCGAAGCTGTTGCAGATATCTGGCATCGTACCGCAACTGGTCGCGACGCCGCTCACGGCGCAGATGCTCGTCGGGGACGCGATGTTGGTTAGTCGGCATGTCTATCTACAGCGAGCATCTCGCGCTGAGCTGCGTCGGGATAGATATATCGCTGTTTGGTCTTATATCAGAGGAACTGGCCGATTGTCGTGCTGCCGATTCTGTGTTGGCTTGGGACTGCTGGTAAGCTCTTTGCAGTTCCATCGACTGTATTTCTGGCTTGCCTGCTGACGGTAATACACAGTTTTGGGTGTTCGCATCATAGTTGTTACTGCCCAGCTCAATGAGCAGACGACAATCAGTAACAACCGCGTGGAGCCTATGATCATTGCGATGTTGAGCCTGACGGTAGCGGTCAACACATTCTGCACATGTCCGTCCTTTTCAACCATCCGTTGCATTCGCCGACGATTGCTCTTTACAGCCATGATTGTATATAAGATCTGGCGGATGCGCCGGCGGCTGCAGAATGTGCTGCAGGACAGCGCGCCGCCGAGAGTGCAGTACGGCCAGATCATCACGGTCCTAGTAGAATCAACTGCTATGTACAGCACCTGTGCCATCATGCTCCTGATTCTGGAGATCCTGAAGACCAACGCTGCATACATTTTATACCACGCCGTATGTATCCCCACGTTGCACATCGTCCCATCGCGCGCTGACTCGCGATCCGTGGCGCAGACCATCCAGATTGTCGTCAGTGTTCCCTCGCGATATGCTTTCCTCGATGCGTGTCCGCTTATCGTCTTTCACAGGGTATTGCGTTTAATGTTCTTACGATTCGGATTGATCAGGGGCGGTCCATCGAGGCGGCAGCCACCAGCTCGGACGCGAGTGACCCCCGATCGCATCTCCGACGAACGAGACTCGGCGAGATGTCCCTGCGCGATATACCCATCGTACCGCGGCGGTCCTCGTCGGAGGACATATTCCCGCCGAGGAAGCCGGAAGACGGGCAGATTGACAAGCGTCCGGCGGTGTCACTGTTGGAAATTGCCGTCACGAAGGAGCCTGGTGATGGGTCTACTTGGACGGGTGAGCCTTAGCGTAGCTCCAATAGATACGTCGTCAGTTGAAAATGACTGTAGGATGTATAGAGGGCTGACTATTCCATTGCTGGGAGTGTACGGGGTGACGGTAACGGGGCGGGAGTTTTCTCGGTGGCCCGGGCCGGCCATCCTGTGCCAGCGCGCGCGGCCCAAGCCTCCTCTCTCCGCTATCCATTCCCTCCGATCATGTTGCATCGTGGGCCGCGCTCACTATGCTCGAGAATCGCATACTAATTGCTTCACACTGTGTATGCCACGGTGTGCCAAGTGATCTTGAGGCGACGCACGGTTCGCGCGACCGTCAGCGCGCTCATATGACATGAGAACGTCGAGCATCGTGGGGGAGGTCGACAAGACTGAAAGGCGCACGGTGGGCGGAGGTTGTCATGACAAGGGTGCGTGCACTATAGTTGAGCGTCGGGCGGTATTGCGACTGACTGATTAATTTCTCGTAGTACGGGTACTATGGTTGGCTGCCAGCTCTCAGAGCATCATAGGTATTCAAACGTGTATTTGCTCGTTTACATGCATCTTCGTGATGCTGCATCTACTGTTCGCACTGTCCTGCTTTGCTTTGATCGTTTCGGCGGCCAGGTGCTCAAGCGCTCCTTGCATGCCGTAATGGCGACTACCGCAAGTGTGCATCCTCGAAACTGTTCCTTGCCTCTCGCCGTCTTGAAACTTGCTCCGTATCTCTTGATCTTGCTCCGTCTCTTTTGATCCTGTCACTTTGAGAAGAACCAATCTTACTGGGTTCCGTTAGCCCAGACCACAGTCATCATGGAATGTTGCCATCTGTTAGTCTTCTCTGTCATTGTCAATCGGGCGCGTTCGAAGGCACCATCTTGCGCATGTCAGAAGGCTTGTCACATGGGAACCCCAACCAGTGCAATGCGCGCGGCACATCTGGAGACTTCAGAAGGCGGCGTCCATCATGCGATCTTATCGTGCGAGTGCCATGCACGGGTCAAATCTCAAGTTATAAGGACTGCCCCCTCCTTGAGCGCTCTCATCTATTGAGCCCCGTTTGCAGTTTCATCAGGACGATACTCCAATGCTGACTCTAGACGTCGCGACGCTGGCGAGCGTGTTCGTGGGCAGTATTTTGTATGGTAAGTATCGTTATCCCCTTCCTTCGCAAAGCACACTTCTAACTCTCGACGTCTATATTCCAGGGGTGCACGTCGTTACGTTCGGGAACGCGGTCAAAGTGCTGCTGTTCAAGAAGCGGCGACAGGCGCGCCGACCCATCCTCATCGTCGCGACCTTCCTCTTCTTCTTCTTCGGGACGATGTTCGTGGCAATCGCGTTTCGCTGGGTGCTGGACGCCTTTGTGTCGTATAAAGGGCCGGGAGGACCCATAGCAAAGCTGCTGCAGATTTCGGGCGTCGTGCCGCAGCTCATAGCGATTCCTCTCACTGCGCAGACGCTAATCGGGGATGCTATGTTGGTTCGTTCGCACCTTGATGGTCCTTGCGTTTATATCTCTGACATGTGCGTTGGCAGATTTATCGGTGTTTCGTGTTGTACCGACAGAACTGGCTGATCGTCGTGCTACCAATAATGTGCTGGCTCGGGACTCTCGGTACGCTTCTTGCTCGTACTTGCGACTGGCCTCTAACAATTGTGAACAGTTCTGGGCGTTCTCATTGTGGTTGTCACATCAAAGATTGAGGAGCAGACGACGATCAGCAATATCCAGTTAGAACCTATGATCTTGTCATCCTTGGCCTTGACCGTGGCCGTCAACTCCTTTTGCACATGTTCGTCGTCTCGGACACTTTGCGTCATCAAGTATTCTGACGGATTGACAGCTATGATTGTGTACAAGATCTGGACGATGCGTGAACGGCTCCAGAGCGTCCTGAGCGCGCCGCAGGATTTGGCGCCGAAAACTCAGTACGGCCAGATCATCAGCGTCCTGGTCGAGTCGACTGCCATGTACAGCGTTTGTGCTCTCCTGCTGCTGATACTCGAAATACGGAAGAGCAATGGCGCGTACATTATATACCACGCTGTAAGTCTCGCTGCGTCGATCATCTGCGGGTGCTAACACCATGGGCAGACGATACAGGTTGCCGTCGGTATCATATCATCCTCTCTGCACTTCTCCGCTAATGTTTCTGCAGGGCATTGCATTCAACTTGGTGACGATCCGCATAGATCAAGGCCGCTCGGTCGAAGCCCACTTCACACAGGGCGCCACTGGGAACGACCCCA
Source organism: Auriscalpium vulgare (assembly GCA_019915015.1). Lineage (NCBI taxonomy): Eukaryota > Fungi > Basidiomycota > Agaricomycetes > Russulales > Auriscalpiaceae > Auriscalpium > Auriscalpium vulgare. Next base: position 53,542 of record JAHBBC010000002.1, read on the forward strand.
TGCACTTCACGAGCGGGCGCACGCGCACGACGCTCGGCGAGGCGTCCTTTGTAGATCTGCCCGTCGGGGGCGGCGCCAACCTGCGATCGTCCGAGGACGTGTTCCGCGGTGGTAAAATGGAGGAGGGGAGAATTGAGGAACGGTTGTCGGCGGACGTGGTTCAGCTCGTCGCGAAAAAGACTGGGTAGCAGCTGAGACGTGCTGACGTTGAGGCTCAAGGTGGCGAGTAACGTCCTGACGGCCAGCAGCTAGCAATTGGTTTGGTACGTACGAGGCTGTGAGAGCAGTGTATGTGACGGGTGGCCCGGGCCGACTTCCCAGGCTACTGTAACTACCGTGACGCAGTGGCTCTCCAGCTCCCCTACACCCCACCCACCGCGCTGATTTTTCTCCCGGCCTGTCATAATCTGCCGCCACGCAGTCGTGAGTTGCTATGCTACGATTCAGTCTGCAGTTGTCTTCAGCCACGCGCTGAGCGTCACTGGTGCGCAGAATCGTGTCTAGAGCGCTCCGCCAAAACCGTGTGCTATGGCCTCTTCCAATCGAGTACGCGGCATTCCCACATCTGGGCGTCTTAACATGGCTCCTCGTCATATAACTCTTATATGAGCTCCGAGCCTTCGCCGATAATCTAGCTTGGGACGCTCGTCGATATGCGGCGCTGTTGGTATCTGGATGGCAACGAAGTCTGAGGCGCGACTGCTTCGGGATCGGACGCAATGTCTTTGACCCTAGTACCACCCGTGCAGGTCTCTTGTACGAGCTAGCAACCCGAAAATCGCTGGGAGGAAGGTTCGTGATTTTAGCGCCTCTCGTGGTTCATACTGAGACGAATTCCCCAGCACCTCCGTGAGACGCCTACCCGACCAGACATTCTGATCAGTTCACGTTCTGCATCATCCTCGGAGAATGTCATTGCCACCGCAGCTCTTGAGTTACGGGTGGCGTTATGCACTTATTCAATTGGCGTGTCGTGCCGGCATAGCGGGCGCCCCCGTTGCCACTCCATGTGGGCCCATGATGATCGGCATGCAATGCACTCCGAGTCAGCGCATATGTGGGGATGAAAGCTTTGCGCGCTAGTGCCATTTGTCTACTATAAGAGTTGGGTCTTTTCTTTTCAACAGGCTTCTGACATGTCCTTCACACGGCTTCAGGAAGATCCGCAATGTCCGGACTGCCCATCGAAGTCTCTATGTTGTCGGGGCTACTGCCCGGCTGCATACTGTATGGTCAGGTTCCTTCGATCTCATTGCAAAGACACATATCTGACTTCTCCTCAGGGGTGCACATTGTGACCTTTGGAAACGCGGTACGCGTGCTGCTTTTCAGGAAGCGACGGGCGGCGCGTCGGCCCTATCTCATTGTAGCGACCTTCCTCTTCATGCTCTTCGGGACTCTTTTCGTCGCATTTTCCTTCCATTATGTGCTGGACGCCTATGGCTGGGTCGGAGGGCGGGGTGGGAAAAGCTTGCCGCAGCAACGGTCCATTTTCGTACCGGACTTGTTGACCTTTCAGCTGGCGTCCCAGGTGTTGACGGGAGACGCGATGTTGGTTCGTTGGCATCTCAAATTTCCCCCCGGCCGTGTTGCTGAAAGTAAATGTCACAGATTTATCGGTGTTTTGTGTTACACCAAAGGAGCTGGCTGGTCGTTGTGCTCCCCATTCTGTGTTGGCTTGGGACAGCTGGTAGTCTTGCCGCCGCCTTATATCCGCCTTCTCGTCGTGACTGATGAATGAAACCAGGCCTCGGTGTTTTCTGCGTCTATGACGCCGCTACACTGAAAGTGGACAAGATGTTGGGCGACACACAATTAGAGCCTATCATCATATTGGCCTTGAGTCTGACACTGACAATCAACATATTCTGCACATGTGCGTTGCCTCCGAAGCTTTTTCGTATCGCGCTTCGCTGAAGACCTCTTCCGCACAGGCATGATAGTGTATAAGATCCTCCGAATGCGACGGCGGGTGCTGGATATCTTGCCGGGAAACATCAAGCCCAAACTACCATACGCCCGCGTCATCACTATCATTGTCGAATCGGCGGCCATGTACACTGCGTTTGCAGTGCTTATGTTCGTGCTGGAGCTTCTGAGAAGCAACATCGCGTACATGGTGTATCAAACTGTAAGCGTTCCTACGGTACTGTGTCTCACGTCATGCTAGTCATGCTGATTTTGGGGATGCAGACCGTGCAGATTGTCGTTGGTATTCTTCATGCGCCATTCCTTCCTTTTCCCGCTCATGTTTTCTCTAGGGAATCGCATTCAATGTGATCACCATACGGGTAGACCAGGGGGAATCCGTCGAGACCGAGCTAGCTACGACTATGAGCCGCACGGGAGAGTTGCACTTCGCCTCGGCCTGCATGACAGTCGACGAGGAGGCACAGGGCAGCGCAGGGCGCGGTGCAGATCCAATGTTGCCGCGGTTCTTGTGCGACGGTCTCGCTACCAGTTCCAACTCGGAAGTAGCGGATATTATTGTCGTGAAGGACAGTTGTGAGATCAATATTGCATTGAGTCCACGCTGACAGATGTTTACTTCCGGACCATGTAGCTAATTATTGTGTATCATTGGTATGCTGTATCATCTTTTTTCCCTCAAAGCCAAAATCGGACTCAAGACGATCTCGTACGCTCCTCCGACAGCCTGAGTTCGACAGCGAACGATATATTTGTGACTAGAAGTAAATCAACTCCATCGGAGGAGTTCAATAAATACTCAATTACTGTGTACATTGATGTGATTATTTTACAGGTAGCTCGACAAGAAGCGTTCGAAACGGAGGGAAGGAGGCTAGGATCAAATATCCCGCTGCCCGTCAGTCTGCACTCATTTCCGCTGATATACAGAATGTTATCCCCACAAAATCACTATTGAGAGCGTCATTACTCGGCTGAACATCATCAGCGTGCCGAGCTCACCGGTTCCACAACCTTCACCGAGTCGTCGCTTGACTTGAACCGCTCCTTGCCAAAGCTTTCGACAGAGCTTTGACGGTCCTTACCGAGCGGCTGCAGCACGACCTCCGTATGAAGCGGCAGCGGCGTGCAGCTGCTCGCGCCGCTGCGCTCCCGGGAGCCCAGATAGCCGCTCGACGATCGCCGTCGGGGCTGGAGAGCATTGATGCGGGGAGTGTGGATTGCCGTGCTGGTTGCTGCTTGTGTCTCGATAGACTGCCCTTGATCTACGCGGATGATGATCAGGTTGAACGCGATGCCCTGCGTTCAAATCGTGAGGCGGACATAGCAATCAAGCAAGGAGAAGCGCATACGATGATTTGTACGACCTATGTCGCAAGTCAGTGTTCTGACGTTGGCAAAAGAGTGCCATTATGAGACTCACACACTCGGCGACGGAATACTCTGCGTTGTTCGTGCGCAGTTCCAGGGCGAAGAAGATGGTCGAAGTTACCGTGTACATCGCGGCCGACTCGACGATGATGCCAATGGCGCGACTGAACGACTGGCCGCGGATGACGCCGTCCGACCCAAAGATGCGCAGAGAGCGCTGTTGTGTGAGCCAAATCCGGTGAACTATCATGGCTGTAGAGAGCGTCAGGAGATTCGTGATGTGTGAAAGTAGGATAGGGGGTCGCACATGTACAGAAGATGTTGATAGCCAGCGTGAGGGCCATCGCCGACGTGATAAACGGCTTTAAGTTGCTGACGCTCAGAACGGCGCGCATATGCAGGGTGAACGGTATGTAAACGACGAAGGCGCCCAGTACTAACAGAAAGCAGAAGCGGTTAATGACTATCAGAGGTTAGTGCATAGTTGCGAGCTTGCACTTACTTGCGCAGCCTATCCAAAGAATGATAGGGATCACTACGATCCACCAGGCTCTCCCATACACCATGAAGCATCGATAGATCTGCCGCACCTCAGCTTTGCGCAACGACAGACATGATCAATATGACAGACCAGCATAGCATCTCCGGTGAGGACCTGGGCGATATACAGGGAGTTTTTCACGTTGGCCAAGACATCTGAAATCTGGGACAACTGGCCCTTCGCGCCGCCGGGGCCTTCATACCAAACAAACGCGTCGAGGACGTGCCGGAAAGCGACAGCAATGTACGCCGTTCCGAAAGTGAAGAGGAGGAAGGTCGCGACGATGAGGTGCGGGCGCCGAGCCTGCCGCCGTTTCTTGAAAATCAGCACCCGTACAGCGTTGCCGAATGTCACCGCATGCACGCCTGGCTATGTGCCGTCAGCCACCAACGCAGGATTGCAAGGCGGGTGGAGAGGCGACTGACCGTACAGAATGCTGCTGCCGAGGAGGGCCCACAGGATCGCGAGGTCGATAGGGACGTCGGACATTTTCAGAGAACCAAGCGGGGTGATGAGCTGAACGCATGAAGACTCGTTCTTATAGCCCCGCCGCTGATCCCAGCGGGCGGGTCCTGAGCTGTTGGATTTTCCCAAGCTGACATGGAGGATAGTCGATATCCAGACGATAAGGCAAAGACCCGCCCTCTTGTGGCACTCTCCACCGGCTTGCGGTGATGTGCGGGGCTGTTCCCACGTACAAGGGCCGCATGATGCAGTACATCTGTCGGCTGTGCGCGTCAGCCTTGGCTCCAGAGCAAGTCTGGAGGACGACATACCCTGAGATACACCAACGACCACGCGCTGCCTTGAACTGGATTCATATCATGGGGGGGATGATTCGAGGACCTATCTATCTGCACAGTGATCAGTGAACACATGAGTGATGCTGTGAGCGCGTCGAAGCCCATGGAGGGGCCAAGGAACAGGACACCTGGGAAGGAAATACACAGGACGTATTGGTGTCTGTGTGGGCGGCTCGGTTTTGTCTTTAGCTTGTCGCTTGCCACCGGCGACGCCACGATGCTTGATGATCAGGCGCACGACAGCGATGCGCAGCACGAGCACGGCGGGAGACGCTGAGCGTCCTAACCGGAGGGCGGATATGAAAAACGCAGTCGACAAATATGAGAGAAGTCAGGACATCGCCGGAAAAGTTTGCGTCCTTGTGTACCTGAGGCACGGTCCATCGGGAGGATCACCATATTCAGAGGGCAGCGGAGCGACCAGACCCCACGCAGAGATACTAACAGCGAACGACCAGGGCTGACTCGAGCGAGAGGCCGGCTGAGCGTGGATTGGGGCGATATTCGACTTTGTTTGATGTTGAGCAGGTGTGAGTCGCCAGGATTCTCGCCGGAATACCAACCTGCGATTCATCACGTCCGGACGGTATGATACTCTACGCAGCCCAGGGTGGACTGAGTGAGACAGGTTTATCTGGGGCAATGCGGTCTCATGATTTCTGAGGCGGGAGCGCGCAGCGTTGGGCACTGCCAGCCTGGAAGCAGATTGGTAGGATAGGGCCCTCGTCTTCGCGGTCTTCTCAGTCAATAGGAAAATGTACACGGCGCGATACCATCGCGGTGCGAGCAACGTTGTTGTTTGGCAGGGTGTCTGCGAGGCTGAAATCGGCTGGCAGGGCAACGCGTCGTGACGAATGTGGCACACACCAAGTACTGCCCCGTGCGTGTGGGCCGCTTTCATGTTCCAAGTCACGACAAAAACTAGCGCGCGTACGACGAGAGCGAGCAAGGCCACCGGCGGCCGCGGGCCGTAGTGGATGAACTTCTCACGGCGGCCCGAGCGGCCCGAGAACAAGAAGCCGACAGTGAGCGGCAGTGTGGCCCCGTCCAGTCCACCTATCACTCAGACCGCCATGCAACTTGAAGGCGCTGTCGATAAGTCGATTTCTATCCTTGACTTCCTGGAAGACCTGCGCCCGGGGGTTGCGCCTGTTCATCTGCTCCTAAGGCCCCGTCGCTCCGGCAAATCCACGTTGCTGCGTCTCACAAAGTCTCACTCTGCCTTCCAAGACTCCAAGTGGTACTTACCGACGCATTGTGCAGTGATTTTTTGCAACGGGGCGGTCCTGGCGATGTCCTAGAGCGCCGAACATATTTTTCTGGCCGCGCAATCGCCAAAGAGGAAGACGCGGTTGAAAAACATTTTGCAACCCACATAGTCTTTCTGCTGGATCTAACTGTGCGCATCTATGAACCATTATTTTCTACCAGGTCTCACACGACGGTTACTACAGAATGTCATCGCCAACGACATGCCGGGCCTTCGGAACGCTTTCCTTTCTGCAGTGAAAAATGCCGTGAGTGATATGAAGTGTACGGGCTGCTTCTCTAACGCGGCGGAGCTGGACGAACACGACGGGAGCTTTTTAAGGGAGGTACTGGGTGTCTCCACGCCCTTATCCGACGAGCTCGACGCTGGTACTATATTACGGGACATCAGTCGCATAGTCTACAAGCTTAGCAAGCGCCCTATGTTATTTATGATGGATGAGTATGACAGCCCAATCGCATATGCCGCCGAGCACGGCTGTCATGACGAGGTGCGTCACCGTTACAGTGCAATCTGTGAATACTCCTGATGATTCGATCACATCAGACAGTAGAGTTCTTTCGTCAGGCTGTTGGTGCCTTTCTGAAGGTGCGCCCAACCACACATGTTGGTGTTTTCAAATGCGATGAGGCGCATGTTTCGCAGAATAGCGAGTTCTTGGAAGGGTCCTTGATCGTGGGCATCACGCGCTTCGGCGATACAGGGTATCTATCAGAGGTCGACAACCTCAGCGTTTTCACTTTGCGCGACAAAAAGTACAGCACATCCTGTATGTTCACGGCAGAAGAGACGCAGGAACAGACAGAACAGTACAAGCAACTGGATCAACCTGAGGTTTGTGACCTTTCCGTACTGTCGACAGACACTGATCGTACACCTTAGCCTCCGATATCCTTCGAAGACTTATCTAAATGGTATGAAGGGTACTACAACGCAGACGGGAAGAGACTATACAACACGTGGTCAGTTATTCACGCACTTATAACTCGGAAGCTCCCACCGTTTTGGCTGCAATCAGGTAAGTGTGAGACTCTGAATCCTCCTTGTGCTCTGACCAGGTTCGAGTAGGAAGTGATTCAAGGGCAGAGAAGCGTATATATGAACTTTTAGAGGAAGACGACGAATTTTCAGCTGTCTTCTAGGCATTGGTATCACTGAGAGACGCCATAGAAATTGAGCTCGACAGTGATTTCAAGTTTCCCCCGGGGTTCGTCCTTCCAAAATCTGGATATGCACACCACTCAGACGTACTCTTAATTCAGTCCAAAGCTCATGAATCGGTCGCAATTTTTGACTTTCATGTACTACACCGGCTATCTGACACCCGTGGTGAGTACCTACCCTCTCACGTTCGTCTGATCTCACTGTATATGGCACCGTCATCACTTTCTTAGCCCCCAGCAGACGCGGCCAAGGCAGAGAAGCCTGATGCCAGTAATTTAATTGCCGTCGCCATCCCGAGCTACGAGATCTGGGTCCAATACTGTCGGTGGTTGGAAGGCGGCCTCATGCGCCGCTTGTTCCGCAATCGCTTGGATGTTAAAAACAGCGTCGCGATTTTCAGACAATTGTTCCGCGGGCCTTTCGCGGCCCTTGCGACATCTCTATCGCAATTCATAGCAGACAGGAAGCTCGCATCGTTCACAACCAGCAATTGCCGCCTTTACCCGTTCTATCTTCTCGTCAACTTCACCGCAGCAATCAAGAGAGACGGGGGAGCCTGGCGCCTTACAGCGGAGCGGCGCCCAACAGGATTCCACGACAGGGTGATGGAATTATTCATTCATGACAGGAAGAAATGCGCGTCAATCCACGAATATCGCGTCTTGGCGCAGGATCAAGGTTCAGACGAGTATAGCGAAGCTCAACGTGAGCGACTGACCAACGCATCCGTTGATGCGCTCGGTGATATTCAAGACCGTGACTTGAGGACGAAGATTTCGCCGCATGCTAGGGAGTTACGGGAAGTTGCCGTCGCGTTCATGGGAGACTATTGTGCCATTGTAGCACGGCAGTTGGTGCGCAAGTCGAAGGATGATGACTGGGTGTTGCAGGCGGAATATACTGTGGCCATGGATGAGTCCCGGCGGGCGGCCATGTATGCGTCAACCTCTTCTCGGTCAGGTTCGCCCGCGGCGACCGGTCTGAAGTTGCCTGTCGGCGGCTCTTCTTCTTTGGGCCAACCCTCGTCCCCTTCTGCTGTCGAGCCGGGCATGTCCCCCGCCACGAAGGCGTCCGCGGCCAGCCCACCATCACTTTCCGCGGCCGGACCTCCGTCAGCTATTCCGTCGCCCATTCCTGCTACCCGACCATCATCTCCCTCCGTCGCCCATCCGTCTGGTGTCCGCCCACCCTCACCTTCTTCTCCCCATGCATCTCCCGCACCTTCCACCGGCCCACCGGCCACCCCCGCCGCTCCCCGCGCGCCGTCGCCTGTCCGATCCAAGCCATCGCGCTCGTCATCTCCTGCCCACTCTCCTTCCTCGGAACACCCGACGCCCATCGTCTCTCTCACCGCCACAGAGGGGCCCACTCCAGTAGCTCACGCGCGTTCTACGCACACTGCCACATTGGTTTCTCGGCATCCGTCTCCTGCCGCGCCGCGCGAACCCATGTCAGAAAGCTCACCGGCTCTGACATCGCCTTCCGTGTGATTTTACTTTTTACTTATCGATATTATATCATGTGCTGCTCATCACCGTCTTCGCTTTCTTCTTGCTGTCTTTGCTATGTTTGTACTGCTCTTTTTTCGTCCTGTCTGTCTTCGTACTGCCTGCTTTGTCCGTACTGTCGTTGCTTTGTCCGTAAGCGTGCTCGCTCTGACTGTGCGGGCCCGTCGGCGGAGGCTCACTTGACGTACTACGCCTTTAGTTTCGCATATGTGCTACTGTATGCATTTTCTCGTCTTCCTACTCTTGTGCGACGGGACCCATACCACTCTGAAAAGGGAATTGTCTCCGAATAATGTGACGTGGGGCTGAGCCATGTCTCCGAACCAACCTGCGTATCCCTGGGCCGGTTCATCGAGGCGACGGTACTCATGGTGCAGTGAGCTGGATTATCCCTCGAGTCCTTGCTTGCAGGTTCCAATGCCGCGAAACACAAGCCCCTCCTATGCTCGGTCTGCGTGCGACGAGGCCACCGGATCCTGGATAGACCAAGGTGGGATCGGGATACAGAGGGCATTCGCGGACCTTCCTATGTTATTTGATACAGATAATACCAAAAGAGTGTCGTTTGCCTGTGGGCGAGTACGTTCTGAGATTCCTTGACATATTGGCGGCCCACAATCACTACCGCTAAGTTGATCATCCAGCCGTACATCATCAAGTCGCAGCTAGACTCACCACTTCTACAACCTTGTCACTCGACGTGAGCCGGTCCTTACCAAAGCTGGACTGGCGGGCCAGCATACTTGGGGTGCGCGGCGACAGCGGCGTGAAGCTGCCTGCGCTGCTGCGCTGGGTAGAAGACAGATAATCGTTCGACGAACGGCGGCTGTGCTGGAGTGCGGTTCGAAAACTTTGGGTCGCTGTTCCGGTCGCTGGTTGGTTCTCGACAGATTGTCCGCGATCTACGCGGATGATGATCAAGTTGAACGCGATGCCCTTGTAGGGTTGTGAGTGGGTAAGGTGCAGATGGCAAGTCATGGAAAGGCGCATACTATGATTTGCACGATCTACGACGCGTAGTCAGTATAGTCTCGTTTCGTTTGCACATGCTGTTGTATGACGCACACACTCGGCAACGATATACTCGGCATTGTTCTTGCTAAGTTCCAGCGCGAAGAAGATAGTGATTGTCATCGTGTACATTGCGGCCGACTCGACGATGATGCCAATTGTGCGTCTGAACGACTGGATGACGCCGCCCGTACTGAACATACGCAGAGACTGCTGTTGTGCCAGCCAGATCCGGCGAACTATCAGAGCTGTAAAAATCGTCAATTTATTGAGATCATTGTCAAGATGAGTATAAAGAGACAAACATGTGCAAAATACGTTAATCGCCAACGTTAGGCTCGTAGCCGATATGAGAAACGGCTCCAAGCGATCTACACTTAGCACGGCGTGTACATGCAGGGTGAATGGGATGTAGACGACGAACGCGCCGATAACTATTCATAAGAAGCCATCAATTAACCGGACACATCGAAGAGATCAACGAGACAAAGCCTGCTCGCACTTACTCGCGAAGCCTAGCCAAAGAACGATGGGGAGTATTATGGCCCGCCAATCCTTCCCATACACAACGAAGCACCGGTAGATCTGTTGCAACTTTGCTCAGCCGTGTCAATCCATAGGCGCTCGAGGATACTCACCAAGATCATGTCTCCCGTGAGGATCTGAGTGATAAATAATGACCCTTTCACGCTCGCCAACATATCCGAGATCTGCTCTAATTGCCCTTTGGCACCGCCGGGACCTTGAAACGAAACAAACGCGTTGAGGATCCGCCGGAAAGCAAGAGCTAGATACGCGGTTCCGATGGCAAAGAGCACGAAGGCTACACCGATGAGATGCGGGCGGCGCGCCTGGCGCCGCCTCTTGAAAATCATCACCCAGACGGCATTGCCGAAAGTCACTACGTGCACGCCTGCTATGCGTCAGTGTCCAGGCTCGCAGGAGTGAGATTGGGGACGCAACTGACCGTAGAAGATGCTGCTGCACAGGAGAGACCACAAAGTTGCGACGTCGATAGGGACGTCGGCCATTCCTTGGAGAAATAAGCCCGACGCGTGAAATTGAAGTCGCTTTTTAACGCTCCTCCGCTGATCCAGCGCACTGGTATGCAGCTGTTGATGTGCGAGTTGCTCTCACGTCCAACATATACGTATGATGGAATCCATCTTCTGAGTTACGCCGCACGTCAGGCTTGAAATTCGCTGTGGAGAATTGGGAGATACCCACATATCAACACTGTGATCTGTAGATGCTTACATCTAATAATCTGTTGATGTGCGAAGGCGCGGTAGTGGGGCGAAGGGCCTGGGAAGGACATATTGCCTCATATTGCACTGTATTGGGGGCACCGTTGCTCGTCATTTGCCACTGACGATACCATTGATGATCAGGTGCTCACCAGAATCAGCGACGCGGTTCACACGAAGGCTCGGAGAGAAGCTAGCTTCCTTCGCTGGATAGGTGATATCAACAAGCCGGCCGGCGCCTATTGAGAAACAGCCTGAAACCGAGTCACGGCGAAAGGAGGATTATCAACTTAGTCTCCGTTGCCGACGACCTTGCGCGGAAGACAGTCGTTCCGCCACTAGAGAAACATTAGTATCCTGCGAACTCGGATCGACGCTCAGCGCGCACCTACGTGTACTTGGGAGATTAATTATGAAGCGAATGGCAGATGCTGCTTGGTGTGAGCATGAGATGATCTATGTGACACGGAGAATGTGTACACGTCGCTGCAAAAGAAAGCCTGGGAAAATTGACTAAGGAAACCACAAACTTCGGGTCCTTTTTGCTGGAAGCTCGCGTCGCGTAGGATACTCACCGAGGTTCTGGTAAGAAGCAGGCCAGCACATGGTAGGCAGCACAATTTGCGTACCTCTCCGAGTCAGACCCGAGTAAGTCTTTCACGCGGTTGTCGGTGGGGGTTTCTGGTCCCCGGTGTGTCTTGGCATAGTAAAAAGTAAAACTTAAATCGGCGAGGACTGGTCTCATTCCAAGTACATACTCTCGCCTTCTGGCGCAAAGATGGTAGCGACGTGCTCAGCCCTGTGTTGCTGTATGACGGACATGATCAGGTTTGACTGCCGGGACCGATCGATCGACACACAACGCGTACCTGTCTAGCTGGGACGATGAAAGCGGATGCGGATGCTGCTGGGCGTCAGTATGTGATGGAATACGAAACAGAGTACTCTGCGTGAAGTGGGGGCAAATGCGATGAGGAAGCCCCCCTCATACAGTGCCATACTCCATCTGTTAGATCCGCCACCAAGACGAACGCATCATTTATGCCGCTATTCTCCCAGCTGGAACTCCGCACTTTCGACCCAGAAGCCCGCCATCTTCAAAAACCTCGTCTTCGTATAAGACCGCCGGGCACTACCAACAGCAGGTAGCCACTGCAAAACGTGCATAAATACAGGACCCACTAGCCCTACCGTCCATTAATCGTCGCTGAAGAGTCCCTCCTCGCCGCCGAGTCCTTCTTCGCGCCCGGCGATATCGCCGGGGGCGGGCTCTGCGCCTGTACCTGCTCTGGGGGTATCCGGTTAGGGTGATCCGGGATCTTAGAAATCTCGCGCTTCGCCTCCTCCCATGCTTCCAGGTTCTATGGAGTGATGTTAGAGCTGAGGAGAAAGGAGCGCACATATAGGCAGACGTACCTTCTTGCACCAGTCACGGTGACTCCGCGCCATGCTGATCGACATCTCTCTCAGATCAGCGACTTTCTGCCGCTGGAAGCGGTCTAAGTCTGCCTGGATCGTCGAGCTCGAGTACTTGAGATCCTGCGCCGCGAGATGCAGCGCGTCCTCCAACTATCATCCCCCGCTCAATTTAGGCATCCACAATGATGATAAAGCAAAACAAGCGCACCTGCGAGATGGTTTCTCGCGTCTTGCTGATTCCGTTCCGCCGCGCGGACTCCGGATCCGCGTCCATCATGCCGTGCAATGTGTAGCTCAGCGCGCTCAGCAGGCCCATTCCGGGTGCCCGCCGCTTTGACGGACTCGGGCCAGGATGTGGAGGCAAGAACGCAGATGCTGGGTCCTGCGGCTCCTCCTCTTCCGCCTCGGCCTGCGCGCCGTCCCTCTCCTCGCCATCGCCCGCCTCTGACTGGCTTCGTGACAGGCTCCTCCCCGGCGGCGTCGGGCGCCCCTGCCCAAGTGCCTCCTCTAGCCGGCGTGCTTCGCGCTCGCTCTTCTCGAGCTCGGTGAGAGACTCGCGGCGCGACTCGAGCGCGTCCTGCGTCATTTCCAGCTGGACGTGCTTTTGGTGACGGTACACGAGCAGCTTCTTGATGATCGCTGCGAACTGCCCGTACTCGTGCAGAGGCTCTTGCCAGTTTTGCTCGAGGTCTTGAAGCTGCCGTGGGCGTGTTGGAGTCTGAGAGAAGACTGCAAAGGTGGCGTGCTCACCAAGCGCGTGGTAGACATGTATGTCGAGTCGATAGCTTGGCCAGTCTTCTCAATGGCTGTGGATAGCTGACCGGTCTCATTAAGACTGAAACCGTTCCAAGCAGCCCCGAGGTCCATGTGATCTTGCGAGTATTCTGTGGGAAAATTTAGGAAACTTTCGACAAAGTGCAAGTATCCTGCAACACGGTCCTTGCATGCGCGGCATGCAGAGGAAGCTTCAAAGCCAATGGCAATGAAACTCACCTGACCACCTCTTCATCGTCCTCCGTGTGACCTTCTCCATCGGCCCACTCACATGCACAGCAAACTTATTCGTGAACACCTCCGAGTCCAGGAACCGTTGATCTGGGCGACGTAGTGGGTGGGCAGGTGATGCATTGGGCAACGCCTGATAGGCTGGCGACGCATTTGGATCCGTCGGATTATGCGCAGGTGCCTTCAAGATGTTCTTCGGCAGCTGCGACAGCGGAGGCTGGTGCAATACTTCACCCTATGAGCCACATTATCGCGTACATGTTAGCTGGCCAAAGCAGTGAAGCAGAGGAGGGCGGTCGCACCCAGGACACATCCCCCGACAAGAACCTGTGGAACACATGCTCGTTGGAGATGATTGGGTGCCGCGCGATGCGATTAAGGAACGTCTGAAGCATACGCCTGCGGCGCGCGATGAGCGCCGCGTCCTCGCGCGCCTTCCCCTGTTTGATCGCATAGTCGGAAATTGTCTGCTTCGATGGGATAGGCGGGATGATGAGCGTAGGATAGAGCTTGGTGAGATTCGAGCGCAGGGACTCGAACTCTGAGTACCGGTGCCGCGCCTCAGCATTCTGCACCCCAATCGTCAGGCAAATGTACGGACTAGACGTGAGTGAAAGACACGCACCCCTGCGCGAATGACGTATGCGATATACGGCGACGTCGAGTTCTCGCTCGTCTTCAGCGCATCGACGATCTAGACCACATGCGCGGCATCAGCACAAGACAGTTTGCAGGTCAAGTACAGGCTTGACGCACCAGGATCTCCACATCCTCTCCGGAATGCAGCCACTGGTCGCGCACGCAGCAGAAGTCACTTTTCACTGTCGGCGCGGACCCCCGACCGCCTGTGCCCTGTGACGGGAACGAGGGCCGCGCGCCGCCTATGGAGTCACGGCCAGGGGACGATGGCAGGTGGTCCGTGTTCACAGGCGGCGACGAAGGCGCGGATACGTTCACATGTGACGTCGACGACGCCGACGACAGCGGTGGGTCTGTCGAGAAGGGGTTCTCGTCTTCGTACGCTTCCATGGGTGCAGGAGGCCGGGTTCAGCGGGCTGCGCTGGCTTGTGTGTATGCGGCTTGAGCGCGCAGTCGGTTGCGTCACAAATGGCAAAGGCACGCGGACGTAATGAACGATCAGCTGACGTCGACGTGGCCAGGGAGTTGTGAGGGTGAAGGCGAGCGAGGTTGGCGAGGTTATTGGTGACAATGTCGAGCTCGATGAGCAGGAACAAGAACGCGTCACAGGCTCGCCGCTCTCCACCCGATCCGGAAAATTGGGTGGCGGCCCATCCGCCACCACAGAGCGCAGCAGTGACTTCAATGCTCTCGCTACAGCGCGATGCACACCCATGGAGGCAGGAGATAGATCAACCGATCAGTCAGGGAAGGGCTAGTGACTATCCGAACACCCTGAAGCCCTTGAGCACCTCGGCTGGTGGTTCGGCCACTGCCGACACGACATCCTCCATCTCCTCGCCCGCGGCCGCCCCCTCGAATCCCTTGCCTAATAACGAAGCAAAGAGCTCGTCAATCTGTGCTTCGTGCCACGCGCCACTGGGTAAAGGCACCGGCACCATGAAGTTTTGGATTTTTTCATGCACCTCGTACCTGCGACGCAGACCGTACATCAATACGGTCTCCAATGGTGAGGGGAAACAGGTGAACCCACCGTAACTTGCGGCCTTTGCTAGCTTTCGTGTCCACACTCTTTTTCGCCTTTTTCTGCCGCTGGCTCGCCATCCAATCGTCCCCCGCCCTCCCCGACCCACTCCGCGCATCAATCACGTCCCTCAGCAGCTGCTGATAGAAGTCCGTGTCGTCAAACACCTCCAAATCATCATCCCCTTCCTCAACCTGGGACACCCTACCATTCTCACCATCCACCCCTGTCTGGGCATGCTGCAGTGTCACACGACCGCCTTTGCCCCGCCGCACGCGTGTGCGCGCGAGCAGCTTTGCCCCATCCGCTGCGAGCGCCTCATCGACCTGCGCGCCGGCCGTCTTCACGCCTCCTGCCTTTCCGGAGAACGCGTTGCGCGACTTCTGGACGAGCGCTGCGGGCGCGACGGCGGCGACCTTCGCCGACCATTTCGCGAGCGTGTGCGTCAGATGCGCGTGGTACCTGCGTGACGAGAAAGCGAAATCAGCAAGTGAATTGAGACAAGCAGGCGCCGCGATCGTGCCATGAGGGAACTGGGCACACGACCGTCTGACCGTCGACGTCAATACGTAGTTGCCAGCGCCTGGCCCTTCATCACTTGCCGGCTCTGAGGTCAAGACAGCTTCCGGTGGGAGAAACACCATCGCAGAACGCACTGAGAGAACGGACTTACGCATGCTCTTGCTCTGCCGCGCGCGCGGCCTCTTCCTTCAGGAGGCCGGCCCAATCTTGATCGCTGCCATCGATATCCGCTACCGGCTCGCGCACCCTGCGCCGCTTTGCCGGGCGCACATCGTCTCTTACCGCCAGCTCCTAGACGTAAACAAGGCGGTGTCAGCTGATGTGTGAGGGAAAAGATGAAGTCGGATAAGTGTACTTCTCTCAGGAGAGATAGCTCGGAGGAGAGTAGGAGTGCGTCACTGAGCATCGCGTGGTGGGCCGCGAGGCACTTGGGGTCGGCCAGGAATTCCGGAATTTCAGATGCCTAGAGAATGTATGTCAACACAATGGAGGCGGAGTGTAAATCCGGCGAGTTGTTCTAGAGGTGTACCCCCATGAAATGGGTTTATACTCTGCATATCGGAGGCCGGAATGGGGGATGCTCACTGGAGGCAGGTTATTAGCGGCTACGACCGACTTCTGCAGTCGTATGCGCGCGTCGAGTAGGCTGTCCCACAGAGCCTGCGGTTACACCAGATCAGCGAACTGACCTGCAAAGTGAGGTTGTACACACCAATTGCCGTGATACAGCTTTTCCCTTTTTGCGGTCCTCCTCTCGTTTCTGTCGCAGCGTCGATGAAAGGTCATCCACTAGTTCTGCATCTTCTGTAGTCTCTTTTCCTTCAGAAATTGGTGGTTTCTCCCGGTCATCCTCGCTGTCTTGCTCGTCTTCTCGCTCGCTTGGTGATGGGACGTCGTCTTCTTGATCATCGTGCTCGCTCAGGCCGTTTGCCTCTGAGCCTTCCTCGTCGACATCAAGGTCGTCCGACTGTCCGTCTTCCTCCTCCTCCTGTGCACCGACATCGCTCTCCTCAATGAGCTGCTTCCGCGATGTCTTCACGCCATCATACTTCGGATCCGCAATGCTATCCCGCATGCGACGGAGTGCCGACGGGCTGCGCCAACATAACGCGTCTCAGCACACACACCACTTTCGGAGCCTCGTCGCCTCACTCACCCTACTTCGACATAATGCTCCCTCGCCTCCGCCGCGCCTTCAAACGGCAAGGGGGAGCCGCCCTGGTCGTGCTCTGGGTCCACATCTGCTGACGCCCTTCGCATCAAAGCTCCAGCAAGCAGAGAGAGTTTACACACACCGATGGGAGCAGGCTCCTCGAGTTCAGCAATTTGCTGTGCCAGTGTCAATCCTGCAGAAGCGTCAGCGGAGGATCCGTCGGGGAATTGGCTGGGAAACGCTACGATGATTGGACATGGTCGTGGTGCGAGTAAAGACGTGTTCAGGGTATTATTGCTGCGTCGCGCTGGCAGGGAAAAGCCTGTGTTGTCCTGAGAATGAGTTGCGAAGTGTCAGCAGGTGGTCTGCCGCAGGTCGCGTCCCCTCGCTGCCTGTCGCCCAAATTGAGCAGCTGACCTGTGGCTAAGAGACGCAGATCCTCACTAGGCCTCGCAAGCGGAGCAAAAGGCAGTGTTGGTCAGGAAGACACCGGGCCAGATCGCTGTGAGCTACAGTAAAGCCTTCCGCCTGAGCGCGAGTGTGGCAAAGTCAAATTGAAAAAGTCGGAATTAGCGCCGGCGCAGTCACAGAGACCCCGGATACCGCCGCTCGGCTGTCCGAGTCGTGCCATCAGCGGGCCCGGTTGCATCATCGTCCCCTGTGGCCCTCATCGTTTCCTCGGTCCGATTGTTGTGATTGTTGTTGAGAAAACGTGGTATCAGGCTGATCGACAGTACTGCACACGCGATTGTGTGTTTCTTGCACAGGATGATACGCGCCGATCGTCCTGGCTGCAGTGTCTGCGATTGCCCGACGTTCCTGGACGATATATCGCCTGGGAGTCTACGCTGGAAGTCGAGCTACTATTCTCTGACTCGCCTCTCCTAGGATGTCGTGTTCCGCAGTGTCGGTGCCGTAGGTTGATGGCTCTGTGGCACTCGTTGACAGTAGCCTATAAACAAGCCGTTGACCACGGGGGTGTCCGTCATCGACTCGTCGATAAGCCTCGTCTTGCAGATTCGTATGACTAGATGCTGCCTCGTTGCGGCCGATAAAGCTGCGATATACCAATAGAGTGGGGTATCTCGGGTCCTCAGGAGAATGCTGGTTAGGGTTAAGGTATAATTTGACACGGCAAGTCGCGCCGAACGCGCAGGAATATAAATGATTGACGGGGAAGTGCGACGTTCCTTTCTCCCAAACGCCCTTCGGGCTTTGATCCTGCTGTCGCTCTTTGCCCATTTTCCATCCTGGATACTTCCATAGCATACTCATGTCCATTAGTCTCCAAACATGCCCAAAAGTACACCGTCCAGTGCGTCACTTTTCATCCGTCTTTTTCGATTTTTCTCGCCCCTCGATCTTCCGGAAGTCGGATGATGGCTCGCGCAACCGACCGGCCTCGAGTCGTTCTTGAATCCCCCTCGAGGCAACCTGCCATGTGCACTATATCCCATCATCCATCGTGATCGTCTTTCCTCAAATCTTTTCCTCCAACCATCCGTCTGCACTCTCCGCCACCCGCGACTGCTCACACGACGACGACCTGCTCATACACGCACACTTTTTCCAGGTTATCAAAACAAGCAGACTGTCGCAATGTCGCCTCCTCACGCCTATACCCTAGGCGTGATTCCATCCATCCACCAGCCGGACGACGACGACGACGATATTTGTCCCATCTGCGAAGGCGCCTGCACGTGCAACAACCAATCAGTAGCCCCAGCACCTCCTCCACCCAGCACTTCCCGCACGACCTCTTCCTATGCCTCTTCCTCTCGTTCCTCTCCACCCAACTCTCGTCCCCCAAAACCCACGCAGGCGCCGCTCAAAATCAAACTCACCCTACCTCCCAGCCTGCTCGCACGTGCCAGGCTCCCCGTCACCCCCCTCGCGTCGTCCAGCTCCTCCAAAAAGCAAAATGGCGCGACGGACTCCCAGGAGCCCAAGCGCCGCGGGCGTCCACCCAAGGCGCCTGCCGCCGCGCGTACCGCCTTCGCGAGCGCGGCCTCCAAAACCAAAGGCAAGAAGCCCACCCTCCCACGATCGAAGCCCAGAGACACGACCGGGAAGCTTGCAAAACGTAAACTGTCTGCGCCTGTGGCGAGTGATGACGATTACTTCCCGGCAGGGGCTGCGCCGCCGCCGGGACGAAGAGGGTCCGACGAGGGTCGGACCGGAGGAGGCGACATTTACGATGACGAGGATGAGCTCGACGGGACACGCCCCGCCCAGCTCCCCATCTTCGTGCCGGCGCTGTCCTCGTCGTCCTCTGAAGAGAGCTCCAGCAGCTCCGGGGCTGATGATTCATCTGAGCTTTCAGATTTCTCCGATTCCTCGATGGAAGACGAGGAGGAGCGGTACATCCAGGCCGAGGTACATCAGCAAATTCAAGACAAAGCCCGCGTGAAGCGCGAGTTGCTTGGCGACGAGAAGAAGTGGAAGGAGCGCCGGAATACTTGGGAGATCCAGACCCGGAAAAAGAGCGTGGATCCGAGTGGCGATGAGATGGATGTGGATAGCGACGAGACGGAGGAGGATGGCGAGGAGGAAGCGGCTGTGAAGGACGAGGAGGCAAACGACGGTGAGGACGAAGATGAAGACGACATGAGCTTCGCAAGCACCGCGTACGCGGGCATCGCGACGGGCTGGTCCGAAGACGACGAGGAGGCGCGCTTCGACGCCGAGCTGTTCTTCGCTAGCCTCACCGATTCTGAGTCCGCCGACGCCCGCGAAGACGGCGATGAGACTGTCGACGAGGACGATGTCGACGACGAGGCCATGCTCGAGCTCAACGCCATGGCGCTCGCTGCGCGCGGCGTCTTCGAGGTCACTGAGGGCTGGGACGGCTCCGTCATCTTCACTAATGGCCTACAAGACGGCCAGGGCTTGCTGGATTGGGACTTCGAGGCGAATGCCGCGCAGCTGCTCGTCGAGACCACGTCCTCGGGCTCCGGGTCGGACACTGACGTGCAGATGTCTGACGGCGAGAGTAACATGGGCGACAGTGAGGACGCGGACGACGGCCTCGAGGAGCTCGAGAGCGACGATGGCGACACGACCGAGGAGGAGCTAGTCGATGACCAAGGGCTGCCCACTGCCCGCGCCATGCGGCTCTTCCGTCCTCCCACGACACCGCTATCTTCAATCAACCCTCTGTCCACCATGACGCCAGGCCCGAGACCCCATCCTGCTGATGGTCCTCTCGCCTCCCCCAAGCCTGAAGACATTCTAGCGGGCCGTGTGTACTGGGACGACGACGAAGACGATAACGACTCGATGGCACCCCCGGTCAGCGATGTCGCGAGTCTAAGTCTTACGATGTCGTCTGACTGGGGCACGCCAAAGCCGCCTTCAATGGGCACGTTTTCTGCCGGGCGTGGTGACGCCCTCAGGCGTGCCGTCATCGATGGTTCTCGCCAGGATCTTCCGAGTCCATTCCCACGAAGCCACAGACGAAGGCTGTCAGAGTCGGCCTCTGGCCGCAGTCTCAGCAGGGTCAGTGTTCTCGTCGTTTCTTTGCTGATTGGAATCGTCCTGAATGATCCCTCTTCCTCTCTTAGAGCCGTCATAGCCGTGATCGGTCGCTCTCGCTGTCTCAAGCTTCATTCGCTCTCTCGCCCTCACCGTTCGGACTACCCACACCATCAGACGACATTGCTCCTCCCACCTCCCCCGACTTTCCCCCTGCCGAGCCCGTCCGCCTTGACGACGTGCTCGATGCCTCACTTCTCGACTCCGACCCTTACGACCCTGCCACGTACCTCGGCTCTTCCAGTACCGCCGAGGCCGAGACCAGCGCCGCTGAGGACGAGCGGCACCTGCAAAGCCTTAGCCGGTGGGATCGCATCCCAATGGGCACGTTCCGGCGCACGCGCGAGAGCGGGCTCATGTCCGACGGCGCGGGCGAGTACGGAGGCATGCTGCGCAACAGCCCGTTCAGCAGCATGTGGACCGCGGGGAAGCCGCCCAGCCCAAGCTCGTCGCTGCTCGCGCGTAAGGCAGCTACAAAGAAGCGCGGCAAGGGCCGCATGGACGTCGTCATCTCGCCCGTGATTTTGCCTGTGCGCGACGGAGACCACACACCGACGGGCGCGGGCCACGGCGGGTACACGCCGCCGCACGCGAAGCCGCGTAAGGAGCGCGAGTCGCGCCGCGACAAGGCGATGAAGCGCAAGGCGATGATGAGCTCGACGCCTGGGCGCCGCCACCAGCAGCAAAATCACCATCATGGGCACCACCCGAACGGCAAGGGCCGCGCGGCCGGGAGTGTCCAGCGCGCTGGGTTCGGCGGCGCTGTGCCGCCGCTGAGCCTCTAAGCATCTGCACGCACCGCCGCGCGGTCGCTTGAACTTTCATCGTCGGTATCATAATCGGTTTTAGGTATATCGTTGCTTTCTTTGCTTGCATTGTTGCATTTGAGCCGCCACTTGCGGCGGCTCTCGGTCCCCACGCGCACGCCTTTCTATTATCTCAACGTCTGCTTTCATCATCCTGTCGCATGCCGACATCAAGTATAATGTACACTAGCATGTCTTATGTACGTGCACCCCCTTCCGTTACTGCGTAATATTTTGGTCTCCGGCCGTGTTTCTTTGCCTCATCATCCACCATCCATATCCCCCACCAATTGCTTGACCCTCGTTCCCCCCCACCCATCCATCAGAATCACTGACTGCGCACTGCTATCGCTTCCTACTCCATCCCCCCACTTTCTTTCTTGCTGTTGGCATCTCACTTGCGTATCTGACGACGACACGGGCACGGCCCACCCGTTGTATCCACTTCATGACGATTCTTTATCTTGACGAATGCTCCGATATGTGTCTATTTCCCTTATATCCGTGTAAAAAGGCCCGTGCTCTGCACGTTGTGCGTGATAGGCTTGTGCAATGAAATGATTTTCCTTTGTATAATGTCGGCCAGGTCAGGCTTGGTCGACGCGGGCCTTGCCGAAGGAGACTCCGGGGCCGTCGGGGCCGTCGCAGTTCAAACGTTCAAGTTCGACTCGCTCGTGGCATAACCTACCTTTCCTCAGCAGTGACTTTCATCGGAAGTCAGCTTCATCCTCCGCAAGGTGTTGATTCCTTCTTTCCGTACTGCTCCAGTCGTCTCTGCTTTGCAGTCCTGTGACATGGCGTCGCCGGGAACTTGAAGCGTCTCCGACTCTCCGATGCCCACGCCGCAGGTGATGAACTGTCAGTCTGCGATGGCCCACAGTGGGAGTCATGGCCGGAAATACACAACCCTTATCTATAACGCCCATGATGAACTCACGACGGTGTAGGATACCCGCAGCAATCACCGCAACGCTGGCTCCAAGATCAGCATATACTTAAGTGCCCTCACAGCTCCTCACAGTCCTTTCCTTCCTCTCAGATTCCCCTTGCCTTCCTTACAATATTTTTGCACACATTGACGAGTTTCAGCAATGGCCGCCGCACCATTCATCTAGACCGGTGACCGTTCTGCCTGACGACTTGAAAGGGTGGAGGGGCGTCGTCAGACAGACCGGTCGATCTGAGTTTAAAAACATAGGCAGTTCTGAGCAGCTCCGACGCACCTAATCGGGACGTAATAACGTGACTTCGGAAGATGCCTGGACACATCGAGCATGCTCAGAACCTCAATGCCGATGAATCAAATGACAAAAATATTATTTGAGTACCATGAAGCAGTCTTATTTATCATAGAGCTCTATCAGGGAAGTCAACAGTTAACGAGTCGAGTCGAAAGCTGAGTCGAGGCTTCCTTGCCGGTGTAGCGAGTCCAAGTAGGTCAATTAGGCACGCCAAAGTAATCCCTAAGTGACTCATGGGCGAGATTATATCTCAGGAAGATGTCATAATTGTCTGAAAGTCGAGAATGATACACGGAAGTCTATGCGACGGTCCTGTACGCGTTCTGGCATCTTCCGAAGTCACGTTATTGTCTCCCAAAAAGGAGCGTCGGCGCCACCTCAGAACTGCCTATGTATTCAAACTCAGATCTGCCAGTCTGTCTGGCGACACTTCTCCTCCCCATGCCCAAGTGTCGCCGAGACAGAGTGGTTACGAGTCTACCATTCATCGGCACTAGGGCCCAGAAGTTTTTCATCGGAACTAGTGAGTTTGCCACATGACCACCTGTGCTACCAAGTAGCTCAATCCTGGGAACATCGTAGTCGTTGTTCGTGAGTTTCTGTTTCTGTGCGCACTTTTGGTGAATATAACTGGCTGATCTCCATGCAGAGACGGTCGTGGTACTCACCATGATAGGATTGACGTTGCACTTCGTATGTTACCTACTCTCCGCCAACGAATCCTTATCTTACCTAGCTCACATAGGTGGCGGAGAGCATAGACTTCAGCCTAACAATTTACAAGGTAGGCTAAAGATTCCAATACAACGGGCTCGAGGAATTGTTTGACCGTGTGATCAGACCCTCCCATGTTACCTGGTGCTGTTTATTTTGGCCGAGTGAGTGTTGTCTGGATCGCTCAATCTCATGCTGATGCATTGACGAATATCCCAGGCTCTTCGAGTTGTTAATGGCGCTTGACGCGCTGCGGTTGCGGAACGTCATTCAGTTGATCGGGTTGTTGAGTGCGTAATCATCTCGTGGGCCATGCATATCGCTGTTCTAAGGTGTCCTTACGGACCCAGTGTTTCACTTGGCGCTTAACATATTCGCCGCTCTCCAAGTGCATGCGACGAAGAATGTCTTGGTGCGACTGCCAAATTGCGATGGCTCCGTTAGCTATACCGTGCGTATCTGCGCCTTGTGCCACTCCTTCTCCCGCGCTGACTTTATTCTCAGCACTGCGGTGGAAAGCATACTCTTTTCAAGAAAGTCGAGCCCTTCTTGATCGTTGTGCCCTGTGTCGTCGCCACGTCATTCTTCGCGCTGCTCTGGTTTGTATGGGCTCTGTATGTGGAATTTGGGTACGTTTCTGCTAGCCATGGCAACAGGGGCGAGAGTGTCTGACGCGTCGTAGCTGGGCTATCTTCCGCGCTGTCGACGCCAGTGACACTGCCCTGAAGAGTGCGTGCATTCCCCGATGGCTAAAAATGAAGCTCTGACCAATGCGTATAGAATATCAATTATATCCTGTCTTCATCTGCCTGCTGAAGTTCGAATTCTTCGGCTTCACCGGTATTGCGATTCAGGCATGATTCGTCTCTACTAGATCCACTAAGGCGATGCTCACCTCGCCACAGCTGCTTGTTGTAGTGCTGTCAAGGAACTCGGCGGAATACAGAATGACCGTCGCAGCGATTCCCGTGGTCTTGTTCCTTCTTATTGGCTGCGCATACGCTGTACAACGGAAAATCAAGTGGTACGTGAGCTTCTGTCTATGGCCGTGCAGCTCGGTGTGTCCATGTCGACTATCGATCAGGCTCGTGTCGATATCACTGGTACTGATGTTGGCATCTGAAACATATTGTGAGCGCCTTTCGACTGTTGTCGTTTGATACTGGCAGTATCTAACATAATTCTTTCACCAGTCGGTAGGGTTGCATTGGTTCCAAAGAGGATACGCGAAGCTTAGTACTTTCGAATAGTGTACAAGCTTGTGCGCTTCTACGAGCCATCATCCAGACAGCATTATCAAACAACACGATCCACGCTGACTGCCTTCAGTCAGTATACATTGGAATTGACATCCTGCGATATTGGCTCATAATCTTGCAGCAATCATCGCCTCCGTCCTTCTCCTCTTGGTATTTGCTGTCGGCTGCTTGATCGTCTTCGACAAGGACCTCCTTGGGTCAACTATTTACGGTGCGTCGTCCGCGTTTGGCAAACGCGACTGCGATGTCGACGTCACACCCCAACAGACACACCTATATCCGGCGGCTCTGCAACACACACACCGGGGGAGCACGAAGATGATCCATTGGTTGAGTGATGTGGGCTACACAGTAGGGTTAAAGTCAGGGCTGAGCCAGAGCTAGAGTCATGACTAGTAGCTCAACCGTGACTTCCATAATAAAGACCGAGGCACCGGCGCTGATTGTGCGTGCTCGTCGTTTCGAGATAACGGTTGGCGTGGTCGAGACAAGGATTTATCAGAACAGCTCGAAAGACATGACCTCTGGCTGCGCGACAGCGATGTCCCATGCTCCGCCATGCCCCATGCCCTTCACACCACATACCCGTGACAGGAGGCGAGGTGGCGTTCAGAGGAGGGAGGGGCATTCGAGTCTTGGATGAGCAGTTGATAATAACCGTAAATGCCATGAAGTTATGTCAACTATCTGCCTCATGCCACTTCACCTGGGTCTCAGGCAGAGCCTCCCGCACCCTAGCCACCCACTCCCCCCTCGCAAGACCACGCACAACGTCCAACTCTTCTAGCTGGTACCCGGCCGCTGCGCGCTCCCCGAGACACTGCACAGGAGTGCATCAGCTGGCGTAGTCGCCAGCTCACGAACACCGCGATGAAGATCCATGCCGGCGATAACGAGCACAGATAGCGCGGGGACGACGCACTGCGGGCGTGCAGTGTCGCCGGGAATAGCACTGTCTGCGGGGCGCAATGCAGCACAGAAAGATGCGAGCCATTGGCCTTTGACCATGAGGCGCCGCAGCGCGGGTGCATACGCTAGCGCATCTGCCCAGTCTTCACCCACGCCGGACACGGCAAGTTCCTCGAGGTGCTTTGAGCTAAGGGCGCGCAGTATAGACTGCACTACACCCCATGACCTGCCGGTGTGTCCGTCTGCGTCCTTCGTGATTTTCAGGGTCACGGCGGGCTTTCCTGCTTCATCCCCGCGGCGCCATGCCCTCACATAGACAATGTCGTCTCTGAACCCATCTTCCGTGACGAGTGCCAACCGGATGTGGATGCGCACGACGCGGGCTGCACCGACGATGCATGCAGGGATAGCAGAAACAACTTCTGCGAGCTCCGCTGAGGGGAAAGCGTCACAGGCCAGTATGCCGCCAACGCGGACTTCGGCCGGAAGTGCGAGGTGCTTGAGGAAGAGCGTTGCAGGTGCAGCGCTGGTTTCCAGGTAGAGAAAGCGCAATGTCGGCAGCTCCACGACGCCTTGCGGAAGGTCCTGGGAGTCCGCGTGCCTCAAATACAGGCGAGCTGCTCCAGCACGCGCATTCTCCTGAGCGCGGAGAGGACCGCCGCAAACTTCACGGCGGGCTCGGCGACGCCATATCGGCTGACGTGGAGAGAAACAAGGTTCTCGAGCAGTGGTAATGTCCACGGCAGCGCGTCAACAAGCGAGCCATCCGGGACCACGGGCGGGGTGTCGATGGGAGGGTGGGAGAGATCAAGGTGAAGAGAACGGAGGAGCGGGGCGGGGGCGGAGAGTATTGGGAGCGCGGCCTGGTAAGCGTCGGGGCGAACGGCGAGGTCCAGGAGTTTTACGCGCGCGAGGTGTTCACCAATAATTGCAAGGTTTAATGCATTAATTGAGTATTTGGGACAAAGGACTGTGAGAGGCGCATTTTGAGAGCGGGAAAGAAAGGCGTTGGCCCAGCTTTGGCCGAGCACACCCGGCACTGTTATTTGGGAGGCCCATAGAGTTGGTTGATGAAGGGCAATGTGCCGCCAACGTTGGCAAGTGTGCGTGACTTTCAGCCATCCGAGTGTTTGCGCTTCGTCCGCGGAAAGGAGCCCAAGGGCCGGTCTATCGACGAAAGGATGGCAAAGATGGCGTTGAGGATCTCGGGTGGAAGGCGGTCGATGGGGAGTCCGGCGTTGTGTCGCAAGTAGTAGATGCGCTACTAGTAGAAGAGTAGCCTGCCAGTGGGCGGCCGCTGCTAAGTCTGCACAGCGTATATTGTAACAGTCGTAGAAGAGATTGGAAGACTAGTACTAGTGACAGCACTTACTACTTTCGGTGCCCGGCGCGGGATAGGATATAGGATACGATATGATATCAACCCGCCAGGGAGTCCCGATGCCGCACGGTCACTGTCCTCCGATGACTCACGTGAGCGCTCATTGATTCGCTCAGAAATTTGTGCGTCACACTCACGCCGCGTTCGAGTCGACCACTATTTGCTCTTCATAAACTCTTGGTAACCGTCACCACTCTAGTCAACGACTCGTATAGGCGCCACATACTCTTCCACGGTCTCTTGAAACGTATCATGTCGAATCGAGATGAGCGGCTCTGCGATGATGGCACACGATCCTGGGACTCAGAACGACGGACTCGTCACGACAAAGGCGCGTGCACGATATTTGACCTTTGGGGTGATCGGGAGTGACTGATTGTGTTCGGTGTAGTAAAGTTAAACGCCGTATGTAATCGCTGTTTGGCCGCCAGTCATCAGAACATCAAGTCATTCAAACGCAACATGTGTACGCGCTTGGTTGCATGCGACATCTTGGTGTTCTGTCGATTTCTTGCACCGAGTTGCTTCGCTTTTGATGGCTTCGGTGAGGTGGCATGTGCTCAAGCGCTCATTGGGCTTCATGCATGCTACCGTGACCGTGTTCTACAAGATGCCAACACTTCTTAAGCTTCACGCATCTCGCCGCCTTGACGCAGTCCCTGTGAAGATCGATGGGTGACGGCTTTGGAACGTGCTCCGCCTCTTGATCGACTCCTTTGCCGGTCTTGTGCTCGTGGACGATCAACCGTACTAAGTATATCTCGTAGTCGTGGGCAGCGCGGACGTTCCATGCATTCCATTACGAAGCACTGCAGCCATTGTTCTTCTTCTCTGACATTGTCACATGCGCCCTCGAGGCGGCAACGCGCCATCCTGGGGGCTCAAAGGATAGGTACCTGGAGCCCAAGCAGTGTAGTAGTGCGGGCGGCATATTTATGGGAGACAACATCCTGTCGTACCAGGACGTGCACCTGTGTGTACATAAGTGCTCATACCACCTGTCTGGAGACTCTCATTAGTTCCACCTCCCCTCATTTCCGATGCTGACTCTTGATGTCGCTACGCTGGCGAGCTTGCTCACGGGCAGTATACTGTATGGTCAGTGCTGTTCCTATCCTTCACAAAAACACGCGTATGACGTTTGATCTACAGGGGTACATATTGTGACGTTCAGAAACGCCGTCAAAGTGCTCCTGTTCAATAAACGGCATGAGGCCCGACAACCCATCTTCATCGCGGCGATCTTCCTATTCTTTTTCTTCGCGACGGTGGAAGTGGCGTTCTCATTCGGCTGGGTGCTGGACGCCTTTGTAGCGTATAAAGGGCCCGGCGGGCCCACGGCGAAGTTGCTGCAGTTCTCGGGCATCGTGCCCCAGTTGATCGCGCTACCGCTCACTGCGCAGATCCTCATCGGGAATGCGGTGCTGGTTTGTCCGCATTTTGTAACCCGCGTCGACATGCCGCTGACGTGTGAATTGGCAGATATATCGCTGTTTCCTGTTGTACCCGCAGTACTGGGTCATTGTCGTGATGCCAATAATATGCTGGCTTGGGACTCTAGGTAAGCTTATTGCTCTCGTGGCTTTGATTGGCATTCAACGATCGCGACTAGTTCTAGGTGTTCTCATCGTGGTGGCCGCATCAGAAATAGACGAGCGGACGACGATCAGCAACAATATCTTAGAACCCTTGATGCTGTCATTCTTGTCCTTGACGGTGGCCACCAACTTTTACTGCATATGTTCGTCAAGCCGAGGAAGCGGTACAACCAGGCAATCACAGTTATAGTCGAGTCAACGGCCATGTACGGCGTCTGCGCTTTTCTGCTCATTGGCTTTGAGACCCAGAAAAGCAACGGCGCGTACATCATATGCGAAGCCGTAGGCATTGCTGCGCTGTATCGTATGCAGGGTGCTAAGCCCATGGCAGACGATCCAGGTTGCCGTCGGTATCCTTTGAACACTCTCTGTAATCCTCCGCTAATGTTTCTGTAGGGCATTGCGTTCAACTTGTTGACAATTCGCGTAGACCAGGGCCGCTCGGTCGAAGCGCACTCCACCCCGACCACCGCTGGAAGCGCCCCCGTACGCTTTGCGGCGGGGCCACATACGCGTACGGCAGACATGCCGGTGGGGGGAGGCGTGCGCCAGAGGTCCTCTGAAAACGTGCTCGCGCTTGGTGGTGGAAATTTAGAGGAGGTGTAGATTGGATTTGAGAGCGCTCGCCGTTGGACGTGATTGATCTCGAAGTGGCAGGAATGGTTGCGCCAGCAAGCACAGAAAAGTGGACCAAAATAATGGGCAGGGCCAATCTACGTACCAACAGACACTCTACCTATGCTCACGGACTCGGTCTCGCCTTGCGTGCGCTGTGTATTCATGGACTCGTGTGACTACCCTATCGGCGTGACAGACTCTCTTATTGACACTCCGAGATCAAGATAAGATAACATTCGCGTCACGCGATTGTCACAGTTCGCCGCGCGCCTTTCCTGCTGGCAATTCCTTTCTCCAACGTTGCAACCATGAGCCAGTCGCAGCCGCTCAGCGCGACGCAAGCCAAAGAGCGCAACTACGCGCACCTCGCGAGCAGCCTCACACGGCTCTCGCGCGCAATGGGGCAGACTGCCGACCTCTTCGAGCAGCTACACGTCGACCTCGACGCCATGCGCACGCTCGCCGGCCTGCACGCCGCCCAGTGAGTCACAATTTACACCATCGCACATGTCCATCCCATCCTTCTCCGCTTCTTCTGGAATGCTCGCTGTGACGGCTGATGTCGGCGCAGACTCATGGCGGTGGCTGCCGAGCTGGACCCCGATCGCGCAGACGGCGAACAAGAAAGCGAACTGGGAAACGAGGGCTGATCACCCCCTCGGAGTATAATGAGCACCTGTGTATGTAAGTATGCGGATGACCGTCTTTTCTGCTGTAATTTAGTGTATAGGTGCGTCACGGCCTTCTAGAAACTCATCGCGCTTGATTTGTTCTAACCCCGAGATCGCAGGAATGTGTCGCCCTGCAGGCTAAGCGGTCGCGCTACGTGCGTGGAGACGGCCGGAGCCATCGATGCTCGCACTGGATAAGCCGGGCGGTGACTTGAGAAGCAGAAAGCGTTCTGCGCGGGATGAACGAGAATGTTGACGTGGTGCACTCCTATGCCGATGGATCGCGCACGCCCCATTCAGTTAGAGTACAGTACGTCTTCTGGGCATGCGGACGCTAGGGCCCATCAGGGTGAGTGAATTCTCGAACCGTTCTCTCAAGGTGTTTCTCAGTGACCCCGGTATCTCAATTCAAAGGCTCTTTGCATGACTCGCAAGCACAGGCCAAATGGCAATCCTAAGACTTTTCAAGCTCAAGTCTCGTGAGTCCGAGCTACCCCGGTACAAGATTGATACCCCACACGCTGTTGGCCCTGCCGGCGGCGACTTCAAAGCTCAAGATAGATTGATTAATTCGCTACACAGGTTACCCTCCTGCATGTTCACATCTCGATTCACCCCCATATATGATATAATATCCGCTCTTGTGCCGCTCAGTCGGCACAACGAAATGGAGGTTTACGTGACGCGCGCCCAGCGCCACACCCACTCGATCGTGGCCATACGGCATGCACACATGCCCTCTGCTGGACAATTCAGCTGGGTTGCCTGCAGGCGTGTCGGTTACCTGAATAAGCGGCGAGGCTGTCTTTCCCTTCCGGAGAACAAGCTGGGCGCAACCTGCCCTCCCATCTGAGGCAAATCTGCATCCTGGATGGACACCTCTTTGGGCTCGGGTGCTCTTTCATTCTTCTCTTCTCAGAGAAGATGCTATCGCGTACGCGTTGGCTTTGCTTGCGAAACTGCAATTTAATAAGTATAATACGGGCCTTTCTTGATGCGTGTGTTCAAGCGTGGTGTCCTCGAGGCATTCAGCATCAATTCTCTGATGACACACCCGCAAACAACAGCCCGTTGTTCTGCCAGATGCATCTCGGGTGGCGTAATGGAAGCATTTTGTTTCTGTTACAATCCTATCTCTTGCACGGGCGTGAGTGGAACTGCATCAGTGCATCGCCAGGGTCGTAAGGAGAGCATGTACTTATTGGTATCGCGATTGAGCATGATTGGCACCGCGCCTCAGGCTTCTCCGCGCACTCCACCATATTATTCGGCACTAAGGTTGATACATGAATAAGCAATGAGGTTCCGTACATAAACGTATGCGGGTCAAAATATATACTGTGTCAGGCTTCATCAGACATCGGCAACGAAACCTTCTGTAGAGGTTGGACACCGTTGGCGGTGTACCTCTAAACCCGCGAAGACTGTACGTCACGCACCCGCTAAGTTAGGAGTGTTGGTGGATATTATTTGGTATTGTCCGTTGATACGTAATCCTACTGAGCAGTCCGCAGCAGCGTTCTTCAATATCCCGGCAATCGCCGCAAGACCTCGAGTCGCAAGACTCACCGCGCGTTGCCACATCCAGCCCAACCCGCCATCCTGACTCGCATGCGACCCGTTTGACACCCAATGTCCGACCCCGCCTCCGCCCCAGTCGCCCCCAACGACCCGGACGCCCTCGCTCTCGGCCACCCGCAGATCGTGCTCATCCTCGTCGGCCTCGTTGCGTCGGGCAAGGTACGCTCCTTAATCACTCAAATTCGCTACCGTGACGCTCAGGGTCGTCTTCCCCCGCACTCAGTCGTCGTTCGCGAGCGCGCTCGAGCGGCACTATCAGCAGTTCCGCCGGTGTTGCCAGGACGAGCTTGGCGACCGGCGCGCCGTCGAGGGGGCCGTGCGCGCCGCGCTCCGCGAGGGCCTTTCGGTGTGCGTTGATCGCACGAACATCGACGCGACGTATGCTTATACCTATCTTGCGCGCGGGCGGCTCGCAATCGAATACTACTGATGCGACGCGTGTGCATTGCAGGCAGCGCGCGCACTGGATCAACATTGCGCACGAGTTTCCCGGTGTGCCTGCTTGGATTCTGCTCTTCGACACACCATACAACGTACGCCCGCGTCCGCGTCCACGCTTACGTCTACCACATTAACCGCACCCACAGGTCTGCGCAGAGCGCCTCCAGCATCGTAGGCACCGACCTCACTCTACGCTACTCAGATTTTTCTAACTTTGTCAGGACACGACCACCCCACCATCAGAGACGCAGCGGCCGGGCTGCGCATCCTCGCGCGCTTCGCGTCCGAGGTCGCGCCCCCGGCGCCGCACGAGGGCCACGAACGCCTCCTCGCGCTCGCGCCCGCGCAGCTGCCGCCCGCCGGCGCGTACTCGCGCGCGGACGTACGCGCGGTGCTGCACCGTGTGCGCGACGCGCCGCCGTCGCGGGGCGGGCATGGCGTCGAGGGGTCTGGCGGGGGCGGACGCGGGCGTGCTAGCGCGGACGCGCGGTCGCCGTATGCGCGCTCCTCGTACAGAGGCGCACACACTGGTTACGCGGCGCGGGGGTCGCCTTCGCGGGCCGCTGGGTCCTCGTCGTGGGGCGCAGGGTCTTCGTCGTGGGGCGCAGGATCCCCGTCGCGGGGTGCGGGATTGTCGTCGCGAGGCGCAGGGTCCTCATCTTGGCGTACTGGGCCCGAGCGCACACGGGGCGGCGTCACCCGCGCGCCGGAGACCCCATGGCGCGGCCGCGGGACGGCCCCAACGCGCACAGAAACGGGGGGACAATGGGGAGCATCGCGAGCTGGGAACGCGTCGAGGGCGAGCGGCGCCGGTTCCGCACAAGGTCCGCTGGTGGATGACTGACTGTGGAGGCCTGCGCCGAACAGACTACGTATGTACATACGTCGGACAGCATACGTTGTTCTTCCCATTAATGTGATATCAATGGCGACATCTGTCCGCACCTTACGGGCTCGCACATAATAGCGCGGAAGAGGTGTCATGGCGCGAAGAGAGTCCGCTGCGCTTCGCGGTCCGCTGGCTGCGTCGGGCGTGTGTGCACCATCAATACATTCGCCCGCGCTGCACCGGCGTCGCAAAATAAGTACATCTATGGACGCGCTGTCTTCGCGCAAGACAATAAGGCCCCTATCACCCGCCGTGGAAGGCCTCGGCGCCTGTGCGACGAATGAGGCGCGCTCGTCAGGCATGTCATGGCGACTCGGAGCCCGTGTTCTTCGCGGGGGTCGCGAGCTTTTGTCCCGCGAGCTTCGCGCTGACCTGTGCGCGACACACGTCAGTCATATGCGGCGCGCGCAGACAATGGCGCGGGAAAGAGGGTGCGGACATTGAGGATGTGGGACGCGGCGCGCTCGACGCCGAACTCCTTGCTGCGCTTGTAATACTTGAGTGCTTCCTCGAGGCGCCCGCCTGTCGTCATATCGTGAGCGGGCGGCGCGGGAGACAATATGGACTAGGGACGGGCTGACACGCTTCGAGGACCGCAGCAAGATTGAACGCGATTTCAGGGTCTTCGGGCGCGAGGTCCGCCGCGGTGCTGCGACGTAAACGCGTCAGCGTGCGAAATGGACGAGAAAAGTGGGCTGCTGACCGGAGGTGCTGCAGGGCGAGGTCGGGCCGCGCGACGGGCGAGACGACGTACGCGCTCGCGAGATCTGCGCGGGGGCACATCAGCGACACGGGGCGGGCGCGGGACTCGGAAATGCATGACGGACTGGTATGAGCATCGGCGCTCGACGGCTGGAGCTGTATCGACTCCTTCCAGGCGGCAATCGCCTCGTCAAATTCCTCTGTGAAGGGAGATGTAGCTCGTGAAAACGGGGGGGCCAGGGGCGCGCGCACGCACTCAAGTGGTAGTGTGTGACGCCGAGGTTGAAGAGGGCATGGGCGTTCCTCTGGATCTCGACGCTGCGCCTGTAGAGCTCCTTCGCGGCATGGACGTCGCCCTCTTCGAGCTTCTGTGTGCCCTGTTCGAGGCACTGGAAGGCCTCGAGTGCCGCAGGGTCGGAGGCGGTCGAATGGGGTGTGGTGGAGGTCGCCCACCCTAATTGCGAGACAATTAGGACTCCACGTATATGAAATCATGGGCGAAGCTGATGGCACGCACGCTTCGCGGGAAGAACGAGACGCAGGGCGGTCGGGGCCGGGGGCCTGGACGGACGGTGGGCGAGGACGGGGCGAGCGCGAGGCGCGGGTGCAGACGCGCGGGCGTGCAGCGAGCGTGTACGGCAGGCGGGGTCGGCGCTGGGCGGGGCGCGAGGGCGAGCGAGGGCGAGGGCGCGGTGACAGTATCGCAGCGCGCGACTCGTCGGCAGGCAGAGGCTGCGGTGGGACATGGTGCTTATTGTGTGTGGTGCGAGGCAAGTGGCCGACAGCAAACGCACCGCGGCTGACTAACCGCCGGGCCACCCCCCGGGCTGCCGGCCGCGCGCGCTGGCTCCTCAAAATTTGGCCGCCGTGCTCGCTGTCCCCGACGTCGACCACCCCCCTTTGCCCGTTCCCCACCCTCGCATTATAATCTCGCATAATGGCCTCCTCCCCCTCCCCGGACGCGACAGACTTCCTCAAGAACGCGCAGTTCGCACGCAGCGACGCGTCAGCAAGCCCCCTTCCCGACTCCGTCACCGCGTCCGACCTCCTCCTGGGGGCCTACGACCCAGCAAAGCTCCATCCCCTCGCCGGTCTCGGCGACCAGCTCGACTACCTCGTACTAGACGATGATAAGACAAACGACCTGCCCGGCTCAGGAACTGCCATTCCCTCCAGGGGCTGGAGCGATGACTTGTGCTACGGCACAGGAACTATGTATCTCGGTGGTATGTCATCTGCACTCCTTCCAATCTATCTATCCATCCTCGCTTCTTCGCCTTTGCTGCCCCCGCCCGTCGCTCTCTCACCTTATCTTGCCATCTTATTGTCTTTGCACCCCGTCACATGCTCATCCCCGTACCCGCAGGTCTGGCCCTCGGCGGGGTGTGGGGCGTCCGTGAGGGCGCGCGTCGCCCGCTGGCACTCTCTAATACGAGGCTGCGAATCAACAGCATTCTCAACGCCGTCACGCGAAGGGGGACATTCCTGGGCAATTCAGCCGGCGTCTTGGGTGCGCACCTGCCCCATTCATCTTCTTTTTGTTCTCCACCTAAGCGCTTGACGTGTAGCTCTGGCATATAACGGGATTAATTCGTCCATCGATGGCCTACGGGGAAAGCACGACACCATGGGAAGCATGGCCGCGGGTGCGCTTACGGGTGCGCTCTACAAGTCCTCAGGTGCGCGCGTTCCCATGTCTCGGGACGTTTGGCCGCCTTGCTCACCGTGACGGCGTGACGGTGCCACACAGCCGGCGTGAAGCCCGCGCTCGCAGCGGCTACGCTGGTCTCGGGACTTGCAGGCGTATGGAGTTATGTCAAGACGCGTGTCTGAGTACATTATACCCGATGTAAATAGGCAGATCTGTGCGGGCGATTGCAGTGCTTCCAGCTCTTTCGTGTCTTCGTGTCCGCTCGTTTAGCATCGTGTTGCGGCTGGGGTCCACGGGTGCCGCTGAGCCGGTCGAGTCGGAGGCGACACCCGAACGCGAACGTCAACGGCTTTCTCCTTGGCCAGATCAAGCCCCACGGCACGGTCAGATTCCCCATCTCTGGGCCATCAAACTCTCCGACTCTCGTGGCCACCGCGCGCGTTCTGCCCCTTGCTTCCGATCTCGCTCGTCGTATATAATGAACGCCTCCGTCGACGCCTGTCCACCCCCCCATGCCGCCGCTGTGCTGACTTGCCTTGTCCGCCCAGGCGGTCCACTCTGCGTCCATGCTGCTATCGCGAACGCATCCTTCGCTTAGTGTCCCCCCCGCGGCGGGCGGTGCGCAGGCTTCTTGCGGCTCGCCAGCACCGTCATGCTCCGCGGCCATGCTCTGTCCCTCGAGGCACGGCCCAGACCCCCTCGTGGTCTCCATGGCCGCTTCTTCGTTGGTGAGTGCCTTCGACGCGCGGTCCGATGCCAGGCGATCGTTGATTGGGTTTCAAGGCGATTCTTCTGTCCCTGTGGTCCCCCACTAACCCGGCCTGGGCGGGCTATTCCATGTCCCTAGACCTCCGCCTATGTGCGGTCGTCTTGCATTTTCTCATCTTGTTCCCTGCGTACCACACACAGAGCACTCGTGCCCGCACCCCGGACGACCCCTTCACGGCCGCTCATGATCCTCCCGTTTTTCCCCTTATCACACTGCGGCTGCGCGCCGCCGCACGTGCCGCGAGCGACCGCCCGTCCTCGTCGCGCTCGGCCGCCCCCGCATACTACGCCGCGAGCTCCGCGGGCAGCGCGTCATGGGGACGCCAGTCATCGCGTTCGCTCGGCGACGCGTCCCTCGCCTCGCTCCTCCCGACGGCGTTCCTCCAGGAAACGCCCAGCCCCATCGCGGCCGACCCACACACCAGGCAACCCCATTTCTCGTCCGCTCCGTCACGTCGAGTAACGCATGCGTCTGTCCCCCAGGAATTATTCGCTTGAGATCGTGCAGCAGCCCGAGGTCTCCGCCGAGTTCGGTGGGCAGGCACTGTCGCGGCTGCCGCTGGCGCCGCCGCTCGTCGCGCAGCTCGTCGTGCGCGACTCGCGCGGGCACGTCGTGGAGGGGTAGGCCGTCTCCCTCCCTTCACCCCGCTCTCGCCACGCCTGACCACCGTTCCCCTTGCGCGCACAGCGACCCCGAGCACCCGTACCTGATCTGCCACCTTTCGCTGTACACCGCCGACGGGCTCACCGTGCTCGACGCCGCGTCGCATGCGGGCCGCCACTTCCCGCCCAACCGGCTGCTCTACGGGAACCTCGTGTCCTCGCCCCACTCGCTGCGCAATTTGCAGGGCCGTCTGGGCGTGTACTTCCTCTTCCCCGACGTCAGTGTGCGCGCCGTCGGCCGCTACTCGCTGCGGCTGACGCTTATGCGCCTCTCGAGGCACGTCCGCCCCCGCGCGCCTGCGCGCCGTGCCGTGAGCTGACCCGCGTTGCGTTGCAGCAGCGATGCCCTCGGCATGATGGGTGTGGGAGAGAGCGGCGGCACCCTCGCGCAAGCGCGGACGCGCCCGTTTGAAGTCCGGCCGCGCCATTCGTACATCGCCCCGCGTAAGCCGTCCCCTCTCGTCACCGTTCCCCTCGCCCCGGCTCACCTCGTTCCCTGCCCGCAGCGCAAACCGCCTTAACGGAATTCTTCTTGCAACAAGGAGCCCGAATGTATGCATTTGCTTCTCGATCTTCCCGGCTCCTCGAGGGCCCTTACTGAGTTCTTATTGCCAACGGTCCCCCATACAAACACGAGTGCTCATCTATTCGTTGACAGACCGTGATTGACGCTCGTGTACAAATTGTACCTTCGTTCACCGTGGGGGTCGCTTCGTTCAAATTTGATGCTTCGCGGGTTTTTCTTTCTCCCCTTCTTGATGTCGCTGCCGATGGTTCGTGATCCATGTCTCGTCCTCAAACAGCTATGTGGCCTGGTTTCCGTCAGGCTGAAGGGAGCATGGATTGTCTCGTAAAAATATACTTACGCTGCTTACGATTGCCTCTCTGTATACACGCTATGTTTGCTGTCGATTTAAACTATACAAAATGCTCGATTTAGAAGGTGGGGCCCGCAACGTACATGCCCGATGTTCGATTTCAAGGGACACCTTGACGACGCGACTTCCCTCCGAGATGCACGTCGACGAGCGGAGCCGGCATTCATACGCGCAAAGTTTGCGGGAGATTTGGGTTCGCCCCGGACAATCTAAACACTAACTATACGGACACAATTGTGCGCAACGGCTGGGTCCCGCCGAAGGAACCTACAGGCGCTCGATAGATACGATTATCAGATACCCGAGACGAACCCGAGCTTCGGTCGAAATATAAAAATCAGCTTGCCAGCGATTGGCGACGCCACCGTGCGTAGGCATTTCTCACTCTACGTCCGCATGTGAAATTGAGATTGGATATATACGTGATGACAATGCGAGAGCCAAGAGACATAAAAAGCGGCCAGTGATGAAGCGGTGAGCGAGTGAGGAAGGGGAATAAGAAGGAAATAATGCGATACATCAGATGGCGCCTTTGATCTGCACCTTGCGGTACTTCTCCTCCAAGACCTGCGGGAGCTCCGAACCCAAGGACCTGCACTCCAGGATCCTCTCGGCGGTGGGGCTGTTTGGGTTGGCATACGTTGCCGCACGGTGATCCTCAAGGAATTTACACGCGTCCGCCGCGTCGTCGAATGCGAGCTCCTGCACGAGCCATGAGACCGTGATCTTCTGATACCTGCGGGCCACAACAATCAGAAACACGTAAGAAGCGAGCGGAGGCTTTGTACGGACGCTTTGCTCATGATCAACAATGCGTGCACGCGCTCGCGTGCGATGAAATGGTCCATGATATACCCGCCCATGTTCGGCGCAGTGATGTAGCACTCGAAGAATGCATGGTAGTTGCCCATCGCCATCGCGCGCTGCACTGCGAGGGCGTGCTGGACCGCTGCATCCGCTTTCTGCCTGGGCGTTAGCTGACCTACGTACAGATTAAGTTCTGCGGGCCACGGCCGTCCCCGCGTCAGCGTTATCTGTCGCCAGAGTTAGGAAGGAAGCCAGAGACGGACCACTTGAGTTCCGGCCGTGTAGCAACATCAAGATACGATATGCGGTGAACTCCTCCGTCTTCCCCGGGATGCCGAGCTCGTACAATGACTTCAGAGCACCTTGACATTGATTATACTCTACCATATCGCCCTGAATCGCGATGATTATCCGCTGCTCGGATCACAAATGAAGAATCAACACTGACGACTTCTAATGCCATCCGTGCGTGGATCTCGTACACAGTGACGGTAAACTCGTTCTTTATGCGCTGGACCTGGAGCAAACTGGATCACGCTTTTCAGCACGTAGCAGAGGATAGACGTACGGTGAGGTCCTGCCGCAGGCTCTTGAACTGGCTGCATACCCACGCATAGCTAACTTTCTCCTTCCACCGCTTCTTGAGCTCTGCAAGGGTCTGCTGCAAAACTTTATACGGACGGATTTGTTCTGCTTTCGGTTCCTGTACAACTCACTCAACCTCCGCCTCCTTGTCCCGCATGACCGCATGGAAACGCACCGAAGTCAAGCGCAAGTAGTCCTTTAATATCTCCTCCGACTTCCCCACAATCGTGTACCGATCCCAGTTCAGCACAATCTGCCCCGCCCCCAGTGAGCATCCCAGAAAACTGAGCACGCCGTGTGATCACGCACCGGTTCCGGCTCGTTATTGGGCGTCCCGGGGCCATACGGCGAGTTGGAGCGTGATGGCATAGCAGGACCGTTGAAAACGTGAGCGGTATGATGGTTAGCCTTGAGAGACGTCTGACCGCGCCCACCGCCGATCGACTTCTGCCGCTCGATCTCGTGCTCCCGCTGAAAGCGCTCCGCTCTCCGGTTCAGCGCGGCGCGGTCGTTCATATCCAGCGCATTTGTCGTGGCAGACTTGGATATTTGTGATTTCTTGGCCTTCTTAGACGTCGTGTTTGTCGGCGTGCTGTCAATACTGCGCGTCCATAACAATCGGCGATGAGTAGCGGGACGCGGAGAGGAACGGGGCACGCACATCTTGCGCTTCAGACTGGTAGACGGTGTGAGTGTTATGGGGAGCAGGCTGGGAAGGCTATGAGAGCTCGGTCGGAAGATGGAGGGACGTGCGCGAGCGTGACCTTTTCAATTGCACCCCG
Source organism: Auriscalpium vulgare (assembly GCA_019915015.1). Lineage (NCBI taxonomy): Eukaryota > Fungi > Basidiomycota > Agaricomycetes > Russulales > Auriscalpiaceae > Auriscalpium > Auriscalpium vulgare. Next base: position 92,626 of record JAHBBC010000002.1, read on the forward strand.
GCCCAGTCGGTCGTCCAGAGTGTTTTACTGCTGAATGCGTCAGAGATTACCTGCCGTAGTTCATTTTGCGCCTCGTCACGATTCGCATCGGTCATTTGGCCCAGGCAAGAGGCCACCCAGTCTCTGCGGTGAGTTCAGCACGCTGCCTGCGAGAAGCTGACGCAGCACGCACTTCAGTTGCTGCGGCCACGTATCCGCCATGTCGAGAGAGCTGAGTTATGTTGAGAAGAGGATAGGCCAAAGGATATCGGATTCAAACGGCTCAGCAGGTGGAGATGGTAGAAGGCAGAGAAGAAGAGCGCTGCCGCCAGGCGTGCCCTCAGCCACGCCTTTTCTCAGATAGGAAGGCATTGCCGCATTCGGACGATACGGAAACCGCGGACTCGAGCTCGGAGCGTCGGAGGTATTTGATCAACGTATGGACTGTCCATTTGTACGCCAAATATTACTAGAGAGGACCCGGAAGTACTCTGCCTACTACTAAGAGGAACACATCGTCTTTCTACCTCCCCTTCTAATGACCTTTACCCGTCGGTGGGGAGTAGACTGCACCACCTGTTAGTCGAAAGCCTATTCGGACCCGAGCAGACACTCACAGATCTTCCGGTTCTTGATGACGGTCCACTTGAACCGCTTGACATACAAGCTGATCGCGGTGAGCGCAGAGAAGAGGATGACCGCCTTGATGCCGCTCTTCTTGCGTTCGTCGTGCTCCGGTTCAGCGGCCCATGCTAAAAACACCGTGACATCCTTCGCGAGCTGTGCAGTCGTCGCCGGTGTGCCTAGAGCCCACGGAAACCGCTCTAGCCCCGCACGGTGCAGAAATTATGTAAACACACACCATCATCATACTCGACGAGCCCGTCGAACAGCACGCGGGGCATGGAGATGGCGCCGCCGGGGAAGTACGGGTTGTAGTTCATGCCCTCGCGGATTTCAACGCCAGCCGGGGGATCGACATAACCAGTCAGGAGAGAAAAGATGTAGTCCTACGGTTGCGTACATGAGCCAATAACATCAGGGAGGACGCGAAGAAGACACGAACTGAGGCGCCATGGCGAGCCTTGACGATCAGGCTGAGGTCGGGGGGCAATGCACCGCCGTTCGACGCGCGCGCGGCCTCCTCATTCGGGTACGGCGCTGGCATATAGTCCGAAAGCTTTCCAGGACGCTGGAACATCTCACCCTGGTCGTTCGGGCCATCGGTGTACTCGACCTCCTCTGCGAGCGCCTTCGCCTCATCGGCGGAGTGCGAGACACCGACCAGGTTGCGCCAGGCGATGCGGTCGAGCGAATGGCACGCCGCACAGACATCCTTGTACACCAGGTAGCCGCGCCGGATGCTGTGGGGTGAAGCCGGGGTGAGCATGGCGCGCGCGAGCAGACGTGCTGGCGTACCTAGCGTGGTCAAACGAGTCGAACCAGCCCTTGTTCGACCAGGGATATGCAGCAGGGTGAAGGCCGGCCTCGGCCGGTGAGGAAGCGTGCACTTCGCTGATGAAAGGCAGGCTGCCGTAGAGGTGGGTGTACCAGGCAATGGAACCGACGCTCAGCAGTGTCGCCGACGCGAGCGTCGCACGCGAGTTCAGCAGCGTCTGCCATCCCAATTTTCTCAGCTCCTCCTCGTGACCGATAGACAACAATGCGCACCTGGAACCCGCTCGAAGACGCGGCGTCAGACGACGCAAACCGGACCTGCTGGCGAACGAGCGTTTAGCATCACCGACTGATGTGTGCATGAAAAAAGGAAGTTCTGACCAAGCCAGAGCGCGTCGCAGGGCGCAGGGAGGCAGTGCGGGCAGCCGCGAACGCGCCTTGCTTGGAGAGGGCGGCCGCAGGCAGCCTCGAGAGCATTTTGGTGCAAGGATTTTGGGAGGAAGGAGGCAGTCACGGTCGTCACAACAGCCCTCTCGGGTCGACACGGGCGGAATATCCGCCAATCAAAAGCCCGACATTGTGTTCGGCAGATACCGACGTCCTTGCTCTCGACTCCCATGCGCTCGACATCGACTACGATATCTCTAGGCGTTCAAAGCCTCCGAATCAATAACTGGAATGATAAGAAGTACAGAAATAAAATGACAAGCCTGTCACTCGTCTGATACGGCCGCGGGGGCCGCGGATAGCACAGGGAAGCTCAACTTTTGGCAGCGTTTCTTCAACGGCTCTGCGAAGAATCAGGTCGTGTACACAGATATTGTCACAGCGGCAGTAAAATAGCACAAATTCACTTTCATCGTCGACCGATAGCCTTCTGAATAATCTCAACATGTGGGCATGACTCGCTCGTGAGTTTTGGCATGACAACCCACTTGCGCATACGCATGCAGCTCTCACTACTCGGACTAGGGTGGGACACTACAGTAAGTAAATCTGATTTGGTCTCATAGATATAGACATACGCCGGCATGTGCAGCGATCTATGATGGTGTGGCAATAGATCTTTCGAAGCTGCCGGGTCGAGACGATTGGACATCGCTCACATACAGACATTTGTCCTCGGCTTGCATTCATGACTTGTCGACTTGTCTTGCATTCATAATTCGTCTTTTGACGCAAAATAGCTTGTTCCCGGATTTTGTGCGTTCTGGTTGATGCCAAGTCCTAACTCTCGCGATTCCGTTTGGCCAAGGCCACGTGGAGAACATGCTGCACGGAGGCGAACTGCCGAAGCCACGAGGCCCACCTCGGAACGGGAAATTTAGGTAGCATCGGACCACGTTAACGACGCCACCCGTGGAATCGCAAGACTCACAACTACTCGCACTGTGGTGGCCAATCCAGAGACAATGAGAAACCATCGTAGCATATCATCACAAACGCGAGTAAAGTTAATAAGCGTCATAAACACCGGGCGAGATCAAAAACCGTTCGTGTGTCATCGTGTGATACGGGCGCGCGCACTGGGCCACTCAGAAAAGACAATCGCAGAGCTCTGCACACGCGCATGTCGTAAGCACCTAGACACATCTCCGGGAGGAAAGAACCACGCACCTTCCGCGCAACAGCACAAGCACATTCCTGCCAAGCACGCCGTGCAGCACCCGCTATCCTTCTGCTGCGGAGGTGGTTGTTGCCTGTAGATATCGCTCTCCGTCAGGCACCATTGCCATGGCACAACGAAGGCTGCACGCACACATAGACCGTCTGGGGCTGGGGCTGAGGTTGGTAGCCCGGCTGGCCGTTGTACCCGCCTTGGTAGGCTTGCTGGGGCTGCTGGGGGTAGTATTGGCCCTGCTGCGGTGGACCTACTCCGCTTTAGCCTGTGTGCACCAATACGCCGACCGCCGAGCTCACCTTGCGGGGGGTAGTACTGGCCCTGCTGCTGCTGGGGGTAGCCACCCTGCTGGGGATAGCCACCTTGCTGTCCGCCGTAGTAATCTTTGTTGGACATAATGTGTGGGAGGAGGAAGGGAGGGAAATTCAGGAGAGCAAGGAGGGGCACGCGTTGATTTGTTCGCGGCTGAAGGCCGGTTGGCTTTATATAGTCCGGCCCGAGGCGTGGTGGCTGCGGAGGATCCGGCGAGTATCCGGCGGCGGTGCACGGCTTGCGCCGGGATGGAACTGCCCTTGTCCTTCCCCACCAGGCTCCGTCGCTCCGACTCAGAGATCTCCCCCGGGCCGCCTCAACTCCCTGAGGCTGTACTTGCTGCGCACTGTGCCCGCCCCAACTCTGTCCTGGACTCTGCATCGGGTTTACTTGCACGCTCGCCGAGGTCTTCCCATCGTCGGCAGGACGCCCGATATTTCCCTGTCTCGCTCGCTTTTGAAGAGAACGTGCCCCTGAAGCTGCGTAGTGCCCTTATTGGTGCACACAACGCACGACACGACATCTACAACAACCTCGTTCTCAGGCTGTCCCTCGCCTTTGATATAATTACGGAAGCCAGGGCAGGCATCTCCACGCTGTACTGCTGGCACCTCAAACCCCCGCGTTCTGCATTCCGAGGTCGTCCGGCCAGCCTCTCGGTTCGAATTCCTTTTGCGCCCGTCTCCGCCATTCCGACCGACGTCATCGATCGACGAGCCCCGACGAGTGGTTCGGATGCTGCGGTGGTTGCGGTCGAACATGCCTCCTGGTTCTATTATTACTTCTGATCTGCCTTTACTTCTCTGATGGCTAGAGGCTTCCAGCAGGACTTCGTGGCTGTTCGTACAGCCCCACCGAGCACACGTCCCGCTGTGGCCATAGCTGTCCCCTGAATGCCCAGCCAGAATTGATACATGGTGCTCGTTCATTCAGCACGAAGTTATAACAATAATAACACGTCTTCACATACTGTATAATCTTAGTATGATACAAACGTCAAATAAAAACCAAGAAAGCAAAACATATATGTGTAGCTCAGCTGGGTCACAACAACGATAGCTCACCCTCCTGCGAATACTGCCCTGATGCTTCGGCAGACAAGCACGCGAGCCTCAGACGCTCTTTCAACCGCTCATATCGACTGCGCTGCTCTGCGAATGCACAGCCGTCCCATCAGCCACGCAGCAACACCGTCTCCGAGCGGCACATACCTGAGCACGGATATATGGCCGTCAAAAAGTCGATCGGCTCAAGGAACGCCTTCGTGACATCCAGCGCAATGACGAGCGAGTTGTCCAGGCTCCACAACGTCAGCGCGCTGCCCCCGCCATTCAGCGACTAAATGAGGAACGAATCCGCGCAACGTACCGATTGGCCTGACCCATGAACCACCACACGAACCACGGACGGTGGGCGAGATTCGACTTCATATTGCCCGTGATTGTGTGCATTCCAAGTATTACGACCTTCGCGCGCTTGCCCTGCTCACGCACTGCATCCGCGGGCGTCAGTCAGCCTACATGCCGCGACGGGTGCAATAGCACTTACACCACTCGGCGGACTTCTGACGGTTGAGGCCCGTTAATCTATGGAAAGGGCCCTTTAGTATATACGTATGCGAAGAAACGCCAGGGCAATCGGCCGCGTATCATAAATGAAGGCACTCACACATGAGGGATGAACCGCTGGAACTCATATGAGATGCAATACCGGGTGCTATACAAATCACATGTCAATCGGCCACTGCATATAAGGGCGAGTAGCAAGCGCACTTGAAGAGATACTCGCGCCCGACGTATAGCCACGCACGCTCGACGCCACAGGAGTGGCGGTTGAGTAGCCTCTCGATCGCCTCGCTCTCGAGCCACGCACGCATCGCGAATGCAGAGCGATCGGCGTCGCTATGCGAGGCGTCCCCGCGGAAGCGCACGCAGCTGTTCCACAGCAGCATCGCGCGGATGTACAGCGCCCACACCGTCTCCTTGCCCGCCGCCGCATCGAAGTACTGCAGCGGCAGCAACGCCTCTCCGGGGAACAGGATCGAGTACTGACTCAACGTCAGCGTCCACGCTCGAGGAGGGAGTCAAGGGCCACGCACGTTGGACGGCTCGATCATGAACATGTCAAGGCCTGCCGTACTCGACGCGGACGAGTAAGAGCTGTGGCCGGCCACGAGCATCATCGCGCTCCAGCTGAGCCGGCGGCACTCCTCTCTGCGCACCTCGCCCTCGCCCCATTCATGGTTCCACGCTGGCGACCAAATCCACGACGGGGCCTGCTCATGACACTCGGGCCAGTTGCGGCCGAGTGACAGCGCCTCACAGCTGCAGCCCGCGCCGGGCTGCTCGGCATGCGCGGGGAACGCGGGCGGCACGGCGTCGGAATAGTAGCGGATGTCGGGGGCGTATGCGGGGGGCTGCGGCGAGGGCGAGGAGATTGTGGAGGGCACGGAGCGTGGCGAGTACGTGGACGCCTGTGGGTTGCCCGCGTCGAGGCAGGTGAGCGACAGGGTGCGGATTACGTTGTCGAGCACTTGGAGCGAGGAGAGCACGCGTGTCGTTGAGTGAGCCGGGTGAGCGAGGACCTCGAAGAATGCCAACATCTATAAGACCTGTAATCAGATGTTGGTTTCCTCATGAGAGCGCAGGGGACTTACCCACGCGGCCTGAGCAAGCTCCTCGTCGACATACCTCGAGCTAAGGCTAGCGTCGAAGAAGCTCTGTGCTTCATTGCGCAACATCATCGCCATCCGCCGCCCGTTCTCCCCACGCCCTAGCTGCGAGCTCTGCAAGTAGGTTGACACTGCAAGTGCCGACAAGATCAGGCTGGGTTGCATCGAGCTGCGCCGCACCGGGTCCAGGAAGTTGTTGTAGAAGCGCGGGACATTGATGAACGAGAACCAGTACGACGTCGATCGGAAGAGGTACCGGATGTCATTGATAACGTTACTCGAGCTGAGGTCGCGCTGCGTCTGCGTGAGCGCACGGGTGTTGTACGTGGACGATGTCGAGTACAGATGAAGGACATGGTCCCACCAAACCTTGCGAGAGAATTGCACCGACGGCTCCAAGCCGAGATCTTCCACGTCCCGGTCGTCCGCTGCTTGCTCCTCGGCAGGCTCGATATACGCAGAAGACACGGCTGTGGAGTAGGTATCCGTGTAGCATAAGAGATCCGCATTGACGTGTATTGGACTAGTAGAAACAATCTTCAGAGATGTCTTCGTTAGTACGCTCACACTCATCGTACACAGAGGGATGGACATACGGATGCCGGTGAGGTATCAAGAAGCAGTCCCTGCCCATATAGCGAACCAGCTGGGAAGCGAATGTTACTCAGCTCATTCGCCTGACTTGGCACCAGCGCAACGGGACTCGGCTCTTGAGACAAGGACGGATCCAGAGGAATCTCATTCAAAGAACCAGGACCGTACGTCTCGGCCAGCGCCGACCGGCGACCAGCCGAGAATGATCCACCCGCCGCCTGTATCACGACGTCGGGGCTGGCGGGTGTCGCACGGCGGCGGCGGCGCTTCACAGACCGCTCAAACGTATCGTCTTTGGGCCGCACGGTTCTCGTGCGCGCGCCTTGCACCCTGTCGGGACCACGTCGCTTCGGCGTAGAGTCGTAGTCGCACGGGTCGCCTCCCGGCCGCTGTGTGCAATTATGGCACGACGGCTTCGCGCCGTCGCAGCGAATCTTGCGAGAGCGGCTGGCGCGGCTGTCAGAAGTGCGCACGAGCGGAAGTCAGGAAGGACTCACCATTGGAGGCAGGCAACGAAGACGCGGATGCGCTGCTTGCCCTGCGTCGTCGGAGGCTGGTCAGCCGCCAGCTGAATTTGAGGCTTCTCCTTCCTGGGACGTTTGCGGGACGAGGGCACAAAGGGTGGACTCCCTGCGGCATCTGGGAACGCGCGCGACGAGAACGTCGCGCCGTGGGCCTGCGGCGAGGAGGTGAGACCAGAACTGCTCGCGGTCGCCGCGGACTCGGGATAGGGCGATGGCCGTAACGGTGCGCGCACGAGGGTACTTGGACCATTGGACCCGAGCTGAGGCACCTTGGCGGCTGGGGCATACACGTCTTGGTCGTTGGCATCGTACAGGAAAGGAGGATTCCCACCATACGCCGAAGCCTTGGAAGGCGACATGGTGAGTTGCGGTCGAGGACGTGTATGGTACGAGTGAGGGGAAAGTGTGGTGTAGATATGTTTGCTGCGAGCAGCGATACAACGCGGCTGACCTCATGTGAGGCGGAACGGAGAGTACGTTTGGAGATATTCCATGTCGTCCGCGTCCCTGTGATTTCTATCGGCAACCCCCGGATGTTTTCCTCTATTGAATTTTGTCTTAGATTTATCTGCACTTCAATTGACTTCAATCTTCCAACGACGACTCCGCAGTGCAGGGTAGCATGCGCATACGCTTGTCGGATGTCGAAGGTTCGTGACTTACAGTAGTAAGTATACTATGCCTTGCAGCGTATACAATCAACGATACGCGTCGTTGATCAGCCTCGGCGTAAGGATACGTGTCGTGGAACAAGTTTGCCCTGCCGCGGCCGGCGCAGACTATTCTCTAGACTCGTCCCCAGCCGCTCGCAAGTCATTGCGCTTACATAAGGAGCCAATAAAAACGCGCGAGCCTGCGAGCCCCAATATTAGGGCACGGGATCACGTGGGACCGGCTGGGAACGAGCCAGGAGCCTAACTATTCTCCGTTGCCGACCTTGCGCGGGATATAGTCGTTCCGCCAGGAAGGTGCCTTAGGTACGGTATTGAGTAGGTCGGAGCGAGACCATTGCGAATGGAATGCGCATTGATACTTATATTTGATCTCTAAAGACACAAGGAGATAAACTCCCCGTGTTTCTACGCCGAAGTGCCCACCTTCTTCCCTGCAAGGCAATGCGTCCCCACCTCCTCGAGAAGCTTACACGCATTCTCGATATGCACTACCTCCGTCCGCGCGGCTCCCACCGCGAAACGCACACACAGTACATCATCTATATCCGTCTGCGTCAACAGGATGCCATGTTGCGTCTGCGCCGCGGCGACGAAGGCACGGTTAAGCGCATTGAGCTCATCGAGCGATGCGGACTCGGACGTGGAGGCGTCGGGGCGGAGGCGGAAAACGCTGAGCGCGAAGGACGGGGGCGTGATGAGCTCGAAGATTGCGGAGGCGCGGATGTAATCGGCGAATCTGTTGTTAAGAGAGATGCACTGGGACAGCCATCAGCCAGTATTAGGATGCCAGATGTGGAGCACACCTACGCGTCGGATGTACGCCTGGAAGCCCTCGACGCCGAAGCCTCGCAGGACAAACCACAGCTTCAGCGACCGGAACCGCCGCCCAAGCGACAGGTGCCAGTTTCTGTAATCGATGACCGTGCCTGCACCGCGCGCGTCAGTGGCGTACCACGCAGGTAACTCCACGCAAAACACACCTTCATCCCCGTGCTTTGTGCGAAGGTACTCCGGCGTGATATCCAGCGCATTGATCAGCAGGTTGCGATCGCGGACCCAGAAAGCGGACGCGTCGAAGTTCGTCAGGCCCCACTGCGCACAGGTCGTCCACAGTCCACGGTCGGTATGTGCAAGTGCTCACCTTGTGGAAGTTCACGCAGAGGCTGTCGGCGTACTCGTTGATCCCCGCCAGCTGTGCCGTCTCGCGCAGCTCAGGGCAGGCGAGTGTCACACCGGCCCAGGCGGCGTCCACGTGCAACCAGAGCGACGGGAACTTCTCCTTGACTAAGACGAGGAATTTCATCAGCTGCGTCGTATGTCACTGTGGGATACATGAGGGATCTTACTCGTCGCCCCGACGTCCGCCACATGATCCACAGCACCCGAAGACGTCGTCCCCACCGTCGCGACTAGCCCCGGCCAGACCATCAGTACCGCGCTCAAACGGAACGATGAGCTAAGCCACGCACTCAAAATGAATGGGTGCAGCCCCTTCCTGTGATCCTCCTCTACCGCCGCACCCAGCGTCTCCCCGCGCAGCGCCCACTGGTCCTCCGCGCGAACTTCGAGCGCGCGCACGCGCAGCCCGAGCACAAGGCCCGCCTTCTTGCCGAACGAGTGCGTCTGGGTCGTGACGTAGATAACGAGCGCCTCAAGCGGCGTGCCGGGGTGCTGCCCAAGGTAGCGCGTGCGAGCGGCGACGATCGCGGTGAGCGCCGAGTCGGACGCGGTCGTCTGTCGGTACAGTTCAAAAGTCGGCGTGCGCACGGGCCGCGGTGTGGTGCAGCTTACCTGGATGACGCCCCCACCGATCTTGCTCTCGTTGTGGAATGTGCGATCGAGCCCGAACATGCGTGCTGCCCAGTCCATAACGATCGACTCGAGCTCTGTGCACGCGGGGCTGGCTAGCCACTGCCATGATCGTACATACATCGTAAGATATTCCCTGGGACTCTAGGAGCGCTTACATTGAAGCCGGGGTTGGCGGTGCTCGACGATAGCAGGTCGCCGAGCATGCCTTCGAATGTGCTCGCCGTTGGGAAGTAAGCGAAGAACGACGGGTGCTGCCAGTGCGTCAGGCCTGCATTACCACCACATCAGTCTGCAGGGTACGAACGAGACGCATAATCTCGCACCGGGAACGATGAGCTTCTCATAATCGCTGAGCACGGCCGACCACGGTTCACCTTTCTCTGGAGCGGACTCTGCCATAGATAAGATTACGATTAGCAGACAGATCGGGTGTAAGGTTCTGGTCGTGGACACGCACCGGGCAACGCGCGGCGTAGGTACCCCGGCTCGACTTGCGCAACCACGGGCTTGTCATTGAGCGAGTAGTAGTAGTCGCATATGCGATCGATCGCTTGGTAGCCTGCCTTCCGAAATCTATCGGGCGGCAATCCATCGAGCTGGCAACGAGATCAAGTACTCGACTTACTGCTCAATATCCATGGTCGCTTGCTCTTCAAAGTGACCGTTCGGTTCCAGGGAGAAATAATGAAGTGGTCAAGCGGTCGTGGGTTGTGAAGTTTTCGTCCAGCGCCGGGTCGGAATATCGGGACCGACATTCTCTTCTAGATACGCGAGGCTACATCCCCGGTTGGAGCCTACCCGTCCAGGGAAGTCGTCCCACCTGCTTGCCTGATGTCGTCGAATTCGCTTCAGAGGGGACTTTGTGAGCGATAGAGTACTAGTAGCTACCGTCAAAGCGGTGGGCAGGCAGTGAGCCGCAGCCTGAGTGTGCTCTCGGGCAGTAACCTCGTCATGGGGTTAGGGCCTACGCGACGCGTCCATTCATGGCACTGGCAGTGCCACAGTGGGCACATGCCTGCCGCGCCGCGAAGTACTACTTGAAGTCGGACCACTTTGGAAACAACTTTAACGCTCGCAACGACTGCATTCGTTTTACCTGCCGCTCATTTTTTTCCTCAGCTATGTGGACGCCTCTCAATATACCCGACTCCTCGCAGGAGGCATGGACAGATTACTCGCGGTGGAGACTGCAAGACACAGATGACGGGAGTCACATCTGGGACTACCTCGAAACCGACGAGGAGCTCGTCTCCCGCCCGCTCACGAACGCAGACAAATACTGGCTAGGCATACCGCTAGTATGCAGGCCTTTCCCTGACTCTCACGCGCAGCTGATTGTTTGGACGCCAGAATTTCCCTACGCTGCCAACGCCCCACACTCCGTTTGAAGCTGCACGGAATGGGTACACCTTTTACAAGCAACTGCAGGCAAATGATGGACACTGGGCGGGCGAGTACGGTGGGCCAATGTTCCTCCTCCCAGGTCTGGTCATTGGCTCGTACGTGACGGGCATGCCGTTCCTCGAAGTCGAGAGACTCGAGATGATACGCTACCTGCTGAACCGTGCGCATCCTGAGGACGGCGGATGGGGTTTGTATGTTCGCGTCTTTCGTGGCCGTACTCGCGCTGACGTGGCATGCCAGGCATATTGAAGGCCACACCACCGTATTTGGGACAGCACTGAACTATGTCGCGCTTCGTCTGCTCGGGGTATCTGCTGAGCATCCGGCTGCCGTAAAAGCGCGCGGAATTTTGCACAAATTGGGTGTGTCCGGATTGTTCAATCTCGCACCACATGTCGCTCACTTTGCCTCTGCGCGATAGGCGGCGCAACCGCTGCGCCATCTTGGGGAAAGTTCTGGCTGTCGATTCTGAACGTGTACGACTGGGATGGCAATAATCCCATACCTCCCGAAATTTTGTATGCCGTTCTTCTCTCACACAAGACGATGTTTGACGTTCATTAGGCTCCTTCCTGACTGGCTTCCAGTCCATCCTTCAAATTGGTGGATCCATACCCGTACCGTCTACGTCCCGATGAGCTATCTATACGGCATACGCTACACCGCCGAAGAAGACGACCTCATCCTCTCGCTGCGCGAGGTTAGCTGTCCACGCAGACACTGCAGCGCTTTAGCTGATACATCCACAGGAACTTTATACCCAACCATACGATTCCATCGACTGGCCAGCGCAGCGCAACAACGTATCCGCCGCAGACCTCTACTCCCCACACACTCAGCTCTTCGACGTCCTCAATGTCATCCTTGGCATGTACGAGCACTGTACAATCCCACCCCTGCGACGCAGCGGCACCGACTACGCGTACAACCTCATCGTGCTCGAGGACGAGAACACGGGCTACCAGACGCTCGGTCCCGTGTCCAAGATGATGAATCTGATTGCGCGTGCGCACGTCGAGGGCGCGGAGAGCGACGCTTACAAGCTGCATATGGCGAAGCGGCGGGACTTCATGTGGTTGGGGCCGGACGGCATGCGAATGTGCGGCACGAACGGTAGCCAGCTGTGGGACCTCAGCTTCATCACACAGGCGCTCGTGGAGACTGGCCTCGCGCAGGACGAGGAGAACAGAGAGAGCCTCGTGCGCGCGCTGCGGTGGCTCGACCAGTGCCAGATAAAGGACGACCCGTTGCACTTTGGCTCGTCTTTCAGGCATCGGACGAAAGGCGCGTGGCCATTCAGCACGAAGGAACAGGGGTACACTGTCAGTGACTGCACGGGTGAGGGCTTGAAGTCGGTGCTGTACCTGCAGAAACAAGTCGAGTGCGCACAGACTTCTCGTAATATGATTGCGGCTGATTAGCTTGTAGCTTCACCCCGAACCTCGTGTCCGAAGAACGCTTGTGCGACGCCGTCGACACTTTACTCAGCTTGCCAAATTCAGACGGCAGCTTCGCGAGCTATGAGCCTATCCGCGGCCCCGGCTGGCTCGAATGGCTCAATGCTGCCGAAGTATTCGGTGCGCGCCCTCCGTTCTCGCACGCACGTCCCACTCACTACAGGCACAGGAAATATCATGATTGAGTACTCATACCCGGAGTGCACGACCTCTGTCATCACGTCACTCTCTATATTTCGCAAGCACTACCCGCACTACCGTCCCATACACATCGAGTGCGTTCTCATCCACCTCTCCATCGTGCACGCACTCACACCGGGAATGATTTTACCCAGCCGCACGATCAAGAAAGCCATCGGCTACCTGCACCGCTCCCAGAAGCCCGAGGGCGGGTGGCTAGGTTCTTGGGGCATCTGCTTCACGTACGCGACGATGTTCGCACTCGAGAGCCTCGCGCTCGTCGGCGAGACCTACACCACAAGCGAATCCGCGCGCCGCGCTTGCGAGTTCCTCCTCAGCAAGCAGCGCGAGGACGGCGGGTGGGGCGAGAGCTACAAGGTGCGTCGCGTCTCTCTGACCCAGCGCGGACGCTGAAAAGGGTGCGGAGCAGACGTGCGAGACGGGCGTGTGGGTCGACCATGAGAACACGCAGGTCGTGCAGACCGCATGGGCCGCGATGGCGCTCATGTACGCGAAGTACCCGCACCCAGGGCCCATAGCGCGCGCAGTGAAGCTCGTTATGTGGCGCCAGCAAGAAGTGAGAAGTTAATTGTCGTTGCTCCGGGTGCCTGTTGCTGACATACATGCATCTCTAGGACGGGTCGTGGCCGCAGGAGGCAATCGAGGGCGTGTTCAACAAGAGCTGTGCGATCTCGTATCCTAATTTCAAGTTCTCGTTCACGATATGGATGCTTGGCAAGGCGGATCGATACCTGAAGGAGCTTGCGGTGGAGAGGTCACGCGAGAACTCGCCGGCGCCATGAAAATTAAATGACGTCCAGTGGGATATAGTGTGGTCCGATGTCGTTGGATTTCTACCTTATATAATTACCTAATCTCCAATCAAAGGCTCGTAGCTGTTGCTAGTCCCAAACTGCAAGAGAGGGGGATAACTATCATTACTGTCCTACTTCGATACAGACTAGGTGACACAACGAATCCTCCGATCGACTAAACTTTCTTATGTGTGGCCTCCGTGATGACGCCGTTCAGAACGGTGACGATCTGGTCGACGTCCCCACGATCGCTGCCCACAGCTGTGACACCCATATGCCTAATGACTGTCAGAACTGGTAGGATAGACATGAGAAAAAACACACCCTATGCGGAAGTAATCGTCTGCGTTGCGGTGAGCGAAAGCATGGGCAAGGCGGAAAATGGCAACGAACCTTTGCGCGAGCCAAGGCCACCAGCGACAATCACTCCTCGCTGCAAGAATGCAGGCAACAGCTCCGACGCCTTGACGCCCGCGGGGCAATAGATCTATGTATGTATATTCCACAAATTAGCACAACGCGAGAATTGCTGACTACCGCTTACCGCCGTCATGCCGTTTGCAGCTGCATGCGGGTCCACAGGGACCTCAGACAGACCGAGGTCCTTCACGGCGGCCTTGACACGACTGCTCGTCGCGCGGTGCAGGCGGAAACGCTCCTCCAGTGACGGCGTGCCCTTCAAGATTTGCGTGAGCGATGCGTGGTACGCGTAGATGAGGTTGACGGGCGGCGTGGCGAAGTACGCAGCAGAGCCGCTCTCGTACGCGCGCATAACAGGCAGCCACCTGCAAAAGGCGTCAGCAAACCATCGCAGTGACTAAGCAGGCTGTCGGACCTCTTCCAGCTTGCATAGAACGCGGTGACCTTGCTCTCGCGCGACTCAAAGACGCGCAGCGCCTTCTGGCTTGCGATGACGATGCTAAGCCCCGGCGGCGCGCCGAGCCCCTTCTGGCTCGCGGTGAGCACGACGTCGATGCCCCAGGCGTCCATCTGAATTTCCTCGCTCGCGACGGCACACACCGCGTCGAGCACAACAAGCGTATCCGGCGACACACGCTTCACGACGTCCGCTATTGCCTTGGGGTCCGAGAGTACCGCTGCCCGGGCCGGCGGACTCTATCAGCATAGCAATAATGCGCGAAGCGGAACAGACGCACCGGTCGACGTATCGACATGCGTGATGGTGACGATCTTGTACTTCTTCGCCGCCAGCGCCTTCTCAACTTCTGCGGGTGCGACGGTGGCGCCAAAGTCTGCGCGGATCTGGTCGACCTCGGCGCCGTACGTCTGCAGGCTGGATGCGCACTGCGTGAGGGCACCGAAGGCGGCGCGGGGAATTGGACGCACCAATCTGCAAAGCTGTCCCCAAAATAGCCGGTGTTGAGCACAAGCGCGCGCTCGCCGGGCTCCACGAGGTTGGCGGAGACCTGGTGCGGAGGGGTGTGAAGGTGCGCCAGACGCAGCGAGGCGGCCAGAGCACACCTGATCCCATCCGAGGGTCCCGGAGCCTGAGATTAAGAACGGCTGCGCATCCTTCGTGTACAGCACTTCCCTGGGATGCGAGCGTTGAGTCGTCAAATTTGAGCAGACAAGCCGGGGGCGGGCCCCTTACCTAGTCATGCGTATGCTGTCGCCGAAGATAGGCACGAACTCGGCAGACATATGGGAAACGGAGGGATGGGCATTGGCAAAAAGCACCTGTGGTGACGTTGAATGAGCGCGGAAGGGACGGAGGAGAGCACCACGCACCTCGTCGGTGACCTCTATGGGACCAGGGATGCTATCGGGGCTCAGGCGCAGGCAGGCTGGGCAGACGCAGACAACTCACACGAGCAGCCTTCACTCCGAGGATGGGTTTCAACGACCAAAACTCATCAAGAGCAGAGGGACTCACTTGTGGGGCGCCTGGGACGTCCGTTAGGCATTAGTAGCAATAGCGAGCGCACCGGCAGACGATGGCGCACCTGTTTGAAGTCGGATATGGTAGACATGGTTCGCCCCGTAAACAGCCAAACCGTGCTGGCTGTATATCTGGAAAGAGTGCGGGAAAGAAGAGAAGGTGCGGCCTTGGCCTGTACAAAGAAGCGGGATAACATCCTTCGGCACTCCGTTTCTTGTACACGTGCAAATGGGCTGGCTACTACTATCTCTTGCGGCGGTGCGACTCTTTACACTACGCGCAGCCGCGGGTGCGGTACTACACTTTGCAGCTTGCTCGTCGACACGAAGATGATGGTGTTAATGCAGAGACAATTAGTCTCACACTGCGCTTTTTTAACCGTTGGAGGGCGGAAGTCCGGCGTTGCACGACGGAACGCCGCGCCCAGCCTTGGACGCGATGCCAGACCCGGGCCATCTTCATCAGCACAGTCCTTAACGCCACGATGACTCTCCAGAAAATGCGGTACTGTACTGTAACCTAGAATTCGTCAGCGCAGTAAGTGCCGCCTCTAATATGAGGTTATCACGCCAGGCCGCGGCTCTGACTAAAGGTTCCAGAATGCATGCACAAGGGTATACTTATAGCATCGGTGAGAAAACAAGTAGTGCACCTACTAGCCCTGCGATCCGATCGGCAAACCGCCGCCAACGCCTCGCAGCCGCAGCCGCCAGCGGCCTTAACGTCCATTCGCAAGCACACGCGCGGAGTCCCCTTCCGCGACACCGTTCGCCTGGCCCCCCACAAACCCAGCAACCGTCTTCTGCATGTCGTTCCACTCGCTCTCCCGCGGGATTGCCATGTCACCAATGTCGTAAACGTACAGCCGACCTTCGCTGCCGCCCATGATCGCGCGCCGCCCGTCCTTCCGGTCCCACTGCAGCTTGTTGATCGCATGCCCCGGACTCACGCTCGTGGAAACGACGGGCACCTAGCGTGCATGAGTTAGTATTTTAGCGACGACGTGTGCCGGTCAAGGGCATGTACGGACCTCCGTGTCTATGTTCAAGTTCCATAGGTCAAACTTGCCCGATCCGTCGACAGAGCTAAACACAGCTGGGTGTGCAGGATGCCACTTCACGTCGTACACATAGTCGTCCGCCTCGTCGAACGAGTAGATTGGCGCCACCGTGTGCGCCGTTGTGGACGTCTTCGTAAGCGACTTAGCCCGCCACAGCTTCACCGTCCAGTCGACCGAGCACGTCAAGAAGAGGTCAGAGAAATCAACAGGACCGATGAGGGGGTGGAAGTTGATGCCCATCACGGGGCCTGAGTGACCCTTGTACACGTCGTATTGGTTGAGACCCGCCTTGGCGCCTGCCCGGTCGTATCGATTTGCCTGATAGACATTGCCCTCCTCCGTGCCTACCCAGAATGTCGTTGTCTCGTTGTCAGGGAAGTCAAGCGTAGTGATAGCAACCTCGCCAGTTTTGTTGTGGCCAGCATGCACGAGCTCTAGTGTTTCCTAAGCCATTGTTAGCTACGTCGTTTGAAAAGACAATTGCGGGAAGCTTACCTGAGGTTGCGCAAGCATGTCCACAAGCCAGCTGCATACCATGCCGTCTGTACTACTGGTGATCAAGTTGTGTGCATTCTGCGTCCCGACCATCTGCATGGCATACACGGGATGTGTATGCCCCGCAGCAGACAACGGCGTTTTCAACACTGGCAAATGCTTCGACCGCGTGTCCCAAAGTAGGATTTGGCCAGAGTATGTGCCGCCGAAAACGAGATTTGAATGAAAGGGGGAGAAGGTGACCGAGAGAACGTCGGACTGCGAACCCGCCATTGGTTACGCGCCGACGACACGCGCGAAGAACGCACCTGGGAGTGGAAGACGAATTCTGGTCGCTCGAGGAGGTGCATGTTCCAAACGGCAACAATACCATCCGGTTCATTGAGCGCTGCAGCATTCTTGTTATAGGACGCCACGCTCAGCTCTGGGAACTGCACCCTTTCATAAGCCAGATGGCCCAGCAACACTCTACGTTGCGTGCACACACCTTCGGTGACCAGTCAACATCGGTTATTGACCGATTCTTGCAGTAGCGTTCGTCCCAGAACGCGCATACACGTCTAACGCGTTTGCCCTCAGAATCATCCCTGCCGCCATTCTCTGAGCACTCGTCGTCGCAAAGTAGGCTGTCACGTACCCTCCCGTCTCCGCTCCGGTTGTATAGTCCCGAATGTAGTCGTAGTTGTCGTTCAGCGCCCGCTGCACGATCTTCGAAGATTGCTCAACGAAGTCCAGGAATTCCGGCGCTGCAAAGATACTCGTCCGCTCGTCCTCGGTTAGCTCTGCACGCGCCGTGATCAGTCCCGCTTGCGCCAGCAATGAGCGACGGACGGCGCTTACCGCGAATTTCTGCCTCAATCTCCCTGTCAAGTTGCACGCTCTCCTCCTCGAGCTCCTTCTCGCGTACACGGTCCGCGTCCTGCGCGTCGCGTTCGCGAAGGACACGCTCCCGGATCTCATCCTCTGATGGGCCACTCGGCTCCGACTCAAAATTAGCAGTCTGAATCTCCTTGTTGTATGTGACGCGCTCCTGTAGTACGAGAGCATTAAACAGCATGAAAGAAGCGGCGCAAGGCAGACGCACCCGCTGCGGTAGCTCGAACAGCTCCTGTTCGACATCGATGAGGTCCGGAATGAACCGTGGCGTCATCGTGCTACACCCACTCCCACCTCAATCGCCATGTCTTAGTACGAGAGGCTGAGAAGCAAACGTACCGGTCGAGGACAACGTCGGTTGCTTGGTGCACAAGCGTCGTGCCTACGCTTAAACGATCCGACACATCACTCGTACGGCTCGCACGGCCAGAGATGCGCAGCGAGGAAGGTCCAGGGAGGTCTACCCCAGAGCCCAGCGTCGGTGTACCTGGGACAGAGGGCGATGGCGTCAAGTCGGGACTGCGTAGCCCGATGTCAGGCTCGCCGACGAGTTGGTTCACGAGCTGGGTGACATCCCGATGCGCGATGGAGATATTGCTTCCCTAGAGAAAACGAGAGAGTAGTCAGTGTGCGGAGTGGAGGAAAGGTGAGGAGGACGCACTTCACCACGCTCGATTTCCGCCCTCTGATTGACTCGTTCCGCACGGGCTCGGCGCAGCTCGGCGAGCTTCTGGCGTTTGGCCTCGATCTCTGCTCGCCGTCTGTCGGACATGCCAGGATAATATGTTGCTGAGAACGAAGAGTATGAAGGAAGTCAGCGCGGTCACGCTCAGGCTACGCCGGCAGCAGTGGCTTTCGGACGCGCGCACGAGACTCAGACATTCGCGTTCATACGTCTGACTCTCATCGGGCCAAAATCACCTCGACAAGACGCCTCTCGCCTTTGTATACTTTTTCCCATGTCAACAATCCAGCCTCAAGGGCGTAGCGGCCCAGTAAAAGGCAAAGGCAAAGGCGGTGCACGCCGCACCGAAAACAATCGCATCTATGCGCACCCGCTGCCGCTCGTCTTCATCGAGCCACAAGGCAAACTCCTCCCCACCGCCCTCGGCATCCTCGGTATATCGCCCTCGCGCGTTGAGAAACCGCACTGTGAGGGTGTATTCGATCCGACAACGCGCTCAGTATGGGTGACTAACTCGAAGGACGCGATGATCCTGTGGCGGCGAGGGTTCTTCGGGAAGGGTAACCTCTCGAGGAGCGAGCCGAGCTGGCTTGCGCGCCAGGTCAACGCGCGTCAGGCAGCTGGAAAGTGTATGTTTTGAGCTACTACACTGTCCGGTGCAGTGCTGACCGCCCATGGCTCGCAGATATGACTTCGGAGGAGGTGACTGCGAAACGTCGCGCAGAGCGCAAACAATTCAAGCTCGACCGTGCGCGCGCCATCGCTGCCGTCGCAGCGGAGGCCGAGGCAGCCTTCGCCGAAGGGCGAGTTATCGATACCGAGGAGATGAAGGCAAACATACCGTCCGCTGCGACATGGAAACCCTCGACCTCCTCCACGCAAGAGAGTGAACTGCCTGAGGCTTCTGCGGACCAACTTGAGCCTGACGGCGTGATTTCTGCGGAGCCGTTGGAAGACCTGGAACACATGCAACTCACGCTACCGGAGGCGTTTTTCTTGTCCTGGGCGTTGGACTGCCTTACCGTTTTGCATCCGAAAACAGTACGTCGCAGTGTCTTGCTCAGACGCTCCTTTGACGAACCATACAGATGGATCCTATGACCCTTCAAGAAGTCTGGACGTCATTTCAGTCTGCACATCTCTCTCCGCACCCCCTACTTCTGGCAAGCACATCGCAGCCCCTTCGCACCGATAACCCCTTCCTCCTGAATTATGTGTTCTTCCACCACTACCGTTCCCTGGGCTGGGTCATCAAAAATGGCATTAAATTCTGCGCGGACTACCTTCTGTACAAACGCGGACCTGTCTTCCACCACGCAGAGTACGCCCCGACAGTCATAGTCCATCTGCCAGACCTCATGTGTGCCTCAGATTCTCGATGATGCTGATTCCTGTCTACGAAGACCCAGAAGACGAGAAGTCTTCCCCATTTAACCTACCCAACGCCGCACCCTTCACCTGGCAGTGGCTCAGCACCGTCAACCGCGTGAACTCTCAGGTCCAAAAGGTACGCAAGTGCAGTGTCGCTTCGGTATTGGACTGACGCTGCTGCGCAGACTCTCATGCTGTCTTACGTGACGATTCCAGCGCAGTCGAGAATGACTGAGTCGAGTTTGACGTCCCCGGCGTGTTTCGCGCAGTACTCCATACGGGAGGTGACCATTCGCAGGTTTGTACCAGCGAGAATGCGAGATTGATTCTGGTATTGGTGGGTCCCACGACGTCACGGCCCGCCTTGCGCTCGGCGAGCGTATCGTTCGCGACAGTCCTGGTCGCATCGCGAAGTAGGATCCTACGACGGGGCGATATATCCGACCCTACTGCACGGAAACTGAATCTCGCTCTCCATGCAGTGTCTTGACTTGACTCGTACCTGTGGGATTTATCATATCAACCTTTCAGCCATGGCACTCGAATGCTCATGTGTCGCTCATTGCTGTCATGCGCCTGATAATCACGGATCGTGGCGTCACTCGTGGCAGCGGCGAGCTCAAGTCAAGGTTGAGCCGCCCACATACACCACGGTGCATCTCCTTCAGGCACTTTCCGAATCCGCCGCCCTCTCCCCGCGGCTTCTCGCCGCTATCGGAAGCTTTCACAGCATCAATCCACTCCATGTATATCTGAATATTATAGGACAGATAGTTACTATTAGGCCTCTGCATCACCGCCATCTTGCTCTGCACCTGCACCTGCCTGACAACGTGCGCGATCGACAGATGCGGCGCCTCTTCTACACCCCTCCATGTCCGCTTGGGAAAATACAACAACTTTGGCAGGGCCTTAAGAGCGGGACTCATTCACGCAATTGGCCACATACTTGTTTCTAGGAATGTCTGGCGTCCCTCTCGACCTCGCGATCCTGTGGGCCCTCTTGGGCAACAGCATCCTGTACGGTCAGTCGCGGCTCCCCACATGCGCTCCTGCAGCGGCTACTGACGCACATCATCAGGCGTGCACGCAGTGACTTTTGGCAACGCTGTGTGGGTGCTGATTTTCGTGAAGCGGAGGCAGGCGCGGCGCCCCCGGCTCATCGGCGCGACCTTTCTGCTTTTTGCTATCGGAACGGTGCATATCGCCCTCGCTTTCCGGCTCGTCATCGAAGCTTTTGTCTTGTACGAGGGCCCTGGCGGTGCTGAAGCCCAACTCTCCCAAATCTCGAACGTGCTGGTCAACGTGAAAAATTCGTTGTATATTTCGCAAGTACTCATAGGAGACGCCATGCTGGTAGGTCTTCGTGGTTGTTTTTTGGATAAACTGCTAACTAGGGGTGCGACAGATATATCGGTGCTTCATGGTACATGGGAAGAACTGGTGTATCGTAGTACTCCCGATTATTCTTTGGCTAGGCAACGTGAGTAAGTGGTGCTCTATTTTCGCCGACCCCTTCGAGTCATTGACCGCTTCTGCCCTGGCTAGTCCTTGGCGCGTTCATCGTATACATCCCCTTCACCCTACACGAGCACGCCGTGCTGAGCGTGAGCCGTTTGGGGCCCTTCATTACGTCGGGCATGAGCCTCACCCTGACCATCAACATCTTCTGTACAAGTTCGTCTCCCTGCACCCATTTTTTCCAACCGCTCCATGTCCTGATGAGGTCTACAGCCATGATTGTTCGCCAGATCTGGCTGACGCAACAGCGCTCTCTGCGCATCTTCGGCTCGGACGGCTTCAAGCATGTACAGTCGTTCACTCGCGCCATTGGCATCATCATCGAGTCGGCCGCTATGTATACGGTAACCGCCATCGTCTTCTTCGCGCTGCAACTACGCAAGAGCAATGCCGAGTATTCTGTTGCTGAGTGTGTGAGTCCAACAACAACAATTATTTATGAAAGTGTTAACCAGTGTGCGCCACAGATCGTGCAAATCATCGTATGCGCCTCCTTTCGTGGACTGACACATTCACCTCACCGACTCAAAACAGGGCATTGCTTTCAACCTGATTATTATCCGCGTAGATCGCGGGCAGTCAGTTGAGACGCAGACAACGACCAGCGATGCGCCCCAACCGCAACGCCGATCTTTCAGCGGCTGTCTGAGCTCCACGGACCGTAGCGGCACAAGCAGCTCGCTATCGCAGCTCACCGCAGTCGCACTTCAGCCGTTCGAGGCAGACCGTCAGAGCTCTTTCGACAATCTTGGTGAGGAACGGTTCAAGTCGGGCGAAGACGAGGTGAAGGAGGTTGTGTGAGCAAGCCAAGGGCATTTTGTGCATACCTGGAGAATCAAGAGCCGGCTCATTGTCCTATACATCGGATTTCGGCGGATCGAGTTCGCGTGTGACTGAGGAGTATCAGAATTGTTCGCACCGTATAGCAGCAGTAGTGGTAGTTCCATTTCAGAAGTGACACGATGCGGAAAGTTGAGAACGCGAATTAAAGCGGGGAACTTTAGACGCTTTAACTTATCTGGTAAACAAAAGCATGCGGGCTTATAGTCCGCCTGGGAACCCACACTGAAGTCCACTCAGTATAAGCGAAGTCTATGCAACTAGCCTCTATGCAAAGCAAAATATAGATAAAGATCAGAACAAAGAAGCTGGTGTGGGAGCAGGGTCACTAATGTTAGCTGTTGCGTCATTGTGAGCAAGGGTGAAGAATTGATGCAAGCGAGCCGGGACGAACCAGGCTGGGACAGTGAGTGGGATCTTGACAGTTGTCTGCGGAGGAATCAATGATCATCAGACTGGCTCCGGAAAGGCGTATACGCACCGCCAAACCCTAAAAGGATGTGGTCAGAAATTTTGAGTGAAACAATCAACTGGAGTGTGCGTACCGAAAGACTCGTTTCCTTGTACTTTACGCTCATGTCAGCAGCCGTCAGGCGCATGGCCTCTATAGCCTCATCCAGGGTCACTGAATAGACACCGTCGGCGGCCATGGAGAGCTGCGCTGCGGTGACAGCTTTCACGGCTAGCAGGCAATACGAATACGAGATCAGGATCGCACGCGTAGACGACGCAGAATTTGCATACCGCCGAGACTGTTACGCTCCTGCAGAACATCAGTAATGTGCACGTAATGTACATAGGGTACCACATGCGGTGAGCCGGCGACTCACAATGCAAGGCACCTGCACTAGCCCGTCTATCGGATCACACGTCAGCCCGAGATTGTGCTCTGCGGAAAAATCGACGATGTCAATATTCTACGGACCCGGAAGGCTCGCGGAGCGAGCTTCGCACCTATCCCGATCTCGGCTGCCTGGAGGACAGTTTCCGGTGAGGCTAGAGACGAAGGGCCATAAACACACATTATTAGACCCTATCAGGGCGGACTTGCCTCCCATACATGCGGCGAAGCCCGCAGAAGCCATCGAGCAGGCAACTAGATACGCGGTCGGTTCATAGCTAACTCGTTAAGGATATCAGCTCGGCAATTACGCACCTCCAACTTCAGCCTGGCACCCGCCCTCGGCAGCGGAGATTGTGCTGCCGCGCTTGAAGAGCATGCCAATGGCCTATCTCGATATCAGTTCAAGGATGAAAGAGGATGTGCTACACAACATACAGCAGCGGTGAGAAGGAACGTCTTGACTGACTTCTCAGGGTCATCGCTGACGAACTGATTTACCGTGTATTATTATCAGTGCGGGCCGAATGACCAAAATGCTTTCACGTACCTCTATAATGTACTTGAGAACGGCGGGGATGACGCCTGCAGCTCCATTCGTAGGAGAAGTGACGATGCGACCTCCGCTCGCGTTGACTTCGTTTACCGCGATTGCGTAGGCAGACAAGAAATCCATTGCAGGGATCATCGTCTTGCGCTGCAGAGAGAGCAGACAAAGGTCAAACTGTTTATCCAGACCAGAACAGACCCTACGGCGTACCGGTGGCTCAGGCAGCATCGCATGGTCGAACTTGCCCACCACACGCGTCGCGCGCGCCTGCCGCTGCTTGAATAGTGCGCCGGCGGCACTGCCGTGGCTCCCGCCCGCACGCCCCCCATCGGGCGTGTCGGGCGGTGCGTCATCGAAGGGCGCGTCGATCACGCCGTGCGCACGCGAATCGCCAGATTCGATCGCAGGGACGGACCGCGGCATCGCGAGCCCGGGGTAGAAGCTGACATAAGGGAAGATCAAAGTCAGAATGGCGGGTTGGAGAAGATTGGCAGGGGTGCGCACCCGCGCATTAGGCGGCGATAAAGCATAGGTGCACGCCGGCGTAGGCGTAGGCGGCCGGGCAGAGTCGTCTCCGTGGTGTGCACCCCATTACGGATGCACTCGTCCATGACACTCCATATGCGCATCAACTAAGATCGGCGCTCAGTGTAGTAGCAGAAGCGGTGAGGTGAGGTGCAGAGGGATACCTTATCGTGAATTTCGTCGTCGGCAAGCCCGAAGGACTTTTCATTGTCATAAACTATTTGCGCAATCGTCATCTGGAATCGACGGAGATTATTAGATTGCACGGGGCAATGCAGATCTAGGACACACATTGTGGGTGCGTGTGAGGTTCAAGAGGCTGTCGCCCGATTTGAACGGATATGGAGGCAGGTCGTCATTGAGCGGAGGTGCATCTTCGCCATCGACAGGCGGGAGAAGGGGAACGCCGCTGGTATGTTGGTGAAGACGAGCGCCATGAACGACGCGCTTGTCGACACCCTTGTAGAACAAATTTTCGTCAACTGGCAAAGGGATGTATTGCTTTAATGACGCTGGGAAAAGGACTCCTGCGCTGACCTTTGGTCTTGTCATTTACGACGAAGCCGCCGCCAACACTAAGTAGACCTCTCAGTGCCGTCCGGGAAAGATACTGGATGCTGTACCTGAAATACTCGTTTGTGGCAAGTAAGTTGCCGTCGCTGTCGAAGCACGAGAAGCGCATGCCATTGGGATGTGTCTTCAACACCTGGTCCCAACGCCAGAGCATATCGTGTTCCATATCGTACGTGATGCGATGTCGCCCGCCAAGCAAAAGTATCTTCGTCTCAAGAATAGCGGCATAGCGTGGCTCGATGGTCCCTGTATCGATAGTTTCGGGGTCGGAACCTACGAAAGCGCAACGTAAGCTAACGAAGTGAACGGAATATGTAGAAAAGAACCTTCTAAGCCTAGAAGAATGGCCTGCGGCGTGTGGTGTCTGTAGTGGATTGCGATAAATTGTGTTCGGAGATAACAAGAGATTGGAGCTGACCCTTTGCCTGGAAGACCTACGTCAGTATTATCGACGAACGGAAAGGGAAACGGGTCATGCCTGTGGCTGCGAGCGAGCCATATCTGATACGATACGTTCAACGCGTTGGTGGAGCACAAGGTGCGAACACGACATACAGCGTAATTTTGATCGTTTTGACCTAGTACAGAGCCTCAATTTATTGACATGATATGTAAATTTGGTGCGCACTTTTTCCAGCAAATCAAGCTCAAGGAGATCGTTGATGAAGATTTTGCCCGCCCGCATAGGTCCGACGGTGTGCGAACTGCTGGGGCCGACTTCGTTGCCAAAGCGCGAATGTGAAAGGAGCGTAGAGGTCGGATAGATAAGTCCACATTTTTCAGAGGGGTTCAAGAAAGAATCGGCGCACCGCCAATACTAAAGAGATCGAATGTCGAGATGACGGCGTGCTCTGGCTTGCTCAGTCCCTCGGACGCATCCTCCTCTGATTTCGGATTGACAGTCAAGCTATGCAGAGATATCTTGTTCACCGGCGTGGTGAACAAATGGCGAGCATTGCGCGTTGCAGGACGGGCGACGAGGCGGTGTAGGCGGAGGGCATGGAGGAGCATGGAAACGGTGGTTGGCACTGTGTCCGACCTCCAAAATGTCGGTGAAGCAAGATCCTGGACTCGTCGCGACGTTGTGGCCTTTCCGCTCGTTTGAAAGAGTCGACACAAGGATGAGGTGGCAGCAGGAGCGCTGCTAGTCACTAGTGACGGCGCTGCAGTAATATTTGAAACAAGATAAAAAGCCAAAGCTAAATCCGTCGGCCTACCGACGTAATAAATGGCCGACATTCAGCCGGATTGACTTATAGGAGGCTTTGCGCAGTAGCTTCCACAGACTTGGAGCTTATAGCTAATATCTACTGCCATGTTAGAATGGAGGATTCCATTCGCATGTCGCGATAGTATACAGTCATTGGTTGATTCAGCAACCAAACAACAAGATCGTGCAATTCCAGTTCAGTACCTCCGACGACTACAACATCTCTTTTCCTCATAGAAGGGGAGTCAACGGCGACACGTATATGGGCCTGATGTCGACTTTCTCCTTGTCCCACTTGTCGAGCACAAAGACGACCGCCGTCAGCGCCAGCTGGACGCACGCTTATCATTATAATCCACAACGTACCACGTTGCCATCCCAGTAGGGGTCATTTTCGAGCATCTTCTGCACCTCCTCGACGCTCGAAGCAACAACGATCAGGACGGATCCGTTCATTGTGGGGTTCCCGGTCGGGCCCTCCGCGACCGTCTCGGGGGTCACCATCACCGCGCCAACCTCTGCGCCGCGTGCCGCGTACAGTAGTTAGTTCGACCGCTGAAGATTTGAAGATCGGATTCCTTACTGACGGTGCCATTCTCCGCAGATGACTTCAATCTGTCGAGGTGCTTCGGGCGCGCCGCCTTGCGGCGGTTCACCGCGTCGGCATCGGTGTAATCGGTGAGCCAGACGGCGAACGTGAATTTGGGGGCGTTCGCATCGGACATGATGGAGATGAGTATGCTCCCGGCGAGGCCAAGAAGTGAAAAATCCTTCGGTTCTACCCACCGTCCCGGGCGGCCCGAACTTTGGTGTTTGCAACAGACCTTAAGCAACGAAGATGTTGTGTGTGATAGACGTACTGACGACTACCGAGCAACTGAGCGGGGAAAGACTATGGCACAAGATTCTGATTATAATGTACAATATGCGGGCATACACGTTGGCCCTTCAAACATCTGCCTCACCCGTCAATTTGTGTAAGACCGAACAACAAAAGAAAAGAAAATCCACAACAGACCAGCGGACATAGCATAGAAGCACATAGCACATAGCACTTGTCACATTTTCCTTCTCCCCTTTACCGCGCGTCCGCTCTAAAAGTTCAAAATTGCCCGCCCTCTAACGGCGCATCACAGGTGTGTGAGGACGTCGACGCATATCACGCCATCGCGTTCGCTCCATGGGTATCCCCACCTGTGCAGCCACTCGCGCACGCCGGCAGCCAAGCGCTCCCGAGACGCACCGCGTGCGACGTCCTGCGTGCCAGTGTGTTTTTCTTCGCCAACAACCATATAAGCTATACATCATAAATGAGCGTCGATCGCATGGGTAAAGTATAACAGATCACACGCACCTAGTCCATAAAAGTGCTCGCGTTCCAGCTGTGTGCGACGCGCGGACTTCAGTTTGGCGCTCAATATTATCAAGAAAATGATGGGCAACTCACGGAAAGGAGGAACTCTTCCAGTACTTCAGTTGCCTCATTGGAGTGAAGGCCGTGCAGATCAAGCGCTACCTCTGTCCGTTCCTCGGGGCTCAATTTGCCGCCTTCTCCCACCGCGTCGATCCGCGCAATGCCAAGCGTCACGCCCAACCCGCCACCACACATGCGTCCGCGCGCTGAGCGGTCGCCCGGATCGTCAGACCAGCTTGGATCGCGCGCCTTGACGGCCTGCTCGGACAGCCGCGCACGCTCGCGCACCAGCGTCGCCGCAGACTCCGCCATCTCGGTGGCCATCTTCGCGTTCAAGTCGTGCCCCTCGCGGCTGAAACGCTTCGCAGCCGCACCGTCGCCGCGCCGCCATGCGTCTGCGGCGCGCGACAGGCAGGCGTTGCGCGCCGCGCCGAGCTGGAGCGCGCGCGAGCGATACCCCATGTAGATTTTGTTCACCGATTCGCCCGTCGGGAGCGTCGGGAGTAGCGTAGGCGGGCGCAACTTCAGCCTCGACGATGCCTTCGGAGCGACAATGGCGGTACGGTGATGTAAGGAGTCCGCAGCAATGCCCATGGCCTCCCTTCGGGCGGCCAGCGAGGCAGGGTCGCGCGGCTGGAACACCGGGGCCGTTGCGGAGGGCGCGGGCTTCTTCACGGCGGCCGCAAAACGGGTCCGCCCTGGGTCGAAGTAGGTTCGATCGTTGCGGCCGTAATACGCGCCGCGCCGACCCTTGAAATCCCCAGAGACCGCATCTAGCGATGGGAAATCATCGGGAGGGGGGCTACTGCTAAGGGCCGTGTCCCCGTTCCCACTCAGATCGGTACGGTTCATGTTGGACGTTAGGGTCGAGATGTCTACATCGTTGGGGAGGTGATGCAGGAAGTCGCACGCTTCTCCTTTCGCGCAAGTCCCCCTCAGCCAGAAGCGACATAGCGCTCTCTCTGGATCGTGGCTGCAACAAATCCATGAGCACGGAATTGTACCTGAGAAATGTTATATTAACAAACCTGAAACGACAGTCTGCGCGCAGGCACTCTCCCGCTAGGAAGTAGCGGCAAACTCTGTTACCTCCAGGAGTCTGTCGTCCGTTGGCGAACTTCGGAGGGTTCCGTCCACCCATATTCGCCTGCTGATACCCGGCTCTACCCCCACGGACAAAACCGCCCGCGCCATCTCTGGACACGACTGACACGCGGCTTCCCATGTTCTGGGTCCTAGCCGCCTGGGCGAGATGCTGCGGAGGCGCAGCGCGGTCCACTAGCCATGCCATTGACCGCTCAAAGTCATAACCATTGGCAGCAAGCGCCTCCTCAAGTTCAGAAGGAGCTAAAGAGGCTCCAAAGACAGATGCGAGGACATCAAACGGCGTCATCCCGTCAGTAAGCATGTCGGCGGTGTCCGGATCTGCTCCCAGACTACTGTCCTGTGATGGCTGAGAGCCAAACGATGCCTTGTCGGAGCTCGTGGACGGCTGGAACCCATCCGAAAGCGACGAGGTGGAGATCGGAGAGTTCGCCCACTGGACTTCGTATTCCGAGAGCCCATTGGAATGGAACGAGCGGGGGATGGCCTGCGCTGCGAATGGATCGAACGGGTCTTCGTCTTCGTCCTCTTCCCCGGGGCGGATGGACGCCCGTAGGGATGTCGGCGTGCCCGAACGTGATAGAAGCGTGGTATCTGGAATCAAAGGTGCGGCGATTGCAAGATTCGATGTGGCTTTGCTGCTGCTGTGCGCCCATAAATCGGGCGAAGGCGTTTCCGCTCTAAGGGAGGTCAGGGTGCTCGGATTGGAGGCGGCTGCTGAGAGT
This sequence comes from Auriscalpium vulgare, assembly GCA_019915015.1. Taxonomy (NCBI): domain Eukaryota; kingdom Fungi; phylum Basidiomycota; class Agaricomycetes; order Russulales; family Auriscalpiaceae; genus Auriscalpium; species Auriscalpium vulgare. The sequence continues at coordinate 121,757 of JAHBBC010000002.1, forward strand.
GGGCGGGGATGGGGCCGAAACTCCGAGGCCTTCGCACTAAGAAGGCGTGGAGATGAGATGGGCGAGGACGGCATGCTGCTAGCAAAATGGGTGTAGGACCGTGGAGTCGTGTAGGGCAGCGTGGGAGAGCCGGAGGGCGACTCGTGGGCAGTGATGTACGAGCTGGATCCCTGCCCGGTTGCAAGGGGAGACGCGAGGGGAGTGTGGGGTCTCCGGAAAACATATGCGAGAGGTGAGCTAGGAGCAGAGTTTGGGGTGTCCGGGCGGTTGGGGATTAGGCGCGCGGAGTGGGACGACGCACGCGACGATGGGCGCGAGATGGGGCGTCGGGTCGGCGTAAGGAAGAGAAACGGGACGCCGGCCACATCGTCGCGGTGCTTGTGCATCAGTTCGAGGACATGCTGCTCGAGCTGCGGAAGCTAATGAGGGACGATCGCCATCAAGGACATAGCAACTCACCATGTCCTCATCTATGCCTGCATAGTGGGCCTTGAGGAGCTCTTTGAGCTCATCCTCATGCTCGCGGTCGAGCAGGGCGACGACCTTCGCAACGAAGGATGATGTGACGCGGGAGTAGTCGTCGCCTTCCGCGTCGCTGTCATAGCTGTCGGCGTGCTTGTACTGGCGCGCGATGGCGGAGAGCTGGGCACGCGTGTGTGGAAAACGCGGTGAGTGGACCGCAGAGTCGTGACCCGACAGGGAGCCTGAGTCGGAGATGCTACCAGAGTCTGAGACGGGGCGCGGGACGGCGAGCATGGAGGACAACATTGTGTATGAGATCGTTGTGGCTGGAGCTGAGAGGATAGCTCTCGTTGAGAGCTGCGTGGAGCATGTAACGGCGTCGAGAACCTTTGTGCGCTGTCGTGGTCGTCGGCGACAGAGACAGAGCCAGACAACGCCGAGACGCGACGGCAGGGTCGTCGTCCAACGTTCGTTCCCCGCCCTGATTGCTGACAAAGCACACACCTTCAAGTTGCTTCCGTCACGCCACCATGCTGGCCAAGGCTGGCCACCATTTGCTTCCGGGTCCGGTCGTCTGCGCTGAGTACTACGGGAACCTCGTCGACGTCTTGAGATCGTCAGTTGGTGAGTCCTGGTACCCTCCACTGTCTTTGGCGTCGGACAGCGGTCATGGTCAGGCCCCGAGCGGCGTCACAGGTAGCTTGTTTCCCGGGCAAGCCGTAGAAACTCGTCTACCTTCGGGAGAGACGTCGTTCCGTGATCGTGATGCCGGCCATCCCGAAGTTGCTGTGAACTTACAGTCGGGTTTGTACCCTGTCTGTACGGATTGAAGATCTGACAAGATCTGGGAGGGAGAGCAACCTCAAGTGACAGAAACTAGGTCTCAAGACACCAAACTTGAACTCTCTTCGAGTCCAAGCGGCCCTCGCTGCGGATCTCCATGCACTTACAGTAGTACATCTCGAGCTTCCGATGGCGTCGCCCTGCCATTGGCAGTAAGTTCAATACTCGACTTACATTCGTCGCGAAGATCTTACGCATGTGGTTGGCAGGCCTCCGAGACTCGGATCAGAGACTCAGGGAACGTGGCAATCTTAATCGTCTTCAGGCTCTCCCACGACGCTCCGGGGTTCCTAACGGCGACCCCGGCGGCCATAGGAGGAAGAAAGGTTATCTTTCTCTCGTGTCCAATTCCTTCGCCTTTGGAGGCCGAACAGAATATCGAGGAACGCCTTGTATGGCCGAGCAGGGAAGTCTTGGCAAGTTTTCATGTCGACATAATGATGGGTCGGTGAGGTTTGTCGCCCGGGCGTGCACATGGGTGAACGATTCTCTTTGAAGGTTTGCTGAAACTAGGATCTGATTTGTTTTCGGCTTCCAGCCTGTCCGCTTCACGCAAGAGCGACACCTGACGTCACCCATGAGCCGCGTATGTAATCCGACCGCACAAATTATCTTCTGATGCAGAGCCAGCTACTGACGAGCGAGAAACCTGCGCATCCCCTAAATCGTAAAGGGCTAGACTGCTGCCAGCAGGCTTCCCGCAGTGCGCACGGAATATCAAGCGTTGTTCGGGTCTCGTGCGGTAAGCACCGCTGCCTTATCTGCATTATCTGCCCACCAGCTGGGACTATCATCCCTACGCATCTCCTGTTATAATTTCATGTAGCACAGTAATAGCGCCGGCGCTTGCGTCTGCCGTCAGAATCTCATACCCCAACTATGGACCGCATGGCCTGCCCCTTGGCGCCTCTCTAGCGTTTCCCTGAAGGCCATTAGGGGCGAGCGTACTGTGTGGGATGCGCATTCCCGGCGGTATGAAGGAGAGGTGAATATTGACGTGTGTGTCTCGATGACGCACCCGGGCCCGCTCATGGCGAAAGTGGACGCGACGTCGACGCGGACAACGTTTGAAGCCCGGACTAACGTTTCCCGTCGACTTGTCCACTGCGTTAGCCTTCGTTTGAATCGAGAGGCAGAGCATGACAGAGCATGACTAGAGCTGCCGTTGTACGGCGAACTCGTGTACCGGGCCCGAGGGCGCTGTGGCGTCGTCCTCGAGGCACGATACAAATGCAGTTGTCGAGATGGGTTGACGACATTATAATTAGTTACAATCTGCGCGCTATTGGCGATCTCCTTTAGCTAACAGAGTTGACGGGCTATCAGATAGTTCCTACAATTGCCCTTGTCTAAGTTTACTTCACTGCGGCTGACTCTAGATAATGACCGATGTTATGCCCACACAGGTGCCGGTGATTCGCCACCCGTGCGGACTCCTCCAAATTGCTTCGCTTTGACGCGCCTATATCGGTATTACGCCAATGCGCTGAATGAAATCATAGAAGCAGCGCAAAACACGTTATCGCTAGTAAGACGAGCAATGACCACTCGCGCTCAACCCAGCACTTGATTTCCAATCGGTCACTGTACGGTAGACAAGCGCGACTGATGCCGGCTCTATGTCGATGCGAACTGTTACAGCGGGTGTGTAGCAGAAGCCTGGCCATGCGCCCTACGCACGTACCATGATGTTCAGGGCGCGTCACGAATGTTCACCTGTTGCGCCAGGCGAACCTGAGCGTTCACGCATCCCAGTGCACGAGGACAAACTCCTCCTTCCATCCCTCCTTGGCGGCGCCTTTACCGTCAGGCGCCAGGCAACAGTCCCGCTCACAGGAGAACACGAGTACTGTGCCCCAATCCATGCCCCGCACGTCTGCACCAGCCGCCCCGCCCTTCAGGACCCGCTCGACCTCCTTGCGCCGCTCTTTATCCGTTAGCGCCGCTTTGCTCTGCACGCCGTCCGGCTTCAGCACGTTGATGAGGTTCGGCATGAGCTGACACTCGAACACGCGCGGGGCGCCGCAGTGCGCACACGCGGGCACCGCCTGCGCAGGGTCGTACGCCCGACGCGGGGCTGCGGGCGTGACTTTGAAGTCAGCTTTGGAGACGATGGTCGGCGCCAGCTCCGCGTGCGGCTGCGGAAACAGCCGTTCGTACACAGCGTCCGATGCAAAGGGCAGTGGCGCCCCGCCAAGCTCGTACCTATATCCAATTGATGGTCAGGCGATGGTTTGCGCGCGACAGAATGGTTGCACACCTCACACATTGCTGTGGCTCGGCGGCCACGCGCCGGTTGAATCTGTCAAATACTTGATCTGTGTCGAGCGAGTTCTCATACTTCTCAGACGCCCATAGATCGCCTTTAGCGGGGCGGCCCTCAGCAGGCTCAGCTTCCGGAGCGGGTAGTTTGTCCTTCCGTGGCGCGGGGAGGTACTCCGATAAGGTCGATAGATATTTAGGGGGGTAGGTGGGCGCGGACGCCCAAGGCGTCTCCGACAGTGTTGTAGAAGCCAACGCCACGATCAAAGAGGGAGTGGAAGAAGACACGGATGAGTCGTCGTCGGTGTCGGTGTCGCTGCTGCTGAGCTCCACTGGCGCGCTCGTGGCGCCCGCGTGACCGAATATGTCGGACCCCAGACCAAGCGGTGCAGACGCTGTTGCCCCCGCGTTCATCTGCACGTCCATCAGCGGGCTGGGAGGCTATCAGGCGGCTAGGCGGCACATACGGCGAATGGATTTGCCTTGGGAATGTGGGTCTGCGCAGCATCACCACGCGCGGGTGACTCGGACAGCACCTTGGTGTGTTGCTGCTCTTGTCGTCGCGTATTTTTTCGTTTTAATTTCTTCGCGTACTCTTCGTTATAGCGCAGTCCCCGCCATGCTCTCACGCTTGCTTGGCCAACATATGCAGATAACATAAACAACGATAAGACGAACAAGGGGACACGTAGGGCTTACCTGAGGTCGTTCTTTTGACACCCGCTTTTGGGACACGCCCAAACGTACAAGGCCCTATCGTACGCGCTGTTCTCGAATGGTGACCACATCTGCACGAGGAGCTCCATTGCGCTATCGCAGCTTTTACACTGGCTTGACTCAAAGGGGATCGCACTCGATAGAAGGGCCTGTAATATCCCACATATATTCAATGTCGGAATGGTACATGCGCACGTAGGGACATCGTACAGGAAGTCCACCGATCCGAGACACGGCGACGTCCTTCAAGTCGGCCGGGGACTCTATGGGCCCGTCGGGAACGCCGAGCAGAACAGAAGTTTCGATCTCCGGAAGAACCTCGTCGTCGGAATCAGACCAGTCATCGTCTCCGTCTCCGGTGGGTGCCATGGGTGGACCTGCAAAGTGAGAGACAGTGAGCGGGCGTTTCACAGAGAATGCAGATGGGGGGGAAAGGTCAGAAAAGCATGAATGGTATAGAAAGATGTGTCGACACGGTGCAGTCGGACGAAAACTCGCCAAAGCACACTCAGACTCGTCATCTGAGGTTCATCATATGGTCGCAAGCGGTGCAGAGACGTACCGTGTGATAGATGGGCTATGGATGGAGTGACGGAGGAGCTGGAGGAGAGCCTCGATGCGAACGCGCAGCGAAAATATGGGTGACCAAACAGGGCCACACATGACATATCCGAAAAGGCAGGTGCTATATTAACTGAATATGCGCCCACTGCTTCTGTTACTCGACAACACATTTGGGCGTCTTGGACGGCGTCTGATCTCTGGTGCATCACCATTTGCACAACCGGCAACCACGGACCTAAGTACGGCACCCATTTGCCGCGGTACAACCAGCGAACGGAATGGTCGTCCCGATCTCCTGCGCCGGTGTCGATAGGGCGGCTTAGAAATTTCGTGTTGCGCGTCAGAGGGAGGTGACATCTTCTCCGGTGGCCCGCTTCTCGCCGGTAGAGCCCGCTTGCAGCGATGTGCGACAGGCGAGGACTCAAACACGGCGTTCTGTCGCGCCGTAGTCTGTTTAGCGCGACACCATTGCCCAACGGCGGCACGCATTATGCGCCAGACGTAGATCTCTCCGATGCGACCCCCATCCATCAATTAATGGGAGCAAAGACACCTCTGAACCTCTTCGATACTGGGTCTCCGGATCCAGACTCTGATGGGGATACGACCGGCAAGGAGCTGTGTCCGTTACAACATGCCGCAAGAGGGATTTAGCAAGCGTACGCGGTGAGTCCGAGATGGAGAAATTGCGAGGGAGGTTGAGCAACCCAGGTCCCAAGTTGATGGGAGACGGGGTGGTGTGCATATTACGAGAAGGCGGTTAGTCATCCGGCTGTGCGGACTCAAATCGGGCTGGCGGCTATCTCCACGTTCGCCACCGTCCTGGGAGACAGCAAAGTCCTCAGCGTCTTCCCCCCGAGACACATAGCTCTCAAGATAAATACAATGCCTCGACCCCAGCGCCCGCACAGCTCGTTCCCTCCCCACTCATGTCGTCCTCACCTCCCTCCAAGCGCTCAGCGTCCCCAACACCGCAGGAGCCCATCAAGAAGCGTCGCCGTGGCGCAACACGCCTCTCGTGCGCAGAGTGCAGAAGGTCGCCGCCGCCGCTGCTTTACGTCCGACGTCTGCTAACAATCCCACCCTCAGGCTGAAGCTGCGATGCGATAGAGGCATTCCCTGCAGCTCATGTGTCAAGCGCGGCTGTGGCGCCATCTGCCCTGACGGTCAGTATTCGCCGCAGTTGCCATCTCGTCTCTTCGCTCATTGTCCGCACAGGCTCGCTCACTACCGGCCAAGGCAACCGGTGAGTATCTTTCTTCCGTTTCTCAATTCACCACTCACCTCACCGCCCTCTTTCTAGCTTTGTCCTCGCTTCGACACAGGAACTCCACGAGAAGATTACCGAGCTCTGCAACAGAGTTCGCGAACTGGAAGACGCTCTCCGTGTTTCGCACACAAAGAACTCCTCAGACCAACATCCTTTGCTAACAGACGAACTTCTGCGAGTCAAAGCCCCATTACAGCGAGAGGCACCGCCACGAAACCCCACGATTATCAACCAGCAAGAAGAAGAAAACAACCCCGACGTTGTGGATTCTTTCGGCACTCTATCCATCACCCGCAACGGTCACGGCAAATACTACGGTCAATTTGCTAACTCATGGGTGAGTGTCTGTCTGATGTCGCTTAGCGGACCATATTGACGGCTCCCTCAGTACTTCTTGCAGGCAAGCCACATCGGCTAGCGTCGCTCTCCCCTCACTGACCAAGGTAACAGAATGAAGACGATGAGGACAAGGAAACCGTTGGCCCCGAACTGCGGAGCATCCTCCCACCCGAAATTCTCAAGTTCAGCGCAGCATTCCCACTCTCGCCAATCAACGAGGTCTCAACTGACATCGTTGCCGATCGCCTTCGTAACCTCCACTGGTACCTCCCATCAGGAGAGAGGGCAGCTGAGTTGCGTGACACATACTACACGTATGCCGCATGGATGTGAGTTCCCAGGTGTACTCTATGATTGCCGGTCTGAATGTACGCGACCCTAGGTATGACCCGATACCTGTCGCCGATTTTAACGAGACGGTGTTCTCGACGTTCTTTCGATCCACAGGGGCGGCACACCTCTCCGAGGACGAGCCTGTCATTGTGCTCTCGCACCGGCTGTCGCTGATGTTCATCGTGCTCGCCATCGGGAGTCTCATGGACACGCGTCTCCCTGCCTACAGCACCGATGCTGAGAAATACCACCAGCTGGCGCGCGCGGCGCTTTTCCAAACAAGCTTGTTTGACGAACCGTCTATGGCGGCGGTTCAGGCGCTGGTAAGCTCGATTGTGAGTTTCTGTGACATTAGGAAGCTGATGAGCGCAGTTCTTGATGTCCTTCTATCTGTTCTTCGCTGACCGGCAAGGCTCTGGCTCCGGGACGCGTTGGGCTATTATGGGTATGGCCGTCAAGCTGGCACAAAGTGTACGTGGAAGGTTTCGATCCTAGTTCGGGCCGGATGCTGACGGCGACGCGCTTTTCTTCTCCCTACAGCTTGGTCTCCGTGAGTACCTATCTTCTCAAGCCGAGAGCGGTCCGCGCACGCGGACTCCGCAGCTCCTTTGTCTTCTTCTGTTCTATTATCGATAAGAGTATTGACATGTGTCTTAACAGATCGCGATACTGGGCGTTGGAAGATTGAGCCAGCGGAGACTCAGCGTCGACGGGAGCTCTTTTGGGAGCTTTACGTCTATGATTCTTGGCAGGTAATGTCTTTCATTCATTGCTTATCAAAAAAAAGTCCATCCCTAATTTTCTCGCGGCAGTGTCTCACTTTCGGGCGGCCGCCAGCCTTCGCGATGCCACAAGTCGACTGTAGGATGCCCTACACGCACGAGCCGGCTGTCGACGAAGCGTGTAAGCATGCTCAACATGCATGGCGGACCATTCGCTCACCGTGTGATGACAGTCGATGCTTGGAAGCACCGGTTCACGTCAGAGTGCATGTCATCTGTGCACGACCAGGCGTTCGGGGCCAAAACGCCTACGTATGCGACGATCCTTCAGCTCGACCGCAAACTGCGCGCGTACATCGTGCCGCCCGTGCTGCAAATCGCCGGGTTCGGATCCTCCTCGGCGGAGCCGAAGCTAGGGCCATATCCCGAGACAACACCCCTTATTCTGCAGAGGCACATCGTGCTGGCAGTGCGCGAGATGAGTGAGTATCGTGCCTGGTCACGGCATTAACTCCTCGCCGGGAGCACGACATTAACGTTGGGCTCCATCTAGATCTATTGTATATGCACCGCAGCTTCTTTGCGAGGGCACTCAGCGACCATCCCAAGGATCCATTGGGCAGCCCATATGGCACATCAGTGATCGCAGCGTACAGAAGTGCGGGTTCCTTGATTGCGCTTATGCGCAACCTTCACTCACAACTGCGCGAACCCATGGAGCGGATGTGGTTCTTGTGGACGCATATGTTCTCCTGTGCAGTGCGTAATTTGTGTTTTGCCCCATCAAATCCGGCTAAACCCTTCACAGATTATCCTCGGGTCTATCGTGACTCGCTGCCCCTCGCTGAGCCTGGCGCCGTCGGCGCTTGTACAGCTCGATTCGGCGTGCGAACTGTTCTCAAAAGCCGCCCGCGGTTTCCGTGCCGAGAAAGTATTGGTCTGTATCTCCTTTATGTTATTCTCCATGTCGTGCTGATGCGAAGGGATTGTTATTGCAGAACATCATGATTGGCCTGCGTGAGAAGGCGCACGCCAGCCTCAAGGCGTTCCGCGAGGGCAAGTCATCGCCGGCGACGCGCATCGGCAGTCCGGCGGACTCGGACGCGCCCATGGACGATGACGACGAGCTTGCGACGCTGGGCGGCAAGACGCGCCTCATCTCGAAGAGCACGCCCGGCACGCCCGGCGGCTCGCAGGTGCCCTCTCAAGTGTCCTCGCCCATCATGCAGCGCTCGCCAACGACGCTCAACCCCGTCGTGCCGTTCCCCTTCAAGCACAACCGGGAGGAGGCGGTGCACCCGAATATCGTGGACTATCTGCGCACGTTTGGCCCGACGGCACCAGCGGCCCCGCTGGCACAGGGCGCGAAGGCGCACGCAGGCGCCGGGCCATATCCCCCACTGCAGGACTCCGCGTTCTTCGACTTTAGCGCCTCGTATCCCAGTCCGGCGGTGTCCTTCCAAACGTCGCAGCCTCACACCCCCGCCCCGCAGGCGCCTGGTGCGCTTGACATGTCGTCATTCCCCTCATACTTTCCGGTGTTTGACTATGGGCGGGGCGGCATCGACAACGGGTATTCGCCGATACACGTTGATACGCAAATTTCCGAGGACTCGCTGCGCAACACGACCCCGGAGGCAACGATGAGCGCGACATGGCAGGACTTTGTCACACAGCTCTCCATGGCATAGGGTGCCCAGATCTGCTTGACTGGTACCCTTGGATTTATCGGACCTCATGATGCTTAGATGGACTTTACGATCGGGGAGGTACGCATATCGTGTATTATGTGTGGGCGGTGTGTAAGATCGCGCAGTGTTCGGTAGAGAGCAGATGTACATGTAGAGAGATGTACTAGATTTAGAGCGGTGACCTTGTTGTGTGTCTAGATATGCCATCCATCCGTACCTTATTAACATAACCCCTCATACGCAGTATTAGACTTAGCTACGAGCATGCACTTCCAAATCAAATACATAAAGGCAGCCTCTAACTACTGAGAGCCGAGCTCGATCCTCGCCTACAGCCACAATGGATGTGATTGATGGCTCCGCCAACGCTGTGGAAGCAAGTTAACTTGTGGGTATGATTGAAGACAGATTGGCCGATATTTTTGCAGCCAGAGCATTGTGAGAGCAAGCCGAGCAAGTGATAGCCGGCCCAGAAATTGTGACCCAACGCTGTCGCCCTTCCCGCGAGTCACTACAAGATCTGACCGGATAGCGGCACGGAACTTCCTGCGAGGAGTACGACAGGCTGACGTGTGCTGCGGCCGTTCTTCGAATCTGGCCAGCTGTAAGGGTGACCACACAAACGTGCTGATTGGAACGGTTCTTGACATAAGTGTGGAGCTTCTGCACTGAATCGCGTCCGAGCAACGAAAAAGCCCCTTGGGGGTAGATACCACGGAGACAGGGGACGACAAAGATGATGAAAGTTTCCATTGTGACGAACCGTAAGAATGTCGTTGACAGCAACGAGCGGTGCGTACGCCAGTGGTTGCTCGAATTTGATGGCGATGGCGGGCGCGGTCCAGCTTCTAGAAAACTCGCGGTGCCCCCGTGATTTCAAGGCCTCCGGGACGGTCTAGGGTCAAAGGGGTACGCAGGCGAAGAGGGACTAGAACAAAGCGGTGGCCGGCCGATACTGACGCCGACTCGACGCCTGATGAGAGCAGACATTGAATCGAGCACAGAAGGCACTTCACAGAGATCAGAACTCAGCTGCAGTGTGGTCCAGCGCACAATCAGTGATTCTGAACACACCGGAGTGCAAGGTTGTACAAGGCCTGGGTTTGTGATCTGGCCGGGACACATGCCGCGGGATGCGACTTCAGCCGCACGAAGCCGGACAGCCAGACATTTGCTAGCGACCCCCGCTAGATTATTGAAGGTGGCCAGAACTACGAAGTTTGAAACCGAGTGATCGACTTTGAGGACAGGTTCAAGCTGAACTTCGCCGCGCGCAGGGCGTGACGGTCGCGGGAGGCTGAGCACCTTACACGCGACAGCCAATAGGCGACGTCGACGGTCACCACGGTGTCCTTGTCCTTCACCAGCTCCTCGTCTCCGTCCCCGCTGTTGCCACCGTCGTCCCTACCGCGCTTTGACCCCGATGCCGCTTTGCGGAGGCTCCTCAGGAAAGAACACATTTGGACGCAACAGACCCGTGCGCAGTTCGCCATCGGCTTCCGTGTGCACGCTGACGCAAAGTGGCTCGTCGTGTCTCAGATACAGCGCAAAGTCGTCGTCTGCGGAGATGGCGCCTGCGGTGCGTCTTATGTCGTATGCTCATTATGCAGCAGGACTCACCAGCTAGCAGGCAAGACATCGCTGCTCAACGTGTTCACGCGGGGCTTCTTCACACAAGTCTAGTGCGTCGCGTTCACCGCGTTCCAACACGCGTTCTCATCCCTCTGCAATCTCTTCCCAGTGAACCTACTGTCTTCGAAAACTATGTGCACGACCTTTACGTCGACGACCAGGTAGTCGAGATGAGCCTCTGGGACACTGCGGGTGCGGGCACTTTGTTCTTGAACAACTCCACAATTGGTTTATCGCCCTCACAGGACAGGAGGAATTTGACCGGCTAAGATCCCTCAGTTACGCCGAGACCCATGTTGTCATGATATGCTTTTCGGTACGTCCTCGAGTCACTGCACGTTTCCCAATGTTCTGATTGCCCCACGCGGCTAAAGGTTGACAACCCCACATCCCTGGAAAATGTGGAATCAAAGGTACGCAATACAGTTGTCCCATCGCAGCACACCTAGTAGACGCTCAATTATAATTGCCATTTGCAGTGGATAGACGAGATCTTGGAGTACTGCCCAGGCGTGAAGGTAAGCGCCGCCCATCATGCAGTGTTCTCGCCCTTATCGCTTCTTCTTTTGCGCCCACGCAGCTCGTCCTTGTCGGTCCGTTTAATCGCTTGCGCCTCACGGCCCCCGTGATTTGACCAGCCGTTTCCCAGCTCTGAAGTGCGACCTGCGCGACGACCCCGCCGTTAAGGACCGTCTCGCTCGATATGGCATGCAGACCGTGCAATACGAAGATGGGCTGTCGGTCGCCCGGCGAATACGCGCCTCCCGCTACCTCGGTATGTCGTCACAGGCTTCTCCCACCAGCTGTGGCGCCTTTTGTGCTTGCTTCCATCACATTCTAAAACGGGTTTTCCACCGTACATGCATATGCCGTCGTTTATTATGCTCTGTGCTGACTTTTAATGACTTCGCAGAATGCAGCTCTAAACACAATCGCGGCGTGTCCGAGGTTTTTTACGAGGCGGCGCGGGTTTCGCTGACCACTCGGGCGAAGGGGACGGGTGCCGGAGGCAGTGGTTGCGTGGTGATGTGATCTACCGCGATGGCACCGGCTACCCCCATCCTCACACTGGTGTTGCTTTGTTGTTGCGCCACGCTGTCTCGTTTCCAACTTCTATGGCCCCTAGTGGTCTCATTCTCTGCACACATACTCATTCGCATCCACCTCGGACTTATCACGCATGTCGCCATCTTCATCTTGTACTTACTGATCCTGTAGGCATAGTTTCCCTGTCTCCCATACCCTACGTTCATATACTTGGCTTTTCTGACTCGAAGATAGCTCGCACGTGGGCGCCGGCGATCTGAAGCTCCAAGTACCAAGCGGCTGTGTTCCACAGCTCAATTGACTTGAGTTAGGCAGTCCGGCAATCCATAGATCGACAAAAACAGATATATGATCCAATATGAAAAGACATGAACAGGTTCGCCTGTAACAGCATTATGCGAAGGTGGTACACGTAGAAAGTCCTCGAATCATCAGAACGCAGCGAAGCCTGTCATTTGCTGAATTGCGGCGAGTCAGCGAGGTACGGGATCAAAGTTGGAGAGGCGGCGCACCGGAGGGACGAAGCCCAGGCCCGTCGCGCCATTGACCATCGGTGGAGCTTGGCCAGGGAACCTGTGGGCGCCAGTCGCGTCAGTCAAATCGACCTTGCCTTTGCGCGCGCGGGGATTCTCACCCGTTCCCTTGCGTCAATAATAGCCGATTGCCAAAGCCCCCGGGGTTGATAATCGGGGCGTCAGCCTCAGCCTGCTCCTTTTGGGTCTCCTTCTTTGACCGTTCTTTCACCTCCTTCTCGAGAGCTGCCAACTGTACGAGGGCACATCAGAAGTGTGTCAAAACGGAAGAGCGCGGGGTACCGTACCTTTTCAACCAAGGTACGTTGGTTTTGAATCTTGTATGGCATGTAGAAGTCGTTAAGCCCGTGCTGCCACGATAGCTCTTCGACCACGTCAGCGCGCAGCAGGTCGAAGCAGATATACAGAAGCGCGGCGAAGCACTCCTTGTTGCCGATGTCCACGAAGTACGATAAGAGGTCTTCGGCCACGTCGGTGGAGTTGGAGGTAGCTGCGGTTACCATTGCATCCTTGTACAGCTTGTCCTCCTTGCTGAGCGCTATCGACTCTTCCCATCGGTTGTTTTTCTGTACAGCACGCCCTTAGCGTAAGATCTTAGCCTGGCTTGGACACAACTGACCTTGTACAAATGCGCGGCGAGACGGCGGAACTCAAGCAGCTCGTGTCGCTCCAGCCGCCGAGCGAGCGCGATGTTGTCAAAGTTGTCGAAGCTGTCAACCGAGTCGCGGAGGGTCTTGTAATCCTCCTCCTCGATCAGTAGATCATTGTAAGCGTCATTGACAGCCTCGATGTTTAGCTGCGATAAGACAAGGGTTAACGAGCGCACAGAGGGTAGGTTGTAACGGCAGAAAGCTTACATGTTGCACGGCGATTAGATAAGCGCGGATGAGAGGGATGTGGTCGATCTGCCGGAACATGCGCACAACACGAGCATGATCGATACGGGGAATGAGGACGGTCAGCAGGTCGACAAGCAGAGTGGGTTGTTCTTGTAGATAGAACGAGAGCGCCTTGTAGTAGCTAATTGCAAGCAGTTAGCAATCACATCGCTTCGGAGCTTCGGACACGTTACATTTCAACATTAGCAACGCGGACAACAACGTCCTTGAACTGGTTGTGGTCCCAAGCGTCTGCCGAGCGCTCGATGATCGCGAGTGCCGCATTGTCCTATCAATGGCTCATATAAGCGCCTATGACTGCATGACAAAGTTGCCTTTGCACTTACAAACTCGTCATACTTGACGTAGAGCAGGACGAGTTCTGGCCAGAGGTGCGCTTTCTCGGCAGCCTTGATGACCTTTGGTATGTTGATCCGGGACACAAATAGCCTCAAATGCTCCATCACTAGAAAGAAGTGTTAGGTCACGGCCCAAGAAGACTGCAGGATGGGTGACTAACTCTTCTCCGGCTTGTACTTGCTGTACAAAATTGCCAGCTCGGAGAAGATACCCATCTGAGTATAGACATGTGAGAAAAAAAAATCAAGACTTTCGACGAAAGACATACGTGAGCGCGCTCGAGACTGAGACCAGCCTCTAAAAGCGCTAAGATCTCCTCAAAGTGACCTTTGCGCTCGTACGAGGTGATCAAGGCATTGAGCTCCTCCTACAAAACAAGTCAGCAGTAACTCTGGCGAACAAGATGCTCTAACACACCGCATGAACGATGATGTTCAGACCGCAAATTTGCGCCTGCATAACATTTATAAGAGTTGATGCACTGCATTCAATCAATTACGCACCAAGCGGAACTCTGCTTTCTCCAAACACGCAGCATGCACTTGCTTCCAGACCTGCGTGTTGCCAGCCTTGCGTGCACTCTCCACAGCAGACTGGTTCTCCCCGAGATAGATCAACGTCGTCGCGAGACGCGCCCAGTTCGAGATGCTCGTGAACAGCAACTTCGCGGCCTGGTACAGCTCGTCTTCGAAGCACTTCTCTCCAACCTCGAGGATGTCTGCAACGTTCGTGAAGTTCAAGAAGTCCTCCATGTCGTGCAGGCGGTCCGTCTTCGCGTACGCGTACGCCAGCTCGGTGTCGATCTTCGGTTCGCGAAGCGTCTTGCGCGCCATCTGCAAGTAGCGCACCAGATCGTCGTGCTTGCCGGCATGGTTCGCGATCTCAATGACCTCCGCGAAGTTAGACGGGTCCTCGGCCTTGATGTATGAGTCTGATGAGAGTATAAGCTTCAGAACACAGAAGTCGGAAGATAGAAGTGCTCTCACCGATGGCGTCACGGATGCGCAGGCCGTCAAGCTGGGCCTTCGCAAGGCGGCTCCAAACTTCGGGGCGGTTAACCTTGTTCGCATAGTCAACGCCGCGGTCAAGCGACACGATGTACTCCACAAGGACGTTGATGGCGTTGGCGTGCTGCTCGTGCTTCTTGTAGATCGTTAGCGCTTCCTCGTACAGTCCATTGTCCGTCGCGATCCGCGCAATTTCCGCGACATCGTAGTTCTGGAGCTTGTTGATGTAGCCCGTGACTTTGCCCTTGTCAGCACGGATTGCCGTAAGGAGAAGTAGATTCTGGAGATTCTTGTTGTCGCTGAAAGGTGACGGTTCGATGATGATCTTCTCGAGAAGCTCGATGAGTTCGATAGGCAGGTCGGCAGACAAGAAGGCCTTGACGGTGACAGAGACATCATCGGGATCTGTACTCTCGGGGATAGCAGTCGCAACAATCTAAAATGAAAACCAAGATCAGTATACCGCGGACACGGCGAGGTGATGAACAACCGACCTGGTCGATGAGCTGACGGCGATGAATATTGTCCGGAACCAAGACTTGCGCCCACAGCTCAGATTGACGACGCTTGACCAAGTACCGCGCCTGCTGCTTGAACATCGAGTTCTCATTGGTGATCGAGATGAGCTCATCGTCGCAGAAGCCTTTGGCATAGGCGATGTATGCCAGGTACGGGTCGCGGGCCTCGCAGAACTTGCCGACAATCAACGGCTCGTACAGCTAGATAGAATGATCAATACGCGAGTTCCGTGATAGACGGGCCGGACGCACATTATTTTCCTTCAAGAACTGCTCCGCGTTGCTGTTACTGTCGATGTAAATCTTCGCGAGCGCATTGTATACCGCTGGGTCCTGGCTGCCCGTCTGCACACGCGAATCCAACCACGGCAAAATGAGCTTGAGGCGATTCCTCTGCTCTACCTCCCCGACGAGTTCGTCGATCGGGAAGTTGCCCGTGACAGAGGCTAGCAGACCTTTGATCGTCGTCTCGTCGCAGTCCACGTCCAGGAGACCACCGATGACCTGCGGCGTGCGCGCCGAGTTGACGCGCTGCACGTATACCTCGATGAACTTTGTGAGGCCGTTCTGGTAGAGATACAGAACGAGATCATGTACGAAGTCGAAGCGGTCGCAGACAATGATGAGTGGAAGCTGGTCGGCGAGTTTTGCCTCTTTGAGGAAGTTCTTGACCTTCTCCGGGTTGTAGAAGTTCGACTCGCGACAGATACGCTCGACTTCGCGGATTTGGCCAGTGCGCGTGGCTGCCTGGATGTATTTGAAGTTGACCTCGGGGTCTTCGCTGAGGTTGACAATGGAGCCGAGGTAGTAGTACAGGCCTGGTGAAGCCATTGCATGAGTGCGAGTCGACGAACGGCACATCACAAAACTCACCCTCAGAGCTCTTGAAGCTCTCGAATAGCTCGATGAGCTTGACGGGCCCGAGGATGTCCGAGTACTTCGTCGCAATTTGCACCACAATTTGAAGGTTCTGACGGATGTTGACGCGCAGCATCTCGTTCAAGCAAGCGAATGACTGCTCCGTGGTGAGACGGCTGAAGTAGGTGACCAACCACTAATGCAATGCGGTCAGTTTTGTTCGAAATGATGAGCAAAACCCAAGGACATACCTCTGGAGCCAAAACGTTGGTGTGGACAATCGCGCGTTTGATGTCCGCCAGGTCCTCATAGTGCTCGAGCGCCCGCTGCAGTAAACCAGCTTTCTCGCACAGGTTCGCAATGCGAGGGCGGTCGTAGTGTGTGAACATCTCGTTGCCAAGGATGGCATCCGCAACTTGTGGCGCATGCACCAAGTTCATCTCAAGCAGACGCGTTTGCAGATGGCCCTGCTCAGGCTTGTTCTCCTTCAGCGCGTCCAGAAGGAACGACGTCGCGGGCTGAATCATGTTCTGGGACATGAAGATGTCGACAACCTGGCCGAATGTCAGCTGCAATATTTGGCGGAGTAGGTGGCTACGTACTCGCTCGACATCAACCAGGGGCCCCGTCTCGTCGTTCACCAGTTGCGATGCAAACTCGGCGCCTTTATCCGGGTTGCTGCGCATAACGTGCTGCAGGAGGCCAACATAGTCTGGCTGGTAGCCGACCTTCTTCGCGTAGAGGACGATCTTGTCAGTCTGACCAGTCTCAGCGAAGCAAGCGATGACTTTGTTGGGGACATTGGCACGAAGGTACACGCTGAGCGCGAGCGTCAGATCGTGGAGGCGGACAATGTCGCCAAGCTCCTCGCTGCAAGTGAGCTGGCAGGCTATCAGCATACATATAGAGGCGCAGGATGGCCGAGCGGACCTTGTTCTCCTTCAACCACTTCTCCAGCAACTGCTTCCGGCCTTGTTGCAGCACAGGACGCGCCAGCTCGACGGACTCCAGGTGATTAAGTTCGCCCTTCTCGAGCAGGATTCCAAAGTACTGCAGAATTGGGGACAGCCCACCAGGTGGAGCAGGGGCGGTCTTGAACGACTCGATGACTTGAGCGGTACGGAGGATGCCCTAAATGCCGCTGTCAATAATTGAGAGGGACCGAAGACAGCCGCAACGTACCCTGGGCGAGTTCGCGGCAACCTTCGCAGCTTCCCCAAAGTTTCCACTCTGGAACAGCTGCTGATACTGCTGGATGTACAAGTCGTCTGCACCTGGGAGGTTGCCCCGGCTGGCGAGCTTGTACGCGAGCTCCGTGTTGTTGAGCGTCGTGAGGATGTACGGGATCATGGTCTGCTCGTCCACGCTGACACCCAGGACCTGGCCCTTCCTGTTGACGCAAAGAATACCGTTGGTCGCTTCGTGCTCGGTCGTAATGAAAATCGTCTCTCCGGAGATACGGTTCATGTAGATACATGCCGCGCTCTCGAGGTCGTAAAGGTGGATGAATCCGTACTTGGTCGCAAGATAGACGATGCCGTGCTTCTTGGAAACTTGCATCGCAACCGGGAAGTCGTTCGTGGCCTCGGGCGGGAAATACACGTCGACAGCCTTCTTGGTGAACGGCGGGTCGGGCGCCTGGTGGTCGATCTCGACGACGTGGAGCTGCGGAAACGCGTTAATATGTTGCACCGAGCGATGCACCAGGGCGTACCTTTGCACCGGTGGCCGTCCGCACGGAGAATGTGAACAGCTTCGAGACGTGCTGATTTCCGTCGAGCTTCACCTCGGCGAATGCGGCGGCGTGTCCTTCGATGGGCTGGCTGACCCCGCGCTCCCGGCTGTACAGCTGCATGGCGCCCTTCACCTTGAAGCCCGAAGGGTTCGTCGTGTTGCCAGAAATGCCAATGAGTACCATCCACTTCTCGTCGGCGGAAACGCGGTAGTTGATGATCTGGCTGCCGGCCAGCGTCGCATGGCGGTCGAAGACCTTCTGCGGCGGCGAGGTCGCGTCTGTGATCGACCAGTGGTAGACCGTGTTGTCCGTCACAAGCGCGAGCGCTGTCTCCGAAATCCACTTCCAGAAGATGATGTTTTCCGGACTCTCGTGCGACTTCACCTTCTGCTTCGTTTCGATGTTGAAGACCTGTAGTGTCCGACCGGCTGCGCACGGCATCAACAAGCATGTCCACTTCCTGCACCATAGTGACACTGACCTTTCAATGCGAGAATCTTCTGGGTAGGATGCATGATGGCAGAGTCGGCGGATATCGGTCTACGCACGACGCTGTTGGCGTCGGCAAGGTCGATGATGACCACCTGGTTCTGTTCATTGACTTTTTCGCGGATACAGATGAAGTGGTCGGATTCGAGTGTTGTTGACTGCGTGCCGTTGCGCTGAGCACTTGTGCGAGGGCCAGCAAAGCACGACGCGTGCGTACCTGGAAGGAGATGGACGCAGGCTGGATGCCGAGGCTCGACAGCTGCAAATGCTCGGAGAACCCGATAGGTTTTGAAATGTCCATGGCGGCGAATAGTTAGAGGAGGTCGTGAGGGCCGTGAAACGGCGAGGGGGAAAGCAGACGCGTTGCGTTGCTGGGCAAGGATATATGGCGGTGGAGGGAATGTCGAAGGGCAAATTCGATTTGGACCTGTTTGTTTGCCCGCCGCGGCCGACGCGTGGCCAGGCGCGCAGCACTCTGGAATCAAATGTTTCACTGGAAACACACTTCAAAACTGTCGGAGGAGGTGGAAGTGCATGCCTCGACAGTACTACTTCGTGTCCTTGAGAGAAAATATCGTGAAGTACATGCATACGTATGTAGCAAGCCGTCTAAGCCGAATAATTATTCCTCCGCCAACGCCAGCGCTGCTTCCAAGTCTTCTTCTTCCTCCAGGAGTGACGCAGGCGGTGCATTACCATACATGAATCGTTGGAATACAATTGCTGAGGTGCGCTGTCAGTCAATCCTGTGATTGAGACACGAGGCACAGCTCACCGAAATCCACGGACAGCTGGAACACAGCACAAACTTGAAACTGCAACGGCGAGCCCTGCATGAAGAAGTAGACCAGCCTAGGTCGTATCAAGATCAATGGAGAACATAGGTGGTGACGTTAGGAGCTCACTTGAAAGAGTCTCCACCAACCCAACCGATTAAAGTCGAGGCCCGGAAACCATATAGCGTCTTTCTCTTGTAGTTGCTACGTCATCGTGGTCAGGCAGACGTCCACAAGTTCAACCGCTGTACACACCTAATGAGTTGCGGTATTGGCAACGTGCTCTCGAGCCCAAGGGCAGCAAAGCCAAGAACGGACACGAAGAAATTCCAGCGACCAAATATGAGAACGAGTATGGTAAGACACACGCTAAGTGACAAGGTCAGCGAGATGCACCTGGGACATGAAAAGGTGACGCACATGTATCCGGCAAGGAACTCAATGTGCTGTGAATACGTTGGCCACTGCCAAAATGACAGAGGTCGGGTCGAGGTGCCGAGGTTCTCCGGGCTGATTCGGGGCCGATAATATATGCAGATGTACAGCAAAGCAAGCTGAAAACATCTCAATTGGTGAGCTGGGAAGGTAGGAGCCCGCATACCTGAGATATGATCATAAAGAGGGACTGCATGAGCAACGCAAACTCGAACTGGTTCCCGAGCCAGAAGAAACATCTTGTGATGTTCGCAAGCAGTCTGAAAGCTGTACGGTTAGGAGCTGCATGCCCTAGACGATGATACGGCACGCACAGGACTGCACATATGTCACGCGAGAACCCGGTCGAGTCCCTGCGGACTGCCAGTCAGGGGGGGATGCACAGGGATACCTGGGATTAAACGCACTTCTTGCGAACGATTGATACAGCTTGATCAAGATATACGACCGGAGGCCCAACGGCCATGCCTATTGAGGCTATCGTCGAGAGCCATGAAGGTATCATGGCAGGACGCAAAGAGAGATGTTGAGGCGCGCGTCGAGCGGGCCGAATATTGTAGCTGCGCTGGCCTGCTCTCTTGAGTCGACCGATGGAAGAAAAACGGCGTATTCATCCGAATTGCTTCAGAGAGATTTGCGGATATGTAGACACGTAGCGCAGCTACTGAGTATCCCTACTATACACTTGCAATGAATACTAGTCCGAGTCGGGGGCAGTGCAGCAACCAGCGTGGGAAACCACTGCTTTATATGTGCTTGAAAATACCAAATGTAGCTTGACAGCAGCAGCTTGTCCGCTTAGCGCAACGGCCGCCCGGCTAGTCCTTTCTCTCCTCTCTTCACAATCCACCAACCCTCGGGTATCCTCGTCTTTTTTTGCCTACGTGGCTCCTCCACTCTTTTGATTTTCTCCTTGCCCTTTGCGAGCCTCCTTCACCGTTGAACAACCAGTTCCTCAGCCATGTCTGGAAAGGATCGTGATGAGTACAAGAGTGTTGCGCTAGAGGAGCAGGATATCGCTGAGGTGAAGAAGGCGCTAGCTACGGGGAAGGAGCATACCTCCTCCTCGGCGGCGGGTACGTCCAAGTGCTGCTACACGTTGCTCGCTCTACTCACATGCGCGGCTATCCGTAGCGCAATCTATCCTGTGCTACTGCGTCGCGTCAATCACGATGACGGTCGTGAACAAAGTGCGTGCTTGAGCGTATACTCCCGTGAGGCAGCCTGCTCATGTGTTGAACAGTTCGTCGTGTCGGGGCATAATTTCTCAATGACTTTTCTCCTTCTGGCTATTCAATCTATCGTCTGTGTCGCATGTGTATTCGTCGTGAAGCGGCTAGGTGTCATCAACTTCCGCGACTTTGACTTGGCGGACGCGAAAGCGTGGTTTCCTATCAGTTTCCTTTTGGTAACTGTGATCTATACTGGCTCGAAAAGCTTGGTGAGTTGCATTCGTTGCCAAGCCTCTGATTAGGCTCATATGTTGGCACGCAGCAATTCCTGTCTATCCCTGTGTATACCATCTTCAAGAACCTGACTATAATTCTGATTGTAAACGCTCTCTTTGTTTTTTGTCTAGAATACTTCTCATTGGTATCCCAATAGGCGTATGGAGAGGTTATTTGGTTTGGCGGGCATGTCACAGCTTTGACTTTCGTGTCTTTCATTTTCATGGTACGTATCAGGGAACATCTTCATGGTTCGATTCTGACTGTGCACTGGGCTAGGTTGTATCTTCTGTAATCGCCGCCTGGTCCGACGTCGCGAACGCCGTCGTCGAGACCCTGCCAGATGCCGCTACTCCGGCCATGGCATCTGTAACTGGTGTCGTCCACGGCCTCAACGTGGGTTATCTGTGGATGTTTATCAACTGCGTCGTGAGCGCTGCATACGTGAGGAGCAGCGATCTTAGTGCTTTCAGTGCCGAGCTCATCGTTTTGCCAGGTCTTGACTATGCGCAAAAGGATCAAGGCCACCGGATTCTCCGACTGGGACTCGATGTTCTACAACAACTTGCTCTCTGTCCCTGTCCTTGTCGTTTTCTCCTTCATCGTGGAAGACTGGGGTTCTGAGAACCTTACGCGCAACTTGTAAGAGCGTCGCTTGGCCGTTCAATTGGACTTTTGCTAATGGCTTCTTGTCGACTTAGCCCTCCCGAGTCGCGTAGCCTCCTTCTGTCTGCCATTGCCTTCTCTGGCGCCGCCGCTGTCGGCATTTCGTACACCACTGCGTGGTGTATTCGCGTAACGAGTAGTACGACATACAGGTACGACGCCGATAAGCCCAATGTCGACGTGAAACTCATCCCCAACGCCTCCTAGCATGACCGGCGCTCTCAACAAGCTCCCTGTCGCTGCCTCGGGTATGATCTTTTTTGGTGACGCTGTCACCTTTGGGTCTGTCTCAGCGATCTCGGTGGGTTTCTTCGCGGGGATCATCTATGCTGTGGCCAAGAACAACCAAAAGAAGGCTGAGAGCGCAGCCAAGCCGGAATCCATCATACCCATGTCCAGCCGAAAGCCATAGCGCGCTCTCAGTACATGGACAGCTGTCCTTGCTATCTTGCATACTAGACTAGACGTATTCAACTATTTCGCTCCGGATACGAGCTTTGGAGCCTTACGATACGTGTGGCGGATTGTCACGGCCGAGCAGCTCGGATTGCGGGCTTACCGTTCAATGGTCATTCGTCGGACGTACAGAGGCGATACTGGGAGTTTATGGATGTTCCCAGCAAGCTGTGATACGGGGCCTCGCGCGCCTTTGAGGTTGAGAGCAATGTGCCGAACATAGAGAACTGAGCAAGGACTTGCCTTCTGGCAGCATGTGGCCTGACGGCAAAATTATGTGTCGTATTGTCGACATGTTTTCTTTGGATATATATGATAGCTAGACACTCATATCGAGAACATTGAAAGATGACGGGTTGCAGTGCGGAGATCGGCACGTAACTGCGCTCTAAATCCGGCGTACAGATTGCGTAGACACTGGACGATGTTGCCATTGATCATTATTGAGCCTGCGAAGGGTTGAGATCTTGAGGCGTTGTGAGCCTGCGAAGGGTTGAAGCAGACTCCTCGAGCCGCAGGGAAATATCGGCGCGAGAGATGTCAAGCAACCCTCTCCCCAGTTGACGCCTTTTTTTTGGTTCAGCAAATTGAGAATGTTGAAGGAAGCTACCCCACACGTAACCGCGCTCTAAATCCGGCGCACAGATCGCACATGTGCTAATTGGGATTGAATTCCATCCCGGCCATCGACGCGTACATCTCTTCGACCCTCGCCCCAACATCCATCTCGCCAGCGTTCTCTTCTCTTCAGACCCTCCGCGCCTGCTCTTTCTCGTAACAACCCCGTGGAGGTTATCTCTACACCCCTTTCGGAGATTGGGGTAGACGCTCGAGCGCGTATATAGCCTCTCTCCGATCTCTCCAGTCCCAAGTTCGCTTTCCCATCGGCCCCCATCATGTCGACGCTACACCCGCCGAGGCTCGCGCCCATCTTTGCCGTGACGCCCAGTGCGCCCGGCACGCCCGTGCACTCCATCCAGACCATGCGCAGGAAGGCTGCAGGCCACAGCGGCCCGTTGACCAAGATCCTCGTCGCGAATCGCGGGGTACGCTCCCATCGGCGCCAGATTATACGCATGTTGAACTGACTGTGATACAGGAAATTGCGATCCGTGTCTTCAGGACCGCGCACGAGCTCGCGATGCACACCGTGGCTATCTACTCGTACGAAGACCGCATGAGCGCCCATCGGCAGAAGGTATGTCTCCCTGCCTTCCCCTGCTCGTGTATGCGGCGATTGACGCTTGTTATTGGACAGGCGGATGAAGCCTACAGAGTCGGTGAAGGGTTGACTCCTGTTGGGGCGTATCTGGCCCAGGACGATATCATCAGGATCGCCTTAGAGCACGGCGTTGACATGATTCACCCCGGGTACGTATCATTACGCGACTTTCTTGCTCTCACTAATGTTCGTATCAGCTATGGATTCTTATCCGAGAATGCCGAATTTGCAAGGAAGGTTGAGCAAGCTGGTATCGCGTTCGTGGGGCCATCGCCTGAAGTCATCGACTCGCTTGGTGACAAGACCAAGGCCCGCACAATCGGTGGGTTTTTTTTCAGTGATTAAATGACCTTCGGCCGCTAACCGCAGCGTGTGCATATAGCCATAAAAATTGGTGTTCCTGTGGTGCCGGGTACACCTGGCCCAGTCGATTCTTACACGGAGGCAGACTCATTCATTAAGGAGTATGGTTTCCCAGGTATCGTGTAATTGTGTGCAAGTGTGTAGCCAAGGCTGACATAGACATTTTTAGTGATCATCAAGGCTGCCATGGGAGGCGGTGGACGCGGGATGCGCGTTGTTCGTGAGCAATCGGAGTTCCAGAACTCCTTCGAGCGCGCTGTCAGCGAGGCGAAGTCCGCCTTCGGTGATGGGACCGTGTTCATCGAGCGTTTCCTCGAGCGTCCACGTCATATCGAGGTGCAGCTCCTCGCCGACGCGCAGGGCAATACTGTCCATCTGTTTGAGCGCGACTGCTCCGTGCAGCGCCGCCACCAGAAGGTCGTCGAAGTCGCTCCCGCCACGCACCTTCCCGAGGAGGTCCGACAAGCCATCTTGGCGGACGCTATCAAGTTAGCCAAGAGTGTCAACTACAGGAACGCCGGCACTGCAGAGTTCTTGGTGGATCAGATGGGCAGGCATTATTTCATTGAAATCAATCCGCGTATCCAAGTCGAGCACACTATCACTGGTATGTGCAGCCTGCCAACAGAGATAGTGGCGACTTTTGACTGAGGGCTGTCACAGAGGAGATCACTGGCCTTGACATCGTCGCCGCGCAAATCCAAATCGCGGCGGGTGCGACTCTCCCCCAGCTTGGTCTGACCCAGGAGGCTATAACGAAGCGCGGCTTTGCCATTCAGTGCCGTGTCACGACCGAGGACGCGTCCCAGAACTTTCAGCCTGACACTGGCAAGATCGAGGTGTACCGCAGCGCCGGTGGTAATGGCGTTCGTCTCGATGCTAGCTCCGGCTTCGCCGGTGCCCAGATCACGGTGAGTCATTCGCGGCTGGTGCGGGGCAATTTAAACCAATCACAATATAGCCCCACTACGACAGTTTGCTCGTTAAGGTCAGCGTCAGTGGCACGACCTATGAAGTCGCACGCCGCAAGATGCTGCGCGCGCTCGTCGAGTTCCGTATTCGTGGCGTCAAGGTGCGTAAATGCAATGTTCCGAGCACAGCGTCCTCGCTGCTGACGCGAATTTGCGCAGACGAATATTCCATTCTTGTTCCGCCTGTTGACACACGACGTGTTCATCGGAGGCAAAACGTGGACAACGGTATGCACGAGCCGTGTTATTCGGAGGTGCCCGACTAAACGCCCGTCCATAGTTCATCGACGACACCCCTGACCTGTTTAGGCTCGTGCAGAGCCAGAATCGCGCACAGAAGCTGCTCGCATACCTCGGCGATATCGCCGTCAACGGTAGCTCCATCAAAGGTCAAACTGTAAGCCCTACCATGTTTAGATAGCCACATAGCCTCACTGCTCGCGTCGTTTCCAGGGTGAACCAGGCCTCAAGGACGAGATCGTTATCCCGCTCTTCCAGAACCGTGAGGACCCTGAAAATGGGCCCCCTCTGGACGCTTCTCTCCCGTGCGAGGTCGGGTGGCGCAACATCATCGTCGAGCACGGCCCTGAGGCGTTCGCCAAGGCCGTTCGTGAGTATCCTGGCACGCTCATCATGGACACGACGTGGCGCGACGCGCACCAGTCGCTGCTCGCGACGCGCCTGCGCACCATCGACATGGTCAACATCGCCACGGAGACGAGCTATGCACTTTCGAACGCGTACTCCCTGGAGTGCTGGGGCGGTGCGACGTTTGACGTTGCGATGCGGTTTTTGTATGAGGATCCTTGGGAGCGCCTGGTGAGATTCACGTTTTCTTTTTTGGCGGAGCATCGCTGAGATGGTATGCATTTAGCGCGCACTCCGTAAGTTGGTCCCCAACATCCCACTGCAGGCCCTCGTGCGTGGTGCGAATGGCGTCGGATACACCAGCTACCCGTGAGGCTCTCAATCTGCTCGGAGTGAGGCCAACTAATCGGATCCACCAGCGACAATGCAATCTACGACTTCTCCAAGAAGGCGGTGGAGAACGGTCTTGACATCTTCCGCGTGTTTGACTCCTTGAACTACATTGGTGCGTTGCAGGCTTCATGTTGTGCTCCCGCTCTGACGTGTTGTTTCAGAAAACGTAGGTGGTGAACGAAGAGATGGAGACGATGCTGATGTTTTACCAATGCGCAGATGAAACTCGGGATCGACGCTGCGAAAAAGGCCGGTGGTGTCGTGGAAGCCGTCGTCTGCTACAGTGGCGACGTCGCTAGCAAGAAGGAGAAGAAGTATACGCTTGAATACTACGTTGACTTCGTGGACCAGCTAGTGACGGAGGGCATCCACGTCCTTGGCATCAAGGACATGGCAGGTCTTTTGAAACCCGAGGCAGCCAAACTGTGAGCCATCTCGGCCCCGAGAGGGAGTGTTGTTCATCGCTGATCTGGTCCCGCACGCAGGCTGGTTGGGACCATCCGCGCGAAGTACCCTGACCTCCCGATTCACGTTCACTCCCACGATACCGCGGGCATTTCGGCGGCCAGCATGATCGCCGCTGCAGCAGCCGGCGCCGATGTCGTGGATGTGGCCATTGACAGTAAGCCATGTCCACACCAGCAGACCGTTACATTGCTCAGTGGCTTGCCTTCCAGGCATGTCCGGTCTCACGTCGCAGCCGCCGATGGGCGCAGTCTCGCTTGCCCTTGAGCAGACTGGTCTCGGAACTGGGATCCGCTATGCTGATATCCAGGCTCTCAATTTGTACTGGACGCAGGTCCGCCTGCTGTACAGCTGCTTTGAAGCCAATGTCCGTGCTTCGGACTCTAGCGTCTTCGATCATGAGATGCCTGGTGGTCAATACACCAACCTCATGGTGCGTGTGTCCAGGCTCATCTGATATGTAACTGCATTGACTTTGCTGTATATAGTTCCAAGCTACCCAGCTTGGGCTCGGAACACAGTGGACCGGTGAGAACCCTTCGACCTGAAGGAACTAACTTGCCTAATGCGATGTTATGATAGAGATCAAGAAGAAGTACATTGAGGCGAATGAGCTGGTGCGTAATAAGGCCTCATCCAGACTCACAACGACGAAGTGACGACAATTCATTAGTGCGGTAACATCATTAAAGCCACTCCGTCATCGAAGGTCGTGGGCGACTTCGCGCAGTGGATGACCCAGAACTCGCTGTCCAAGGCAGACGTCATCGCGCGCGCTGATCAACTCGATTTCCCGTCGTCTGTTGTGGAGTTCTTCCAAGGCTACCTCGGACAGCCTGTGGGTGGGTTCCCCGAGCCGCTGCGGTCCAACATCATCAGGAACAAGCCGAGGATTGATGGACGTCCGGGCACCAGCCTTGAGCCGCTTAACTTCAAGAAGATCAAGGCCGACCTGCGCAGCAAGTTTGGCAAGCATATCACAGACGCTGATGTCACGTCGTATGTGATGTATCCGAAAGTACGTCCGGGGCGCCAAGTGTCCTCGTTGCGTCCATTCATGCTGTCTGCAGGTGTTCGAGGAGTACCAGGGCTTCCTTGAGAAATACGGCGACCTTAGGTAAAAATCCGTGCGCTCCCATCGGAGACCACACACTGACCCAGCATGCCTTGATCAGTGTCATTCCCACCCGCTACTTCCTCGGCCGCCCAGATGTTGGGGAGGAGATGCACATTTCCATCGAGAAGGGCAAGACGCTGATCATCCGCCTCATGGCCGTCGGGCCCGTAGTGGAGGGCCGTGCGCAGCGCGACGTGTGGTTCGAGGTCAACGGTGAAGTGAGTGATCGCAGCGACAGATTTAGGTTCTGGGGCTGGGTGCTGACGCGGCGGCGTGGTAGGTGCGTGCTGTGTCGGTTGAGGACAAGAATTCTGCGGTGGAAACCGTTTCGCGGGAGAAGGCGACATCCGACCCCGGCTCCGTGGGCGCCCCGATGTCTGGTGTCGTGGTGGAGGTGCGTGTGAAGGAGGGCCAGGAGATCAAGAAGGGCGATCCGCTCTGCGGTGCGTTGCTTGTCCATGTCAGATGAACGCTCGTTTACAAATCTCCCCCGCTCGCGTTCATTCCATGCAGTCCTGAGCGCGATGAAGGTGACGCTCGTCTTTCGGTGGTCCGCGGCATACTTGCTGACGCACGATATGCACACAGATGGAATCGGCTGTGACGGCTCCGGTCTCTGGTCACATCAAACGTGTCGCCGTGCAGGAAGGTGGGTTTTTGCACGCTATCGCGCACCCTCCGCAAGCGCTGATTGAAATTGTGATATGTCAAAAGGGGACTCGATAAACCAGGGCGACCTGACTGTGGAGATCGTGTCTTGAGAGCTGGGCCCGCGAAGAGGAAAGCGAAATATGCCGAGGCAGAGCGATCGTGCGAGAACGCGCCAAAATGCGCGGCGAGGATGTTTGTGCAGTGTGGGGGAGGACGACAACGCTTGATGTTGTACAGTACATGATGTATGAAGCTCGTTGACGGGAATCAACTAGAACCAAATGATGATACAGATTGCGTAGCCGGTTACTAGCGGTAAACCTCAGGCTGACTTGGGCCAGACAACGACGATGTTCGGAAAGCGTGGCTGATGTCTGGCAGGTCGGGATTCACGCAAGGCTATGCAACATAACACTGAAATTCACGTACTGCCGCTATATTTGGTCACGGGATTCCGTTCCTCAACGCGCCTCACCACCGCAACACAACTGACTCTCTCGGCGACGTCATCCAAGACTTCCCGGACGTCAAAATCCTCGACCTAAGCACCAAGCACGCACATCAACATCTATCTCAGACGAGAGTAAAACTAAACGGGCCTCAAGACCCGATACCTCGCCCCCCACCTCGCCTTCAGACCACAGAGACGCAATTGGGAGAATTGAGAACTCCTCATACTCCCCGAGCCGTATTTTATACCGGATGAAGGTGACCGCACGATGAGGACTGCTCGATTCGTTGAAACGGTCTAGAAGCGAGTACTGGGGTTCCGCCGAATCTGTGTAGTCGAGCGTTAATATGAGTCCGCATAATAGGATGTTGGGGTATTGCTGCGCAGCGAGGGAGCGCAGTTTAGGGACGAGCCGTTTCGCATCAAACGCGACGACTGCCTTCTGAAAACTCGCGTCGCTGTGGCTGAGAGCAGTCGCAAGGTAGTCTAACAATGAATCAGTCAGAAACAGGCACAACCTGACCAGCGGGAAGCACCTACTGTGTGAGATTTCTGCGCACTCTGCTTTGTGTTTCGCTTCCCATGCCGCCTTTTGGCATTGCATCGAACAATAGGCGGCCGAATGACACCTTGAGCACCGCTTGAAAGATGTCTTCCTTCCAATTACCAGACACTGGCCAACATCGTCAACAAGATACTATGATGCGACAACACAGTACATACATTTTTGCATGTTGCTCTTGATCGTGACGCACAGTTCTCCAGCGTGTTTTTGATGCGCTCACGAGACCTGGCGAGTTCACCCAAGACGTTCCATGAGTGCTGCAGCTTTGAGTCTGCAAAATGGGCCTCGCGATTGGCGGATCGGAGCGCTCGCAGGGATTTGCAGACTGCCTCCGTGACGGACCGAAATACGATGTAGCGTGGGATGATGATCCCTATGATGGCGTTGACGAGGGATGTCACCTGGGCAGGAAGTGCGTTGAGATGCGGGCCAATGTTGAGGCTAGCCTCAAGAATGCCCTCCTGCACGCTTTGCCGGACAGCGTCGACGCCGTTACCTGCCTCCAAGAAACTGACGGCCATGTGAAAGCCGAGCTGAGGCGCCAAGTAGAATATGGTGTCGTGTTGTACGTCGAGAGCCCATATTCTCACCATTGCTCTTGTGACTGCGCGCATGATCCCCGCTTTAGAAAGTGCCTGCCGCACAAGAGTTTCTACCCCCACACCCAGGCCAGACACGAGTTTCAGGTATGTGATCGTTTCGAAAAGGGAGGATGCACGTTTCTTGGCCGCCTGGCGCAGACCACGGACGAGACTGTCGGCGACATGGCCTTCATTTCCAGCAAAGAAGACATAGACATTTTGGGCGGAGGACAAAGGCTGGCGGTTAAGTGTATCTGCGAGGTTCCATGCAGGCACCGGTGACGACAGTTCAGCCGTGCGCTCGCCGTTCATCCACACCGATGCCGTGAACTCAAGGATGCCTGGGGTGTCGCAGAAAAGGTTCCTCATCTCCCTTCGCATCCCGACCTCATAGATGGTCGTCGTGATTATTGCAATCATCGGATGTTGAGGGTCCTCTGCGCGATACAGCTTGTCAAGGTAGACCATCCATCTGAAGACTCCGTTCCATGCAGCGAGCACGGGTTTGAAGAGAGCCGTGTTGCGATCCTTGTCCGGCGCCTCGAGCACCTGGCACATGCCCATAATGCAGTAGCACGCGCGGTCGATGGCGTCGCACGCGCACTCGTCGTTCGACAAGAGGCGCGGATCGGGAGGATCAGAGTGCTGGAGGAATTGGCAGTAGGCAGGGAGAAACTTGGCACGCTGGCGATCTGGGGCGGCGACGAGGACGTGGAGAGCAAGAAGGGAACCTCGTTCGGCGAGCTTTGTGATCTGTGATATTGATATGTCATGAAGATGTGCGATCCAGCATCAGGCGTAGCAGTCACCTGAGCGAGCGATTTGTAGAGCATCACCCGTTTTTCTCGTTCAGGATACACCTTGGGAGTCCAAGAAGGTGTGGCCACTGGCAACTTCGGTCTCAACCCACAATGTCGAGAGGACATTGTTACGACTTGGTTACGACTGACACGTCGGCGGTAGCAGATGAAGCTCTATGTTGAGTCAAAGTTGAGCTCGTCCGTGAGCAGACGAGCGAGCAAGATGAGCTGGGAGTTGGATGGTGTTTCGATACCGATCGTTGCGGATACCGTCTGACTCTGTCTTCAAAATTCAATCGTCCGGTGGCGCCTGCCAAGTCTGGGCGGCACGTTGCCCGAAGGATACAGGTATATTAGAATTCACTAGCGGATGTGTCGGCCAAGTATGAGCTAGAAAGTACCAGGACAAAGCTGAAGGCGCGACACCTACTTGTAATTTCAGGATATTTGTTAGACGGGGACAAGGCTGCCGGCGGCCAGTGATGACGGTACGGCGTGACTCACACAGTGTGACCGGTCCCAAATCCAATTAATCCATCGAAACCGTTGCAATTGAATGTCCTCTCCTCGCGATCAAATGGCAGGACGGACGTGCAAGTTTTAAGAACGGCGAGGATGCCTTCCACTTGCGCCATTGCCAAGGATATATTTCTTCCCAACGGTCTCGGGTCGTATATGAGATCGAGGGAGTCTCGTCGGGTTAAGAATCTCTACATACGAACGATAGCTCTGAAGCATTGACAGCTCAATCTTTTCAAGCGAAGTCAAAGAAAATCTCTTGAATGGTGCTGAGAGCCGGTGAAGTGACACCGCGTGCAGCGTGTACTAGAGGAGGTCGCTGAGTTATGACTAGCGTGTTTGAATGTGACCGTAATCCCAATGAATGACGTGAATCAAGAGAGTTGCGCACTGAGAACCACGGTGGCACTGAGTGGAAGTTCGGGTACGAGTGGTTGGAAGAAGTGACTTTCAACGCCCAAGAGATGCCCTAACGTTGCTGGTTAACTAGTAGATTGGGCAAACCCCCAGTGCTTTTACATTCACCAGGTTGCGTGGACCGCTGGGATGGCACTGGCGTGGCTCTGTAACAAACTCAGGACATACATTCCTGGAGAGCTCGGACGGACGCCATAATGCCCTGCTCCAAGTTGTTTTGTTCGTCGGGAGAGTCCCCCTGGCCAGACGCGTGGCTCCCAGCACTTCGCGGTGCCCAGCGTCGTGATGGACACCTGGGGATGGTGTCACGCTACGTCCCGTCCACGATGGACGTGCCGGGACGCCAAAGCCTTGCCGAACAGCGACGGTCCATGGTCTACGACCACGCATGTGATGAATACGTCCAAGTAAACACGGCGCCATCCATGTTTGGAAGCACGTATGTTTGGAGTGAGCCAACGGAGAGTATTCTGCTGTGCAGGTGCAGTAGAATTCTGCGGCGGAATTCGTCCCTCGCGTAGAAGCGACGCGCGACTCCAAGCCTGCTTCGCTTGTTAGAAATATGGGCTTGCGTGATCGGCACGCCGCCTCGCAGGTCCAGTGCGCTCGGAGACGGCACATCACAGCGAAGATTGTGGTGATCGGAGTGGTGGATTACGTTGCGAATGGAATGTCGGAGTCAAAGCTCCAGCATTGCATCGCGCGAACGGCCGTCAAATTTGAGGCGGGGGACACGAGACGCGGGCTTGAACATGCTGGGACCAGATGGCCGGGTAGACACGCGTGCCTTGCGGAGTTGCCCCCTTCGCCCTTTGGATGTGACACTGAATGCGCTCAGGCGTCAACAGCATGTTATCTTACATGCTGTGATCCGAACTGGAGGAGGGCAAGCGGGTGCAGGGGTTCGCGCAGTAAGTCTTGCATGGAGCCTGAAATCCAGCGCACTGTCGGTATTTGCTCGTCGACGATCCAATGCCAAGTCAACCCATCAAGATAGTAGGCCAAATGCGTTCAAAGGACGATAGGGCAGCCGCTATTAGCCACGGTGGGACCCTCGTCGAACACGTGTGCACGGCGCGAAGAACTCGAGTAAACAGCAATTTGTTTTATCGTCTCAGCAATCGACGATAGGCGACGGCATGGTGGCCGGGCATGGAAGGCTCCTAGAGAAAAGTCGGAAGGCGTGGTGGCGGCGTGTTGCACCCACACGCTCCACAAAAAGCACACCAGCGTGATATTCCGCGCAGGCGAGCGCGTTGGGGCGGGGGACGAGACGGGCGATTGGGACGATAAGCGGGGCGTAGGCGGGTATGTGTGCGGAGCTAGTAGGATTCCATCCGCCTTGAGGACGCGAAACGCGCTGGACAAGCTTTTAGCTTCGGGGAAGGTGTATCCGTCCAGCGCGTGCGGTGCTGGTTGAATCAGGCGCGATGGATGGCACGATAAGCCTGCAAGTATGTATGGGTGCATACACATACTGCGTCATGATAGGAAGGCGAGGGAAGGCGGGGGACAGCCGCAGTTGCCGTGGTGACCAAAACGAGCGCACCGCTGGGGAATAGTGCGGGTCCGCGCCGGGAAAAGCAGGTCCACGGCGTGCGGGGGCATGCGACAGGGCTGCGAGTTCTCGGGCTCCGACGATTCGCCTGCGCGGGGGATTGCGAAGGAAGCACGGAGAAGGGGTGCGTTCTGCGGAACTGTGGGAGTGCCCGCGGTATAGGGTGTTGAATGGGGTGGGTGGGAAGGGAAGGGAAGCGCGATGGGGAGCGGTGCCGGTCCACGGACGTCCTCCCCCATGCGAGGACACTGGAGAGGCAAACGTCCAAAGCTCCCGATGCGGCGGGTAGGAAGCGCAAGCAACAACCTGCCTAACCCGCTGTGCGAGATGAGCGAAGCACGGGCGCCGTACCTGCTGATATGGCGCGAACACACAGCATGGAACTCCGTCGATGCACCATCGCAGCGGACATCATTTCGTACATTCAACATGATAGGGACAAGCAATGAGACCGTCCTGGCATACGGCATCCGGCTCGACAGGCACTGCCGCAATCCATCGACGTCGGCAGCTGCTTGTCGACCGGGTGTAGGTTTGATGTGCTGTGTTGCGCCGCGCAAGAACGGGAGGTAGGTGGTATCGCGACGTGCCGGGCCTTTCCGGCTTATCGACGCAACTATTCTTGGAGCAGCGCGTAGGAGGCGCGCAGGTGCGCCGCCGCGTCGTCATGCAGCTCGCGTACGATGTCCTACGGAGGGGGCTACGTCAGCGTACGTGCCGCAGCTTCTCTACGAAGTGCAGGCAGAGATGCAAGCACGAAGCCCACGAACTCGCCGGCCACTGAGCACGCGCACCTTCGCAGAATGGAGCTCCGTCACCTCGCCCACACCCGTCCCCGCCCACACAATCTGCGCGCGCGGGTCGCCCGCGCGGACGCCGTCCTCGAGCACCCGGCGCGCGTCCTCGAGCGGCGCACCGCCGTCGTACGCCTCCGCCGCGGGCATCGCGAGCGCACGCCCATCGACGCCCGCCGGCCACCCGAGGGTGCCGCGCAGCGCGTCGAACGCGCGCGAGCGCACCGCGGCGCCCGCCGGCGCGGCAAGCACCGCGGCCTTCTGCGCGGGTGTGTACAGCGCGGCGGGCGTCGCGAGGAAGCGCGTGCCGAACACGCCGCCCGACGCGCCGAGCGCGAGCACCGCGGCGAGGTGCGCGCCGCTGGTGAGCCCGCCGGCCGCGAGCACCGGCGGCGCCGCGGGGAGCGGTGCAAGCGCGCGCAGGACCTGCGGGAGGAGGTTGAGCAGCGGGGGCGCGCTGGCGGCGCCGTGCCCGCCGGCTTCGATGCCTGGCGCGTGCGTTAGCTGGGCGTGCGGGGAGACGGAGGGGCGACGCGCCTTGCGCGACGATGATGTCCGCCTTCCATGTGCGTGCGGCGTGCAGGGCCTCCGCGGCGGAGTTGACCTGGATGGCGACGAGCGTCGTGCTGTCGTGCGCGCGCACGCGCTCGACCCAGCGCGTCAGGTCCGCGCCGAACGAGAGCCAGACGCAGCGCACGCCGTGCGCGAGCGCGACGTCGAGCAGCGCGGCGTGCGCGGGGTCCGCGTCGAGGCGCCACCCGAGGAAGCCGGCGCCGAGCGGGAGCGCGCCGGCGGGCTGCGCGAGCACGGTGCGCGCGAGCGCGAACTCGCGCTCGAACGCGTCGGTGCCGCTGTACGCTGATGAGGATTGAGTTGGTGCGTGGTGGGAGGAGCAGATGCGGGTGCGGGTGCGCTCACTGGGGGAGAGGAAGCCGAAGCCGCCTGCGAGGTGCACCTGGCTGGCGAGGAGCGCGCCGGCGGCGAATGCCATCGGCGGGAGGACGACCGGGGTCCGGATGCCTAGGTGGGGTTGATGAGCATGATGCCAGAAGAAGGGTGATTGAGGTGGTACATACCGAGAAGGCGAGTGAGCTGCGTGTTGAAGGACATATTGCTGTTCAATTAGTGGGTGGCAGATGGTGAGAGACTCAGATAGCGCGGCGTTGGCTCAAGAAGTTTACAAGGGCGTTGCTCGCTGTGCTCAGTCATGCGGGTCGGGTATCAGGGTGTACTTATGAAGCTGGTGACCCAGAGACGCTGCGCGACGTGTCGGCCGACGACGAGTTGTGCAGAAGGAGTTGCCACAGCGGTGTTCGAAAAGGTGCGCGTGCGTCGGGGAGCGTTCAGCACTGAGTTCAGCAGCCGCAAGTCTGCCGGGTCAAGATTCATATATTCATTCATTAGTCTGGCTACGGTTTCTGCTAGCGGCCAACCTCCGGCCTCTGAACATAATCCTAAATTGGCGGAATTGAGCCCAATCACGCTCTGCCTGTGGTATGTATGTAGAACTTGGACCCCGCAAATTGCCTCCGTCGGACGCATCGTTGAACGACACGTTGAGCCAAATGATTCGACAATATCACCTTGAACACCTACAGGTATCGGTCATCTGAGCTCAACCCCAGCAGCCTCACACACTGCTGGCTTCCGTGGACAATTTGCGAGAGTACTTATAGCGCACGCACACAACTACATAAATACAAACAATATATGACCCTCAGACACACTCGAAATCTCGACAGTACGAGCTGCCTTCAGTCCACATGTGCTCCGCGACATACACGACACACAGCCATTATTTCGCATTTCGTTTCGAATTTGCTTATAAGTAGGGAGGTGTGTTTGCGCATGTTTGGGCGCGCAGGCTTGTCGCGGTCGACATCTGCAAAACGTGCACCCCATCGTGCTCATCGCCCACCGTCTCTCGCCCACCATGGTACGTCTCCCCCCTCCCTCCCCCTCTCCCGCGCCCCGCACGATTTTCCATCCACGCCCGCCCGCCCGCACGCACGCTAACCCCGCCCACAGCCCCCCCCAAAATCGAAAGGCGGAAAGATGCTGAGCCTGGTGAACTGGCGGCTGCGCGTGACGATCAACGACGGGCGCGCGCTGACGGGCCAGATGCTCGCGTTCGACCGGCACATGAACCTCGTGCTCGCGGAGTGCGAGGAGTTCCGGCGCGTGCGGCCCAAGCGGGCGCCGGGCGCGGACGCGGGCCCCGCCCCCGAGCAGGAGATGAAGCGCACGCTCGGGCTCGTCATCCTCCGCGGCGAGACCGTCGTCAGCATCGCCGTCGAGGGCCCGCCGCCCGCGCAGGACGAGGACAAGGCCAGCGCCGTGCGTCCCTCCCCCTCCCCCCCTCTCGTCTGTGGCGTGATGCTGATGCGGATTGGATTGTGCGCATGTAGCTGCCTGTGGGCCCCGGACGCGGGATGCCCGCCGGCCGCGGGATGGGCATGATGCCCCCGAGTGCGCACATTTTGTCTGTTTTTGCAGTGGAAATTCGTACTGACGGTGTGAGGCAGTGGGCCCGCCGTCGCTCGCGCGCCCCCCGATGCCGTTCGCGCCGCCCGGCATGCCCGGCGCGCCCCCAGGCTTCCGCCCCCCCGGCTTCCCGCCGGGCTTCGGCGGGCCCCCGCCAGGCTTCGGCGGCCCGCCCCCTGGGTAAGCCTTTCCCCGCGCACCAGTTGTATGTATGTGCACGCGCTCACGTCCAGATAGGTTCCAGCCGCCGCCGCAGTGAGGATGGCGAAGCTGAAAAAAGGGCACCGCGAAGGACTCGAAGGGTGCGGGAGAAGAGAAGAGGAGAGGGTGGCCGTTTGGTGCGGACGCGGACGCGGTGGGTTGGCTAGCAGATGTATTGAACGTAGCGGCGCCGCGGCGCTATAGCTGATTTGTTTTGCTTGAGGATTGCTGTTTGAGAAGCATTCTGAGGGATATATCGACGGACCACCAAGAAATTGTATTGCGAACTAACGACGACCACGATGAGTGGCTCGCTAGAGATGTAAGTGACGACAAGACGGAGGGGTTGGAGAGCACAGTCGTATATATGTAATCGGATCGCTCAGCCAGCAAGACTAGCACCAGAACTGGTCGCCTTGCTAGGGAGAAGGGCCCTTCTTCGTGGGAGTCGTTGTCTAGGTGCAGATGTATTGAGATGCTGCTGCGTTGCTATTGCGGTCGTTTGCGCGGGCCTGGGCCTGCTGAAGTGAATTACAGCAAGGCGTTAAAACTGTGAATTGGCAGTGCCGCGTCGACGTCGGCCTCAAATCTTCGAGGGTTTGTTTGACTGCAGGGCCCGCGCTTCTGGGACGCCGGCAGCCCCTCTTTTGCGTGCCCAGGCGCGGCCGACGGGGGCGCGACTGAGTTGGAAAGCCCCCGCACGTCAATTTGGGGTGCACAGCAGGAGGGTGTACTGTAGGTATGTTATGTTATGTACATGGTGTAGGCGCGTGCTGCGCCGGGAGGAACTCGCGCTGGCCGTCGCACGATGGCATGCCGTACGTTGCCCCGCGCCGCGTCGGATCGAGGACTGCAGATCTGACAGCAGTGACACACTCAACAAAACCTCAGACTGCGTCGCGCACGGACCCCCATGCGGATGCGTGCCGCGCAGCTGGTGATTGGGCGCGCGCACCGTATTGCTCTCGGGCGGGGCCTGCTGACGTGCGCGCGGGAATAGGGTGCGTGCGGCGAATCGGCTGGCGCGGGGCGTGCGGGCGACGTTGATGGCGGGGCGGGCGTGGGCAGCGTATTGAGTACTGGCATGCGATTTGGAATCTGTGATTTGGGTGGAGGGGGTGCAGGCGTCTGGGGCGTGCGCGTGATGCGGAAACGGGGAGGACAGACGACACGCCGAGGGTGTTGGGTGCCGTACAGCTGCTGGAGCACAACGCCGGGTTGGAGCAGGGTGTCTGTACAGGAGATGACGGGTGTGGACAGAAGCTGCCAGGAGCGGGCGGGCAGAGGGGCGGACGTACGTACGGCGGGCGAGTGATCGATCGACGACGTGGAGGCTATCTGACGGCGCGGGTTGCGACGGGCAGCTGACGGTGCCTTGGACGGCGTACGGCCGCGTGATATTGCGTGGCCACTGTTCGGACACACACGACGGAAGCATAATCCTCATATATACAAGCAGCGCGCCCTACTCCGTCCCGCCCCGCACCCGCCCCGATATTACGATCGAGCACGCGCGAGTTCATTTCATATCCCGCTCCTGCGACGACCGCACGGCGCCCGCACCCCACCGGGACCCCGGGACCCCGCGGTCCGTGGACCGCGTTCTGGAAGCCGCGCGGGAAGCACCCCGCCCGCGCCCGCTGTGGTGGGCAGACTCGCTGGTGCGCACGGTGTGTGCGGAGGAGGGCCGCGGCGGGCGCGGGCGGCGGGGGATGCACTGTGGGCGTGCGCGGGCCAGGTGGCTCGAGGCGCATGCCGGCGCGGGCTTCGTGGCGCGACCAGCCTGCCCCAGGCGCGCGCGTGTCTCGCTCTCCTCTGCCTCCCTACGCGGCCGCCGATCTGCATGCACCTGCTGACTCCCACCTGCGGTCATGCAGCGGTCATGCTGCGTGCGGGGCGCATCCATAACGCGCCGGACGCAAATCTGCTATCTCGTGGCCCGAGCGGGGTGCGAATCCGTGCTGCGCAGGGCGGGGCCGCAGATAAGCTTCGGGACACCGCAGCGAGCTCTCCTGGCTCGGCAGGGCGCCATCGGACGGCGCATCACGCCGGGCGCGCTAGGACGCATCGGGCGAGGCGGGCGCGGGCGCTGCGTATCCCCTGCTGGCGTAGCTGTGGGGCGGGCGAAGCGACAGTGGGCGCGCGCGCGCACATGCCGGTGGGTTACAGTGGTCTCGCGTGCGAGGGGCGGGGCGAGTCAGTGTCACTGTACCTTGTGCAGGGCCGCGCGCCACCATCGCGCATCTATTCAATTTAATCTTATTATCTGCGCGCATTGCGTGCGCGTCGTCGTCTCGTCGTCGTGCCGCGTAGATGCGTGGCGCTGCATCATGGGTGTGCGTGATTGGCGAGGTTAATTAAGGAGTGCGCGGGGGGCCTGATGCGCGCAGCTGCACTCGTCGCTTAGGCACGTACATAACGCTGTCAATGGATCTGGTGGGCGTGATCGGGCGGGGCTGCCATAGCTGATGGTGGAGGTGGAGTGCGTCATGCAACACACAGATCTCCAGCTCGCGCCCCGTCCGCTGCTCGACGTCGGAAGGCGCGCGGAATATATTCACAGGCGTGCAGGTACATACATATATTGAATACATCTCGTGGACCCCGCAGGCGCGCGGCGGTCCACGCGCAGAGTCGCACGACGCCATTCCGAATTCGCGCACCTACATCATTCCGAATTCGCGCACCTACTATCCATCCACCCCCCGCCTCGAATTCGAAATTCTGCGCAGAACGTCCGAGTCGCAGGGCCTACTCAAATACCCAAACCGTGCGACCGGCTGGGCGTGTGCGTGTTATTGGCGAAGTGGGATGGAGCTGCGGATGGCCAGTAAGTATACATTCGGATGGTGGGACGCGTACTGCCTCGAGCCTAGGAGAGCCGGTGGTGCGACTCCGAATCCGAGGACGTGACGGTGCCCAGGGACGGCGCGCTGGAGGGCCGGGCGCCTACCACACCCACACCACACCACACCACACCTGCACGCTGGCGCACGAGTGCGAGTGCTGTCGGCCTGCTGTGCACGCCATGTAATGTAGGGTCGGGGCCTACAGCTGGTAGGTACGGTGTGCTGGTGCTGTGAAGACGGACTCGGACTCCTTGGACGCCGGGCGGGGTTAGCGCGCCGGCGATAAGCTGCTCCCCGGGGCTCTTGGCACTAGTACTCGCAGTCGTCTCTGTCGTGCTGAGACTGAGACAGCGAAGCGCGACGGGCGCACGCCGGGCCCAGGCGCACCCACTGCGCATTTTATTTGGGCGAGAATTTACAGGGGCGCACGCTGACGTCGCGCATTTTTCGTCGTGACAGCAGCGGGGTCCATGGGTTGCCGCTGCCGGTGGCCAATCTGTGCCAGTGCCAGTGCCGGCGAGCGACCGTGGCGTCGGCGCCGCGGCGGGCCTCGGCTGCGTGTGCGACGTCGGGCGATCGAGACGATGGTGGCGCGCCGCCGCCGCCGCCGCCGCCGCACGACAGACAGACAGGTGCGGGCGATGGGGCGGGGTGCGGGAGGGACGACGGGGGCGGGCCCGGGAGGCATGGAAGCGTGATGGGGTGGGCGCTGGGCGGGCGGTGGCGTGTGCGGATCGTCGGGGGCGGCGGCGTCGGCGATGCATGTCGCACAATGCAATACACTACACTTGGTGCACACAATAGTGCTAGTCCTGCGGGGATGGGTGCTTAGACGAGGCGGCTGCACTGGGAAGCCAATCTGAAATATAGAATAGAATGGAATAATGTGCGCCTCGCAACGCGCCGCAAACCCAGCGCAGCGGCACGCTAACTACTCTACTGCTACTTAGACGCTACTTGGCCTGCGCCCTTGATTCGCATCTGAGGATGCGTATATATAGCCCCTCGCGGCGTGGGAGCGCGCGCCGCGCGCCCGGGGTGGGACGCCGATCGGATCTGGGCGCGATAAGAGGACAGCAGCGCACCAGAATTCTGTCTGGCTCTGGCAAGGGGGTGGCGCGGCACACACACTTGGGACCGCGGATAGCCACGCGGCTGGCCGATTCCATTTCGGTGAGGTTTCAGGGTGCGGGGCCGGCGCTCACTTCACTCAGGCAGGCAGGCGCCAATAATTCGCATCTATGTGTGTGTGCAGCGCGATAGGTTAGTACAAATAAGCGGCGCTGGCGGAGGGTGTACACCGGGACTCGTCGTCGTATGTATGTATGCGTATCGGGCTGTCAGATCGGCTGAAATCGGGCTGGAACGGGGGTGGGCAGGGGATGCGGGGGAGGGGCAATGCGACGGATGTATGTATATACGTTATGTGTGCGTGATGGAAAGACGAAGCGGAACGGGCAGACAGAGACGGGACGGGACGATGCAGATGAGGGAGATGGAGATGTGGACATGTGTGCAATGAGTGGACAGCGGGGGGGACGGCCGGGCGAACGCGCGGGGCGTTTTTGGCAACGGACGCGGCGCGGCGCGCCCGTTGCGGCAGACGGCATGAGGGGCATGGGCAGGCAACAAGGCAAGGCAAAAGCGATCCGTCTATGGCACGAGGCAGGTGCGCACATGGCGCGGGGGGCAGCAGGGCTGCGGCCGACGGCGTCGTCAGCAGTCGACGTACGCGCGCGCGGGCCGCCGCCCGCGCGCGAGCTCCGGCTTGCTCGCGGCGGGCGGTGCGGCGAACCAGCCCGCGAGCATCGCGTCCTCGCTGCTGCCCACGATGCGCGGCTCTCCGCGCCGCGACTTCTCCACGGGCATCGCGGGCGCAGCGCGGAACGACGACGGCGGCGCGGCGGGCCCCACCCAGCTGCGCAGGCGCTGCACGAGCCCGCGGCGCGGCGGGTCGCCGAGTGACGGCGTCGCGATGCTCGCGCTGTCCGCGGTCGTCGTGAGCGTCGCCGCGTCGTCCTGCGGCGGCGTGTGCGTGTGGTGGTGGCGGTGGTAGTGGGCGTGCGAGCGCGGGGTGAGGATGGGCTGCGCGGGCGACGCGGGGGCGGGTGAGGACGCGGGCGAGGTGCTCGCGGGCGAGGGCGAGGTGAGCGACACGGAGAGCGAGGGCGGGAGCGGGGCGCGGCGGAGGGTGAGGAGCTTCGGGCGCGAGGGCGTGGTGGAGTGCGAGGACGCGGGCGAGCGGGAGCGGTGCGAGTGGGAGGAGACCGAGGCGGTGGGGGGCGGGAGCGGGAGGTGCGAGGAGGAGGGGACGCCCGGGGCGACGCCGTGCGCCCAGGCGAGGATGGAGGCGCGGTCGTTGGCGGCGGGCCAGCGCGGGGCGGGGAGGGCGGCGAGGCGGGCGGGCGGCGGGGCGGGGTTGTCCTGGTTGTAGCAGGCGGTCGAGCAGTATGCGTCCGCGTCGCCCTCCTGTGCGGGGTGTGAGCAGGCTGCACGCGCAGACGGTGGGGATGGATACGTACGAGGTGGCGGGAGCAGGAGAGGCACCACTGGGTGTCCATGGCGGGGGGGCGGCGGGAGGGAGGGCGAGTGCGATGCCCGTCGTCGTCCCAGCCCTTATAATGCAGGCGTGTCGCCCCCAATATATCGCAGATCCACAGATCTGGATCGACCGAGACGCAGACGGGGTCCCAGTCTAGCCGTTTACGGAACACAGGGACCCCGCCCCACTCCCGCCTCCCCACCGCACCCGCCACCCACCCCCGCCCCCTGCACGCCCACCCCGCCCCGCATTCGCCAGCCGCACCGTGCGCGTGGCCGGGGCGTGCGCGCGATGGGCGTCGCGGGCGGGGCGGCGCGCAGAGCTGGGCGCGGATAGCGCGGTGGGAGTCTGTGCGCGCCGTGCCCGTGCGCCCGGCGCAGGTCCCGCCCGCCGAGGGCGAAGGTCCGGCGGCCCGCGCCCGATCCCAGCTGGTCCGCGTTCTGCGCGAATGCGGTGACTCGCGTGTGACGCCCACAGCTGTATTGTGTGACTGCGCGGTGTGTCTGCGCGGTGTACTACTGGGGTGTGTGCTACACGAGCTCGAGCTCTGCCCACCGCGCGCGGCACGCCTCGGCCACGCACACCTCGCCCAGCGCGAACCCCGCCGCCCGCCGCGTCCGCCGTCCCAGCGCCGTGCCCTGTGCAAGCCAGTCAGCAATATGCGTGGAATCATGGGGCGCAGAGGCGCCGGAGAAGCGGGGGATAGGACAGGAACGCGAAGACGGCGACAGGCAGATAGATGCAGCAGCAGAGGGGGATCAGAACCCCCGCCCGTGCGCACACTCACAGACAGCGACGCCCCGTCACGCTGGCGACACCCCCTCCGCCGCCGACACACGCAGCGGCGTCTTCCCCTGCCGTGGGGGCCCGCATCCAGCGCAGGGCGGCTGCCCACGCGCGCGATCACAAAAACTTCGTGGTCGCCACCGCGGAACAGATTCTCGCGAAGGAGGCAAAGAGAAGAAGAGATGGACAGCGCAGGGAACACCCATCGCGAACAAACGGGGCACCCCCGCCAACAGCAACGGCATACACGCATACCAGGATCGCATACAATTCAATAGAACGGGGGCGTTCGTTCATTTTCGATGCGCACTGTCCATCAGCCGCCAGCCGAGCCGGGCACCCTCGAAGATCGCGCCCCCGTGCGCCCACAACCGTCAACGTCACCCGCGCCCCGCCCGCCCGCGCGCGAGCAAAGGCGGCACAGGGCCAGGCACGCGCGCACAACAATGCGAGCAGACGAGTCGACACGCACATCGAGATACGCGCCGATGCCCGCGCTCGCCGCCCCGTTGCGGGCGGCGTCTTGCGCGGGCGGGGGCAGCCCAGGGCCCGCGAGGATGCGCGCGATGCGCGCCGCGCAGAGCGCGTCGACCGCGCACGCGACGCGTGCGGCCCACCCTTCTGCCTCCGCGTCGTCCCCGTCGCCGAGCCCCGTCGCTTGCTGCTGTCCATGGCCCTGCAACCGAACGTCTGTCAGCACCGCATACATCATCGCGCACACATCACGAAAGAAAGAAGGGGCGTAGTCAGCAGAACAGGGAGGCGGACGCGTAGCCGCGCCGCATCAGATCGCCCCGCGGGCTCGCGTATCGCAAAGGCGGGCAGCCTAGGAAGCCTAGGGCTGCCCCGCTAGGGAGCATCGGGCGGACAATGCGCAGGGCCGCCGCTTTGTTCGCCGGATGCAGCCGTCAATGGCAGGCGGCGTCGCCAGCGTGCGGGATAGGCGTATGTGTACGGCGTATGAACTGTATATGGGCGCCCTCAGGGGCAAATGAAAGCACGGCGCAGATGAACATGGGGGGCGGGGTATTACCTGTGCGTCGCGTGCATTTCTGCTGCTGGTGTCCTCGTATTCGTCGTCTTCGGCCATCGCGTCCGCGCGCTGCTCGAGCCGCACGACGGCGTGCGCGACGCGTTCGAGGGCCCCCGTGCCCGCGTGCGGCGGGAGCACCGCGCTCGCCAGCGCGACGAACAGCGAGTGCGAGAGCGCGCCGTCCGCCGTCACGAGCATGCCGTCCGAGGCAACGTTCGCCACGAGCGCAGAGTCCGCCCAGCCGGCCCACGCGGGCCACTGTGCGTCGGCCGCACGCGCGGCGGGGAGCGCGGCGGCGACGTCCGCGCGCGAGAACGTGAGCACGTCGTGCTCGTTCGCGTCGAGCGCGAAGCCGTAGTGCACGAGCAGCGCCGCGTTTGCGAGCGCGCCGTACGTGTTGAACACCTCGCTGCGCGCGGGGATGTGCGTGAGCGCGTGCATCGTCACCGTGTCCGCCTCCGCCTCCGCGGGCGGGTCGTCGTGCGGGTCGTCGTGCGGGCAGGCGGCGAGCGCGCCGCACGTCGGGCAGACGTGGTAGTCCGCCTGTGCGTCATGGGATAATTAGAAGGCGGTGGCCAGTGGGCGTGCGGGCGACGGACCTCGAGCTGGACGTGGTTCTCGGCGGCGTGGTTGAAGCTGCTCGAAGCACGGCGGACGCAGATAGCGAGGCCAGGCGCCGAGCGAACGACGGGGTCAATTGGAATTACACAGCAAGGTTTGCGGGCGGCGTGGGTGCGGCGGAGAATGTTCCACGCGTTGCGTC
Organism: Auriscalpium vulgare; assembly: GCA_019915015.1. Taxonomy (NCBI): domain Eukaryota; kingdom Fungi; phylum Basidiomycota; class Agaricomycetes; order Russulales; family Auriscalpiaceae; genus Auriscalpium; species Auriscalpium vulgare. The sequence continues at coordinate 165,911 of JAHBBC010000002.1, forward strand.
ATAGCAGATAAGGCGAGCGACGCGATGATGCACATTTAGGACAAGTCAGCGGGGGACAAGAAATGAACGGGCGAAGCACGCACGCGTCGGCGACGGGCACCATCGCGAGCCCGTGGTACGCGTCCACGACGAACGCCCGCGCAGACACCAGCGCGCACGCCTCCACGAAGCCCCCCACGTCGCGCGCCGCCCCCGCGCCGTGCGCCTGCGCGAGGAGCGGCGCGGCGACTGTCTCGAAGAACGCGTGCACCGCGGCCTGCGTCCGTGGACCGTGTTTGTGTGCGCGCGCACCGACAGACGGGACGTGGTTTGATGGGGGTTCATTTCGGCAGCGCGCACGGAGGTTGCACCGCAGGGGCGGGGCGCGTCGAGGCGGGGCGGCCGAGACCGACGGTGATTCCGTCAGACGCGGCGGGTCGAGGCGGGCAAAGGCGAAGGAAGTCGAAGGCGGCGCGGCAGGCGCGCGGCACGTCATGCGATAGCGACGATAGGTTATTATGATTTTATGATTGTGATGCACAGGCGCGCACGAAGCCGCCGTGTCCATTGTTCGTCGTCGGCAGGCATGGCGTGGCGTGCGGGCGTTGTGCGCGGCGTTCGTTGTGAACCGCGAGCGGCAACGGGGGTCGCGAAGGGGCGATGGCAGGAATACCGTGGGGAGGCAGGAGAAGATCAGCGCGAGCGGGGGCGCGGGTGTGGGTGCACGCACGACGGTCGGGGTTTGCGCGGACGAGAGCAGGGCCTGGGCCTCCGTCCCGCGCAGCCACGCGCGCGCGAGGCTGCCGTCGCGATCCTCTGCATCGGGCTCTACGCCGCGGTGTCTCTCCCTCTCCGCCTGTGCGACGCCGCCGGGCTGCAAGTGGGAAGGCGACGCCGCGGGTGGGGCGCGCGCTCTCGGGTGGGAGGCGCCCCAGAAGAGCGCGACGCCGTCCCAGGACGCGCGGGTCGGCAGCGTCTGGAGGTACCCGGCCCAGCGGGACGCGGCCCCCCGCAGCCTGCGACGCGTTCGGGTCAGCTCGTGGCGCGTCGCACGGACGGGGGGCACAACGTACCGCTCCGAGTGCAGCGCGAGCGCGAGCGCGAGGAGCGCGTCGGGGCCGTGCGGGGCGTGCGGGATGTGCGGGGCGAGGGCGCACGCACGCGTGGAGAGGACGGCGGACTTTGGGATGGCGACGACTGCCGGCAGGGTTGGTGACGGCCGTGGAGGCAGGCGAGAACGGCGGCGGCGGCGTCAAAGGAAAAGAAGGCGGGCGTGTGCATGATGATGGAGACGGCAATCAGCACTGGGGCTCGATCAGAGGCGGGGGAAGGATCGGAAGACGTATGCTGGGCAAGTCGTAACGCCAACTCGGTGCGCCGTCAGACGCGGGCGGCGGCGCAGAACAGAAGGTAACGGAAAGGGAAGACGGCGTGTCGTAAGATGAGAACATCGTCGACGTTGCGTGGCATCGTCGGGCGGGCGGGGGGCGAGCACAGCGAGGGACTGACTTACGTGGGGACAAGGGCGGCACCGCGCGTCCACGCGTGTGCACCGCCAGACCGCTCTCAGCATCCTCCACCAGCTCCAGGTCCGCGCTCACCGTGATGCCCTGCGTCGCGCACCACGCCAGCAGCGTGTCGACGCGGCTCGACGTCATTCGCGCAGGGGGGTTGGCGAGATGCAGGATGGTTTGAATACGCCGCGGTCGTGGTCGCGGTGTGAAGGCAAGGAGGCGGACGCTACGACACGGTCACGCTACAAGACACGCGAGGTTCTTCCGCCCGCCCACAGTAGCATTAAATTATGTAGATAATTTGAGATACGCATACACGACGCAGAGCCTCGGTCGCGGGGTCCTACTCGCTCTTGGCCGCCTTGGCCGCCTGCGCGGCCTCCTCCGCCACGATCTTCGCCAGCTCGCGCGCCTCGACGCGGCGCGCCCACTCCTGCCCGCCCTGCGATGCGCACACGCACAACGTCAGCCATTCCCCATCAGATCAGCGCACAGGGGAGAGGCGCACCTGGAGCACGAGCACGAGCCCGAGCAGCGCCATGTTCACGACGTTGCCCGCGGAGAGAATGCGCAGCGCGTCGACCTGGTCGTCGCGCGTGTCGACGTCCTTGATCGGGTTCGCGACCGTCTGCAGCGCGGGGATCGTCACCGTCGTGTACATCGCCACGCCGAACACGAACGCAGCTGCGAGTTAAAAATTGAAAAATTCGCGTCAGCGGGGCGCGGGCAGGGCACACGGGCGGGGCGCACCGAGCGAGCCGCCGTCGAAGAACACCGCGCTCTCGTCCCACTTGTGCAGCTTGCCGATGAGCGCGAGGATGCCAACGCCAACCATCGCGTGCAGCGTCGCCTGTGACCGACACCACGTCAGCCCGCTGTGCGCTGGCGGCAGCCGTCGCACCACGCACCTTTATCGCGGGCGGGGCATTGTAGAAGGTGTCGTAGAACTGGAAGGCGTCGACGACGGTCTCGTCGGTGAGGGTGACGAAGAGCACGCGGTGGTCGACGTTGAAGCAGGCGAACAGGACCCCTGAGCGTGCGGGGAGGTCAGTACTAGTCGGTGGCGGGCGGGGGCGGGGCGCTGCTGACCGATGAAGAAGCAGGTGGAGGCAAGGACGGCAGCTTGTCGGAAACCCATCGTGTGGACGCAAGTGCAGCTGCGATGTCGGATATTCTCTTCCTCTTTGCTGTGACGCGGCACTTTCTCACGCGCACTACGCGTCCTAGTCACGTTCCCACCTACAACACAAACACAACCGCCCACCAGCCATGCAGTTATGCCAAGCGCGTACGTATATACATGTATGCACAACAGTCAGATCGTACTATATAATAAAAACACACAACAACGGGTAACCTGAAGCGTGCCACAACCAATGCATCGATGCGCGGGTATACAGTGATGAAGAAATATTATGAGACAAATGGTCATCGTCGCGCGGACATAATCAGTACGGATCGCGGTCAAGAGAGATGCGCGGGGTGCAGGGCGGGGGACAAGAAGCCAAAATATACACAACGGGCACGCACGCCTACCGCGGCGTCTGCATGGGCGACGCGTCCAGCAACCCATTTGTTGTCGTCACGCCGTGCCCGTGCCCGTGCCCGCGCTCGCTGCTCCCGCCGCTGCTCCCGCTGCCCTGCCCCGCCGGCGACGGCCGCGGCGAGAGCGGCAGGCCCATCGCGCGGCTGTGCCGGCGCGACTCGCCGATGCGGATGTTCAGCCCGCGCGTCGCCGCGACGTGCGCGATGCGCGTCGTGCGCGACGACGCCTGCGGCTGGTCCGCGCCGGACGACTCGCCGAAGCTCTGCGGGCTGTCCTTCCCGCCCGAGTCCGCGTCTGTCGTCTCCGTCGTCTCTGTCCCGCTCCCGTCGTGCAGGGACAGCTCCTCGCCGTCGTCCGAGTGCCCGTCCTCCTCGGGCGCTGCGCGTCAGCACACACACGCGGCAGGGCGCAGCGCGAAGGAAACAAGGTTTGCAGACGCGCGCGGGGACGGGCAGGACAAAGAAGCGAAGCAGGACAAGGGCGGGAGAGAAGCTCGTCAGCGTTTCACCGCGATAGAGTTGGATACGCAGGCACGCACCTGAGAGCTTGCGCCCCCCGAGCCCCAGCAGCTGGTCCGCAGCTGCGTCTGTGTATTGGCGCGAGTTGCGCCGCGAGAGGTCCGCCTCGTCGTCCGGCGCACGCTCTGCGTCCCGGAACACCGCGTTGCCGCGCTCGTCAATGGCGAGCTCCTGCGCGGTCTCTTCCTCCACGTTGAACACACGGTTAAACTCGCCCAGCATCAGGCTGAACACGCCCGCGGGGATGCCCAGCGTCGGGCTAAATACAATCCCCACGTTGCGCATCGTCATCTTGTTGATGTGCGCGTTCTGCACAATCAGGATCAGATGCGCCGTCAACGCTCGCAGTAGGCTATAGTTCGCGAGCGGAAGCATTGCGATGAGCCGTGAGAGCTCCAATATGCGTTCTTGCGGGTCTACAAGGTCTGTAGGCCCGATGACGCGGGAAAGCAGTGACGTGAGCACGGCAGATGCGCGATGATAGCAGAAGAGTGTACCCACCCATGACGGCGAGGAAGCGCATGTGCAGGTCCCGAGTAAGGATGCTATGCGGCAAGTCGCGGAAGAAAGTCTTGAGCAACCCCGCGATGGCATGCGGGTCCCAAAACTCGTCCGATGCCAGCAGGTCCACGTCGCCCTCTGTATACGCGCCAGCGATAACGCAACAACACATTCATTCAGTGAGCGGCGTGTTCCAGGAATCTCGCAAAACAAAGCACAGGTACGCACCGGCGTTGAACTTGTCTTTCAGCGACTTGATCACGGCAGAGCTTCCGCTCAGCCGGTAAATGCCCTCCTCCTGGTCCGCCTCCTTCGCCTCGAGGTACTGGATGCATCGGAACACAATGGAAGGCAGGCTCGCAATCTGCGCAACCTCGAGTGATTCCTCAATTGTCACGCCGAACACGGCGCGGGGGACATGCGTGACAGGAGGAGGCTTCTCTGCGCCTGTTGACAAAGGGTTGTGGCTCCGTTAGCGTCAAATCTCCCCAGGCGTGCATGACAGCGACCGACGTACCGCCCTGGCGCCATCCCCAGCCAAACATGCGCGACTTGGCCTTGTCGCGGCGCTGCTCCGCCTGTGCGGCACTCTCGTCCCGCGGCGCGTCCTTGCCGCCAAACTTGTACCCTGCCGGGATAGGCGTGCCGTTCATCGGGCCCGAGATCTTCACCTTGCCGTTCATATCGGGGCGCGGCTCGCCTAAGGGCGAGGGCGCGCGCTGCGGGTGCGGGTGTGGGTGCTCGGGCGTGGTGGCGTGCACAGGCGAGCTCTGCACGGGGTCGAGCTTGGGGTGGAAGGACGTGCGCCGCGCGGCCTGGCGCGTGCGCTCTGGCGACGGCGCGTGGCGCGTGGGACGTCCGCCTGCGTTGGGCGTGCCGGCGGGCGATCCCGCGAGATCCGGGTAGTGTCCGAGCTCCGAGTTCGCGCGTGGCGGCCCGAGCGCAGCGGGCACGAAGTCGCTGCCCGCGCCGTCGAGCGGCGAAGGCGTAGGCAGCGACGAGGACAGCGGCGACTCGCCCGTGGGCGCGGAGCTGCTCACGCCTGCTTTATCGAGCAGGCGCCGTGCGGTCTGCGCGTCCGTGTACGCGCGGTCTGCGTCGCTCCCCCGCACGGGGCTCCCGCTCTCGTATGGCGGCGCGTGGAACAGCTTCGCGTTCACGGAGTCCGGTGCGAGATGCGCGATGGGCACTGCGCTGCTGATCGCGATCTCATCCTTGAGGGAGGTCGCGCGTCCTGTCGTGCGCCGGTCGCGCAGTGTTGAGGGGGACTCGGCGGGCGTGCTCGAGCTGGTCGACGAGCGCGGCTGGTAGGAGGAGGAGGAGACAGACGTGTTGATGGAAAGGCTGCTCAGCGCGCCGCCAGACCCGGCTTCATCATTATACGAGCCCGACACGTAGCGCACGAGCATGTCAACCCAGTCGTCACGGTCTTGGTCGCTTTCAGCGCAGAGGACGTGCCTGTGCGAGTTCGCCGCACCGCGCCTGGGTTCGATGATGAGGAACGCGTGGCGGTACTCGCCTTCCTCTTCGGTCTCCCGTCGATCTGTGGGCCGCTGTTGGCGTCCGATTTGTGCGCCAGTGATGGGTATTGAGCCCAGGTGCGTGCCGCCGCGCTGCACAACAGGTTCAGTTACTATGAGCAGAGACAATAGACAGGCCACGCACGTTTTCGTAGTACTCTAACGACGGTCCCTGCACGACGAAGAAGCGCGTCTTCCACCCGCCAAAATTCTTCCCGCGCTTCGTCAGGTAGCCCTCCTTATAGCCTTCTCTTGAAACAGGCTTGTTTGTCTCCTTGATGATATCCGATGTAAGGAACGCAATGATTTCGTCGTTGCTCTTCACCGGCAGGTCGATCAGCGCCTGTACGTACTTTTCCAATACGGACTGTACGCCCATATGTTAGCAACGAACGGCAGGAACAAGATACAAATGACATGTATACCTTGCGCTGATCGACTTTCGAAGGTGCATGATCCTTCCACAGTTTTCCATCAGGCAGACTCGGAACACGTTTACTGACGTTCTTCCCGTATCGCGCACGCACGCGCTGGTCGAGACCGAGCACGTCGCTGTACAACTTCTCCACTGCCCATGGCTCCTTCCCCGAGCCCGGCGCGACCACGACGACAAACGACAACACGTCCTTCCCGCGGTCATTTGGCCGGATCGTCGACGCTGTCACGTTGATGCGCGTGCGCGGCAGGTCGTGAGGGAGCAAAGGCAGGGCGCGGAAGTGAGGCTGCCCGCTCCCCTCGGGGATGACGGACTGGAAGGCGGATATTGTCGACGCGTGCGGGTTGTATGCGGCTGCGGTCGGCGTGGTCGGCGTCTCGGCGACAGGCTCGCGCAGGTGTGCATGCTGCTCGTGAGACGCGCCGGATCGTGCGTGCGACTGCGAGTGACCGTCGCTGCTCCCTGGGTGCGACGTCGGCGGCAGGGGGAACTCGTCGACTTCCGGGACGAAACGTCGCTGGTCCTGCGGCGGCGGTTCTGGGAAGCCCTCCGGGGCGGGCCCGCGTTCCTGCGAGGCCTCGTAGAGGCTGTCGTCGTCCATATCCAGGAACTCGCCGTCCGACACCTTGTCGGTCGGAGCTGGCGCGTCGGGCACGCGCAAGGGGGAGTCAGTGCGCGGGGGCTGCAGCTCTGCGGGCGGCAGTCGCGGGGACGAGTGCGTGCGGTTGTGGAAGGCGGGCGGGTGCTGTGGGCTGGGGAGCGGGGAGTCGCCCATGGCGGATATGTACTGCCGCGCTTCGTCTGGGAGGGAGATGCGCGACTCGCGCGAGAGGGCGGACGGGCGGACGGGCTGCGGTTGGAGCTGCGGGTTCAAGGTGGACGGGGACGGGGCATATGTGAGGTCGGTGTTCGAGGCGAACGAGTCGGAGGGGGAGTGTGCGGGAGACGTGCCGGCGGCGGACCCGTTGGACAGCTCGGAGAACGGGGACAGGCCTGGATGGTTGGGCGAGGTGGTGGTTGCCGAGGAGGGAGGGAGGCTGGCGGATTTTGGGATCTGGAGCGGTCGCGTCGGCGGGAGTTTGTGTGTGTGCGTCGCCGAGGTGGGCACCGAGTCCGCGCGCGTTGCCACGGGCGAGCCCTCTGGCGAGCGGGAGCCGCTGGGTGAGATCGTGACAGTGGGGCGAGTAGCAGACCACGAGGGGGTAAGTGAATGCGAGGATCCTGAACATGATCAGAACGCCACACGGACAGCGTCAACGGGAAATGCACACCTGTCTCGTCCGACTGATGGCGCACAGGGTTGGGCCGCGATGCGCTGGGGGAGGCAGTCGCGGCAGCGCCGCGTTTCGCGCCGTGTGCAGCGGCAGCCTTGCCAACCTTGTCGCGCTCGCGATAGGATTTGACGACGGCGTCTGTGTTCTCGCCGAGGGCGTGAAGGCGGGACTTGTAGGCGTCGCGTTCGCTGCGGACGCGGTCGAGGTTCTTTTGTGCCTCGATATATGCGGCGCGGGACTTCTCGATGACCTTCCAGAGCTGTGCGTTCTGGGAGGAGAGGGTGTTGCGCTCTGGGATGAGCTGGTCGAGGGCGGCGAGCGGTGGATCGGGTGCGGCTGCGTGGGCTGCGAGGAGGGAGTCGAGGGCGACGGGGCTGGAGAAGGCGGCGGGGGTCATGGAGGAGGCGGAGGCGGAGGGGCGGGGTGTCGCGGGGGAGTGGGCGGCGAGGTCATGATGGCGGCGGGGCGGGGTTGCTGTGAGAGCGCTGCTCATCGCGGGGGGCGGGGGACGTGGTTGCTGTCGTGGAGGAGGGGGCGCCGGGGTGGTGGTGGTCGCTGTGTGCGGGTGGGCTGGGGGTTGCTTGTGGGTGACGGCGCGGGCTCGTCGGGGAGGTGACGCCCTGCGGTGATATGGAGGGCGTCCGAGCGAAGAAGAGGAGGAGAGGGAAATGATGGGTGCGAAAAGATCAGCAAGGCGTCGCGCGTCGCCTGATTGGCTCCCCGCACTCGTCTGCCCGCGCCTGACGTATTCTATCACTTGCGATCCGTGGCCCCCGTTGCCGTCCGCGACCAATAAGCCGCTCGAGTCCCAGCCGCCGCCGCCGCCACCGCACGCGTCTTCGTCCCCCAAGTCCACTCACACAACGCCCTCGATGCTGCCCCCCCATCGTCGCCCGCCCCGCCCTTCGCGGCCGCTCTCCATCGGATTCGCACCCGCGGCGCCCCACGCGCGCGGCCTTTTCTCGCCGTCGCCGTGCCTCGTCGTCGTGCTCCGGCCCGCAGATATACTGATCTCGATCGCTCATTGGCCAGATGACCCTGATGCGCATCAGAGCCAGAGCTTGCGCGCTGGTGGCAACTTGAAGTACACCAGGCTGCACGGGTGGTGATGAGAGCACAGTTTCAACGATCCGAATATGGCGCGGACATGGGAGATATCAAAGTCGCGAGCATCGCCTCCAACCTAGTGGCTATGTCCGAGCCCAACAACGAGTTGGAATTCACGCTAAGGCATCATGCATCAACCAACGCTGTCCTTGGCCCGTGGTCCACGCAATCAAGCGAAACAAACAGCACCCTTGTGTGATATTTCCCTGTGCACTTGATCGCCATCTTACAACAAAATACTGTGACGCGCGTCGACATGCCGTATGTACCGCCCTCTCTGCTGGCAATTGGCACGACCCCCACGGTGATCCGCTGATCCCACGATGTCGACGAGGCGGGTCTTCGACAGACGGGCAACGGACGTCGACGAGTTCAAGAAATTGTATATGATATAGAATGTACACATGCAACGACATCTCCGGTGAGTAGTACACTGTCTCAATCAAACCAGCGCAGCGCGATCGCGATGGCGGGATAGGCAGCGAGCGACGGGTATGAGCGTACCGTTTTGACCGCGTGTTCTGCAAACGCGGTGTACGTCTCCAATGCCGTCGGTTTGGCCTCGCTTCGCAGAGCCTGTGGGGGTTGGCATCAGTAGAGTGAATAAGAAATGGATGGGAAAGGGTACCTCGAGGTTCTCTCCCAGCGCCGCGAGCATCCGCGGGAGGAGTGCGAGCTGCGATGCGGCCGTCCCGGGGTCCGCACGGCGGCTCTGCGCAAGCACGACGTTGAAATTGCGGCACACGGCTGTGCATCTCGTCAGCCGACGCCAGATGCAAGGAGAAGCGAGACACGCACCCTCGAACGCCGACCGGCGCAGCGTCTGCAGAAGCCTGTCCGACGCGCCCACATCCAGCAGCCCGTCCAGCACCTCCTCCGGCAGGCCGCTCAGGAGCGGCGGCGGGCCATTGTCGGCCGTCCTGGCGAGCAGTGTACCGAGGTAGCGCGCGGCGGAGGCGAGGTCCGCGGCGACGAGCGCCTCGAGCCACACGTGCAGATGCTGGTCTTCGTATTCCTGGAGCTGCGTGAGTGATTGTCTACAGAAAACACGAAGGGGAGGGCGGACCTTGTAGGAGGACGGGTCGAGCTCGAGCAGCGCGAGCATGAACTTGACCGCGACGCGTCGCCGCCATGCAGTGTCGCCGATGCGGCCCCACGAGTATGTGGCCACGTAGAAGTACATCGACCAGTCCTGTGCCCTCCATCAGCAGCCGTGCTTTGCAGACAAATAGGGCCGGTGCGCACCTGCTTCCCGCCGCGCACGCAAATGTGGGCTGCTGTGACCCAGCAGTCGACCCAGCGCTCCATCGCGGCGCGGTGCCGCTCCGAACCGGCGACTGTGTCGCCCGAGTACTGGCTCACGAGGCGTACAGCACAGGGCCACTGTCGCAGCGACAACCTGGAGTTATTTAGCCACCATCACCACATGGTCACTCGGCTGCTTGGTGGCAGGAAACTCACCTGCGTGAGGACCTGTATGGGCGTGTCAATAGGTGGCGGCGACGGCCCTGCATCGCTGCCAAGCGCGCGCAACAACTCCGGGTCGTCCAGTCGAGTCGAGTTCGGGCTGCCCGTAGTCGTCCTGGCTTTCGACCTGCGCACCCCGCCGGCGCGGGCAGCGCGTCGAGCAGGGCGTCCAGAAACACTCGAAGCGCGTTCTGCACGGCGTCTGCGACACTGGGCGAATTCAAAAGATCCGTCGGCGCGGAGAGGAGGGCGCGCGACGCAGCCTGTGAAGAACTAGTGAGTATGGGGATGGTAAATGCGGTTGTGGGAGTCCGTACCGCGCTGGAGGAGCTCGGGGCGCGGGCACGCAGCGGCGACTCCGTCCGGGCCAGCCATTGATGCGCGCACCCACTTAGCGTAGGAGTTGGCAGGAGCTTGGTGCCCTCTTTCGCGCGCGCGCGCCGTTGCTCAACCGCTCCGCGCCGCTCTGTGTCCGCCGCCGTGCCGTCGTGCTCGGCAACGAGAATGTCCGCCATTTCCGCCGACCAATCTAACAATTCGTTGAGCGGCAGGCGGAGGTGGAGCGCCTGCAGTGCGAGATGCGCGAAGCCCTCAATGTATATTTCCCGCGGCACGCCTGCCGCCGAGGCAAAGTCCAAAAAATGTCGGGCGGTGGAGAGGGCGTTGGCGGAAATTGCTGGGGGACGGATGCACGTGGATGGCGACTGCCACCGCGCTGAATCGATTGTATAGCATCGAGAGCTCGTGCTTCTCTGGGAACTCGACGTTGCTGAACTGCACGGACGTCACAGGCATCGCGGTCAGGAGCTTCTTGACTTTCTTCGCGTACTCCGATGCGTCGCCCGTGTCCGCGCCGGGAACCTTTATCGCCTCTGCCGACGCCACTACGAGCTTCAGGAATAACGTGAACGCGCTGTCGCCTGCGCCATCGCTCGCGAGCGCGCCAGCCTCGCGCTCTTCGAGGAACGCGAGGAAGCCGGGCCTTTCGCGCGCCAAGTCCGCAAACTTGCGGGTCCGGAACACCACCACGATGCGGTTGAACATCGGTGCAGCGCCATCACCGAGGCGCCAGTGCCAACGTTGGACGAGGAGGTAGCACCGGTACACGATGAGCCGCACATAGGCGTCGCGCAACCGCACCACCTTGCGCGCGAGCTTCTTGTCGGCTTCCAAGTCCCCGTCCAGCCGGATGCGGTCGAGCGCAAAGCAGACGAGGTCCCAGGCGGCGGGTGCGCGGAGTGTGGAGGTGGAGTACCCGTGCGCGGAGAACTGCGAGAGCGCACAGATGCCGAAGATGATATGCCAGGTGTCTTCGCTCGCTTGCAGGTCGTGGTGGGAAGCCCCGCGGGCCGTCAGGACCTGCTGCACTGGACCCCATATAGTCGGGAGGCGGAGTGCGGCCGGTGATGGCGGGTCGTCGGGTGGCCTGTGAGTAAGGTTGATAAGACAAATCCACAATTCGGCGACACATGCGTCAGCGCTGTAGGTGCCCATGCGGACGTTTCCTGCGAGTGCGGGCTCTAGGGCTTTCTGCATGCCGAAGTCGATCAGGCGGTGCACGAAGGCAATCATGCGAGCCTCAATCACCACTCCGCACTCTTCGTCGACGGGTTTCCCGCGGCACGAGCCCCGGATAACCAGTTCCAGCGCAAACCAATACAGACGAAAAAGGGCGCGTTGAGTTGGGACGATCCGTTGATTTGCGTATCGCCGCGCGCGATGAGAGTTCCGCTGACTTCCAGCAGTGACGACCACAACAAAGGATATTGATCATCAGACATCGTTGCAGCCATCCAGGAGGCAAGCAGACAGATCGTGTGCAACGTTGCATCGAACGTAACAAATTCGTCGGCACGGAACGAAGTCGCACTGTCGAAGATATAGTCTGAGGCGGATTGGAGGAAGACGATGAAATCAGGGACAGAGGCTGTATGCTCCAGACGGCCGCTGGGGAGAACACAGTCGGGCGGGGGATTCTCCAGGCGGCCACCGTGGACAAGTCTGAGCAGCTCGTGTAGCCAACCTCTCCCTGTGTAGCTATCAGGGCCAAACGCATGTCCTATTGGCAGGAACGGGACGCCCAAGTCGGCTGTGACACGTTTGAGGGTTTTGTCTTCAGGCGGCGCAGACACTTGGGCGACAGGAGCGGGTGTTGCCATTGATGGAAGGGCGTCGGACTGGATGCCCTGTCGCCCAGGCTCAAGGTACGTCCGCAGATCCTGCTGACGGTACGGTCTGTAGCCCACCGGCACGAGTGCGGGGGCAGCGGGGGCGGGACCCACGAGTGCGTTGGATGCTACAGAAGGGTGGCGGGATAGCGGTGTACGTGTGCGTGCCGGCGCGAGAGCGTTGTGCAGCTCCGAGTCTTCCATGTCAATTGTGATCGCGTTGCGCCTTTCCAACCGTGAGACTACGCGATTGTTGGTCTCAAATGTGGAGAGGCCATGCGTGCGCCCCCGCTTGTCGAGGCGCCTCCGTTTGTGCGTTCTAGTCGTCTCGTGGTGCTCGACGGGGTAAGAGTCTGTGCAAGGTGAGCAAACTGCAGCACACCGGAGATGCAACTTAACTTACCGGTTCCCTTTCGCTTCGTGCTCGTGGACGTCTTGTTCTTGTCGGTCATACCCCTGCGCGGGTGAGTAGAGTGCGTGGTAGGCCTTGTGTGTCGGATAGTAGACTGTGCCTTCGACCGCGATTTGGTGGAGGTGAGTTTGGGTTTTGACCTGTGATTAGACTGTGCCCTCGGCCGCGACTTGACGGAAGTGGGCTTGGGTTTAGAAGAATTAATTGGCTTTGACGTGCGTGAGCGCCCAGCACCTATGGACACCGATTATCCTCAATAGCTGATCCGTCCGAGAGTGAGATCACATCATCAGACTCCTCGGCCTCGTCGTCGTGCAAAGGATATGCCTGTATCGGAGGGGAGCGAGAAGCGTGTGAGTCACCGGAAACAGGCATATCATCGGCGTTGGGCTCAAGACTGGCTGGCTGGCTCAGCTCAGAGTCGGAGCGTTGGGACAAAGCTTCTGCCTCTTGCAAACCTCGCAGATCCTCTTCAGAGTTATGAGACGATTGCACATCTCGTTGAGACGTCGATGAGGTATTCTCTCCTGCTGGTTGGTGCGGTGGAGACGACATTGGCCAAGAATGTGCGCGATTATCAGGACTGCAAGACTTGGGGACATGGAAGCCTGCGAAGGGACCCACACCGGATACTTCACTGTCGCTGCTTGAGTCGAGGTATGCGGATGGTAACCATCGCAGGCGGTCCGGCGACGGCGCGGACTTGCCATTGCGTTGCTCTTGTCGGGGCGGTGCTGCAATTTGTCTTTTTGAGGCATCCGGTCGAGGATGCTTCGTCTTATCGTGCCGTCTCCTTTCTCTGACCGCAGGAGGCGCATCGTCTGGGTCCTCCTCGCCAAATTCTTGGCTCTCCAGCAAGGGAGAGCCTCGTCGGACACGATCGCTGGTGACTTGACTATGGCGTCTGGATTGTCCTTCAGGGCATGCTTGTATATAGCCTGGTCGTAAGCGTATGGCTGCTTCTGCCGCAATGCGCGTGGACGCAAGGAGTAGCGGCCGACGTGTTCTTCCGGGGGTGGAATATCAATGATAATATCAGCGTCAATATCAGCGTGGGGCTCGGCGGGAGTATCCTGAGTGACGGATGGGAAGATTGCGGAAGGAGTGTGGCAGGCATAGAGAGAGAGAGTGGGTCGGGGAAGGAGACGGCGGTGAGAGGCTAACAGGTCCTTGACGGGGGGAAGACACCGAGGATAAAGTGCAGAAGTGGGACGACAGTGATGCCTTGAGGGGAGATACGGCCGTGTGTGGGGAGGATGACGGCTGGGCGGGTGGGTTCCGATATTTCCATGAGTCGGCGGCCTGGGTCGATAGATGAGTAAGACACATTTGACCTGCCTGCACTTACATCGTCCGTTCCAAAGGCAAGTAGATCATCCACATCCATTATTGCTGTCTCCGAGCCATCATGGCCCGGGCTTGGCTTCTGGGAATCTAACCCAGTCAGACACTGGCGTACACGAGGCAAACGCGTACGCACATCCTCTTCCTGGCCAAGCATGAGCTCATCATCGTCCCCCGCGTTTACAGAGAGACCTGGAGATTGGGCTATGTGCTCCAGGTTGCGTGATGAATCGGGTGGTAAGGCGGCCGCGCGCGCGACCAGATGATGGAGAACGTCTGCATGCGCTCGTATTGCGGCGGTCGCGAGATCCCAGTAGAGCGGATTAAGGGCATCTATGGCGTCGCGTTCGTCGACATCTGAAGACTCCTCGACATCTGAGTGAGCGGACATGTGTGTGGTGAGAACGAGCTGGACAGGAAAGACGCGGAGTCACGACAAGTGACGTGACAGCAATCACCTGATTGTGACTGCCCGTGTCACAATGGATATAGCGCGAACGGCCCGGGCGGCAACGGGACAATAGCCGCCATCGCGGTTCTCTAGATCTGTGCATTGTTGCGACATACGCTTCTCTCTTACCACCTTCATACCCAACCACAACCAGCGTCTTCACTTCTGCATTACACAGCTGCCAAGCCACCTTCATCGCCAGCTCACAGCCAGCTCACTATGCCGTTCGACCCTTCCGAGTCGCGCGACGCGGACATCCGCATGTCATATCAGTCCATCATACAAGAGGGTTCTCTGAACTGGTTTGCCGCCCCTCAAAGTCCCTCTCCGCGACAGAATTCTCATGCGATCTCCCTGTGTATATAGGTTGCTACTGAGCTATGGCAAGGTACGTTTCCCAGCGCTCAGTGTGCTCCGTTCACCCCTCGAAACTCGCCGGCAGTGGTCTGCGGGTCTCAAACTCGTTGCTGCCGGTTCGCAAGGTCTCAACGAGTTGAAAGAACACGTAACATCTGACGAGGTTCACTTTGCTTTTGTCCGCGAGCACGTTGACGGGGAGAACTTCTTGGTGATTGTTGCATACATTCCCGACAAGATTTCGGGCTTGCGAAGAGGTATGGTGTCTCTGTTCTGTTGTGTCACTTTGAGGGCTTCACTAATGTTGTGAAGCGAGAGCATTTGTCACCTCGAGGACAGTGCAGTCTTGGTTCAAGGTGAGAACATCTCCAGGCATCATGATCTCAGCTGTATGCCAATCTCACGCACACAGGCCCATCAAGGCATGCTCACCATTTCCCATATGGACCGCCTGAACCCATCCTCAGTCATGGCAGCCGTCCGGTCTCCCAGTACCGGCGGTCGTGACTCACGCTCGCCATCGCGCACACCTCCACCAGCCGTACACTCAGCCGCACCCACCTCCCCTCCCCACTCGTTTCCCGGCTTTCTCGTCCCCACCCAATACTGAAAAGGCACTCCCACACGCCCCTTACCCATCAGTTGACCTGGTGCGGCGCGTACAGTCAGACAGCCCACCTGTGTCGCGCTTCCTCCCGCCAGAGGAGCGCGCGCGCCGACGGCAGTCGATGCAGCGGCGTGCTGTGATTGAAGAGCGCGAGGCCATGCGAGCGGAGGCAGATCGCCAGGCCCATATCAAGGCCCAGAAGGCTGAGATCTTGCGGCGCTCAGAAGAGGAGGATGCGCGCCGGCGCGCTTCCCTCGAGGAGGAGCTTCAGAGGCGCAACCTGACCCGTGCGCAACGCGAGGCGGAGGAACGTGAGGCGGAAGCCGAGCGCGTGCGGCAGAAGGAGGAAAAGCGCCGCCACGACGCGGAGAGGCGGCAGGCAGAGCAGCGGCGGATAGAGGAGTGGCGTGCGGAGGAGGAGCACCGCGTGGAGGAGCTTGCGCGGCAGGAGGCGCTGTTCCAGGAGCTCGCGGCGGAGAGGCTGAAGGACGCGAGCGCGGAGGCCGTGCGCGAGAAAAAGGAGAAGGTTAGGGCAGGGACTCAAGTGCTGATGAGCGGGTGGGTGACGATGCAGTCGGCGCCGTCGCTTGTGTGGAAGCGGAGGTACTTCCAGCTGACGAGCACATCGATGAAATTGTATAAGAGCGAGAAGGTACGCTTGCGCGTCAATTATACGCCAACGTTTCTCATACATCAGCAGGACATGTCCCATCCGCTGGAAGACCTGAATCTGCGCAACGCGCTTAGCGCTGTGAACGAGTGGTACCAAGGATTTGAAGACCTGCGTGCCATCCCGCATTCGTTTGGCCTCGTGTTCCGCGATGGGAAAGAGAGCCTGTCGATGTACACTGACTCCGACCACGAAAAGGCGAGTTTCAACTGCCGGAAACTGCCATTTGCTCTGCTCATCGTTTCATGCAGTACGCTCTGATGGGGTTCTTGCTCACCTACACGTAGACGCCGTTTTCTTCTGGTCTCTCATCTGATCTAGTATACCCTGGACTGTATTTGTTTTGTCTGAAGTATACCCCCGGAGCTGTAGCGCTATCTGTCCGCATAGTTGTTATGATATTAGTAATCTTGTCACTGCACACCTTGCCACGGAAGGGACACCGACAAATATTGGCCTGCACGACGAGGGGAATCTCTCTCTTAATACCGTCTTCCAGACTGCACTCGTCATTAGTAGAGTTATTTGAAGTCATACATGCCGGCCAGCGAGTCGACCACCGGCTTTTACGTGGACAATTTGACCATACACTGCACGATGGCGCTTTTACTCCTAGAAGCACTCCAGCACTACTACTTACTGGCATACTCAAGTACCACATCATTGGAGGTATACTTAGGTATACTTACACTCAGAAGTGACCGAACGGTGACTAGTACTACGTCACGCGAGCTCGACGCGTAAGTATGCCTTACCTAATCCACAGTTTGGCTCGCGTCGTTCTCTCTTCCCTTCTACATTTTCGCTTCAATCCTCCTTCGACCCCTATTAAGTACGCAAAAAATGTCGATGGGAGGGCAAACACCTGTGTTTGTTATGAGTGCGCTTTCTCACCATTTTTCCGGGCTTTTTCCTGACTGTCGGATGGCTAGATACTGCGCCCGAGAGGCAGTCGGGACGGAAGGCACAGATCTCGAACATCACGGCGGCAAAGGTGTGCAAAGCTTCGTAAGGGCTTGCTATGACTGATTTTTGTGATCATAGACTGTAGCCGACGTCATCCGGACGTGTCTTGGCCCAAAATCCATGTTGAAGATGCTCCTGGATCCAATGGGCGGCATCATGTGCGTGTCTACTTTTTATCACTGCATTGCACATCTTACCTCCGCCCTCTCAGCTTGACAAACGATGGAAACGCGATCCTGCGTGAAATTGACGTCGCTCATCCGGCAGCGAAGAACATGATTGAACTCAGTCGGACACAGGACGAGGAGTGCGGGGATGGGACGACATCGGTCATCGTGCTTGGTATGTAGGTCTTTGTGTCCCGTCAGATCGGCCATTAATTCCACCAGCCGGCGAGATCCTCGCACAGTCCTTAGCACAGCTCGAGCGCGACATACATCCCGTGGTGATCATCTCGGCGTACAACAAAGCCCTTCAGACCGCCCTCGATATCGTCACGCGCGTCTCCGTGCCCATAGACACGTCCGACGATGACCAGATGCTCGCATTAATCAAGTCGTCCATCGGCACCAAATTTGTCATCCGGTGGTCCGACCTCATGTGCAAGCTCGCGCTCGACGCTGTACGCACCGTCGCGGCGGACGAGGGCGGCATCCGCACGGTCGACATCAAGCGCTACGCGCGCGTTGAAAAAGTCCCCGGCGGCGAGATCGAGGAGTCGCGGGTGCTCGACGGCGTCATGCTCAACAAGGATATCACGCACCCACAGATGCGTCGCCGCATACACAACCCCCGCATCGTGCTACTTGATTGCCCTCTGGAGTACAAGAAGGGCGAGAGCCAGACGAACATTGAGATCTCGAAGGAGGCGGATTTCGCACGCATCAACCAGATTGAAGAGGAGCAGGTGAAGGCGTTGGTGGACCGCATCATGGAGTTCAAGCCCGATCTTGTTATCACGGAGAAGGGGATTTCAGGTGCGCTTGATGTTTTGATTAGTTCTGGAGCATGGTCTCACATCATGCAGACTATGCACAGTACTTCCTCGCGAAGGCCAACATCTCAGCACTGCGTCGGGTGCGGAAGTCTGACAACAATCGTATCGCGCGTGCAGTCGGTGCCACTATCGTCAACCGCGTCGAGGACCTGCGCGAGTCTGATATCGGCACAAAATGCGGACTGTTCAACATCGAGAAGGTCGGCGATGAGTGCGTCTCCCTCTCATGTCTAGCTTTGCCTTTCGTGACACCCATACGCCATTTCAATCTAGGTACTTCACTTTCTTGACAGAATGTACCACGCCTAAAGCCTGTACGATCCTCCTGCGTGGTCCTTCCAAGGACATCCTGAACGAGATTGACCGGAACCTTGCCGACGCGATGTCCGTCGCACGCAACGTCGTGTTTAACCCGAGGCTCGTGCCGGGTGGCGGTGCGGTCGAGATGGCCGTGTCGGTCGGCCTGCACGCACACGCGCGCAGCGTGACAGGCGTAGAGGCGGGCCCATTTAGGGCGGTCGCGGATGCGATGGAGGTCATCCCGCGGACGCTCGTGCAGAATGCCGGCGGAAATGCCATCCGCGTGTTGACTGAGCTCAGGGTGAGTGGACTACGCGTGATACACAGGGAAGTCTGTTACTTATCCGGTTGGCAGGCGAAACATGCGAATGGCGAGTACTCATGGGGGATCAATGGCGATACGGGGAGATTGCCGACATGAAAACGTACGGTCTGTATGAGTCTGCAAGTGTGAAGGTACGAGCATCATTATCTATGTGCGCCGCCACAACTAATCTAATGATCAGATTCAAACCTTCAAAACCGCTATCGAGGTGGGTTTCAGTCTTTGCGTTCACGCGCCTATGCTAACATGTCGTTGTTCTCAGGCGGCGCGCGTACTTCTTCGCGTAGACGACGTCGTACAGGCAACCAGGAAAGAGCGCCAGCAAGAGCAGGGCGGCGGTGCGATGCCTGAGGAGCCGGTAGAGGGCTAGAGCTGTGTAGTAGTAGCAGTAACACTGCAGAATGTACATTGTCTTTGTCAGCGGCCCTATTGGAGACACTTGGCTTGTGGTCGTCCTCTGCGCTCCCCGCACCGTCCACGACAGCGTTGCACGTCCGCCCCGTGCTATTCATCCTCGTCGTCGTCGTCGGCGCCGACCAGCACAATGGTAGCCCAGCCCCGCTTCCCCGCCCGCTCGCCCGCGTCCCACGCTCACCTGCCCCCACAGCTCACCCAAAAGTCTCTTCCCTCTATGGACCATGTTCCCTACAACCCCTACCAGCGCTCCCTCGCAGCCTACAACGACCTTAACAACCCTCTTCACCTCACCCCCCTCATCCACCCGACGCCCCACCAGCCGCCTGCCCAGTTCATCGGCGCACATGGCGGCCCAGGTCTCGGTCAAGGCCAGAGCCAAATGAGCCTTTCCGTCGACCCCCTCAACCCATCGCTCGGCGCTGTGAATGCCACACCTCTCGGTCCTGGTGAGGAGGGCAAGATATACCAGCTGGTGGTCGACTTGATGGACCCAGAGACGCGCGAGGCCGCGCTGCTCGAGCTTAGCAAGAAACGGGAGCAGTTCGAGGACCTCGCGCTCGTCCTCTGGCATGCATTCGGTATGTGGTAGCCTTGGACTGCGCTGGTATATGTGTCTGACAGTGGCTTGGCGGTAGGAATCATGCCTGCTCTGCTCCAGGAGATAGTGTCGGTGTACCCACTGTTGTCTCCGCCAAACCTGACTGCGCACGTTTCCAACCGCGTGTGTAATGCCCTGGCGCTGCTTCAGTGCGTTGCGTCGCACCCGGAAACGCGTCAGCTCTTTCTAAACGGTGGGCCTTCTCTTCACATCCTGGTTCGCCTTGTCTGATGCTGGTTCCAGCGCACATCCCCCTCTTCCTGTATCCCTTTTTGAACACGACGTCGAAAACGCGGCCTTTCGAGTACCTCCGTCTCACGTCCCTCGGTGTCATCGGCGCTCTCGTCAAGGTATGTGCTCCTCTGTCTCATTACCTTAGTCTTGTCGTCGTCTGACCTCTGACCTTGCCAGCAAAACGATAACAACACAGTCATCCACTTCTTGCTTTCGACCGAGATAATCCCTCTCTGCCTCCGGATCATGGAGACGGGCTCTGAGCTTTCCAAAACTGTCGCCATTTTTATTGTGCAGAAGATCCTGCTCGACGAGACGGGTCTCACGTACATTTGTCATACCTACGAGCGTTTCTTTGCCGTCGGGACCGTCCTCAGCAACATGGTCAACCAGCTCGTTGAGACGCAGGCCGTACGTCTGCTCAAACACGTCGTGCGGTGCTATCTACGCTTGAGCGACAACCCAAGGTGCGGGAGGACTCTTTGATGTGGCATATGTCTGTGCTAATGTGATTGTAGGGCCCGCGAGGCGCTGCGTGCGTGCCTTCCCGAACCGCTGCGGGACAACACTTTCGAGGGTCTTCTCAAGGTTCGTGTTGCTTCTCAGTGTGCACGGAGCTTGTCGTTGATGGACCACGCAGGGAGACATGGTCACAAAGCGCTGCCTCATCACGCTCCTCAACAATCTCACTGAACAGTAAACCAGCAATCAACCATCTAATCTTATTGTCCGCCTATTCTCAACATCTTCCAAGTTTTCCCTTTCATTCCTGCATTCGGTTTCTCGAACAATCCAATTAGCCGGTCGTCATCGCTGTGTATGTGTTGTATACCACTCTCCCTGTGCCCGCTTGCGTCTTCGTTGTGTCTTGCTTTGCCTCGCCCCTTGACTAAGTATTCTATCGATATTACGACTACGACGTACCTACGACTTGTACCTAAGTACCTACTTCCGATACTACAGAGCGGCAGGCGAGGTGTGCGCGGATTCCCCCCCATCGGATGGCAGAACTTGTATAATACATACAAAAGCTATGTGTACGAGATGAATTCAATTTAAGAGTTATTTTACTTCGATTTTTCTGCAACGTGATCGGTGAGTATTTCTGACACCAGAAGCTCACCGTCTGAACCTTGCGACGTTGCAGGCGTCTTCAGACGACAGGATCCTCCCGAAAGATGGGTTACCGGTCTGCGCGCCACCAGAATTCGTTCACGCTCACTCGCGTTCAACGTCACGCGTTAACTACTGGTCGAGGAGGTGAGCGGCGACATAAATTAAGATTAGTACAATGTGACCCCGGGTATCTGATTCCAGCCAAGTCTCTAGTCGACTATTACACTCAGCGATGCGCCGACGATGGCGCATCCTCGACCTGAATTGTGAGCTCCTCCAGCCCGGGTAGCCTGCTCCGTAGGAGGCTGTCCACGCGATCAACGACGTCGTCCACTCTGCTCCGCGGCGCGACCTGCACATGCACAGACCCGATGACGCTCGACGCGTCTTTTGGCCAGAAGTGCGCCGTTGTGTAGGACTCCAGGCCATTCACAGACGGAAGCTAACGGACATAGAGGTTTCAGCCAAAGAAAGAACAGGTAGGAGGCGTACCTCGGCGAGGGCCTCAGAGATGCCCGCGGAGCGATCGTCCACGTCCAGTGCGAGCACTTTACCGTGTCGATGACGAGCGGGATCACACTCGCTGCGATGACAGCAGCGATGAAGAGACGCGATCGATCGAAGCAGTCCAGCAGTACCACTGGATGAGATGTCGACCTGCCACAGCCCAGGACCTATATAAGAACATTCGGTGCCCAATGTATCCTATATGGATGACTCGGCAGACGTGCAGCAACACACGGATACGCACAGCCATGACGTGGAAACATGCGCATATTATGGTATGCCCTTCGTGGTATCTGTGGCCCACATGCGTCGTGCGTTCGGAGATGATGGCCATGGTCGTGCGACGCGAACTCGTCACCGATCGGTAGTCGGTCACAGGTGAGAATGTCTCTTCGCCTTCTGAACGCAGGGCGTCCAGGCGTGAACCGCCGTTGGCCTGGTCATGATTGATGCGCAACGACGGTGCGCGTAGGTGCCGTCCAGCACGGGCGTTGCCGTTGCCGTAGAGGATGGGCTCAGTCTGCGACGTCGACAGGGTATGAATGTCTGCCGAAAGCGCTTGAGTGGGTGCTGTGAGCAGCGACGTTGAGCGGTTATGTGTGCGCCCGTGCACGCCGTTGGTCAGCCCGTTCGGGCGATGTTGGTGAAGGGGCGAGTGTGGCGGGGCGTGTGCATGGGCATGGGAGTGCGAACGGGAGTGAGAGTGAGGATGAGACGGCGAGTGAGAGTGAGAGTGATTGTGAGAGGTGCTACTCGAATGGGTGTGCCTTGGCGAGTGAGAGATATCACCGTGGTGGTCGCTGTGCGAGTGAGGGTGGTCATGTGCGGAGTGATCGGAGGACTCCGAATCTTCATCATCTTCAGCGGGATGTTCTACGATGCTTGGAGATATGGGTAGCTATTTTTGAAAATTAGATACTGGAATTCGCAGCAGAGGACTACGTACGTGGTCATGATCGTTCATATGGCTATGCCCGTGGCCATCGCTATGGTCATGGTTATGGTCATGGTCATGATGGCTATGATCATGATCATGGTCCACTTCATGACCGTGCCCATCACCATGGTCGTGTCCATGTGCGTGGGCATGGCCGTGGCCGTGGCCGTGACTATGGCCATGACCGTGGTCGTGACCATGACTATGGCCATGGTGCGCATGTCCTCCTGTCGCCACCATACCGAACAGATTGACCCCGAGACCGAGCGAGCTGACGAGCAGCAGCTGGTTCGTATTCATCTCTGGTGGGTCCAGCCTGAAAACGCTATGTGATGTACTCTTCTGGCTCATGTGAAGACACTCACAACCGCTGTATCGCTTCAAATACGATGAAAATGGAGATGAGAATCAGGAAGATTCCGTTGGCGAACCCGGATAGCGTCTCAATACGCCCATATCTAGATCGAGCCAAGTAAGCAATGCTCGACATGGTGAGTAAATACGACTTACCCGTAGGTGAACCTCTCATTCGGGGGCCACGTCGCCATAATTGATGCGAATAGACCGACGCCGATTGCCATACAGTCGAAACCCATATGGATGGCTGTTTGCGGTAGCCGATGAATTCACGTGAGGGACCCACGAGATTGTGTACGCACCGTCGGATATCAGGCCCAGGCTGTTCGTCCAGATCCCATACAGCATCTGGATGGACATATATGCCAAGTTCAGCACTAGGAAGTAAAAGATCTTCCGTGACTCCGGGTTTGCCATGATTGTCTTGAGATATGAGCGAAGTAAGTGAGAGGTTGGTACTCGAGTGAGGCCATCGATAGGCTGCAGCTTCCTTGGATAACCACCTGCGCACCGTTGAGGATGCAAACGTCAAAAACATTTCTGCATGGTACTCACCATAGAGCAGAGCGAGTCCCAAGAGGACCTCTGTCATACTTGGAAACCGGGAGAACCAGATCAAACCAAAGGTGATAGCTAAGGCAAAGGTCGAGACACAGGAGACTAGGAAGTACTGCGAAGCTGCTGTCCCAGATGTCTCTGGCGTTTTACAAACATGACGCGCTGAATAAGCCAGGAGTGGTATGGCGACGAGTGACAGAAGAGAAATGACTGGCGCAGATGGGACGTCTAACTGTATTGACATATATTAATTTCTAAACGCTTAGAGGTTATTGAATCACTCACTAAGATCTCACGAAGGGAATAGATGATCAAGCTGACGATGGAAGCACCCAAAGTTATAAAGGAAGAGGCATAGTTGGGCCCAGATTCGACGATATATGCGTCTGCAGCTGCTCCAAGCTGCTGGCACAGGCTACATGAGCAAGGAGCGCAAGGTAGCCCGGGATAGTCTCAAGGATATCATCCAGAGAGTAATTGGCATCCGATGCAAATGACGCAAGCAAGCCAATGATAACAGGAAGCCACCGAATGCTCTGAGAGTTTGATTGGTGAGACTTGGTGGTATGCAGAGCAAGGATGAACGCACTGCAGACGGGCTGGCCAAAGTCTTCGCCGATGCGAGCGAGAACTGCGCAAACAAAATGACCCTAGGACGATGTTGGAATCAGAAAGAGTGTATGATATCGTCACGCACTTGGTCGACGATAAGCGGGACAGAGCAGCAAGCAAGCTCGCCTGCTGGAGGAAGAACACCAGCGAAGACATTCCGATGATTGACCACTGGTGGCACGTCGTCAGTTCCGTTTGACAGCAGACGTCGTCAGTTCCGGCGCACCTTTGCAGATCCTGCAAGTGACATCGCCTTGGGAATGTCACCCGTGAACACTTCTTTGGCCAGCACTCCCAATCCACTACAAGCCAGCATTCGCATGAGGACCCAGAACGCGCCGACCTCCTGCGCTAGCAGCCATTCTCGCGTCGTCCATAGCGAAACTACCAAGACAGCATTGGATAAGACGATGTTGGAAAGATGACGGCCAGATACGCTGGCCGCAACGTCGTCAGAAGTGAGACTCGGGGCCGGTCATAGCACTCACGAGTTCGAAAGGATAGTCCTCGGGTTGAGCGCTATCTTCTTGCGCGTCCTAGAGTCGGTGGGGTCCATGGCCCGCGCGCATTCACGTCCTAGATGTGCCTGCGGTCGAATGGAGGCGGCGAACGCGCCTCTGTCTGAGGGCTTTGAGTGAGCTGGGGACGCACGCTGTTTGAGTCTGATCTCGGAGCTGACATAATAACAAGTATACTTTTAGGGTCACCGTCGCGCCCTGCAATGATTCACCCGAGTTGTTCACCTGTTGTTCATCCCCACTGCGAAAGCTTTCCAATATAGTATTAACAAGAAACTGACAGATCTGTACAGGCTCAATTTCCTACAAGTACGGTCAAAGATACAACAGTCTAAACACTAGGGACCCTGCGCACGACAAAGAATGTTCAAGATGTAGAAACCAGTCTATCACAAACTTACACATGGTTGAACTGCGTCACCAAACTGTGCCATGCAGCAGTGGGGTCTCCGATATGGCTCATCTCCGTTTGCACACCGTTCATATGTGGATGTGGGGGATGCGGTGGGTGTTGGTGGTGGTGAGATGTCGCACCTGTCAGGTACTCAGCGCCGCGAACCGCTGACGCCTCGTAGTCGAAGCTCGGTGGGGCGTAGTGCCCATGTGTGTAGTCCTGCGTCCCATCCGCCATCGCGTGGTTCATCGCTTGGTTCATCTCGAACTGATAATCGGCAGGTACTTGTTGGGACCACTGCGCCGGCGCCGGGTACGGCGTGTAGTGGTATGATGGGGGCATCTGAGGCGACTGCAGCTGTGGGGAAACGGGGGACTGCGCAAAGTCTTGGTGCCACTGAGAGTGATGCGGTGGGGCATGAGCGTGGGCAGGTCCAGCGTGCGCCAGAGGGTGAGTGGGAGCATGGGCAGGTGCCGATGCGGGTGGAAAATGCGGCGGGGGCGCCGAGTTCGCTGCGGACGCGTGGGCCAGGCCAGGGGAGTTTCGGGGGCTCGAGGATGCGAGAGACGGGGCTGCGGCAGGTGAGGACGGGTTGCTCGACGCCTTCCGCGGCACCAAGCGCGTTTTCCCGCCAAGCGTGGCGAGCTCTTCGTCTTCTTTCTTGACGTCGCGCTCGCTATCCGGAGACACGCGGGGAGACTGGTGGTGCTGAGCTTCCGTCATTGAGGCGATCGCCCGTTCTCTTTGCTTACGCAGGACGGGCTGCGCCGCATCATCAGCTTCGGGCGACGAGGAACGCATCGGCTTGTCGAACACTTACCAATACCTTGGCTGAACGGGGGTTTTTGGAAACTTGCTCGAAGAGACGCAATGCAGAGTCGAGATGTGTCAGGGCTGACCGCGCTAAAGCCATGCTGGGGCACTTGATCGGTATGGAGCCCAGGACGATCTGATAGAGGAGCATGAGCGTCACGTCTCACGCAGGGGCGCAACAGAACTTACAGCGCAGGAGAATACATGAGTGAATAAGAACCACATGCGCTCGGTCAACGCAGGCTGTTGTGAAAACAAGCTCTTGATAAGGCCGACGAAGGCACCAGCGCTGTTGTACGCGGCTAGCACAGAAGGCGCATATTTGCTTCCGAGAGGATCTTCTGGACTATCCTCGATTGCCCTGGCGAAAAACCCTCGGTGCATGTAAAAAAGAGCTGACGTGTCTCGGTCAATTGAAATAGATCGACATTGAACAATTCGACACGCACTCATTTCTTTGATAGCAAAGCCGATGTATCTTTGGAGCGTTAGCTGCAACGGTGCAGGCTCGATCTCCGACATCGGGCCCCCGAATCCAGGGACTTGCAACGAGGGCGGCGTGTAAAAGTCCCGCGTCTTTCTATCTAGCTGCTGTATGACCCTGTAGTTCGGCGTGCGCGCGCCAAAGGCCTGATCGTGCACGATGCTCTGGCATTGCGAGGCGAAACGATGCTTCCAAAGTGTGACTGCAACAGGTCAAGAACACTCACAACACCGGAACAGAGTCATGTCTGTAGAAGGGTGCGCACAGGTGAACTCCTCGTCGCCGTTCTCGTCCTTGTAGGCCTCGGTCGGCAATTGGCAATCCATATGGAAGAGCGAGAAGGAAGGCGGCCGGCCGTACGTTAGACTCTGAGATGTTGAGTGAGATAAGCGAGGGCCGACAACCACGGGCGTCGGCGTCAGACTGAAGTCGAACGCACCTGCCACGAGTCGTACGTGTATATCTCCCACATGAGTGACCGACGGCGGTGAGTCTCCTCCGGACTAAGGCCGAACTTTCCACTGTCCCTGTCTGTGCCCCAGATTCACTGCTCTGCACAGCCAGAGAAAGAAAAATGAAGTACTTACGAAGGCCGCACTGCACAACACCGATCACTATCACCAGATGCAATCGCGACGAGGACGGGGACTTACACTATGCGCCAACTTCACCACAATCCCCATCAGAGCCCATCGCGGACCATCAATATCGGAGAGGAACATAAAGTGGGACATAAGAACCTAGTAAGCCAGCAAATTGGTCAGTAAGTTGGCCATACTTTGGTGTAGAGACGTGCCAAAGCCTGTATAGCCGGGATACTTTGTTCTTCAAATACCGACTCAACGGCGAGCGCGGCTCGGCCGAGGTGGTAGTAATGGTGCGCGTCATACGAGTGCGGCGGTCTCTCCAGGTCCATCAGCGCACCAAGGGCGAAGACCATGTACAGTACAGAAAGCCTATGACACTCGGTGTGTTCCTCTGACCCAGCTTGAGGGTCGTAGAAACGGGTCAAGATCGAATCGTAAAAGTCGGTTTGCTCGATCGGGGTGTACCTGAGAGAAGATCGGTGAGCGCCGTTTCTTGTACCCAACTGTCGGGACGCACATCCAGGCCGCATGCCGGTAATACACATCAGCCAGCGACTGGGCTGTCGCGGAGTCTGGCAGGAAGCTGTACAGGTGAGACTTGACCTCCGCCACAGACCGCGGATCGACAGTGGCGAATGGGTATGCGTGGCTTAGCCAGGGCACATTCGTGGGCTGTGGCACGTCGGGACTTGACAGTACGTCCTGGTCCTCTTCGTCGCTGCTGCCTTTCTCATTCTGTGGGGAGGTGAACAGGGGGGCGATCGCGGAACTGCAGATACGAACCTTAAGAAGATACTGGGCCACGCGATCGTCAGCATGCCAGCCAAGCTTACGAGATGAATCGCAACTTACCCATGAGTTGGCGGTTTGGCCAAAGAAGCTTGTGCGTCCATTGTCGGAGATGGAGCTACAAAGAGGGGGTCAAAGGCGCGGACAGAATGAGGCGTACCGTACTGACAGTGATCCGACAGCGTCAATCGATTCGACCGCCTCCGCTTCCGGAAGTGCAGGCATCTCGTTTCTGGACTCGCGCTCCAGCGGCCGCTTGATTTGCAGGAGATCATCGGTGAGCAATGGATGTCTTTCAGTCGAATGGTACGAGTTGACTTCGGCCAGCGCGTCTTCAAGTTGGCGCACGCGATTGGACAAGGCGCCGATCTTGTCATGCAGAGCCTCTGTATTAGCGAGGATGAAGCTGTGACCGGTCAGCCAGTGTAGGTGAGAGTGGCCTGAATAAAATCAGTCACCGATTTCCCTTGCCAGTCGTGAGGGAGCCTGCACTGGGTGAGCGGACGTGGCACGGGAAAGTGGCAGTCCACGCACCATCTGGGCATATGGCCGCACAGCCCTTCTTCACGCAGCTTGTACATGGGAAGACGCGGCTGCATCTGTGGCGCGAGATGTTCAGAATCGCAGCAAGGAGATGAGTAGGACATTAGGCACCTTAGCTTGAGCCTGAGGAGAGATGCACGAGAAGTGTGAGATTGACTGAAACGCGGGATCAAACGAGGCCAAAGCGGAACCTTCTGCACTCTGCGCAGGAGAGTGCTGCACTGCGCCGTCGTTGCTTTGGCGAGAAGGTAGGCGAGGAGGAGAGATCTGGCGGGGGGAGGAAAGAGGTCATCGTCGTCGGACGCAGCGAAGAGCGGGAGACGTTCTGGGGCAAGTCGGCATCTGAGTAGGCTTAGACAGGGAGTCCCACAGTGCCTCTTCTGTAAAGGGTCGATCTAAGCCCTGTTCTCCGCCGGCTCGTGGGCTCGCCTTGTCTTCAAACCACCATCAACCAAGACATTTCTAGACATCCCCGCCTCTTTCTACGCCGTCTACCGCCCGCTCAGCCTCGCCTCGCATCCACTTGCCTGCGGCGCTGCGCGACACGACGTGGGTCTCTACCGTCTGCCACCTGCCACACGCCCGTCCTGCCCTCTGCAGCTCGTTGCCTTGCCCGCCTCGGAGATAAACGATTATCTTGATGACCTGAGCGCCGGTGTTCAGCGCCTCTGACGCTGCATTTTTCGCGGAAGATGGCACGTCTCCCCGACTGCCCTCTTCGCATCGCCTTGTCTACCAGCCTTCCCTATTCTATTTGTGCTGCGAGAACGGCCTCTAACAGCGCCCATTTATGGCAGCTCGCATCATCAGCTGCCTCTAGATCCCTCCGCAGGAAATCTTCATGCCCGTCTCCCCAGCAGTGTGTCAGCCGGCGTGCACCCTGCACATGGAACAACCTTGCGGACTCCTTGCGGCAGTACTTAACGGTAACCCCAGCCCTGCCTAGCCCTCCTCGAGCCTATGTGTAGGCCTTCGGTACCTGTTTTCGCTTGCCGCGGCGACACTCCACGAGTCCATGCGGTTTCCGAGGGTTTCCGTCACTTCATCATCAAGATCGTCCGGCCGTGTGCCTGGCGCATACGCTGCACGCTGAAGCGAGAACTGGACGCCAAGTCCCATGCGCATAGCGTACCCGTCAGGCCGAGAAAATGCGACAAGGCAGCCAGCTTTCCGCAATCTGCGTCCAAGTACGTCAATTTGGCCAGTGTGCAGAGGAGCTTCTCTGCTATCTTCACCTTTTTTCTAGCTCATTGCCGGAATTCGTCGGCCAAGCCTTCCCTACCTTCCTCGTTGCTTTGACCCGTGCCGATGCCTCCGTGCCGTCATGCGCTTGCTGGAGTTTTCGCCATGGGTCAATTCATGAGCCGTTAATCAGGCACTTGATGAAGCAGAGGTGAGCTTCGGAGAAGGAGTAGGATTCATCAGCTGCCAATTTCATACAACGGCGTTTAGGTTATACTCAGTGGCGCATCCACGAATTTACGTCCGTTCTATGGTCACATTGTCTGCGGTGTGTAATTATAAGGGGTGTGTACCAACTGTGTATAATCTCTGCACAGCAATTGCACGCAACTGATGCAGGGTTTAACGTTCAATTTACATGACGGACCGTTCCGGCAACGTGCTTGCGCGAGTTCATGTCTTTCTCCACTGAAGCAGAGTCAAGACACCTTGTTGACCCTGTTGATGGCAGAGCACCGTGCTACCGTGCCTGTCGATATATGTTGGCAGTATGTTGGCCCGTTTCCCGCAGACGGGATGAATTATCAATGATCGGACTGCAATCTGCCTTCTATCATTGGTGGCAAAGTCGCCGGCCAGACCATAACTTATGCTTTGCCTTCTCTCACGGTGCTGTCGTGGGACGGCTATAGTTACTTACTGAACTCACTTCACATGCTGTCGCGTTTCAACGGGACTTCGAAAAAAGAGGTCAAGTTGTGCGCGCTGGGCCCTGCTGGGCCGACCGGTTGTCGCCATGCATTATTGGCACGTAGGACGCCGAGTTGTGATGAATCAAAAGGAGTGATGGCGGTCGCGCGGTGTGGCTGCAAACCACGTGCAGCCCGGCGCCGGTGGCATTTGTAGTGTTGCGGGAAAAACCTCTGGCCAGTATCCCCCCGGTAAGGTACCGGTGGCGCTCCTAGCCGGGGAGGTATCAAACCGGTACCGTACCAGGGAAATAGTCACGTGATGTTTAGTTCCCACGCAGTAGCAGCTCGATTTTCGCGTACACACGAGGATTTGGAATGGTTTCAATGCATCAGATGAAGATTTAGCAGTGTATGTATCCATAGCCAAATTGCCAGAGCTTAGCCGTAGGTGCCCCGACCTGTACGAATTCGCTGCTGCCTGCTACACAAGTGTCATGATTTGTCAGCAGACGCGGCTTTTGCAAGGCTGCCGCAGCACTCGAGCGTACATTGTAACAACGCGTACAATACATACTGAAACCTCGGGAGGCTTATTGAAACAAGGCATCTGTGCTGAAATCATTGTCCTCTTCATCAGAATCTGGTATGCTCTCGTCCCTAGCCTGACCTGCACTGACTCCGACAGCAGGGTTCCGACGTGCAGGAAGCTGAGCTTCCTCCGCGAGGACATCAGATAAAATTGCAGACCTCAGGTTGATGTGAGGCATCTTGATGAAAGCATTGGCAGGTTCGTACGGTTCTGCCAGGTCTTCACCTTGAACGTCATTGTCGTCATTGTCGTCTTCTTCGTCCGACATCGGTGCGGGTGCGTTTTCTGAAGAGGGAATACCTTCTTTTCGATGTTGTAGAACTTGACCGAAGGGAATTGATTAGTGTGCGCGCGCACCTGCTCGAATGGTTGGAACACTGTGTACTTCAATAAAGAACGGAGGTTGCTTACCTTGCTCTTAGACATGTGGTACTGTCGGACTTGAGTCATTGCAGACATGTTATGCACGGATAGCCGATTCCTATGCTTTGGAGTAAGCCATGTGAATGTAGAGCCAGTCCGTTCATCGGGCATGGAGTTGACTCGGACGGAATACAGTTTGATAGCGAGATGCTATTCATGACAGCATCAGTCGGCAGCGCTCGGTGAATCATACGGACACGAACACGTACCGGAAGGATGTGCACATTATCAGAGCCAACACGGCCCTTCCACCACTTAAGGACCGCCTGCGGAACCGTATCGTCGAGCGGATGATCGAATGGGAACTGGTGTCGAGCATAGGCTAGAGTTTCCCTGTGAAGTTGGGCTGTAAATGATTTCCCTTTTTTTGCCCACTTCAAGAATGCCTTCTTATGGCCATGAACGATCTCTTTCTCTCCGATGTTGGCTAAGAAGCGGACAACGGACTCGAAAATTGATGGATGCCGAACACCAATGAGTGTCACCTTCTCGCCTTCCGGTAGCCACAGGTCCGACGTGATAAGATCTGATTGATGCACACATAAGACAGCGACGAGATGCAAGCAAAAGAATGGCTCTAACCAGGGTTCAGATATGCTGCAGCAAGGTATGCATTATTAGCTATGTTGCCATCCAGAAAGAGTTGGCGATGTCGCGCATTGAGGATGCCGCGGATGGCGTTCGCGACCTCAGCGTCAAAATACAGCCTAGGATTTTGAAAGGCGTCCTCTGTTGCACGAATAACAGCATGCCAGAATATATAGACGTCGGCAGCAGTCGCCTCCAGAGCCTCCAGGCAGGCTAATGCCTTTGTTGCAGGCAAAGTGGCCGCGATGAACTGGGAGAGACCAGACTCGAACTTGAATGTCTGGTGATCATCCGGTGCAGGCTGAAAATACTCAGCAATTTCCTGCGAATGTTGTCAGCAAGTCATTTCGTCTAGTCGATCCATCAATTGTACCTCATAAAGTCCGTTAGGCGATTCACGGATGACTTTCTTGATCGCAGCTGAGGACCGATGGACAGAGCGAGCAGAGAGCGGGATTGTTGCGAATCTCGTCTTTCCGATAGCCTCCAGGCCGCGTCCTGTCTTTAGTTTTTCACGAGCTTTCTTGAGGGCTGCATGTCCAGCGTGCGAGGTATGAAATAATGTTATTGTCTGCCGCACCACACGGATGATCTGGTTGCGGATTAGATCTGATTAATGCTGGTAGTGTGGACGTTTGCGCACCGGTTTGAAAACATCAATGAGATTAATCTCAAGGATTGTGCGATTCAAGTGATGGCAAACATCCGCAAGATTGAGCGCAGTGGGCATGAGGGCCAGAATTGCAATGGAACGCGAGGCTCGCGTGTTACCCGTGCTATCACATGTCAGGCCGGAAAACTGGACGGACCGATGGCATTGACAATCTGCGCGAAGTTGTTAGAAATTGCTGAAGTAGTTAAGTTCCAATGCCCACGCACCGGACTTGCGACATTCTCAACAATCCAAGGTGCAGTGTGCGACTCGGAAGTTGCCTCCCGTGTGTCCATCAAGTATACTTCACGGTCTGAGGTCGAGACGTGTACAGTCCAGTAGGACTCACGACCTGTCGAAGTTCCGCCGTCATAGGAGAGAGTGAGGTCTTCCTGACCTTGCAGATACTTGAGTTGCTCCCGGCGGACCCACGATGCTTCGTTTACGATGCCTTCATATTCGAGCTTGTCTCTGGTTGAAGGTGCATATGATGGTAAGGCAATCTCAAGCATCTCCTTCCACTCCGGGCGCGAGACGATATATGTTGGCAAACCCGCGACGCATATGAGTTTAAGAATGGCAAGGTCGAGCTTTCTGTGACGCTCGAGCTTCCCAAGCGCCTTTGCTTGCCGAAAGAACGCATGTGTCGCGGCGCCTGCATCTTGCTTCTCCCCATCTTGTCCAATTCCATCTTGAGCTCCTAGTTCCTTCGCAACCATCATGGATCCTTTCGAATTGGTGAGCTCCTGGACCTGCGCAGACAGTGCCTTTCCAGCTGAATGTATGTGCACTTTCTCCCGCAGCTCTGAGGACAGCTTGGGGCAGTCCTTTGCATGACGAACGACTCGGATCAACGCTCGATGTCGGAAAGTATGATGGCAAGGGTTATCAGGACCTCCGACACAGCGCCAGAGCAGCGTAGTTGGATTGTCGCGGCGATAGCAAGCCTCGGTGAGAGCGTCCATCAGAGGATCCGGCGGCCGTCCTCCCGGCGCGCATCCTTCTTCGGCTGCACCCATTTGACAAGGTCACCAGGGTTAAGCTCAATCTCCATGTCGCTCCCATCTTCTTCCCCCATCTCGTTCACATACGGAGCTGCGCCGTCCGCAACTCCTTCGGCATCTGATTTCTGTTCATCGAGCTGCTGGTCTTGCAGTACCGGTGAACTACTAGGCTGCTTGTGCGTAGCGACTGTGTTTCCGCCCGAACGCTTTGCAACCTGTAAGCAAAGCTTCTGTTACTTACTGCTGTCGCGCGCTGACAACCTCTTTGGGCACTTACAGTTGACGTTCCAGCAATATGCAGATTCAACGGCGCCGGTTTGAAGACCTCGTCCCACTGCTGCTTGCTCCCCGCATTGCCGGAACTCTCCGCCGGTTCCTTTCCTTTCGAAGCGGCATTTTTCTTCGTGCGTTTGGCTGGCACGGTGAGTGGCGTGACATTGGTGGCTACACTCAGTCGCCTCTTAACGACGCCTTCTAGACTCAATAACTGCGGCTTCGTGAACGCCGATGTGTGCGCACTTGCCCGTATAAGCATGCCAGGCGCTAGCATATTGGACTTGTATTTGAGACTGTCCTGCACTGTCGGTGAGTCGAGTCCGCAAGTAAGTGAAGCTGAGCGCGCACTGACCATGTCACGTAGGTAACACATTATGTCAGCAAGGTGTCGAATGCGTTGCACGACACAGTCTGTATCCGAGAGGAGATGGATGTCGTCGGGGATGAGATGGTGAGCAAGAGAATTGTGGCTGAGGACAGAGCAGGAGAAGCTGTCGAGCTGTGGGGTGCATGGTAACACGTTGAGTGAAAGCGGCCCAGTCGCTCCGTGTTGTCCTAACCACCATTCTATCATCTCCAACAGCTCGCGGGGCGGCTTCCGTCCAAGAGAATCAGCATAGAAAGCCGTGTGTGGCTCTACGCTGATCGCAACGGACACCCAGTGATTTGTCTCGTGTACGGCTGCTGGCAAGAGCACATCCGCGCCATCGATCCGCACCCCGATCGTCATTCCAACCTCCTTGAGTGATCCATCTTGCAGCTGCGAGCCAGCCAATCGTAGGGGAGTGATGCCGCGCATTGATTGGTAAGATGTTCCGCTAGCATTGAGTCGTGCGCGGTTGCGGTACGTGTCAATGAGCTTGACTGATGCCGCACTCGGCAGTATACATGCCGGCTTGCCTTGTCTTTGCAGACGATGACCTAGCAGCATCCCCAGCTGATCCATATGCTCCGCCGCCAGCCAACGCCGACCACAGTACGATGTAAGCGTCTTTGGATCGACGCCCATCGTCGTTGGGAGGGGTACGTCCCATGGCCAGTCGTCGAGGAGTGCTGACGTGTCTGCAGCAAGGGACTTCACCTCGTCGTTGAGCAAGCCCTCGGTCCAAGTCTTCAACCACGCAGTGGCCAGAGAAAGGCGCGCCTTGGCAGCGAGTATGCGCCGGACCTCGTACCAGTAGGTGAGAACCCACATCGGGGTTTTGAGTGTTTGTTGAGTGACCGACTCTTGAACAGGATAGCCCAGGCAAGCATAGCCTGTCTCTAGGGCGGGGATGACGCGGTTTTGCAGGATTTCCAACACCTCGGTGTGCGGCGGCATCGGCCTAGAGAGCAGGACCATTGCATTTGCGGCCGTTATGAAGCTTTGGCCCTTCGAGAAGAGTGTGCTCTGCTGGAGCAGAGACGGCGCGTTCGCCTCCGGTGGGACAGGGAAATTTTGGATATCGGCATTGCGCAGGGCTGGTGTGGGTAGTAGGACATGTTTAATGTCGTCGGGAATGGGTATTCTTTTGAGGATATCACCCAGAGTTTGAAATGAGTCGATGTCGTGGATGACCTCGTCGTCCGCCATTTGACAGTTTTGAGGGTTGGCAAAATGTGCTAGGCCAGTGTCGAAGGTGAAGATTGCGCCCTCATTTAGTCACTCACTACGGAGTGTAAATGTCGATCACAGCAACGGGTCGATCATACACACGTTGCTGCATACAACACTCTTGCAACTATCCCATGCCGAGGCGGGATGTGTCTAATACCTCCTTAAACATCCGCGTAGCATTGCACAACCACCTTACGACTGCCGGCCATGTCTGCGTGCGAGGCTGCGAGCCTCATGGCTCATGGGCCGGCGCCGGGCGCCGGAGGGGCCGACACACATCACGTGCTGGAGGTATTGTACCGGGTATATTGGGGCCCAGGGCAGGGCAGGTATGGTACCGGTACTATACAGGTACATTACCGGGGAAAAACGTTTTCGGGGAAAAACTCAGGTTTTTCCCGCAACGCTAGGCATTTGGCCGCCAAATGGCCCGCCATCGTTGTCCTACTCGACAGCACAGCTTGCGGTGAACCGCCGCGACGCTGCGGCCTTCGAACACTCTACCCCTTGCCTCCGCCCGCCATGTCTGTCCACGAAGACGAGCATAACGACATCCCTATCCACGATCCCAGACGCCCCCATTCGTTCGACCTCACCCTCGAGCTTGAGCGCCAGCTCGACAACGAGTCCCTGCCCAATTCGCCCGCCCATGACCGCCACCACTCGCTCGATTCGCATGTCCTGGCGTCTATCGTGACGACTCTCCGCATGGGTATGGCAGAACTCACAAAGGAACGCGACGA
Organism: Auriscalpium vulgare; assembly: GCA_019915015.1. Lineage (NCBI taxonomy): Eukaryota > Fungi > Basidiomycota > Agaricomycetes > Russulales > Auriscalpiaceae > Auriscalpium > Auriscalpium vulgare. Next base: position 201,580 of record JAHBBC010000002.1, read on the forward strand.
GCTTGCAGCGGCGCTCGAGGCCTCCCGCCAGAAGGAGCACGATCTCGGCGACGCGGTTGACCGACTCTCCGAAAAGCACGACGGCATGTATGACGAGCTGGAGGCCCTGCGCAAGAAAAGCAAAGAGGACGATGACTCCATCGTCATGCTCCGCAGCAAAGTCGAAGAGAGCCGGTACGTGTCATGGCTACAGGCGATATCACGGTCTTTCATGCTGACTTTGCCCACTATGTAGGCGCGGTCTGATGCGTCTGCAGACGGAGAGCCGGAGGATGAGCCGCGGGCCTGAAATGTCCGTCGATCTATCTCGTGCGGGCTCCTTCTCCTTCGGCGGCCCACCCTCCAGCAGCAAGCGCGCCTCTTTCGCCCCGCTCACCGGCAATTCCATCCGTGCATCTCATCGGCGCATCTCCTCTGTGTCCGACTCCAATACGCAGTGGTCCGAGGCTATCCACCCACCCATCACCGAGGTCGACCATTCTCCGACAGGGCAGACCATCGCCCTCCCTGACGTTCAGCAGACCAGCTACCCACCGACCCAGTCGCGGCGCTTCTCAGGCCTGTTCGGCCGCCCAGCGGCTGAGACGGACTTCGCGCCGGCGGGGCTCGCGGCGGTGGAGGTAGAGGCGCTGCAGCGCGAGGTCAAGTCGCTGAAGTCCACGCTCGAGGAGACGCGGCACGAGCTCACGGAGGCTCTGGAGGCCCGCGAGGCATCCGACACCTGCGTCAAAGCGCTGCGCGACTTCATCGGCGAGCACGCTGTTGGCACGGCGTCCGCTGTGGCGACTGTCGAACGCGCGAGCGAGCCAGAGCGCAAGGGCTCTGTAGGCGCAACTGGCGCTCCGTCACGATGGGGCTTCGGGGGCCTTTGGAGAAAGGAGGAGGCAACGAAGGATACCCCGTCCCCTGCGTCCTCGCCCGTCGTCACTCGGCCACCGCCCCCTCCGCCGGCTGAGCCACTCACGAAGAAACTTGGCGGCTTCTTTAGCACCCGCGGCAGCGTGTCGTCGCTAGGCAGCACCCCGCCGCGCGTCGCTCCCCCCGTGCAGGAGCCGATGTACAATGGCTCCGACACGTCCAGCAGCACGGAGTCGCAGACAGAGCCCGTTAGCCCGGTCTCGGAGCAGTTGCCAGCGATCTCGCACATCGAGAGTTCGCTTGCCGTGCCGAGGGAGGTCTTTAACAAGGCTGGCGCTGGCGCGGTGAACGGTATCAAGGTCGTTCTGTGAAGTTTGTCTGATGGGATTTCGGTCGGTTGTTATGACATGAGAACGATGGATTACGACAGCATTCACGAGGAGGACTTGACTTATTTTTGTACTATGCGTGGATGGTCTGCAAGATACCCTTCACTCTACCCCACATGCACTGCGGTAGCGCAGAAAATAGACATTCTCATTCGATTCACAACTTTCATGTCAGGAAGTCAACGAACGGCCTTGACTTGGCCGTGCCGCAGAGATACAGAACGCTCTCACTAGCGGGCGGATGGCATGGATGCATTTTTATCTCATATGCATAGGAAGCGATACAAAACAGGCAGAAGTGCGTAGGATGATGCGACGGTTCAAGCCTCCGTGATCTCGCGCAGTCGGCGCACGGTACTGAACGAGGACGACTCAGTGAAGTGTAATCCAAGATACGTGGAGGGCACCTACCTCCGGACAGTGGCAGCGGCCGTCGTCGAGACGGTCCATGCACCGCCGGCAATGACCTTAGCGCACGCCCGGCACTTCCAGATGCCCACTGCTTGACGTTTGATGGCGTCCTATCATGCGAACTACGTGAGACACCAGCACGAGGAAAGGCGAGAGGCACTCACCTTGCCGCAGAATGGGCAGGTGTATCGGGAATGCTGCGTGATCTCCATCTATATAGGGTACATCGACGTCAGTCAATTATCTTCGCGGTCGACAGCCTTTGAGGATCGGACCTTTTTGACCTGCTTGCGCAGGGAAGCACCGTAGCGCTAGAGAGGACGAATGAGTTCGGTCACCTATGCCTCAACGCCTGCTGGACGACTCACCGTGCCGTACTTCCCGGTAACACCGACTTTGCGCGTACGTTTTGTCTGAGGAGGAACATGGCCGTCAGCGTGCGAGCAAAATGGTCTGCAGCATATGTAGAACAGACCATCGTGAAGAATTTGAGGATGTCGGGGATGCGCGGTCGCGTTGGGCTGTTGATGGAGCAGATGCGGCGGGCGTGGATGGGAGTTGCCGAGTAACTGTACAGTTTCTTTCAGCCACACATTCGCGTGTCCGGCTTGCCGGCCCGAGGCACCTCTGCATCCCAGACCTCCCTTGCCCTTGCCCTCGTCTTCGCGGATGGATATTCTCTACCACTCAACGGAGGCGGCCTGATGTACCATATCGTACCCCATTCAGGTTGCATTGACGGTTGGCAGATGGGTTGCTGCATCGATAGTTTACCGTTGTAAAGACTACCAACTCGGTCAGTTTACTTATGTTACATCAGGTTTATATCGCGTTGTCTTCGTGGATTCTCCTAGGACCCCCGTAACTCATGCCAGGGGTATGATCCGCCAAACGGGGTCAACTACCATTTTTTTTTGCGGCTCGCGACCCCTTCCAGCTACCATTCGCCCCTCAGACCTCCGTTTGGGGTCCGTAGCTACCACGGATAGGATCATAGCTTCAAAAAAATCGTAGTTTATTGTAAAAAGCTCCGCTTTGCGTGCAGGCAGGAGGGGATGTACTACGGATGCGCAGAGGCCTGTCAAACTGACCTATTCATCTGGTTCATCGTCACCCGCCTGTTCAAGACCCGCCTTGACCCTCCCACTAAGCTCCTTGATAGCACGAGCGATATTCGCGACGTTCTGCTTGAGGGCGACATAGCACGCGCCATCAGATTTTACCAAAGCTAGTGTTGAGCCCGAGGTTTGGAGGGGATGGTCGAGGGCATACAGGAAGTAGGACGGTTTCAGGAAGGCGAACCGAGGGATCTTGCTAGGATCGGCGAGGGAGAATTGGTTGTGTCGGACCGGCTTGAACAGTCTCACAGCGATGTAAGAAAGAGCGGTGATGCGAGACGTGTCCGAAGCCCAACCATGTTTGCCGTTCTTACCGGCCGACTTCTCGTACATGGTCAGGACTAACCAGCCATCAGCGCATGCCGAGTCATGTTGAAGATTACGACGCACCTTCTGCAAGGCAGATTGCCTCATCAACAAGAACCAAGCCATAAGAAGGCGGCATGCCAGTGTGAGCAGCGTAGAGGTGTTTGAGCGGCGTGACATTGGCCGAGTGTGCGACCTTGGGGACGTGATGCTTTGCGAAGATCGCTGCTCGCCTCCGTTCAGCCTGGCGGACGTCAATACCATGTATGTGCACTCATACAACACTAGCAGACGCACCTGATACGATGCATTTGCAGCGACCTCAGCCGCGTTTGCAGCCGTCCCTGGCAGGAGCAACAGCTTCTTCGCCGTTGATTGCTCCGTCTCGACCGCCCGCAGCTGGCTGCCGCCAGCGCATCGACCGACCCGCGCCCGTGGTAACACGCGCTCTGTAACACCGCGCTCTTCTTGACGCTTGAGAACATCCTTGACCAACTGCAGAAGGCGTTTTTTCTCGGAGAGCGTTGACTGGGCGGGTGGACCGTTATCAGAGGAAGGTGGTAGATCTTCCGAGGACTTGAAGGCCTTTGTTCGGACACCTTTCTCAGCCTGTCTGGTATGATGCGACCGGCGGATGACTGCGAGCTGTTCGAGATCGAATTCAGCAGAGATCACTGTGTCCTGGAGGTCCTGCGCTCGTCGGGGTCGGACACAGCAGGGAGCGACTGGGCGAGGATCTTCCCTATATGTGCAGCGTCTTTGCGTGTTGCATCCGCTGTGTCTTCAGGCAATTGCAGTCTAGTAATGTGAGGGTTAGACTCTGTAAGATCTATCGGCGGTGAGAGGAGGACAAAACACGAACATGTCGACAGTGCTCTGGACGCATAAGGCAGCTGCTGCGCAAGTCAAATCGTTCAACTGCTGGTCGAAGACCGCACCAACTCCGTCTGCATTCTCTGCCTTCTTCAACCCATTTTCAATCTGGAGCATCTCGGGCTCGTCTTCGTCCATCTCAGGACCCTCGTCTTCGGAATCGGACTGGCCATAGATTGCATCCCAAGCCTCCTGCGAATACCAACTCGACAACGATGGGAATGCGCGAACACGGTGAGCTTGATTCTGCAATTTGTCCAGAAAATCCGGGTCTAGTACGAGAGCGTCCCACAGATTCGCTGCCTCCGAATGGGCCTGTTGTGTTGCTTGCTCAATGTCGTGATCAGAAGGGAATGTGGAGAGGGCATGGAGGTCGAGATGTCGATTGTCGGTATAGGTATGATTGTATCCATTCGCTCTTTCCTTGCCCTCAGATGTCTTTGCAAGGAAGAGATGCTCGCGCAAGCGGACTGAGAGCTTCGGAATCATATGATAGAAGTCTTGCAAGGTGAAGTCCTTCACAAGCTGTCGACAAATGCCGAAGACATGCTCACAGACTTCGGTTGATAGAAGCCAGGGCAGCAATGGGTATCTGCCGTCGAGGTGGTCCCGATAGATGATCACCAACTGAAGGAAACCAACGACTAGGAAGTTTGTGATGTCGCGTGCCTCGGGAGATATGAAGTGTTGAGCTTTTCGGTAGCCCGCGATGTCCATGAAGTCGGTCCACATTTCCATGAAGAAGTGCGCACGCAGCACCATGCGAACACGTTCGATAATTGGGATCGATCGATTCTGGTATGCATCCACGAGCTCTCCAAACACAAAGAGGTAGATAATCGAGCCGACCATTTCACGATGCTCGTTGGTGAACCATGCTAGCGTATGACCGGAGAAGAGACGGGTCGCAGCATTGTCGTCTTGTCGATCAAGTTTCTCGACATCCCTCCGAAACAATGTCCCTGTTGCTTCAATTGCTGCAAGGCGGAAGTGGCTGTACGACGTCGTATAGCTGCCCAAGTAAGTATCCGGGCACCTGAGAATGCGTTGTTCCGGTACGTCTTGCGCCCATGGTTCGAATCTTGAATGAGTGCGACAGGCTGTCGCCCTGCGCCGATGAGAGGAATGTGGAGGTTGATGTCACGATGTGAGCGAATAGGGTGCCTGAGGGTGTAGTCAATGTACGCAACGGCGTGAGCGACCAGGAGACGTTGAAGGGAGCGCTCGACAGCCGTGCCGTCTGCGGCGTAGGATACAACGTTGATCTTGCGGGAGAGAAGGCCATTCAATATTAATTCCAGGTGGACGAACAGTTGCTCCGCCGAGTTTGACTCTGAGATAGGGAGCGCCGCAACGACGATAGTCGGAACGCCGGGAAGAGGGATCTGGAGGGTCCATACGCGTATCTGGCATGTGTCGGTGAGCTGCATGCCTCCGAAGTATTCGTAGAACTCATACCTTCTTAGCCTTCTCGATCTTCCTGGTGCGGATGAGGGCATCGAGTGTGTTGATGTCGCTCACGACGACGGGATCGCCAGGACTCCCTAGAAGCACGTAGCACTTTCGTATTGGGTCCCAGTGAGGCCTCAAAGACTCTAGCAGCTTCGTATCATCACATGCGAGGCCAACGGGACCCACAAGGTAGTCCAATGATTTCAGCCGTTCGTAGATAAATTCAAATGTTGCCTCTGTGATGCCGATGGGAAACTGCACTTCGTGCGCACGACGTTTCCTTCGGGTCATTTATCAGTCAATTGTATCAATGCAATCTTGTAAACACTGACTGGAGTGTCCGTTCTGCGGGTACGGGTAGCACATTCATCATGGATTCATATGCTCGCGGGCTTAAGACGTGGATAATTTGCGCCCACTCCAATGTCATGGCTGAATATCGCATGCCGTTCAAAGGGACACCTCGTTCTTCTAAATCTTTCTTCTTGACGAGATCGTTCATCAAGGCGACAAACAAGGAATTGCCATGCTTGCCCTCGATAACGCCTCTTGCGAAGACTAGGCATGCACTATGAGGTTCTGTGCAGACATGATCAGAAGCTGTAACGTGGGGATACTATGAACTTGAAGCTACTGACATCTTCGTATGCCTCCAGAAGAGGTGCAAGGTCGGGATGAGTAAGAGCATATCGATGGAGGGCCTGTATGTCGTCTTTCTGAGCATGATTGGGGTGAAGCGGCGATTCTTAGGCTCGGGGACTGGCTTGCGAGTCGCATTCTGGAATACGTGGACATGCAGCAGAGCGAGGCAGTTGACACAAGTAACATCCTCAGTTGACTCTTCCGGCACCCTTACAGTGCGAAGACAATCTGTCGCAAGGACATGAAGGGGAGGCGACCGATAGTTCTTCCACTGCCACCGATGCTCTTGCTCCGTGTCGACTACTTGCTTTCTGGCCTTATCCAACGAACGATAATCTGGTGCCGAATACAACTCTAACGCCAAATCGGCGAGGGAAGGCCCGCCGCCCCCGCCGTATGGTGTGCGCTCCAATATTGACGCACACGAGCGTATTTTGCTGCGCGAAGTCCGAAACAAGGACGATCTATCATTCTCGGAGCGGGGGCCTGCGTCGATGAGGTTGATGCCCAGATGTGGCCCAGTGTATGTGATCGCATTGTGCCCTTGCAAACTTTCTGGTGCTGTTTGAATGCCTTGGTGTGATACGCCCCAGTCATAAGCATGTACTTGTTGCATCGAGAGCATCGGACCTTCCGAACATCGTCTAGACAGAACTCGGCCATGTCGTCAAGCGCAAGGATTTTCTCCTTGAATTTGGTATACGCCTTTGAGTTGTCGTCCCTACCGCGTTTGACGAAGGAATTGGCCAGGCGCGTGCTGATTGCTCCAGACGATGGCCCAACATCAGCGCTTGCGGTGCTTGCAGACACGGTAGCAATGACATCCTTATTCTTTCCCTTGGGCGCGAAGAACGGATGAATGGGCCCAGGGACAGTGCGTGTGCGTTTTGCAGGATGGATAGGCGCCTGAGCCTCTGAGTCGTGGTCAGATTGAGCGCTTGTTGCTTCACTCGCGCTCGCAGCCGTCTTGTCGTCTGCGCTCGAGCTCCCTTTCCTCCGCCTTTTCAGTAAGCCCCGCGCAGCCTTCAGTGTCGTCCCAATGGAACTGATGATCTTCTTAGATGCCCTTGACAGTCGACTTCCATCGGATGCGCAATCCTCCGCCTCACTTCCCACCGACGACACCCTTCTTGACGACATTGACGCAGCATCAGAAGTCCCATTTTCCAAATGGCTTCTCCATTCTGTGATACTGCCAGGCCCATCCTGGTCCAGCATTCCACCACGCGGACTGGTGGGAGATCATCGTCGACAGTGGATGGAGAGAGCAACGACCGGCCGTATGCGCAGCTGGTATCGGTGGTATCGGCATAGGTATGTCGTCGCAGTCGCTGTCATAGCCACTAGCAGATGCAAGTACTGAATATGATGATGTAGGAGAAGGTGGCATTGACAGAGGTGGAATTGACGGATCGTATTTGCTGCCTTCGTCCATGTCTCCGCGTCGCCCCATCTGCTTTTCTTCCACCTCTGGACTGAATCCTTCAAGTAGACATTCAGCATCTCTGGTCGACTCGCCGGGTTCGGAAGCTTGAGGATTTAGAAGGTGGGCCATCCCGCGAGGGATATGATGCGCAACAGGCTCATCGCGTCCGGCGCCGCCTGTCACAGCATCAGACCGTCGCTGATGACTTGATACCTGCGCAGAGCACCTGAGTATCGTCGTCCTCATGTCGCTAATGAGCAAATATAGCGTACCGATTGAATATGGTCGGCAGCGAGCCTCTCGAACCACGCCAACCGTTCGACGTGGCGCCTTGAATCATCCCAAAGCTGCCAGCCCAGTGTTTCGTGTGCGACCGCATTCACGGCGATCACGCCACACGATACGTGATCTGTCTGTCTCGCTGTCGTACGACTGTCCCTCCCACTTGTACTCAATGCCGAATTTGACACGCGTCCACCAGAGCAATTTCTTCTCGATGTCTTTAGGCAGGCGCAGTCCCTGATGGTAAAGGCCGTCGCCTTGTTTCACAGGAATGGTAAGATTGCATTCCCATTGGCGACATAGTAACGTACTCACCATAGGATATTGTTTCCGCTTGACCGTCGATCTTCACGACAACAAAATGCTTGTATTTGGCGAGGAAAACAGGAAGAGGAGTACCTTCCTATGGGTGCGCAGATCGTCTTCAATTCTCTTGAGGTAACGAGGTGAGTCGGGGAACAGGTCTTCTATTACTGTGATCTTTGAAATTGCATTCCAGAACTCGTGTCCGGCGATCTCGAAGTTGTTGGCAATTCCTGGCGTGCTCCGAACGCGGCTTCTCAACCACATGAGCATCATGTCAACGATGGTGTCGGTGAGAAGGCCGTCTGATAACAGCGGAGCAGGGCTGATGTTGTCGTAAATGTGGCGGCACCGGGTATCATGAGTTGCTGGCGCCAGGGAAGCGAGTGGATAAGAGCAACAGTGCGTTCGCTTTCCATAGAACCGTCAGCGACTTGTAGCAGCCACCGCACGCTCGCCGTCCACGTCTCCTGTGCCAGGAGGACCGTACGCATCCGTTGCCAGTAAGTGATCATCCACAGCGGGGATGCACCACTTGCATATCGTGGGTCCATGATTGATTGTGCGCCATCCAGGATGGCCTGCGGTGCGAGTGCAGCAAGCTTGTCCACGAAGGCATCCGTAGGAAGGCTTCGTGATTTTGTAAGTGTGGTTGGGGAAGACTGCCACGTCATGGCTAAAAACAGCTTTGTTGAGGGGTGTATGAGCTGCTGATCGCGACGAGGGAGTGGTGTAGATACGAAGGAATGAACATCCTCGGTGCCGCTGGGGAGCAAAGAAGTCTCGGGAGCGTTGGAATCCTGAGGAGCTGCTCGATGTAGGCCAGCAGCTCCGGCGGTGGGTTCTGGGGATAGCTTTTGCCTTGCGAGATCCATAATTCGGGACGGAACATAGGTATTTCATCGTCGTTGTAGATTGTGATGGACTCATCCATTGGCACGATGCCGGGATGGCTGCGAGGGTGATGCGCTGCACAGAAGAAGCAGGTTCGGTCCGAGGCGTTGTCGTAGAATGTCGTACGCAGCAGGCCACGTAAATTTCTACCTAATGTCTCAACTTGTACGAATTATACCGGTAATTATGGGGTCAAAATCTTCTGCCGCCAGTACTTAGTCCAACTACCTCTGTGATCAGACATCGGTTCACCGCGCCCCTAACTACCACCATCAGGATCATACTTTTGCCCCAAATTCTAGCCCCCAGCTACCTCAGACCCCTCAGAGCTTCCGGCGCAAAGCGCCGTCTAGCTACCGTGCGAAAATCATACCCCTGGCGTGAGTTACGGGGGTCCTATTCTCCTATAAATTTCCAGAACATGTCCACGGTGTACGTATACTAAGTTCACGAATGATCATCGAGCTGAGAGTTCTCTCTGAATCACCACTGTTCCCTAGTATCTACTACTACTCTAGATGTGAGCCTGCTTGTTTCCGTTGTGTAACTGCACGGCGCGGCCGTGGACGATTGATATACTGATACAGCATTGATCTGCAAGGGAACAACATGTACTTCATGACCTGCAGTAACAGGATTCAGAGTAGCAGATATTAGATTGGGGTAGGAGATAACGATTTACATGGTAGATACCAATTGGATACTATCACGTAAGCAGCGCACCTGCAACGGCGCTGCCCACCTCCGCGGTTGCCATTCTCCTTGTCAGACCCGCGGTTCTCCTTACCACCTTCTCCGTATTGCCGGTGACTATCGCTATGGATCCATCGGTGCCCCTGGTCGTCGACAATGGAACTGGAGTGAGCCTACCTTCGGTTGCAATGCCTTACCTCCTCGCCTCACCACTCCGCAGTTCGTGAAAGTCGGATATGCTGGATCCAACTTTCCTGAACATGGTGCGCAGCGTGTTAAACATCAGTATTAACCTTTCTAAATTGATCACAGTATTCCCATCTATCATTGGTCGCCCGATCCTCCGTGCGGAGGAGCGCGTCGGGGATGCCATCATCAAGGACATCATGGTCGGCGACGAGGCAGCCCAGCTACGCAACTACCTCCAGGTCACGCAGCCAATGGAGCACGGCATTGTGCGCAACTGGGAGGATATGAAACATCTGTGGGACTACACGTTCACTGAGAAGCTGCGCATCGACCCTGCGGGGCGGAAGGTCCTCCTCACAGAGCCGCCGCAGAACCCGAAGACCAACAGGGTGCGGATGTGCCAGGTCATGTTCGAGGAGTATGGCTTCCAGGGAGTGTATATCGCGATTCAGGCCGTATTGACGCTGTATGCGCAAGGTGCGTGCCGCACTGCATTCCGACTGGCTGATGCTCAGGACGCGCGGATTGCGTTGCAGGCCTGACCACCGGTGTTGTCGTCGACTCTGGAGACGGCGTCACACATATTGTGCCCGTGTACGATGGCTTCGCTCTCCCACATCTTACCCGCCGACTCGACATCGCTGGTCGGGATGTTACACGCTACCTGATCAAGCTGCTCCTCATGCGCGGGTACGCGTTCAACCGTACCGCCGACTTCGAGACTGTGCGTGAGATCAAGGAGAAGCTATGCTACGTCAGGTGCGTGCTCGCAGTCCACACTCTCGTCACATTCTGAATCATGTCGCGCAGCTACGACTTGGACATGGATACCCGACTTTCAGAGGAGACGGTCGCGTTAGTCGAGAGCTACACGGTATGTCAGGCTAGCTCCAATCTGTTTCCGAAGGTTCATATTATCCCAGCTCCCCGATGGCCGCACGATCAAGGTCGGATCGGAGCGCTTCGAGGCACCGGAGTGCATGTTCCAGCCGCATTTAGTGGACATTGAGCAGCCTGGCGTCGCGGAGATGCTCTTCCAGACTATCCAGAATGCCGCTGTCGATGTTCGCACCGAGCTCTACAAGCACATCGTGTTGTCAGGTGGCTCTAGCATGTACCCCGGCCTCCCCAGCCGTCTCGAGAAGGAGGTGAAGCAGCTCTACTTGACACGCGTGCTGAATGGTGATCCCACACGGCTAAACGTACGTCCCATGTCCCACTAGCAACTTAGGCTTTGTCTCACGATTGGACTTCAGAAATTCAAGATACGTATAGAGGACCCACCGCGCCGGAAACACATGGTGTTCTTGGGCGGTGCGGTGCTCGCTGACATTATGAAGGGCCGTGAGGAGTTCTGGATATCGCGAGAGGAGTGGTTCGAGCAGGGCGCCCGCGCGTTGGACAAGCTGGGTCGTGGAGAGAATTGAAATGTACGAATACTCACGAGTGTAAAATGGAAACGACTGCGAGCAAGTACAAAGTCTACTGGCCGTGCGCACCGTTCCACTGCAGGCCGGATGGGGGCTGTTCAGGTGCGGATTCATACGCCTATTGTTGTTTGCGAGTTGATTCTTACATTGATGTGTAAGTACATTCATGGAAGTACCTCTCTAGTCGTATGAACGATCGACCGTCTATCAGCTTGCCGCGACATCTGGCTTCGCATCCTTTATTGCATCCTCCTCGTAGCCTTCTACCTTCATGTCGTTCAAACCAAGTTCCTCGTTTTGGTCCCAGGTGCGGTCATATGCGACGATCTCCATGTTAGGGTCCGGGTCTGGCGCATACAGATTTTGGAGATACGAATTGGCAAGCGGGTCATCGAGGATGAGAGTGAAAGGCCGTTCGGCATTCTTGACCTTTGGACAGATATCAGTCCCTGCCCATTCAGGAGGGTGACGGAAAACCCACCTCCTTCAGACTCTTCAGGAAGCTCTCGAACGTGTTGCGACTCTTGCCGTCGACGGCCACTGTCGAGTCGCCATGCGCAAATACTTTCTCAGACAGCTCCTCGTACACCTGGTCGAGAATGCCTTCGAGCGTAGTGAATCGACCCCCCAGCGTGCCTGCGTGAAGCTCGAGGTCAATGTCTGGGATGGATAGACCACATGTTTCGCTCTGAGAAACGCTTCAGCTTCGACTCGTCATTCGGAAGTTTATCTGCTTCGTACTTTGAGAATATCCCGGCTGAGATCCTCTCTGTCCTCGACCTTGAGTGTAATTCGCCGTCCTTGCTCCGAGATGGCGGCCCCAGACTTGACTTCATTGTCTCGGTACCCGCACCGGTCGCAATTTGTCGACATGATCAGGATGTCCTGACGAAGAAGATCAAGTCACAGAAGGTGGTCATTGCGGAGAGCGCACCTTGAAATACGGAATGACAACCTTCTTCATGTAGGTGTTCAGTGGATGCCCACAGCTTGAACATGTGCCCGGAAAGACGTATATTTCGTCGTTCTCGCCCTCGAGGCCACCGCCGATATTCTCAGCTTCTTCTGCTCCGCCCTCAGTCGCTGTGGGCTCGTCAACGGCAACAAGACCGAGCGCGACGTTTTGCTCCTTCGTCCGGCGGTACGTCCTGAGATTCCACTTCGGGTCGGCCGTGCTCCCGACGAACTCGATGAACGAGTTGCCTGTGGGGTCATCAAGCTTCAGCGTGAACGCAGGCATAGGCGCGTCTTTGTCCGCCGCGCTCTTCGACTTCACAGGGCCCGCAACGTGCACCTCTTCGTCCTCCTCATCAACGTCTGCAAGGATCTCCTTGAGCTTGTCGACGATCGTCTGGATTTTGGCGTACGTCGCCTCGTCCTGGATGCGCCGCAGCGGCTGGTCCGCGCTAAGGTCTGTGACGACATTGCGCACGAGCCCCTCGACGGTCGTTAGTTGCCCTCGCGACGGTGGGATCGTGAGTTCGAGCTCGGGCACGACCACAGTGCACGTCTCGGACTTGACGATCTGCCGGTCCAGATCGGCCCGCGCGAGGATGCGCGCAGTGTACATCGTGCCCTCGGCTTCGGGGGCCTGCTGGGTGAGGATGGTCATAAAACCCCGGTGGAAAAAATGGACGTACGTCGGATGACCCCGGCAGACTGGATCTCGTTATTGGAGAAGCCACAGTGTTCGCAGCGGAAGGATATCACGATGACCTCATGGAAGTACGGGATCGTGGTCAGCAAAAGACGGGTCACACCCTGGACAAGGTTGAATGGGATATGATGAGCACAACAGTCAAAGAAGATGTGGAAAAACACGCCTGTTTCTCGCAGCTCATGCATAAGGACTCGATCTCCTGGACGGCGCGCTCCTCGTCCTCGTCTGCGGCAGGTCGAGCATCGCCGGTGTGTGCGCCCGCAAGATCATCTGTCTTCTGCGCCAGTGAGCCGATGGCGGGGAAGAGTTCTTCATTCGACATGATGGATGCTATGAAGATGTGTCGGCGAGGTGCATGACAAGTGTACTGTAATCTCTCCCAGAAACTGCAAAATCTTGGAATCTTATCTTATCTCAAGAGATGGCGGAGAAGCCAGTCCGATGAAGAAATCCGCGTTAAAGACTGCTGATTCAACTCTGATTTCACTTTATGCAAGATACAGTAACACGTCGCGCAGACATCCTATTTACCCTTCGGAACTTCGAGCTCATACCTCAAGACTGCTTCGGCGTGTCCGCAATGCGGTAGGTGATCTTTTGGCCGCTGACCTACGCTCGACAGATGGTTGATAATCAATCATGAAGAGAACCAGGAGGTCACATACCTTGCCCTCCAGCATGTACTGGAAGCCATCGGACACACCCGCAAGGCCACCCGGGATAACGTTGACAGGGTTGGGCTTCAGCTTGCCATCAGCGATCAGCTGCTCCAAGAGCTTAGCGTGACCGTAGACGCGTTCATTGGCCTCCGGAGTAGCGACGTGCTTGCGAGGCAGGTCATAAGACTAAAGGAGCAAGTCAGTCACGTCCGCTTCCAGATCTGTTTTTGTCATACCTTGCCCAGATTGTCGAAAGCAAAGCTGTTCACGACCTTGATGTTGTCCCTAGGGGGCGTAGCGTACGGCAGGATCGCAGCGACCACGCCACCCTCTTCGCTAAAGGCGTCGAAGACGAGCTGCGGCGTCTTTCCCTCCGAGATCGTGTCCACCGCGTGCTTCAGTGCGCCCTTGGTCGACGCCTTGATCTTCTGGCCCACCTCGGGGTCATGGTAGTCGTACACCTCATCCGCGCCGAGAGACTTCACGAGCGCAGCGTTCTTCTGCGAGGCTGTGGCGACAACATACAGCCGGAGATCTTTGCGAGCTGCACAACCCACTGGCCGACGGAGGACGCAGCGCCGGAGACGAGAAGGGGTACGGAGGGAGATACGACGGCGGGGGGCTTTGGGAATGTGTGGGACTGGTAGAGCATCTGGAGGGCGGTGAAGGGGGCGACGCCTAGCTGGGCACCGTCTTCGAACGTCCAGCTGTCAGGCAGGTGAACGACACCGAACTTAGCGCTGGCAACGACGTATTGGGAGAAGGCGCCGTTCGGGCTGATACCTGATTGTCATTATGAGCGCAGACGCCAGAATGTGAGGGATGCAGAACGCCGACCTCCGCGAGTGAAGCCGGCGACCCTCTCGCCCAAGGTGCGCAGACCTTCGGGCACGTCGGGGCCGAGGTTCTCGACGACGCCAGCGAAGTCATGGCCTACAACGGCGCCTACTTTTGCCAGACCCTTCACGATCCTCCCTACAACAGAGTAGATCGATCAGCAAGCGAACAATCAGTCCACCCATAGACGAGCGTACAGTCGGTGGGGTTCTGCGCGGCGGCCTCAACCTTGACGAGGATCTCGCCGGGGCCCGGCTTGGGAACGTCGACCTCTTTGACGACGATCAGGCCACCCGGCGCAACAGTCGCAGCAAGCATTTTGAGGTCGGACATGGTGGTGGAGATTCGGACTTTGAGAGGAAGCCTGCTGAGATGGCGCCCCAGACGACAGGTGCTTATATACGGATTCTAGACGGGGGTAAGTGGGTCATGGCGCTTTCCGTGGACGCTGTAAGTATGATAGGTGCATGCTGTGGGTAGCTGATCAAGTGGATGAGGAAAGGAGAGTGCAGAGTTGGTCGTCATCTAATCTTATCTCCGCCTCGAGGCCCGTCGCGTCTTCAAACTCAACCGCGTCCGCATCCTCTGTTCGCGTCACCATGTTCCAGAGCACCTCGCAATCTCCGGGCTTCTACCCCCAGGACTCTTCCTCGGACAGGAACAGGCCCCAGTTGCCACACGCGAGCTCGAGCTCGTCCATGCACAGCCCGCAGTTCACAGTCGCAGGCCTCTCCAGCTCGACCAACAGCACACATGGCCACCCGTCGAGCCCCTGGGCCTCCACCACATCCCAGGGAGGCAGTCTGTCGAACTCCTTGAGCGACTCGTTTTTGCATTCGCGCTCGACCTATCAACCGGGTTACCTCATGGTGCGTTCTTCTGCTATTGTTCTTCGTCAGCAGTGGCTCACTGTGCCGGTCGTTCAGTCCATGTCGCAGAACAACGTGCGCGCGTCCATTCCATCTTGTTGACGACGAGTTTCACGTATATCTAGACCTCACCGCAAGCCACGCCTCGTTTCGACGAGCTACCCGTCGTGCAGACCAAGGCGAAGCTCAATTCGACCCTCTCCACCCGAAATACGACTTCGGAGTTTGGTAAGGACCCAATGTTCGAGAGTTCAAGGTACGATTCAACCTGTTCATCTCGGGAGATCGCGTTCTTATCTGCGACATCTTCTGCTGAAGGCAACGCCAGAACTTGGATGAGGACGCACCGCCCACGGCTTCTGTGAACGATATCGTCAACGCTACATACGCGGACAGCCCGTCCAGCTTCCATCGATCGGTGTGCACCATTCGGGTTCTAATCTTCCTACCACGCACTGATTTTGAACTGTTCCAGAATGCCAACTTCGGGTCTTCATCCTTGTTCCAATCGCACCGCACACCCCCATCCGCGGCGCCTCGTGCAGCCAATGAGCCAACATACGTGATTGTGTTTGGGTACCCTGCGGACAAATTCAGCGTCGCTGTCGAGTACTTCAAGCAATTTGGAGCCTCGACGGAGCCTGATCCCAACACGGAGATTGTGAACTGCTTCAGAATAGGCTTCAACCAGCCTGGGGATGCCTTGTCGGCCGTCCGCAAAAACGGGTCAGTCATAAATGGAAGCTGGATGGTCGGCGTCAAGTGGGCGGTATGTGCGGCCTGTCAGCTGCGTCGCAGGCAAGCTGACACGTTGTCCCGCAGGATCCAGCACAAGGCGAGAGCCTGCTCGGTCAGTCCGTTCGCAATGGGCTGCCCGTCTTCCAGACGCCGGAAGCCAACAGCCATGGTGACGCCATGTCCGTTGACGAGCCTTACGCTCGACAAGGTACGGGACAGCGCCGCGGCGCGTCCCACGCGTCAACGCCGACGGTGGGCACGCCGATACGGCTGGCCCCTTCAGCGTCGGCGTATCGCAAACCGGGCTCGCAGAAGGCGGCGCCGGGCCCTGCGCCGGCGACGCCGCAGAGTGGAGGACGTGTGGAAAATCATAATGCGGGTGCACCGGGGACGCCGACGAAGGGCATCGTAGGACAGTTTTCAGACCTTGTTTTCGGCTGGTAGTCGGTAGCGGCGGATGTATAGCCAGGCCAGCTGCCTAATCACTTATATCGATTGCAGTCGGTTGTGGTGTACGAGCTTGCTTCGCTCGCGTGCCGGTCGATGGCCGCCCGCGATCTTCTTCACACCGCCAGCGCGCACCGCCGACGCGTCCAATAACGTCCCCGCTGTCTCTCATGCTCCGCTTTATATCTTTCCGTTGACATCTGTTTCGTTCTTCTCTATCTCTCGCCGCCCACTCCATGTCTCGTCGGCGAACGAATGGCATTGGCAAGTCCGACGACGTCAAGCTCGTGCGCCCCACGGATGGAATTGCCTCGAGCCGTCCACGTCGACGCAACACCCGCAGTTCTGTAGCGTCCATCGCAAGCGCTATCGTTGACTATTCGTTCGTGGTGTCGCTGGTGTTCGGAGGGTGCTGCACGTATGTATCACGGACCGTATCTGCAATACCTTCGCTGACACTGCACCCCTAGCAATGTATGGGCCTACGAAGAGCTCCTCCGAATGGAGCCCAGCGTCGGTATGTTCCACATCTCTCCCCGCCATGCACCCTTCGCTGAGTCCGGGATGGCAGGCGCAGCCCTCACGTTTTCGCAAATGGTGTTCATTACAGCCCAGCAGCTCCCTTCATTCACACAGTGGCAGAGCCCGCAGTCATGGGTGCCCGCCCTGAAGCCTCGCCAAGTGCCCATATGGCAGTGGCTTCTCCAGGTCGGAGTGTTCGCATCGGGTTCCCTTCTGAATAACATGGCATTCGCGTTCAATGTCCCTCTTACCGTCCAAATTGTCTTCCGGTCCGCTGGTACGCACCGACCGCACACCCAGTTGAAAATACTGACGGAAACGTGATGCAGGTCTCGCGGTGTCCATGCTCCTCGGCCGCTTCGTTTTACACAAGCAGTACACCGTGCGCCAAATGGTGCGTCGCGTTCCTCCCTACGAAACGCGTCGCGCGCTGACGGCAGCCACCCGCAGACCGCGGTGTCTTTCGTGTCTTGTGGCGTCATCCTTGCGACGCTCTACCGCCCTTCGGCCCGCACTGCAGCGTCTGGAGTGGACGGCGACGTCTCCCGCTACGCGCTCGGCGTCCTGATGCTCACCGCGTCGCTTCTGTGCACGGGCGTCCTGGGTTTGCTCCAGGAGCGCACATATCAGAAGTACGGCCCCTGCTGGCAGGAGGGCGTTTTCTACACGGTGAGCTGCTGACTGTGGTGTCACATGCTGAAGGGGCGCACTGATGGGGGCGTATTTACAGCACGCGCTGTCGTTGCCGCTATTTTTGTTCATGATACCGCAGGTTAAAAATGGACTCGGCAGTCTGTCGACGCACGCTGACCCATCGCACCACCTACCCATACCCTACGTGATCCTCGCTCTTAATCTCTTGTCGCAGCTCATCTGCGTGTCTGGCGTCAATCAGCTTTCGTCGGTGCGTGTTCCGGATCTAACTCAATAGGAGGAATGTATTGACGTCCGATTTCTTCACAGAGGCTGTCGTCTGTGTCCACGCAGGTGGTGCTGACAACGCGGAAGGCGCTCAGCCTGTGCTTCAGCGTGTGGTGGTTTGGAAACGGCTGGAATCTGCCGCTCGGCGCAGGGGCTACGATGGTGTTCGTAGGGTCGTTTTGGTACTCACTTGTGAGTGGTGCGCCGCGACGAGGGCCCAAGAAGGCATAGTGCAGAGAAGTGCTTCGCGGGGGCGGGAAAGAAATCAACACACGTACTTTTCCAATGTGGCGTGCGATCGAGCTCATGGCGGCATGGCTCGAGACTGCCAGAATAAGAGCCAACACGTCCGCAGGGTATAGTTGTATTCTGGCGTGCTTTGCAGGCCTACATAAGCAGCGCATGAAGAAGACATGCGGGCAGTGAGGAAGGATATCCGCAAAAATGTACACACCGTGAACCCATCGGCCATGGCAATATTATGTGACGCCATTATACAAGGTGAATGCTGTCCTCCGAGAGGCGAAGCCCAGACCAAAAATGAACAGGGAAGGAAAAAGGGAAAAAGGACTAGAGAACTTGCAGGTAAGAAAGGGATGACCATAAAAGGAGCATGAAATGGAGGACAGCACGGCGACCATGAGGAGTAGTAAAACAAACGAGTGACTAGAACAACAATATGTTAGATGTACCGGAGCGTGAATCCCAGATTTTAGATGATGCGGGCATGAAGAACGCGTCCAATAGAGACGCCCGGGCGCGGGGCGGGCGTCCAGGTTACGGATGGTGGTCCTTCTCGGTCATCATGTCGTGCATAGCCATCGCGTGTTCGTCACCTCCTTTGAACTCCAACACGTCACTCCGAGGGTCGACTGTCCCAGGCGTAACGGGCCGCGAGGCAACCATACCCGTGGACGACGTCGCTGTCATGGTCGACACTATTTGCTGGTTCTGCGGATAGTACGACCGGCGGTGCATTATGCGGAAATCATAGATGGTGAATCTGGCGGCGTGATAAGGGTCGGCGAGATAGGTCAAGGCTAATTGATATACGCACTGCTCCTCCATCTGTCGCATTTCTGCGGTCAGTGTGTTCACATCGCGCGCCTTTCGTGCCTTAGCCTTGAGAGGGTTATCCTCCAACAACAGCTCCTCCAACTCGTGCGACGCGTCAAAGTTGGCCTTCTTGGACTGTCGAGGCGGTCAGCGGCCAGGCACGGTGGCATTTTTCGACGGAGGCATACGTACGTCAGGCACAAATGGTGATGGGAGCTCCTTACGGTCCAGGGCCACCCAGTCGATCGAGCTGAACCACGGATGCCGCTGAATCTCTTGCAAGCTGTCTGTGTGAGGGCTACACGCGAAACGCTTGTATGGATCACGCTCCAGAAGCTGAAACATAGGTCAGTAACGAAAAGGCATTGGTGGAGCGATGACTAAAGCCGGAACAGGGTCGTGAAAGACAACGAGACTCACCCCCCTCAGGACAGATATGCCGGCCTTACTGCACTTCTCCTCCGCATTCTCCGGGAATCGTAAGGGGTCCTTCGATATGCTGTGGGTAAGCGCGCTGTTCGTGCGCCCGCGGAAGGGTCTACGACCAAACAGCAGCTCATATGCGCAGACGCCAAGCGACCACCAGTCTATCGGGTAGGTATATCCACGCTTTGCCAAGATTTCGGGAGCCATATATGCCATCGAGCCCGCGACGCCAGTCAATAGCCGTCGCTCGTTATAGTGGACGGCGATGTTGAAGTCAGTAAGATGCGCATGGCCGTTCTCGTCGAGAAGGATGTTATCCGGTTTGATGTCGCTATTGCGGAGGCTGTTTAGGGTCGGAGAAAGGGTGAGGGGAAACGGCGGTCGCATACCGGTGCATAATCCGCTTCTCATGCAGGAAAGCGAGCGCAGACGACAGCTCTGCCATGTAGAAGCGCACGGTGTCCTCTGGGAGCGAACCTAACCGCTCCAAATGGACTAAAGGCCGTCGTCAGCGTAAGCGTCACAAAGATTGATCGCTTTATAATTACAACGCAGGTCGCCTCCGAGCATCAGGTCCAGCACGAAGAAGCAGTTTTCGTCGTCCTGGAACGCATAGCGCAGGTTGACCACGAACGGATGGTCAACCTGGCTGAGTGGTGAATGCGTGGCGCCGGTGCAGAACGTAGACACGCACCTCCTCTAGTAACCGGCGCTCTTGAACGATATTGGCGACAGCTTTCATCTTGACACATTTCGACTTGTTGATGTACTTGAGAGCATAAAGATCGCGTGTCTGCTTGTGCTGGACGACGCGGACCTGTCGGGGGCGGAGTGAGTTGAAAGGGCGAAAACTGGAAGAGAAGACACACCTTCCCGAAGGCCCCCTTGCCTACACATCGCAGAAGAATAAAATGGAAGAGGTTGACATCGCCGTCAAAGTCGATGACCTGTGCAGAAGGATAAGTCGGGTGCCAGGGCGGCAGGACGAGAGGGGGGCACCTGAGGACGACAGCAGACTGCACCCATTGCTCGAGAATAAGAGTACGACGGGGGACTCCAGGATTAAGTAGAGATAAAAAAGAGAGAAAGAAAGGAGCGAGAGAGGGCGGGGGTGAAGGGAGGTAGTGTGCGGCGGGGAGGACGGGGCGGGGAGAAGGAGGGATCAAGAGGCGCGACGACGATAATGTCTGCGGCTAGAAAGGGTATGTCGTGCCCACGCTCGGCTAAGTCGACCAGGCCCATCAAATCCGGTCACAGCCGTCGAAAACACCTCCGTCCTGACTTGACTGCAAAACATGCCGCCACGCCCGGATTTCCTCCGTCCCCTCGTCCTCTCGGGCCCTTCGGGCACAGGCAAGAGCACCCTCCTGCAACGTCTGTTCGCAGAATATCCCGACAAATTTGCCTTCAGTGTCTCCCGTACCGCCCACCCTTCCCACATATTGCACCGCGCGCTGACACCTGTCCAGACACAACGCGTCTCCCCAGGCCTGGCGAGCTTGACGGCAAGCAGTATCATTTCGTCTCCCGCGACGTTTTCCTCGACCTCCTGAACCGCAAGGGCTTCATCGAGCATGCGGAGTTCTCCGGCAACCTCTACGGCACCAGCGTGCAGGCCGTGCAGAGCATCGCAGACTCTGGTCGGCGCTGCATCTTGGACATCGAGTCCCAGGTAGGCACCCACATAAAATACGCGTGTTCCCCCGCCAACGCAGCCCAGGGTGTCCGCCAGATCAAGCAGACGGATCTGAATCCCGTTTATCTCTTCATCTCCCCGCCCTCATTGGCTGCCCTCCGCGAGCGCCTCACCTCTCGTGGCACTGAGACTGAGGTCGCCGTCGAGAAGCGTCTTGGCACGGCGCTCGTGGAGATTGAGTACGCGAAAGAACCTGGTGTGCATGATCTTGTTATTGTGAACGACGACCTTGATCGTGCGTATGAGCTGTTCAAGAAGGTCGCGCTGGGCGAGCACGTAGAAGGAGACTCGCTGCCTCCCCTGAACGATTGACAGCATAGAACATCTAGACTAAAACCTGTAGTTCGTGTACCTACATAATGCGTACCAAATCAATAGCGGCACGTCATGTCCGCTGCAAGTTGGCTACGATGTGTGCCTACTGAGCTTCCCCGCTGGGCTTCTAGTCAACACATGTGAAACTCTGTGTCGATCAGGAAGCCAGTCAGCGATCAGGTCTGTCACCACCGAACGTTGCGACACAGCAGCGACAGTGATGGCCTGTAGAAGCCTTGCCTGATGCCATCATACGCGGAAGCGTAGGTACGCCATGAGCAGGGCAGAACAACCGGTCACTACGAACGCCGTCAGTCCGAGAGACTTGATCTACAACGGCATACGTACCGAAGCCGACAAGGTACTGCAGCGTTGTTGCCTGTAAACGCCACGGTCATCGACCGCTGTACCGCAACGCATAGCACGGCGGCATACCTTGGATGACTGGATCGCCGCACGCAGGCCCGCGATCTCCTGCTCTATGCGCGTGTCAATCTCCTTCATTTTGAGTTCTTGACGACTGGCCTCCTCCCGAATGCGCCCCTTCTCAAGGTTCAGGTCGAGCCGCACGCCTGACAGCGTGCGTGCGATCTCCTCTCGCAGCCGCTGCTTGAGTTTCCTGTTTATTTTGTGAGCGCGCCGCAGCCGACATCAGACCCCAGTGAAAATCGACTATGCTCACTTACTCGACGTCCGTAGCGAGCCGGTCGTTCTCCGCCTTGACCATCGACAGGTCATTCTTCTCCATAAGCTGCAGTTCCGATTTGAGCTGCGCGAAGTCTACTTGCTGCGTGTAGTGGTGCTGCGAGGGGAGGTGTGGGCGACAGCATTTGAAATACGCTAAGGCGTGCGTACCTTCTCCTGGTCGGCTTTAGTGACCATATTCCCTGTCATATTGCGGATACTCTCGTCGATGACCTCTGCCATGGCCGCCATAATTCCCTCCGCCTGCGCGCGATTAAGGCCCTCGCGCTGCAAGCGCTGCACAAAGTGGTGGGTGTCGAAGTGGAAGTCGTGCGCTGCAGCTGTGCTACGGAATGTACGTCGTAACGAAGGGTGCGAGGTGACTGACGGTGTGGGGAGTCGAAGAACATGTCGACGGAGCATTTGGTCTTGATTTTGTCGGCGAATGTCCGCGTCGAGGAGCGCTAGGCCCAAGTACAAGTACTCGTATCCTCAGCTATGTCTTGTGAGGGAGGTGCAGTGGAACTTGAAGTGACGCGCGCTGGTGCTGCGATGTCAATACCGAATAGCTCGCTTACGTTATCAGCAAGAGTGACGCGTCGCGCGTCGCAAGCCTGAGCGCAAACTTAACTCCTTCAACCCCGCCCTCACCTTCCTTACACCCCCGAGCCCAGCTTATTCAAGTCAACTATGGTGTGTATGTTGTTGCCCATGTAGCTTCTCTTGTAACTTAAGCACTATAGGGTAATCAACCTTCGGGCATGTTTCCAGGCGGAGGAGGCCCGCCCGGAGGACCAGGCGGACCAGGCAAAGACAAGAAGAATGAGCCTCAGAAGAAGAAGTGGGAGCCTCCTCTCCCCACCCGCGTGGGCAAGAAGAAGAAGCGCGGGCCCGACGCTGCCACCAAACTGCCCCAAGTCTTCCCCACCACCCGCTGCCGCCTGAAGCTGTTGAAGACCGAGCGCATCAAGGACTACCTGCTCCTCGAGGAGGAGTTCATTCAGAACCAGGAGCGCCTCAAGCCCGAGACGACGCGCGAGGAGAAGAACGAGGACGAACGGTCGAAGGTGGACGACCTGCGAGGCACTCCCATGGCGGTGGGCACGCTCGAGGAGATCATTGACGACGAACACGCGATCATCAGCACCGCGTCCGGGCCGGAATACTACGTCTCGATACTCACAATTGTGGATAAGGACCTGCTGGAGCCCGGGTGCACTGTTCTCTTGCACCACAAGAACCAAGCCATCGTCGGCGTGCTGCAGGATGACGCAGACCCCATGGTCAGTGTCATGAAGCTCGACAAGGCTCCCACAGAAACATACGCCGACGTTGGAGGTCTCGAATCACAAATACAGGAAATCAAGGTGCGCATCCTGATTGGCAAGCCTGCGTAATTAGCTGACGCGTCCATAGGAATCGGTCGAGCTGCCGCTCACGCACCCTGAGCTGTACGAGGAGATGGGTATCCGGCCACCGAAAGGTGTAATCCTCTATGGTGTACCAGGTACAGGGAAAACGCTTCTTGCGAAGGCCGTCGCGAATCAAACATCCGCCACCTTCCTGCGCGTGGTTGGCTCAGAGCTTATCCAAAAGTACCTCGGCGATGGCCCCAAACTCGTCCGCGAGCTCTTCCGAGTGGCTGAGGAACATGCACCCAGCATCGTCTTCATTGACGAAATCGATGCGATTGGTACAAAGCGGTGGGTAACTGCTTGCGTCCGTGATCCTTGCGGCGGCTGACTCGCATCGTGCAGATACGATTCGACATCCGGTGGTGAACGTGAGATCCAGCGGACGATGTTAGAGCTGTTGAACCAGCTCGACGGGTTTGACACGCGCGGGGATGTGAAGGTCATCATGGCGACAAACAGGATCGAGTCGCTTGACCCGGCGCTCATCCGGCCAGGTCGTATCGATCGGAAGATCGAGTTCCCCTTGCCTGACGTCAAGACGAAACGGCATATCTTCCGGTGCGTGGTGCCGCGCTTATACCGTATGCCTGGCTCACACTCCCTTACAGGCTGCACACATCGCGCATGAGTTTAGCGGACGACGTTGACCTGGAGGAGTACGTTATGGCGAAGGACGACTTGTCGGGCGCTGATATCAAGGCAATATGCACGGAGTCCGGGTTGATGGCTTTGCGGGAACGACGTATGCGTGTCAACAAGGCCGACTTTACACAAGCCCGCGAGAAGGTGAGGGTTGTTGCTGCAACCAACTATATAGCAATCGCTAACGACATGTCCTAGGTACTGTACCAGAAGAACGAGGGCACGCCCGAAGGACTGTACTTGTGATCGCGTTTTTTTTTTCGCGTAGCTACCGTAATCTCATTCTCATTGCGTCTGCTGACGGCTGAGACTAGTAAGCTCGAGCGCCTTTAAAGTGGCCAATATTGAGGATAGTGCACGCATCGCCGACCAGGTAATACTAATACATCGTACTCTTAGAGGCTACGCAAAAAAAACAATTACAATCCCCAACCGCGCCGAGCACGGTCTTCTCCCATCAACGTGCACTTCGGGTCCGCTGGACGATATGCTACACTATCGCACCCAGCGAATGGAGATACTGGCCAACGTCCCGCGAGCCGGAACGGATGCAGCATCAACTCGTCTATCAGAAAACGCCTACCCATTCCCCTTGTCATCCAGCAGTCGGCCGTTGCTGTCTGCGGCTGCGGGGGAAGGGTTGCTCGTCCTTGCTGAGCTCGGGGAATGAGCGAGGCGTTGGCGAGATGAGATAGCACAGGCTGCGACCGGTGCTGCTGCATTGTCCGGTTATCGAGAGCGGAATCTTCTCGTGGACGATGTGCGCGCACCGGCGCCGGACACGAGTCGGATGGAGAGTCGATTGGGGGATAGTATGGAAACTGTGCTCCATGCGATACATGGGCCGCGACGTGAATGCGCTGTCCAGCAACTGTGCAGCATGAGATTTCGAACACGTTTGGCCCGCCCTCTGCTGCGCCCGCATAGTCCTCGTTGCTCGCCCCGGCTGCTGGTAAATTCAGAGCAACGTGTTACGAGGACTTAAAGTTAGCATCGCTGGTCTCATCGAGCACATTCCCGTCTCGTTCGCGCTGTCACCGGCCGGCGCTGCTCGTGCCCGACAATTCGAAACTGTGTAGGGCTGTGGCACAAGGTTAAACTCCCGGGCGTTGCGCAATGGATTGGCTTGGTTGGCACGGTGCTTGGTTATGAAGCCCGTCAACGACTCAACAGTGCCTAGATCAACGCACGAGGCAAAGAACAGGATGTGGTGAGAATTGTCACTGAGAATAGCCTCTGGAGAGCTCTGAGAACAGCCTTGTATAATATTTTTCAGGGAACCAATTGCAACAACGCCGTTTGCCGACTAGCAGACCGCCGCCAATCTACCATGACCCACATTCGATAGCGTCATGGCACCCACAATTCACTCCGTCCAGTGGATACAACTCTGACAGTAAGGACTTCACTGTATTCATACATACCTCTAATGACGCCCATAATTACTGGCTCAAGATCGTACGAACGAACGACTCGTAGTTCACGTTCCCATCCCTGCAGGGCCAACGCGGTCAACCATCCGTACGTTAACACATGAACAGCCACGTACGCGCCGATCTGCACGCCCTTTAGCAGTTCGTCAACCTCCTCGTCCGACATCTTCTCGCCGAGCTGTGTGAGAACGTAGCGCAACTCGCCAGCACCGATGAAGCCGTTACCCTCCTTATCAAAGACCTGGAAGCCGCGGATGAACTCCTCTGGTGGAACACGAAAAATCAGTTGCGATTCGGGAGGCAGAGACGTCAGCGGCACGCACCTGGTGTCCCGGCAGGTTTAAAACCATCCGGCCGGTTCAAAATCACAAGGAAGGTCTTGTAATCAACTATATGAATGGGACGAGCAAGTATGAGTGGGAGATCGGGACAGATGAGGGGCCACACACCGTCGCGAGGCGCACTTGCGACAATGTCTGCAACCTCTGCCTGTGTTGGGTTCTGGCCGAGTGCGCGCAGAAGATCGCCAAGAGTCTCCCTTGGAACCGCACCAGTTCCTTTCTTGTCGAAAAGCGCGAAAGCTTCCTTGTATTCTGTGGCAGCAGGGCAAGATCGGCACATGCAAAGCTAAAGCTCAGCGGAGAACGCTCACCAGCGTTGTCACTCTAGATGAGCCTCGTCAGGCCACTGTAGGTGATAAGAGAGTAGTAGCGCACCATAGTGAATGTCCGAGGGCGGAGTAATAGCTTGGAGGAGTAGAGGGGAAAGATAGACGGAAACCCACTCATGCTGAGACCCGAACGTCACGTGAATCCTTTCTTCGCCTCAGGTCTCTTCTTCAAGAACTTCTCCTGCAACCTCCCCTCCTCTTCCCGTCAAGACAAATTTCCCAATGCAGAGTGATGATGTGATTTGGTCTGCAATTGGCCAACAGTTCTGCTCGTACAAAGTCAAGTAAGTGTCTAAAATTCTCCTGCGCCGGAAGTCTCTTCACGCACATCGCACACATTGCAGAACTGTGACGCAGAACTTTTGCCGCAACGAGTACAATGTTACTGGGTTATGTACCCGCCAGTCATGTCCTCTTGCCAACTCGCGTTATGCAACAGTCCGCGAGCACGAAGGTATGTGCAGGCTTCGCAAAGGCGCCGTGGGCTGATATAGCGCAGGCATCCTCTACCTGTACGTGAAAACTATTGAGCGTGCGCATTCACCCGCGCACATGTGGGAGAAGATCAAGCTCTCAAATAACTACACAAGAGCTCTCGAGCAGGTGGGCTGCTTCCTGATCCTCCGACCCACTCTAACCAGCGCACGATGCCCCAATGCAGATAGACAAGGAGTTGATACACTGGCCAAATTTCACGATTCACAAGTGCAAGCAGCGAGTGACAAAGATCACACAGTACCTCATTCGAATGCGACGGTCGAAACTGCGGGAACAGTGCGTCTTGTCTTCCGGTCTTCGTGCGCATTCTGATTTGTCTGTCAGACCTAAAATGGTGGGCATCAAGAAGAAGCTGGACCGTAGGGAAGCCGTGCGCGAGCGGAAGGCCTTGTCTGCTGCCCATCTGGAGCGAGCCATCGAAAAGGAGCTGCTCGAGCGTCTCAAGTCAAAAGCATATGGTGATGCTCCGCTAAATGTCAATGAGACGGTGTGGCAGGCAATACTGGACAAGGAAAAGAAGCGCGAGCGTGTCAAAGCAGAAGGTGAGTTGGATGAGGACCTGGAGCTGGAAGACGAGGAGACCGATGAGGAGGCGGAAGAAGAGCTCGAGAACGAGTGGGATGACGAGCGAGAGTTTGTGAGCGATTTGAGTGGCGATGAGGACGACTTGAGCGATTTGGAGGAGGTGCAGGTGTGTCCCAGAATGCGTTTTTGGTTTCAAACGGCGGGTCGACCTGGCTACTAGGATGGCGCGTCCGGAAGCGATGAAGAGGAAGATTCGGCGGAGGAAGAGGCGCCGCCAAAATCGAGCGCGAAGTCATCGCTCGGAAAACGGAAATCTGCATTTGGCCAGCGCAAACCGAGACGTATGCATTCACACTCATGTTCGGATGTGTGCTCATGGATTTCTTTCAGGTGGCGCTCGTGTGGAAGTAGAATACGAGCATGAAACGGAGAGCATCCCCAATCGACCACGCTCGGTGCCCGGTTGGTAGCCCGCTCACATCATTTGCGTTGAGTGGCTTCGATTTATCGTCGCTGTCTCGCGACCCGCGACTGTCATGTCATATGGTGAGGAAAGAGCGTGTGCCACGGTCGGCGCGTAATCAATTATAAGGCTATATGACTCCAATACGTGTACTGAGATGAGGACAAGCAGCCTCAAGAGCGCTTGACTTTGGCCCTCCTGTCTTCTATATCCTTCCGCGTCATTCGTGTACCCAGAATCACGTCCCAATGAACGAAGAAAGGCTGCGAAAAGTTCGACTTGATGCCAATGACCTGCGGCGCAAGTGTTAGCTTCGTCAAGGTCACAGACAGGGGGCGTACCTGGTGGTGGATGTCATGGTAGTCGGCCGTGTTTCCGCTGAACATCTGAAGCGGATCGAGCGGGAAGCGGTAGCCGCAGTGGTCGTCGACGGTCTTACTGCTGGACAAGGCAAAGAAAAACGCCGTCTGACGGACGGACATCTGCGACGCGGTCTCGGAGAGCACAGCGCCCAGAGAGTCGAGGATGAAGCCCTCGAGAGGGTGGTTGTAAAGCGCGCCGAATGCGTAAGGAACGTAGAGGCGATGGTGCACGGAGTGCAAGTGCTTGTAGAAGAATTTGTTGACATGCATGGCGCGATGGAGAAAGTATTGCCAGGTATCCATCACGAACCTGCAGAGATCGTGTGTCAGTCCATGGCGCATGACTATGTAGAGAAAACGCACATGGCGATAAACAGCTGCACAGCTGGGATGAACCACCAGTAAGTGAAGTACACAGACTGCGGGCCCAGGGCCGTCAGCACGCCGTGTGCCCTCCTGGCGCCCAAAGCAGCGACCACAAGGTTTTCAGTGAAGGTCGCGATGCGCTTCATGGAGCCCACATGATCGACAGTGTGGGTCTCGGTGGCCATCCACACGTAGCCGAGCATGGTCTGCAGCGCTTGCTGGAACACGACGGCTACGACGACCTGGGGCCGGGTGACCAGATTGCGCGAGGCAACCTCTGCCGAGTCGTGGATGCGATGATTGTCGAGCCATTTCCAGCCGGAGATGTCGAACACGTGGAAAATGGCGGACGCGATCCAGTAGGTGACGATGGGGGCGGCGAGTGCCGTGAGTTCATCTGGAATGCCAGGGAAGACGGTTGGACCATGGGAGTAATAGAAAGGGTATACATTTGCGAGGGCTGGGTGATAGAGCGAGGTGCCGTTGGAAAGCGACATGGTCGCTCTGTTCAAGAGACGGTCAGACTGAACGTATTTATTTCTCGGCCGCAGCTTCGCCGCTACCGGCCGGCATCTGGCTCCGCCTCATTGCATCATCATGTGCTCTCGTCTCGCCCAGTCGGTCCCAGCCCAGTCCTAGCCCCCTAGTCAGAGTCTCGCTCGATTGCAACATAGTTTCGCTGTCGCCATGTCGGATTCACGCTGGATACCACTGGAGAGCAATCCTGAGGTGAGCTCTGCGCGTCTTCCCATCGAGCGGCTCCTAATCGGCTGCAGGTTATGAATGAGGTATGGCTGCTGCACCGGCATGATCGTTGAGTCTCAATCTGTGCTTAGTGGGCAGAAAGTGTTGGCCTCCTCGAAGGCAGCGCAGAATTTGTGGATGTGTACGGTCTCGACCCCGAAGTGAGCTCATCCCATAGCATACAACTAGCAACAGCTTAAGTGATATTTTCGGAGCTTCTCGCCATGGTCCCGCGACCAGTGAAAGCCGTCATTCTCCTATTTCCGCTTACTGGGGGGATCGACGACTGGCGCAAGTCTGAAGACGACCGGATTGCGGCGGAGGGACAGCCGCGATCGACCCCACAGTGTTCTGGATCAAACAGACAGTGCGCATGGATCCGTTCGAATCACTGCCTTTCTGCTAATTCCGCATGTTTACGAAGATCGGAAATGCATGCGGCACGATTGGGCTACTTCATGCATTGGCAAATGTAGGCTCTCGTATATTATTACGACTCAGACCGCCTTTACTCATCACCAGTAGTCGGACGTTGCGTATGTCCCAGAATCACCCCTTCAAAAGTTCATTGATCTTTGCAAAGGTAGGTTTCTCGCAATTCTTTAGATACAAGCACCTTCTAACGATATCAAATTTTGCAGACAAGACCCCGCAAGAGCGCGCTCATATCCTCGACTCGACCTCCCTCTTCGCTTCTGCTCACCACTCCGCCGCGTCGTCAGGACAGACCGCTGTTCCTAGCGATCTCGACACCGACCTTCACTTCACGTGCTTCGTACAAGCACCTGAGGCTTCTGCCCGCGATTCTCAGGTTGGAACGGGTGTGCGGCGGCTCATCGAACTTGATGGACGACGTGCCGGACCTGTGGACCGTGGGGAGAGTGAAAATCTTCTCGAAGTATGTTTTGCATTTTACGCTGGCGCAAAACTAATGCTTTTGTCACAGGACACCGCTGCATATGTGAAGGAGCACGTATTGTCGAGGGGTGTTTCAATTCACTTCAGTATGATTGCACTCGCAGGGCGGGACTCCAATTCAGGTTTGTGATACAGAAAGCCTTTTACACTTGGAACCACTTGGATGTATATGGGACGAACAATACCTCGCATCATACTGCTCGCGCGGAACAGAACGAAGATGGTGTACAACAACAAATATTAATGATACATATAAAGACGATGAACCACGTGTTGTACTGGAGTGAAGCCGGTCGTGGTTTTGATGAACGATGCTGCTTTCCTTATCCCACCAAACTTGTTGACGACAGAATTGCTGTGGGATACGCCACTTGCAGCAGCAGATAATGCAATCAATGTCAGAACGTCTTCGGGTCTCGATACAGTAATTAAATAATGTCTACATACAACGGAACGGGGAGAGGTTGTTACAAAAACAAAGGAGTTGGAGAGATTGAGGAGCCATGCGGCTAGCGCCAGAAACCTCTGACACCTTCACTGATGCGGCCTAGAATGCTGGACCGCGCCTCGCTTCAGCTGCTCTTGTCGACCTGCCCGTTCTCATCGGCAAAGTTCAGCGAGACCGAATTCACGCAGTGCCGCTCATCGACTGGTTAATTACACTCAATACATATTGCCAGCCCCCAAGAAGGATCACGTACTGGGATTCTTGAAGCCCTCACCCTTGAAGACATGGCCGAGGTGGCCGCCGCAAGCAGTACACGTGATCTCGATGCGGGTCATACCGAAGGAACTGTCTTCGTGCCGAGAGACTGCACCGGGGATGGCTGATGCGCGAGTCAGCTGTGCAAGAGTAGAGGGGGAACGTAGCGCACCATCAAAAAATGCGGGCCAACCACAGCCGCTGTCGAATTTGGTAGTGCTCTTGTAGAGAGGCGTCTCGCAAGCGGCACAGGTGTAGACGCCGTCGGCCTTGGTCTTTTCGTATTTTCCAGTCCCAGGACGCTCGGTACCCTTCTGACGCAGGACACGAAACTGTTATGATGGTCAGAGGTATCCTGAGATGTCAAGAGGGAGCTGTGCGGACCTGCTCAGGGCTGAGGATAGCTTGCCACTCGGAATCGGACTTCGTCTTGGACGAGTCGGACATGGCTCGCAGGAGAATGGTACTGGGAAGCGGGGTGAGAAGAGATAGATATGAACGAGCAGGGATGCGAGCTTTATAACGGTACAAGGCGCGTGAGGCTGTATACATGACGATGAGAAACGGGTTAGTTACTAGTGTTGCGGGAAAAACCTCTGGCCAGTATCCCCCCGGTAAGGTACCGGTGGCGCTCCTAGCCGGGGAGGTATCAAACCGGTACCGTACCAGGGAAATAGTCACGTGATGTTTAGTTCCCACGCAGTAGCAGCTCGATTTTCGCGTACACACGAGGATTTGGAATGGTTTCAATGCATCAGATGAAGATTTAGCAGTGTATGTATCCATAGCCAAATTGCCAGAGCTTAGCCGTAGGTGCCCCGACCTGTACGAATTCGCTGCTGCCTGCTACACAAGTGTCATGATTTGTCAGCAGACGCGGCTTTTGCAAGGCTGCCGCAGCACTCGAGCGTACATTGTAACAACGCGTACAATACATACTGAAACCTCGGGAGGCTTATTGAAACAAGGCATCTGTGCTGAAATCATTGTCCTCTTCATCAGAATCTGGTATGCTCTCGTCCCTAGCCTGACCTGCACTGACTCCGACAGCAGGGTTCCGACGTGCAGGAAGCTGAGCTTCCTCCGCGAGGACATCAGATAAAATTGCAGACCTCAGGTTGATGTGAGGCATCTTGATGAAAGCATTGGCAGGTTCGTACGGTTCTGCCAGGTCTTCACCTTGAACGTCATTGTCGTCATTGTCGTCTTCTTCGTCCGACATCGGTGCGGGTGCGTTTTCTGAAGAGGGGAATACCTTCTTTTCGATGTTGTAGAACTTGACCGAAGGGAATTGATTAGTGTGCGCGCGCACCTGCTCGAATGGTTGGAACACTGTGTACTTCAATAAAGAACGGAGGTTGCTTACCTTGCTCTTAGACATGTGGTACTGTCGGACTTGAGTCATTGCAGACATGTTATGCACGGATAGCCGATTCCTATGCTTTGGAGTAAGCCATGTGAATGTAGAGCCAGTCCGTTCATCGGGCATGGAGTTGACTCGGACGGAATACAGTTTGATAGCGAGATGCTATTCATGACAGCATCAGTCGGCAGCGCTCGGTGAATCATACGGACACGAACACGTACCGGAAGGATGTGCACATTATCAGAGCCAACACGGCCCTTCCACCACTTAAGGACCGCCTGCGGAACCGTATCGTCGAGCGGATGATCGAATGGGAACTGGTGTCGAGCATAGGCTAGAGTTTCCCTGTGAAGTTGGGCTGTAAATGATTTCCCTTTTTTTGCCCACTTCAAGAATGCCTTCTTATGGCCATGAACGATCTCTTTCTCTCCGATGTTGGCTAAGAAGCGGACAACGGACTCGAAAATTGATGGATGCCGAACACCAATGAGTGTCACCTTCTCGCCTTCCGGTAGCCACAGGTCCGACGTGATAAGATCTGATTGATGCACACATAAGACAGCGACGAGATGCAAGCAAAAGAATGGCTCTAACCAGGGTTCAGATATGCTGCAGCAAGGTATGCATTATTAGCTATGTTGCCATCCAGAAAGAGTTGGCGATGTCGCGCATTGAGGATGCCGCGGATGGCGTTCGCGACCTCAGCGTCAAAATACAGCCTAGGATTTTGAAAGGCGTCCTCTGTTGCACGAATAACAGCATGCCAGAATATATAGACGTCGGCAGCAGTCGCCTCCAGAGCCTCCAGGCAGGCTAATGCCTTTGTTGCAGGCAAAGTGGCCGCGATGAACTGGGAGAGACCAGACTCGAACTTGAATGTCTGGTGATCATCCGGTGCAGGCTGAAAATACTCAGCAATTTCCTGCGAATGTTGTCAGCAAGTCATTTCGTCTAGTCGATCCATCAATTGTACCTCATAAAGTCCGTTAGGCGATTCACGGATGACTTTCTTGATCGCAGCTGAGGACCGATGGACAGAGCGAGCAGAGAGCGGGATTGTTGCGAATCTCGTCTTTCCGATAGCCTCCAGGCCGCGTCCTGTCTTTAGTTTTTCACGAGCTTTCTTGAGGGCTGCATGTCCAGCGTGCGAGGTATGAAATAATGTTATTGTCTGCCGCACCACACGGATGATCTGGTTGCGGATTAGATCTGATTAATGCTGGTAGTGTGGACGTTTGCGCACCGGTTTGAAAACATCAATGAGATTAATCTCAAGGATTGTGCGATTCAAGTGATGGCAAACATCCGCAAGATTGAGCGCAGTGGGCATGAGGGCCAGAATTGCAATGGAACGCGAGGCTCGCGTGTTACCCGTGCTATCACATGTCAGGCCGGAAAACCTGGACGGACCGATGGCATTGACAATCTGCGCGAAGTTGTTAGAAATTGCTGAAGTAGTTAAGTTCCAATGCCCACGCACCGGACTTGCGACATTCTCAACAATCCAAGGTGCAGTGTGCGACTCGGAAGTTGCCTCCCGTGTGTCCATCAAGTATACTTCACGGTCTGAGGTCGAGACGTGTACAGTCCAGTAGGACTCACGACCTGTCGAAGTTCCGCCGTCATAGGAGAGAGTGAGGTCTTCCTGACCTTGCAGATACTTGAGTTGCTCCCGGCGGACCCACGATGCTTCGTTTACGATGCCTTCATATTCGAGCTTGTCTCTGGTTGAAGGTGCATATGATGGTAAGGCAATCTCAAGCATCTCCTTCCACTCCGGGCGCGAGACGATATATGTTGGCAAACCCGCGACGCATATGAGTTTAAGAATGGCAAGGTCGAGCTTTCTGTGACGCTCGAGCTTCCCAAGCGCCTTTGCTTGCCGAAAGAACGCATGTGTCGCGGCGCCTGCATCTTGCTTCTCCCCATCTTGTCCAATTCCATCTTGAGCTCCTAGTTCCTTCGCAACCATCATGGATCCTTTCGAATTGGTGAGCTCCTGGACCTGCGCAGACAGTGCCTTTCCAGCTGAATGTATGTGCACTTTCTCCCGCAGCTCTGAGGACAGCTTGGGGCAGTCCTTTGCATGACGAACGACTCGGATCAACGCTCGATGTCGGAAAGTATGATGGCAAGGGTTATCAGGACCTCCGACACAGCGCCAGAGCAGCGTAGTTGGATTGTCGCGGCGATAGCAAGCCTCGGTGAGAGCGTCCATCAGAGGATCCGGCGGCCGTCCTCCCCGGCGCGCATCCTTCTTCGGCTGCACCCATTTGACAAGGTCACCAGGGTTAAGCTCAATCTCCATGTCGCTCCCATCTTCTTCCCCCATCTCGTTCACATACGGAGCTGCGCCGTCCGCAACTCCTTCGGCATCTGATTTCTGTTCATCGAGCTGCTGGTCTTGCAGTACCGGTGAACTACTAGGCTGCTTGTGCGTAGCGACTGTGTTTCGCCCGAACGCTTTGCAACCTGTAAGCAAAGCTTCTGTTACTTACTGCTGTCGCGCGCTGACAACCTCTTTGGGCACTTACAGTTGACGTTCCAGCAATATGCAGATTCAACGGCGCCGGTTTGAAGACCTCGTCCCACTGCTGCTTGCTCCCCGCATTGCCGGAACTCTCCGCCGGTTCCTTTCCTTTCGAAGCGGCATTTTTCTTCGTGCGTTTGGCTGGCACGGTGAGTGGCGTGACATTGGTGGCTACACTCAGTCGCCTCTTAACGACGCCTTCTAGACTCAATAACTGCGGCTTCGTGAACGCCGATGTGTGCGCACTTGCCCGTATAAGCATGCCAGGCGCTAGCATATTGGACTTGTATTTGAGACTGTCCTGCACTGTCGGTGAGTCGAGTCCGCAAGTAAGTGAAGCTGAGCGCGCACTGACCATGTCACGTAGGTAACACATTATGTCAGCAAGGTGTCGAATGCGTTGCACGACACAGTCTGTATCCGAGAGGAGATGGATGTCGTCGGGGATGAGATGGTGAGCAAGAGAATTGTGGCTGAGGACAGAGCAGGAGAAGCTGTCGAGCTGTGGGGTGCATGGTAACACGTTGAGTGAAAGCGGCCCAGTCGCTCCGTGTTGTCCTAACCACCATTCTATCATCTCCAACAGCTCGCGGGGCGGCTTCCGTCCAAGAGAATCAGCATAGAAAGCCGTGTGTGGCTCTACGCTGATCGCAACGGACACCCAGTGATTTGTCTCGTGTACGGCTGCTGGCAAGAGCACATCCGCGCCATCGATCCGCACCCCGATCGTCATTCCAACCTCCTTGAGTGATCCATCTTGCAGCTGCGAGCCAGCCAATCGTAGGGGAGTGATGCCGCGCATTGATTGGTAAGATGTTCCGCTAGCATTGAGTCGTGCGCGGTTGCGGTACGTGTCAATGAGCTTGACTGATGCCGCACTCGGCAGTATACATGCCGGCTTGCCTTGTCTTTGCAGACGATGACCTAGCAGCATCCCCAGCTGATCCATATGCTCCGCCGCCAGCCAACGCCGACCACAGTACGATGTAAGCGTCTTTGGATCGACGCCCATCGTCGTTGGGAGGGGTACGTCCCATGGCCAGTCGTCGAGGAGTGCTGACGTGTCTGCAGCAAGGGACTTCACCTCGTCGTTGAGCAAGCCCTCGGTCCAAGTCTTCAACCACGCAGTGGCCAGAGAAAGGCGCGCCTTGGCAGCGAGTATGCGCCGGACCTCGTACCAGTAGGTGAGAACCCACATCGGGGTTTTGAGTGTTTGTTGAGTGACCGACTCTTGAACAGGATAGCCCAGGCAAGCATAGCCTGTCTCTAGGGCGGGGATGACGCGGTTTTGCAGGATTTCCAACACCTCGGTGTGCGGCGGCATCGGCCTAGAGAGCAGGACCATTGCATTTGCGGCCGTTATGAAGCTTTGGCCCTTCGAGAAGAGTGTGCTCTGCTGGAGCAGAGACGGCGCGTTCGCCTCCGGTGGGACAGGGAAATTTTGGATATCGGCATTGCGCAGGGCTGGTGTGGGTAGTAGGACATGTTTAATGTCGTCGGGAATGGGTATTCTTTTGAGGATATCACCCAGAGTTTGAAATGAGTCGATGTCGTGGATGACCTCGTCGTCCGCCATTTGACAGTTTTGAGGGTTGGCAAAATGTGCTAGGCCAGTGTCGAAGGTGAAGATTGCGCCCTCATTTAGTCACTCACTACGGAGTGTAAATGTCGATCACAGCAACGGGTCGATCATACACACGTTGCTGCATACAACACTCTTGCAACTATCCCATGCCGAGGCGGGATGTGTCTAATACCTCCTTAAACATCCGCGTAGCATTGCACAACCACCTTACGACTGCCGGCCATGTCTGCGTGCGAGGCTGCGAGCCTCATGGCTCATGGGCCGGCGCCGGGCGCCGGAGGGGCCCCGGGCCGACACACATCACGTGCTGGAGGTATTGTACCGGGTATATTGGGGCCCAGGGCAGGGCAGGTATGGTACCGGTACTATACAGGTACATTACCGGGGAAAAACGTTTTCGGGGAAAAACTCAGGTTTTTCCCGCAACGCTAGGTCGCGGTCCTGGTCGCGGTCTCGGTAGTCCCGCGACGAGCGGTGGTGCGACTCGTACTCATCGTGGCCGCGGTGATGGTAGCGCGACCCGCGGTCACGTTCTTTGTCTCGTTCGCGATCACGATCACGATCGCGGTAGTCCTTTTCACGCTCCCGGTCGCGCTCCTTCTCTCGTTCCCGCTCGGGCTCGCGCAGAACAGCAGGTTCTTTGCGCTTTCGACTGACGGTGGAGCCGCCGTCTTCTGACATTTCACGCAGGCGCTCCTGAGCGGCAAGATGAGATACGGGATGAGGTGACGCAATGCGTAGCATACCTTTTGCCTCTTCACAAACTTGGAAAATGCAGTGCGTCGACCTTCGTCATCCAGCGCCTTGTACTCTGACAGGTGCTCAATGAGAGGTATCGCCTTGAATGTGTCAAGTTGTTGGTCATCGCAGGTCGTAGAAGTGCCTCTTACCTCCTCGTACGGGAGTTCGAGGTCGATGGCTTCTGGGAGTTTCTTCATAGCGTACCGCAAGTCGTCTTGCATGTGTCGCTGTCTCCGTTCTGTCCGTCGCCTTTCGTCGGTCTGTTGTTTGATAGCTTGATCGCGAAGCTGCTAAATTTGAGCCACGATCATGTAAGTGGAAATGGCATGTATATGCGCACCGTCTCGAAAACTAAATTCAAATCATGTTCGCTCAAACCTGATACAGATTCATCTGTATTTTCCTTGACAACGTTCGTGAACTCTTCCGCCGTGGTGTCGGTGGTGACGGCAAAGGGTTTGAACGCCTGTTCTTCCGTTTCCATCTTCGCGTCGCCGTCTGGTCCCGAAGACAACTGCGCAGCTTTGCCATGTTCAGCTTCAAGTTTGGCATTGTGCCGCCGAAGGGCCGCGTTGACGACGTCGATCTTCGCGTCGAGCTTCTGGTCCAAGTCGTCGACGACGTCCCAGAAAAGTTCGATGGGGTTAGAGCCTGGCTTCCCCAACAAGTCGAGGTAGCGAGCATCGGATGAGAAATGGGGGTAAACCTGCTTCCACTTGCTTCTAGCGGTGATCTGTCCAGATGAAACTAGCTCATGAAGCAGATTCTGGGGTAGTACAAGAAAGTGAGACCGCGTTTGACAGGACTATGCGGCATACGCACCTTGAACGCCTCTCTGGTTTTGCGCTCCCTCCGAGTCTTCTCCGCTTGCTTCCTTCGCATCTGCTCGTCGAATTCACGCTCGCGTACACGACTGTAGTCCTCAAACGCGAGAAGGATGTCGAGATGGGGCAGCTGCCTCAACTCTGGATCTGTACGGTAATCCTCTGAGCCGAGCACGAGGGCGTGCGCATGACGCCAACGTGTGAGTACGTCGACGTCCAGTTGCTTGAACAAGGCGACTAGTTTGGTGACAGCTCGAGCTCGTGAAGCACGATTCTCTTGCTATTCCAACGGGGCAAATGTGTCAGCTATTCGTCATTCGGCAAAAAATTCCAGGACGCGAGCGAAACAGGCAGACGACGACGCACCACTTCGCGCTGCTTCAGTTCGGCGACATATTCTTCGAAAATGAGCTTTCTCTCTGCCTCGACTCTGGCCTGTTGCCAGATGGGGTGCGTGGCGAACAATTTGTCGGCAGTGGCGAACGTCGTATAGTGAAACACGTTTGGATTGCCCTTCAACATGTTGCGGATTGCGGGACGAATCTTGGTCAGCCGTGCCTCCCGTTCTTCGTGTTCCTTCGCTTTAAGCGACTCGGTGTACTGTAGATGGCGTCAACAAGAGCATGTGCGGATGATGAAGTAGACAACAAACCTTCTGCCATGCAGCCTTCTTTTCACCCAATGTATTCAAAGCCTTATACAAAGGATCTGTAATGATAGCACGCATCGTCTGATCCCATGTCCAATTTGCATCGACACCAGCCTTGCGCAAGAGGAACATGAATGCCTTCTCCCCCTCCTCGACGGTTGCAAAACCATTGTGAGGAATAGTCGGCTCGTCAGGGAGGTTGGGCCTGGCAGGAAGGACGGAGGATGCGTTGAGGGGAAGTGCAGCCGGCGCATGACCATTGGCCTGTTCAGCGGCAGCAGGATCACCTCCGCCAAGGCCGACCAAAGCGTTGGCTCCGGGGATGAAGGTGGGGGGAGCTATCATAGCAGGGGCACCGCTGAAAACATCGGATGTTAGCCGTTTGCGCGATGTGTTGTATGCGGGATGTCAACAAAAGGATGACGCGCCGAGGGGAAGTGAAGTCAGGACCACACAAGAAGACGCAAAGGATGCCACAAGGGGAAGAGAAGGCGTACGGGATGGGTGCAGGCGCAGGCGTCGGTGCGGCTTTTGCTTCCTTCTCGACCTTCTCCAGGAGCAGGAGCAGCTCATCGGGCATCTCCCATTTGGACTCCTTACTCGTGGTCTAAGGACATTAGGAATCAATTCTCTTGACGATGAGGGTAAATAGACTCATTGCGCACATTGTAATAGTACTTCCTTCCCCCGGAGAAGTACTCCTTCCATGTCGTTTGATTGAGGGCCCTCTAGATGATTCTTCAGTCGCCGCTGTACGCGCACACATACTGACATTGCGTACCTCAAAAGGTGTCTTCAAGTCTGATACGCTCCGTGAGTGGGATGGCAGCGGGAGATGCAGACAGAAACGCACCGTCTGGCTTCTCCCACACGCTCTCTCTGCTGGAGGTATTAAACCAGTACGTCCTGCCTTCCGGATTCCGGTGCTCCGTCTACAACGCAGTATATAGCATGAAGTAACAGACATGACATGAGGGCACGTACCCAGACGTTCATTGCGCCACGGAACGAATCTAGGAGCCGATGAGGAGAGAGTAGGAAGTCGAAACACGAGCGTCGCGGCGACAAGATAAATAAGCGCCCAATTCGACTAGACCACTAGGTGCTGCACTCTTCGATCACATACACGCCCATGAGTAAACTGCCCCCAGCCCTTCTCTACTTGACCATATACAACCCGACCCTCAAACCCACTGCACCCATTGCCGACGACGACGAAGATGCTGAGGAGCAGGCTCACATCTTGTTCTACACCGCCCGCGAGCGTGCGGTGTCTCGGGACAGGATGCTCAGGCAAATCGGCCTCGCGAAAGCCTTGATCAACTTTGCTGAGTGAGCGTCTGCATATCCATATCTAGGCTACGCCTTCTGACTGTGTGCTATTGGGCAGCATGCTCGCACCGGAAGACGTGTGCGAGAATGTGCACTCGCAGTCGCGGCGAATGGTCATGTTATCGCCGGAGCCCGGCTTCTGGATGCACGCAGTGAGTTAAAGTGATCGCATAGGACCGCAGGAGATTGAGCAGGACCATTAGTGCGTTGAACTGGCAAAGTCTCCTCGCCAGTCTCCTCCAAGCAAGGGCAAGAAGGGCAAAGACAAGGGCAAGGACAAGGGCAAGGAACCAGAGCCGGAAGTGGTCTACGACTACCATGACGGATCGGTGCAGGACGAGTATCTGCGCTCGCAACTGCTTCGTGGATATGAGCAATTCAAGGTATATACTCTACTTCTGTCAACTGCAGTATTCTGACGCCGGTATTCAGCTACTCCATGGCTCCTTTGCCTCAGTCCTTGGCACCTTGGGCCAGCAGGCACTCGAACTCCAGTTAGAGCGCTTCTTCACCGTATGGGCCTGGAGATGGGATCTGGAAGAGGATTCTGATTTTGGCAAGCATCTTGGTGCGTCTTGTTTCGCGCATCGAGGTTCCTCCCCTGTCTGAGGACGTTTGGTGCCAGGATTATCATTACACCCTATGCACAGGGCGATCCAAGATGCTCTCGACAAGTTCGCATCGCAAATTCCCCAACCTAGTGAAGCTGCGCCATTTCTGTTAGCACCACCGCATTTCGTTCCATCCACCTTCTACACGAGATCCAGTCTGGCTTCTTCTCTTCCGCTCTTCATTTTAACCCGCATACCTCCTCCTCCTCAACTCACGTTCGCCCCGCCAAATGCCCCCCAAATTTACGTACCGCCACATGAGGACGACACGAAGCCGATGGTGGACCGCTTCGCGAATACTACTATGACTGTCACTAGGGATGCAATGGAGGCAACAGGCAGCGCATTTGTTGCTCTTGGCAACAGCATGGATGTGCGCAAATGGAACTGGCCTGGGTATCTCACGTTCGGGAAGGGGGCACGTAAATCTGCTCCTGCATCCCCCGAGAAGACGGAGCGCGGCCTGCACGACGGCGATCCCGAGACAGATGCCGCCTACGGAGCCGCGGAGAGCGCAACAGAGCTTGCACATCGCTTTGACGGAGAACTGCACGTCCGGATTGACACCGAGAGTCTGCATGATGCCATGTCTTCGATAGGTGTCGCTCCGCGCTCTAGGGCGGCTAGTTTCTCAGGCGATCTCGCTGCACGCCCAGCAGAGCGTTTTACCCCGTCACCTCCGCCGGACGGGGCTCTCCCTGATACCTCACAGCTGACACCTTCCGCAGACCCGTCATCATTTGCTGCTGTTGCTTCAGATGCTCTTCCACCGTCACTTTCCCATTCTATCTCTTCACAGCATCCATCACAGCCTCCATCTTGCTCTCCACCACCTCCAACCTTCTTCACATATCCTGTTTTCATTGCTCCTCGTGAGGATCCGCAACGCACCGCGCGGAGGCAGCTGCTATACTTAGTGGTAAACAAGTTTATCCTAGCATTTATCAGCAGCTCATGTTGGATACCAGCGGGAGCAGCTGGCGGTCGCTTTCCTGGCACCGGCCAACGCAGAACATTCCGATGAGGACTTGTCCTCCCTCCATGCAGCTGTCGCGGCCCTTCTTACTGACGTGCAGGACCTGATTGTGGAAAACAAAGTCAACGAAAGGTATGTCGTAGTGTTTGAAAAAGATTTACGATAATTGACGACACAAAGTCTCGAGCTTTATTCGGCTACCAAAATCTTACAACCGAAGGACAAGCACATCATCATCACGGAAAATGGTACAACGGTTGCAAGTCCTGGATTTACTTCGCGCTCAGAGCACTTGTATAACGGAGAACAGCTCATCACGTACGTCTCGGTTAACTTAATACAGAGAGGGAACTTATGTCATAGATTAGTGAAATGGACGCATTGGAGGTGTTCTCACGCACGCAGGGACCGCAGCATTGGCATATCGCTCGTCGCGAGCGTGCGTGCTCCGTGTATATGGAGATATCTCGGAAGGAAACGAGCCTCACAGACGTAGACAACGAATTGGCGGGTGTCGTGCGTCGTTTCCGGGAGTTATAGTTTGAGGTATTGCAGATGAAGCGCGCGCACATGCAACACATTATCGCACTTTTCGTCATTGTCTGTGTCCAGAGATAGGCTGGTAGGACCACCTCACGTTCCCACATTACACGCTTTAGATAGCACGGTGCTCGTGCGTGCCGACGCGCTATCTTAACTTACAATAGCGTGCACAATACATACCTGCGCCGTCCCCTCCTTCCAGTGAACTTTGTAACACTGCGGGCAGGGTCCTCTGAAATCGTCGATTACAGGTTGAATACAGCGTGATTAAAGACCTAAAATACGCAAGCTGAGATTTGCCCTGAAAGTAACGGACACATTAAGATTGAGATTATCGCTTTGTTTATCGTGCAATAGACAGAGACATGCTGATTTCTTTTATGATATTGGGTGCTGCTGACTTCCGTATGAAATCACTGAGGATAATGAATTTGTGACCTCGTTGAGAGCAGGCATCCCAGGCAGAAGCCTTTGTCAGACATAATTCCTGGTGAAGTCAATGAGATCACTCTGAATGACACCTGCATGTTTTTGCAGCTTTAAATCCATATCTCAGTTTAACTGAGAGGCTCACTGAGTTCTCGTACAGATGCACCGAATACATTGTGACCATGAAATCCACATGTCTTCACAAAGAGATCACTAGTCACACCATGAATATAGTTTCAGTAAGTATTGTTATGTTATCAGCATGGCGCCGATAACCACAAGAATAATGAATTTCTTATCCATATTGTGGTCAAAAGGAAAAACATAATACAAATTAATTCAGAATGAGCCCAGCGTGGACATGATGAACACAAATTGCACGACGTCGCGACATCGCGACGTCAATACATCGAGATGCTAAAGAGTCAGGATCTCGCGACAATATCGCGCGACCGACGCGTGCGCTCTTCCGCCTGCCCTCCGCTCTTAGGCCTGCCGGTGAATGGCGTACATCGCCGTCTCTGGCTCACCCGCGGATCGCCGCCACCGCGCTGCGCAAGTCCAGTGGGTGCACCAGGCTCCTTCCCTCCTCCCCTTCGAGGTTCGCTGCGATTTTCGTACTCGGCGGTGGGAAGGAAGATCATACATAGATCATAGATAACAGATATATTTACGTCACTTTTGATTTCCCTTTTCCGGCCAACTTGAAGACCTTTGAAGACGCGTGAACCTCTCAGTGGCGGCTGGCACGAAACATATGTAAACAAACGCCACCCGCCTGCCGACCAGCGCGTACCTCGGGGAAAACCCAGTAAATACTGGCGCTTAAATATATTATTTTCCGTGTACTGCCTAAACAAGGAGACGTGACGGGACGTGCGACTTGGCCGCGTCGCGTCCCTGCCATCCCTACTGCTTCGTCGCGCACCCTTTCCCTGCTCTTCTGCCGGCGTTCTTCCATCATGCCCGACAACGGTGCTTCTATCCCAACCTTAAGCCAAATTCGGGCGAAATGTCGACGACATCTGACTCCTCCCACGGGTCGTTATTCGGGTCGCCGACTCCGCCCTGCGCCATCAACTCCTCAACCGCGCGTATGTTTCCTGAGACTTTTGACTGATTAATATCCATTGCTCGTGCAGGAACATGCTTCAATTTTGTGACAGGTATGCGGTCGACTGCTTCCGGCTCGCCTAGCATGCTCTCGTACTGACGGAAGAACTGAGGCCCATGAAGCACGAGTGTGCGCCGGAACTCCCACGCGTTGTAGCGCATACGACGACTGAGCCCTGTGCGGCGAAACTCGGGGTCAGGGTGGAGCATAATGAGCTTTTGGATGTCGAGATTGGGCGGCCGGATTGACCGTTCGTCGTTGACGCGCGCGCTTTTCCACAAGGCTTCGGAGCATCGTAGGTTTTCAAGGGTGACTCCATGATCCAGCAGGAAAAGTAGTCCAGATGTTAGGTGCACGAGAGTGTCAAGCGGTTGGTCCGCTGTTGGTAAGACTGTCTTGAAATCGATGTCAAAATTGTCGTATGCGTATGCGGCAAGCAAGGATCTCCCAAGGGCCCGGATATCGAGCGTGGCTTTGGCGGATAGCGAATGAATGGCGTCGTGTATAGATGTGAGGGATATGGAAATCCCGAGATGGGAGATTGTCTTGATGACTTTCTCCGGCGCATTGCACGAGTGGAGGAATATGCCAATCACGCTCTGTAACACGTTGCATTGCTGGTTCATTGACTGCATCATTATGCTTATGATAGCAACCTTTTTCTTCGAAAAGACAGCCGTGCTTGAGTGCAGGTACATATTGTATATAGCTCAGCACGACATACAATATCAATCAAAGTCTGACGGTGTGCGGCGCGAGTGCTCCGTCTTTCGCAGCCGGTGTCGCCTCCGCATCGTCGTCCCCCACCTCTTCCAGCTCCGCCAGGTCCACATTTCTCCAATACCAGCTGTCTTCATCATCCATCGGCGTGTCGCCACCGTGACCAGCGGGCGCAGAGCAATCCCTGCGCTGAACGAGCGCGTCCTTCGAGAGCATGGCTCCGACGAAGTCCCAAAGCTCCGGTGCTTCGATCTGAATGTTCTCCGCGAGGCTGCGAATCTGAAACTCGCGGATCTGGGCAGGCGACGCGTGTATGGCACTGAAATGCCATCCGTTGCTCTTCTGAGCCAAGGTTGAGATACTCCGGGAAAAAAAGGCGGCCGACGTCTTGCATACCCAGTGAGACATCCGTTTGGCGGTCCGCGCGTTTGTTCGGAGGGCTTCCAGAAGCTCGTCGAGCTGCGAGATGACGGTATCGACTCGCGCCGTGCGGTGAAGATGTCGCCGACTTGTGAGAAGTGAGAAGAAAAGATCGGGGATGGTGCAATCCTGGGCATCGAGGTAAGCCAGAATGCGGTCAGTGGCGGGATGTACCATGGAGGCGATGTGTAGAGCGAGGCAGGGAGATGTGAGACGCGACGCGGCCAAGTCACGCGTCCCGTCACGTCTCCTTGTTTAGGCAGTACGCGGAAAATAATATATTTAAGCGCCAGTATTTACTGGGTTTTCCCCGAGGTACGCGCT
Source organism: Auriscalpium vulgare (assembly GCA_019915015.1). Lineage (NCBI taxonomy): Eukaryota > Fungi > Basidiomycota > Agaricomycetes > Russulales > Auriscalpiaceae > Auriscalpium > Auriscalpium vulgare. The sequence goes on from JAHBBC010000002.1 coordinate 246,579, forward strand.
GGTCGGCAGGCGGGTGGCGTTTGTTTACATATGTTTCGTGCCAGCCGCCACTGAGAGGTTCGCGCGTCTTCAAAGTCCCAAGTTGTCCGGAAAAGGGAAATCAAAATGTGACGTAAATACATCTATCTCATCTATCATCTCATCCCTCCCTACCCAATCTCATACGGATATCGCAGCGAACCTCGAAGGGGAGGTGGGAAGGAGCCTGTGGGTGCACCAGCCCGTTCTTCATTGACGCGCTCGAGTCCTCTGGTACTGAGTTGCCGAAGCGTCGCGGTTTGAAAGCATGGGCTGGTGCATGCTGTGCCCACATGGGCTGCATGTTGCTGAATGACGTCTAGAAGTGCCGCAAAACACTCGAGGCCGACGGCACGTCCATTGGACTCTGAGCGTCCAATGATCGTGGGGGGAAGGGAATGCCCCGCCATCGTCATAGCAAATTACTGCAAATTTGCAGACTTAGTAAGCTGCCTCAGAAAACGAGAACTGCATCTCGTACCTTGCTGTCGACACGAAGCTGACCGCGCGCGAAACATAATGGAAGCATCGTACGCCGTCCGCAAGCGGCGCAGACGCATCCCGGCACCATGGACGACCGCTCGAAGGGAACAAACGTGGTGGGGGTGTCCACGCGAGACGAATAAGAGCGCGCCGCCACTGTAAACTTAGTCTTCTCAGTAACTCAGAACAGAGAACCACAACACGTACCTCGCGATTAGAATGCTTTCCATCTCGTGAAATGGAGACCATACGCGATCGTGCGAAGTTGCGGGCGACATTTCTGGCACCTCACAGACATCACGACAGGAAAGATTTTGTGGTGTCCGCCCGCGAATTTTTGAGGGCGACGTGGGCATCGAAAAGGCTGTTCTACGGTGAAGAAAGGCGTCAGGAAGAGCACAGGCAGGATAGGCCGTCGATGTACTGAGCACAACGACGTGCGCGAAGAGGGAGCAGCAGCAAACGTCACGGTTGCGGATGGAGAGGATGGAGAGGATGTCGCGATCCTTCCTGTCGAGGTTGTACGAAACACTGATGGGTATGAGGGCGGCACAGGTGAGGAGGGAGATGAGGAGGAAGATCCAGCACATCGTGCATAGGAAGCGGAGGAAGGTCGCAGCGTCCAAGCCGATCATGTCGACAAGTTCTGGCTTCTTGGTGTGTAAGAGAGGCGAGTCCAACCAAGTATGTGATTGGAGATGCGTGGTTGCTTCCTGTCGCCGCCGTGGTACTTAACTTTGAGCTCATACACGACCAAAGAAGCCATCGATAGAGAGTCCCGAGGCCCGTGACAAAAGAAACGCACCTTGTTGTTTGGCCGTAGAACATTGAAGACAATGACAGTCACCGCCAGATGTCCCACGTCAGCTGGCATACCGTCGCACAATCACTACATGGGCACGCACCGAAAAAGCAACCATGAGGGCCAAGTGGGCCCCGACAGCTGCAGGCACCAGCGTCCGCTGATGGGCGTCCAACTGATAGTGAGGCGGATATATACTGATATCCAATCCTCAGAGCGCAGTAGTGAACGTATCAATTTGAGGGAGTGCAGTCAGGGTCCCGAGACTACGCACGGCAAATCCTGCTCGGTGTACGAGTGTGACACGATGACTAGGACTTGGATCGGAGGGCGCGAGAGGCTGGGGGAGAGGACAATAGTGCGCGGGCTAGACACGGCACGGATCACCGAAATGATGCAGTGCTGGAGACGCGACGGGCAAGCTCCCAAGAATGTGTCACGGAAGCTAGGAATGTCGGAGGGGACGCAAGGACTATTTCGACAGTTGAAGGGGAATTACGCAGCGGTGGCAATGGTCGGGGGAATATATCGAGGACGAGAGGGACGAAGTACGAGGCGGTGACGAAGGAACTAGAGGGGCGTATATAAGCCTGATCTCTGTGTTGAAGGTGCGGGGTGTCGAGGGAGAGAGTGGTGAGGCGTAGGGAGATTTCGAAGGGCAAGAGGGGATTTGTCGAGGGTCGTGGTATTGATATTCGTATTGATATTGCGGCGTGGTATTGGTGTCAAAGTTTCGTGCGTCTAAGAGCTAGAGCGACGGGTTGTGGTGAAGTCAGGCCACTTCAGAAGCTCTTTCGAGATCCTGAGTACGAGGGGGAATAGTAACTTGTTATTTCGTCTTCTAGCGACTCAGAACTATTTGTACGACAAGCGAGTCAAAATCCGTATAGTACGGACGTTGACATAGGAAGACAAATACGATCTAAAACACGGAAGATGTGGGTCAGATATCATGGGGTGTACGAAGTGGACGCGGGGGAGTGAGTATATGAAGGATGTGGCAAGAGAGGATCGTTGAATTAAGGGATGGTTTAGGTTTAGTTCCAACTTACGATCGCCGCTAGGGGGCGAAGTGCGTTAAGCGCGGCTAGCGCTTAGATCGTAAGGCGCTGGTGGTGTATCATAAAGTTGAGTAGGGTATCCAATGTATTCCGAGTGTAAATTGAAGGGAGGGACGTACGACGGGCGGTCTTGGCTCGCTGTGTAGCGCTCCTGCCTATCTCGGACGGCTGTGGATTAACGTAGGCGGGACCGTATCGTGGATCGAGATGTGGGGAATATCGAGGAATTGGGGGACGCAGAAGGGAGGTGTGATTGACAGCGGCGCATCACGGCGGGGAAGGATTGTGGCGTGTGGCTCCGAGTCAGATAGCCGCTGTGTGACTGCTGTGCGGGGCCGAAGGATTGTGGCGTGTGGCTCGGGGCGCTTGGTGGGGCGTGTAGGCTATTTTGAGTGCGTTTGGGGCGCTTTCGATAGACGCTGCGGGGTGGTAGTGAAACCTGATGGTGCAGACCGAGGCTGGCGGGCTGAGGTCACGTGATTTTGGAAGATGCCGAAAATGCCAAAAGTCGGGGGTTTCTCCGCTAGACGGCTGGGCAGGCGTATCACCGTGAGTCTGTGCTCTCCGAGATAACCTCGCTGATGCCGGACACGATGGTCTATAGCAATGCCTGACAGGCCAGGTGGTGGTTCGTTATGGGGTATCGGGTACAGTGAGTGAGCCGCCTGAGTGTTGAAGGCAGAAAAGATGTTGTGGAGAAAGGAAAGGCGTGTCAGTCGGACAGCCGGCGCTGAGAGTCGGAGGTGGCAACGGCAGCGGGCCGAAAGAGCCGGCCGGGCAAGTCTGTTCACGGTACGATATCCTTCGTACCTCAAGAATCGCAACTCGCTGGGTACTGACTGGGTACTGAAATTTGGTTTGCCAGTAGTGCCACCAATGTCCGTGGCCGACATCTGTGCGCCAATGTGTAGTTCAGCACGCCACACAAATACCATTTATGTATATGCAGCATGGCATACAAAGGAGATGCATAGATAGCTCAATACACATATTGAAATAATCAGCCGTGCGAGACCGCAACGCTACACGCTGACAATCGCGACGGCGGGAAATGGGCGCGGGAACGTCACAGGAGGCGGCGGCGTCACACATGCGCGCTCTCGACGGGACCCCGCGTTGTACCACCGTCAACCGACCGCCGTCCTGCTGCTCACCACGCCCTCTCCTTCCAACGTCAACCCATTCACCCCTCGAACTCGAAGCATGGATCCGCCCGTACGCACCGTCAGTGGGAATGACGCGAGAGCGCGCGCGCCAGACAGCGCCAGATCAAACGAAGACGCCGCTGCCCCGCGCAGCAACGCCTCTACGCGGCGCTCCTCATCAAGCAGCGCCGGGTGGTCAATTGCAGCGACGCAAGGGACGTCGGTGAGCCATCCGGGGCTGGCAGATATAGCCGACGAACACTTGAACGAGGACGCCGCCTCGGCGCGTGCGGCCACCACCGCCTCCACCACCACCACGGTGACAACGAGGGCCGACAGCCTATGGGCTAGCAGCCCTAGCATGTCCACACCGCCACCTCAAACATCAGCGCAGGCAGCTTGAACACGCACGACACGGTGGCCAGCGCCTCGAGTGCAGGCAGCGCAGACATGCACGCCGCGGCGGCCAGCAAGAACGCGGCGGCGAACGCCTTGATCGCAGGCAGCGTGGACATGCACGACGCGGCAGCCAGCGCTGCGCTAAGCGGCACGGTGAACACGACCGCTGGGACGGGCAATGCATCCACCGGCACCGCTACTACCTCTGCGTGCGCGGAGCACACCAGCAGTGCCGCTCACGCGACAGGTGCCATGCGCGCTGTGACGCAACGAGCTTTGTCGGCGACACGCAATCTGGCAGCGCATGGTACGTCGTCCGCGCGGGGGATGGCGGCCGCGCGCGCTCTAGCAGGGCGGGTAGGCGTAAGGGCGGTGGGGGGTTTGGTGGCAAGGTTGAGAGGTTGCAGAGGCGGACGGTAGTGGTGGGTGGCGCCGGCACTGCGTGGCCATAGGTAAGTCTACTTGCAGATTGGAAAGCAAGCCCCCTGACCTCATCCTTCAGCGAGATTGCGGGCAGTTGCTGTGATCTTCTTCTTTTCTTTCTTTTTCTTGCTTGGACTTCCTCGCTGCTAGAGAACATATTGCTTTTCGGCAGTCACCTTACACACACACACAAATCACAGACAACTCCCGGCGCCGCAACGGCTATGCGCCCAGGAGCGATTCTCCCAGAACGAAAATACCTCTACACGTCTTCGACACTCCCTAGTCATTTCCAACGATAACGAGCACCACGCCTGTACTCAGCACTCGTAAGTATTCCTCCACAACGGCCAAGAAAAATAGCTCACCGTCAGTCCGACAGCTTGATCAGGTCGCACGGCAAGCTCGTCTGCTCTCCTCTCCCTTTGTCAGTCTTGGCGGAGAACACGCAACACTGGGGAGTAGTTTAGTGCACTATGTCCCTACAGTTGTAACAAGTGGGTGGTGTTATAGGCAGGCAGGATAGTGAAGTGCAAGTATAGGGCAGTATAGTGCACTATAGTGCATATATCAGTACTATAGTGTCCTTGGATGCACTATAGTAGTCGCATGACTATAAGGACCATTTACGATTACTCTTAATCGTTCTTTTCTCTAACCAGTCAGGCCAAAAAATGTGTGTTTGGATCGTTACCAAAGGAAATTATATCCCACGGTCAAGTCGCGTCGTCCCACCTGCCTAATTGAGTAATTCTTACCTAAGTAGCTTCTGCCCAATGCTTTTTCACACCTTTGCATCTCAAAAGACACTCGTGTCTGTGAGTATTTTGTGTTTTGCAAGCTAAATAGCACAGATATGCATATGATTCGAATTGTTCTGTGATGAGAATAGGAGGGCAAACCGCCAATTGATCCGGTTTACTATGTCATTTTTCTCTACTCCGGCTACTACAATACCCGGGCCCAACTGTTTCATTACTAAAAATCCACACACAGTGGGAATTGAACCCACAGCACATGGTTCATAACTTACATAATATAGGCTAAGAGCGTCAACCACTAGACTACAAGGCTGCATATCTATAATAGTTGTGTATAGCTTGTATCAACCTTCTACCTCCTTGTGCCTTACAAAACATTTTGCTCTTTCTATCAGATTCTTGCCTTTTCCCTGATACAATGCACACATATTATATATTGTCGGAAAGCTACAACCAATGCACACACAATGGTCATGGTGCTGGAGTCTGAAGGACTTGTGATGTATCTCTGGTGCGTATTTACCACCTGTGTGTAGACCCAGGTCTACCAAGCGCGGGCATGTGTAAGCCTACAGCTTACTACATACATTTTTCCTTTCTCTTTTCTCTCTCATCGGACTCGTACATAGTATATATTCTCGTCCCCGTACTTACGCACCAGCGCGCCCCGGCAATCGCCGCGCCGCTGCCACGTCACAGTCGCGTTGTGTTCGCTCTGCTCTCTCTCTCCTCATCTACAACTGCCTCTCCTGTACCCACACCTCCTCTGCTTCCTAGCAATCCCGACTTGGTTCCTATCTGCGTCGCCTGATTCTTGTCTTTGAGTGTTTCCGCCGCACGGCGGTCTCCAGCATGTGACCAATGATAAGCCTCACTCCGCGCTCCGATACAATTCTTCACCAATTTTCGCACTTTTGACAAGTTAACAGTCATGCAATTCTGGAGGTTGGAGAGTCACACACATGAGCTCCAACCACCCGATATAGTCTCTCTGAATTCTTGCAAGATTGAAGCCAGAGTTCTGACCTTTGGAGTCTCGCAGGGCATTTGGGCGATCGGAATCATACCTTGGACACCACACTCAGACCATCAACTCAGTTGCACACCCCACACACAGTCATCCGACCACTTGCACATTGTTTCAACTGCATCCACATGACCTCAAGCATAGCATCCTCTCACAGCTGTCACAACTTGGCGGGATTTCATATGACATTTTTATTGTCGAGATTGTTGTTAGAACATGTTCGCCACACCGCTCCAATAACTCTGTGACTGCCGGGTACCTCTATAGTTTGCGCCATTATCCTCCATCCATTGTCCAGCTTAGCTCTTGAGCTTACACCACATTTCTCTGATCTAGATTGTTCTGTGATTGCGCCAGTGCTCCAATTATTGCTCCACTGCTCTGACCGTTGCACACACCATTCCAGTACATTCCTCTGAACAATTGCAGTGTTCCAACATTGCAGCACTTGCTTACAACCTATCCCATATCGGAGCGCATTCTATTGCTCGCTGCGTCTCCATTGTGTTCAATTATATTCATATTGTCTTGTCCCACACTGTAGGACACCTCTCCCACACTTCTTGACAGTACAGACCATTCCCCATGTGCTTGCACTGCCCCTCACTGGTCTCTTTATCTTTAATGGTCATACACACAGTGTCTGATCACTCACAGTTACTTGCATCATGTGTTCTTACGTCTGGACTCCCGTTGATAATTCTCCAAACGCTTGCACATTCCGATCATCACCTCCAATCACACACCCCACGCACATATGAAACACTCTGTTCGTCTTTGGGATCCTGACACTTGCTCACACACATTACAATATCCTCTTTAGTGCTCTAGTAGGGATCTGGTTTCGGACACATGTGACATTACCACCCTACTACATGTGGGTGCCCAACACCACAACTTTGTCCTGACATTCCAATACATCATAGAGTCACTTTCCTGCAAGCAGAGCCAGAGCCATTAACCCCAAGTATTATATCTGCAACATATTCAAAACAACATAACCATACCAGGCAGTCAGTTGTATGTTGGATGGCCAAGCCCCCCTCCCCCCTAAATGATTAAGAGTAATTGTACTGCCATGCGTGCATTGGCCCATTAACCCCAAGTGTATTCTTGCACCAATATAATGGGCTTTGAAAATGTTATAAATAATGGTGTAGATGCACAGGTGGAACTGCTATATAGAGGTAATTTAGCAGAATATATCTGGCTAACGGTAGAGAGCTGTAGGGCAATCACTGGCCAATGGATCCCATGGGTTTATGTACTATAGTGAATCAATAATATATTACAGAAATGCTGGGATATATGCACCTTCTCTCCTTTCTCTATAAATTCGGATAATATTACAGCATGTGGCTTAGTAGAGTGCATATGTGACCTGAATTTACCAGAATACAGGGGGTCATTTCTGAGGAGTTGTGCAGTGCACACTGTATCAGATATTCATCTACTATAGTGATATTATACTCTTTAAAGCTTTCTTAATTTGTTATGGGATGACTGGACATTCATAAATCATGAAGAAAAAGGTGAGCATATGTACCACGCATGCCACTGCTGTCTGAATTTATCATAATATTTAAGACTAATGGCAAGCCGCACCAATGCATATATACTTATACACTATAGTGTTATTTAGCTTGCTTCTATCCTCAAACTTTTTCAGCACTGAATAGCTCCTCAATACTTGGGGAAACAAATCCCTAGATATTCCAGAGCACTATTACACCATGCCCCTTCCATCCCTGAAAGTTTTGTGTCCTTGCATGCAATTGGTATATAGTACCATACTTCTGATCCTTTGATACAGCCTAAATGATCCATATGTCCCTGTCCCATCTATCCAAGCATATGTGTGAACTGAAATGATTATCTATTTTTCAATGAGCCATGATCCATGAAGCTTACTTGAGCACAAGCTCATCCATCTGAGGTACAAGATCCTCTGTAAAAGAAATAGCTATTTATATTCATATGCCTGATCATAAACTGGATCACCCTGGGACAAGGATACCTCAGACATTACAGGCTGTATGAGAGTGGAAGTACGGCACTTTCTGCCAACTCTAGATAGAATTCCCATATTTTGAGCATTGGGTGGGGCATGGTCTGTGAATGCTCTATGATATCTCTGGATTATATTGACCAAGTACTGGAGAGCTATTGGACACATCATATGCTTTTGTGGCCAACCAATTAGATCACCACTATAGTGCACAAATCTATATGCCTTGGTGTGGCTCACCAATGGCTTCAGATATTATGATAAATTCTGACAGCAGTGGCATGTGTAGTACATATGCTCACCTTTTTTGTCATGATTTATGAATGCCCAGTCATCCCATAACAAATTAAGAAAGCTTGAAAGAGTATAACATCACTATAGTAGATGAATATCTGATACAGTGTGGACTGCACAACTCCTCAGAACTGACCCCCTATATTCTTGTAAATTCAGGTCACATATGCACTCTACTAAGCCACATGCTGTGATATTATCCGAATTTATAGAGCTCATTTGAAAGGAGAGAAGGTGCATATATCCCAGCATTTCTGTAATATATTATTGATTCACTATAGTACATAAACTCATGGGATCCATTGGCCAGTGATTGCCCTACAGCTCTCTACCGTTAGCCAGATATATTCTGCTAAATTACCTCTATATAGCAGTTCCACCTGTGCATCTACACCATTATTTATAACATTTTCAAAGCCCATTATATTGGTGCAAGAATACAATGGTCCTTATAGTCATGCTACTACTATAGTGCATCCAAGGACACTATAGTACTGATATATGCACTATAGTGCACTATACTGCCCTATTACTTGCACTTCACTATCCTGCCTGCCTATAACACTTGGGGTCAATGGGCCAATGCATGCATGGCAGTACAATTACTCTTAATTGTTTAGGGGGGAGGGGGGGGTGTCCATTTCCAGTACAACTCACTGTCTGTCAGTGTAGCTGTCTGCATATAATATAACAACCTGCTTCACCTCACGCTGCCTACCCTGCAACACACTGACCTGTTACCCCACCCTGCACTCTGACGCATCACGCACACAGCCTACATGTTCTGCACAACATCACACCACACATTGCCTGCACAGTACCACAGTGCTATGTTGATATACTGACATACAAATATGTCATGCTTTACACTTCCTTTGCACTGACATACAAGTTAGCACACTACCTGTGCTGTGACATGATACCCCATCTTGCATTGCACCCCACACTGCACATGCTGACATGACATCCCACCTGTTATTGTCCCCTTGCACAGACACAATACGCTACCATTCTGTAGGCAAGGGGATGGATGGTCCCTGTAGACTATACCTAGACACATTAAGTCAGTGTATATGTCTCTATTTTCTGTTAATCTATGCTGTTAGACTGTATTAAATTAGCTTAATATATAGGTGGTAGGTTCAGTACACACTTGTAATAGCTTGGGTAGAAAAAAAAATAACATAGTAACTTGGGTCAACTGACTGATACCCAAAACCTCTGTCTACAACACCCGTGGGAACTTTTTTCCAAAAGAAAGAAAATATGAGGCCTGTCTTTCTCATCACAGAACAATTGGAATCATATACATATCTAGACTAGTTAGTTTGAAAAGTGCAAAATACGTACAGACACGAGTGTGGGATAGAAAGTATAGGTAAAAGTCACTTAGGTAAGAATTACTGAATTAGGCAGGTGGAACAGCCGTGGGAATAAATTTCCTTTCATGCTTTTCCTAAAGCGCACTTTTTGACCTGACTGGTTAGAGAAATAAACAATTAAGAGTTAATTGTAACCACCCACTTGTTACAACTGTAGGGACATAGTGAATCAACTAAGCCCCACAGCCCGCGACCGCCCATCCAGAACTTGGCTCATACGACGTCGAGCACCGCGAGCGAACGTGAATGCGTATGCGGCAGCGAAGCCTCTGCTAGCAGATTTGCGCACGGCGCCAGTGTCGTCCTCGAACGAGTAGCTGTCGAGGCTTGTATGAGGGGTGGTCTCGTCCTCGTCAAGTCCTTGCAAGGCATGAGATACGAGTGGTCTCACATATCAGATGTGCGGCAGAGGCAAATCAGACGGGTGGCGAAAATACATCCGCACACGCCGGTCGCCATTCTGCTTGACCATCTCCACATCCCAGGCAAATCGCCAGCCTCTCGTTCTTCTCTCACTGCTTCATGGTGCTATGTTCTCTATTATCTCTTCAAGTTCAGCTTGGTTGCGCGCCGACTGCATCATGCTCCAGTGTTCGGTTGCCCCACCGCATCTATCCTTAAGCAGACTCCCGCACCGCGTGCCTTCATAGTAAGTATGCCTGAGTGCTGCGCGTAGGTTGTTGATTCCACGACAACTACCAAGGGCCGCGCCCTGTGCCATCGACGGAAGCTCACACCGCCGACCAAGAGCGAGAACATACCTCCTCCTAGTGTTGATCATGTCTCCCTGCTTAACACCTCCAATCAGATCACATCCTATCCATCGTTGACCTTTTGCTTTCATCAATACATCGCTGTCCCCAAAGCATGATTCCCAGCGACGATACTCCATCAATTCTCTTCACAACGTCGCTAGCTCATTTAGCAACATAGACCAGCAATGGCCAGATAGCATGCCGCAAACGACCTCAAAGTATAACTTAGACTTGCCACAATATCAATATCACCTCAACCCTCATCCCGGCTACCTGAACCACCTCTCGAGGCTCATTTTGAACCTAGAGCCTTTCACCAGGAGCCCCTGCGTGCTCCCCTCTTCAACACTGATATCAACATGCTGCAAGCCTCTCTCGATACGTGGTACTTTGAGGCCGCCGCCTCTTCTACCTCCGTGATAGCCGTTACACCAACCGACGCTTCGAACAACTTCGCGATGTTTCAAGCAAGGCAGGCGCTTGCGTACAGAGGAATCCTTGCGGGCCATCGTATACGACGAAGCCACATGCTACCGCATGCGTCGATAGCAACGCCTGCCTCGAGCGCCCTGATACTCCGCGAGGCTCATCGCCGTCTTCGCACTCGGAGGTAGAATCGACGGTGAACGGCGTTGGCGTCATGTCGCAGACCGTGACCACCAAGCGGACCTTCCAGTCCTGTAAGCGGTGCCGTATCGGCAAAAGAAAGGTAAGAGCACCTCCCGTAACCATACCCATCGTAGCCGGCGAGCTGACTGTCTTCGTGTGCAGTGCTCCGGAGACCGTCCGGCTTGCTATCGCTGTCTTGTCAATGATTTCCGATGCGAGTATGACCCTAAGCGCAAGATGCGTGGCCCGAGCAAACCCAAGCCGCTTGAAGCCACCATGACGAGGAGGCGAGGCCGGAACAAACCCAAGCCCCTCCCCCCTTCCAATACTCCTTCCTCGCCCAGCAACGAGCCCGACCCTATCATCATCTCGCCGCAGCCCATCGCCAGCTGGCATGGCTTTTTGCCGTACCCGGCAGTCTGGTTGCAGGGCCCAGGAGCCAATCCGGAGCCTTGCGTCCAGACGGACGAGCACGCTATCGCAACATGTACAGCGGTCCGCCCATGCCATCCCCGCCGTTTTCTATAAATAAGTGCCCGTAACTTGCAACGTATCAGACACGCGGCCTTAGCCATCCAGGCAGATGGTGCTGGCTTTCATTAACGCAAGTTTTTCTATATGTCAGACGGCGGTATCAAATGGTTTCGGCACAGTGATGACAATGCCACCAATCTAAGAGAAATATCTGGCCAGACGTCATGACGTCGGGCTCGCAGGTGGTGTGTATGCGTCTGTTGCGGCGAAACGCTCCTCAACCTTCGCCTCGAGCTTCTTGAGCTTCCTCCTGATGGAGGTCATAACCTTCGCCTCCTTCGCAGCGCGCTCCTGTTCCCCAGCAACCTCCTCCTGAAGCTGCTTGAGGCCAGCTAAGCTCTTCTCCTATCCCTCTTCCACAATGGCGAGGCGTTCTCTGAGCGCTTCGGTTTCTCCAGCGTATTTCACACCCCACATCTGCACCAGCTCCCGTGCCTGCGCCAGCTCTCCCGGCGCCTGCGCCAGCTGCGTCTCAAGACCTTCAACGCGCTGCAGTACATCACTGAGGGCCTTCTTCACAGTGTCTTCAACCTTCTGCGCGACATCTGACTCCATTTGGCCATGCTTGAGATGGACACGGTGCCACAATTTGTTGCCACGGCCTTCGGCCATGACCACTCTGCGATAATACCTGTGCTCTGCCTCGGCCATTTTCGTGACAGAGGATATGATACCAGAGAGCTCCGTCTCGGATGCAGAGAGACGCACATCAAAGCTCTCGCTGATGCCAGCGAGCTTCAGGTCATATGAAGCGAGACGCGCCTCCACTCGGGAAAGTTGCTCGGCAACATCACAGCCCTGACGAGCGTGGTCGCAGCCTTCTTGACAGTGATCGGAGATGGGATGCGCGCGTCGCTGGAATAGCGATTTGAGAAAGCCTAGATAGCTTTGAGCAGGGTTCTCAGAGGCGGTGCAGATGGCGTGTGCGTCGGGTGGGGGAAGGTGGTCGTCGGAAAGGATCAAGTCAGATTCCGAGAGGAACGGGTTCTGCATCGTTTCGTAGCGTCCGCGGGCAACGCATTTTTGTTTGACGATCGGGTGGCTGGTACTACACATGTCAGAAACCGCCAGTGAAATGCAGGCGGGCGGCTCACCTGGGATATAGGAAGGGCAGGCTATAGAAGATGTGCATGCTAGGAAGTCGCTTTTTATACAGAGGGAATCGACCCGTCGCACAAAGGGTGCTTTGCTTCGGTCTTTGCATTGTTCTTTCAGGCAAGAATGGGAAACCTTTTCAGTCATTTGTCCAGCAGGATGGCAAAGGTCCCGGTGTGCCAGTGCGATGCACATTCGGCGGGCAGATTGTTTATTCCACATCTATATTTGCGGACAATGTGAGAGCCCAAAGATGATGCGTCGTCAATGGAGGCGCGACATCTGGACCGGCCCGCAATATGACTCCCACGGGTGCACCACTTCCCAGGCGCATGCGCTTTGGCCTCCGCTAATTTTTTAACATCCTTTATTACCTATCATTTGCTGGCACCAGTCATCTGCAACATGATCCTCATTCTATCCTACCTTCGGATCTCCACCAGGTCCTGGCCATATTGACGACGGTATGACTTTCCTCTTAGTGGAGGAAGAAAGGATGTCCAAGTAGAAGTCATCAACCCGGGAGACGGAAAGCACTACCCCAGCCTGGCTGTCTGTCTTCCATCTCAGAAAGACGCTATCTGGCGGGCTAGAGCTTCCCCTTTGGATGTCAGTGGTGAGCCACGATCCCTTCTACCGAGCGCCTTGGCCTGCTAGCCTGCCGAGGTGGACGTTCCTGCAATTGACAAGGAGGTGCGAGCGACTGCACGCGCTGGTGTTGACAATGTTCTTCCAACCAGAGATCACTAAAAGAATTTCTGCGCCGACATCAGCTGCTGTCTGATTTATCGGTTGCCGGTGACGAGTCACGACGACCATACGATACGGTTTGTTATTGTAGTCAAGCACCGTGGTGCGCCCTGGTTGTCTCCTCTACGAAAAGCAGCCAGGCAAACCGTCTCAATGTGTATAGAGGAGACCGAAGACGAAGGAGACGAGGAGGCAGTAGAGCACATGGAGGAGCCTGGCGTCCTGCCGACGTTTGAAGGTGCGCGTGTTTTGCTATCGAGTGCACGGCAGTCCCTGATGCATCTGTCGATCCAGATAAGTACCGGCTAGCATATGGCCGAGTACTTGGACGGCTGCATACCCCTGACGTCCTCCATGTCGCACGTCGTCATGACATCAATAGAACCTCAAGGTTGCCGCGCCCTCTTTGCTTATCAGATCCTATATAAGCCCTGAGCTGTAGGACGATGCCTACATGTTTGCCATGGATCACACCAACACGCTCGCCATGGATAGCGCTTTCAAGATCACCGTTAAAGGGGGCTTCACGCCTGCCACGGCACAGGATCTGGCGGCATTCCTAGCTGCCACCGGAAGCGATGTAGGTCTATTTTCCCAGCGTTGCAATCCGGAGCTATGCTGATGATCGCTGAATGCCTAGTTGAAGCCATTCAGGGGGCTTTTGTTTCCTTGCAATCAAAGCAACTATGGCCTTGTCCTGATCCCCACCGTAGTCCCTCCCGCTGACGCAGATGAGACCGCGGAGACGTGCGCCCAGATATCCCCGATATTCGGCTCAGACGAAGGCGTCCACCGTGCGTACGTGAATGTCGAGGGCGAGGAGGGTGACTCCGACGTGTTGTTCGTCGTGATGTTTTGTCTCACAGTGCGTCTCTAAACCCTTGCCAACCTGCCGTTTTAAGATCGAAGATCCTCTCGAAGAAAACCAATCGGTGTTCAAGCTGTGCCCCTTTCTCCGCTGGTCGGGGCCGTTGCTTGTCATGCAATGCAATGAAGAGGGTAAGATCGTTGACTTCACCCTGTCCAATAAGGTCAGGCTGTCAGCTGAGAAAGCTGTCGTCAAGTACGCCTGGGCCTTTTTTCCTCCTGCCTGTTCAACAGCTGATTTCATTTGGGTAGATATGTCGATGTAATAACCACATCGATCGAGCTCCACTACGAGAACGGGGGAGAGGTTGTAGAGCCCGCTGATCTTCCGGAAGAAATCGACATGGATTAGTTAGTGTAGAGTACACGTACAGACCGGGGTCCTCGACACCTTTCTACACCTATGTGGAATCACAGTCCAGCTTGGAAATGAACGTATAAGACGCTTCTCCCGGCCGGTGCTTGGTCACCGTTGAACGGCCGACCTGACAGTTCCGAGCGGACAACGCGTCGCGCGCGCGATCATCCAGCCACAGAGGCCAGTGGAAGCAGAGTTGGGAATCGATTATGAGGCGGAGTTCCAACACAGCACATTCCCGTCCACCTCCTCATACCTACTCTGGATCTCGAGCGGTAATAGAGGAACCTGTTTCTTCAACATGTCTGGGGGCACGTCACCCACGTATCAGGAAATTGTGTATCTAGATTCGACGAATAATGGCAAAACATCTCAAGATATGGCAAGTCTCTTTCAGTCTCTTTCGAGGCCATATATTTCATACGCTGACGCCTCTACTGCAGAAAACACGGCGCAAGCATTTCGTTGCAAGGCGCTACAAGACATTAGAGGGAGGGCAACTGGTAGATACAGAGAGAGGCGCTGGGAAGTGCGTCCATCCTGCGTATTTTCACTGATCTCGATCCGAACGTCGTTGCAGACAGGTTGTCAACCGACATATATCGGCCCCAGTGACCACAGAAAACGCCCAGCCGGCACGACCAAGCAGCGCTGTCCGTTTCTCGTCAGCGCTGTACGTTCATCCCATCTGTCTGTCTGCTTTAGATGATGTCTAAACTCCAGTCCCAGCAGCATCGGCGCCGAGGAGTACAAATACTACAAATACATCCTCAATGTCCTCATGCAACATTCATCATCGCCAAAGATTCACACTATCGCCACTTGGGGTTAATGGGCCAATGCACGCATGACAGTACAATTACTCTTAATCATTTAGGGGGGAGGGGGGCTTGGCCATCCAACATACAACTGACTGCCTGGTGTAGTTATGTCCTTTTTGAATATGTTGGAGATATAATACTTGGGGTTAATGGCTCTGGCTCCGCATGCAGGAAAGTGACTCTGTGACTGTATTGAGATGTCAGGGCAAAGTTGTGGTGATGGGCACCCACATGTAGTAGGGTGGTAATGTCACATGTGTCCAAAACCAGATCCCTAGTACAGCACTAAAGGGGATATTGTAATGTGTGTGAGCAAGTGAAAGAGACAAGTGAGGGGCAGTGCAAGCGCATGGGGAATGGTCAGTGCTGTCAAGAAGTGTGGAAGAGGTGTCCTACAATGTGGAACAAGACAATATGAACGGAATAGAAGACAATGGAGATGTGGCGAGCAATAGAATGCACTCTGATATAGGAGGGAGTTGTAGGCAACTGCTGCGATGTTGTGACACTGCAATTTTTCAGAGGAATGCACTGGAATGGTGTGTGCAATGGTTGGAGTGGTGGAGCAATAATTAGAGCACTGGCACAATCACAGAACAATTGGAATCAGAGAAATGCAGCATGAGCTCGAGAGCTGAGCTGTACTATGGTTGGAGGATAGGCGTGACTGTGGAGGTACTTGGCAGTCACAGAGTTATCGGAGTAGTGTGGCGCACATGTTCTAACAACAATCTCGATGATCAAAATGTCATATGAAATCCTGCCAAGATGTGACAGCAGTCTGTGCTCAAGGTCATGTGGTCGCAGTCAAAACAATGTGCGAGTGGTTGGATGACTGTGTGTGGGGCATGCAACTGAGTCGATGGTCTGAGTGTGGTGTCCAAGGTATGATTCCTATTGCGTGAATGCCCTGCGAGACTCCAACGGTCACAACTCTGGCTCCAATCTTGCGAGCGTTGAGAGACTAATTGGGTGGTTGGAGCTTGTCTGCGCAACTTTCTGACCTCCGGAATTGCGTGACTGTCGGCTTGTCAAAAGTGTGAACATTGGAAAATGATTGCCTCGCAGCGAGGTGACAAGCCTCGTCCCGCGCGCTGAGAGGAATTCTTAACTATCTTTTTGCAGTTTCAACCAAGTCCTTGGTCACATTACCTAGGCCTTCCCGTGCCACAATTAGAACACTCTGCCGA
This sequence comes from Auriscalpium vulgare, assembly GCA_019915015.1. Classification (NCBI taxonomy): domain Eukaryota; kingdom Fungi; phylum Basidiomycota; class Agaricomycetes; order Russulales; family Auriscalpiaceae; genus Auriscalpium; species Auriscalpium vulgare. The sequence goes on from JAHBBC010000002.1 coordinate 263,361, forward strand.
CTCCCATGCTACTCGCACTAAGCACCCGACCGCATGCCCAGTCGCCATACGCTAGCCAGCACAACATTTCCCATGCCTGTCACGGCGCATCAGATTTGCATTAGACTTGCACAGCCTGGTCGCACGACAGCCACGCCTGGCGCTACACAGTGCTGGTGCTCCCACGCCATCCGAGTACTGCCCCAGTTGCCCATTGTCCGCACCACTGTCCCGACCGCTCCAACACCCTCTGACTCAGCGCTCCCGACATGCCCGCTCCCCTCCAACACATCCTAGCATCTATCGACACATGCTACCATCTCATATTCATGAGCGCCTTGCGATTGACTCGCAACCCAGCCACTCCACATGTTGGAAGCATTGCCTCCCGAACATTCACGATCGGAAGACGCAGCCTTGTGTCACCATTATCGGACCACCGCTATCATGCTCAATATGGCACGCCTTGTCTGTTCCCATGCTCCCCGAGGCTGTTTCCCACAGTCAACAACAGAGCCGATCATTTCCCGCGCTGTTTCCTTTGTCCTTTGACAGTGCAGATCACTCGCTCGACATCGTCCCCTGCCTCGTTCCTCGTTGTCTGACTGTCGCATGACTCCCCCGCATTGTCCGTACCATTTGATATGATGCTGCTATCTTTACCTTTGTCTTTCTGACATCTCTGTACTTACTTGATTGGACACGCACTGTATTTGTCACAACATATAAATAGTTGTCGGATACTCTGTGCAATGCAAGTTACGTTCCCCCCTCATCGCTCCCAGCACATTTCATTTGTGCACTATTGTCGCCTTCGTATCATATAGCGGTCAACACCGGTTGACTGCTCTGGCGCCTTAGCCTCAGCCATCGTCTTAGCCTTTGTTCTCGCTTCCTGTCTCATCGCTCCCATCTTGTTCCATCCTTGTTGCCTTTGCCCGAGTCATCGATTGCAGTCGCGTTGCAGTCTTCCGGCGTCGCTCGTCTTGTCACCGTCGCGCCCTCAATCGGAACGCCATAGGTTTGATCTGAGATGGTCGTTGCTTACTCCGGGACTCCTGACGCTCGCTCGCACACACATCAACACCCTCGGTAGCGCTCTAGGGATCTGGTCGACTCTGCTGTTTACTGCCCTACCTGGTGGTGTCCATCAGCGGAACGAGGAATATCATCAGCGTGAATGCACTTGGTAGATCTTGGTCTACACACAGGGAAATATGCACTGGCTAATACATCACAAGTCCTGCAGACTCCAGTACCCTAACCATTGTGTGTGCATTTATTGTAGCTTTCTGACAATATATAATATGTGTATATTGTATCAGGGAAAAGGCAAGAATTTGATAAAAAGAGCAAAGTGTATTGTAGGGTAAGAGGGGATAGAAGGTTGATACAGACTATCCACAGCTGTTCAATGAGTATAGCCTTCTAGTCTAGTGGTTACTGCTCTTAGACTATGTTATGTAACTCATAAACTGCATGCTGTGGGTTCAATTCCCTCTATGTGCGCATTTTTAATAGTAAAAATATTAGGCCGGGTATTGTAATAGCCGGAGTAGAGAAAAATGACGTAGCAAACCGGATCAATTGGTAGAATGCCCTCTAAAACTACGTCATCTTTCTCTGCATCAACCGTGGGAACTTTCTACCAAAAATGGAAACTCTAAGGCCTCTTTTTCTGATCACAGAACAATTTGAATCATGAGCATATCAGTGTTAGTTAGCTTGCAAAACGCAAAATACTCGCAGACACGAGTGTCTTTTGGAGCGAGGATGTGGAAAAGCATTGGGCAGAAGCTGCTTAGCTAAGAATTACTGAATTTGGCAGGTGGAACAACGCGACTTGACCGTGTGAGACCATTTCCTAAAGCGACTTTCCTGACGGGCACTTTTTGGCCTGACTGGTTGGAGAAAAAAACGATTAAGAGTAATCGTAAAGGTCTTATCCCGCGATGTGAGCGATCCTGGAAAATACAAGTCGGTCCTCACTGGGCATCTGGCCACCTTGGACCTCGACTTTGAAACCGCGATTGAGCTTGACAAGATACTACGGCCGGTCGCCCAAATCGCCTCCAGGTATGTACACGATCATCTTCGAGATGAGAGGATTGACCAACGTCTGCGTCTGTACAGCTCTAGCATTCCAGGAGCCTTCATTCATGGTCCAACGCCTGCCAGGGCACCGACACCTCCCGCACCAGAGGCAATCCGCACGCGCCAAAAGGTCGATGCCCTTTCCACCACGCGCCACGCTAGATCGTTCTCGTCCGCAAGCGGTGCTGGAGAAACGGTCTGGCACTTGCTGGGAGTGGGCCGGTGCGCAGCACGGCGGTACGATTCCACTCTCAGTTGGACTCAGATTTCTCTAGAATTTCTTTTATATTACATATATCTATTGCAGGTACATTGGATGAATATAATGACTACTTAGAGCATTCAGGGCAGAGCCCCTGCTGCACTGTGTGACACTGCTATGCAACTGGGCCGCTCGCCCTGCAATGCACTGGACAGCGGTGGGCGAAGCACATATCTCGGGCTGCGCGCTACGGGCTACTTTGGTATGGGCAGATGTGCCAGGCCTATTACTAAGAGTGATGACATCATTCCGGGTTATAAATTGCATCTAAAGCCCGGAATGATGACATTGTCTTTACACTATGCAATCACTACAATATCACTATTCTGCATCACTTGTAAGCATTGCAAGGTTTGCTGAATGCTGCATTTACAACAATTCATGTGATCATTCTGAGCAAAAGCAAGGGAGTGTGGAAAGTCAGAGTGCGAGGCCTATTACTAAGCAATGACATCATTCCGGGTTTTAAATGCAATTTAAAACCCGGAATGATGTCATCATCTTCACACTACTCATGCTGTCAATCTCGACAATATCACTCTTATGTATCATTTGTAGGCATTACATGGTTTTGTAATTACTGTATTTGCAACAATTCATGTGATCATTATGAGCAATCGTGAGGGAGCATTGAAAGTGCGAGTAGACATAGCGTGGGAGTGTATTTCAAAAAAGGCGACACAGACTGTCGTTGCATGGGTCGAAAAAATGCTGGATGTAGATGACATAAGCAACGATTCAAAGGAATCGTAACCGCAGCGAATCTGCGGAGGACCTCGTGAAGCCCGCCAACGTTTCTTGCGCACCCGGAGACATGTACATCCACAAAAATACCGCATCCGGAGCAGTTCAAGCCTGGGTCAGGCAGAATCACGGAACATGGGCCAACGCAAAAGTAGGTACAGATCATCCGTACATGTGGGACCGGTATCTGTCTTTGAAACAGAATGACGAGCCGAGCTGGGTCACAAGGGCGACGATATCAACGCAGGAGACCAGGCAGATCAAGAAGGGTCGAGGGAACACCGTGAGTTAGCGTCCTGTATAATATCTTCTTTAGCAAGAGGTTTGCCTTTGGGCGTATCATAGGCCCTCATCGTCGGCAGTCCGATAGGCTGTCAGCGACGCGCACATTGCCGTAGAACATGCGTTTGTATGTGTAAGCAGACTGCAAGTCACGACTCGCAGCCGTCTTGACATCAGGATCGGACGATCGATGCATGCCTGTGTGCATGCCCCGCTGGAAACCATGCACCACAGGCGTGTTTTCTACGGTATATAAGCCACAGTCTTTCGCCTGTCCGGCAGAGTACACCTCCCCTCCTCCCCCGCACACCGCCTCCTCTGCTCTGATGACAATACTTCGTTTGATCCCCCAGGGCTGCGCTACAGTAAGTGAATAGCTCGCACCATGAAGTGCGGATATTCCGTTGATGACTATGATTAGGAGCGCCGTACCCACCATGTCAGGGGCCACCTGTACCCAAGCAGATCGTCTTTCAACACGCGCACCATTGTAGAGTTCGATGCCATCTGCGCTGTGGAGCCGGAAAACGGCACTACAATACGTCCCTACGTCGTCGTTGAGGACAAGCTACGCGGCATCGGGAATTCGACGGCCCCTATCCACGACTGCCGCGTTGTTGTCCACGGTCGCTATACGTTCATCGTCTCCGGATACTATGATTCCAAGGAGCCGATTAACAAATCGCTCACGAAGAGGTACCCCCACCTTCGTTGGCGCGACGCTGTATCCGTCCTCTTCGAAGGAAAGAATTGTCACTACCTCAAGTGATCACCCTCTAGCCCTGCCGCTGAGCGCGCCGTGCTTCTGTGAGCTCAAGCCTATTTTTTGTCCACTGACGCTGACGAATGCTTCAGGTTCATGACTTGATTCTTGTTTCTCCTGTCGATTGGGGAAGGGATGGAGGCGGTCAACATGCCCACCAGCATTCGGTGGCCGCACGCAAACTTTAACTGTAAGCTTATTTTACGCCGTTTGATCGGTACCGCAGTACCGTCTGATAGTGATATGTTTATAGGAATGCGGGGGCTGCTGGCCTCCCAACCCCGGTCGCATAGACGACACATTTATAACCTTTAAGGGCCCAATCGGGAGTCGCGGTTGGGTTGGGTTGGGTTGGGTCTGGCCAGCCAAAAGAGCGTGGGACCGGGGTTGCTCTCGGATCAGGATTTTGAACCTGACCTGACCCTACCCAATGCGGTCAGTTCTGCACCTCGGGTAGGGTTGGGGTTGTCACGCTAGGTGCGACGTGTTCCTGATGCCCGTCTTGACTACCTACCTCTCTTTCCACTGTCACTACAGACCCTCCCTCCTCTCATATACAATCTACATGCTGGAAACCTGCTCCGGGGCCGCTTCGGAGGCCCCTCCCAGTGAGACACCAGCCTCTGCGAGCCAAGATACCCAGGAAGGCAACGATCCCGGCCCGGACTCGACTGCTGCTGCAAAGAAGAAGGCAACATGGACGACAACCGACGACCGCACCCTCATTGAGCATATGGAGAGCCGGAAGAGTCAATTCCAGTCGGACAGTGGCTGGAAGTCACAGATGTGGCATACAGCTGCCGAAAGGCTTGCGGGTAGTGAGAAGGTTAGCGAGGGAGCTGTCAAGGGCTCGAAGAGCTGCCAGGATCGCTTCGGAACAGTCTGTCCTTAAATTTTCTTCTCTCTTTCTTTTCTAACAAGTGGTATATAACTTGTAGCTCAAGAAAGACTATGTCTTGGTCAAGCAGCTCCGGGACTTGTCCGGATTTGGCTGGGACAGTGTCAACTGCCTTGTCACAGCCCCGGACACTGTCTGGGACACATATATTGCAGTTAAGCCCCCGTTTCATGCATTCCTACTATATCTGACTTCTGCAGAGCCATCCCAAGGCCGCAAAATGGAGGAAAAAATATTTTCCTCTGTATGATGACATGGCAGTGCTCGTGGACGGCCGTGTAGCCACCGGGGAGGGTGCCTTCCGTGCAGGGCAAGCTACCTCTGACAGTGAGTCCGGTGAGGATGCCGATGACGGTGGTGCGACAACTCCGGTGCGTTCTTGTAGCTCTGCTCGGAATGTCGACTCATATTTATCTAGACGTTGCCCGTGACTCGGGTCGCAAGCGGGCACCTTCTGAGGTGGCCGAGTCAGCACCTCGCTCGACTCGTCAGTCTAGGAAGAAGCGAAAGTCTCCCCATGATGATGCCATTGGGGCTCTTGTTGGCCTCACAGGGGCCATCAAGGGACTTATCGGTAATTCTGGAGAGGCAAGTAGCTCCACTGTGGCCGCTTCAGGCAGCAGTGGTATCAATCTCGACATCCTCTCAACTCCTGCGCGTCGTCGCTATGCTATTCAGGCACTTGAACGTGACGCACAGCTGTCTCCGCCCAGCTTTGTCAAGATTGTGAATCACATTCAGGAGAATCCAAAGTGGGCTGATGCTTATCTTGCGGTGACGAAGAAGGAGTATCAGGATAGAATGGTGGAGGACAAGTTGGATGAGTTGTTCTAGATACATACAACTACAATTCCCCCCTCTCAGCTAGAATTGCTTGGTAGTCCTCCCACATTGCCTGAGCAATCTCATCCCTGCGATTATGTGACTCTTCCCTCTCTGCTGTTGTGATCTGTCCTCCAAGCATGCTTGATTCGGATACATCGACAGCATGTTCATCTTCGTTGACATCAATAGAGTATGTGTTGATGTCATTGGGATCATGTTCACGGATGAAGTTGAACAAGGCGGCAATTGCGGGAATGAGTTTTGCTTGTGTCTTCAAGTTGAACTCTGGCGCGGAAACAGGAAGTGGGAACTTTCGCTTGCAAACACCAAAGATCTGTTCGATGATGTTACGTGCTTGTGAGTGGCGAAGATTGAAAAGCTCCTTTGCATTCTGTGGCCTGTAGATAAAAGTCAATACATTGAAGAACACATAGCAATAACAAAATATTACTTCTGACTTCCTTGTGCCCACTCTCTAAGGTGATAGCAAACTTGGCGATAAGGCACAAGTAGAGCTTCACAGGAAGGAAAACCGGCATCACCGAGATAGAATTGACCCTTCGGAATTGGAAAATCAGTGCTCCGTGCGTCGTCCGTCCGCCGCACTTCCCTCCCAGGCGTTCAAAATGTAACAGAACCGCAGTGCAAATGTGCATGCAGCCAGCACGTTCTGGGAGAGATAGCCCTTCCGATTCCGATGACGACCAGCATCAGCTGCGGGTGCGAATGCTGCAAAATGTGTGCCATCGACTGCCCCACGACACCATTGAAAAAAGGGATAGAGCTTGGAGTTCTCTCGAATCTCTTGTGGTGTCTCGTCAGGTGGGAGGAAGACATATCGGGTGTAGAATTCCTTCGCAATGAGGGCATTAAGCACCTGGTGAAAGGCTCTGAAGAAATGTAAGCAAGCAACTCCCAGAATAAAGAGATTAGAATGTACTCGCTGACAGTACTGCCACTCCGTTGGAAGCGCTGCTTGACTTGTCGAAAAGGAAGGGTAGTGCGAGCTGTGTAGACGAAGATACCGAGCTGTTCCATTGCTGATAAGAATCGAGTCGACCGGAAACCACTGTAAATCTGAAGCTTATATAGGAGCTGCCGGAAAACAGGCTTCGTCATCCCGAAAGCATAATAGAAGCTCTCTGGATGATCAGCCAGCAGCTCCTTGATCCAGCCCAGTCCGGTAAGGATTGAAGTGTGCTGTGGACGAGATGGGAAGAGGATAGGGAGGAGGGCTGTGACAGCGGCTGTTGCTGCTATAGCTGTCAATATAGCAAGAGGTTTCTTCACCAAGCGGGACCGTGTGCTTGCTGAGATTGAACGGCGCACATTTGCGACCTTGTGCGAGGTGGTGCGACTCATGAAGAGTGAATGCGAGAAGTTATCGCGCAGCTCCGAGTTGATCTCAATGCAATGTGACATGTGTGACTATGTGTTACTGTTGTGACTACCCGCCCGTTGCAAGCCGTCATCGAGTCGCGCGTCAGGTTGAAGACCCTGCAGGCCCACCCAACCCAACCCAACCCAACCCAACCGCGGCTCCCGATCGGGCCCTAAGACTTTCATACGTGAACTGTACTTGCTACGATAGCCTTTTCCCTTGAGCTACAATATCTATGTTATGGTTACACTCTTCCGGGGCGTCGTCCTTGCTACAATGCACAAGTAAGAAAAATAGAAGGGACACCCATGGACCCACATCTCATGGCACACGTGATCGATTGACCGTCTTGACTCGTCACTCGGAGGAGCCCCGAGGCAAGCTGGCTTGCCGTCGCGATCAGTCGGCGGACACTCAATCCTCCTGTTGCCGCAACGTACATTCAGTGATGCTTTCCAGCTGGATAGTGGTCCCGCCCCGTCCTAGGAAACAAACTCGCACTCACTTCAAGTCGTCGCAGGCGCCTTCTGGAGAATCGCAGGCGGCGCTTATGAAACACAAGCCGCAGGCGCATGGATCAGATTATCGATGAAACGACGCACAAAACACATCCACCGTCGGTCTCTCCTCATCCCCAGTCTTCAGCCCCATGTCACGTTCGCGTAGACGTCGCGAGCTCACTGAGGAGTATACGGGACTTTTCTCCGGTACAAGCGAGTGTTATTTTCTATCATTTTTGCTAACTTACAAGGACCTCGCAGAGGAGCAAGAGCTGCTGGAGCAAGAGTCGTTGGCGAGAGAATCGTCGGAGCGAGAAACGCAATCATCCCAATCAAACAGGAAGTGCTCATGGCGGAGGTGCGTAAGCGTCTCGCGACACCGGTGTATTGTTCTCAAGTAGAGCTTAACAGCGTCGAAATTGGGTGGCAAAGGTGACCGCAGCGCTTGACTTCTTCGGTATGTACTGTTCTGATGCCTGCCCCAGGCAAGCTGGAGGGCCTTCGTGTGGGTGTTCGTGGGCAGGCAAGGCCACGCCCCGGGCCTCCGTAGCGCTCACGGAGTCGTCAGTGCAGACCGGTGGATGCGGTCAAAGCTGCTGTGAGCTCTCCACTTCAAAGAGTGTTGCGTTGACAACTGATTGGGTCCAATTTACAGGAAGTGATCCGCATTGTGCTGCGGGAGCTCTTCCAGGACACCGACCCTTTCGGCCCAGAAGTCGATCACATGAAGGCCACAACGTTCACGCTACAATGGGAGGCCTCAAAACAAAGCCTAAACTGCTGCAACCTCGATAACTTCCGAATCGACATCCACGGCACTCCGAAGTCAGCATGGAACGCGTCGGCGTCCCGGGTCTTCGCACCCTATGTCATTCAGAGGGCTAAGTGGCCCGACACCCAGAAGACCCGCGACACCGTCTATGAAGCATTCGCGACATGGGTAAAGAGTCTCAAAGTCGAATATAAGAAGGAAAAGAAGACCCCCGGAGAGCGAAGGGTGCTCAAGTCGAATCACAATAGGTCGATGCGCAAGATGGACGTGAGTACCCCTTTCGACCGTTTCAAGGGCACAGTTTCAGTGATCCTTTCTAGACCTACCATCGACACCGTAACACTGCCAAGAATAATGGGCTCAGCCATTACGTCGAGGTCCTCAACGTCATGGGCCCGACTGCAATGTCGACCGACGAGTCCGAAACGGAAGACGGGAGGATCGTCTATAACAGGTATAGGCCAGTATGGAGAGCAGAGCAGTTCGGACCCTGGTTTGACCTGCTTGACCACCTCAATATGAAGCAGCGTCTGTCCAATATCATCAATCTCGACCGTCGAGGAGCCCTCCCTCACGTGCGTAGAGAGACGGCTCGGATCCGGCTGAGCTCTCAGCCCCGCCCTGTTACACGCCGCGCTGCCTCGCTTGGTAACGGCACGGACATATGACTTTCTTTCTCTTATTCCCTAACACCTTACTCTATCATGTGACGGATGGATGACTGATCCATGACTGATATGCCTGCAGGCCTCCTGCATGCATCCCAACAGCTGTTGGACTTATATCCCGCACGTACTGATTGGCTGATACGGAAGACTCCCTTTACTATATAAACCTCATGTACATGCGACGACTCTTCAGCCTATTCATTTGTATCTGATCCCCTCTGATACTCTGAAGTGTGTGCTAGAACGGCGCAGGGCTACCTCCTCTCATCTTGTACCCTCGCCCGCAGACAGGTCGATCTAGACTTGCATCGATACCACTACAACTCCTTGCGGCGTTGTTAGTGCGTGACCCCGATACCCTCTCCCCGCATCTCGCGTACGGGCTAGAGTGTAACATCTGAATAGGCTCTCCCAAAGTCTACATCGACGCAGTGGCGATCTTCAAGAAAATCAAAGGAGAAGAGCGATTCTCCTCAGACTGGTATTCATACCCAGAGAAGATCGACTACAACGAACACCTAGGACACTACTTCGAAAGAGACGAAAACCGAACACTCAAAGTAGTACCAACTCGACTTGGTTGGTTCTACAACCTCGGAGAAGGGTGGCAACAATTCGAGAGCCCTGACGCTCCAGACCCACCAAAGACTATCAGGACTAGGATAGTGAGCCAGGACAGGCCATTTCCCTACGATTATCCAGGACATCCAGAACTCCCTGGACACGATTCATCACAAGTCGCGCAGACCCTCGGTACCCAAGCAGGGACGTCGAAAGGGGAAGCAGTCGCACCAGGATTATCCTATCAGGATATTGAAGTCAATCCGTCGGAACTACCCCAGTATCCACCACCGGAACAAAGCTTTGATCAAACATACCGCGAGGTATACGATCCAATCGAATCATCACCTTCGGTGAAATCAGAGAGACCCATTGAACCACCATCGACATATCCCTCTCCGCCTCCACGATCATCCCCACTCCGTCCATTGACACCACCGCTTCCACCATCGAGACCTCCTACACCCCCAGCACCCCACGCATTCTATCAGAACCCAGCAGCCGCAATGTCAACCAAAGAGATCGGACAGAAGCCGGACAAGTATGATGGAGCTCGAAGCAAGTTCAGAGCGTTCAAGAACAGCTTCATGATCTACGCATCCATCAACGATGTCATCTACGATAACGACAAGAAGAGAAACGGCTTACTCTTCACCCTTCTCACCGGAGCAGACATGGACAACTGGAAGGAGACGATGCAGGAAGAAGCGGTGCTCAGAACCTCATCAGCGGTAATATCGACAGAGAAACTCCTTGAAATACTGGAGCAAGAGAGAGGCGCGCAGAAGCCGAAGGAGACCGCATTCCGCGAACTTCAAGAACTCAAGCAGAACGCTTGGGAGGTCGACACCTATATCACGACCTTCAAAGGACTCCAACGCATGGCAGGCCTAAACGATTCCATGTCCACCCTGGAATTCTTCAAGCGCGGTCTGAACCACGCGCTTTATCGATCGGTGCTCAGCCGAGAGAAGAAGATGCCAGAGACACTAGGCCTATCCAAAGATGCGCGAGGCACGGAGATCCCGGAGACAGGATGGTTCCATTGTGCCCTAGAGGCCGAAAATATGGACCGCGAGACCTTCTACAAGAAGGAAGGACACTACCCCAAAGGAGGGCAGAACAAGAAGAGCAACTCGAGCTCGAGCGACTATCGCAAGAAACGCGATCCTGACGCCATGGACACATCTCCCGACAACGTTCCCTCGGCATACAATCGACGAGTTTTCCTTAGCCCCGACGAAAGGAAGAAGCTCATGGCCGAAGGACGTTGCTTCCAATGCAAGCAGAAGGGCCACCTTATCGGAAAATGCCCTGAAGCGACGAACGACAAAGGGAAGCAGAAGGAAAAGACGTCCTCGGCATCCACCAATTGGCGCAGCCGATTCCAGAAAGCTAGAGAAGCCAAGACGGAGGAAGCCAAAGACAAGGACAAAGAAGAGAAACCCCCGACATACGCTTCATCGTCCGACGACGCGAAGCTAGACGTCCGAACCCTTGTAGCAATGTTCAACAACATGAAGGACGAAGAACAAGAAGAGTTCTACGAAGAATCCATGAAACAGGATTTTGCTTAGGCCCAAACCTGACGGCTTGGACGAGGGCCATATTCCATCGCTCTGTATTTGTACGCGGAAATCAGTCAAATTCCATGCGTTTTTCTATTCAACTGCAGAGCGAACAAAGAGCCGAGATAGCAGCGTTGATCGATAGTGGTGCTACCGCAAACTTCTTGCATCAGAAGCTGGTAGACCGCTATAAGATCCCTGCTCAAGGACTTCCGCAACCGATCACGGTCAGAAATGCGGACGGAACGCCCAACAAAATGGGCGTAGTCACGAAGTACGTCGAGATGGACTACTCCATGGATGAACATCAAGGACGAGCACGATTCCTGATCACGGAACTCGGGCAAGAGAACATTATCCTTGGTCTTCCATGGTTGCAGAAGAACAACCCACACATCGACTGGAATCAAGGAACAATGCAATTCGAGCGATGCCCGCCGATTTGCCAGATGAAGACCTCCAACTGGCGGTCTATTGCGATCAAGATGATCGAAAAGAAGGCTGGACGACGACAGCGCATCCAGCGGATGAAGGAAGCCTTTGTACACCGAATGGAGACAAAGGCGCAGACAGAACAAGGAGCGGAAGAATTCTTACGAGGATATTTCGCCGAACAAGGACTCGACACAATTGATGTCGAAAATAACGACGAAATCTACTGGAACCCAGGGTACGGAAGGACAGAATGCACAGAAGAGACCCTCAGACGAACAACCCCGGCGCAACAGATGGCGGAACAAGCAGCGGACAAGACGGCCAAGACATTTGAAGAAATGGTACCGGAGCAGTATCGACCGTTCCACAAGGTGTTCTCAGAGGAAGAAGCACAACGATTTCCCGCAGAACGACCTTGGGATCACGGAATAGAACTGAAAGACGACGCTCCGAAGACGATAGACTGCAAAGTGTATCCCTTGACAGCAATAGAACAAGAGGCATTGAACAAAATGCTTGAAGAACACGTCAAGAAGGGATACATTCGTCCATCAAATTTACCATACGCATCCCCTTTCTTCTTCGTAAAGAAGAAAGATGGCAAACTCCGTCCGGTACAAGACTACAGACAGCTCAACGACAAAACGATCAAGAATCACTACCCCCTTCCTCTGATTCCCGAACTTATCGACCGCATCAAGGATGCCAAGATCTTCACGAAGTTCGACGTACGGTGGGGGTACAACAATATTCGGATCAAGGAAGGCGACGAATGGAAGGCCGCATTCAAAACAAACCAGGGACTATTCGAACCCTTGGTTATGTTCTTTGGGCTCACGAATTCACCGGCAACCTTCCAAACAATGATGAACGAGCTGTTCAAAGATCTGCTTGCCACAGGAAAAGTCATCATATACATGGACGATATCCTTATCGCAACAAAGGATCTTGAAGAACATCGACGACTGGTGACACAAGTTCTCCAACGACTTCAGGATAATGACCTCTTCCTGAAGCCGGAGAAGTGCGCTTTCGAGCAAGACGAAATCGATTACCTCGGAATGATTATCGGAAACGGACATACGCGCATGGACCCTATCAAGATCCGCGGTATTGAAGAATGGGCTCGACCAACCACGGTGAAACAAGTCCGTGGATTCCTTGGTTTCGCCAACTTCTACCGCCGGTTCATCCAGGACTTCGGACGCATATCAAGGCCACTGAATGACCTCACAAAAAAGGACACGAATTCGTTTGGACCACGGACTGCGAACGAGCGTTTAATAATCTCAAACGACGCTTTACCACAGCCCCAGTCCTGGTACAGGCAGATCAAACGAAGCCCTTTATCGTGGACACGGACGGGTCAGGCTTTGCCTCCGGAGCGGTACTACAACAGAAGGATGACCAGGGACGACTCCATCCATGCGCATTCGACTCGCACTCTTTCTCGCCAGAAGAACGGAACTACGACATCTATGATCGTGAACTCCTGGCGGTGATGCGAGCCCTCGAGACATGGAGACATCATCTCCGAGACGCACAACACACGGTGACGATACGCACAGATCACAAGAATCTGACGTATTTCAAGAAGGCACACAAGCTGAACAGAAGACAAGCCCGATGGGCCGAAGAACTGATGCAGTACGATCTACACCTCGTTCATATTCCGGGAAAAACCAACGGCGTTGCCGACTACATGTCGCGCAACTGGGAACTAGACGATGGAAAGAAGGACAACGAAGATCGCATCCTTCTTCCCGAAGAACTATTCACAGACCCGGAACAACGACAACAGGTGCGAACAGCAGAAACAAGCGGAGTGGCCAGCATAGGACTGGACCAATTACGCGAGGACATCGAGAAGGCAATCGACAACCACCACGAGGAATACCTGATGGGTATCAAGAAGAAGAACGGCTGGTCGACGGACTACGATGCAGAACGGCAAGTGGCAGTTTTGTTATACCAAGGCAAAGCTTTTGTCCCAGAAGCATGTCGACGAGACGCACTACGGCGATTCCACGATCACCCGGCATTTGGACACCCTGGCATCGACAAAACTCTTCTCCTTATACGAGAAGAATTCAACTGGCCGGGAATGAAGGACTATGTCACAGCATACGTCAATGGCTGTGGCAATTGCCAGACGGTGAAAAATCTACCCAATCGCAAAAAAGCGCCACTTGTGCCGATTCGACCTGCAGCGGACGCCCACCCCTACGACACGATCTCTGCCGATTTCATCGTCAAATTGCCCGTTAGTGATGGTTTCGACTCTATCTTGGTCGTGGTGGACCACGATCTTACGAAGGGGGTAAATTTCATTCCTTGCAATGAAACCATCACGGCAGAACAGACGGCAGAACTCCTATACATCCATGTGTGGCGAAGATTCGGACTTTCGAAACGATTCATATCCGATAGGGGTCCCCAATTCGCGTCCAAGGTAATGCGAGCGTTATGCGCAAACCTGGGCATAGAACAGAACATCAGCACGGCATACCACCCCCAGACGGACGGACAAACGGAGCGGGTCAATCAAGAACTGGAGCAGTACCTCCGAGCATACTGCAACTACGCGCAAGACAATTGGGCAAAGCAACTGCCTATGGCTGAATTCGCGCATAACATCCGACCACACTCCACGACAAAGAAATCCCCGTTCGAGTTACTCATGGGATATCAACCACGAGCAATCATGCCGAGAACGATCACGTCCAATGTCCCGACAGCAGCCGCAAGGCTGGGAGACCTCCTCAAAGCACGACAGCAAGCGAGAGAGGCGCGAAAAGTCAAAGACCAACTGGTGGCGAACCGAATCCGAAACAACCTTCGACCTCTGAAGGAAGGAGATGAGGTATTACTTGAAGCCACCAACTTGAAAACGACACATCCGACGGCGAAACTGGCACCAAGACGCTACGGACCCCTCAAGGTCAAGCGGGTACTAGGGCCAGTGACGTACGAACTAGAGATCCCGAAGCAATGGAAGGATCGAGGCCTTCACCCGGTTTTCCATGTCAATCTCCTAACGCCGTACAGAGAGACTGCAGAGTACGGGAAGAACTTTGAACGACCACCGCCTGACCTCGATGACGAAGGACAAGAACAATGGGAGATCGAGACAATCCTCCAATCGCGAAAGTACCGGAACAACGTACAGTTCTTCGTCCAATGGAAGGGCTACCCCGAGTCAGAGAACTCGTGGGTCGCAGCAGCAGACATGGGAAGCGCACTGGAATTGGTAGAAGAATTCCACGAGAAGAACCCCGCAGCAGTCCACATGACGGACACGATGCTGAAGAAGCTGGGGAAACAAAGGGCCGACCAATGAGGAGAAGAGATAGCGGAGCGGAGTACGGACGACACCCTATTGGACAAGATAAGCAGACGTCAAGAGCATAAAGACGACGCTAGCAGAGGGTAGATTCCCTCAGACTCCCCCGTCTACTCAAATACGCCCCACTTCCTCAGCCATTATGTCGACTCGCTCCGTCAACAGCTACTACTACGCGGTCCCCAACGGACCCCGCGTTCACATCAGATTACTTGGCTCCAACGTCACCATCAGAAGAGTCACCCCAGCAGTATTCCAAGAGTTCGACGCCACGGTTTACGACAACGAACCGATCATGGAACGCATCGCGTTCATCAACCACTATCGGACTAGCCCCGAACACTATCAAGTAGTGCAAGCTCATATGGCATACGTCAATGAGTACATCGACCACGTCCTCGACACCCTGACAGTACCCGATCCGGTCATCGAGATCACTCAAGGTATCCCGAATACCCGCACGCCAACAACTAGCGATGAAGAACCGAGCGCACCCCCCATCCTATCAAATGTTGCATCGTCGCCTGCACCAGGAGAGCAATCCCCTCCATCTGAGTACGACGACGCAGAATCATCATTCGAGTACCCATCATCAGAACCACTACCCATTCCGTCCGGTGACGAACTCCCTATTGACGTCAGTACTTGGGAGGAGCCGACATCACCACCGTATCAACCAGCACGAACACAATCCCCCGAGCTTGGAAGCAGTGGACGTCCCATTGACTTATGCTCGCCGTCGCCTAGCTGGACACGAGACACATCCCCATCTCCAGAACCACGATCACCGTCGCCTGAAGAACAGGACCCATGGCGACTTCAAGAACACCCCCGAACCTTTGGGGAATACGGAACACAGTACGAAGGCCGACCGCTGCTCGCCAGACCATGGGGAGGAGTTTATGAACCCCTGGACGAGGACACAGGACGACTCCCCGACGAAACCCATCAGATCCTCATCGACGACAACGTCCACACTCAAGAAGTGATCGCTCGAGAGGGAGACGAGGGTCTACGAGCAGACATACGCCGCTATCAGGACGCCCACCGCCTCTATTGCGAGGCCGATGAACAACTGGATGGCTTGAAGACCCAAGTACTAGGTCTTCAGCGACAGATGTACGCAACAGAGCTACAGCTGGAGCGGTTCACGGAGATGCGGTGAGAAGCCGGTCAACGACTTTCAGACGCGAACATTGACCATAGACTGGACCGACGGAGCTACAAGATGGCGCGCGCACGTGTGGTAGCGCAGAGGATACGCGGAGGAGCAGACAAGGCAGGAGAAAGGAGACGACGACGCAAGAAAGGCAAGCAGGTCCGACGCTGTTGGATCTGTCACTCCCCGGATCACATCCAACGCTGCTGCCCCCGCAACCCCTACTCCATTCCCCGTAGCCGATACTACGACGATGACGAAGAAGACCGTATCGCCGGCGACAACATGCTTTGCGAGTTCGACAACCTGAACGGCGAATGCTAAGGTGTTGTCGCGGTCGACAACAATTCTAGCAGAGGGTGATGTTACACGCCGCGCTGCCTCGCTTGGTAACGGCACGGACATATGACTTTCTTTTCTATTCCCTAACACCTTACTCTATCATGTGACGGATGGATGACTGATCCATGACTGATATGCCTGCAGGCCTCCTGCATGCATCCCAACAGCTGTTGGACTTATATCCCGCACGTACTGATTGGCTGATACGGAAGACTCCCTTTACTATATAAACCTCATGTACATGCGACGACTCTTCAGCCTATTCATTTGTATCTGATCCCCTCTGATACTCTGAAGTGTGTGCTAGAACGGCGCAGGGCTACCTCCTCTCATCTTGTACCCTCGCCCTCAGACAGGTCGATCTAGACTTGCATCGATACCACTACAACTCCTTGCGGCGTTGTTAGTGCGTGACCCCGATACCCTCTCCCCGCATCTCGCGTACGGGCTAGAGTGTAACACGCCCTAAGCTACCGGTCAATGCATACGACGCCGCTTGGTTTGCACAACAGCCTGTACCATATGGGGTGACCCATGTCTTGAAGCCGAATGTCGTGAAGGTCATTAGTTTCGAAATCCCGCCAGAACTCGCACAGTGAGTACCCTACATTCAATATTTTGTCGTCGTTTTACCGTGTGTCACAGGCTCATAGCTATGCCATGAGAGAAGTG
The DNA here is from genome assembly GCA_019915015.1 of Auriscalpium vulgare. NCBI lineage: Eukaryota > Fungi > Basidiomycota > Agaricomycetes > Russulales > Auriscalpiaceae > Auriscalpium > Auriscalpium vulgare. Next base: position 280,609 of record JAHBBC010000002.1, read on the forward strand.
AGATGAAGGCTATCCAAAGGTGTTCATAGCATAAATATAATATTATTGCATGAACGTGCCCTGAATCCCGGTGATATGCCTCGCTCCGCGCTGCGAGGCGATCATTACGGAATTTTCGCACATTCGTCAAGTCAACAGATACGCAATTCCGGAGATTGCAGCGTCACGCAGCAGTGCTCTGACCATCCAATTGGTTCCTCCGACCGCTCGCAAGATCGGAGCCAGAGTTCTGACTGTTGGAGTCTCGCAGAGCTGTCGCGCAATCGGAATCATACCTTGAACACCACGCTCGGACCAGCAACTCCGTCGCGCACATCACACGCAGTCATCCGACCACTCACTCATTGTTCCGACTGCCGACAGCGTCTCCCACAGTTGTCACAACGCGTCGGAATTCCATCAGACATTTCGATCATTGAGATCGTCGTTTCAGCACGTGCACCACGCCTCTCCGACGTCTCTGCGACTTCCGAGTACCCCCACAGTCGCGCCATTGTCCTCCGACCATTGTCTAGCCCAGCTCTCGAGTTTGCGCCACATTCCTTCGATCCCGATCGTTCTGCGGTCGGACCAGCGCTCCAATTATCCCTCCACAGTTCCGACCCATTGCACACGCAGTACCGGAGCATTCTTCCGACTGTTCGACGAGTCGCAAGATCGCAACACTCACCTGCGACCCCCTTGCAAGTCGGAGTGCATTCCATCACTCGCCACACCTCCATTGTCTCCTTTTCTGGTCGTATTGTCTTGTTCGACATTGTAGGATGTCTCTCCCACACTTCTTGACAGCGCAGATTGTTTTCCATGCGCTTGCACTGCCCTTCTGACAGCGCTGATCACTTGCTCTACATTGTCCTCTACAGCCTCGCAGACCTTCTGATATGTCCTATTGACTCTCCTCCATTGTCTGTACCATGTGCGACTTGCGCACCATCGTTTGCTTTTGTTCCGACTGTTTTCCTTTGTTCCGACTTTATTCTCGATCGGACTCGTACTGTAGCGGTTGAGACGTATAAATAGCGGTCGCATCCATACTGCAATACAGATTTGGTTCCCCCCGCACGGTTCAGATCTCATTCGACGCCCAAATGCCTCGTCTCTATTGTATAGTTAGCTCGAGGCTAGCTCTGTTGCCTTTGCCTTTGCCTTTGTCTTCGTCGTTGTCGTCCCGCACTCAGCTTATCGTTCTCCTCGCTCTCATCTTGTTCCATCGTCGTCCCATTACAGGCGTCCCTGTAGGTTCATTAAAAATAAGACCGGTAGTTACCGGTCAGTTCATCTCAAGAATAGACCGGTAACGTTATCCATTTAAATGAATCGACATACGACGACACATCAGTCATTAAAAATGCTTCGGGGTGTAAAAATGCTTCGATGCTATTAGCTACGGAGAAATCGGATAAAATCGGCAAAAATGGTGAAAAAATTCAGTCGGCGCTTGTTCCCACGGGCACGGGACCAAAATGAACCATTATAAATGGCTACCGGTAAAACAAATTGGCACCTATAGGGTTCAAAAAAATGGGGAAAAACCTGGATAAATTGGCATATATTAGGGAGCATCAAATGCCACCCAATTTCGGCTCCCACGCGCCAAAATGTTCCCACGGTCCCAAAAAATGCCATTTATTATTATTCACACTGGTATATAATCCTTTTCATAGGCCCTAGGAAAACCTATTGATGACAATACAGTACGTATATGAGGTGGAATTACATGTGAGACATATATACAGACTGTCCTAAGCCCAGTCCATTGGAATGGGAAGTGGATGGACCCACAAACAAACAGAGTATATCATAAGGAATATCCTACAGCCATGATCTTGTTTACCTAAGCTACCAAAATTTGCACACAAATAGCTCTCAATACTTTAAGACTTATAGTAGATTTTTCATGACCCAAGCCCCCCTCAATTCTTCTCAAACACAATTTCTTTAGTATTTATGCTGTTGAAATAGTATTAATAGACACATTTTGACTACTTTTGTATACATTTGGCAGGGTCTGACCGCTGTAGATGCCCAGTCAAAATGCAGCTAGTCTCTACCTTCATATTCCAACTGAGAACCAGGTCATTCATATGTACTTGTACAAGCCTGGTGACATTCTATATCTTGGAAGGTATGTTAGAGTGGAGATACAGTGATACCTACCACATTGTTGTAGGATTTTGATACTTTCAGGGGTCGGTGGGGCGTGGTCTGTGAGTGTCCTCATTGCCCTTGCACTACGTCGCTCCGACCGTCTTGCGACATCGGAGATCGCAGTCGCATTTCTCTCGTCCCGCAGAGATCGCACCCTCGATCGGATCGTCCGCACCACTCGTCCCTGTCTTCCGACCGTCGCCCCCACTCCTCCGACTGTTCACACGGTCGGAACGATTCAGCATTGTTGTCTGCACGACCCAGTGTTGCTCCGACCGTCTTGCGACCTCGGAGATTGCAGTCTTGCTTCTGTCGTCGTGCAGCGGTCGCAGCCTCGATCGCACCACTTGCACCACACATTCCGACCATCGCATCTGCGCCTCCGACCCCTCATTGACGACTCTCCGACCGATCACGCGTTACGACCAGCGCCTCCGATCGCACACCTCCCCACACTCGTCGGAGACGCACTCTGATTGTCTTCGGGACCCTGACACTTACTTGCACACATCACGGTACCCTCACCAGCGCTCTAGGGATCTGTGGGTGCGCATCACTGGGTCCTGTCTAAGATGCACGCGCGTGTGCGCACGCCATACGTATGATTGTCCAGCCTTGCTTACACAGAACGTGCTGTACACGGTGCTGGCTTCTGGCCCGCCAGGTCTACATGAAAGCTGTGTGCGAGACACGAAGACAGCTCTACTTACACTCATATGCGATGGGTGCGACCGTTGCGACCGTTGCGTTGGACAGGAGGATTGGACTATGTGGTCGAGATATCAAGGTGAGTATCGCTCATGGTCTGAACTCTGTCGGAGTAAATACAAAGGGCACAATGCGATGACTGACAGCTAGCAGCGTGCACGAAGGATCAGACATCCGATCCACGGGTTCCGTGCGAGGCACTCACACCGTCATCCCATTTGATCCCAATATATGCAGGCTATCTCAGCAGGTAAATTTCATAAGGTATTCAAAACGATTACGAGCTTGTCGAGTGGTTTGCGATGTTTTCCAATGCCTTTGTCAGGAAGCCGGTCACAGGTGAATGAGCGCCGACATCTGCGCCTCGTCTGCGAAGGTAGACATCGGATAAACGTTATCAATAACGCCACGCAGCGTCCATGCTGCATCCTCCCATCGTGAAGCGGGCCCGCGCGTGACAGAACTTTCCATAAAAGCAGAGCGGCTGCCCAAGAGGGCTGTATCCTGCTTTACCTTCATCCCCTCGATCTTTTCCAAAGACCTTCCAAGTACAAATGGTAAGCGCATGCACCTACTCGCTCTTCCCGGTCTCACCTTTCAGCAGAACGTTGAGCCGAACATCCCTGGTGCGGTCGAGGTGAACGTTGCTGGTGCGGCGGAGATGCATGCCCCGGTCGCCGCTGATCGCCTCGACGATGGCGATCGAAGCATGGTAACAGGCCCCCCGATCCACGCCCACGAGGACCTCGCCCAAGCCGCGGTCGTGAGTTTGTTTACATCGTTTAACTGCCGATACTAGCACTTTGTGAGCCTAGCGCAGGGCTGCTGGATGGCACTAGTGGAGCAAAGTCAAGCCAGCATTGACTGAAATTTTGACGCCGCGTGATAGTCTCTATCTTGGCAATTGCCGCAGACAGAGTATTGCCTGGATGCTGCAGATCACTTTGACGCTGATTGGGCGCCGCCGTGAGTTCTGCCTGAAGCCGTGCCTATTCATTTTTGAGTCGAGCAAGGTCAAATAGCGCAGATATGAGAGGGGGAGATTATCAGAGAGCTCTGCAGATAGCTCTTTATTAATTTGCAACACCCGCACAGCGCGCGTGGGCATCCCATTGTGCTGCATATGATACTTGCTGGGAGTGGGCCGACGCGTAGCGCGGCAGTACGATTCCGCTCTGAGGGGGTTTCTGGTTACATAATCAAATGATTATATAAATAATAGTCTTGAGACACTACTTGACACTAAAACACAACTGGGAGTGGCCCTGGTACCAAATTTAAGTGATGGTGGGCAATACTGTGCACTGGAGGGCATCACAATTTACATAAGTTGGGTGTGCAGCTGCAGCTGAGGCGGTTGTTGTGGCCTGTGTTGTCTGGTACAACTCAGTTGTCAGTTGCTTCTGGCAGCTGCCCACAAGTCCTCAAGCAGCTCTAGGGGCTGCAGGGGATGTAAATGACTGGTATTGAGGACATAAGACGAGGAGACATATCTGCAGGGGGATGTAAACGACTGAAGAGCAGTAAAGTCGTCCCCCTGCAGTATAAGGCAATATCCGGAGATTTCCGAGACCGTGGGAACTTAGCCTCGGCACCCGCAGGAGTGGGCACAGAGCACCCACATCAACAGCAAAGGCAATGTCCGGTCGAGTAGCCTGAGCAAGGAACATGATAGAGGCAACAGCGCTCCTATAGGGCATGTGCTGGGCTCACAGTTGCTGTGGTTGTAGCGCTCGAGCAGGTCAACAACATACTGGCGCTGGGAGAGCATGATGCGTCGCTTGGGACGATCCCGAGTAATATGGATGCCCAGCAGGAAGTTGGTCTCCCCCAGATCGCGCAGCTTGAAGTGAAGATGCAGCTCGTCAACTAGCTGGCTGAGGATAGAGACGTTGTTCGAGGCGAGTGTGCCGTCGTCGACAAAGACAGGCAGGATGACGTGGATCTTCCCATGGGAGAACACGTAGATGCTCGCATTCGAGTAGATGCAGACAAAGCCCATCTTGTCGCATAGGATGCCTGCCAGCTTGATCTTCCACGCACGAGCCGCCTGCTTCAGCCCATAAATGGACTTGTTCAGGGGACAGACTGTGCCGGGTGGACCGCGCTCAAAGCCCTCAGGCTGCTTCATGTAGACAACTTCATCCAAATCACCGTTCAGGAATGCGTGGGAGATGTCGATGGAGCGCGGATGGAGGTCCTCGATCGCAGCAAGAGCAATGACAACGCGGATGGCCTGGAACTTGGTCATACTATTGTTACCTCGGAAGTGCAAAGCGACCCAGTAATGCAATTTCCCGCGCTCCGGGCTCAAACCGAGCCCGATGGCCCTGACAATATTTACACATACATCTAGCTACCATGGCATAATATGACTATATTTTCAAGGTATTATACTGTGAGGAAAGCATTTGACGGAGCAAAAGGTCAAGGTTACCATGGAATGAGCAGAGTCATCACCTCAGAGAATGGCCATTTGGCCTCCGATTGCTGAGAGATTTGGCAGACAGTGTAACTAGTGTCCTGTTATGTGCTTTGAACAGTACTTTGGATTATGTGTTGGCATTTGCGGGTCCACCGAACAAAACAATGCTGGGAAGGGTGGTAAGCGTGACAGCCGCACGCCGCTTGTGATTCAAGCTCCGCCCGATGCCGTCGCTGCATCCGTCGCCGCAGCTGCCCGCAAGGTTGCCGTCTCCGCTCACACTCGCGTCCTCTGCAGGCAGAGAACACAGTCTTATGCTCAGTTTTGTCTTCCACTGTGCTATGCTAAACATCTGACATCTTATCTCGGACCTGTGTCTCGCTGCTCTGTGCTGGAGAGCCCGCACTTTGATCTGAGCCACTCTGCACCTTCGACGGACAGGCTCTGGACTCATGGCTCGCCTCAAAGCCTATCGCAAAAAAGGTCTCGCTATCAAGAAGAGAGAAGATCGGATCGACGAGGCTGTAGATGCTATCAGGAATGGGACATACAGGAATGCCAAGAGGCATCTCACGCTCTTGGCCTCGAGTCGCAGTACACGATGATCTGGCTCCGTTTCAACAAGAAGACAAAGCCGCGCAATCAGGCGCACAGCAAACAGCAGCTTCTCGAGCCTGCAGAAGAGCGTGTCCTTGTCAACTGGATCAGGTGGCTAGGCTACTCGGGCTTGCCACTCTCGAAGCGTACGATTGCGACAAAGGTCGAATCACTCTGCGGTCATCTGCCGTCGAGCAAGTGGATCCTGCGATTCATCGAACGCCACCCAGACTGTTATCTTGGGCGACCCTCTGGGCTTGATATGAAACGCGCGCAAGCTTTCAACCGCACGACTGTTACCAACCACTTTGCCACGCTGCAGGAGCTCTTCGACAAGGACGAGATCCCCTTGCGCAACCAACCTCCACAACTTCGACGAGATTGGGATACAGCTCGGGGGCGGACGTAAAGGCTCTGGAGAATTGTTCCTTTTCTCAGCTGCCGACAGGAGCAAGTACAAAATCAAGAGCGATGACCTGGAGCTGGTCACTGTCTTGGAGTCTGTTTGTGCGGACGGCACCGCATACCTTCCTCTGGACCCGGACGATGTAGACGACAAGCCTTGCGCCATAATCAAGCCTTGCTTTGTCTTCGCTGGGGTTTACATGCACGCACAGTGGTTTGAAGTAGACGGTGTGCTGTATGTCACATTTATTCACTGTCAACAGTATATCTAATACTCTAGGAACCGCGCAGCGTTGCAACGACAGACAACGGTTGGGCAAACGACAAGGTCTGCATGCAGTGGTTTGTCCAGTGCTTCATACCGGGCGCGAAGGCACACGCCGACCGACCCATCCAAGCCAATTGTCCTGGCCTTCAACGGTCACGGGACGCACATCACCCTCGAGATGATCGACGCCGCCCTAGCCAACAATATCATCCTCTTTCAACTCCCCCCGCACACGACACATCGTCTCCAGCCATGCGACATACATTACACATGTGAAATTACCACCCTACTACATGTGGGTGTCCATCACTGCAACTTTGCCCTGACATTCCAATACAGTCACAAAGTCACTTTCCTGCACGCGGAGCCAGAGCTATTAACCCCAAGTATTATATCTGCAACATATTCAAAAGAACATAACTACACCAGGCAGTCAGTTGTATGTTGGATGGCCAAGCCCCCCTCCCCTCCCCCCTGAATAATCAAGAGTAATTGTACTGCCATGCGTGCATTGGCCCATTAACCCCAAGTTCATATCTGACAGGGGTCCCCAATTCGCGTCCAAGGTCATGCGAACGTTATGCGCAAACCTGGGCATAGAACAGAATATCAGCACGGCATGCCACCCCCAGACGGACGGACAAACGGAGCCGGTCAATCAAGAACTGGAACAGTACCTTCGAGCGTACTGCAACCACGCGCAAGACAATTGGGCGAAACAACTGCCTATGGCCGAATTCGCGCATAACATTCGACCACACTCCATGACAAAGAAGTCCCCGTTCGAGCTACTCATGGGATACCAACCACGAGCAATCATGCCAAGGACAATCACATCCAACGTCCTGACAGCAGCCGCGAAACTGAGAGACCTCCTCAAAGCACGACAGCAAGCGAGAGAGGCACGAAAAGTCAAAGATCAATTGGTGGCAAATCGAATCCGAAACAACCTTCGACCTCTGAAGGTAGGGGACGAAGTATTACTTGAAGCCACCAATTTGAAGACAACATATCTGACGGCGAAACTGGCACCACAATGCTATAGACCCCTCAAGGTCAAGCGGGTGCTAGGGCCAGTGACGTATGAACTGGACATTCTGAGGCCTTCAACCTGTTTTTCATGTTAATCTCCTAACACCGTACAGAGAAACTGCGGAATACGGGAAGAACTTTGAACGACCACCGCCTATGACGAAGGACAAGAGCAATGGGAGATCAAGATGATCCTCCAATCGCGAAAATACCGGAACAACGTACAGTTCTTTGTCCAATGGAAGGGCTATCCCAAGTCAGAACTCATGGGTTGCAGCAGCAGACATGGGAAGCGCACTGGAATTGGTAGAAGAATTCCACGACGGACACAATGCTGAAGAAGCTGGGGAAACAAAGGGCTGACCAATGAGGAGAAGAGATAGTAGAGCGGAGTACGGACGACACCCTATTGGACAAGATAAACAGACGTCAAGAGCATAAAGACAACGCTAGCAGAGGGTAGATTTCCACAGACTCCCCCGTCTACTCAAATGTGCCCCACTTCCTCAGCCATCATGTCGACTCGCTCTGTCAACAACTACTACTACGTGGTCCCCAATGGACCCCGCATTCACATCAGGCTGCTTGGCAGCAATGTCACTATCAGAAGAGTGGATAACTTCCCGTAAGCCGCGCCAGATTTCAGACGGGTCTCAGGCCGGACCTGAGTCGTCTGAAGCCGGCGGCTCCAGACCGTAAGGCCATATCCGGGCCCAAATCAGCACGCGATGCCAGATTGTACAGTACATAAATTGATTGTGCACGAGCTATGAGCTATCCTTTCCCCCACCCGACGCACCACGCTCCCGCTACGCAATGAGCAGTGAAGAGAGCGAGGACAGCGAAGACGACGAGCTCGCCGTCATCGCAGCCGGCGTTGTCGTCTTCGGAGCGCTCGAAGCTGACCAACGTCGTCGTGAACGCCGCCGGCTCCATCGAACGTACCTCACGCGCCCCGAACTCCTTCCCAACCCTCGGGAGAGCACACCGTGGCAGGTGCTGTACGCTAGCCGCAGTGATCGTGCATTCATCACGACGATGGGCTTCGACTGCGACACGTTCGAGAAGATCTCGACATCAGGCTTCACCCTGGCCTGGAACTCGACACCAATTCCCCGTCCCGACACCAATTCCAACGGTGCACCTCGTCTCGGGGGCCGTTCTCTCGACTCTGCAGGTGCCCTGGGCCTCGTCCTACACTACCTTTCCTCCTCCATGCCTTCGACAAGTCTACAGCAAGTCTTTGCACTCATCCCCACCACTGTTACACGCTATATCCAATTCACACTCGACATCCTCCTTGAGACGCTGCAGAGCATCCCCGAGGCTCAAATCCGGTGGTTGCAGGGCACCGAGTTCGCCGAGGCGAATGCTTTAATTGTTGCGCGACATCCGCTGCTTGATGGAGCCTTTGCGTCTGGTGATGGGCTCAAGTTGCCTGTCGAGACGTCATCCGACCCAGAGATAGAGAATGCGACATACAACGGTGCAAAAACAGCTTGACCGCTGTATGTCAAGCTTCGCAACAACACTCCGGACGGATATTATCTCGTCGCAGACACAGCTTTCCCCCGAGGAATAACCGTATCGCCGGTCGAATCCGGTGCCACTCAAGGCTGGGCAGCATCTGCCTGACGACCCACAAGAGCGAGCGGAGCTCATGCGCTTCGACAAGCAGCTCGTCTCTTTTCGCCAAACTGCAGAGTGGGGTATGCGGGCATTGCAGGGCTCATTCGGCAGGCTGCGTGTTCCTATGGATATAGAGGATGACGAAGGGCGGGTTAACCTTATTGAAGTATGTGTTCGCTTGAATAATCTTCGCGCTATTTGTATTGGGATCAACCAGATTCGCAATGTGTACATGCCGATCTGGCGACAGGCTGACGATGATCTGTGGTTTGGCTTTGAAAAAACATGTTATTCACAGATATCCGCCGTCGAGACCAAGTTGCTCGATTTCACGCTATTGATGTTGTAATATAAACAGAGAATACTGATTTGCTATTTACATTACAATGGGTACTATGTACAATTAGAAGAAGAAGGTACCATATAAACACCAACACACAATCAAAGGTGTATAGGATTAAGAGGGCGGACTACAGGGATATCTGGGTATTAGTGGGATCATGTAAGCCAGGGTAGAAATGTGCAGGAAAATAGGCAGCAGGTATATGGGTATGCAACGGTGGGAGTCGTGATAGTAGATGATAGTGATCAATTAATAGAGTGCACGCTGCTTGCCTTGAGCAACAGACAAAAAACCGGTGAGCGCCTCGGCAGCCTCCTCTTCCAGCCTACGCGTGGAGTTGTCATCTGCACGTGCAGCATCCAAAGATGTACGTGTGGGACTATCATTGCGATGCATAGCATCCACAATAGTGGTGGGGAATGTCCAGACATTTTGCGAGGGCCGCTCGACAACCGGTGTCGCAGGAGTATGACGTGCGGGGGAATGTCCGGTCGCTAGTGGCTAAGGCAAGAGATGAGTATGACGCATAAGCAAGATGACTCCTCACTCACCAGATTTTGTATGCTACCAAAAGGTGAGAGAGAGAGGTCCTGCAGGTGATGGCGTCAACGCAAGCTCATAGTCGAGCTTCTGGATATCGAGGTCGCTGAGCAGCGACGAGCGAACGGGGGATTGGGAATGATGATGACGAGCATGGTAATCGTAGGAAGGGTACGGCGTGCGAGATGGCCCGGGAACAGCCGGTGAATGATACTGGGGCTGCGGCGGCATCGCAGGGGAAGGGAACACTGGCAGAGTGAGGGAATGATGGCACGGACTGCATGAAGAGCTTCTGCAGCATCTGGAAGTTCTCCGTGTTCTTGATCTCCATCTTCAATGAAGTGTTCTCGAGCCGGAGTGCGGTCACTTCATCTTGCAGGTGCGTGATCCGGTTGTCCTTGTCGCGCAAATCACGACGAAAGTCTCGCGCGTCTTGACGTTCCGCGCGCGCCACGGGATCAAGCGCGCTATTAAGGTTGCCGGCGAGGGCTGCCGTCTCTGCGTCGCGGGCACGCTTGCCGCTAGGGGTGGGCTTGGTCGACGACGACGATGACGAGACAGCGCCCTTGCCAACGACGTGCTGTGCACGTGCTGGCGTCACCTCGGCCTTCGGCTTCTTGACAGGTGCGGCCTCCGAGTCGGAGATTTCGACAACCTCGTTGTCGACGTCTTGTGTCATAGCGTCGTGAGTGCGAGCGCGAGCGCGGGATGTGTCGTGTGAACGAGAGCAAGAGCGAGCACGTGAGTCGGGAGAGGGAGCGCGGGGCGTGTCGTGCAACAGCGAGGGTGTACGGGCAGGTGATGCGGTCGTGTCGTCTATTTGCCGGATGTGTTTGCCACCCTCGAGCTCTTCACAGATCTTGATAGCTCTCGTGACGTGCGGATGCGGCTTTGCATTTCCAGTCAGCGGCTCCGTCATCACAAGCTGTAAATACATCATCAGTACATGTGGAACGCCTATGTTAAGCACAATGCTTACCTTATTGAACTTTTCCTTGATAGATTTCACGTTGCGCAATGAGAACTGGTTCTCCCCCGCCCAGATAGCATATCTGTCATATACCTTATCCCAGCCCTCCCCCGCCTGCGGTTTATGCTTGGCGACGAGGTCCAAAATCTTGGCAACTTCAGGGTCCGAGTGATTGCTTGACGAACGGCCACCTGCGCCACCGCTGTTCGTGCGACTGGATGCCGGCTTTGCTGTCGAGCCGGACGTCTTCTGCGTCTTTGCCGGCGGCTGCGGTGCATCAGATGCCGGTGGTCCGCGCTTGGATGACGATGCCATGGCGCTTGCGTAGGCCGGGCGCGCACGAGGCTTGCTCAATCGTGGTGTCTCGGGCTCCGGAGGGGATGCTGGAGGTGGCAGGGGTACAGTGTCCTAAAAATCACGCGAGAATCAGCAATATTCCTTGTGATACAATTACTACTTACCTGAACGGCAGTCATTGGCACTAACAGCCCGTCACGTACGACATATAGCCTTCCCTCCGGGTCTCGGACAGTCTGGATGGATTCTGGCATGTGGAGGATGTTGTGTAGAGGAAAAGAGTGTGGGAATGAGGGAATCAAGACAAAAGAGAGTAGGATGTGATAGAGAGAAAGTAAAGACAGGATTTGTTCAGAGTTTCGTGCTGTGGATGTGAAAGGATGGAGAGTAGAGGCAGAGCAAAGAGGACGAGCGGGGAAGTGGAACAACGTGCCCGAGACGCGTCGGCATTCCGGCAATGACAAAGAATTTCTATATTCGGTGCGCTATCTAAACTCTGACAATTCTGAAGCCGCATTTTGGGGGTACCCCTCTCCAGACTCCAGATCTGAAGCGCGCTGGCAACCAGCGCCGGCTTCAGATTTGACCTCGGCTAACCGTCTGAAGCTGATCTGAGGTCTGGCACGGCTTCAGATGCTTACGGGAAGTCATCCAGTTACCCCAGAAGTATTCCAGGAGTTCAACGCCACGGTCCATGACAACGGGCCGGTCGCGGAGCGTATCACGTTTATCAACCACTATCGGACCAGCCCTGCACACTATCAAGTGGTGCAAGCGCATATGGCATATGTCAGTGAGTACATCGATCACGTCCTCGACACTCTGACAGAACCCGATCCGGTCGTCGAGATCACTCAAGGCATCCCAAATACCCGCACACCGACAACCAGTGATGAAGAACCGAGCGCACCCCCTATCCTATCGAATGGCGTACCGTCGCCTGCACCAAGAGAGCAATCCCCGCCATCCGAGTACGACGACACAGAATCAACATTCCAGTTGGCTTTAACAAGCCCTGCCCCTTCACCGGAACCACTACCCGTTCCATCCGGTGACGAACTTCCCATTGATGTCAGCACTTGGGAGGAGCCGACATCACCACCATATCAACCAACCACCACGAACGTTATCCCCCGAGCTTGGAAGTAGTGGACGTCCCATTGACTTATGCTCGCCGTCGCCTAGCTGGACACGAGACACATCCCCATACCCAGAACCACGATCGCCGTCACCAGAAGAGCAAACATTGTTGTAGGATTTTGATACTTTCAGGGGTCGGTGGGGCGTGGTCTGTGAGTGTCCTCATTGCCCTTGCACTACGTCGCTCCGACCGTCTTGCGACATCGGAGATCGCAGTCGCATTTCTCTCGTCCCGCAGAGATCGCACCCTCGATCGGATCGTCCGCACCACTCGTCCCTGTCTTCCGACCGTCGCCCCCACTCCTCCGACTGTTCACACGGTCGGAACGATTCAGCATTGTTGTCTGCACGACCCAGTGTTGCTCCGACCGTCTTGCGACCTCGGAGATTGCAGTCTTGCTTCTGTCGTCGTGCAGCGGTCGCAGCCTCGATCGCACCACTTGCACCACACATTCCGACCATCGCATCTGCGCCTCCGACCCCTCATTGACGACTCTCCGACCGATCACGCGTTACGACCAGCGCCTCCGATCGCACACCTCCCCACACTCGTCGGAGACGCACTCTGATTGTCTTCGGGACCCTGACACTTACTTGCACACATCACGGTACCCTCACCAGCGCTCTAGGGATCTGTGGGTGCGCATCACTGGGTCCTGTCTAAGATGCACGCGCGTGTGCGCACGCCATACGTATGATTGTCCAGCCTTGCTTACACAGAACGTGCTGTACACGGTGCTGGCTTCTGGCCCGCCAGGTCTACATGAAAGCTGTGTGCGAGACACGAAGACAGCTCTACTTACACTCATATGCGATGGGTGCGACCGTTGCGACCGTTGCGTTGGACAGGAGGATTGGACTATGTGGTCGAGATATCAAGGTGAGTATCGCTCATGGTCTGAACTCTGTCGGAGTAAATACAAAGGGCACAATGCGATGACTGACAGCTAGCAGCGTGCACGAAGGATCAGACATCCGATCCACGGGTTCCGTGCGAGGCACTCACACCGTCATCCCATTTGATCCCAATATATGCAGGCTATCTCAGCAGGTAAATTTCATAAGGTATTCAAAACGATTACGAGCTTGTCGAGTGGTTTGCGATGTTTTCCAATGCCTTTGTCAGGAAGCCGGTCACAGGTGAATGAGCGCCGACATCTGCGCCTCGTCTGCGAAGGTAGACATCGGATAAACGTTATCAATAACGCCACGCAGCGTCCATGCTGCATCCTCCCATCGTGAAGCGGGCCCGCGCGTGACAGAACTTTCCATAAAAGCAGAGCGGCTGCCCAAGAGGGCTGTATCCTGCTTTACCTTCATCCCCTCGATCTTTTCCAAAGACCTTCCAAGTACAAATGGTAAGCGCATGCACCTACTCGCTCTTCCCGGTCTCACCTTTCAGCAGAACGTTGAGCCGAACATCCCTGGTGCGGTCGAGGTGAACGTTGCTGGTGCGGCGGAGATGCATGCCCCGGTCGCCGCTGATCGCCTCGACGATGGCGATCGAAGCATGGTAACAGGCCCCCCGATCCACGCCCACGAGGACCTCGCCCAAGCCGCGGTCGTGAGTTTGTTTACATCGTTTAACTGCCGATACTAGCACTTTGTGAGCCTAGCGCAGGGCTGCTGGATGGCACTAGTGGAGCAAAGTCAAGCCAGCATTGACTGAAATTTTGACGCCGCGTGATAGTCTCTATCTTGGCAATTGCCGCAGACAGAGTATTGCCTGGATGCTGCAGATCACTTTGACGCTGATTGGGCGCCGCCGTGAGTTCTGCCTGAAGCCGTGCCTATTCATTTTTGAGTCGAGCAAGGTCAAATAGCGCAGATATGAGAGGGGGAGATTATCAGAGAGCTCTGCAGATAGCTCTTTATTAATTTGCAACACCCGCACAGCGCGCGTGGGCATCCCATTGTGCTGCATATGATACTTGCTGGGAGTGGGCCGACGCGTAGCGCGGCAGTACGATTCCGCTCTGAGGGGGTTTCTGGTTACATAATCAAATGATTATATAAATAATAGTCTTGAGACACTACTTGACACTAAAACACAACTGGGAGTGGCCCTGGTACCAAATTTAAGTGATGGTGGGCAATACTGTGCACTGGAGGGCATCACAATTTACATAAGTTGGGTGTGCAGCTGCAGCTGAGGCGGTTGTTGTGGCCTGTGTTGTCTGGTACAACTCAGTTGTCAGTTGCTTCTGGCAGCTGCCCACAAGTCCTCAAGCAGCTCTAGGGGCTGCAGGGGGATGTAAATGACTGGTATTGAGGACATAAGACGAGGAGACATATCTGCAGGGGGATGTAAACGACTGAAGAGCAGTAAAGTCGTCCCCTGCAGTATAAGGCAATATCCGGAGATTTCCGAGACCGTGGGAACTTAGCCTCGGCACCCGCAGGAGTGGGCACAGAGCACCCACATCAACAGCAAAGGCAATGTCCGGTCGAGTAGCCTGAGCAAGGAACATGATAGAGGCAACAGCGCTCCTATAGGGCATGTGCTGGGCTCACAGTTGCTGTGGTTGTAGCGCTCGAGCAGGTCAACAACATACTGGCGCTGGGAGAGCATGATGCGTCGCTTGGGACGATCCCGAGTAATATGGATGCCCAGCAGGAAGTTGGTCTCCCCCAGATCGCGCAGCTTGAAGTGAAGATGCAGCTCGTCAACTAGCTGGCTGAGGATAGAGACGTTGTTCGAGGCGAGTGTGCCGTCGTCGACAAAGACAGGCAGGATGACGTGGATCTTCCCATGGGAGAACACGTAGATGCTCGCATTCGAGTAGATGCAGACAAAGCCCATCTTGTCGCATAGGATGCCTGCCAGCTTGATCTTCCACGCACGAGCCGCCTGCTTCAGCCCATAAATGGACTTGTTCAGGGGACAGACTGTGCCGGGTGGACCGCGCTCAAAGCCCTCAGGCTGCTTCATGTAGACAACTTCATCCAAATCACCGTTCAGGAATGCGTGGGAGATGTCGATGGAGCGCGGATGGAGGTCCTCGATCGCAGCAAGAGCAATGACAACGCGGATGGCCTGGAACTTGGTCATACTATTGTTACCTCGGAAGTGCAAAGCGACCCAGTAATGCAATTTCCCGCGCTCCGGGCTCAAACCGAGCCCGATGGCCCTGACAATATTTACACATACATCTAGCTACCATGGCATAATATGACTATATTTTCAAGGTATTATACTGTGAGGAAAGCATTTGACGGAGCAAAAGGTCAAGGTTACCATGGAATGAGCAGAGTCATCACCTCAGAGAATGGCCATTTGGCCTCCGATTGCTGAGAGATTTGGCAGACAGTGTAACTAGTGTCCTGTTATGTGCTTTGAACAGTACTTTGGATTATGTGTTGGCATTTGCGGGTCCACCGAACAAAACAATGCTGGGAAGGGTGGTAAGCGTGACAGCCGCACGCCGCTTGTGATTCAAGCTCCGCCCGATGCCGTCGCTGCATCCGTCGCCGCAGCTGCCCGCAAGGTTGCCGTCTCCGCTCACACTCGCGTCCTCTGCAGGCAGAGAACACAGTCTTATGCTCAGTTTTGTCTTCCACTGTGCTATGCTAAACATCTGACATCTTATCTCGGACCTGTGTCTCGCTGCTCTGTGCTGGAGAGCCCGCACTTTGATCTGAGCCACTCTGCACCTTCGACGGACAGGCTCTGGACTCATGGCTCGCCTCAAAGCCTATCGCAAAAAAGGTCTCGCTATCAAGAAGAGAGAAGATCGGATCGACGAGGCTGTAGATGCTATCAGGAATGGGACATACAGGAATGCCAAGAGGCATCTCACGCTCTTGGCCTCGAGTCGCAGTACACGATGATCTGGCTCCGTTTCAACAAGAAGACAAAGCCGCGCAATCAGGCGCACAGCAAACAGCAGCTTCTCGAGCCTGCAGAAGAGCGTGTCCTTGTCAACTGGATCAGGTGGCTAGGCTACTCGGGCTTGCCACTCTCGAAGCGTACGATTGCGACAAAGGTCGAATCACTCTGCGGTCATCTGCCGTCGAGCAAGTGGATCCTGCGATTCATCGAACGCCACCCAGACTGTTATCTTGGGCGACCCTCTGGGCTTGATATGAAACGCGCGCAAGCTTTCAACCGCACGACTGTTACCAACCACTTTGCCACGCTGCAGGAGCTCTTCGACAAGGACGAGATCCCCTTGCGCAACCAACCTCCACAACTTCGACGAGATTGGGATACAGCTCGGGGGCGGACGTAAAGGCTCTGGAGAATTGTTCCTTTTCTCAGCTGCCGACAGGAGCAAGTACAAAATCAAGAGCGATGACCTGGAGCTGGTCACTGTCTTGGAGTCTGTTTGTGCGGACGGCACCGCATACCTTCCTCTGGACCCGGACGATGTAGACGACAAGCCTTGCGCCATAATCAAGCCTTGCTTTGTCTTCGCTGGGGTTTACATGCACGCACAGTGGTTTGAAGTAGACGGTGTGCTGTATGTCACATTTATTCACTGTCAACAGTATATCTAATACTCTAGGAACCGCGCAGCGTTGCAACGACAGACAACGGTTGGGCAAACGACAAGGTCTGCATGCAGTGGTTTGTCCAGTGCTTCATACCGGGCGCGAAGGCACACGCCGACCGACCCATCCAAGCCAATTGTCCTGGCCTTCAACGGTCACGGGACGCACATCACCCTCGAGATGATCGACGCCGCCCTAGCCAACAATATCATCCTCTTTCAACTCCCCCCGCACACGACACATCGTCTCCAGCCATGCGACATACATTACACATGTGAAATTACCACCCTACTACATGTGGGTGTCCATCACTGCAACTTTGCCCTGACATTCCAATACAGTCACAAAGTCACTTTCCTGCACGCGGAGCCAGAGCTATTAACCCCAAGTATTATATCTGCAACATATTCAAAAGAACATAACTACACCAGGCAGTCAGTTGTATGTTGGATGGCCAAGCCCCCCTCCCCTCCCCCCTGAATAATCAAGAGTAATTGTACTGCCATGCGTGCATTGGCCCATTAACCCCAAGTTCATATCTGACAGGGGTCCCCAATTCGCGTCCAAGGTCATGCGAACGTTATGCGCAAACCTGGGCATAGAACAGAATATCAGCACGGCATGCCACCCCCAGACGGACGGACAAACGGAGCCGGTCAATCAAGAACTGGAACAGTACCTTCGAGCGTACTGCAACCACGCGCAAGACAATTGGGCGAAACAACTGCCTATGGCCGAATTCGCGCATAACATTCGACCACACTCCATGACAAAGAAGTCCCCGTTCGAGCTACTCATGGGATACCAACCACGAGCAATCATGCCAAGGACAATCACATCCAACGTCCTGACAGCAGCCGCGAAACTGAGAGACCTCCTCAAAGCACGACAGCAAGCGAGAGAGGCACGAAAAGTCAAAGATCAATTGGTGGCAAATCGAATCCGAAACAACCTTCGACCTCTGAAGGTAGGGGACGAAGTATTACTTGAAGCCACCAATTTGAAGACAACATATCTGACGGCGAAACTGGCACCACAATGCTATAGACCCCTCAAGGTCAAGCGGGTGCTAGGGCCAGTGACGTATGAACTGGACATTCTGAGGCCTTCAACCTGTTTTTCATGTTAATCTCCTAACACCGTACAGAGAAACTGCGGAATACGGGAAGAACTTTGAACGACCACCGCCTATGACGAAGGACAAGAGCAATGGGAGATCAAGATGATCCTCCAATCGCGAAAATACCGGAACAACGTACAGTTCTTTGTCCAATGGAAGGGCTATCCCAAGTCAGAACTCATGGGTTGCAGCAGCAGACATGGGAAGCGCACTGGAATTGGTAGAAGAATTCCACGACGGACACAATGCTGAAGAAGCTGGGGAAACAAAGGGCTGACCAATGAGGAGAAGAGATAGTAGAGCGGAGTACGGACGACACCCTATTGGACAAGATAAACAGACGTCAAGAGCATAAAGACAACGCTAGCAGAGGGTAGATTTCCACAGACTCCCCCGTCTACTCAAATGTGCCCCACTTCCTCAGCCATCATGTCGACTCGCTCTGTCAACAACTACTACTACGTGGTCCCCAATGGACCCCGCATTCACATCAGGCTGCTTGGCAGCAATGTCACTATCAGAAGAGTGGATAACTTCCCGTAAGCCGCGCCAGATTTCAGACGGGTCTCAGGCCGGACCCTGAGTCGTCTGAAGCCGGCGGCTCCAGACCGTAAGGCCATATCCGGGCCCAAATCAGCACGCGATGCCAGATTGTACAGTACATAAATTGATTGTGCACGAGCTATGAGCTATCCTTTCCCCCACCCGACGCACCACGCTCCCGCTACGCAATGAGCAGTGAAGAGAGCGAGGACAGCGAAGACGACGAGCTCGCCGTCATCGCAGCCGGCGTTGTCGTCTTCGGAGCGCTCGAAGCTGACCAACGTCGTCGTGAACGCCGCCGGCTCCATCGAACGTACCTCACGCGCCCCGAACTCCTTCCCAACCCTCGGGAGAGCACACCGTGGCAGGTGCTGTACGCTAGCCGCAGTGATCGTGCATTCATCACGACGATGGGCTTCGACTGCGACACGTTCGAGAAGATCTCGACATCAGGCTTCACCCTGGCCTGGAACTCGACACCAATTCCCCGTCCCGACACCAATTCCAACGGTGCACCTCGTCTCGGGGGCCGTTCTCTCGACTCTGCAGGTGCCCTGGGCCTCGTCCTACACTACCTTTCCTCCTCCATGCCTTCGACAAGTCTACAGCAAGTCTTTGCACTCATCCCCACCACTGTTACACGCTATATCCAATTCACACTCGACATCCTCCTTGAGACGCTGCAGAGCATCCCCGAGGCTCAAATCCGGTGGTTGCAGGGCACCGAGTTCGCCGAGGCGAATGCTTTAATTGTTGCGCGACATCCGCTGCTTGATGGAGCCTTTGCGTCTGGTGATGGGCTCAAGTTGCCTGTCGAGACGTCATCCGACCCAGAGATAGAGAATGCGACATACAACGGTGCAAAAACAGCTTGACCGCTGTATGTCAAGCTTCGCAACAACACTCCGGACGGATATTATCTCGTCGCAGACACAGCTTTCCCCCGAGGGAATAACCGTATCGCCGGTCGAATCCGGGTGCCACTCAAGGCTGGGCAGCATCTGCCTGACGACCCACAAGAGCGAGCGGAGCTCATGCGCTTCGACAAGCAGCTCGTCTCTTTTCGCCAAACTGCAGAGTGGGGTATGCGGGCATTGCAGGGCTCATTCGGCAGGCTGCGTGTTCCTATGGATATAGAGGATGACGAAGGGCGGGTTAACCTTATTGAAGTATGTGTTCGCTTGAATAATCTTCGCGCTATTTGTATTGGGATCAACCAGATTCGCAATGTGTACATGCCGATCTGGCGACAGGCTGACGATGATCTGTGGTTTGGCTTTGAAAAAACATGTTATTCACAGATATCCGCCGTCGAGACCAAGTTGCTCGATTTCACGCTATTGATGTTGTAATATAAACAGAGAATACTGATTTGCTATTTACATTACAATGGGTACTATGTACAATTAGAAGAAGAAGGTACCATATAAACACCAACACACAATCAAAGGTGTATAGGATTAAGAGGGCGGACTACAGGGATATCTGGGTATTAGTGGGATCATGTAAGCCAGGGTAGAAATGTGCAGGAAAATAGGCAGCAGGTATATGGGTATGCAACGGTGGGAGTCGTGATAGTAGATGATAGTGATCAATTAATAGAGTGCACGCTGCTTGCCTTGAGCAACAGACAAAAAACCGGTGAGCGCCTCGGCAGCCTCCTCTTCCAGCCTACGCGTGGAGTTGTCATCTGCACGTGCAGCATCCAAAGATGTACGTGTGGGACTATCATTGCGATGCATAGCATCCACAATAGTGGTGGGGAATGTCCAGACATTTTGCGAGGGCCGCTCGACAACCGGTGTCGCAGGAGTATGACGTGCGGGGGAATGTCCGGTCGCTAGTGGCTAAGGCAAGAGATGAGTATGACGCATAAGCAAGATGACTCCTCACTCACCAGATTTTGTATGCTACCAAAAGGTGAGAGAGAGAGGTCCTGCAGGTGATGGCGTCAACGCAAGCTCATAGTCGAGCTTCTGGATATCGAGGTCGCTGAGCAGCGACGAGCGAACGGGGGATTGGGAATGATGATGACGAGCATGGTAATCGTAGGAAGGGTACGGCGTGCGAGATGGCCCGGGAACAGCCGGTGAATGATACTGGGGCTGCGGCGGCATCGCAGGGGAAGGGAACACTGGCAGAGTGAGGGAATGATGGCACGGACTGCATGAAGAGCTTCTGCAGCATCTGGAAGTTCTCCGTGTTCTTGATCTCCATCTTCAATGAAGTGTTCTCGAGCCGGAGTGCGGTCACTTCATCTTGCAGGTGCGTGATCCGGTTGTCCTTGTCGCGCAAATCACGACGAAAGTCTCGCGCGTCTTGACGTTCCGCGCGCGCCACGGGATCAAGCGCGCTATTAAGGTTGCCGGCGAGGGCTGCCGTCTCTGCGTCGCGGGCACGCTTGCCGCTAGGGGTGGGCTTGGTCGACGACGACGATGACGAGACAGCGCCCTTGCCAACGACGTGCTGTGCACGTGCTGGCGTCACCTCGGCCTTCGGCTTCTTGACAGGTGCGGCCTCCGAGTCGGAGATTTCGACAACCTCGTTGTCGACGTCTTGTGTCATAGCGTCGTGAGTGCGAGCGCGAGCGCGGGATGTGTCGTGTGAACGAGAGCAAGAGCGAGCACGTGAGTCGGGAGAGGGAGCGCGGGGCGTGTCGTGCAACAGCGAGGGTGTACGGGCAGGTGATGCGGTCGTGTCGTCTATTTGCCGGATGTGTTTGCCACCCTCGAGCTCTTCACAGATCTTGATAGCTCTCGTGACGTGCGGATGCGGCTTTGCATTTCCAGTCAGCGGCTCCGTCATCACAAGCTGTAAATACATCATCAGTACATGTGGAACGCCTATGTTAAGCACAATGCTTACCTTATTGAACTTTTCCTTGATAGATTTCACGTTGCGCAATGAGAACTGGTTCTCCCCCGCCCAGATAGCATATCTGTCATATACCTTATCCCAGCCCTCCCCCGCCTGCGGTTTATGCTTGGCGACGAGGTCCAAAATCTTGGCAACTTCAGGGTCCGAGTGATTGCTTGACGAACGGCCACCTGCGCCACCGCTGTTCGTGCGACTGGATGCCGGCTTTGCTGTCGAGCCGGACGTCTTCTGCGTCTTTGCCGGCGGCTGCGGTGCATCAGATGCCGGTGGTCCGCGCTTGGATGACGATGCCATGGCGCTTGCGTAGGCCGGGCGCGCACGAGGCTTGCTCAATCGTGGTGTCTCGGGCTCCGGAGGGGATGCTGGAGGTGGCAGGGGTACAGTGTCCTAAAAATCACGCGAGAATCAGCAATATTCCTTGTGATACAATTACTACTTACCTGAACGGCAGTCATTGGCACTAACAGCCCGTCACGTACGACATATAGCCTTCCCTCCGGGTCTCGGACAGTCTGGATGGATTCTGGCATGTGGAGGATGTTGTGTAGAGGAAAAGAGTGTGGGAATGAGGGAATCAAGACAAAAGAGAGTAGGATGTGATAGAGAGAAAGTAAAGACAGGATTTGTTCAGAGTTTCGTGCTGTGGATGTGAAAGGATGGAGAGTAGAGGCAGAGCAAAGAGGACGAGCGGGGAAGTGGAACAACGTGCCCGAGACGCGTCGGCATTCCGGCAATGACAAAGAATTTCTATATTCGGTGCGCTATCTAAACTCTGACAATTCTGAAGCCGCATTTTGGGGGTACCCCCTCTCCAGACTCCAGATCTGAAGCGCGCTGGCAACCAGCGCCGGCTTCAGATTTGACCTCGGCTAACCGTCTGAAGCTGATCTGAGGTCTGGCACGGCTTCAGATGCTTACGGGAAGTCATCCAGTTACCCCAGAAGTATTCCAGGAGTTCAACGCCACGGTCCATGACAACGGGCCGGTCGCGGAGCGTATCACGTTTATCAACCACTATCGGACCAGCCCTGCACACTATCAAGTGGTGCAAGCGCATATGGCATATGTCAGTGAGTACATCGATCACGTCCTCGACACTCTGACAGAACCCGATCCGGTCGTCGAGATCACTCAAGGCATCCCAAATACCCGCACACCGACAACCAGTGATGAAGAACCGAGCGCACCCCCTATCCTATCGAATGGCGTACCGTCGCCTGCACCAAGAGAGCAATCCCCGCCATCCGAGTACGACGACACAGAATCAACATTCCAGTTGGCTTTAACAAGCCCTGCCCCTTCACCGGAACCACTACCCGTTCCATCCGGTGACGAACTTCCCATTGATGTCAGCACTTGGGAGGAGCCGACATCACCACCATATCAACCAACCACCACGAACGTTATCCCCCGAGCTTGGAAGTAGTGGACGTCCCATTGACTTATGCTCGCCGTCGCCTAGCTGGACACGAGACACATCCCCATACCCAGAACCACGATCGCCGTCACCAGAAGAGCAAGACCCATGGCGACTTCAAAAATGGTTTTGTTACAGGGTGTGAATGTGATGTGTTTATAGTGAACCTGTCCACTATAACGCAGATTGAATCGAATCCGTAGCAGGGCGGGAGTTCAACTACAAAGTCCGAAGTGATGTCTTGGAATGGTCGGCTGGGGATGGCGTTTGGAATAGTATTGACGTGTGTTTGATGATTCTGCACCTTGGTTGCTTGACAAGTAGCGCAACCGTTGATATAATCACATATGAAGGCTGACATACCGGGCCACCAATATTTGCATCTTGTGGCGCCCTGGATGTCCTGCTGAAGGGTTGTCATGATGCATCCGGACGATGTCGCGTCGGTTGTCGAAGTCGGCGAGGATGTTATTGCCGGCTTGACGGGATTCCTCGTCATCGTCGTATTGACCGTGGTTGATGGAATAGGGATTGCAAGGACAGTAGAGTTGGATATGGTCGGTGGAATGGCAAATCCAGCAGAGTCGGACCTGCTTGCCTTTCTTGCGTCGCCGTCTCCTTTCTCCTGCCTTGTCTGCTCCTCCGCGAATCCTTTGTGCTGTGTTACGCGCTCGCGCCATCTTGTAGCTCCTTCGGTCAAGTCTATGGTCAATGTTTGCGTCTGAAAGTTGTTGGCCTGCTTCTCGCCGCATCTCCGTGAACCGCTCCAGCTGTAGCTCCGTTGCATACATCTGCCGCTGAAGACCTAGGACTTGGGTCTTCAAGCCATCTAGTTGTTCATCGGCTTCGCAATAGAGGCGGTGCGCGTCCTGGTAGCGGCGTATATCCGCTCGTAGACCCTCGTCTCCTTCTTGAGCGATCAATTCTTGAGTGACGTCAATGAGGATCTGATGGATCTCATCGGGGAGTCGCCCTGTGTCTTCATCGAGGGGCTTACAAGCTCCTCCCCATGGTCTGGCGAGTAGCGGTCGGCTATCGTACTGTGTTCCGTATTCCCCAAAGGCTCGGGGATGTCACTAGCGACGGCACAGTTGACCTTCTCATCGACAAAATCTACCAACACTATGGCCTCTGGGAACGGCTCATCTCCAACCGCGGACCCCAGTATGTGGGCAGGCATGGATTCCAGGAATGCACCGTCTTTCGTGAGTTGGCGGATAATATACTGGAACATGGTGGTGTACGACCCGAAGTAGGGCTCCGCCCAGGAGGTGACATATTGAAAGAGGAAGACGTTCTGGATCACATACAGTGCAGGCTTGGCTGTGTACTCAGTGAATTCCGAGACCGTAGCAAGCTGCGCTTGTCAAATACAGGATAAGCGCAAAGCGGGTGACAATGGACTTGTCCATATTTGTGACCGTGGTTTGGGAGGACAGGCGTGCATGTGTGGTGGTCCTGGAGTTCGCTCTCGTCAGATAATTGACTTTTGTCGCGTCGTTGGATGGAGGGATGTGAACAGCAGCAGCCGCTATCTTGGGCGGCATTCCTGAATATATGTGATCGAGATTTGGCGGGTAGATGTGGTGACAGATTTGGGCGCCAGACAAGCGCCCGCCGAGTAGACATGGAAACTCCTCGTGATCTCCCGCCCTATTCCCGCCCAATGCCGCCTTATAAGCTTGAAGGACTCGTGCACCCTCTAGATAGCACCACGGTAGGGAAACGAGCTCGCTCTCGCGACTACTGGCAACTGGCAACTGGCGGAGTGTCTCGCTTGTCGTTATCTTTTGGCGACTGTTCAAAACATTCTAAGATGGCGGAGGGTGGCGGAGGGTGGCGGTCGCTCTAAGTGGGATGCGACAGCACGTGTTGCAGGAGAAAGATGGCGACTGCCCACACGGGAAGGAAAAAATTTCAACATGAGTCACGGGGTTGCTTCTTGTTGTTTGCGCTTTGTTTATGGCCGGTGTCAGTCAGCCTTCTGCGTTAAGAAGCTGACCGACACATTGCATGATGAGTAAAAGTAGACTTTGGGCGCATTTCTCCCCTGAATAGCAAGTTCCCTATAAATGCGGGACTTGCCTGCATGTGCAGGCTAAGAACAAAGTATCTCATATATTTTGTGACGTGCTCTGGATCCGATCCACAAGCTGCATGTAGGCACGCTCCTCCTCGCTCGTGGGGCCCATGTCTGCCGTGAGGCGAAGACCGAGCACCATAGGCGTCGTCACCGGCTTGCAGTCGCTGTGGTTGTAGCGCTCTCGAGCAGGTCAACAATGTACTGGCGCTGGGAGAGCATGATGCGTCGCTTGGGACGGTCCCGAGTGATCTGGATGCCCAGCAGGAAGTTGGTCTCCCCCAGATCGCGCAGCTTGAAGTGAACACGTAGCTCGTCGACTAGCTGGTCGAGGATAGAGGCGTTGTTCAAGGCGAGTGTGCCGTCGTCAACAAAGACAGGCAGGATGACGCGGATCTCCCCATGGGAGAACACGTAGATGCTCACATTCGAGTAGATGCAGACAAAGCCCATCTTGTCGCATAGGATGCCTGCCAGCTTGATCTTCCACGCACGAGCCGCCTGCTTCAGCCCATAAATGGACTTGTTCAGGAGACAGACTGTGCCGGGTGGACCGCACTCAAAGCCCTCAGGCTGCTTCATGTAGACAACTTCATCCAAATCGCTGTTCAGGAATGCGTGGGAGATGTCGATGGAGCACAGATGGACCTCCTCGATCGCAGCAAGAGCAATGACAATGCGGATGGCCTGGAACTTGGTCGTAGGAGCAAAGGTCTTGAAGAAGTCGAAGCCAGACGCTGACTGTAGCCCTTGGCGACGAGTCGAGCCTTGTAGCGCTCGATCGAGCCGTCTGCATTGTGCTTGATCTTGTAGACCCAGCGACAGCCGATTGCAAACGCGCCCTCGGGCAGCGAAACTAGAGTCCGTGTCCCGTTGGCGATCTGCGCATCGTACTCCTCCTGCGACGCAGCCATCCAGAACGGCGCGTCTGAGCGCTGCATGGCCTCCTTGTAGCTCATCGGCTCGCCCTGCGCAGAGAAGAAGGCGTGCTCGAGCGGCGCGTGAACAAGGTAGAGGCCTTGCGCAAAGGCAATGGAGTCAATGGCGTCCTCTGCCTCATCAATGACGTCGAGTGGATCGTCTTTCTCCCCAAAGGACTCGATGACAGGAGCAGGCTCGCGCATTTTGGCTTTGGCAGGAATAGGCGTAGCCTTCCACCGCTCGCCCGGTCTGCGATGATTCCTGGAGCTGCGACGAACAGGCTCAGCTGCAGCAGGCGAGCGCGTTCGCTTGCGGCCGCGTTTGCTCGGGCCAGGAGCAGGCGGCGGCGAAGGCGACGGTGCAGGCGGCGAAGGCGCATGGACCTCTGGCGATGGTGAGCGCGACGGAGCGGGAGACGCAAGATCCGGCTCAGAACGCGGCGCTGAAGGTGCCTCCTCTGCAGGTGTCTCTGCAGGTGCCTCTGAAGGTGCCCTATCTCCCCCCTGAGGCGGAGCTTGCAGCGGTTCAACAGGAGCTGGATCGTCTGGAAGCGAAGGAAGAGGTGCAGGAGGCGGTGGATCGAGCGCTGGGACAGTAGACTTGGTCCCAGGGAAGGAGAGCTCGTCGAATTCCACTCTCTCGCTGATGAAGACCTTCTTTGTCATTGGGTTGTAGAACTTCCAGCCCTTGTAGCCCGGAGGATAGCCGAGGAAGATGCATTTCTGCATGTGCGACTCGAGGCTCTTGCGCTGATCCCGGTGAACATGCACATAGGCCGTACAGCCCCACACTCGAAGGTGCGAGACGCTTCTGGCCATGCCAGAGCTCGTAGGGCGTCGCCTTGGGCACAGCAGACGTTGGAGTGCGATTCCAGACGTGCACGTAAGCAGACAGCGCCTCCCCCCAGAAGGACGCTGGCAAATGCGACTCAGAAAGCATAGCAGTGACCCCCTCCTGCATTGTGCGATTTGCACGCTCTGCAACACCATTCTGCTGAGGCCGGTTGCGCACAGTGTGAGGGCGCCCGATGCCATGAGCAGTCGTGAAGGAGATGAACTCATTGGACATGTACTCCCCGCCCTTGTCGTCCTGCAGGTCCTTGATCTTCGCATTCAGATGGTTCTCAGCATACGCCTTGAAGTCCTTGAACGCAGCAAAGACCTGGTCCTTGGTACGCATGAAGTAGACGGCACGGAACCGGGTGTGGTCGTCGATGAAGGTGACCCAGTAGCGATACCCGGAAGGCGTACAGACAGGGAGAGGACCATGGACGTCCGAGTGAATGAGATGGAGTGGAGCACGCGCTCTGTGCGTCGACAAAGGGAAGGGATTGGCATGCATCTTGCCGGCCAAGCACGGCTCGCAAATAGGATCGGGCTTCGCCTCCGAGTCAAGCGTCATCCCCGACACCAGCTGGTCGCGAAGAATCCGTCGTATCGTGTCATGTGAAGCGTGGGCGAAGCGTCGATGCCAAAGTGACAGATCTCGAGGAGTTGAGCTCGAAATGAGAGCCTGGAACGAAATGGGCTCTGTAGTGCCTTCCAAAAATGCTGTGTTGGAATAGTCGACGCGAGCAGTGAACAGCTCCTCCCCCGAGTGCGAGAACGCAAGCTGCGTTCCCTCAATCGTGATCCTGAACCCGCGTTGGACCAATAGAAAGAGGACAGAGAGTAGATTGTTTCGAAGCGCAGGGACATGAAGGACTCTAGTGAACTCGACCGCCCGCTTTGGTTTCCCCCCAACAACTGGATTGAACACTACTGTCCCAACTCCCGCAGAGTAGACGCACGTCTGATTGGCGAGTCGAATGGGAAGGCGGAGAGGGGTGCAGTTGCGCAGCCAGTGCCGATGGGGCGTCATATGAGACGTGGCCCGTGTCTGCATTCCAGTCGGAGTTAGCGTCGGATTGGAGAGGCGCAAAGGGATTAGAGGGGTCAGGACTTGCACTAGTAGCGGCGCCAGCGGACTCGACAGCAGGAGACGCAGAGGCTGCGTTCGCAGACGGCTTTGGTGGGAGCAGACCAGAGTCATCGGCGATGCGCTTGTAGCAGCCGGCAACGACATGCCCTTGCTTCTTGCAGTACGTGCACTGAGAACGCTGCCTCGCATCCCGGGAGGCCTTCTGCTGTGCCGCTTTCGCAGCAGCAGCGACTTGAGCAGCAGCAGTCGCCTGGGCAGCAGCGAGTGCGACCTGCGCAGCTGCTGCAGCAGCAGCCTTTGCCTCGTCCTCTGCACGACGCTTGCTGCCAATCTCCTCGTTCTGGAACGCCTCGCGAAGCGACGAGACATCAAGAGAGTCGAGTAGGAGTAGGGCAGAGCGGAATGACTGGAACTCGGAGGGAAGCGCACGGATCATGGCCATGCAGACGAGCTCTGCGTCGAGCTCCTCGATAGTGAAGATCTTCGGACGCAGGTTCTTGCAGCGCAGCGCGGCGGCCTCGATGCGAGTGGTGAGAGCAGAGAGTGTCTCGTTCTCCTCCTTGCGAATGGAGAAGAGATCGTCGTAGGCGTTAAAAGCGACCGATGGGACGCTTGGTGATGTAGAATACCTCGAGACGGTTCCACATGACGACCGGGTTGTCCTCCTCTCCTCCAAAGATGGTGCGCTGCGCAGGAGAGACAGCAAGGAAGAGCGAGCCGGCCGCTTTCGAGGCCTTCTCCTTACACTTGAGCTGCACAGCGGCGTCCGACAAGGGCATAACCTCCTTGCCCTTGACGAGAAGCCAGAAGCCCTTGGTGCGGAACCAGGCAGCCATCTCGGAGTTCCAGGTGATGTAGTTGTCCTCCTCGAGCTTGGTGATGTCAGGACTGTCCTTCATGATGTGATAGGCGATAGCGGGGGAACAACGGTTATGACGGAGCTATGAATTCGCACGGAGGCGGCGGACGGGGGGGCGTAGGACGTGTGTGTGAAGCGGCGAGGTGATCCGAGGAGCGGTTGTGGAGCAGCACGGAGGTGGTAGGCGGGGCCTAGACGGCGAGGGGGTCCCCGCAAGGGTTGTGGTGCAACAAGCGAGGGACCCAATCTCCACCAAACCTCGCGTGCGGGTAGATGGCCTGGGCACCGACCCGTGCACGAATTTGAGCACGAAACGGTTGTGAAACGCGCCCGGGGTGCGTTAATGTTGATAAAGGGGCGAAAATACTCGTGTGAGCCGTTGGGAGCGCAGTTCTCGATGGATTGCGCCTCTCCAATCCGACGCTAACTTCGACTGGAATGCAGACACTGGGGCCACGTCTCATATGACGCCCCATCGGCACTGGCTGCGCAACTGCACCCTTCTCCGCCTTCCCATTCGACTCGCCAATCAGACGTGCGTCTACTCTGCGGGAGTTGGGACAGTAGTGTTCAATCCAGTTGTTGGGGGGAAACCAAAGCGGGCGGTCGAGTTCACTAGAGTCCTTCATGTCCCTGCGCTTCGAAACAATCTACTCTCTGTCCTCTTTCTATTGGTCCAACGCGGGTTCAGGATCACGATTGAGGGCACGCAGCTTGCGTTCTCGCACTCGGGGGAGGTGCTGTTCACTGCTCGCGTCGACTATTCCAACACAGCATTTTTGGAAGGCACTACAGAGCCCATTTCGTTCCAGGCTCTCATTTCGAGCTCAACTCCTCGAGATCTGTCACTTTGGCATCGACGCTTCGCCCACGCTTCTCATGACACGATACGGGGGATTCTTCGCGACCAGCGGGTGTCGGGGATGACGGTTGACTCGGACGCAAAGCCCGATCCTATCTGCGAGCCGTGCTTGGCCGGCAAGATGCATGCCAATCCCTTCCCTTTGTCGACGCACAGAGCGCGTGCTCCACTCCATCTCATTCACTCGGACGTCCATGGTCCTCTCCCTGTCCGTATGCCTTCCGGGTTTCGCAACTGGGTAACCTTCATCGACGACCACACCCGGGTCCGTGCCGTGGGGCTGTACGGCCTATGTGCATGTGCAGCGGGATCAGCGCAAGAGCCTCGAGTCGCACATGCAGAAATGCATCTTCCTCTGCTATCCTCCGGGCTACAAGGGCTGGAAGTTTACAACCCAATGACAAAGTAGGTCTTCATCAGCGAGAGAGTGGAATTCGACGAGCTCTCCTTCCCTGGGACCAAGTCTACTGTCCCAGCACTCGATCCACCGCCTCCTGCACCTCTTCCTTCGCTTCCAGACGTTCCAGCTCCTGTTGAACCGCTGCAAGCTCCGCCTCAGGGGGGCACCTTCAGAGGCACCTGCAGAGACACCTGCAGAGGAGGCACCTTCAGCGCCGCGTTCTGAGCCGGATCTTGCGTCTCCCGCTCCGTCGCGCTCACCATCGCCAGAGGTCTATGCGCCTTCGCCCCCTGCACCGTCGCCTTCGCCGCCGCCTGCTCCTGGTCCGAGCCGTCGCCTTCGCCGCCGCCTGCTCCTGGTCCGAGTAAACGCGGTTGCAAGCGAACGCGCTCGCCTGCTGCAGCTGAGCCTGTTTGTCGCAGCTCCAGGAATCATTGCAGACCGGGCGAGTGGTGGAAGGCTACGCCTATTCCTGCCAAAGCCAAAATGCGCGAGCCTGCTCCTGTCATTGAGTCCTCTGGGGAGGAAGACGATCCACTCGACGTCATTGATGAGGCAGAGGACGCCAATTGACCCCATTGCTCTTGCGCAAGGCCTCTACCTTTTCCACGCGCCGCTCGAGCACGCCTTCTTCTCTGCGCAGGGCAAGCCAATGAGCTACAAGGAGGCCGTTCTGGATGGCTGCGTTGCAGGAGGAGTACGATGCGCAGATAGCCAACGGGACATGGACTATAGTTCCGCTGCCCGAGGGCGCGTTTGCAATCGGCTGTCGCTGGGTCTACAAGATCAAGCACAATGTAGACGGCTCGATCGAGCGCTACAAGGCTCGACTCGTCGCCAAGGGCTACCGTCAGCGTCTGGCTTCGACTTCTTCAAGACCTTTGCTCCTACTATCGTTACCCCAGAAGTGCAAGACCGTTTGCACTTCTGTTCCGGCTACTCTAGAACTGTGGGAATCAAACCCAAACCTTGAGAATCTCAAGCATAGCCATCTCAACTACATCTGAGCCATTTATTTCATATTTTATTTGGAGGGACTCGTAAAACTACATGCTGCCGAAGGAGGGGTCCATCTCGCCCGCCAAATGAGCGAGGTTGTCACAGAACGTCACGCCGCCGCGCCGGAAATTTTGGGAGTCCGACGTCGGCCCGCGGCGGCGGCATTGCCGGCATGCCAGCGCAGCACTTGCAGGCGACACAGCAACGCGATTTGAGCCCTCACGAGCTCGTCGCGCTTCGTACAATTTGACAGCAAGAAAATACATTTGTGGAAGGGCAGCTTGGAAGTTAGAAATACAGTTAGACAGCCACCGAAAGTGAAATAACAATGAATATGTGGATTCTAAGTCATTGTCCAACCTGGCAATGGTTCAGGACAAATCATCGGCTGCGTGAGCGAAGGATAAAAGAATATCATGTGGTCGGTTCAATGCTGTGTATAACGACAGCTCGAGCTCAAAGAAGAGAAATCATACTGAGTTGGGAAGTAGGCAGCTGCTTGTGTGACCCCGGAGCCTGACGCATGGGCCGCACGTCGGGTCTGACTGCTCGAGTCCCACGTTGAGCCTCCGTGCCAGTGACACGGAGAGAATGTCGAGGTGTTCGGGACAAGACCAGCTCACTGATGATATGGCACTGCCTCGGAAGCAGGCGCCTGCGATGCCGGCGGGGTGTTTGTGATGCCACCAAACCGGCGACGTTGGTTCCTCGACAGTGTGGTGGGTAGCTCAACTTGCTGCGCAATGTGGGCATCAGCTGCAACATTGCGAGTCGGTGCACCAGCGTCATTGACAGCATGTGAGTTACGGTCATCGGCCTCGGGAACAGCGCTGCGCTTTGGTGCTCGCTTGCCAAAGAGTGCGATGTATCGGTGATCAGAGGCTAGACGTGCCTGCTCGGGAAGCGCAAGGTGACCTTGATGCGAGAGGCGAGGTCGTTGCGTGTGCCGGTTTCGTCGAGTCGCAAAGACCAGGCAATGTCCTGCAGCGCAGCAAGTCGCTGGGTTGCTAGGGTGCCCGTGAATGTCATGCCACTACGCCCCTCATGCGCGCGGCGATCGCGAGCGGCGGCTTGCGCATTTTGCTTCTTCTGGAGTGTCCTTGCGGCCTTGTCTTGCTTCTCCTGCCGCGCGGCCTTCTGCTGCACAGCCGCCGCCCTTCCGTCCTCCGCAGTGACAATACGCGAACTGATCTGGATGTTGCGCTCAGATTGTTTTGTCTTCTTCTGAGCATTGAGCCTTCCCTGGAGGACGTGAACGTGACGACCCGCGAGGACAGCATTAGCGCGAGCTTCAACACGCTCGACATGTGCTTCTTCTTGCTCCTTGCGATAGCCGCTAGCATGGCCTTGTCGCGCCAATACTTGACTGCCTCGGTATCGGAGTCAGGGATGTCATCTTCTTCGTTGTACTCATCTGATGCCGGGTCGTTGTAGCGTGGTGCAGCATTGGGAAGTGGGGGAAGCGGTGCCGGTACTGGCGCCGGCAGTGGCGACAATGCGGGAGGTCGAGAAGGACCCTGTTGCGTGACATGGGACGGCGGACGGTGTAGTGATGCAGAGCGGCGGCGGGATGACGGTGGAAATGCGGACACAACATCTTGCCAGCCGCCTTCGTCTTCATCTTCTGAACTGCTATCGTCTCGAGGGTTGTCTTCGGTAGATTCGTCGTCATCGTCAAAGTCGTTGGCGCTGTCGGGCTCAGATTGACGCGAAGGGGAGGCAACCTGCTCGAGATCTGCTGGGTATTCATCTGGGAGGTTCAGCTGCGTGGAAGTTGATATGCTCGGTGCGAAGTCAGCGTCTCTGAAGACGCTTGGATCACATCTCGGGCGCTCTCCGTCATCAGATACGGCAATACCGGACTTGAGCCAGGCACTGCGGATTGTCTCCTCTTTGAAGGAGACCTGGCGGGCAGCCATATACTCTCGGAGGACGTCCTTTGACCGCACCTGTTGGCCCGTGTGATCAACAAAGTCGTCGCAGCGTCGGTACCATGCCTTCTTCAGCGGACCGAAGGCGCCAACGTTGGCAAGTGTCAGGGTCCCAAAGATGATATGTGTGTGAGGTGTGATTGGAGGTGATAATCAGAATGCGCCAGCGTTTGGAGAATTATCAATGGGAGTCCAGATGTAAGAACACATGGTGCAAGTGACTGTGAGTGATCAGACACTGTGTGTATGACCGTCGAAGATGAAGAGATGAGTGAGGGGCAGTGCAAGCACATGGGGAACGGTCTTTGCTGTCAAGAAGTGTGGGAGAGGTGTCCTACAATGTGGGACAAGACAATATGAATGGAATAGAAGACAATGGAGATGTGGCGAGCAATAGAATGCACTCTGATATGGGAGGGGGTCATAGGCAAGTGCAGCGATGTTGTGACACTGCAATTTTTCAGAGGAATGCACTGGAATGGTGTGTGCAATGGTTGGAGTGGTGGAGCAATAATTAGAGCACTGGCACGATCATAGAACAATTGGGATCAGAGAAATGCAGCGTGAGCTCGAGATCTGAGCTGGACAATGGTTGAAGGATAATGGTGTGACTGTGGAGGTACGGCAGTCACAGAGTTATCGGAATGGCATGGCGCACATGTTCTAACAACGATCGCGATGATCAAAATGTTATATGAAATCCTGCCAACTTGTGACAGCAGTGGGAGGATGCTGTGCTCCAGGTCACATGGTCGCGATTGAAACAATGAATGAGTGGTCGGATGACTGTTTGTGGGGCATGCAACTGAGTCAATGGTCTGAGTCGAGTCGGGCAGCTGGTCGACGCAGCGCGACGTGGATGATTGTGTCTGCTACGTGCGCTGGCGCGCTACAAGTGGTTCTGCGGGACCCCGGCAACTCGTGCGCGGCTCCCGACACCCCGTCCTCCTGCTCCGCGCTCCTGCTCCTCCTGCCCTGTCCCTTCACTTCTTCCGATCCCTTCTCTCTCTGTTCCAGCCCCGTCCTCTGCTCCTTCTGCTCCTCTCTCCTATTCGTGTTCTCTCCTCCTCCTCTGCCTATGGAGTCCCACTCCATGTGCCCCCCAATGAAAATGCAACATCCTCGTCGCGCGCGTAGCCGGTGTCAAGGAGCGTGAAGGCGCGTAGGCACTAGGATGGGCGGGGAACGTATACGTAAGGAGTGTTCGCGCATGATACGCGTGTTCGCTAGGCGCTAGTGACATTATCGCATATAATGTCACTAGCGCATGAATGGATGGATAGTTCTTCCCTTTCCCCCTTAACCATCGTCCACCGGTATGCGGTTCCCAGAGTTCCAGTCGCTGCCTGCGGCGACAATGGTGCGTGGTGATGAGCGTGCCGTGCGGTAGCGCGCTGACCACTGCGCAGCGTACAGCGGGGCGGTGGTCTGGTGAGGCCCGCGAGTTAGACGTCGCCCCCGTTCTCGATGCTGCAGGGGCCCGGGTGGCCGCCCGGGCGTGGATTCTGCGGAGCCCGCTAGCTGGCAAGGCGGATGAGTGGACCGGAGTGCGCGTGCGCACCGTGGCGGGAACGGGGTTGGATTGCCTGGACGGTCGCCTGGGGGGTGCACGGTACGTGGCGGTTGACGAAGCGGATTGGTTGGGCGGCGGCGGCTGGTGGGTGTTCGATGTAGAGGGTGGAGGGGACCAAGTGATAGGGCCGAAGTACTTGTGCGTGCCCAGTCGGTGGGTTATGCCGGCGCGCTCCGGCGGAGCCGGGAAGGGTGCGGGCGATGCATTGCGCGCCAACCGTCACGGTGGCCGCAGCCCCTCCACAGCGCGGGCGTTTGCCCGCAGTATGGTGGTGGTACTACGGAGAGGTTCCCTGCTGTGTGGACGATCATTAGCATGGTACATATATACACTCATTCGTTACCGCAAAGCGTGTCCGGTGCGCCTATGGGCGGACCGAGCGGCCAGTCCGTAGTCGGTGGCCCATATTGGACGCGCTGTCGCTGTCTGTCACCGGTGTCGCCATTGTCGCCGTGGGCGACGTGGTCCGTGCGCGGGACCTGGGGTGCGCTCTGATCTACCGGTGCGGCGGTGTCTGTCTCGTTGGGGCCGTCGTCATGTGTGACCACGGGTCCGGTGGACGCGGCCCACGCCTCGTCGCCGGCGTTGCGTTCGGCGATGGCCTGCTGCGCACCGGCGAGGGCCGTGCCGGCGGGCGGCGTGAAGCCTCGAAGGCGCCACGCACTCACCTTCCCGGGAACGAGCGCACCGTTGAGAGTCTCCAGGACGTATGAATGGGGCCCTCCATGCCGGATTCGATGCGGAGGCGACCATCGTGGAAGGACCTTGGCGGATGTGGCTAGTGTGAAGTCGAGCGGGCTGCGCCGTATCTGTACAAGGTCAGCGCGCGAGAAGAGACGCTCACCGGCGCGGGTGCGGAGGACGCGTCCGTCAAATGTGTCCTTCCGCATGTGCGCGTGGGCGATAGTGGCGGCGTAGCCGTCTAGGCGTTGCTGGGCGACGTAGTTCATGTGGCGCATGACGCATGACGTCGGCGGGCGCCAGGGCCGTCGTGATGTGCTGTATGGTTGCGGACGGGGTGTTGACGACGAGGCCGAGTGCGAGTTCGTTGGGTGAGAAGTGCAGCGTGGGGAGGATTCGGTTGTTCAGCCATTCGAGGACTTGATTGAAGTGCTTGGGCCAGGTGCGCGGGATGGACTCGGGGTTGACGTCGACGTAGGCGTCTTCGCCAAGGTCCGGGCTGCAAAGACGCTGTGGATGCGGTCAAGTAGCTGGATTTTGATGTGGTCGTGTCCGAAATGAAGTTCCCCATGCACGGCGGCGGCGAGGGATGTGGCTTCGTTGCGCGTAACGCACTCGACGCGGGATCGTGCGCGCGTGCTGCGGTCATGCCCGACGTGTTGAAGTGGGTGCTCTGTGCCCACTCCTGCGAGTGCCAGAGGCTAAGTTCCCACGGACTCGGAAATCTCCGGATATTGCCTTATCCTGCAGGGGGACAACTTTACTGCTCTTCAGTCGTTTACATCCCCCTGCAGGTATGTCTCCTCGTCTTATGTCCTCAATACTAGTCATTTACATCCCCCTGCAGCCCCTAGAGCTGCTTGAGGACTTGTGGGCAGCTGCCAGAAGCAACTGATATTAACACGACGCGCCAGAGGCGGTTGTCCTTGACCATGTATGAGAGGGAGCGGTGGTGGGCGCGTCGTCGGGTCGCTGCGTTGGCGTCGGACGGTAAGTAGAAAATGGCGTCGAAGACTTCCTGGAAGAGTGATTGCGAAAGACCGTGACTTGCGTCTTGTCAAGATGATAGGCACGACCGTTGCGCCAGGAGTTCTAGCCTCCAGTAGCTCCTGTGTAACGCGCTCAGTGCTGGTGCGTCGAGTCGAATCGGCGAGCAAGACGCACCTGTATGCCCCACCACCAATTCCCTGTATGCATCTGATTGAGCATACAGGTTTGCATCTTGTCGTCCGAGAAGTGACGCTCTGGAGCGAACATCATGGATGATAGAAATTCTGGGTTGCTGTAGAGCATGCGCACAACCTCCATTGTGTCGCGCATGTGCACTTCATTCTTCTCTCCGTCCAATTCTATCTCCTCGCATCGAAAGGTGGGTTGCGGAGGCAGTTGGCCATCGATAATCGCATTCAGGTCCTTGGAAGACTTGAAGGAAAAGCTTGAGCGCATCTATCACCTGTCGCAGGATATAGAGATCAGCGGAAGTGCGAGCACGAGGGGGATGACACGCACGCCTTCGATCTTGAGGAGCTCCGTGAACGCGGTAGAAGTCGGCCCACGCATCTTGGCCCACTTTGCAATCTCCCACTCGAGTTTGCTGGTGAATGGCGCATATGGGTTGTCTTCGTCGCCTCCAGCAACGGTCGCACGGTATTGATCGTAAGCCGCCTCGTCCTGGTTGCCAATGGGTGCACCCGCGGCACCCGGAAAGTGTTGGATCTTGGGATCCTTGAAGAGTGTGTTCTCATCGAGGAGGCGGTGGTCTCGGTCAAGGCGGTCGAGTTCATCGTCGTCCATGGCAGGGAATTCTTGGGGAAGCTCGTGGTCAGCGTCCTCGGGCTCCTCGTTTTGATTGCCGCTGTCCTCGTGCTGACCATGTTCCTCTGCGACTGTGGTGTCCTCCAAGTCCGCTGCATCCTCGCCCTTGACGCTGGACTCGTCCTCGTCAACGCTGGAATCCTCTAATGCAGCCGCGGCTTCGTCGTTGAGAGCTCCCCAGCCTAGAGCGTCGTGTTCATCGTCACTGGCGGGGGAATCGGCACGCGGTGAGGCCATTACGCCACGCTCCAGAGAACCTGATTAGACGCTCATCAGACGGGGAGGGCTACTCCAAAGCGAGTCGGACACACCTCGACTGGATCGCTCCTCGCCGTCTTCTGCATCGTCTGCGATGGGGGCTGTATCGGGAGAGGCTGGCGGCTGTGGGGAGATGCTTTGACGAGGCAGGGCGGGGGAGGCAACTCGTGGAGGGTCTATGGGGTCAAGTGCGCGCTTGCGAAGCGCCGCGCAGGTCGGGTCCGTGTTGAGGCGGATGTGCTTCAACAGACCCGACTGTGTGAAGTAGAGTTGACATCCAGGACATTGAGCGCTGTATGCTGACTCTCTCACCCGCGTCTTCAAGCCTGATGCGGCGGCGGCGGGAGGCATATCGGCGGGTGTCTCGAGAGTGGATATCCGGCCATGATGCCGGAGAATCTAGGAGTCCCAAGTCAGCTAAAAAGAAAAGTCAGGAGTCGCCACAGTCGCCTTTAAATCACGGTGGCGTGACGGCGCACCCGTTGTCAGGTCCCTTTTCCCCTCTTTTTTCGTCGACAGCGTCCGCCGCCACCCCTTTGATTCATTTCGCCGGCTATGACGCGGACAACTCGTTCTCAGCAAGACAAGGAGGAAAAGAGGAGCGCACTGACGAAGACCGCGGCCAAACGTGCTGAGGCAGCGCCGAAGAACAACGCTAAGGCCGCCAGCGCACCATCAACGCGTGTCGCCGCAAGCAAAGGAGGTTAGTTGACTCACTGTCTTGTTCTATTCATACAATATTCATCGCACCCAGGCGCCGCCGACACATTGAAAGAAGGTCTTGAGACATCGCGTACGTATAAGGAGTCATCGTTCCGGTTACGTAGCTGATGGTTGGAAGCGTTAGCGAGCGTCTCTGGCCCTGCAACACGAGGCAAACGTGCGCGTGCAACACCAGCTGGCCGGACCAAATCACCGGTAAAGCGCAAAGCGCCGACTGAGGCTGCCGCAGAAGAGAACGGGCCGCAGAAGAGGAGGAAAGGCAGTGAGTAACGACGCTACATTAATAAGAGTAAACATGACTCACCGACACCTTGTCGTGGGTTCCTGCAGCTTCTGCTGCTGCCGCGGACACACCCAAGAAGAAGCAAAAAGGTGGTAAGTACTCACATTGCTCCGCATGTGAGAATATGGACTCACCTTGTCGTGATTGCCCGCAGGCGCTGCTCCAGCCAACAAGACCCAAGGCGCCGATGAGGACACGATGGTGGCCGTCGTCGTTGACGTCAGCGACTCCGGCTCTGACTTCGAGGGTACGTTCAGAGTCGTACATGTTGGGATACAGTTTTTCACTCACCAGCCATTCCAGATGAAGAGGAGGATGAAGACTCTGACGAGACCCCAGAGGCGGATGAAGAGTTCGGCATCGAAGTTGTTGAGAGCGCGGTGAGCGACGAGGAAGGGCCGGTTCGCAGGCAGAGGAAGAAGTCAACGAAGGCAATTGAGACGCAGTTCAACACTGCAGTGAGTGACTTGTGCTTTCTACGGCAGACTCGTTCGGTGACCGCTTTTAGGTGCCTCGTTGGACTTCGGCGACGTCCGTGTTGCAGGCGCCGGCCGCTGACAGCCACGCTGTCACCTCTTCGACTGCAACGTCGACGCGTTCCAAGCGCAGCAATAGCGCGGGTGCCCCCCAGACAAAAACGCTGCGGGTAGACAGTGGCAATGAGCCCGCGTTTGAGGTGGCGGCGCCGCCCATCGAGGTGAGCTCATTTATTCACCGATCCCGTTGACTACTTGACTGATTTACTATGATCTTCTACCAGGACACCCTAGAGTCTACAGGGGACGCGCTCTGTGAGGGACCAGGGACGGGGGCGGATGGCACTGTGAGTACAGTCTTTAGTTCGTCATCGGCATGTGTAACTAAGCGAACATACACGGCACAGGACATGGCGGACTTGGCGGCGTCTCCTGCGCCCAACGTCGACACCATTGACTTTCAGGACGAACAGACAAGTGTAGCGCGCAAGAACATGGACGTTCCGTGGGAGGAATCGGACGAGGAGGCGCTATACCGTGCGTCGCCCGCGAGGCGTGCTCCACCGGTGAGCACGAACATAACTGCGCCCTCCGCGCCCAGCATCCCTTCCATCGACGCCCATCAGGCATCCCCGATCGACAACACAAACTCCGACGGTGCTTGGCCGGCAAGCACCAAGTTGGTGTTCCCGAACGGCGGAGCCAAGATGCGCATCCGCGCGCAGCCCGCAGACGTCAAGAAGGTGATCCGCCGCGCCGTGCATGAAGAAATGCCAGAGGCGATCTGCTTCAAGAACGTGTTTCCCAGTGCTCTCAAACGTCCGGCCCTCCTGCACTCTGCGTGCATCAAAGCTGCGGAGCACGAAGACGCGCAGCAGGTACTTGCTAGGCTGAAGGCCAATGTTGCATACTCCAGGGGGATGTGCATCATTGTAAGTCGCTCTGGTTCACAGCTGCCTGCGTCCCTAGTCTGATACCTTGACAGCCTGACGCTCGTATCTCCAACCTCCGCGAGAAGGTGAAAGAGACCGCCGACGGCGTTGTCAAGGACCAATACCAGCTGAACACAGATGCCATCCCCACCGACCGCTTTGTCCAGCACGTCAAGAAGCTACTCGACTCAGACGACGATGACTACCTGTATATCTTTCCAGCGGCCCCCGGCTCATCGCTCACGGTACGTTTCATATTACGTCTCACCGCGCTGCTGCGATGGATAACATTGATCTCCAAAGTTTGAAGGTAGACACCACCCGACCCTTCTGCCATCCGGCCATCATCGAGGTGCTCCATAGGTCGTTCTTCGGCTCCAAAGCCGCCGCCAAGTTCGCCATTGAGAAGTACATCAACATTGCTGTCGGGGACGAGCCCGAGTTACCCGCCGCCATGGTAGCTCTCGCCAGCACTGCGGTACGTGATTGTGCGACCTCGGGTGCATGATTGCTGATGCGCTAGCCTGCACAAGGTTCACGCAGGGATCAACGCATTCCGCTTTGGCGCTGCGGAGACGATTATCGTGTTCAATGGAAACAAGTACACCGAGATATTCAAGAACCACCTGCGGACGCTGGACGACATACGAGACAAGGACGAGCAGGTATACTCCGGGCTCATGGCTAATCTATTCAAGAAGGCATTGTATGTTGTTTCATTCCAATTTGCCTGCATTGTCCTGTTGACTTTGCGTCCTGATGATGTAGAGGTGTTACCTCAGGTTCACGAGGGTCTGGCATTGGGCCATCATCAGGTCGGGCCAACCGTCGCGTCAAGGTGTCAAAGATTGCGAAGACATTCGACTGATCCCGAGGTAGTCGATGTTGGGAGGAGGGACGCGGTCAGGTGGAAATTGGTGGGGTGTTCCTCATTGTGCTCTTATTAGGATACCATTAGCGTGCATTAGTCAGTTCCGTTGCGGTGATGAGCTGCCATGAGCAGAAATAATATGATGGCTTCCCTGGCAATAGCAGCATCTTGAGGAAATAATGAACGATTATGAGTGCTCATAAGAAGTGTCCATTTGCTGGCATGAATAGCCCATGAGATGCTTATTAGAGCTTATGATAGCTTATGATTTGAGGGGGTAAGCTAATTGCACCTGCTGCTAATGAGCACTCATAAGGACCCATAAGCGCTAATGAGGGGTGGGGTGGTACCCTGATGCTTGGGAGGTGGGTGACAGCGCCAAGGGTCGTTGTACCCATAATCCAAGTGCACCAGCTCCAGCTTTGGTAGTGCTTGGGCACTACGCATCACCAGTGCGTGCTCGTAATAATGCTGCAATGTTTCCCCTGCCAAAGCATGCCCCGGTGGGAGAAGAGCGTAGAGAGGACGGAGATCCACCTCAGGGAACATCTCATCATCAGCGTGGTTGAAGGGATCGGGATTATTCGGAAAAATGATGCCTTTTGCCCGAAGATCCAGCGTGCGTAAGGGACCCAAGGACATGATGAAGGAGGGCCATATGTCTTGTTTCATATCAGGCATGTTCCATCCTGTTGATAAGATCAGACGTGAGATGGCAGAGAGACGTGTTCGCTCACAGTTGGAGAGCACACGGCGTACTCAACATGCAGCCCCTGCAGACCCCCATCCTCCTCTCTCACAGCACTCCACCAGGTTGCAATGCCGCTCCAAAGGCCAATGGGTGGCGCCTCTGGCAGACGGCAGGTGATCCAGAGATCGGTCAGGACGCCCATCTGAGAGATCGCATGGAAAGCAGTGGCATGATCCTTGATGGACATCAATCGTTGTCGGCGCCCGCTATCCATGTGATATGCAGGGCTTGGATATTACAAAATTGTCGTGCTGCATATTCCGAATGTCTTTTGGACATGACTTGGTAATGCTCAATGATCTGTTGGACACATTCAGACCGGCCATCAGCGCACAGCATGAAATGAGACCGCTCACTTGGGAGAAAAGATTCACCAGGGAAGATCCCCAATTCCTCCGCATAGCCCCGGGGGGAAATTCCGCGTACCTCCAAAAGAGGGAGCATGTGAGTCGCACGGGACCTAGATATTGATGAGATAGCGTGCCGTAATCTTGCTGAAAGACCTCCGAGCAGGTGGATGCGATGTCGATAAGAACATCCCAGGGAACACGGGGGGACCGCATCGCAGACAAGACACAAAGAAGGAATATTGCCCTATTTATGCAGAAAAAAAGTGATGCTGATATGCACCTGATCACCGCCGCTCCGCTTTTCCAATCTCCAGTGACAGACCCAAGGACTGCATGATTAGGATGGTACAGGGAACGGTGCACAATTTTTCATGTCCAGGCAGAGGGCAGACTGGGGCGGGACCGTGTGAATTTTAGCCACAAGCGCGAACCAACACTGTTGGTTCGCAGTGTTGGTTCGCGCTTGTGGCTGAGCACATGACTAGTTCCCACAGTACCTTGGAGGATCAGATTTCTTTGGTCCTTCAGTTGTACTTCAAGTTCAAGTTCAGGATCAAAATTCCAGAGACTAATTTTGAGTACAAAATATCTACTCAGACTCCTTGTATGCTATCCAGTTCCCCTCTGGGGCACCTTTAAGCACTGTTCCCTTCACAAGATTTGCCACTTCCAACAGATGACCACAGCCCCTGCACTTGAATTTGACAATCAAAACCTTCCCTCTGGCTTCACCTTCAAAGTGCCAAGGCCTGACTGCAAGGCAAGCAGGGTTTTTGCACAGGCCAGGCAGTTGTTGTCCAAAAGGCTGGATCTTGGGGCTAGACCAGACCATGCGCGTCACCTCCGTATTCTGGTCCCTAGGAGTCAGGTGGTAGATCCCAGTAGTTCGAGCAAGGCTACTGGCCACATCTAGAATGTGTCCCATGACCTTCTCCTCCCCATTGAGGTTGACGAAAATCTTCCGTGTATACTCAATGACGAAAGTCATTGTGGTGTGGAGATTGAGAGAAGGAGCGTCAAAGGCATAGAGGTCGTGAATGCTTTTGCGATTGCTATAGGATGGCACTTGGTAAATGGATAGCTTGATAATGAAGGTTGGAGTGCTCACTTAAAAACTGTAGACTTGAGAGACTTGAGGGCAGGGGGAAAGTTGACAACCATCCCACATGAGAGGAGGAACCACTTGACTTTGGGGATTTTGGCCAAATATTTCATGAGACAATCCCCAACAATATGCTCAAAGAACTGAGAACGATATCATTGAGAAAAAATAAATGTCACAATAAGAAGGCATACCTCTGGCACAGTTACCGCCTCATGTTCTTCCACAAGCAAGTCTCCTCTTGTCTTCTCAGAATGAGTGCTGATTGCAACAACAGCTCCCTGGAAGGACTTTCCCATTCTATTGGGCTGTCAGTAGATGTGCTTTCACTATAGACTTACAGAGAAAGACACGTACAACTCTAGAGTATTAATGAGCTTATCTAGCTCATCTTTATGCTTCTTCAGAGAGTCCCCTTTGTTGATGTTGAACTCAATCTCCTTGCAGACCAAGTCCTTAGGATTCTCCTGATAAAATCCTAGCAGATCATGGCGCACAGCTTGCAAGGGTGGACCGCTGGCTTGAACCTGGCTTGAGCGCAGGCCTAGAAGCAGCAGGGGTCCTGTGTATACCCTATTGGAGGGCATCCCTGTAGCAAGGCCTGGTGCCTCCAGTGGTTTTCCAACGGTGTTGGATGTCTTCAAGTCCACAAACCCCTGGGTAATATTTAGTAGGCAATGTACCTGCAGTAGGGTGGGTATAGGCTTACTGTGTATGCATCCAGTC
Source organism: Auriscalpium vulgare (assembly GCA_019915015.1). Lineage (NCBI taxonomy): Eukaryota > Fungi > Basidiomycota > Agaricomycetes > Russulales > Auriscalpiaceae > Auriscalpium > Auriscalpium vulgare. Next base: position 324,075 of record JAHBBC010000002.1, read on the forward strand.
TGACAGTCCTGCCATTGGGACCTTTCCTTGTGATATGACAAAAAGGGCAGACAAATGTGGGCCCGTTGTCTGCTTTGAGCAAGGCCTGGGGGACCACAACACACTCGTCGCAAGTGGCACGAGGGCACAGGTCGCAGAGGGCCATTTCCCCTCCATTTTCACAGAGACAACAGTACTGCAGAGAACATCTCAGTGTCCATCACTTACAATAGGCATAGATACAGACATACCTTGTCGTGGTGTTCTTCGCTGGTTGCAGGTATGGCAATATCAGTCATGATCACATCCTATGGTCCTGTTGAGCATCAATCTTGTCAATGAATATGGGGGAACATACTTTGTTTTCCTCCTGTAATTCAGCGTCATCCTTTTTGTTGCCCATGCTCCTGCGAGGTGCATAGGCGCCTGTGGTCTTCTTCGCCGTTTAACGCGTTCTCACCCTCTTGGTGGCGGGTGCAGGAGCTGTGCCATCAGCCATGACAATGTCCTATTTTCCTGTTGAGCATGAGCCATTTGAAGGAGAATGGTGCAAAATACCTTTGTTGTGTTTGGCCCCTTTCCACATGATTTTTTACCAGCAGCAGGTGCTGTGTTCTTAGCAGGTGGTGCAGGCACAATGACTGCCTGTGGTCTGGTTCAGCTCCTGTCTTACCATGGATAATAGGGTAACACACATTTGTAGCCTTGCGTTTAGCTGAACGTGTTCTCCCACTCACATGAGGTGCAGGACTCTCAGGAGGAGATGGCTCAGGTACAGGACTCTCAGGAGGAGATGGCTCAGGTACAGGACTCTCATGATGTGATGGCTCTGTGCACTCAGGAGGTAAGGACACCTCTGTGCGCTCAGGAGCCAAAGCCTCTGTGCGATCAGCAGGCCTTGGGCTTGCAGAAGGTGACGGGGAGTACCCTGTAAGGTCCATATGGAAGGGATGGGGAGACGATGAGAGACAAAGACCGTCATGTCGACGTGAATGTAAAATTTGTACGTATGTCCTAATTAAGCAATTGTTTACGTGTGTTTGTGCTGTGTTTGTTTTGCTTGTGTCGTGTCACCTCTTCTCCCTCACCCTTTCCCCACCAGCAGGAGGCATCGTAGTGCCGCCCCCGTAGCCAGGCTGAGGAGTACCTCTGTCCTGCCTCGGGGACCTGTTGGAACGGGGGGTCTTTGTGGCACGGTGGCGTCGTAGCGCCTCCCCCGCAGCCAGGCTGAGGCGTACCTCTGTCCTGCCTCGGGGACCTGCCACTTGGATGCTCTTTCCCTCCCTCTCTCTTGCCCTCTCGTGACGTGTACAACCTGCCTGAGCTAGCCCACTATCTCGAGCGCGGTGACTTGGCAGCACGCACCACTCGGCGCTGTGATGTGGCAGCACAAAGACGAGGAGGAAGGCACAAACACCGTCACGTCGCCATGCCGCCCAGCACCCAACTTAATCTCTGCCCCCCGGACGCAGGGAATTCCCTGCGCCTGCGGACCAGAGATTGAGCGTAGGAGGTGCGCGCAGACGTGCAGCGAGCGGTTGGGCCATGCGGCGTCGAGCGCAGGCCGCAGGCGGCGTCAGGGCGACGTGCGCGGGTCGTGCGCGGTGTGCGCGGGTCGTGGGCGTTGTGGGCGGGACGTGGGCGGCGGTGCGCGGGGTGTCGGCGACGTGGGCGTGCGCTGGCGTCGTGTGCGGGGTGCTGACGACGAGGGCGGGGCGCTGGCGTCGTGCGCGGGGTGCTGACGTTGTGCGCGGGGGCTGGCGTCGTGGAGGGCGACTCTGGCCACCCTCCGTCCACTCACACACCAATAAATCTCTCACCCGCCAGCGCGAGGAATTCCTCGCGTGCGTGGTTGAGAGATTTCGGGTGGGGCAGAAGGGCGGGCAGGGAAGGCGGGGCAGGCCTTCAGGGCGGGGTGCGCAGCGAGCGCGGGGGCGTGGCGTGGAGCGTGGTCGAGAGATTTTGGGTGGGGCAGAAGGGCGGGCAGGGAAGGCGGGGCAGGCCTTCAGGGCGGGGTGCGCAGCGAGCGCGGGGGGCGTGGCGTGGAGCGCGGGTCGTGGGCGTCGTGGGCGGGTCGCGGGCGGCGTGCGGGCGACTTGGCGTTGTGCGCTGGTTGTGGGTGTCGTGGGCGGGCGTGGGCGGCGTGCGGTGGTTGTGGGCGGCGTGCGCGGGTCGAGGGCGGCGTGCGCGGGGGCGTGGGCGGCGTGCGCGGGCGGTAGACGGCGTGCGCGGGGCGTGGGCGGCGTGGAGGGCGGCGTGACTCACCTCCGTCGAGCCCTCCCTTTTCTCCCCTTCCTCCTCCTCCTGCTCCTGCACCCGCTGCTTCCCCCACCCCTTGAGTGCGCACGGTGCGGCGCGGTGACGTGGCGCGGCTGCGCGGCATGTCGTTGTGTTGCGTTGTGTTGCGTGTGCAAGCGCTGTGACGTGGCAGTGCGCAAGCGCTGCCACATCACGTCCGCTGTGTTGAGGGCGGTGTGGCGAGGACAGAGGGGAGGGGAGGACGGGACGGGACGGGACGGGAGGGCGAGCGCGCGGGAGGGTGAAGAAGAGAAGGAAAGGTGCGGGTCACGCGTGAGCGCACAAGTTGTGCGTCACGCTCTCACCACCCTCCCCCGCAGCCGTCCCTCCCTCGCCGCCGTCCCTCCCCCGCCAACTCCTCAAGACCCTAGACCGCGAGCGCGACGTGGCAGCACGCGCTGCCGCGTCACTGCGCTCGGGCATGCAACACGAAGACAACGACGTGCCGCGCTGTCGCGCCACGTCACTGTGCCCCGCCGCGCGTCCCCCAGGGGTGGAGAAAGAGAGAGAGAGAAGCAGGAGGAGGAGGAGGAGAGGCGAGAACACCCCACGTGAGTGCCGCCCGCGCTCCTGCCCCCGCCCACCGCTCCCGCGCCCTCCCCACTGCCGCCTCGCGCTCCCCAACGCCGCCCCACGCACGCCCCCGCCGTTGCCACGGCTCCCATGGCCCCCGACTTGCCGCCTACCGCCCGCGCATGCCGCCCAGCACTCGCGCACGCTGCTCAGCGCCCCGCCGCGTCAACGCCAACCCGCGCACGCTGCTCAGCGCTGCCCCGCCACGTCGACGCCGACCCGCGCACACTTATTTAATTCAAAGCACAACAAAATGCACAAAGTCCCTGTTTTCATTCACATCATGCCACTGGGCTGAATATTCCATTCAAAGCAGATCAAAATGCACTCAGCCCCATTTAAATTTACATCAAACCACCAGGCTGGATTTTCAGTTCAGATCACACCAGAATGCACCCAGCCACTGTTTAAATTCACATCAAACCACCGGGCTGGATTTGTAATTCAGATCACACCAAAATACGCTCAGCCCCTGTTTTAATTCACATCATGCCACTGGGCTGAATATTTAATTCAAAGCACGAGAAAATGCACTCAGCCCCATTTAAATTTACATCAAACCACCGGGCTGGATTTTCAGTTCAGATCACACCAGAATGCACCCAGCCCCTGTTTAAATTCACATCAAACCACCGGGCTGGATTTTTAATTCAGATCATACCAAAATATGCTCAGCCCCTGTTTTAATTCACATCATGCCACTGGGCTGAATATTTAATTCAAAGCACGAGAAAATGCACTAAGCCCCTGTCTTCATTCACATCATGCCACTGGGCTGAATATTTCATTCAAAGCACATCAAAATGCACTCAGCCCCATTTAAATTTACATCAAACCACCAGGCTGGATTTTCAGTGCAGATCACACCAGAATGCACCCAGCCCCTGTTTATATTCAAATCACACCACCGGGCTGGATTTTTAATTCAGATCACACCAAAATACGCTCAGCCCCTGTTTTAATTCACATCATGCCACTGGGCTGAATATTTAATTCAAAGCACGAGAAAATGCACTCAGCCCCATTTAAATTTACATCAAACCACCAGGCTGGATTTTCAGTTCAGATCACACCAGAATGCACCCAGCCCCTGTTTATATTCACATCACACCACCGGGCTGGATTTTTAATTCAGATCACACCAAAATACGCTTAGCCCCTGTTTTAATTCACATCATCCCACTGGGCTGAATTTAATTCAAAGCGCAACAAAATGCACTCAGCCCCGTTTAAATTCACATCAAACCACCTGGCTGGATTTTTAATTCAGATCACACCAAAATGCACTCAGCCCCTGTTTTAATTCACATTATGCCACCGGGCTAAATATTTAATTCAAAGCACAACAAAATGCGCTCAGCCATGTTGATATTCACATCAAACCACCTGGCTGGATTTTTAATTCAGATCACACCAAAATACGCTCAGCCCCTGTTTTAACTCACATCATGCCGCTGGGCTGAATATTTAATTCAAAGCACAACAAATGCACTCAGCCCTCTTGATATTCATATCACACCAAACCAGAATGCACTCAGCCCCTGTTTTAATTCATATCACACCCCCGGGCTGAATATTTCATTCAGATCACACTGAAATGCACTCAGCCCTGTTTAAATTCACATCAGATGACCAGGGTGGATTTTTTTAATTCAGCTCACACAGAAATGCACTCAGCCCTGTTGAAATCTGCATCACACCACTTGGATGGATTTTTAATTGATATCACAAAAAAATGCACTCAGCCTTGTATAAATTCACATCATGCCACACCAGAATGCTCTCAGCCCCTGTATTAATTCACATCATGCCACCAGGCTGGATATTTAATTTGGATCACACCTAAATGCACTCAGCTCCTGTTTTAATCTATATCACACCACCAGGCTGGATTCTTAATCCATATCACCAAAATGCACCCTGCTCCTATTTCGCGTTATATCATACCACATTGCTGGATTTTTAATTTAGGTTATACCAAAATGCACTCAGCCTCTGTTTGAATTTATATCAATTTATATCACACCGCAAGGTTGAATATTTGTTTCAGATCACCCTTCAGCCCCTGTTTGGATTTATATCATACAACAAGGTTCAATGTTTGATTCATATGCCACTGAAATGTTCTCAGTCTCAGCGCCTTCCTAGATTTATATTGACTATCTATGTTGACTGTTCAATCAAATTCAAACCGGAATACACTTGGCCCCTGTTTCAATAAATATTGCACCAGAGCCTCGATTTTTAATTTATATTGTCAGCCCCGCAGAGAGCAGAGGTGACAATACTGAATTCTTAATTCAAAAGCATAGTCTCAATTTCATAAAGCAACACCTCACAGTGTGCTCATCCAAATATCATGAAAGCAAGAGATTATGTGACGAGGAATGCACAATCTTGCAACTATTGTTGATATGTTCACAATGGCATCACAATAATTTCAATGATTAAAACAGCAAGCGATCTTTTTAGTATTTAAAAAACATGAAGATAACAGCCTGAATATCATAAACTAACTCCTCATGATCTGCTCATTCACATCTCATGAAACAACCACCATTTGAAAGCCGTTCCTCGTAGCTTTCCAATGGTACAAAGCAATTGCAAATCCAACTTGTTGTCACAAAGATATAATAGTAGAACTGTTGACTGGGAAAACTCGGGTGTGTGCCCGCCGGGTGAAACCGGGAACTGTACTTTACTTCGGACTCCGACGTCATATTTTTCTTCTCGAAAGAACTGATTCCAAATATGGAATCAGAACAGCCAGGCCGAGGTGCAGCTGCAGATCGAGCAGTTCTATTCCTGGTTGCGCAGGACTGATCCCCTTCCCACTCTTGACCACGTCCCGTTCAACATGCGCCCCAATTTTCGCCATCTTTACACGCTGCGGTCGTTTCGGCGCATTCCAGGTCCCGTCCGCCGCAACATGTACCGGCCCGAGAACATGGCCCGTCTGGAACCTACCATCCGCCGAGCATATCTTTCCCTGCGCGCTGCACCGTTCCTGGGCGCACGCGACCTGCTCCGACCCTGTCTCACAGACCCGCACGTCGTGTTCAACATCAATTTTGTGGCCTTGCGGTTCTGGAGGCGCGAGTTTGCTGCCTTCTTTCTTGCGTTGGAAAGCGCACTGCCGTTGTCCGTACGAAGCGAGCTGTGGAACAAGACAGTTCACCTCGTCCATAACATTGAGATCCAGGAAGATTGCGGGCACGACCTGTTCCGGAACACCAACCCCTTGTTCAACCCCTCTGAGGCGATCTTCATCTGCACGTACATCAAGTGGCTGCGAGCGCACGGAGAGGTGCACCTTGCGGAGGCCATCGCCTACGTCCTCGACTACGTGTTCGGCGATGAAGCAGAGGTCCGCCATCTCACGTTCAACGACCACCTGGACTGTTTCGACTCGCCCAACGACCTGTTGGCGGTGTGGGCAGCGAACACCTTGGTCGAGGAAGTCTGAGCGTGCACGCAAGGTTCCGGAACCGTTCAGCTTGTCATATTCTGGGCTAATTCGATCAGGACACGCAGAAAACCTAACAAGACGGATGGAAATTGGGTCGTCAAGGCAGGGCTTGCAGGAAGAAGGAGCAGGAGCACGACCCGCGCAAATCAAGTACCCCAATGATGATAACGATTGTTCCCCGCGAATCTCGAGCGTGGAAGTCGCCACACCGTCGCACAGTATGCTTTCCATCTTGTCTCATATCTTACCGCGCATTCGTTTAGACTTTCCATTCCGCGCCGCGCGCGCTTCTGCTTATAACGACGATTTTACGATTACTCTTAATCGTTCTTTTCTCTAACCAGTCAGGCCAAAAAATGTGTGTTTGGATCGTTACCAAAGGAAATTATATCCCACGGTCAAGTCGTGTCGTCCCACCTGCCTAATTGAGTAATTCTTACCTAAGTAGCTTCTGCCCAATGCTTTTTCACACCTTTGCATCTCAAAAGACACTCGTGTCTGTGAGAATTTTGTGTTTTGCAAGCTAAATAGCACAGATATGCATATGATTTGAATTGTTCTGTGATGAGAATAGGAGGCCCCACAGTTTCCGCTTTTGGTAAAAAGTTCCCACGCATGGTGCAGAGAAAGATGACGTAGTTTTCGAGGGCAAACCGCCAATTGATCCGGTTTACTATGTCATTTTTCTCTACTCCGGCTACTGCAATACCCGGGCCCAACTGTTTCATTGCTAAAAATCCACACACAGTGGGAATTGAACCCCACAGCACATGGTTCATAACTTACATAATATAGGCTAAGAGCGTTAACCACTAGACTACAAGGCTGCATATCTATAATAGTTGTGTATAGCTTGTATCAACCTTCTACCTCCTCGTCTATCAGATTCTTGCCTTTTCCCTGATACAATGCACACATATTATATATTGTCGGAAAGCTACAACCAATGCACACACAATGGTTATGGTGCTGGAGTCTGAAGGACTTGTGATGTATTAGCTGGTGCGTATTTACCACCTGTGTGTAGACCCAGGTCTACTAAGCGCAGGCATGTGTAAGCCTACAGCTTACTACATACATTTTTCCTTTCTCTTTTCTCTCTCATCGGACTCGTACATAGTATATATTCTCGTCCCCGTACTTACGCACCAGCGCGCCCCGGCAATCGCCGCGCCGCTGCCACGTCACAGTCGCGTTGTGTTCGCTCTGCTCTCTCTCTCCTCATCTACAACTGCCTCTCATGTACCCACACCTCCTCTGCTTCCTAGCAATCCCAACTTGGTTCCTATCTGCGTCGCCTGATTCTTGTCTTTGAGTGTTTCCGCCACATGGCGGTCTCCAGCATGTGACCAATGATAAGCCTCACTCCGCGCTCCGATGCAATTCTTCACCAATTTTCGCACTTTTGACAAGTTAACAGTCATGCAATTCTGGAGGTTGGAGAGTTGCACACATGAGCTCCAACCACCCGATATAGTCTCTCTGAATTCTTGCAAGATTAGTGGTGTTCAGAGTTGGCGATTCTGGCGGATTAAAAGGCCGATTATGATGGCAGATTGTGTCGTGATTCAGGGACCCAGAATCGTCCCGGCACCGTGAGAACTGAGAATCCGATTCTCGAGGCAGAAGCTCCTCCTGAGGCGGTTTTACCTCGAGAATCGGATTCTGCTGCCCCCGATTCTCAGCCTTCCATATATCTGGTGTATTTACAGTCTATTTACATCTATTTTGTTGCCCGCTCCTGGGCCTGCCGGCTGCATTCCCCGCCGTCGTGCTGCCTCCGTCACCCTCGCTTTCTGCAGACTGACTTCAGATCCTTACCATGGCAAATGCAAACAAGACAGGGCAAGCACCTGGAAAGAAGCCTTCAAAAGCTCAGACGAGCAAGACCAAGGCCAAGGCAGCTGCACCGGAGACTCAGGAGGCTGCAGAGCCGGCAGACACTACGATAGAGTATGCTCATAATCTATGTACCGTGGGCTGTGGGGCTTAGTTTATTCACTATGTCCCTACAGTTGTAACAAGTGGGTGGTGTTATAGGCAGGCAGGATAGTGAAGTGCAAGTATAGGGCAGTATAGTGCACTATAGTGCATATATCAGTACTATAGTGTCCTTGGATGCACTATAGTAGTAGCATGACTATAAGGACCATTGTATTTTTGCACCAATATAATGGGTTTTGAAAATGTTATAAATAATGGTGTAGATGCACAGGTGGAACTGCTATATAGAGGTAATTTAGCAGAATATATCTGGTTAATGGTAGAGAGCTGTAGGGCAATCACTGGCCAATGGATCCCATGGGTTTATGTACTATAGTGAATCAATAATATATTACAGAAATGCTGGGATATATGCACCTTCTCTCCATTCAAATGAGCTCTATAAATTCGGATAATATTCTAGCATGTGGCTTAGTAGAGTGCATATGTGATCTGAATTTACCAGAATACAGGGGGACATTTCTGAGGAGTTGTGCAGTGCACACTGTATCAGATATTCATCTACTATAGTGATATTATACTCTTTAAAGCTTTCTTAATTTGTTATGGGATGACTGGCCATTCATAAATCATGAAGAAAAAGGTGAGCATATTTACCACGCATTCCACTGCTGTCTGAATTTATCATAATATTTAAGACTAATGGGAAGCCGCACCAATGCATATATAGTGTCATTTAGCTTGCTTCTATCCTCAAACTTTTTCAGCACTGAATAGCTCCTCAATACTTGGGGAAACAAATCCCTAGATATTCCAGAGCACTATTACACCATGCCCCTTCCATCCCTGAAAGTTTTGTGTTCTTGCATGCAATTGGTATATAGTACCATACTTCTGATCCTTTGATACAGCCTAAATGATCCATATGTCCCTGTCCCATCTATTCAAGCATATGTGTGAACTGAAATGATTATTTATTTTTCAATGAGCCATGATCCATGAAGCTTACTTGAGCTCAAGCTCATCCTCTGTAAAATAAATAGCCATTTATATCCATATGCCTCATCATAAACCGGATCACCCTGGGACAAGGATAACTCAGACATCACAGGCTGTATGAGAGTGGAAGTACAGCACTTTCTGCCAACTCTAGATAGAATTCCCATATTTTGAGCATTGGGTGGGGCATGGTCTGTGAATGCTCTATAATATCTGTGGATTATATTGACCAAGTACTGGAGAGCTATTGGACACATCATATGCTTTTGTGGCCAACCAATTAGATCACCACTATAGTGCACAAATCTATATGCCTTGGTGTGGCTCACCAATAGCTTCAGATATTATGATAAATTCAGACAGCAGTGGCATGTGTAGTACATATGCTCACCTTTTTTATCATGATTTATGAATGCCCAGTCATCCCATAACAAATTAAGAAAGCTTGAAAGAGTATAACATCACTACAGTAGATGAATATCTGATACAGTGCGTACTGCACAACTCCTCAGAACTGACCCGCTATATTCTGGTAAATTCACGTCACATATGCACTCTACTAAGCCATATGCTGTAATATTATCCGAATTTATAGAGCTCATTTGAATGGAGAGAAGGTGCATATATCCCAGCATTTCTGTAATATATTATGGATTCACTATAGTACATAAACCCATGGGATCCATTGGCCAGTGATTGCCCTACAGCTCTCTACCATTAACCAGATATATTCTGCTAAATTACCTCTATATTGCAGCTCCACCTGTGCATCTACACCATTATTTATAACATTTTCAAAGCCCATTATATTGGTGCAAAAATACAATGGTCCTTACAGTCATGCTACTACTATAGTGCATCCAAGGACACTATAGTACTGATATATGCACTATAGTGCACTATACTGTCCTATACTTGCACTTCACTATCCTGCCTGCCTATGACACCACCCACTTGTTACAACTGTAGGGACATAGTGCACTAAACTACTCCCCAGTGTTGGTACCGTGCTGACTTCTGACCTGAATGAACTCATAGTTGGTCAACTGAGCTGACTTGGCAGCTTGTCAGTGCCATCGAGGATGAACTGGACGCGAAGCGCGGCCTCTTCCCGCCCAAAGGGAAGAACCCCCGCAAGAGCGGCGGTAACACCAAGGCACATTGGCACGATGTCCTTGCCAAGAACCTTTTTGAAGACCATCCGGTGTATGGTGCCGCATACGAGCGTGCTAGCTCCAAGGATGAGAAGGCTGCGTGGGCAACGAAGATCAAGAATAGGCTGACAGCGTGCGTACTACATGCGTGGTTCTTGTATCTCATTACTCGAATTAAAGCCGCACTGTCTTCAGCTTAACAAAGACCACCAACAAATACACAGAAGAGATGGGGAAGACGGGCGCAGGGCTGACAGAAGCCGAGATCGACATGAGTCTCGACAATGAGTTTGTAAACAAGTGGCGTATGTCTCTGTTTTTCTAATTATATACCAGTATCTGACGCTGTGATCACAGGCCGCATCAAGGAGGACTTCCCGTGGTATTTTAACATGCGCGACCTCATCGCAGATCGGCCGAATCAAGTACCTGTTGGGCTTGGCCACAGCAGGACAGATGTCGACACATCTGTACTGCAGCCCTCGGACTTACCAGAGGATGACGGTACCACACCAGCATCCGGCATGTCAACCAACGAGGGTGCGGTCTCTGACAGTCAAGCAGCTGGCGAAGGTGGGGGTCACGATGGCGGTGACGACGGCGGCGATGTCGGAGACGACAACAACAACGACAACGAGGAGGCAGGTGAGCCTTCCGCGGTGCGTGCAAAGCGCAAGGCGCCCGCAGACGACGACGATCTCAGCGATGAAGACCTCCCGCGCACAATCTCGCAGCTTCCTCGTGCACCGCGCGCAGCAACCGCTGATGGGCGTCCAACTGGTAGTGAGGCGGATATATATTGATGTCCAATCCTCAGAGCGCAGTAGTGAACATATCGAGTTGAGGGAGTGCAGTCAGGGTCCCGAGACTACGCACGGCAAATCCTGCTCGGAGTACGAGTGAGACACAGTGACTAGGACTTGGATCGGTGGGCGCGAGAGGCTGGGGGAGAGGACGATAGTGCGAGAGCTAGACACGGCACGGATCACCGAAATGATACAGTGCTGGAGACGCGACGGGCGAGCTCCCAAGAATGTGTCACAGAAGCTAGGAATGTCGGAGGGGACGCGAGGACTATTTCGAGAGTCGAAGGGGAATTACGCAGCGGTGGCAATGGTCGAGGGAATATATCGAGGGCAAGCGGGACAAAGTATGAGGCGGTGACGAAGGAACAGAGGGGCGTATATGGGCCTGATCTCTGCGTTGAAGGTGCGGGGTGTCGAGGGGGAGAGTAGCGAGGCGTAGGGAGATTTCGAAGGGCAAGAGGGGATTTGTCGAGGGTCGTGGTATTGGTATTCGTATTGATATTGCGGCGTGGTATTGGTGTCGAAGTTTCGTGCGTCTAAGAGCTAGAGCGACGGGTTGTGGTGAAGTCAGACCACTTCAGAAGCTCTTTCGAGATCCTGAGTACGAGGGGGAAAAGTAACTTGTTATTCCGTCTGTCTAGCGACTCAGAACTATTTGTACCACAAGCGAGTCAGAAATCCGTATCGTACGGACGTGACATAGTGAAGACAAATACGATCCAAAACGCGGGAGATGTGGGTCAGATATCACGGGGTGTACGATGTTGACGCGGGGAGTGAGTATATGAGGGATGTGGCAAGAGAGGATCATTGAATTACGGACGGTTTAGGTTTAGTTCCGACTTACGATCGCCGCTAGGGGGCGAAGTGCGTTTAGCGCGCTAGCGCTTATATCGTAAGGCGCTGGTGGTGTATCGTAAAGTCGAGCGGGGTATCCGATGTATTCCGAGTGTAAATTGAAGGGAGGGACGTACGACGGGCGGTCTTGGCTCGTTGTGTAGCACTCCTGCCTATCTTGGACGGCTGTGGATTAACGTAGACGGGACTATATCGTGGAGCGAGATGTGGGGAATATCGAGGAATCGGGGGACGCAGAAGGGAAGTATGATTGACAGCGGCACATCACGGCGGGGAAGGATTGTGGCGTGTGGCTCCGAGTCAGATAGCCGCTGGGTGACTGTTGTGCGGGGCCGTAGGATTGTGGCGTGTGGCTCGGGGCGCTTGGTGGGGCGTGTAGGCTATTTCGAGTGCGTTTGGGGCACTTTCGATAGACGCTGCGGGGTGGTAGTGAAACCTGATGGTGCGGACCGAGGCCGGCAGGCCGAGGTCACGTGATTTTGGAAGATGCCGAAAATGCCAAAATTCGGGTGTTTCTCCGCTAGACGGCTGGGCAGGCGTATCACCGCATCTGCGGCACCAGCACCCGAGAAGACTCCTGCTCGCGCCGGAGCATCCAAGCCAGCTGCGACACCTAAGCCTGCCGCAAGCGACGCAGCAAAGAAGTCATCTGAGAAGAGGAAGGAACCGGTCAAGAAGAAGAACAAGACCTCTGAGTTCATAGAGGCTGCGAAGGCCGAGGAGACCACAATTCAGACTCAGGTTGAGTTAGCGAAGGCCAAAGTCACGCGCAACATGGAAACGGTGAAATCCAAGACACAGTTCAAGCTGAAGTTGCTCGAGTACAAGACACAGAAGCTGCAGGCACGCGCTGACCTCACGAAGCTGAAGCTCGAGCAAGAACATGCATACCGCATGGCTCACGGTGGCCACTCAAGCGCGAGCAGTGGGTTCGGGAGTCTTATGCAGACTCCTGGTATGGGTTCGTCATCGCAGGGCTCCTTCAATACCAATGCAACTATTGCACCGTTCCAATTTGATGCAAGCGGGGATCAGTTTGCAGGTGGTGAACTCGGAGATGAAACCTTTGGGCAGATGAATGATTCTTAGGTTGTATTTACCTTGACGTATGATTATTCAGTAATGTTTATTCTACTCTGACTCGCTGTCATCTTCTCCGCCATCTGAGTCCTCGTCACCACTGTCTGTAGTCTCCTGTGACCCTAAATCATCTGTATCGCCTAGGTAACCCTCATCGACTGCTCGCTGTCTTCGTCTCTCCTCTTTGTCCTGTAGCAATGCCTCTCTAAGGTTGTCCCGAAAGAGTCGAGCTTGACGCAAATTGCGTGGGGCGCGCAGTCGCGCAGGAAGCTGTGCAGAATGGCCTTGCGGGGCTTCTGCTTCAGAGTCAGATGAGCCGGTCAGACCTTGTGCAACAAACTCGTCGTCCGCAGGATCTTCATCGGAGCTGCGTTCTTCTGCCTCACATTGCATGGCGAATGCGTGAACACCAATGCACGCGGCGACCCAGTACGTTGCATACTTGTGAGATCTACTGTCCCGGATACTCACTCGCAGGCCCTTGAGCGAGTGAAACCGGCCCTTGAGATATCCAATCGCATGCTCGGAACGAATTCGGACCATTGAGACATGATTGTTGAACACCTCATTGTTGGGGATATCTCGAGCGGGGGCTTTGAAAGGTGCCGTTAGCCATGTCTCAATCTGTAAAACCGGTGAGTTGATATTCTAACAGGCTTGTACTAGCGTGACTTACCGGATATGCGGAATCACCCCAAATGAATTCACCATCCTCGAGCAGTGTATCGTGCTCCTGATAAATGCGAGTCTTTGCCCACGCTGTTGAGTCGTGGGCAGATCCAGTATATCCATAGCTGAAGTCTATGATCCGAAGATTGGGCATTGAGACAATCTAATATAGGTATCAGCAACCGCAATACACATCCATATGAGTACATGCCTGGATATTCAACGAGTAGTTGCTCTTGCGGTCGAAATAACTCTCGCCATACCAAAATGCCTGTCCTGGAGTGGGACCAGTGTCCCATCTACCATTAGCCACCCCTTTCTCCAAGCATTACATGAATGCGCTGCTACCCATCTCATAGCCTCGTGTTTCTCTCTGCGAGTGTTGGCCAGCGGACGGCTTGCTCCATGAAGTCACGGCGCAGAATAGCCGTCATGACGCGGCGGGTGACAAGGGAGACTGTACCAACACCGCACCCAGCCCAGCGTGCAGTCTTCAATTGGCTTGAGGCATTGCCGTGATGTCCGAAGCGCCACAGTGTGATGGCTAGTTGGTTCTCGACTGGCATTTGAGCATTTGCAGAGTTTTGGAAAAGACAGGATCATTGCAGATCCTGTTTAAGAGCTTGTCAAAGGTCGACGGGGTGACTCGCAGCTCCCTGCGGAACTCAGCTGGTTGCTCGTACTTGACAACATAGAGGACATGGGGAAGGTGAGGGGGCGCTGGCGTGCGCGAGGTTCGTGGTTGTTCATAACGGAATTCGTACATGCGGTCGATCTCGCTTCGGATTGAGCGCGCAAGCCGCGAGGGTAAGGATGTGCGAGTTTCGTCATTGTCGGACACTCCTCTCCAACACCTTCGCCGCTCTCGTCACCCTCACTGCTCTCAACCTCACCCCAGCTATCCAGGTCATCGCTCGATGTATCCATCCCCTCGCTATCACTGTTGTCTTCTTGGTCCGAGAGGTCTAGGAGCTCAGGCATGTCAAGATTGTCGTCCTCGTCAAGAGTTGGGACATCGTCCTCGTCGAGATCAGAACGTGATGAGTCAGATACGAGGCAGAAGACACCCCGAGAGCGACCAGCCTGTAGAGCTGCTGTCGCTGTCAGAGTGTGGAGATGCAGAGCGCGAGTAATGTTGATGTTGAGGGGCAGTAGGCGCGGGAGTGCAGCACGGCGAAGCGCCTGGTTCAGGAGTCGAGCACGACGCCGCTGTCGAAGGGAACGGATAGCAAGGAAACCTATGAAGGCTTTGATCAGGCGCTGCGTGCGCTTCGTCCGTGAGAGCTGTCGAGGCATGGTGGGGGCACGAAAGGAGGATGTCGGACGCGGCAGTGGCACACACGACATGTGGCTGTGCTCAAATAGGCGCTGGGGCACAAATTCTGTGATCTCGACAGTCGAGATCACAGGATTTGTACCCCAGCGCCTATGTGAGACTGTCGACATGATGGGCGCACAGCCACGCATCACGTGCTTCACATGTGTCTTGTGTAAGCGAAAACACTCAGAATCACGACAGACGTGTCCGGCCGATATGGACCCTTCAGAGTACCACCCGATTCTCGTCTGATTACAGAAAGATTATCGTCCATAATCTACTGTACAATTGAGTCAAAAATTGCTCTCATAAGCGGCGAGAAACGCCAACTTTGAACACCACTATTGAAGCCAGAGTTCTGACCGTTGGAGTCTCGCAGGGCATTTGGCGATCGGAATCATACCTTGGACACCACACTCAGACCATCAACTCAGTTGCACACCCCACACACAGTCATCCGACCACTCGCACATTGTTTCAACCGCATCCACATGACCTCGAGCATAGCATCCTCTCACAGCTGTCACAACTTGGCGGATTTCATATGACATTTACGATTACTCTTAATCGTTTTTTTCTCCAACCAGTCAGGCAAAAAGTGCCCGTCAGGAAAGTCGCTTTAGGAAATGGTCTCACACGGTCAAGTCGCGTCGTTCCACCTGCCAAATTCAGTAATTCTTAGCTAAGCAGCTTCTGCCCAATGCTTTTCCACATCCTCGCTCCAAAAGACCCTCGTGTCTGCGAGTATTTTGCGTTTTGCAAGCTAACTAACACTGATATGCTCATGATTCAAATTGTTCTGTGATCAGAAAAAGAGGCCTTAGAGTTTCCATTTTTGGTAGAAAGTTCCCACGGTTGATGCAGAGAAAGATGACGTAGTTTTAGAGGGCATTCTACCATTGATCCGGTTTGCTACGTCATTTTTCTCTACTCCGGCTATTACAATACCCGGGCCTATATTTTTACTATTAAAAGCGTGCACATAGAGGGAATTGAACCCACAGCATGCAGTTTATGAGTTACATAACATAGTCTAAGAGCAGTAACCACTAGACTAGAAGGCTATACTCATTGAACAGCTGTGGATAGTCTGTATCAACCTTCTATCCCCTCTTACCCTACAATACACTTTGCTCTTTTTATCAAATTCTTGCCTTTTCCCTGATACAATATACACATATTATATATTGTCAGAAAGCTACAATAAATGCACACACAATGGTTAGGGTACTGGAGTCTGCAGGACTTGTGATGTAGTAGCCAGTGCATATTTCCCTGTGTGTAGACCAAGATCTATAAAGTGCATTCACGCTGATGATATTCCTCGTTCCGCTGATGGACACACCAGGTAGGGCAGTAAACAGCAGAGTCAACAGATCCCTAGAGCGCTACCGAGGTGTTGATGTGTGTGCGAGCGAGCGTCAGGAGTCCCGGAGTAAGCAACGACCATCTCCGATCAAACCTATGGCGTTCCGATTGAGGGCCGACAGTGACAAGACGAGCGACACCGGAAGACTGCAACACGACTGCAATCGATGACTCGGGCAAAGGCAACAAGGATGGAACAAGATGGGAGCGATGAGACGGAAGCGAGAACAAGGCTAAGACGATGGCTGAGGCTAGGCGCCAGAGCAGTCACCGGTGTTGACCGCTATATGATACGAAGGCGACAAGAGTGCACAAATGAATGTGCTGGGAGCGATGAGGGGGGAACGTAACTTTGCATTGCACAGAGTATCCGACAACTATTATATATTGTGACAAATACAGTGCGTGTCCAATCAAGTAAGTACAGAGACATCAGAAAGACAAAGGGAAAGATAGCAGCATCATATCAAATGGTACGGACAATGCGGGGGAGTCATGCGACAGTCAGACAACGAGGAACGAGGCAGGGGACGATGTCGAGCGAGTGATCTGCACTGTCAAAGGACAAAGGAAACAGCGCGGGAAATGATCCGCTCTATTGTTGACTGTGGGAAACAGCCTCGGGGAGCATGGGAACAGACAAGGCGTGCCATATTGAGCATGATAGCGGTGGTCCGATAATGGTGACACAAGGCTGCGTCTTCCGATCGTGAATGTTCGGGAGGCAATGCTTCCAACATGTGGAGTGGCTGGGTTGCGAGTCAATCGCAAGGCGCTCATGAATATGAGATGGTAGCATGTGTCGATAGATGCTAGGATGTGTTGGAGGGGAGCGGGCATGTCGGGAGCGCTGAGTCAGAGGGTGTTGGAGCGGTCGGGACAGTGGTGCGGACAATGGGCAACTGGGGCAGTACTCGGATGGCGTGGGAGCACCAGCACTGTGTAGCGCCGGGCGTGGCTGTCGTGCGACCAGGCTGTGCAAGTCTAATGCAAATCTGATGCGCCGTGACAGGCATGGGAAATGTTGTGCTGGCTAGCGTATGGCGACTGGGCATGCGGTCGGGTGCTTAGTGCGAGTAGCATGGGAGTCGGCAGAGTGTTCTAATTGTGGCACGGGAAGGCCTAGGTAATGTGACCAAGGACTTGGTTGAAACTGCAAAAAGATAGTTAAGAATTCCTCTCAGCGCGCGGGACGAGGCTTGTCACCTCGCTGCGAGGCAATCATTTTCCAATGTTCACACTTTTGACAAGCCGACAGTCACGCAATTCCGGAGGTCAGAAAGTTGCGCAGACAAGCTCCAACCACCCAATTAGTCTCTCAACGCTCGCAAGATTGGAGCCAGAGTTGTGACTGTTGGAGTATCGCAGGGCATTCACGCAATAGGAATCATACCTTGGACACCACACTCAGACCATCGACTCAGTTGCATGCCCCACACACAGTCATCCAACCACTCGCACATTGTTTTGACTGCGACCACATGACCTTGAGCACAGACTGCTGTCACATCTTGGCAGGATTTCATATGACATTTTGATCATCGAGATTGTTGTTAGAACATGTGCGCCACACTACTCCGATAACTCTGTGACTGCCAAGTACCTCCACAGTCACGCCTATCCTCCAACCATAGTACAGCTCAGCTCTCGAGCTCATGCTGCATTT
Source organism: Auriscalpium vulgare (assembly GCA_019915015.1). Taxonomy (NCBI): domain Eukaryota; kingdom Fungi; phylum Basidiomycota; class Agaricomycetes; order Russulales; family Auriscalpiaceae; genus Auriscalpium; species Auriscalpium vulgare. The sequence goes on from JAHBBC010000002.1 coordinate 342,256, forward strand.
CTCTGTTCCCAATTGTTCTGTGATTGTGCCAGTGCTCTAATTATTGCTCCACCACTCCAACCATTGCACACACCATTCCAGTGCATTCCTCTGAAAAATTGCAGTGTCACAACATCGCAGCAGTTGCCTACAACTCCCTCCTATATCAGAGTGCATTCTATTGCTCGCCACATCTCCATTGTCTTCTATTCCGTTCATATTGTCTTGTTCCACATTGTAGGACACCTCTTCCACACTTCTTGACAGCACTGACCATTCCCCATGCGCTTGCACTGCCCCTCACTTGTCTCTTTCACTTGCTCACACACATTACAATATCCCCTTTAGTGCTGTACTAGGGATCTGGTTTTGGACACATGTGACATTACCACCCTACTACATGTGGGTGCCCATCACCACAACTTTGCCCTGACATCTCAATACAGTCACAGAGTCACTTTCCTGCACGCGGAGCCAGAGCCATTAACCCCAAGTATTATATCTCCAACATATTCAAAAAGGACATAACTACACCAGGCAGTCAGTTGTATGCTGGATGGCCAAGCCCCCCTCCCCCCTAAATGATTAAGAGTAATTGTACTGCCATGCGTGCATTGGCCCATTAACCCCAAGTCTGTACAACATCTTTCCCATTCGAGCACTCGGCACACTACGCTACGCAGGCTGCCGCGTCGGACGTTACATCTCCTACGAGACAATTATGCACTCCTACTCATCGCGCTTGGAATGCGCTGACTGTACAATCTACGAGCTACCCACATGATATGAGTCGAAAGATCGCCATGGACAAGTTTACCTACGCGCAGGTCTCACGGGAGGAGCCTGCAATGACATCTGTTCCCTCAATTTTTATGACATCACGCGCGGACAAGAACACAGGTCAACAACAGCAGAAGAAAGTAAGTAAGGAACACGTGGTTCCGAATTATGCGCAGGCCTCACGGGAGGAGCCTGCATTTTCATTCATTTCCTCTCCATTTGTTAACAACATTCACAAGCACGAGGAACGACGAGGACGTAGGAACAGGCAGGATGTTCCGAATTATGCGCAGGCCTCACGGGAGGAGCCTACACCATTATCTGTTTGCTCATACTCTGTAACAATACGCGCGGACGGCGATACCAGTCTACCATGTAGGAATGTCAAGAAGCGACGCAAGGCCGTTTCAAATTATGCGCAGGTCTCACGGGAGGAGCCTGCACCCTCATTTATTGTCTCTCAATCTGTAACACAACGCGCGGACGGCGATACCAGTCTACCATGTAGGAATATCAAGAAGCGACGCGAGGCCGTTTCGAATTATATGCAGGTCTCACGGGAGGAGCCTGCACCCTCACTTATTGCCTCTCAATCTGTAACACAACGCGCGGACGGCGATACCAGTCTACCATGTAGGAATATCAAGGAGCGACGCGAGGCCGTTTCGAAATATGCGCAGGTCTCACGGGAGGAGCCTGCATCTTTTCTCACTCACGAACGTTTGGTACGAATAAATCAAATTACGAATATCACGAACAAAGACACGAGAAGGGAAGATACCCAGCAGATGAAGAGGCATGGGGCGTCGTGCTTTGAACGCGAGGTACAAGAAATGTTCAGGGTCATTCGCCAGCACGAGTCCCACGCCGCCACTATACCCCCAGTAGGGATCGGAACCGAACACATTGCAGCTATGTCATTTACTATGTACAAAACGGTCAACAAGAAGGTCAAACCGGTGCCTGGAGTATTTCTACAAGAAGCATTAGTGCGCCGCACGATCCCCCGCGATCCGTTGGAAACCCTATCGGTGTTACCGCTCCATCCGCCGATATTCTCCCCGACGCCCAAGCTCTCCATTGAGCGACTAGAGTCTCTGGAAATAAACAAAGACAGATTTCTGTGACCGGACGAAGAACAGCTATTCCAGCACATATTCCGGATCCACGAGGACGCGCTCGTGTTTGAAGAAACCGATTGCAGCACCCTACGTGAGAGCTACTTTTCGCCGTACATCATTCCTACAGTTCCACACATCCCCTGGGAATGCAAGAACATCCCCATCCCACCTGGAATCAGACAGAAAGTCATTGACCTACTACGCGACAAGATCAAAGCCGGCGTATACGAGCAATGTCAGTTAGCCTACAAAGCGCGGTGGTTCTGTGTTCTCAAGAAGAATGGCAAGCTACGAATTGTCCACGATTTGCAAGATTTGAATCGGGTGACAATCAGGGACGCAGGAATACCCCCGGTTTTGGACGATTTTGTGGAACCATTTGCGGGACGAGCATGTACCTCCGTGTTCGACCTGTATTGGGGCTTTGATGCCAGGAAACTTGACGCTGCCAGCCGCGATATGACCGCATTCCTAACTCCATTGGGCTTGCTTCGGCTTACATCACTACCCATGGGTGTCACCAATTCGCCCGCGGAGTTCCAGAAGTGTATGGTGTTCATTCTTCAAGAGGAAATTCCCCATTGCGCCAATATTTTTATCGACGATCTATGTATCCGAGGACCCCAGACGCAGTATCCAGATGTGAAAGGAAACGCAGAGACCATATCCGGAAACCATGGGATTTGCCGCTTTATATGGGAACACGCTAACGATGTTCATCGAATCATGCATCAAATGCGGCTAGCTGGAGCCACGTTCTCGGCATCAAAGCTCCAAGTGGCGCGGCCCCGTGTCACCATTCTAGGTCAAGGGTGTACCCCAGAAGGGCGCGTGCCCGATCACGACAAAGTCGACAAGATCACGAGTTGGCCTCCCCTACACACACCCAAGGATGTGCAAGGATTCTTAGGCCTTTGCGGAACGGTGCGCATATAGATTCCAGGGTATTCCCTGATTGCACGGCCCCTGACGGAGCTCACACGCATGGACATCGATTTTGTTTGGGACCAGCGAAGACAGGAAGCATTTGGCCAATTAAAGAAATTGGTGGCGAGCGCTCCGGCTCTCCACCCAATTGACTATGAGTCAGACGACCAGGTCATCCTATCGGTGGACTCCAGCAACATCGCCGTGGGTTTCATCTTGTCACAGATCGGGAAGGATGGAAAAAGAAGGCCAGCACGATATGGATCGCTTCCCATGAGCGAACGTGAGTCTTGCTATTCCCAGCCGAAGCTCGAGTTGTTCGGACTCTATCGGGCCCTTCGGCACTATCGGCTGTACATCATTGGAGTCAAGAACTTTGCCGTCGAGGTGGACGCGCAATACATCAAGGGCATGCTCAATGAACCGGACCTGCAGCCAAATGCGGCCATCAATCGGTGGATTCAGGGAATCCTTATGTTTCACTTCAAGCTAATCCACATACCAGCCGTCAAGTTCAGGGGGCCGGATGCATTATCACGGCGGCCGCTTGCAGAAGGAGAAGAAGCAGTGTCAGACAACGACTCATGGCTGGATTTGGTTAGCCTGTATGCCGACATAGACCCTCTCCCAAGGACCCCAACCGCAGCTTTGCACATGGTTGCATACTCCCTTGAAGAGCTCCCATCATTCAGCGTCACGGCATCAAAGCAGGAGTCATCCCTCCGTGACATCCATCGATTCCTTCGCACGCTGGAATACCCAGCGCATGTTCAGACCAGTTCAGTTCAAGAGCAGAAGCGGTTCGTCAAGCGAGCGACTCAGTACTTCTGTCGTGCGGACAAGATGTACAAACGAACCGGGAAGAGGCCTCCTCTTCTGGTAGTCCTAGACAAAGCCAAGCAAATCGATGTGATGACCAGCGCCTATGAAGGACAAGGGCACAGAGGCGAGCTCGCCACATTTGAAACACTTCACATCTGCTTCTACTGGCCACACATGTTTACCAACATATGCCACCATGTGCAGTCATGCCATCAGTGTCAGGTCTGAGGCACCAAGAAGATGAAGATCCCTATTACGGTTTCCACGCCTGCAACTCTATTTCTGATTCCACATTGGGAATCAGTTCTTTCAAGGAGAAGAATAGCGCGTCGGAGTCCGAAGTAAAGTACACTTTACGGGTTCACCCGAGGCTCACCCGCGTTTTCCGAAAAAAATCGATTTTAAATTCATTTACTTTATTCTTTATATATATATATTATGCATAATATATAATCCTTCTTTATAACCTACATGTTTAATTTAAATGCTTTCATTCAGTGCTACTGTAGCAAATAACAAAATGCAAACGTGTAGAACTCATCATATGTAAGTATACTTGCTGGTAGTGGGCTGGTGCTAAGCACGGCAGGTACAATTCCATTTCTAATGGTTTGTAAATATCATCATGTAGTCAATCTTAGTACACCCTACCACATGTGGGTGCCCATCATCGCTGTGCAAGAACTTCCTCAGCAACATTGTGCATTGCTCCGTGAAACATGGACCAACCATGCCTCAATCCATACCTGGCCGGCCTCGCTCGCAAGCTCGCGCAGGCCGCCAGGTATTGATCAAGGGCACGGTCTGCAGTTCAATTTCTAATAGAAACACTTATATGTATTTCACTCTAGGTAGTACATTGGCTAGAGCTCAGACATGACATAATTTCTGGATGCACGAATGAGGTGACAGACTTGAAGGCTTTCAAAAGCCTACAGGAATAGTCTATTACGATTACTATAATCGTTTATTTAATCCACAGGTCAGGTTTTTTGTCGCACATTTTTATGAGTCGCTCTAGGAAGTTGGCTCCCACGGTCAAGTCGCGTCATGACACCTGCCTAATATGGTATATCTCAGTCAGCTTTGATTCCTAGGTCTCTTGCATGTATGAACCATCAAAAGAGTCGCGTTTACGCTAGTATTTTGCAATTTCTAGGCCAATGAGTACAGATATGAGCATGATTTTGAGTGATCTAAGTTGACAAAGCAAGTGTTCATACTTACTATTTTTGGTATTACTTTCCCACGGTACTCGAAATGTACCCTATCTGGGACCTGGGGACTAGGATATGAAGGGACCTCATAGAATAGCCTATGACAATGTAGAAGATCCTTTGAAGCAGCTTCAAAAGGTATATATGTATGTGTTGCCATTTGAGTTACCATATATGGGCATAGGAATGGCCACCCGGGTGTTTACGGCCATCCAGGTATCGCACTTGTGAAAGTGCGACACCTGGATGGCCGTAAATACCCGAGGTAGGACCAAAGATGGTATATTATTCCCACGGGTTCAGAGCAGACCATATCTTGGCCAATTACGATTACTCTTAATCGTTTTTTTCTCCAACCAGTCAGGCCAAAAAGTGCCCGTCAGGAAAGTCGCTTTAGGAAATGGTCTCACACGGTCAAGTCGCGTCGTTCCACCTGCCAAATTCAGTAATTCTTAGCTAAGCAGCTTCTGCCCAATGCTTTTCTACATCCTCGCTCCAAAAGACACTCGTGTCTGCGAGTATTTTGCGTTTTGCAAGCTAACTAACACTGATATGCTCATGATTCAAATTGTTCTGTGATCAGAAAAAGAGGCCTTAGAGTTTCCATTTTTGGTAGAAAGTTCCCACGGTTGATGCAGAGAAAGATGACGTAGTTTTAGAGGGCATTCTACCAATTGATCCGGTTTGCTACGTCATTTTTCTCTACTCCGGCTATTACAATACCCGGGCCTAATATTTTTACTATTAAAAATGCGCACATAGAGGGAATTGAACCCACAGCATGCAGTTTATGAGTTACATAACATAGTCTAAGAGCAGTAACCACTAGACTAGAAGGCTATACTCATTGAACAGCTGTGGATAGTCTGTATCAACCTTCTATCCCCTCTTACCCTACAATACACTTTGCTCTTTTTATCAAATTCTTGCCTTTTCCCTGATACAATATACACATATTATATATTGTCAGAAAGCTACAATAAATGCACACACAATGGTTAGGGTACTGGAGTCTGCAGGACTTGTGATGTATTAGCCAGTGCATATTTCCCTGTGTGTAGACCAAGATCTACCAAGTGCATTCACGCTGATGATATTCCTCGTTCCGCTGATGGACACCACCAGGTAGGGCAGTAAACAGCAGAGTCAACCAGATCCCTAGAGCGCTACCGAGGTGTTGATGTGTGTGCGAGCGAGCGTCAGGAGTCCCGGAGTAAGCAACGACCATCTCCGATCAAACCTATGGCGTTCCGATTGAGGGCGCGACAGTGACAAGACGAGCGACACCGGAAGACTGCAACACGACTGCAATCGATGACTCGGGCAAAGGCAACAAGGATGGAACAAGATGGGAGCGATGAGACAGGAAGCGAGAACAAAGGCTAAGACGATGGCTGAGGCTAAGGCGCCAGAGCAGTCAACCGGTGTTGACCGCTATATGATACGAAGGCGACAAGAGTGCACAAATGAAATGTGCTGGGAGCGATGAGGGGGGAACGTAACTTGCATTGCACAGAGTATCCGACAACTATTTATATATTGTGACAAATACAGTGCGTGTCCAATCAAGTAAGTACAGAGACATCAGAAAGACAAAGGGAAAGATAGCAGCATCATATCAAATGGTACGGACAATGCGGGGGAGTCATGCGACAGTCAGACAACGAGGAACGAGGCAGGGGACGATGTCGAGCGAGTGATCTGCACTGTCAAAGGACAAAGGAAACAGCGCGGGAAATGATCCGCTCTATTGTTGACTGTGGGAAACAGCCTCGGGGAGCATGGGAACAGACAAGGCGTGCCATATTGAGCATGATAGCGGTGGTCCGATAATGGTGACACAAGGCTGCGTCTTCCGATCGTGAATGTTCGGGAGGCAATGCTTCCAACATGTGGAGTGGCTGGGTTGCGAGTCAATCGCAAGGCGCTCATGAATATGAGATGGTAGCATGTGTCGATAGATGCTAGGATGTGTTGGAGGGGAGCGGGCATGTCGGGAGCGCTGAGTCAGAGGGTGTTGGAGCGGTCGGGACAGTGGTGCGGACAATGGGCAACTGGGGCAGTACTCGGATGGCGTGGGAGCACCAGCACTGTGTAGCGCCGGGCGTGGCTGTCGTGCGACCAGGCTGTGCAAGTCTAATGCAAATCTGATGCGCCGTGACAGGCATGGGAAATGTTGTGCTGGCTAGCGTATGGCGACTGGGCATGCGGTCGGGTGCTTAGTGCGAGTAGCATGGGAGTCGGCAGAGTGTTCTAATTGTGGCACGGGAAGGCCTAGGTAATGTGACCAAGGACTTGGTTGAAACTGCAAAAAGATAGTTAAGAATTCCTCTCAGCGCGCGGGACGAGGCTTGTCACCTCGCTGCGAGGCAATCATTTTCCAATGTTCACACTTTTGACAAGCCGACAGTCACGCAATTCCGGAGGTCAGAAAGTTGCGCAGACAAGCTCCAACCACCCAATTAGTCTCTCAACGCTCGCAAGATTGGAGCCAGAGTTGTGACTGTTGGAGTATCGCAGGGCATTCACGCAATAGGAATCATACCTTGGACACCACACTCAGACCATCGACTCAGTTGCATGCCCCACACACAGTCATCCAACCACTCGCACATTGTTTTGACTGCGACCACATGACCTTGAGCACAGACTGCTGTCACATCTTGGCAGGATTTCATATGACATTTTGATCATCGAGATTGTTGTTAGAACATGTGCGCCACACTACTCCGATAACTCTGTGACTGCCAAGTACCTCCACAGTCACGCCTATCCTCCAACCATAGTACAGCTCAGCTCTCGAGCTCATGCTGCATTTCTCTGTTCCCAATTGTTCTGTGATTGTGCCAGTGCTCTAATTATTGCTCCACCACTCCAACCATTGCACACACCATTCCAGTGCATTCCTCTGAAAAATTGCAGTGTCACAACATCGCAGCAGTTGCCTACAACTCCCTCCTATATCAGAGTGCATTCTATTGCTCGCCACATCTCCATTGTCTTCTATTCCGTTCATATTGTCTTGTTCCACATTGTAGGACACCTCTTCCACACTTCTTGACAGCACTGACCATTCCCCATGCGCTTGCACTGCCCCTCACTTGTCTCTTTCACTTGCTCACACACATTACAATATCCCCTTTAGTGCTGTACTAGGGATCTGGTTTTGGACACATGTGACATTACCACCCTACTACATGTGGGTGCCCATCACCACAACTTTGCCCTGACATCTCAATACAGTCACAGAGTCACTTTCCTGCACGCGGAGCCAGAGCCATTAACCCCAAGTATTATATCTCCAACATATTCAAAAAGGACATAACTACACCAGGCAGTCAGTTGTATGTTGGATGGCCAAGCCCCCCTCCCCCCTAAATGATTAAGAGTAATTGTACTGCCATGCGTGCATTGGCCCATTAACCCCAAGTTTTTATTCAATCAGGACAATCTTGGTATCACTGGACTCCTAAAAATCAGCTCTATTTTATCATGTATTACATGAGTCTACATGAGGGTTGTATAGCCTTCATTTCAGATGTTTATCACTTCATATACAGCATATATAGAGTTAATATGTCAATTGCCATTGTAAAATGATCATAATTCCTCAGTATAATAAGTCAATGTACCAACTCTATTTGTGTGATTTTTACCATTTCTAGGTAGGTCAAAGGTACACTTAGGCAACAGTATATAATAAATTCAAGCAATATTCTGTTAGAACTGCATACATTTTATCTTCTCTTTGTCTTTTGATTGAATATTTTGCCATATATCTTTCACTGCGTCTCCCAGACTTTATGAGAGTAGATGAAGCTCCCATGCAGCATAGATTACCTCTCTGGACCTTACAAAGTCTTTGAGCTGTCAGAATTACAGATGGACGGGTGTTAGTCTCTCGCTGAGCATGCTCAGTCAAAACTATATAGGTGGGATCTGTTAGCACCAGGTGGAGTATATGAAGTACCCCACAAAATATATACCAGCATATGTCACACATCACAATTCTAGTTCCACATACAGCCATACTAGAGCCTGTGCTCTATTTATAGAAACCTAACAGCATGTGTCATAGCTATAATTGAACTGAGCCTAATACAGTAAGTAGAGAATATAATGGCTTAGCATCTGTTGTTATCACATAAGATATGTAAGAAAACTAGATATAATAAGAATGATTATAGTAATTGTACTGCCATGCTTGCAATGGCCACTGACCCCAAGTAGGATATGTATTGATGTATTTATTGTCAATGGCTTTGTAGTCTAGTGGTATCTTACAGTCTTCAAAACTTGGAGGTTTGCAGTTCAAATCCTGTTATGAACAATTTTGAAAAGATTGGTAATCAAGTCCGGGTAGTACAGTAGCCGGAGTAGAGAGGAATGACGTAGTTTCCGAGCGCGCTTGTGCTGTGCATCCGAGACTGACGTCATGGGATCAAGCGTGGGAATTATTTACCGGAAATGGCTATTATAGAGCATTTTCATCGGACTTAGGAGCAACTGTAATTATATGCATATCTATCCTAGTTAGCCTACAAAATGCAAAATACTGACAGAATCGAGAGTCTTTTGAGGAGGGAAGAGGTAGAAATGTGTTTAGAAATGAAATGGATCGTGAGAACATATTTCCATTTTGGAGGACAAGATGAAGGTTACAGGGGGGGTCAAAAATCGCGACTGGTGCTTACATAAGAAACGATTCAAGGGAATCGTAATATTTATTGTAACTCCCTTTTCATCTCATTAAACACGCCTCAATAAGTAGCTAAGGAAAGCCTCAAAATCTTGCATTCCCAGGAAATCTCTAATTTGTCACAGGTATCAACTGTTGCATTTGCGAATTCATGATATATTCTTCATCATTTTAGTTCCCATGCTTGCGTGGAATCGCCTGCCGTGCGTAGCAACGGCTCTCTTCAACATGTCAGCAAGATATACGTGGATATCATGTTCATGCCTGTCGCCACGACCGGCCATTGCTACATCGTTGTGGCCAGAGATGATCTATCCAGAGCCTCAGAGGCCCGCGCATTGAAAGAGCCGACAGCACAGGCGCTTGCTAGTTTCTTTTGGGAGCAGATTTATTGCCGTTATGGCGCGCCACTTCAGGTGGTGACGGATAACGGATCAGAGATGGAAGGGGCCTTCAAGACATTGCTGCAGAAGATGGGCATCCCGCAGATTCAGATATCGCGCTATAATTCCCAAGCCAACGGAGTCGTGGAACGTGGTCATTTTATCATACGGGAAGCCTTGGTAAAGATATGCGAAGATAAGATTGGAATATGGCCAGAAAAACTACCTCAGGTCATGTTCGCTGATCGAATCACCGTAACAAAGTCCACGGGTTTCTCTCCATACTTCCTCATTCACGGCGTCCACCCAGTTCTGCCGTTCGATCTCACCGAGGCGACCTTCATGATCAACGGCTATCAATCGGGACTGTCTCCCACGGAGTTGCTAATGTTACGCACACGGCAACTGGAGAAGCGGCCAGAAGATATCGAGTGCGCGGCCAAGGAATTGGCTCGACACCGCTTTGTTTCAAAGGAACAGTTCGAGCGGCGATTCGCCAAGCGGATAACGACAACTGAATTTGGCCCGGGCGCATGGGTGTTAATCTGAAACACCCGAGTCGAGAAAGAGATAAATCGGAAGCACAAGCCGCGCTACGAGGGGCCATTCCAAGTCGTGCGCCGCACCAAAGGAGGGTCATATGTAGTCAAGGAGCTAAGCGGGACATACATGCGCAATGGGGTTGCAGCATTTCGAATCGTGCCTTACATCTCACGGGACCCCAAAGCGCTACAGGCGTTAGCCGATGAAGAATGGGACAGTGACCACACCAGCGATTCAGATTTCGAGTCGAAGGAGAGCACTGATTGGGAATCCTCAGAATATCCAATGGACGATTGAGTCAGTGTCAACCGAGGACGGTTGAATTTTCTTGTTCCCCGCGGATGTCACAATATGACATGGTTGTATACCGAATCGGGTGAATTCGCCACCATCAGCACCTCATATCGCGGACAAAAGGACATAGCCCAGAAGCCGACGGCGAAGCGCGCAGTAATATATTTTGTTTCAAGAACGGCAGCTCTCGCTCAAACACAGTCTTTCCTCCACGCACCATCAGCCATGTCACTCGTTTCGTCATACAGCTCCTCTTCGGCCACGTCCTCGCTCTTTTCGAGCCAGTCAGTCCCCGATTCCGGCATCACGTTTCCGTCCCCACCTGGAAGCGCCATTTCGTCACTCGTGTTTGCGCTCCCGGCGGCCAGCATCTCCTCCATGTCCCTCTATTCGTCCGGCACCCTCGACTCCCACATCTATCTGCCGCCCTCCTACTTTGCCCCACAGCACGCTGCCCTTCCCCCACCCGATCATTGTTATCGCCCATTGTACGCCCACGATGCGCAGAGGCAAGAAGCAGCAAGGGTCCATTGGGCTGTCGCTAGCAGCCCAGGGCACCCTCGGCTACGCACTGGAGACCGCGTGCACCTGCGGAATTGGGACACGGGAGACGAGCCGGAGGAGATGGTGGGGAGATTGGAGGAGATCGAGGAGATCAGTGGGCAGAGAGTGCGGTTTGCGGTGCGCGCGCATGACCATCTCGAGGACATCAGCCTGTGGATCGCTGCCGAGTGGGCCCACATCCCTCGCCCACGGCACAGGCCTCACCAACGGATGCGTGCCCCAGTTGTAGCACTGCAGGCAGCGTGGAGAAGGATGCGGGCACGGTTTGGCAGAACAGGACATGCCCACTGGAGCACGGACTCTAATCTCACATTCATTTTAGGCTATTTTGTACACCCGGACACTATCTTTCATTCTGTATTATAGATTTCACCTTTTAGATCTGTATCAATTATGTCACTAGAGCCAGAACTCTGATCTCACACTCATTTTTCCGTTATCTCTTACACGAACACACAATCTTTTACTCTGTATTGTAGATCCCACTTTCCAGATCGGCCCACTATATTTTTATCCCTTTATTTTCCCCAAAGACTCGCGTTTCCGCATCTCTTTTGTGCTTTGCCGGTTATCCGAGATAGCTAGCCACACGATTTCTTCAGATTCCGGGTCAGCAGATTAGGCTGCACCTTCCACACTCCTTCATCATTTTTCCCGCCGAGCTTCCCAGAATGTCCCAGAACATTCCAAGGAGTCAGGATGAGTCATTCCTAGTCAGAATGAGTCACTCTTAGAGTGAGTCATACCCAGTCGGGAGGAGTCATTTGGAGTCAGTATGAGTCACTTTTGTACATAGCCATGTATTAGTCAGACAGTTTTGGAATCAGTGTTGGCAATAAGGCCTAAGTCTTAAATGCATTTAGGCCTTAATGCCCTTAAGGCATAAGCCCTTCAATACGAGCTCGGCTTCTGTGAAGGCCTTAATAGGCCTTAATAGCGGAGTCAAATATATTTGTAATTGTTCAAAACAGCGGACACAATTTTCTTCATCCGTCTCTTGTGTAATGCCTCCGAAAGGTCCTCTGTGGGCCCGGAGGAGCGTGAGAATTCTGATGTCGACATGCCGGAGGCTCCACCTGCTCCGCCTTGCCGCCAGAAGTCCTGGATTCCTGCCACTTTGGAGACATTGTTTGGTGGGGCAGTTAGGCCGATAGAAGTTTCTATGATGCGTGCACAACGCAGACCCGCATTTACTGATGAAGAGAGGCGCATGGAGCTGATCCAAGCGGAGCAATCTGATGAAGCACTTGACGACGGCGCACTGGAGGGCTCTGGCAACGATTTTGTGATAGAATAGATACCTTAATTAGGCCTTAATATGCACACCCTTAATTAACCCCTCACATGTCTTAAGGTCTTCACTCTCAAAGGTGGCCTTATATAAGGCCTTATTGCCAACACTGTTTGGAATAGTATTTAAAGAAGGACCCTCGATCCTTGACGGACGGGTACTCTTCAGTGAAACATATCATCTAAAGTCAGCACCTCAACTATCGCAGCATTATTGTATCAAGTCCAACATCCGGTTGGCACCATCGCAGTTAAGTCGTCATCGTCATCGCCGTCGTTGTAAGCCCAACACCCGGTTGGCTGAAGTCATTGTCGTCATCGCCGTCGTCGTAAGTCCAACACCCGGTTGGCTGAAGTTACTGTCATCATCGCCGTCGTATTCGTTATCGCCGTCGTCGTAAGCCCAACACCCGGTTGGCAGAAGTCATCGTCATCGTCATCGCCGTCGTCGTAAGTCCAACACCCAGTTGGCTGAAGTTACTTGGGGTTAATGGGCCAATGCACGCATGGCAGTACAATTACTCTTAATCATTTAGGGGGGAGGGGGGCTTGGCCATCCAACATACAACTGACTGCCTGGTGTAGTTATGTCCTTTTTGAATATGTTGGAGATATAATACTCGGGGTTAATGGCTCTGGCTCCACGTGCAGGAAAGTGACTCTGTGACTGTATTGAGATGTCAGGGCAAAGTTGTGGTGATGGGCACCCACATGTAGTAGGGTGGTAATGTCACATGTGTCCAAAACCAGATCCCTAGTACAGCACTAAATGAGACGCCTCTGTTGAGAGAGTCTCGAGATTCGGAGGTAGGACGAGGGAGAGACGGGTTCGAGGAGGAACCAAAGGTGTGCAGTCCTGTCGGTACGAGGCTTCCTCGTGTTGACAGACTTCCTTCGAGCACGGAAGGATGGAGGGCGAGAAGATCTCGCGTCACGCTCGTAGGCGTGGAGCCCAAGCGGGAGCCCAGTCGGTAGGAGGCTTCCTCCTGGTGACGGGCTCGAGAGAGAGAAGGGCGAAGCGCTGACGGCCCAAGTACGTTGCGCGAGTGTGGTTCTGTGGGCGCGCTCTAGCGCTCACGAAGCCGCGGGCGCGCGTGACTTGTCGCGTCGTCGCGTCGTCGATCTTGAGAGTCGTCTAGCGACTTCTTGTTCTTCAGAGGAGAGACGAAGGGAAAAGAGAAAGACGAGACGACGAAAAAGAGAAAAGAAAAGACACGTTGTATATATGAATGATCGATGTCAGTGCTAATCGAGTTTAAATACATACAAGCTAATTCAAAGTCCGATCTATCTAATCTACTGACTACCGATCTACTGTCCTCTTGCGCTGATACTACCGTTCTCGCCTACGCGTCCTTGACATCCGTCACAAAGCCCCCCCAGTCTCAGCGGAAGAGGCCGACACGCTGATATCCCAAGACTTCTGTAGCGCTTCCAAGTCGAGAATTCCCAGGGCGGCGATATCGGGGTCGGCATTGATCTTGCCCTCTGCATGGACTTCTGAACCTGGACCGTTCAATGCGCGACGCTCAGCGGGACGAAGAGAGTCGCGGAGCTCTCTCGACCACTGATTTGGGGTCAAGTTGTCGTCCCGCTTTGCCGACGACAGAGCGGTGAGACGAGTAGAAAACCAGACTTCATTTGACCATGACCATTCGCCGTTCCACGCGCGACTGTCGAGAAAGTCTTTCTGTCGCGGCCAAAGACTGCGTCCGCTTTTCATGCCAAACAGCCGGTCGAAGTCCGCTTTGCTCCCACTATCCACGAGACCGGGAACCGGGTCAGTGGTCGCCTCGCCAATACCGTAATCGGTGACCAAGCGAGAAGGTCCTCTGGCCGCATCTTCAAGCAAACCGGGCGACCCAAATTGAACGGCTAAGCGCCACGCCAATCCTCCCATGTGAAGAAACATCCGAGCGTTGGGCTGTGTGAGAAGATCATGCACTGTGGCCAAATATGCGTCCCAAATGTTGGCCCGTGCTTCCCACCATCGGACTACATGACTGGATTCTTGCGCGTAGCCCGTCCAAGACTCGGGCAGCGTAGGGATCGGCTGCGGAAGCCGGCTCCTTGGATAGCTCCATGTGAATGTGATACCTTTGCCCAACATGAAACCGACTACATCGGACCATGGGAGCATACAAGCGTCCCGCCAGATTGCGACGCGCAGTTTTGACCTTGAGAGTAAATGTATGTGGCCCTTCATGATGGGAGACACACGCGGAATGGAGAGAGGCTTATTCGCCGGACGAAGTACCGCCGCTGCGAACGTGGCTACACCGTGTAAGGGAGAATCAGGCCCGTAGGCTGTCGTGAGCTCGGGCGCGGAAGTCGTATTTTGAGTGCTGCTCGTCGCTTCTTTCTCTTCTGAAGCGACGACGACTTGCTCCGATATTCTGTCCATGAGTGACGTTGACGGAACGACGTTTAATCGAGACAATAACGACGGTGGTCCGTCGCTATGCATTCCGTGAGACAATCTGGCTAGCAATGTTGCACCACTCGCAGGCTCCTTCGATCGCGTAGAGTCATCGTGCTGAGGGGAAGAGCTCGTTAGACGCTCCAGAAGGGATCGTTGCATCGATCCACCCTCGAGAGAGCTATCCTCTCGAGGTCGTTTGCGCCCACGCGGTTCAAGATCGTCCGAAGTAGGCCTGGCAGTCGAAGAAGAGCTATCCTTCTTCTCGGAACTGGATGTACCAGTGCCGTCTGCCATGACTACATCTTGAAAGGTGCGGTTCGACGAGCTTTCTCCTTGGCGTACGTGTGAGGAGTGCAGAGATGCCTGGATGGCCTCTTGCATGTCCGCTGCTTCGCGATCTGAGTCCTCGTCATCGAGCGTGCTACGGTCATGCATTGGAGAGACGACGGAGGAGTTGGCTTTCTGCTTCCCTTTAGACGCGGAAGTGGTCCCGACTGGTCTGTCGACAGATTCCTGCACCGAAGGAGGGGGCGAAGATTCTGGAGGGCGCATGGGCCCATCAATTCCTTTGTAGATATCTTCAAAGAAATCATCCTCATCCTCGCGATCGTGATCCGGAACTGCGATTGCGTCCCATCCTTTTGCTGGCATATCGAAGTCAGTGACGTCGTGGAATACCGTGCCGTCGCCTGGCTCTGGGAAGTTGAGTTTGACTGCGCAGCCGATGAACTCTCCGTTTCGAACTCGCTTCGCCGCAACAACTCGTCGCGATTTGGGGTCGTCCGAGTCCATCTGTTCGAACCAGCGGCGTACTTGGCTGACTTCTGTGACCATATCCTTCCTCAGAAGCTCATTCGTACGCTTCTTCAAGTTCGTCAGGTTCTTGTCGTACTTCCGCATTCGTTTCTCTCTTTCCCGCACGACCGCCGCGATTTCTTTAGCTCCCAATTTCCGCGGGTCGAGGGCAGTCAGTTCGGGCACATCGAGAGCGTAGTGCCAGAGATACCGAGGGTTGGCGCCGTGAACGTATAGTTCTTGAATGTCTGGCCAAGAGACTCGGGGCAAGTGAAAGTCTACCAGCGTGCCTACTCGTTCGGCTGAAAGCCAGGGGATCACGAGATCTGCCCAACCTGCTACCGGCACTGGTATGGCTTCCCAACCATGACCAGCGTGCGTGGCGAGAAAAATGACGAACGCCATCCACTCGTGCATGGATTTGCGAGTGGACGAAAGCTGTTTCTTGAGGTCCGCTTTTTCCGCCGGGAGAGCCGTCACGGTGGGTATACGCAAGGGGACGGCATCGTACGCGAGATACTTGGCCATGACTTCGCCGACCCGCATGACTTTCGCGGAATATTCTGTGAGCCATTTGAGAGCTGTCGGGGTGCATTGGTAGCGCTCGTGGCCGACGCGCGCAAAGCCGTTTCCATCTGTCTCGTCGTTGTACACCCATTCCGCTTTTGTAAAGTCATTTGGAAGAGGGCGGTAGGCTAACCAAGGGCGCTTGTAATCCCACCATTCCGCCGCAATATCTGGTCCGTCCGCTCGGTAATTGAAGGGCGGGGTAGCGTTTAGAGGAGTCCGCGAGGGCATGCGCACCGGCGAGCGTCCGCTCGGTGTCGGATCCATTCCGAATCCTACCCATTGAACACCCGGCACGGACGATGTGAACACGTCCGCTAAGTACCCCCCTGAAGTCACCACATGATAGGGTAAGACCGTTTTGTCGTAGATGGCATGCGGATTCCCCGCTCGTCGACGCTTCGCGATCTCCTTCAAATGACCAGCCGGCGGGGGCTTGGGAGCGGCTTCCGCTCCCCAACCTTGCAAAGGTTGCGCCCAAGACGACATGTTGATGCGGGAAGACAAAGAGGATGGTGGTTCGAGACAAAGGATAGGAGCACGCGGTCTCCGTTCTCCGTCTAAGCGCGCCTCGAGGTGATGGCGCCCAAGCGAAATCACGTGATCCGTGACGCGACGCGTCCCAAGTCAAAGCTGTCGGCGTCAGGCGATAGGCGTGCTATTAGAAATTTATTAAAAAGTATATAGAGTAAGGTAACTCTGCTGTTCAGTGTCGAGCCGGGCCAGCAAGTCCCGCGTCCCGTCGATAAGAAAACAATCGCTGAGGAGCGTTGCGCAGATCCGTCGCGGAGGCCCAAGAATCATATAATGGCGAGTATCCTTCCCATCGTATTAGATACATCATCTGTTTCTTCTGCTTGTCGTATCGGTGACCCACTATCTTTTCGACTTGATATTCTTCAGAAGCTGGCTTCTCCAGGCGAGTGTCAGGCAAGACTGTTCTATGACCAAATTCCGCGTCAGAAGGCTTATATAGGCGTAGATGTTCTAGATTCAACACGTTCGACCCAGGGTAGTTGTCGGGTAACCGCAAGCGGTACACCTTAGGATTAATACGCTCTTGTACTTCAAACGGCCCCACTGCGCGTTGAATTAGTTTGCTGCCCTCGCCCCGACTTTCGATCCATTCCAAGGAGTGAGGGTTGACCAGGACTTGGTCTCCTACGCGGAATTCTAGCTCTCTCCGGCCTTTATTGTATGATTCGCTTTGTTTCAGCTGTGCTCGTGCGAGAGCTATCCTCGCACTTTCCCTATGATACTGGAGTAATCGCACGAAATCGTCCGCTCGACCATTGAGTAGTGCGTCTTGGGGAGCGGCTTCCGCTCCTTCCGCCTTTCCGAAATCGAGGCTGGACTTCGGCTGAAATCCGTAAAGCACGAAATGAGGACTCAGACCAGTGGATGAATGAGGCAGGTTGTTGTATGCGTGTTCCAACAAAGGAAGCCATTCAGCCCAGCTAGTCTTATCCGTGGCTACATAAGCACGCAACATGATTTCCAACTTCTGATTCACAATTTCAGTCTGTCCATCGTGCTGAGGATGATGTGAGGAGGATAGGGACATCCGCGTTCTCAGAGCCTTAGCGACTCCCTTCCAGAAATCAGAAGTCCACCGTGGATCGCGATCCGAGACTATGTTATCCGGCACGCCAAATCTACAAACAACATGATTCACGAAAAGTTTGGCGAATCCCTCTGCTGTCAGTCCCGTGGTCGTAGGTATAAATTGCGCGTGCTTGGACATTCTATCCACCGTTACTAACACGGCGTTGGATTCCGAGGACCACGGTAAGCCCGTGACTAAGTCCAGAGAAACAGACTCGTAGGGTCGTCGCGGCACCGGGTTTGGGATAAGACGTCCAAATTTCGTGAAATTCCGGTGTTTTACTTTCTGACATACGTCGCAAGTATCGCAGAATCTCTGAACGTCCTTCCGCATCGAAGGCCAAAAGAATTTCCCATTCATCAGCTGCCACAACTTTTCGGCGCCCGCGTGGGCGGACTCAAAAGGGGACTCGTGAGCTTGGAGTAGTAGTCCTGCTCGCAAAGATTTGGGCACACACAATCGCGGTTGAAAATCCGCGTCTCGAAAGTACAGCAGTCCTTTCTCGTCTTTGAAGTATCTCTGTCCTGTGTCCCAGGTATCTGGGGATTGAGAAGTGTTCTCCCATCTCTGCTTAAAAGCGGCGTCCGCTTCATATCCCTGCAAAAAGGATTGCAAATAACTTTCGTCCATGTGCACGTGTATGGTGGGAGGAGGATTGTTTTTCTCCCAGGCTACTTGACGATCGTATAAGTCAAGATTCTCCTTTCGCCGTGATACGTCTCCCAGCGTGGCTTCGGCTTCCGAAGCCGGTTCCGTTACCGGAACTCTCTCCTGGGGAATTACAGAGTCTTCGCTCTTATTGACAGCGCTTTTGGCCTTATAAGATCGCGTGGTGACTTGAAAGCAATTATGAGGCGAACTCATCAGACTGTCGTTCCAGTCAGTGAGCACCAATTGCGCTGACTTTGTCAACTCAGTAATTGAATTCCCTTTCAGCGAAGTGTCCGTCATGCCAGCTAACGTTAGAGCTGGGGATTCCTCCTCATTTGGAGTTACGTAGTCAGGGACAGTCTCGAGCAGACGAGAAATAGGATCAACGTTGGAATGAACGTGTCCTGGCCGATGTACAATTTCTAGACCTGGAGCGTACGCCGAGAAGACCGTTCCCCAAGCACCTAGCCGTCGATTGTTGTTTTCGTACGTCTTAGCCCACTGCAACGCGGCATGATCGGTGACTAGCAGGATTTGTTCCCCTTCGATGAACGGCTGGAATTTCACCAATCCTTCCTTAGCGGCCAAAGCTTCTCTCTCCGTGGCAGAATAGTTCCGTTCGGCCGGCTTGAAAGTTCGACTCCAGTATCCTATCACCCTTTCCACTTGCACGACCGTATCCTCCAGAGTTTCTCCCCATGAGCCAGTAAGACCGCAATCCGCGATTTTGGGGGACAATGTAGTGGTGAGCTTCGGAACTGGCTTCCCGGATTCGTATGCGCGACGAACGCGCTCGTATGTTCGGGTTCCTCTCAAATCCTTGAGTACCATCGTCTGCACTTGTTGCAGGGTAACTCCTAACCCTTCTCCGGAGGCATCCGTGTACAATCGATAGGGCTTCCCCATCTCCGGATGCGCCAATACGGGAGCACAGGACAGAGCCTTTTTGATTTCCTCGAAAGCTCTTTCATGTTCCGCACGCCAGTTCCAAGCCGCACCCTTACGAGTGAGTGAAAATAAGGGAGTCGCCAGAGTCGCATAATGCGGTATAAACGCCGAGAAGTATACTGCCATGCCTAAGAACGTACGTAGTTCCGCTACCTTTGAGGGTCTCGCCATTTTCAAGATGGCTTCCACCTTTTGTTTGTGCGTTGACAAACCTAGACGAGAGACTTTATGTCCGAGTAGAATGATAGAACTGTAGAACAAATGACACTTCTTAGGGGAGAGGGTGATTCCGGAATTCTCTATAGCTTCCAGAACTTTGTCAAGGTGATCGATATGTTCTTCATAGCTTTTCGAATATACCACTATGTCGTCGATGTATACCAGGCAGAATAACCAGAGGTAGGGAGACAAAACTTCTTGCATTACTCGCTGGAAAATGGAAGGTCCGTTTCGTAATCCAAAGGGCATTCTCAAGAATTGAAACAATCCTTTGTGTGTACGGAATGCTGTCTTCTCCACGTCCTCGGGAGCCATTTCCAGTTGGGTAAATCCTGCAAGAGCGTCCAGGGAAGACAAAACTTGTGACCCAGAAAGCGAAGCGAGAATTTCAGACTGTCTCGGAATGGGAAATTCATCCGGCACAGTGACTGCGTTAAGCTTTCGGTAATCCACGCAGAATCGAGGTTTGTTGTTCCGATAAACGATGACGACCGGCGCGCTCCATGGACTAATAGAGGGCTCTATAACGCCTTGTTCGAACCACGCGTTAAGTTGGTCCTCTATCACCATGCGTTTGGCAGGAGAACTTCCATACATAGGCACCGCTATAGGTACTTGACCATCCACAGTACGGATATGAACTCTCGATTGGTGCTTTCCCAATCTTCCATCGAACCCGAAGGCTCGTTGACGTCGTCGTAACATTTCCCAGGCTCGCTCCTTGAGTTCTTCGGGCAATTGTCCTACATCCAGCAGTTCCTGCATGTCTCGCGACGGCCAGACCGTAGGGTCCGGAACTTCAGCTGTCTTGGGTCCCCAAATCTCCTCCTCCGGAGGTTCTGGCTCAACGGTTTCCGCTGGCCCTTCGGGTTCCTTTTCAGCTTTCATCGAATGTCCAGCAGACTGTAGGGTCATATTGACTTCAACTAGCTGCTTGACTAATTTCGCATGTCCCACCAACGCTTCCAGTTTTTCAGCGTTCTCGGGAACATCGAGG
The DNA here is from genome assembly GCA_019915015.1 of Auriscalpium vulgare. Taxonomy (NCBI): domain Eukaryota; kingdom Fungi; phylum Basidiomycota; class Agaricomycetes; order Russulales; family Auriscalpiaceae; genus Auriscalpium; species Auriscalpium vulgare. The sequence continues at coordinate 363,080 of JAHBBC010000002.1, forward strand.
AACTTGGCTGGGTCTACTAGTCGCCCGATCACTTCGCCCTTCCGAAGAATTTTGGGATGTGACGACGTATTAGCCACTGGGATGAAAGGAGAAGATTGATTTAAGAGAACATTGGGGACCACGAAAGTCGGGTTTCTGGAGGACGCAACCATGGTTTTCTCTACCATCCAAGTCCGCTCGTCCGTGAAGCTAGCGTTTACTTGAACTCGCTTGACTGAATGCGGGGGAATTTTGACTTCCTCTATAACTCGTACATTTCGCGGTCCTTCCGCATCCTTCCTCAGCGCTCTTCTTTCACCTAGTAGTACCTATAACCGAAGCTAGTAAGCTAGCAGATGCGGGGGGGTGTCTCCAAGCTAACTAGCCTCGTTTAGCTTGTTTGCAGTGCCGCGCCGCGGTCCTCGCTGGGGCGCTCCCAATCGGGAAGCTTCGGCTGATGAGATCCCTCAGATCTGTCACCCGTCTCCCGCCCCGCTCGGCACCCCGGCACGGCGTCCCATCCCGATCTCCGGTCGTCCGCTGCCGCCGGCAACGCCCGCTCGTCGTCCCTGACGTCGAGCTCGCTGTCCCCGACGACGACGGCGAGTTCCCACCCTTCCCCTCCCCCTACCATATACATATACATATTGCTGGAATCGTATTAGCGACGCGGACTCGTTGGTGTTGTTGTCTCGGCGAGATTCCTTACGTTTTAGGTAGCATCCTGCCCTTACTAGTCAAAGCAATAAAAATCCTTTCATTGGAAAGGTAAGCAGCCTATGGTAACTACAACAAGTAGATACTGATAATATAATGGCTATGCAGAGCTGGGCCACGTCAGAGGTGGGAGTTCCAAGGAGGGGCCGCTAGGAGGCGGGTTGAACGAGCCCGCTGACGCCCACGTGATGCCCCCGACGTTGGGCAGCGCCGTCGTCGCATTGTCGAGTAGTGAGGCCGTCGGCCCGTGCTCCGTGACGGTGGCAGACTGGCCGTAGGACGCGCCCGCCGTGCTGTTGGATGTGAAAGGGCTGTCGAGGCCAAACGACGCCGGGCCGTCTATGTCGAAGCCCATGTTCGCGAGCGCCTCGATCGCGGCGGCCTCGGCTGGCGTAGGTGGTGGAAGGAAGTCGGTGAAGGGAGTGGCAGGCGCAGAAGAGCTTGAGGCTGCTTGGGCTGAGGCCGACGCGGTGTCGCTGCGGCTCACCGCGACGGCGGTGGAGCCGCTCACAGAGGCAGGCGCGATGGCCGCGGCGCGACGGACGCGCAGCTCCTCCGGCGTCAGCCTTTTCCAATGGCAGGTTCCGTCTTTGATTGCTTCGATAACCTTGTTCAAGTTGGGTCGGGTGAGCTTGGCCGCATCTTGAAGTTCGCCTTCAAGCGGCCATCCATAGAGCACGACGCCGAAGCGCTTGACAATGGCGGCGTCGTAGTTCTTGTAGGCCATCTTCAACTTCTCGCCCGGCTTGATGAGGCGAGCTTCTTGGAGGAAAGACACTGCTTGACGGGTCAGCCTGCCGTCGGAACTGCAGAAACGAGCGGTTACTCACAAAGGCTCGCACCCAGTCGCTCGCGGACCCAGGCGACGTGGTCGTTGATCCTGTTGCCAACAATCGTGAACTCCCCTGGGTGACGTTGGCTCAGTCAGCACAGCTGGAGGCTTTGGAGGAAGAGGCTCTCACCTTCAGCAAGGTTACCGACGACGAAGGCCTCAAGGTGCAGCGCCATGTCGGACAGCGAGAGTTTGAACTTCCAGGAAATCCATGACTTCGCCCGTGGACTGGCATACAGCATGGGCTCTGCGGTGTGCATCGTGTCTCCGCGAACGGCAAGGATAAGGATCTCGCATCGAGTGCGCTCCTGCACGGCAACAGCCTACTCTCAATGAACAATCAGCACGACTCGACTAAGATGCAATGGATGCCTGGGTGCGCACCTCCTGCATGAGATTGGTAAAGGTCGCATCAAAGTCCTTCTGGCGACCAATCTCCGAGGTGCGGCTGAGCGTCGACTTCTCCTTCCTAGCGGCTGCACCCTCCTCCCGGAGCTTGTCGAGGTCGTCCACATCGAGCTCATTGTACTCCGCCTTGATGCCCTTCATCGTCTCGGCAGGGATAGACGACATTTTGATGCGTTCACCCGGCTGCCGCTCTGGCAGAATATGTGAGCGACCATCGTTACATACGCAGCTCTGGGGAGACTTACTGGCATTGATTTTACCCAAGCTTTTGGTGAGAAACACGGTCCAGGCGTTCACTGAACGCCTGCTCCGCAGGAGTTTGCCGCCTATGAGCAGACGGCTCGTAACCCAAGGCAGGGATCTGACATGGAGGTTCTGGTAAGCATTTTGACGCGAAGTCCGAGCTGTAGACCGAGGCCTACCTTCCGTGGGTCTTGGCAATTGTTTTCGCCTTCTCGAGGATAAGTTGCTGGGCCGCAGAGATGTCGTGCTGCAGCTTGAACGCCTTGTCGCGACGCCGTTTCTTCAGGGACGAGGTTGCGACTGGCGCTCTATTGCTCGTCTTCTTGCTTTTTGTCTTGGTCTGGGTCTTGTTCTTCTTATTGGACGCCATGGAGAAGGGACGTAGTGCGTGCAGGCGGGGTGTAGGGACGAGGAGGCTCTCAGCCTCGGAAGCTACCGTTGTTTGGTAGAGTACACCAAACAAAATCGGTGAAATTCAACGCGTCATGATCGAAAAGCGTGACCGCGATGCAGCTCACCGGGGTTAGTCTCAATTCTGCGGGCCGGCGCCGGAGAGAAACTCGAGGACCGTCTATTATTCAAAGCTCTAAGTCAGAGTTGACATGCTACCGCTACGGCTTTGCCTTCCGCATCTCCCAGTCCTTCAACTTGAGTCGGTCCGCTTCAAGCTCGGAGAGCTTTGACAGGCGGCCCATCTGCGCCTCCCACCGGCCGGCATCGACGCCCCCCCGCTCCGTTTTGGAAAGGCTGCCCGCGGGCCGGAACCCATGCCGAACCCATCGCATCAGCTCGCCCGGGCAGTACTGTGTCATCGAATACCGCCGCTCGCCAGGTTGGATGGCGGAGTTGCCGTGGCGAAGGCCAGCCGAGGGAAGGAGGATAGTCGAGCCCGAGGGAAAACGAATCTTGAGCCGAAGGTCGCGGAGGTAAAGGTGGCCCCCCTTGTCCGGGTCGAAGAACCCAAGGGCCGTGATGACACACGGCAGGCTGGGGTAATTCTTGCAGTCGTTATGTTCGAAGGTAACGGTTTCGGGCCCGAGGTTGAAGGTCGCCATCGGGTACGCGCTGTTGAGGAAGTTGGGCACCAGTTCGGGCTGGCGGGCGTAGAGGTTGGCAAGAGCCTCGCACATGTCTTGGTAGGCCTTGGGGTAGTACGCTGCCAGTGCGCCTGACGGTTCGATTAATACCGCACCTATGCAGTCGAACGAGTAGGGCTCACCGCTTGCGAAGCCTGCCAGGCGTTGGACGTCGGGATCTTCAAGCAGCCGTTGCACCAGGGCCGCCCTCGCGGGTGTGCCGAGGCTGCAGTTGTGAGGCTCCTGAGCTGTGGGTCAGCAGGCATTGCCGCGGCATTGAGACGCCCACGCACCTTTGATCCTCCGCCGTGAGAGACACCTACGTTGACGCACGAGTACACGCCGCGGCGGTGCTCAACCGGAGGAGGGAAGACCTTGGCATCGGAGGCCCTTACAGATTCAAAGAGGTCGGCGACGCGCTGTACGGTGGCCTCCCAGCGTCTCTCCTCCTCGCGGTCGGCGGACTCGACGGGTCGACCGACGAGCACCGCCACGATCCGCTCTTCGTCGTCCAGGATCACGTAGGGCGTCCTGTCGGTAGGTTAGCCGCAGCCTTGTACTGCGACAGCGAGCACGCACCTTCCGTCCCAATAAAAGCTTTGAAACCCTTGCGCATCCAGCTTGTCTGACGCCCAGCTAACCTTGGCCCACGTTTGCAGAGACCGCACGGTCCACGCGCCCGTCTTCGTGGCGGGGATGTCGCCGATGTCGAAGGCGAGCACGGGCTTGACGCGGGAGGGCTCGTTGAACCGCCGGAATGCGACGTTGGATGCCACAGACCCTTGCGTGGTGCCTCTTGTTGTGGCCCTGCGCTGAGCGGTTTCCGCGCGCTCACGCTGCCTGCGGGACTTACGGCTTGCGTTCGACTTGGCTTTCTGGACTGCCTTCTGCTCCTCTGTCTTCAGCTTCCTCTTTCGCTTTTTCGTGGAGACGCCAGTGTGAGCGGGGGTGGAGGCAGAGGCTGCAGCGAGCTTCTGGTCTAGCGCGGGGAGATCGAGAGGTTGGCTGGGCGAAGCGACGTTGCGACCGGGAGTTGTTGGGGCTGTGGAGGGTGCGCTGCTGAGCGGCGAGCTGTTCAGCGAGGCAAAAGAGGTAGGGGACCAGTGGGATGCCTCGTGATCCTCCCGATGCTCGGCTGCGAAGTCAGCGGCGGCAGCCAGCCGATCCTCCGTTTCGATAGCCCTCCTCAGCAGGACGTCGTAGCGGAGGTTGGTCCGAAGCGCCGTCGCCGAACCAAACGCATCGTAAGTGCGGCCAGAACGTGTCTAAGTCAGTCTGAAATCAGTACGTGTTGCACGCCTCCCAAAAAACTGAGACGCACGGTCATGGCCAGGGCTGGGAAAGCAAGGCCGGAGTTAGCGTCGCACAAACTCAGCAGAAGAAGTTAAGTGAGGGAGGGGGAGGGCGCAGAATAAACGAACCCCCACCGCTCGCCAGTTCCTGGGCGTGAAACATCCGTGGCGGTGGGGCAGAAGGTACCGTACAGTATCGTAGAAGTAAAAGCGACGGCATTGGAACGCGTACTCACCTGTAGAAAAGGACAGCGAAAGCTAGAAGGCACCCCTTGGCTAGCTGGCTAGCTGACTCTTGATGCTTGAGGTTGAGGCTGAGGTTGACGTAGAGAGAGGTAGAGGCGGAGGTGTGCGCCTTTAACTGAACGAAGACACCACTCAGCTGTGGCCGGGCCACGCGTCACGAGACCAATCAACAAAAGAAGACGCGTCTGTGGCTGTGGCCGTAGCATGCTGACGAGCCGATACATTGGCTCAAAAGCTTAGGCATGCATGCAAGGGACTTGGCACGGTGCTGACCATTGTCGCGCACATTGTATATACACCCACATCCCGTACTACATAAGGCCTGCCGAGATGAACGTAACACCGCCAACTACCACGCCAACTACCACCCGTAGACCTGCCGGAAATATGAGCAATTTACCCTACAACCATCGGTGGGTAAGCTGAAGTCGGCGGGAGATGCGCGGTGCGACTCACCGAAAGCCATCAAAAATGAGGACGCAATCGCGTCGAGCCGCATTGAATGCGCCTTCTCCTTGTCGGAAGAGATCTGCAAGCTGGTGGAAGCCCGCAACCCGGCGGCGATGAATGTGCAAGGCCTCCTTGAAGCCCTCGTCTCGGCGATGACCCTCGGCGTCACGGAAGGCGGCTGCATGCCGAAGCGCATGCTCGAGCCGCTCCTCCATGTCCTCAACCTGGTGCTTGAGCCAGATGTCGGGGCCCATCTCCCTAAGGGTCTGCATGAGCTGCAGAGACTGAGCAAGCGCTTCACGCTCGTCGCCAGCCGCATCGGGGGGGACCTGGGGGTCGGGAATGGGGGAGGAGCGATGCACCCATGCAATCGGGCTGGAGTACGAGCTGTGCCGTGCCGGCACGCGTTTGAGCTGCAAACACGGCCTCGGTGAGAAGTCGATGGCGCACCTTTGTATTCCTGCCAACACAGCATAGCGACCCCCATGCCTCGACGCCCTGTCGGACTTCGACATCTTCCGAAGACCTTTTCGAAGGAAATAGCGCTTCCTCTTCGACTCCAGCAGCTTTTCCTTGTTCCTGTAGAAAACAAATTAGTGATAGATGGATGCAAATAGAAAGCACGTACCGGTCGTAGTACCCCTTCTGAATTGTCTTGCGGTTTTCGATACGGTCGCTCATGGAAACTGGAAGGGTGCAAGCTCAAGGAGAGGAGGAAGAAGGGATACGAACTGTGTCGGACAGCCCGTAGCAACAAGTAGATGTGTCACGTGGTCCGAGTCTGGAGAATGACATTCAGCTAATTATGAGACCGTGACAGAGCGTAAAAGCATAATACTTACTTTGTATGCAAGCCAGAGATGGCCCGAGCTCGAAAATGTACTCACAGTTTTTGTATGTTTGGGATAGAATGCAGGGGTGGTGATTGTGCTCTTGACGCAGCAATTACACGGTACGAGCCTCACGGCCGCAGAAACCTCTTCGATGGAAAATCTCAAACCTGTGCCAAATTCAAACAGCTTCTCTCGGACGATTTTCAATGTCAAGAGGGTTGCAATGTCATCATATTTCATCATTGTAGACTATGGTACAGTACAGCAAGAAGTAATGGTATGTCTAACGGCGTCGCTGTGACGGCAGGGCATGGCGGCGGATTCTCCCTTGGGCGCAGGCGTCACTGAACGCAGATCGAGCTGTGGACAGCTTCAGGTAGCTGACGTGCACGGCACAGCTCACGCGAAGCACCTGCTCTTCCGCCTCCGGCCTTCGTCTGTTAGTCGGAAGTCCAAGTCAAACGCGGGGCTGGCGGACTTACCAGCTGCCGTATATTCCTGGAAGGCGACCCACAAATACGACATACCATGGCCCCGTGTGGCGTGCGTCTGCAGCGCCGAGTGGATAGTCCGCCGCGCCGTCGCCCGCGCGACTGGAGGGGCCGGGCTTGGGTGCATCGTTGGCGCGGCTGGATGGCTCGGGCTTGGATGGCAGAGCGCGGGGCAGGGCGGGTTGAGGACCTTGCGGCCCTCCGGGGATGTTCGCTGCCGAAAGGAAGAGCAGCCGGCGCTGTCCACGCGGCGTCAGATCAGTGATGCGTGGTGGGAGGGGTGGACGAACCTCCGCTGCGCAGGCGTCCCCTAGCGGAGCCACCCTGCCGTCCGACAAGGCCTTCCGGAAATTGTCGGCGGCCTCAAAGCTCGTTGCATACTCTGTCCAGACGGATGATTTGAAGAGGGCCGTTTGCTCAAGGGCCGCTTTCCTGCAGTACATGGCGGCTTCAGCAAGAAATGGGCGAGGGAGGGGGAAGCGCTACCGAGTATATAGCCCGGGCACAAAGCCACGGAACACCGCGCAGTTCTTCTCCCGCGGGACCAGGTCATACTGCAGCCGGTCAAGGAGGCCATGTCTCTGGGGGCGGTAATGAAGTGATTCGCAGGCCGCTGAGAGCACGCGTCCGCGTACCTCCTCTGCGCTGCTCGAACCTAGGGGAGCCACCAGGCCCTGGCGGTAGGCCTCACGCATCTTGTCCGCTAAAGCCCAGCGCGGTGCCTTCTGATACGACGATGTCCCTAGCGCGATGACCTGCGCGTCCTTCGTCTGCCTGCAAGAAGCCACGATAAGTCGAAGAAGAGAAGACCGGGAGATGCTCACCTATCGGGGTACATGCCAGGGAGAAAGCCCTGGCATACGATGTAGCCCATGCACTCCTCGTCCGACGTGCAGTCGTCGTTTTCCTTTGCCAGTTCCAGGGTTCTCGCTGCCCGGTCCTTCGTGCTTTGCTGGGAATTGGTCCTCGATGCTGCGACCTTGAAGGCTTTCACAGCGGTGCCGGGGACGCCCTGCGTCCGAGCAGCTGCCTCATACCTGCCGTCAGAATGAAGTCAGCGCAGTGCCCTAAGAGAGTGAACGGCCACGCACCATGGGCCAACGACCGCCACCTTCCCTGCCTCCCGGACATGATAGTTGTGACCGTTCTTCTGCGGAGGGCCGGACGGTTGTTTAGCTGCCTGAGCTGGCGCAAGGTCTACTCTCTGGTAAGCACGAAGCCCCAATCGTGGTTGACGGCACTCACCAGATAGATCGAGGGAGGCGATCAGCTCGGACAGATCATCCTCCGGGCTGATGGAGTTCTCAATCTCGACGTCCTCGAGGTCTATGTCAATGACGCGGTCCAATTGCATGGTGGAAGCGAGAGGCGTGGTGGAGGAGGGTCGAGGCTGTGGTCAGCAGTGATACAGTAAGCGAAGCGTTGTCCCTTAGATTTCGTTGATCACCCACGAGTCCCGTGACTTGTACAATGTATGTTCATTGAAGCCAGTCTACAAAATTGATAGTCTATGTACAACTTCTCCGAGGTTCAGCACCTCCTCGTTAATATCCTCATCTTCCTCAATGTCCGCCTCGCCGTCAACATCCGCCTCGCCGTCATTGTCCTCCTGCTCATCGTCTCCGCGGCCCACTGCGGTGTAGCAGCTGTCCGGCACCGGGCCGGTGTAGCCTTTGATTGCGTAGGTGCGGCCGAGGAGGCGACGGTGGGCATTGTTGACCTTGGCACGAAGAGCCCGGAGCCGATCGATATGCAAAGAAAGAAGAGGGTGCATCTCTTGAAGATCGCGAGCCCGCGTTGCAAGGTCTTCATCCTCGAAGTCGACCCACGCTTGCAGTCGAGCTGCCTCGACGTTGAGCCGGGTAAGCTCCTCCTTCGCTCGCAGAACCTTGAAGTACTTCATTGATGCCTCTCGATTTGCGGGCTTGGACCAGGGCTTGTCCAGAACGTCAGACCGCGATTCCTTGAGAAGATCGAAATCGGCCAGCCAGGTGTAGTCGGCGACTTCGGAGTATTGAAGGGTCGGACGCGGCGGCTGCTGGAGCGGAGCGAGCTTGTTGTAGCGGTCGAGCGCGGAGCGAACGGCTCCTGACCGGCGCGTTATGGCGTGTGAGATATGCTTTCTTAGCTTGTAGCCTGACCGTGCAAAAGTCAGCCTTGCAATGGACGGATGAAAGAAACTTACCCGTCCCGGAAATGTTTGACTTAGCCAGCTCGAAGAGCCTCTGTACGACGAGGCCCTCGAGCTCTTCTACCGTGCGAATGAACTTGCGCTTCTCAATATACTCGCGAACCGTTTGGAACTCGGGCGACTCGGGCGTCCATCGGTCTTCAATGGCCAGGCGGCGCTCCAAGTCGTCCACGACGTTCTGTGCGATGACGAGCTTGCGGTGAGCGCTCCGCCGCTCGAGCTCTCTCGCCTTCACCGACGCGGCGCGGAGAACGGACGGATCATAGCCGCCTGGAAAGTTTGCGGGCGTGTAGGTCATGAAGTCGACGGTGGTGATGCCGCCATAGCCCTTCCTATCCAAGAGTCAGCAGTGCGCGGGGAAAGAAAAAGAGAAGACGCACTCTGCATCCTCCAAACTGATCAAGGCCTCAACGTACGAAACCTTCTGTATATCCTCCTCGGGCTCCTCTCGGAGGCTGTCAAGGTAGTCCCGCTCCTCTACAATCCAATGCTCGAAATCGGGGCCGCTGAACCCGGTGATTTGCGTGAAGACGGCGAGCTCTCGTGTGTATTCAGCGATCATGCCGAGGGCTTGTCGATAATTGTTGTAGAGAAACCTGCCTGGAACTAGATGAGAATCTGTGATCGTGCAGGGGAGGCGACTTACTAAGCTCGGCGTACCGGTCTTCGTCCCAGCGGCAGAGGTGAAGGTCGAGGTACTGCAGCCAATGGAAGTAGGATGCGTGTCGTATGGTTCGTGCGACCCCGTTGAGGCTGGAGAAAATCCGCTCGCAGGTTTCCAGGTCCTCGATTCCCATCCCGAGGCGGTACAGGATGTGGAATAAGAGCTGGCACCTTCGATTGTGCGCGTACCCGTGGAACGCGTTGACTATGAGTTGAAGCCCTCGCGCAGTCGCTGCGGAGGCCAGGCTCGTCGACATGATGGTGGAGTGCATCGAGCACCCGATGTCGTACCCAACGGCCTGATTGCTGCCGTAGGTCTTCATGATCGCATCCAACGAGGCCAGCGCATATTTTGCACTGCACGGGCTGCTGTCAACAATGCACAGAGGGGAGAAGATCAAAACTCACAGCTCACCGCTTCGCAGCATCTCTGTGACGAACTCGACGATGCCGTGGCGGCACGTAGTCAGGAATACCCCCGTCTGGTCGAACACCTCCGTGACTGATTTCCCCATCGCAGTTGCGTTGGCAGCCTGCCAGCCGTCGGTGCACTTTGACGGGGGCTGGTTGTCTGTCGGGAGACCGCCTGAGTCGGCATCGGAGTCGGGGACTGGCGGCCCGGGCTCCGGAGCCGCGCGCCGGACTTCGTTCGCAAACACGTCCACCTGTGCAGGGGACAAGAAGTAGCTGCTCTCGAACTCCCGCATGTCCGCGCGACCTGCGCCGCGAAGGCGCTTCTGCGAGCTGTTGCCATCCATCGCGTGCAGGCGGTCCGGGATCAGGACCGGCTCGTTGGGTTGCTAGAGGCTTAGAGTGAGTACCCAAATGATTGTGCCAGCAGGCGACGCTGTCACACCTTGAAACCGCAGCACGGGCAGCCAAAGAGACCACGCCAGTTGGCCGCGTCTCGACTGAGGGCCTTGTCTGTAAGCTGCTGGAGCCGCCTGCGGATGTCCAAGTAGACGTCGAACGTCCGAGATAGCTTTTCTTGTAGTTTCGGATAGTAGAGAAGCTGTGTCGGTTCATTAGCTAGAGAAAAGGGAACAATGTGCAGGTACTCACGCCATGGAAAGTGCAAAGAACCCTGGCAAACGCCTGAACTCCGAAGGTAGGCTGCCGGCGTCGAAGCTGCCGGTAGAACTCGAGCAGTTCGAATGAGAAGGCAAGCTCTGGCAGGAAGGGCGAAGCACCGAGGAGGCCGTGTCGTGCCAGAGCGATGTTGGGCTCATACTGGCCTTGCTCGATCGCCATAGCCTCGGAGTAGCCTACTAGACCGTCAAAATTGAACGTTGCATGATTGGAAGGAGACGCACCTGAAAGTCCAATCATCTGGACCGTGAAAGAGCTCGCGCTGGACTCGTCTTGAGCCTCGTTGCATGCGTCGGCGTACTTCCAGTGAATGTATGAATCCAGGAGCTCCGATGCGATGGCATCCCATGCGTGGTCAACTGCCCGCCGTCTCTCCATGCGGGTACGACGGTCCCGGCCGCGAATCTTACCCCCGTAAAGACTGTATGGACTGAGCTGCTGAATCGGAGCGGCAGGCGCTGGAAAACGTACCCGATAATTGCATGCACTCGAGCGCGATTCATGGCGATTTCCGCGTTGCTGAGACCTCTCGCCTGCAGGGCGTCTTCGTCGTCTTCATCGACCCACAGTTCCTGTGTGTCTTCGTCATCCGTCACACTGGGCAGGGACTGGAGATAGTCCTCAACGTCCTGCGGGATTCCCCCGGCCTCAACGCCTGCTTCTGCGATCGCTTGGCGGAGGAAAGCCGTTACACCTGCACAAAGTAGCAGTAAGGAGCTGGTTGTGCAGCATAAGGTCATTACGCACGAGGTGTCTGACTCTGTCTAGCTTCCTCCTCAGCAGCCCTCTCTCGTCCGAGCTCCAACATATTCCTCCTCTTGCCTAGGACAGAGGGGACCTGGCCTTGCGATAGCAGGCCTGGATTGAACTCCTTGACACGCTTTGAAGTGGACTTGAATCTCTTGTGGGACGACATGGGCTGGCTGCGAGGAGACGCGTACAAGGCGCGATCGACGGCCGCAATCAACGCGTTGGTCGCGTGGCACGTGCTTCGTGGGGACTCGACATGCCTGCCACTGCCAGTGTCCTACCTGGACGGTGCTAGACCTGCAGCTCTTGGGTGAGCACTCATACGGATTGCCACCTTGTAGGCTCTGAGACAACCTATGTATTACTAATGAAATATAACATTATGCCTAATTCTGCTCCTCCAGGCCCGCTGTAAGTAGCGCCAACGAGTCCGCGTCGCTAATACGATTCCAGCAATATGTATATGTATATGGTAGGGGGAGGGGAAGGGTGGGAACTCGCCGTCGTCATCGGGGACAGCGAGCTCGACGTCAGGGACGACGAGCGGGCGTTGCCGGCGGCAGCGGACGACCGGAGATCGGGATGGGACGCCGTGCCGGGGTGCCGAGCGGGGCGGGAGACGGGTGACAGATCTGAGGGATCTCATCAGCCGAAGCTTCCCGATTGGGAGCGCCCCAGCGAGGACCGCGGCGCGGCACTGCAAACAAGCTAAACGAGGCTAGTTAGCTTGGAGACACCCCCCCGCATCTGCTAGCTTACTAGCTTCGGTTATAGGTACTACTAGGTGTCTTCTTTTTGCTTTGTTCCGGCGATGCGTCTTTGCCAGAATAAAGCGAGCTAGTGGAGCTCCCAGTACTCTCTTAGCGACATGAACTTCTTTACGGCTTGAGCCATGAACTCCTTCAGCTAGAACTTCGTATTTTCTCCCTTCGAAGTATACCCTGGTCCCAGCGTCCAAACTTCGCTCCACCGTTAACTCGTACGCTTGGTGAAAGTCTTCTCCCAAGAGGATAGGCACGGACATATTAGATACTACATAGGCTTCCACCTCCAATTGAAGTTCTCTCCCGTCGACGGTACGAACGTAAATGGGGAGCATGACGTATCCATGTAAAGATGCTTCCTTAGCCGTTAATTGCACAAGTTTTAACTTCAATCCTTGTCTTAGAGCAGGCGGATTAACCAATTGATCGTATGTAGCCTTAGAGAGAAGCGAGATGTCCGCGCAGGAGTCCAACCGTAAATCGCATATAGGCCCGGTCGGAGCCATGATTTGGCCTCTCATGGACACTACGGACACTCCCACAGCTGACATTCCTGGAATAGAGGTGCGTTTCCTCTTCAATTTAATGGTCTCCAGCTCCGGAGTCTCCGCCTGCAACGCTTCAACCTCTTCCATCAGACCCCCGTCTCTGGGACTGGATCCTCCGTTCTGTCGTAGCTGAACATAATACTCGTCTTCGATCTCTTCCACTGAAGGAGAAGGCCTCCGCACAACATTCTCGAGGCTTCCTCGAGCGTGTGCCGTCAGCACTTCTCTCCTCGTCGGAGCTTCTTGTTCGTCCTCGTTACCTCGTTTACTAGAGTCACTTCCTCTAGTCTCGTGTTCGGCTTCCGAACACGCACGCTCACGAGCAACGATATAGGCGGAAGAAATCGCTTCCATTAGGTAAGACTCATACAAAGTATTATACATGAGCTCATCCTCGGGGGTCCTATCCGTTTCTAACCCTGCACTCAACAAGTTGACCTCTCTCTTTTTCGCGTAAGTCGGCCAATGAGGACACTCTTTATCCCAATGGTGCTTACTTCCGCACAGCTTGCACGGCGAGGGAGGTGGCTTTATCAGAGACTTTGTCCCGTCAGCCTTGGGAAACGGATAACCTCCTTTCGGAGGAGCTCTCTGCCGCTTGACTAGCGTGGCGAAGACCTGCGCGGTTACCGCAGGGTCAACTTCGTCCGGAGCGTTAAGATTTTCCTCATCGTCTTCATTTATTATCGGAAAATCGACTTCTTCGGCTTCCTCTCCGTTGCCCGACGCGAGATGTACAGAAGCTTGCCCTCTATTGGGGCGGCTGCGAAATGTTCTGGGGCGAAATGGTCTGGCGTTTTCCTCACGAATAGCTTGCCGAATCAGCTGCGGTATCTCATCTTTAGACACTAGGTCACTAGTACTGCGGGAGGCGGCGATTAGAGCGAGAGCATTGTCTTGGGCTCGCTGCGTAAGATCATCTGTACTCTGCGGCAATGGAACGTTGAGCGTAGTCATCCAACTAGAGGGTACGTTGCGAATAACGATTTGAGCTTCTTCGGGACCTCCCAAGTCCGTGTTCAAAAGAGCTCGCGCGTACATGATACGGCGTTGAAGGTAGTCTTCTGGCATTTCCCGTTCGTGGCCCTTTTGCCGGAAGAACATTTCCGTAAATTCCATGTTTCGCTCTAGCTGCCACTGTCGGCCCAAGAATACGGACTTGAGTCCATTGAGCCAATTCAGATGATTGGTCATCATATAGGCCTTCATGCGCCTAGACACCTGAATCCACCACTTCTTCACCCGCGAATTGTCGGTCAATTGGGTCCATAGCCAACGTCCCATAGCCGCGGGCAAGGAGTCATTCATCATAGCGAGTTCTTGGACGTCTGCGAAGTACGCTATAGCCGTGAGCTTATTTCCGTCCCAGCTCGGCAAATGATCAGGTCGTAATTCCTCCTTCAGTCGTGGACCCATATTTGGATTGCCTTGCGGGAATCCATACCATTGCCAGGGTAAACCCCAACCAGGAGGCGGTCCTCCACCTCCGCCGGGTGGTCCTCCACCTCCGCCGGGCGGTCCTCCACCTCCTGGCGGTCCGTAAGGTCCACCCGGAGGCATTCCTCCGGGCATTCCTGGGTATCCCCCAGGCGGACCTCCACCTCCCGGTGGTCCATAATATCCTCCTCCTCCTCCAGGCATCCCAGGAAACCCGCCGGGCGGCCCTCCGCCCGGAAATCCTGGTGGTCCACCTGAAGGTCCATTTCCCGATCCTCCTCCTCCAAAGGGAGGCCAATTCGGAGGTCCTCCTCCGGGTGCGCCTCCGCTCGGTTGTCCCGCTGAGGGATTATAACCCGGAAGATTTCTCGAAGGTTCTTCGGGAAGAGGATCAGGTTTCGAAGGAGGGTTATTTACACCTAAATCCCGCCGAGAGGTAAAGGGGAAACTACTGCCCCACGGTGGAGTGTGATTCCGTCCGTCAGAATGTATGGGCGAGTTACGGGGCCATTCTCCTTTGATTAGAGGAAGAGAAGTTGAAGGGCCAGGATGGGAGTGCTCTCCGTTGTCTTTAGCGAGTCGTTTATCCCAGGGCACTCGCTCATCGAAATTGACCGTACGTTCGGCTCGCGTGACATGGTCAGCGGGGTCAACTCTTGTCGTCCCTCGTAGGTGCAGCGGAGTCTGACGATCCAGATTTGCTATGTGTTGAGTTTCTACTCCCATGGCCGCTAAGGAGAACGCGGGTTGCGCGGAATGTTTAGAGTATAAGTTCCTTCTATATGGCATGGCCGAAATGTTCCCGTTGTCCGCGTATCCCTCAGGAGCGAGGTATGTAGCCACTTCTCTAGAGGAAGTCCCTGTCTCCAGAGTCGTGTGCGCGTGTGTTTCTTCTGCGACGTTCCGGACCCCAGTAGGGAGAGGATCCGATCCTGGGATGTCTCCAGGAAGTCCTAGCCCTTGCGTAACATCGCTTTGAGCGATGATTGGCTGAGCGACCGTGCGCAGCGGGGTGTACGGTAAGACTTGCGACACATACGAAGACGATGGTTTGTTGACTTGCTCAAAGAATTCTCCGGCTTTGCGAAACGGAGGGTGTTCTGCTCCTTGAAGATATAAGGGTGCAGGTAGAGAAGAGCGAGGTCTTCCGGCAGCTCCTACAGCGAAACTTTCGTATCTAGTAGGTTCTTCCTCCATCGTATCCTCCGTCATTCTTCCTTTTCCTTTACCCTTATTTCCCTGATCTGAGGCTTCCTCAGACACGCCTCGTACACGAGGTGGGGTCGTAAGAGTAACTTGACGAGGAGAAGGAGCCAGAGTTCTAGGAGGTGGCTCGGATTCCGCGGCTATGACTTCGTCGAGAAAATTGTCCGGAAGAGGCCATAATTCATGAGGTAAGGCCTGCGCATTCGTCTGTAGCAGTTCCAGGATGAACTGGTCTATGCGTCCACGCAGAGCCGGCCGTTGCAAGTATTCCTTAAGAGCGTTGAGAGTATTGCTCCCGTCGATCCGTTTCGTTTCTGACCGAGAGGTGGTCGCCGGGGAAGCGATCCTGACTGAACCCACGATTTCCTCACGCGCCTTTTCTATGTGTCGAACCGCCAGAGAAAGTCGTTGAGCGAGAATTTCCCAAGCTAAGTCGAGTTCGTTCAATGTACGGGTCCCCCGTAGAGCGACTATGAGATGATTGTCGTAATCAATAACGTAGCTAGGTCTGGGGGGATCCAGTAACGCATAGAGTTGGGCGAGTAAGTCCTGTAGATCCGATATTACACCAATAGCCGGCCACAGTGCGTTAGACTTCAGAGAATATTGCTCGGACCCTACGGGCAACAAGGGTCCGTCTCTCAAGATGTATTTATTCGACAGTGGGGCTCCAATCAAGGCTTCGACGCGTGATTCTAGCGACGGTTCGTAGTCATCGGGAGGCGTCCTGAATCTAGCGTAGATACCTTCTGCGATCTCAGCTCGAGAAGCACTGTCCAAGTCGGCATCTTCAGCGTGCGGCGCAGGCGGGGGTCGAGACTGAGGTTTCACCTCTCCTGTTCGTCTAGGAGTGAAAGAGTAATCCAAAGTCGCAGCTCTGGACGGAGTCTGCATGTAACTTTGGTCTGGCAGCGGCATGCTGCCCTTGAAAATTGATTCCACTGAACCGGTCTTCGTGTCCTACGGATTCCGGATATGTCCACCTTTGAGACGCCTCTGTTGAGAGAGTCTCGAGATTCGGAGGTAGGACGAGGGAGAGACGGGTTCGAGGAGGAACCAAAGGTGTGCAGTCCTGTCGGTACGAGGCTTCCTCGTGTTGACAGACTTCCTTCGAGCACGGAAGGATGGAGGGCGAGAAGATCTCGCGTCACGCTCGTAGGCGTGGAGCCCAAGCGGGAGCCCAGTCGGTAGGAGGCTTCCTCCTGGTGACGGGCTCGAGAGAGAGAAGGGCGAAGCGCTGACGGCCCAAGTACGTTGCGCGAGTGTGGTTCTGTGGGCGCGCTCTAGCGCTCACGAAGCCGCGGGCGCGCGTGACTTGTCGCGTCGTCGCATCGTCGATCTTGAGAGTCGTCTAGCGACTTCTTGTTCTTCAGAGGAGAGACGAAGGGAAAAGAGAAAGACGAGACGACGAAAAAGAGAAAAGAAAAGACACGTTGTATATATGAATGATCGATGTCAGTGCTAATCGAGTTTAAATACATACAAGCTAATTCAAAGTCCGATCTATCTAATCTACTGACTACCGATCTACTGTCCTCTTGCGCTGATACTACCGTTCTCGCCTACGCATCCTTGACATCCGTCACACTAAAGGGGATATTGTAATGTGTGTGAGCAAGTGAAAGAGACAAGTGAGGGGCAGTGCAAGCGCATGGGGAATGGTCAGTGCTGTCAAGAAGTGTGGAAGAGGTGTCCTACAATGTGGAACAAGACAATATGAACGGAATAGAAGACAATGGAGATGTGGCGAGCAATAGAATGCACTCTGATATAGGAGGGAGTTGTAGGCAACTGCTGCGATGTTGTGACACTGCAATTTTTCAGAGGAATGCACTGGAATGGTGTGTGCAATGGTTGGAGTGGTGGAGCAATAATTAGAGCACTGGCACAATCACAGAACAATTGGGATCAGAGAAATGCAGCATGAGCTCGAGAGCTGAGCTGTACTATGGTTGGAGGATAGGCGTGACTGTGGAGGTACTTGGCAGTCACAGAGTTATCGGAGTAGTGTGGCGCACATGTTCTAACAACAATCTCGATGATAAAATGTCATATGAAATCCTGCCAAGATGTGACAGCAGTCTGTGCTCAAGGTCATGTGGTCGCAGTCAAAACAATGTGCGAGTGGTTGGATGACTGTGTGTGGGGCATGCAACTGAGTCGATGGTCTGAGTGTGGTGTCCAAGGTATGATTCCTATTGCGTGAATGCCCTGCGAGACTCCAACGGTCACAACTCTGGCTCCAATCTTGCGAGCATTGAGAGACTAATTGGGTGGTTGGAGCTTGTCTGCGCAACTTTCTGACCTCCGGAATTGCGTGACTGTCGGCTTGTCAAAAGTGTGAACATTGGAAAACGATTGCCTCGCAGCGAGGTGACAAGCCTCGTCCCGCGCGCTGAGAGGAATTCTAAACTATCTTTTTGCAGTTTCAACCAAGTCCTTGGTCACATTACCTAGGCCTTCCCGTGCCACAATTAGAACACTCTGCCGACTCCCATGCTACTCGCACTAAGCACCCGACCGCATGCCCAGTCGCCATACGCTAGCCAGCACAACATTTCCCATGCCTGTCACGGCGCATCAGATTTGCATTAGACTTGCACAGCCTGGTCGCACAACAGCCACGCCCGGCGCTACACAGTGCTGGTGCTCCCACACCATCCGAGTACTGCCCCAGTTGCCCATTGTCTGCACCACTGTCCCGACCGCTCCAACACCCTCTGACTCAGCGCTCCCGACATGCCCGCTCCCCTCCAACACATCCTAGCATCTATCGACACATGCTACCATCTCATATTCATGAGCGCCTTGCGATTGACTCGCAACCCAGCCACTCCACATGTTGGAAGCATTGCCTCCCGAACATTCACAATCGGAAGACGCAGCCTTGTGTCACCATTATCGGACCACCGCTATCATGCTCAATATGGCACGCCTTGTCTGTTCCCATGCTCCCAGGGGCTGTTTCCCACAGTCAACAACAGAGCGGATCATTTCCCGTGCTGTTTCCGTTGTCCTTTGACAGTGCAGATCACTCGCTCGACATCGTCCCCTGCCTCGTTCCTCGTTGTCTGAATGTCGCATGACTCCCCCGCATTGTCCATTGTCCGTACCATTTGATATGATGCTGCTATCTTTCCCTTTGTCTTTCTGATGTCTCTGTACTTACTTGATTGGACACGCACTGTATTTGTCACAACATATAAATAGTTGTCGGATACCCTCATCGCTCCCAGCACATTTCACTTGTGCACTCTTGTCGCCTTCGTATCATATTAGCGGTCAACACCGGTTGACTGCTCTGGCGCCTTAGCCTCAGCCATCGTCTTAGCCTTTGTTCTCGCTTCCTGTCTCATCGCTCCCATCTTGTTCCATCCTTGTTGCCTTTGCCCGAGTCATTGATTGCAGTCGCGTTGCAGTCTTCCGGCGTCGCTCGTCTTGTCACTGTCGCGCCCTCAATCGGAACGCCATAGGTTTGATCGGAGATGGTCGTTGCTTACTCCGGGACTCCTGACGCTCGCTCGCACACACATCAACACCTCGGTAGCGCTCTAGGGATCTGGTCGACTCTGCTGTTTACTGCCCTACCTGGTGGTGTCCATCAGCGGAACGAGGAATATCATCAGCGTGAATGCACTTGGTAGATCTTGGTCTACACACAGGGAAATATGCACTGGCTAATACATCACAAGTCCTGCAGACTCCAGTACCCTAACCATTGTGTGTGCATTTATTGTAGCTTTCTGACAATATATAATATGTGTATATTGTATCAGGGAAAAGGCAAGAATTTGATAAAAAGAGCAAAGTGTATTGTAGGGTAAGAGGGGATAGAAGGTTGATACAGACTATCCACAGCTGTTCAATGAGTATAGCCTTCTAGTCTAGTGGTTACTGCTCTTAGACTATGTTATGTAACTCATAAACTGCATGCTGTGAGTTCAATTCCCTCTATGTGTGCATTTTTAATAGTAAAAATATTAGGCCCGGGTATTGTAATAGCCGGAGTAGAGAAAAATGACGTAGCAAACCGGATCAATTGGTAGAATGCCCTCTAAAACTACGTCATCTTTCTCTGCATCAACCGTGGGAACTTTCTACCAAAAATGGAAACTCTAAGGCCTCTTTTTCTGATCACAGAACAATTTGAATCATGAGCATATCAGTGTTAGTTAGCTTGCAAAACGCAAAATACTCGCAGACACGAGTGTCTTTTGGAGCGAGGATGTGGAAAAGCATTGGGCGGAAGCTGCTTAGCTAAGAATTACTGAATTTGGCAGGTGGAACGACGCGACTTGACCGTGTGAGACCATTTCCTAAAGCGACTTTCCTGACGGGCACTTTTTGGCCTGACTGGTTGGAGAAAAAAACGATTAAGAGTAAATCGTAACTGTTGTCATCGCCGTCGTATTCGTTATCGCCGTCGTCGTAAGCCCAACACCCGGTTGGCAGAAGTCATCGTCATCGTCATCGCCGTTGTCGTAAGTCCAACACCCGGTTGGCTGAAGCCAGGACAGGAATCCAGTCGCTGCTTGTCGTTGTTGCATTCGTCTAGCTCAGCTTGTTGAATTCCACTCGCTCTCATCTTGTTCCATCGTTGCCGGTTCGACCATCACATTCACACTCGCTGATTGACTCAGCCCTACTTTCTAGGTTTGCCAGGTAGACCGACAGGTTTACCTTGTTATTTCATCGGAGTTTCGTTGTGATAGGCTGCGCAGTTGCGGACATTACATCCCTGCTACAAGGACAACTAGCTAATCCCACGAACAACAGAGAAGGCCTCGAGAAGTTAGAAAATCCAGGTCCCTCTGACTAGAGAGTTTGTATCAAAACACACTCTCGCACGACAGCGCGTCGACGATATCATCGCCGATTGCGCCAAGGGCAAAATCTGGGGGAAGCTTGACATGACCAACGCTTTCTTCCAGACCCGCGTGCATCCGAACGACATACACCTTACGGCTGTGACGGCGCTGTTTGGTCTCTACAAGTGGACGGTCATGGGCGCAACGCCCCAGGCACCCATCAACGGCGCATGACCTCCGCTCTCCGACAGTACATCGGTGCCATCTGCCATGTCTACCTCGACGACATCATTATCTGGTCTCAGTAGATCAAGGAGCATGTCCGGAACTTCAACACTATCTTGTTGGCCCTTCGCGACGCGCATCTGTACTGCTCGCTGAAGAAGACAGAACTGTTCTGTGATCACGTTCACTTCCTGGGCCAGGGGCGCGGTGGTGTAGTGGGCATCACCGCAGCCTGGGGGGAGTTGCTCGGGGTAATTCCCGCACAGCGAGGGCCCTCTGTCGGTTCGATCCCCTGCCCCCACACCCACGGAGACACAATTTAGACACTCCGTGGGACTTCTCCCACTGGGAATCCGGGTCGCCTGCAGGGCGTTATTCGAAACCGGAAATCCTTAACCACACTTATCATATTCATTTCCTTGTTAATAACCTGGTTACCTGCTTTCGGTGCACACTCTCCCAGCGTTTCGTACTAATTTCCTTACCTGGTGTAGCCAGGCCTGCACCAATCACAGTGCGGAACTGGACGCAGTTCCCACACCCGGTTGGGTCCCGGGGTGACACAGCCAGGGGAGCGTAACCAGGAGAAGTGGGAGGTTAGGGTCTCGCACTGCGTTGAGGCGCTGCCCGATGTCAGCCCGGGCCAGGGTTAGCGGGGGGACTGACTTTGGGAAGACGGTGGTGCGGGAACAGATGGCGGAGTTTATGGAAGCCGGCAGGTCCGGGGGATGTCTCGGTAACAAGCGGATGTGCTTCGTAGGTACCCTTACATTACTTACCTATCAGACACAAACCCTCGCCTAAGGTCCTAGGCGAACCACTCAAGTTGTCAGACAGATCAGAATTACGATACATACAGTACAATAAGAACTTGATTAGCCACAGTCCTGACATAGGGTTAGCCCCAACTGGACTATAAATTGGAACAAAAAAAAAAAAAAAAAAAAAAAAAACTTCCTGGGCCACAAGATCTCCCGGCAGGGATCAAAGCGGACCCAACAAAGGTTGATCGTGTCCTGGACTGGCCAGTTCCGCGCAACGCTACCGAGGTCCGCGCCTTTCTGGGGTTGGTGCGCTATATTGCAAATTTCCTCCCCCAGTTGGCCGAGCAGACCCGTGTACTAACGCTGATGGGCGTCCAACTGGTAGTGAGGTGGATATATATTGATGTCCAATCCTCAGAGCGCAGTAATGAACGTATCGAGTTGAGGGAGTGCAGTCAGGGTCCCGAGACTACGCACGGCAAATCCTGCTCGGAGTACGAGTGGGACACAGTGACTAGGACTTGGATCGGTGTGCGCGAGAGGCTGGGGGAGAGGACGATAGTGCGAGAGCTAGACACGGCACGGATCACCGAAATGATACAGTGCTGGAGACGCGACGAGCGAGCTCCCAAGAATGTGTCGCGGAAGCTAGGAATGTCGGAGGGGACGCGAGGACTATTTCGAGAGTCGAAGGGGATTTACGCAGCGGTGGCAATGGTCGAGGGAATATATCGAGGGAGAGCGGGACGGAGTACGAGGCGGTGACGAAGGAACAGAGGGGCGTATATAGGCCTGATCTCTGTGTTGAAGGTGCGGGGTGTCGAGGGGGAGAGTAGCGAGGCGTAGGGAGATTTCGAAGGGCAAGAGGAGATTTGTCGAGGGTCGCGGTATTGGTATTCGTATTGATATTGTGGTGTGGTATTGGTGTCGAAGTTTCGTGCGTCTAAGAGCTAGAGCGACGGGTTGTGGTGAAGTCAGACCACTTCAGGCGCTCTTTCGAGATCCTGAGTACGAGGGGGAATAGTAACTTGTTATTTCGTCTCCCTAGCGACTCAGAACTATTTGTACGACAAGCGAGTCGGAAATCCGTATCGTACGGACGTGACATAGTGAAGACAAATACGATCCAAAACGCGGGAGACGTGGGTCAGATATCACGAGGTGTACAACGTGGACGCGGGGGAGTGAGTATACGAGGGATGTGGCAAGAGAGGATCGTTGAATTACGGACGGTTTAGGTTTAGTTCCGACTTACGATCGCCGCTAGGGGGCGAAGTGCGTTTGACGCGCTAGCGCTTATATCGTAAGGCACTGGTGGGGTATCGTAAAGTCGAGCGGGGTATCCGATGTATTCCGAGTGTAAATTGAAAGGAGGGACGTACGACGGGCGGTCTTGGCTCGTTGTGTAACGCTCCTGCCTATCTTGGACGGCCGTGGATTAACTTAGACGGGACTATATCGTGGATCGAGATGTGGGGAATATCGAGGAATCGGGGGACGCAGAAGGGAAGTATGATTGACAGCGGCGCATCACGGCGGGGAAGGATTGTGGCGTGTGGCTCCGAGTCAGATAGCCGCTGGGTGACTGTTGTGCGGGGCCGTAGGATTGTGGCGTGTGGCTCGGGGCGCTTGGTGGGGCGTGTAGGCTATTTCGAGTGCGTTTGGGGCGCTTTCAATAGACGCTGCGGGGTGGTAGTGAAACCTGATGGTGCGGACCGAGGCCGGCAGGCCAAGGTCACGTGATTTCGGAAGATGCCGAAAATGCCAAAATTCGGGTGTTTCTCTGCTAGACGGCTGGGCAGGCGTATCACCCCCTCCTTATTGAAATACTGACCGTCCTCGGTCAGCATGTAGAGGGAGTGACGCCTCGAAAGGAATACGCGGGCGGGAGGGAATACGAAAGTCGTCGGCGCCAGGTTGTACATGATGGCATACTGGACCGCCTCCGACCATGCCGAGCTTCGGCAACGAAGGAAGATGTGCGTGGCGTATTACGAAAAGGGATTGGCGCGTGTTGGCCTCGTGTTCTGGGTGTCGATGCGAGATGTGCGATGTGGTCGCGTGTCAGGTCCATAAGATACTTGCGTCGAGGGCTTCTTTTCTTTTTCGAAGGATGTGTTGCGGCGGAGGAATTGTTGAAGCGTTGGATATTTTTGTCGCAAGTCTCAAAGACTTTTCCGAAAGTGTGGGAGCCAATAGCGGGGTTTGCCGGAGGCGAAGGAAGTTGTGTCGGAATGTGGTAAGCCTAGGTCGGCAAATGTCGTGGGAGTGCAAGTGTTGCACGGGGGACTCGAAATGCTTGAAACGAAATGATGACGTCATGATTGAGTTTGACATGAGGCGGTGGTCTGGGGCCGTTGGAAATAGGATCGAAAAGGCGACGATGGTTTCCTGAAGTCGAAGAGGGCGGGGAAGCTGCGTGGAAAGCGGGGATGTTGCGTGGGATTTCGAGTTGAAACGAATTGCGACGAAGTCGTGGCCTGTGGTGTGTGCGCGGGAGTAGTCGAAATAGAAAGGGACGTGCGGCCGAGCGGAAAGGCATAAAAGGAGGCGGAATGCGATATTCTGGTCCGCATTCCCTCTTGTTGTCCTTGTTCCCTGGCGCTCACTGCACATGTCCAACCTTCCTGTTCCTATTGCACCCTGCTTGGCCGTCATCCGCAAGCGTCTCAACGAGTTCGATCCTGCGGCCAACTCAGCCGACAAGTTGAACTGGTGCCTGCGTGTCGCCCAAGCGTTGGTAAGTGCTTCTTTTGATCGTTCGTCTTCTTTGATGATTGATGCTTCTTGATCGACAGGCCCAGACGCATAAGTTCCCGGACGGCGCTACACGAACTCAAGAGTTCGTCCAGGAGTTCAAGGAGATCGCCTGGCAACACGGAGAAGAGACTTGGAAGGCCAAGTCCTTCGGATATATTACTGTCGTGCCCGAAATGGACCAGGTATGTCTTCGTTGTCGTGCTGCTTGACTGGCGTTCCTAACGCTGTTGTAGGACAATTTCGATGCCTCGGTAGACGCGTTCTTTGCTGCTGCGGGGGATCCTGTCGACGCGGCTGCGTCTCCGGTGGCGGGACCTAGCGTGGTCGCGCCTATGGAGGACGCTTTCTTGCTGCCGCCGGTCGAGACTCTGCCGGAGATCGTGTCGGAGGTCGGAGACAAGGGTGAGGACGAGCTCTCGGAGGCCGTCGAGTCGTCGCCGCCGCCTCGTCCGATTTCAAAGGGCAAGGGTAAGGCTAGGCTCCGTCCTGAGAGTCGTGAATCGTCTCCGCCGCCCCTCGCTATTTCGAAAGGCAAGGGCAAGGCGAAGGCGGCTGCCAAGCCTCCGACTCTCGTCGAGAAGCTGCAGAAGCTGACCGACGCGGAGTGGCGGTACATCCAAGGCAAGCAGGCGGACGAGCTCCTCGAGGATTTGAACAACGGGCTCTCGGCTTGGTTCGATACGAAGGGGACATGGTATCCGGCGGTGAGTCGTTATTTCGATGGGGAGCGGAAGCCTTGAGCGCTGATTTCGAGCTGGGTATAGGTTTGCGACGCGTGTCGCGTCTCGGACGCGCGGGCGGAACTTTGTTCGCCGTCGCGGACCCTCGACAAGCCGCGTATTTCGGTGGATTGTCCGCGGTGCCGGAAGGACAAGCAGCCGTGCAAGTGGCAGGGCCGGAACACAACGAGTAAGTCCTTCTTCTTGATCTGCGTGGGTTGCGATATTGAATGCGTCGGTTGGAATAGATAATAAGGGTCGTGGTGCCGATTTCGACAAGAAATCGACCGTCATCGCGGAGTTCCTGCCTGAGATTGAAGCGCGTCGGGCCGCGGAGGAGGAGGTCATCGCTCCGCCACCTGCTAAAAAGGTGAAGGCGATGATGTCCGTGGTGATTCGTTCGAAGCCTCCTGGGGCGGGCAAAAGGAAAGGTACGTGGCGTAGTCGTGAGGGAATGTGTATTTCGGTATTGACGTTGATTTCTTCTTAGGTCGCGCTGAGCCGGAGCGCTCGGCAAGTGGGCCGTCGCGCCAGGCTCCTGTTCCCGAGGTAGTGTTGACCGTGGAACCCGATATTCAAATGGTCGAAATTGTGGAGGACTCGGGGCCGCTCTCGCAGACGCAGGCGACAATCCAGGGTGGGCATACGCCGCTCTTCTTGTCCGAGCCGCGCTCAACTCCTCCGGTCTTGGTTCTAGAACACCGCGCCGCCAGTTCGGACGATATCGAAATCGTGGCGGACATCGCGGGGCCCTCTACTCTGGGGCGCGAGGTCTCTCCGGCTCTCGCTAGCTTGAAGAGCGAGGACTTGATTCCGCGGGAGCCGGTGGCAGTCGCGGCCGCGCCTGTGGCCAATGTTGCGCCGCAGGTGCCGAACGTCAACGACCACCTTCTCGTTCCGGCCGGTATGTGCTCTTCTTCCTCCTCCATCGATGGTATTAATTCTGTACTCCTTCTTGATAGCAGATCAAGCGCGTGCCGTCCGGGCGCACGCCAGGGTGGTGCAGTGGTACGTCGACAACGGTGTTCCGGCTGGCAGGTTGGTTCCAGGTGTGCATCCGTCGGTCTTCTGCATTCCCGACGCGCAGAACATGATCTTCGAGCAATACGAATCGATCAACGGTGTTCCTGAGGACGCGGGCCTCCCGGACGCCATCAGGCAAACCGTCCGCGAGAAGCGATCGGAAATCCACGCCGCCATGACTCGGGCGTACGCGAGCACGCTGACGATGGAGTTGGCCTGGTTCGCGCAACTGGCCATCTTGAATTACCCGGAGTGGTATTTCCAGGCGGGCGATTGGCGGTCGAGGTTTCCGGAGGGTTTCGATGAAGACGGGAATCGTATTTGACGAGGAGAGGGAGGGGGAAGTGATCGTGTGGCAACGTTGAGATTTTGTACAATAGCCATTTCTTGAATGCCTCGAAATACACGTAGAGGTTATATAACCGCTTGAGCTAAGTTGCGCGTTATGTGTCATTATTTCGGAACGACGGTTGAGGAATTTGAGGTCTAAACTCCTAAGTCGAAATTCGAATTCTTTTGTTTAAGTCTCAGTATTCCTTCATTGACTTAGGGCTTTTATCTTGAGTAGTCCTGCGCTTCAGCGATGTACGCGAGCGACTTGCTATCGTAAGGGGGATATTCAGTATCAGCTGGGGAGGATAGGAAGTGGTACTAGTTCTGGATGGTGTCCGTAATCCGTAATTAATCGTCATCTACTTGGTCGTCGTCGTCTTGGGTGTCTAAGGCGGTAGGCTCTTCTTCATCGTCATTTCCAGCGGTCTCCGAGGTTTCTAGCTCGCGGAGGCGGTGTGTGTCGATGTTGACTTGGGATAAGTCGATGGGAATAGGTTCACGGCGTGCGAAATACGGAATGACTCGGAATGCGGCAATGGGTCGGTCTAGCACGGAACCGTCGAGTTCTGCGAGGATGTAGGCTCCACCACGGTTGCGGGAAATCACTACAAGTGGTCCGAGGTAGCGGGGACGCATCTTGCGGTTGAGGGATTTCTCTATCGCGGTATGCCGCATGAGCACTAGGATTCCGCGTTTGAAGTCGTAATTCTTGATTGTATGTGCGTGTTCTATTTCAAAGCGTTGAGCGTTGGCGAGGTGAGTGGCGTAGACGTTGGATCGTAGGCGGGAGAGCTGCTCGAATCTTTTCTGGAGTGCGACGGCGCGTCGGACAATTAAGTCCGTCGTGGAGAGAATGGAGGTGGGCGGCGGCTGGAGATACGTGGCTTCCGAAATATCGAGTGGAATGAGCGGGTGGCATCCGGTGACTGCAAAGTAAGGCGAGCATCCCATACGCTTGCGCGTAGTGATGCGGTCGGACCAGAATACGGAATAAGCATGGCGTGCCCATTGAGTCTGGTCTCCGTCCGCTGCTTTGACGAGTGCTTGCCGTACGTCGTAATGCGAGCGTTCCACGATGCCGTTGGCGCGTGAGTTGTAGCCGCTGATTCGAATGTGACGGATGTGATATTTCTTCTCTAGCTGGACCAGCGCTTTGACGAAAGGTCCACCGTTGTCCGTGACTATTTCGCATAGTGAGTTCCATCGGCTGAGGATATTCTCATACACAAAATCGGTGATTTGTGCAGAGTTCTCCTTCTTGAGTAGTCGAAATTCGGGCCAGGCCGTAAGAGAGCAACGGCCTTGGACAATGTAGCGGTAGCCATTTGACGCGGGCATAAACATAGTGTCGACATAGACTTTGGCGAATAATGAGGCGGGCATTGCGACGGTGGGCGGCATTAAGATCTGTAGCTTTTGGCGATGTTGGCAGACGATGCATGTCCGGACATACCACATTGCGTCGGCTTCATAGGAGGGCCACCAGAAGTGTTCCCCGATGAGAGAGCGGGTAGCGAATACTCCACGGTGGCCGACTTTGTCATGACAGTCGGTGAGGATAGCAATGCGGCGATTGGGATGGGGAATGAGTTTGTGTGCACCGTCTCCAGATCTTCTCCAGAGTCGATTTCCGTCGAGAAAGAAGCGTGTGGCGTAGCGGACGAAGGTGCCAAAGGCGGTGTCGGAAATATTGCTGGGGCAAGTGGGGTTGTCTAACCACTGCTGCACTTCAAGGAGGCGGCGATCTGCTTTTTGCGCTCCTTCCGTGCGTGGTACTTCGCTGTACTCGAGCCCTGGCTCCTCCTCCTTATTGAAATCTTGACCGTCCTCGGTCAAGGCGAAAACTGCGAGGCTTGTGGGGGAGGAAATGGGAGAGTGCGGGACTGGTTCTGGATCATTCGGGGTGACAGTGGCAACTAGAAATCCGTATAAGTTGTCGAGCCAGTCGTCGAAATCGCCGTCAAGTGGTTCTTCAGGATCGCCGGGTTGTCGGACACGTCTAGAAAGTCCGTCGGGGCCGTGAAAAATTCCGGGGACGTGGCGCAGCAGGAATTTGAAGGCTAGAATCGCTATAATCCAGCGATTGATGCTTGCTGTGGGCACTAGGTCCGGATTCTTCAGCATACCGCTGATGGAAGATGCGTCGACCTCGACGATGAGATTTCGAAGTCCAATAAGGTATACTCTGAGCGCACGGAGGGCTCGGAATAAGCCGTAGATTTCTAGCTTGGGTTGGGAGAACCGACGTTCCCTGTCGTTGAGCGAAATTGATCCGAAACGTGAATAGTGGCGGCGTTTGGCGTTGTCAAGATCCTGTTGGGTGAGGATATATCCAACAGCAATATAGGAAGTGTCGACGGCGAGGATAACTGGAGCAGGGGATTGGTAGTCGATGGCCTTCAGTGCTCCGGAATGCACTAGAGCGTCTTTGAGGTATTCTTGAGCCTCAAGTTGGTCTGGGCCATACTCGAATTCGACGCCTTTGCGAGTGAGCTTTGTGAGAGGCCATGCGTGCTTGGCGAAATCCTTGATGAATATGCGGCAGACTCCGACAGTCCCTAGAAATGCGCGGATGTCCGACAGATCCTTACACGGACCCCAGTTGGTGATTGCTGAGATGGTGGTAGGATCTGCTTTGCGACCTTCGGGTGTGCAAAGGTGGCGGAGGACGGTGAATTCGTGCGAGATGAGGATGGACTTGGTGCCGGAGAATGTACCGCCAGAATAACGCATGCGCTGCAGGATACGGTTGACGTTTTGGAAATGTTCCCAGACGAAGCGCCGTATGTCGGAATTCTCTGGGATCATTTCGTAGGTGCCGTCGGGATTTCTATAGTCGGAAGCTGGGCCTTTTATAGGCACGTCGTCGATGAAGGGGATGGTGTAGTCCGGGATTTCGTCTTGAAGAATGAATGTGACGTCGTCGTGAAAGATAGGAACGGAATTCGTCCAACCCATTGGTAGCGTGACGAGTCGGTGCGCGCCGTATGGGGTTTGGAAGGTGGTGAAGTCGCGGGATCGCTCGTCAATAACGTGCTCGTCATAACCGACGTAAAGGTCCAGAATACCGCCGCAAGCACGTCCGCCAAATTGTTCAGCGAGGTGTTCTTGAATGGGCGGGACTCCTGAGTGTGCGACCGTGACGGCGTTGAGCGGTTCGAGGGAGTGGACGATCCTGAGCTTCCCGTCCTTCTTCGCAACGCAAAACCATTTCGAACGGTACGAGGAGTTGGAGGGTTCATAGACACCGGCGGCAATCTTCTTCCTAATAATTCCGCAGACTTCATTGTGGATTCCAGGGGGAATAGGGATATTCCGCTCTACCCACGGGACGTGGGAGACGACTGGAATCTTGATGGGAGGGAAGTATTCTTCTTTGAAGCTGCCGCGCTCGGTGTCGTCCCAAGCAAACACTTCATTCTGTTTCGAAATGATGTCGTGAAGGAGGTCGCGCTCTGTGGGAGTGAGGAATTCGAAATTTGGCGAGTTATCCATGGTGTCGTGGCGTTCCTGTGTGTATCGACCCGTCGGTGTGAATGCGGGAGGGTGGGTGGCAAGAGAGGGCATTGATTCTAGCGGGTCTCCAAGAATATTGCGCTCGATCCTGAATCCGTCAGGGAGCGTTCCGAGAACTGGGCGCACTTTGAGTGCAACTGGCTTGTACTTCTTCTTGCCTATAAACGTAGCACGAGACTGGGGTTCTGAGTGAGGGGAATTTGTCGTATGTGGTTCCCAGGAATTATGCGGCGAGTCCGTAGCGTGCCCACTGAATTTTGAAGTGGGCGTGTCAAGATGTTGAGTCGAAATAGGAACCGCGGGTCTTGAGGTTTTCGAAATATTCTGTTGAGGTCCAAGATAAGAGTCGGGAGTCGCTGGAGGATTACGAGGGGGTGCGGGGCATATGTTCTGCAAGAAAGCGGGGGCGACATATTCGGGAAGATGGGATCGAGCTTCAGAAGCGGTGATGTATGCGTGTTTGACCGCTGACTCGTCCGAGGAATCTATGGGGGTATATGCGAGGACGCGGACGTCGTCTCCATCGCCTTCGAGTATCATGGCAATGGATTCTCCTTCCTCTAAGTCTTCAAGCGCGTTGTTGTTTAACTTGCTCGTCGCGAAACCGATGGTGGCCTCGAGGGAACGTCGGGAGCGTGAGCGTAGCGCCTCCATTGGGGTTGACCATCGTGACTGTCTGGTCCGCATTGGCGTAGTTGCGGACGACCGACTCGGTCAAGACGTCGAAGGGTCTGCCCAATAAGATGTCGTAGGCGACATTTCGGACGATATGAATCTGGAGGTAAATCGTCATGTTCCCAAAGCTCACTGGGACATTGCGCGCAAGTCCTAGGGATTCTGAATATTGACGATTTGCGCTTTGAAGCCTAATCTTGATGTCCGGGGTATAATGGAGCTCTAGGAAATGACAGACTTCTTCCGACATGGCGATGACTTGAGACCCGGGATCGAGGAGACATTCTATTGCCACTCGGTTGGCAATGAGTCCGTCGATAGAGCGTAATGCGTGAGACTCTCTAGCAACGATGAGGCAATCATCGTCGCTGTTGTTCGCATCTCCTGCTCCGTTGAGGTACATTTCGATAGGGTCGGCCATGTAGAAGTCGCCTTCCTTCTCTGTCCAGAGGTCCTCCTTGGTAGCAGTGCGTGGGTCGGACAGATAGTGGAGGAATGCTTTGTTCTCAGCCGCTTCAGTTGCTGCGGCTGCCGAAACAAAGTCCTCATCCGGCACTTCTTCAACTGAGGCTTTGCGCGGTGGTACTGCAGCTTGAGTGGTAGCAGCGCGACGCGGCGTGACCGCGTCCCGGAACTTGGCGCGTACTTCTGGCGCAAGTGACAGTAGTTCCTCCGGCGTGAGCGTGATTTGGGCTGTCTTCATAGTGCGGGCGTAGATGGTGTCGGCAATCTCTGGTCGATGGATGGGGGCAGCGTGTCGAAATGCGGGTTCTGGTGCCTTAGCTTTGGGTGGATCGGCAGGCGTGGTCTTGGCTTTGACCGGTGCGCCTGTAGCATCCTTGGCATTTCGATATGGGTGCTGAGGCGACTGAGCTGGCGCTTCGACTTCTGCTGCTGCGGCTGGAGCTGGAGGAGGGACTGAGGGTGCGGGTACCACGTCGCGCGGCTTTGCTCGGGCTGCGCGGGTGATTTCGACCCCGTCGAAGATCTGCGCGTAGGTCTCTTGCGCGTAACTCTCTCTTCCGCGCAAAGCGGCCAGTTCCTCCTCTAGGAATTGAATCCGATCGACCTTGGATAATTCGAGGATGTTGGGGTTTCGGGTGGTGCTCGTTTCGATCATCAACTGGGCAACTGGTTTGACGCTAGGATTGCGCCTGTACCATTCCTGCACGCGATCGCACAGGAAGTCGCCCGAAATTGTGCGGGGGACGTAGGAACCATTGGCGAGCGTGACCCTTCCTTCTCCATTGCGAACGACAACTCCGGTGCGTATGTCTTCTTCTACAATGGTGCATGCGCTGATGCGATGGTCCGACGATCCGCAATAAAGACACCGGCCGGCTAGGCGGGTCATAGCGGCGGACTTGGCATCATCGGCTGCTGTAGTAGCTGCGGGAGTTGCTGAGGCTTTTGCAACAGGTGCCGCGCTGGTGGAAGTGGAAGTGACGCTTGGTAAATTGCCACCCTGCATGAGGGTGCGGACTAGTTGCGCAAGGATATCTTCGGTTTTGATGCTCGGCGGGGGCGTGGGAGAGGTGATTCGGACGGTGGGGATGGGTATGTTGACCGCAGCTACGTGACCGACATTTCGAAAGGTGTCGGTGGCCGAGGCGAGGACGAATTTCCCGGCTTGGTGAACATCGGCAATCTCATACGCTTCGCCTGGCTCGACATCTGGCCTCAATCTGCAGACGCGGATTTAGAGTGAGCTAGACGAAGTCGGGAATGCCGCGGGAGAATTCTCGATTTTGTTGCATTGTCGAGAGCCGTCCTTTGCGTACAAGAAACCCGGAAATGGTCAGGTACTCGCGGTGGTATACGGCAAAGTCGTCCAACGTCAGGTCCGTCTTGGTGCGCGTCTTCAGGACCAGTGACTCCAGGTCCGCTAATGTGTACGCTCGGTCTTCTTCGGCTCCTGGATACAGTTTTCCAACTGCGGTCTTGAATTCCTCATACGTGTTGTTGCCCGTAAACTCTGGCATCGAGTCAAACATGTCTGCCTCGCCCGAGGGGACGTAGAATTTTGACCAGTCCTTCTTCTCCCGATTTCCGGTGATACCAGCTTGCGCGAGTGCGGGCTCGAGATCTTCCCAGTAGCGGCGAATTTCGCGCGGCTTCGCTGGGTCAAAGACGGGTGCAGTACGCGACTTGCGAGCGGGCATGGGAATGATTGCGGCCATGATTGGGAGAGGTGCTGGTGGGGCTGGGATATTGCGTGGGGGTACGGGGATATTTCGAGGGATCGGAATTAGATGGGTGATCGTGAGGGGTTTCGAAATAACAGGCGAGGGCGAGGGAGGTGTGCGTGGAGTTGGAGGATTACTCGGGTGTAGCGGGGTGAGATCGGAAAGTGGGGGAAGAGGTGGAAGCTGCGGGGAAGGTGTGCGAAATCCGCCTGGTACGTGATACCGGGTAGAGAATTCTTCTTCGGCTACAGAGATGATCGGCTCCGGACTTGCGGGGAGGGGAACGTCTGCGGCTTCCGGACTATCCTCTTCTTCGGCTGTGTCGTCGGAGAGGGGGGCTGGGTAGATGATATGGGTGTGTCGTACGTCGTCTGCGTGCGACCGGAGATGATAGGTTCGAAAGGGAGCAGGTGCGGATGGAAGTCGCGGAGGAATTCTGACTTGACCCTCGCGGTGGGCTCCAAAGTTGATGGGCGTCCAACTGGTAGTGAGGTGGATATATATTGATGTCCAATCCTCAGAGCGCAGTAATGAACGTATCAAGTTGAGGGAGTGCAGTCAGGGTCCCAAGACTACGCACGGCAAATCCTGCTCGGAGTACGAGTGGGACACAGTGACTAGGACTTGGATCGGTGTGCGCGAGAGGCTGGGGGAGAGGACGATAGTGCGAGAGCTAGACACGGCACGGATCACCGAAATGATACAGTGCTGGAGACGCGACGAGCGAGCTCCCAAGAATGTGTCGCGGAAGCTAGGAATGTCGGAGGGGACGCGAGGACTATTTCGAGAGTCGAAGGGGATTTACGCAGCGGTGGCAATGGTCGAGGGAATATATCGAGGGAGAGCGGGACGGAGTACAAGGCGGTGACGAAGGAACAGAGGGGCGTATATAGGCCTGATCTCTGTGTTGAAGGTGCGGGGTGTCGAGGGGGAGAGTAGCGAGGCGTAGGGAGATTTCGAAGGGCAAGAGGAGATTTGTCGAGGGTCGCGGTATTGGTATTCGTATTGATATTGTGGCGTGGTATTGGTGTCGAAGTTTCGTGCGTCTAAGAGCTAGAGCGACGGGTTGTGGTGAAGTCAGACCACTTCAGGCGCTCTTTCGAGATCCTGAGTACGAGGGGGAATAGTAACTTGTTATTTCGTCTCTCTAGCGACTCAGAACTATTTGTACGACAAGCGAGTCGGAAATCCGTATCGTACGGACGTGACATAGTGAAGACAAATATGATCCAAAACGCGGGAGACGTGGGTCAGATATCACGAGGTGTACAACGTGGACGCGGGGGAGTGAGTATACGAGGGATGTGGCAAGAGAGGATCGTTGAATTACGGACGGTTTAGGTTTAGTTCCGACTTACGATCGCCGCTAGGGGGCGAAGTGTGTTTGGCGCGCTAGCGCTTATATCGTAAGGCGCTGGTGGGGTATCGTAAAGTCGAGCGGGGTATCCGATGTATTCCGAGTGTAAATTGAAGGGAGGGACGTACGACGGGCGGTCTTGGCTCATTGTGTAACGCTCCTGCCTATCTTGGACGGCCGTGGATTAACGTAGACGGGACTATATCGTGGATCGAGATGTGGGGAATATCGAGGAATCGGGGGACGCAGAAGGGAAGTATGATTGACAGCGGCGCATCACGGCGGGGAAGGATTGTGGCGTGTGGCTCCGAGTCAGATAGCCGCTGGGTGACTGTTGTGCGGGGCCGTAGGATTGTGGCGTGTGGCTCGGGGCGCTTGGTGGGGCGTGTAGGCTATTTCGAGTGCGTTTGGGGCGCTTTCAATAGACGCTGCGGGGTGGTAGTGAAACCTGATGGTGCGGACCGAGGCCGGCAGGCCAAGGTCACGTGATTTCGGAAGATGCCGAAAATGCCAAAATTCGGGTGTTTCTCCGCTAGACGGCTGGGCAGGCGTATCAACGCCGCTCACAACGCTCGAGGCGCAACATGACTGGCCGGGGTGGCTCCCTTGCCATCAAGTTGCGTTCGACCGCGTCAAGGTGTTGGTCCTCAGTTGCGAATGCCTCACGACGATTGACCACCAAAATCCAGGTGATAACACGATCTGGGTGACGACTGACGCCAGCGACTTCCGCACCGGTGTCGTGCTCTCCTGGAGTAAAACCTGGGAAGATGCCCGCCCTGTTGCTTTCAACTCGATGCAGCTCAAGGGCACGCAACTGAACTACCCAGTGCACGAGAAGGAACTCCTGGCGATCATGCGCGCACTCCAGAAGTGGCGCGTTGACCTCCTCGGTTCGCATTTTGACGTGCGCACTGACCACCACACCTTGGAGCATTTCCAGACACAGCGCGAATTGTCCCGTCGGCAATGCCGTTGGCAGGAGTACCTGGCACAGTACGATTTTGACATCCAGTACGTCCCCGGGCCCAACAACTCGGTTGCTGACGCGCTCTCACGCCTGCCCGTGCCCAACGAGGCTCCTCCTATCTCCGCTTTTGCTGCCGCTGTCTGTCTCGCGCGAGTCGAGGAGCCCATGCCTGCACCCGTCATCATTGTCTGTCCCGTCTCTCTGCAGATTTCGCACGACCGCGCCCTCCTTGATGCTATTTGTGCGGGATATCCTGACGACGTTTTCTGTGCGCGTTTGCTTCGCAATCTCGAGAGTACTCCGGGTGCCCTGCTCCGCAACGGTTTACTGTTCATCGGCGACCGCTTAGTTGTCCCTCGCACGCCGTCCCTGCGCGAAACATTCTTTCAGCTCGCCCACGACGCTCTCGGTCATTTTGGCACTGACAAATCGTACGCCGCTCTGCGCTCCTCGTACTACTGGCCTGGCATGCGCCGCGACCTTGACCTCGGGTACATTGCGTCCTGCGCGGAGTGTCAACGAAACAAATGCTCGACGTTGAAACCCGCCGGTCCCTTACACCCTCTTGCAGTCCCTGACGCCCGCGGCAACAGCGTCGCGATTGGCTTTGTCGGCCCTCTGCCTCCGGACTCAGGTTTCAACACCATCGTCTCTATGACAGACCGCGCTGGTGCCGATATCTGCTTGGTACCGGTCGAGTCCACTATCACCGCCGAAGAATTTGCTGCCGTTTTCTTCGACCACTGGTTCTGCAAGAACGGACTCCCGCTCGACATCGTATCGGACCGCGACAAGCTGTTTGTCTCTCGCTTCTGGCGCGCCTTACATCGTCTCACTGGGGTCAAGCTGAAGATGTCTTCCGCTTTCCACCCTCAGACTGACGGCGCCAGCGAGCAAACCAACAAGACGGTAAACCAATGTCTTCGTTTCCACATTGATCGACAGCAGCGCGGCTGGGTTCGTGCACTGCCGCGTGTTCGTTTTGACATCATGAGCACCGTGAACGCCTCCACAGGGTACTCGCCGTTCCAGCTGCGCATGGGCCGCCAGCCGCGGGCAATACCTCCGCTCCTCCCTGGCAACGCTTCCGCGACTCGCAACAAATTTGGAGACGAAGCTACCCGCGCGCAGAACGTCATCGACCAGCTAACCGTCAACTTTGCGGAAGCGCAAGAAGCTCTCATCGCCGCCAAACTTCAGCAGGCAGACTCCGTGAACCAACATCACGGGCCTGAACGTGCGTATGCCGTCGGCGATCGTGTTCTACTATCCACCTTCCACCGTCGTCAAGACTATAAAGCGCAGGACCCATCCCGTGTCGCGAAGTTTATGCCCCGCTTCGACGGGCCCTACACTGTCACCCGTGCATTCCCCAAGCGCAGCATTTACACGCTCGATTTGCCCGACTCTTCCGGCGTGTTCCCCACCTTCCACTCCAGCCTCATCCGCCCGTTCGTTCCCAACGACGATCAGGTCGCGCCGTCTCGCTCGCTGAACCGCCCTGGACCAGTGGTCACCATTGACGGCGAACAGGAGTGGGAGGTTGAGGAAATCGTGGACCAGCGTCGTCGCGGACGCGGTTTCCAATACCTCGTACGTTGGTGTGGCTGGGGCAACGAAGACATGCGTTGGTTACCCTCTCGTTTACTTTCAGACTGCGCCGCTATGGACCGCTGGCTCGCGCGCGTTCCCCCCGGGGGGGCCTCTTCTTCTTAGGGGGGAACAGTGTAGACGTAGTCTACGACACGCGCTACTGACCCTGCTACTTTCGGATACCTCGATACCTTACTCGGACTCTTCTCTCCGTATTTGGCACACACGCGGCTCTCTTATATCGTCACCTACGCACTCTTACTTCGCTCTCCTTTCCCCCCGTTTCCTCACGCAGAGTGCTAGCATATCGCAATCACACTCGGTTCCTTTCAGTTCGGTCCGACTTCAGTGTTGTCGCCGCACGGCGACTTCCATTGGGGTCTGTTCGGCACATCTCATATAGCAGCTCGCCGTACACGAGAAATTTAATCTATGATACATACATGACCCATATACTTTACTTCCCCGATGAGATGGACTTATGAACGCGACAATTGACTACGACACGACTGAAGCGCGCGATTGCAAATCGACCGACAGGAGTGCGGGAAGCCCGCCCCGGTTGAGCAGGGGTATAATGGTAGACGCCTAACAGGATGAGGTAGGGAAACACTCGGTCTTAGAACGTGCTCGCCCATGCCTCGAGGTCGAACTTGGACTCGCGCGCTTGCACGATCCACGCGTGTTGCTGACCCGTACAATCAGCCCGCATCACACTTCCAGCGACGCGCGCGACTCACCAGCAGATCCTTTGGCGTATTCCGCTGGTCTGGGTCCTTCAGTAGGCACCCGTCGACAAAGTCTTCCGCGATCTTCGGGAAGCGGCCCTCGGGCGTGAGCCGCGGCGCGGGCTCATTAACGATATGCTGGAGCAGCTCCAGGATGCTCATCGTCATGCCACCGCCCTGTAGGCTCACGCCTTTGCTCTTGCGCTTGTTGCGCTTCGCCTCCTTGCTGTTCTTGTCCTTGCGCGGCCGCGGTTGGAGGTCGAGCTTCATGGGTCGCGAAGGCGAGAGCGTGCCTTCGAGGTCCGACAGGTCCGAGTCGTCGTCGTCCGATGAAGAGTCGGAGAAGGGGAAGCGGCCGAGCGCGAGCTCGATGAGCGAGATACCGAGGGACCACACGTCCGACTTGACCGTGTACTGCGCTCCCTGTATTCGTTCAGGCTGTGCGATACGTGGCCGTCAACGTCAGCACTCGCACAAAATAGGGCCACTGACGCTCATATAGGTAGATGTGCCCACAAACGTGTCCGCGATCGAGTTGATCAACTCGCCCGACACACCGAAATCGCAAATTTTGATGTGGCCTTTCGAGTTGCACAAGATGTTTGACGGTTTTATATCTGATGCACAATCAAAGCGGACGTAGGACGGAAGACATTGACAACATACCACGGTGAATAATGCGGTGCACGTCATAAAGGTAAGTGAGACCTTCGAGGACTGCCTGCGCCACTTTAGAGACGACCTCAATGTCGATGGCGCCGATAATCTTGTAGATGCCGTCGAGCGAGCCTTTGTCCATAAATTCGATGCACATGCAGATGTTCGGATCGGAGAGAAATGCGCCGTAGAAGGAAATGATGTAGTTCGAGTGGCAGTCGTGCATGATCTGTAGCTCGCGGAGGATCTGCTTGCGGACAGACGGTTTCGCGTCAATGAGCACAATCTGCAGGCATATCAGAAAAGACAAGGAGTGGGATGTGCAGGATGCGCACCTTCTTTGCCATGATAGTATGCGTCGGTACGTGCTCGACCTTCTTCACGCTCCCGCCGTTCCCCGCGCCCAGCTCTTGCAAATCCTTCAAATCCTCCTCACGCAAGTCATACTTAGTCTCGGCGTTCATATCGAGGTTGGCCAGCGTGTTGGAGAGCGTCGTGTGGTATGTCATGCGCTTCGCGGACGTGGACGTGACCGCCGACGCGGGTGCCGACGTCGGGCCATTGCTGACGGTCAGCAACGCAGAGTCCACGGCGACCCCCGCGGCAACATCGTTGCCCTGTGCGAGGGGTGGGGGCTTAGCCTTGAGGTTCATCGGCGGGGGGCGCTTTTTGCCGCCCGCGGCGGGCTTGGTGGCCGGCGCGAGGCGCGTGGGCACGGGCTCCGGCTCAGGGGTGGGCGCAGGCTGAGAAACATCGAGCTGCAGTGCCTTGAAGTTGCGTTTTGAGCGGATCGGTCTGCTCATTGTGCGCGCAGAGGGGGGCGCTGGCGGACGCAAATGGTTGTTAGGACAGCGTGCTCTGTAGCGATGCGTTATCTATTTACCTGATTAATGCCCGTGCAGCAGCCGATACTACAAGACCGGCAGCTTCCAGATAGCAAAAGAAAAGTGAGCGGGGAAGTGGGGAGAAAGAGAGTAAGTCGAGCAGAGGACACTGGACAGCAATCAAGAGAGGTCCCAAGCCGGACTTCGCTGCCTCAGATGATTATGTAAGACGCGTATGTTGTCGAGCAGACTGAGATCAGATACATAGCTCATTCATGCCTCCCGCAAAGCCCGCCGCACCAAGAAAGCGCAATCGCAAACGCAAGCGGCGCGTTGCCTCCTCATCCTCATCTTCCTCATCCGACTCCGATGATTCCTCCTCAGACGCGAGCGCGCCGACCACCAAAAAGCCCCCGCCGAAAAAGCCTGGTCAAGCCGCCTCGTCCTCATCTTCAACGGCCTCTTCATCGTCGGACTATTCCGATTCTGATGTAGGCTCCGATGCGCCACTGGCGGCTGTCCCGCCCACCGCCTCGGCGGCCTTAATACCGCGCCCGCGGCGGACACCGTCCCCAACCCCACCACCCGCAGAAATCCCTTCATTCCTGCCGCCAGCAGACGCCCCGAACCGCGCGCAGGAGGAGCAAGCCCTGAAAGAGAAGTTCCGGCGGTTCTGGATGACCAACGTCGCGGACGCGTTCCGCGACGATCTCGAGCATATTCGCAAGGTGTGTGACCACGGTCTACCTTCCATCTGAATTCTGACCGAGAATTGGCATGTACGTAGGAGCCTAATATGTCGACGCCGCGGCTGGCACTGCTCATTGATTCTCTGGCTGCGGGCGGGGACGTGTTTTCATCGCGGTCGAAAGGCGATCAGGTCAACGAGATGGAGGTCGTCGTGGGGAACGAGGAGTAGCTCATGTGAGTCATTGACCTTTCCCCACCAGATTCATCTGATTTGTACAGTACTAATAGTACATTATAGCTGCTCGCCCTACCAGTCGCAGCGCTCACGATGGCCAGTAGATTGCAATTCTAGGTAGTCCAAAATGAAAATAATGTGATGACCTGGGATGATGAGAGGTTAACGTTTACCTATGTAGGCGATGAATTGAATGCATAACTGAATGTCGCGATGTTTTCACCTCTGTGCGCATTTTACTTGCTGCAAACGGACCCCTGCGGCTGTAAGGTCATATCCTGTCCAACAACTTTGAGCTCTTACGCGCCCAGGAGCGTCTGCCATCCTCGGTCCTGATTCAATCGACTGACCTTCCACAAGCTCGTGAATAAAAATTGCTGGAAGGTTAAATTGTTTAACTTGAACGCAACTGACGAAGGCCGAAATACATCTACATCTACTTTATGGACGGCCTCATTTAACGTTATGTATTCAGACCCATCCTATGCATAACTAGGCCGTATGAGATTCAAGTTTTCAACGAATCGAAAGTTCATCCGTGTGCGGCAACACAGTACTGTAAGTCAGGCGCCGGACTGCACGCCGCGGCCATCTCGAATGACTTGCAAACAAGGTCGCATTTACATCGCAAGGACAAATGAAAATAAGATATTGGTGCGTGCTCATCGCATCTTCCTATCCTCGAAGAATCGCTGCATGCAATGTCAGGAGTGCGGCTCTGGCAGATGACAAGGAGGACACACCTTCAAATGTCTCAACTGCCATATACATGTACCGAGAAGCACTACAATCTGGACAATGCTATACCACACTGCCCTTGAGTTCGTTGCCTCGCTCAAATTACGAAAGTCTGCCTCGCGTTCGCGCTGGTACTGCTGCTCGCGTCGCACGTCCTCCAGCTTGATGTTCAGGTCGCGGATCTTGGACGCGATTTCAGAGATATGAGAGCGGTCATGATCGGCATTGGGTTTGACTGAACCCACGACCACGTCCAGGTAGAGTCGAATGTGGGCAGTAGGGCCAAACCACGAAGAAGAGTAGTTCGTGGCCACGCATATTGAATGGTCGCCAGCCTCATGCGACGTAAACGTGAACCGTCCGTCAGGAGGCCCACGAGTACTAACGACGGCATGATTCGTCTCCATCTCCTACTCGCGAGTTCAATCAACTGTCAGGAGACAAGAGCAAGGAAACGCACTGTGACTTCGACTAAGATCCCCAGCTCCTCATTGATGGCATACTCCTGCCGCTGCTCATTCCACTCAAGGGCACGGTAATGACCTGATTGATATTCAGATGAGGTTAAGTGCGCATCACTCAGTCGCAGGGGTGGATTCACCTTCGACTACGGTGTCTGTTGGAAGTTCCTCAATAAAGCAGCGCTTCTCATTGGCATCCAAATAGAAGTGAAGCGCATTGACGGCGGTGGCGCAAAGAAGGAGGATACATAAGGGCGTTGAAAGAGACCAGCGAGAGCGCGAAGACATGGCGACCGGCGCGATACTTAGGTCGTGTCGTGGCGGATGGAGAAAGGCGAAAGACAGGCGTGAGAACTCACCACTCGTTCGCAAAAACTCCTTGCCCACAACCGCCATGCCGTCTCAGCGGTTTGAACCCTCATCCATTAAGAACAGAATCAAACGGGAGGATGTATCACGCAAATTGAAGCGTGCCAAAGGCCAGGCGAAACTTCAGCGGCGACTCGAGCTGGCTAAGCTTGAAGCTGATGATCCAAGAGCAAAACAAGTGCGCTCCCATGCTCATCTCCAACCGCCCATGAATACTGACGCATGAAGCAGAAACGTCTGTCGGAGAACGTTCCCCGCACCCTTGATAACTCACGCGAGTTTGACCCCTCGATTTTGACTGCCGATCCCTCCAGCGGGCCATCTACACACCAACAACCGTCGACTGAATCTGCTGCCGATATCGCCACCGATCCATTTGCTTCCTACTTTGCCCCCGCAGAGTCCGTGGACCCTAGCGCACCGCAAAAAGTCCTCATAACCACGTCACCAAAGGCGACCCGCATCACGTACGAATTCTGCGATGAACTCGTCGGTGTGTTTCCTGGCGCAGAATTTCACAAACGCCCAAAATCCCGTGGATTTGAGATGGGTCGAATAGCCAGCTGGGCAGCTGGCCGCGGATATACCAACATGATAGTGGTGAACGAGAACCATAAGGCACCCAGTACGCGCGTACTAATAAGCTGCCGCTCGCGTCACTCACATGGCTGCTTAGACGCAATCACTATGGTCCACCTTCCCAATGGACCAACAGCCTACTTCAAGCTCACATCAATAGAGCTCACGAAGATGATTTTCGTGAGTCAACCCCCCTTGTTCATGATAAATGTATTAACAATGGTCCGAAAGAAACATGCGCGGGCCACACCTCACAATCCCGAGCTTGTTCTGAACAATTTTGTGACTCGCTTGGGACACACCGTTGGACGCATGTTTCAAACATTCTTTCCACCGCTTCCAGAGTTTCAAGGACGTCAGGTGGTTACGCTGCATAATCAGCGAGATTTTCTATTCTTTAGAAGACATCGGTGCGACGGCCTCGTGCGTATCTCTACGTTGAGTACTGATTGCCACGTCCAGATATGCCTTTCGGTCCACGGAGAAAGTTGCGTTGCAAGAGATTGGCCCTCGTTTCACGCTCAAACTGCGGTCCCTCAAAAAGGGTCTTCCAGCGGTGAAGGACTACGCGGAAGCGCCCCAAGCTTTGCGGTTTGACGATTTTGAGGATGCGAGTGAGGAGCCGGCTGCCGTCAGCGAAATTGTGGATGCACCAGCGTTTATTGAGACGACTACTCATTCAACCAACACCCATGTATCGGCGGCGGAGGAGTATGAGTGGCAATGGAAGGTGAGCATCATACTGGTACTATTGTGTGCTTACTTACCATCTCTTCGTAGCCCGAGCTTGAGACCACCAGACGTACTTTTTTCCTATAATGATGATCTGTACATCTCTGTAGCAAATGCAAAACATGATCGGTGGCTATACGCCGTTTGGCAGCGCTCTGCCAAACGTCAAGTCTCTCTATAACGTCCATTTGCAGCCCTTCGTCTTCAAAGTCGTCCGGCACGCCGAACGTACGGACGAGCTCTGCTGATCCTGCACACTACCTGCAACCGGACTCTGTTTTTGCCATCGCTCCGATTCATAATGGGCCTCGGCGATGTCACACACGGCCAGCTTCATGAATGTGGCGAAGCCATCTTTTTGCCGCGTCTAGTCTGGAAGGCCGGTCAGACCTTCCCGATTCTTCGACTCGGTCAACTTTCCGATTGATGAAGCGCCCGATCGATCATTGGGGGAAAGCTTGCATATATTCAGTGGCGCACCGGTGGGCTACGACACGCGATGTCGCGAAGTAAGTTAAAGTGGTTCTGGGCGCGACCCATGATCTTGAGCTGTTCGCATGATCACAACGTCTCGAGTATCGTACAGTTAACTAATTCTTCGACTTCCAAGTTCTTTCAGCAGTATCGCAACAACATAATCATCAAGTGCCCGCGACTGCCTCGAGAATCACCTTGACGCCCCACGCGCCGGGGTCAGGCACGCGCTCGCGCTTGAGCAGGTTGCCCTCAACATATGCGCTACGGCCCGCACGCGCCTCAACGTCGCGCGTGTGCTCCGCTGCCTGCGCGGCCTTCTGCACCGCGCTTCCCACGTCCGACGCATTGCACTCGAGCGCTGTAACAAACGCAGCAAGCGGGTCGACAAGCGTGCGGGACGGGGGCCGCGCACGCGTGTATGTGTACAGCTTCTGTAGCGCGAGTGAGAGCGCTTGCGCCCAGTGCTGCGCGGTCGCTGTGCCTGAGCCAGATGCCGCGGTGGTGAGGCCTTGAGCGAGCGCGGAAAAGAAGATGCTAGGAAACAGCGTGGGGATTTATATTTGGATGAAAGGAGGATGAATTGAATGCGTACGAAAAGAGAGCACCGGACGTGCCACCCATTTCCTCCGCAGCGACCTCAGACATGACGATTAGGCTGCCGACGACATCGTTGCCGCTGACATTTCCGTCGCGAAGCTGCTGAAGGACACCTTCACAGAAATTATGTTGAGCGATTTTCCTTCGTGAAGTGTGATCGAGGTGCCGCACCATTTGCACCATTCTGAAGGGTCAGTCCGCAGTCACCGTCCCCAGCGATTGTGTCCATGCGCGTGATCTCCGCCTCGTTCTGGTTGAGCGCAGCGCACACGCGTTCGATGACGGCCGTGAACGCCTTTGGATCGGCGACACGCAGCGTTGTGCTCTGCCCAGCTTTGAGCGGAAGCGCATGCTTGGCTTGCTGCGTCGCCGTGAGCGTGGAAGGCGGGGAGGCCGAGTGCCACTTCCATCCCGGCGCGGAGGTGGATGCGTCAAGAAGGCGCAGGATGACGTCGGCCGATATTTCATTAGAAGACTTAGTCGGCAGAAGGAGGAGAGTGAGCGAGAAGCCGGGCATATTCAGACTTGTCTGCAGTGAGACAGAATACGACGTGAATATAGGATGTGAGGTTTTGTGCGTTGACATACCATGAATGTACCCGCAAGCACGCGCTGAACGCGTATAGAGCGCCCGCCGAGGCTCTTCTCCACCTCACGCACAATGCCGCCAAGCTCAAGCTCGCTAAGACCGCCGAGATTGTTCACTAGGAGCACAACGTCATCGTCATGACCGTTGACGGGCAGGAACGACCGCTCAGAGTCCGTCGTGGACAGAAGCAGATCAAGGAGCTGAGCGACAAGCTCGTGGAGAGATGGCACCGGGGAGACGCGCTGAGCGCCGGGCTCGTTGTGGATGCCCATGCCGATCTCAATCTCGGTGTTCTTGAGATGACCCTCTCCAGAGGCGGTACCGGGAACCTAGGTGAGGGCAGCTGCTCAGCACAGCCAGGCGAGACAAACGGCGTCGCTTACGTGGCAATGTTCAAGACCGACACCGACGGTCGCGATGTTGTTCGCCACAAACTCTGCAACTTCGTAGACTTTGTCCAGAAATGCACCTTCACGTGCAAGGGCGCCAGCAATCTTGTAAACCAACACGGTGCCTGCCAAACCACTATATGGCACTTGTCAGACAAAAGGAGCATTTATGCGCAGCCCGGCAAGAGCTGACCGTCTACCGACGATGCTTCCTTGTGTTTTGCCGACAGCGACATCATCACCTACAACGAGGAACTTGACGTGTTCCGCCTTCGTGGCGTGTTGTGCTGCAAATTGCTCTTTCGCGAGACCGAAATTCAGCACGTCCCCGGTGTAGTTCCTTCATGCACATTTTGAGTATAGGGGGGTCCTTCAGACTGACAGACTTACTTCACGATGATGAGTGTTCTAATTAGGACATGTAAATCCACGAGAAGATAAAGTGAAAAAATACATGCGCACCCCTTGTCATTGTCGGTGAGCTCAATGCCGCGCCGAACCTGATTCGGGCCCGGGGATGCGAAAACGTTTCCACAGACCGCAGCTGAACGCCAAAAGGTGAGACGGGCAGAGTTCAAACTATATGCTGCTCACCTGTTAGCATGCCTTGCCCTGCG
This sequence comes from Auriscalpium vulgare, assembly GCA_019915015.1. NCBI lineage: Eukaryota > Fungi > Basidiomycota > Agaricomycetes > Russulales > Auriscalpiaceae > Auriscalpium > Auriscalpium vulgare. The sequence continues at coordinate 407,906 of JAHBBC010000002.1, forward strand.
GAATGTATGCGCGTCGATGTCAGGGTTCAAGGGTAGCCGCAGACAGTGCGCACCGACGAAACCAGCATGGGAGGGCTCGTGTCCGGAGCCCCCACCACAGATCAAGGCCACTTTGGACTTGTCTTGCTCGGTCAGATGCACGACTGGGAGCATGAGGTGAGGATATAGCTTCGGAGCGAGTGAGCAGGGTGGGACCTTTGTTTGCCGAGTCAAGGCTGAGTTGCGGGTTGACTGCGCATAGCCCCTCGAGGCTTTCGAGGACGAGGGAGCCAGGCGAGTTGAGGAAGTGCTTGGCTGGCGTCACTGGATGATGAGCACCTGCGCGCGAGTCTACGACATCCTCACGCACTTTGGACACCCATCAAAAGAGAAGGAGAGGAAGTTGGACGAACTCCTGATTATGAGTCGGAGCTTTATATGCCAGGGACATGGTGAGCAGGTGACGGAAGTGACTGGTCATGCTTCCGCATATGCGATCGACGGTATTCGACACGTGAGCAGTACTTTGCATCGAGCGTGCAGTTGGACTTTGGAGATGGCGAGAGACATAGTCGGGCGGTAGCTGTATGCAGAGAGCTTGGATCGGGAGGACTGTCTCTGCGACGACGCTGGCTTGTCGAGAGTTGTCGGGACTTCGAGTCCATCCTCGGGGAGCCTGTCAGGGTGGGAAGAAGATGCCTGATAGGGACGACTGTGACTTTGAGTAGTACTGAACAGAGTGGCTCAGACGTCCATTAAGACCAGCAGAAAACGCCGTTCTTCCTATGCTATGCCCACGCTGAACGAACCCTCGCCACGACTATCCCCCACCGATTCCTCCAACTCCCGCAAACGCCAGCGTTCGCTCTCCATGGACACCGCCACCTCGTCCTCCTCGCAAAAACGCGCTGCCTCGGAGGATCCCCATGCTTCTCAGGATGGCCACGCATCCCTCACAACTCGCAGCCCACGCCTCCAGTCCATCGACGCCCCTTCCATAGCCGATCCTTCCGAAAACGACATCGACGCATACATGGCCACTCAGGACGAAGTAGAGGCACTCACATCCGCCTTTGTCCCCGTCGCGCCTGCAACCTCAGGCCCACCCTTGTCACCAGAACAGAAACTTTCGTTCATCGAAGATCTCAGAAAGAGGCCAATGCACGAGGGCGAAACTTGGTATCTCGTCTCCAAAGCATGGTACCGCCGCTGGCAGAAGGCTATGACCGGCGAACAGGACAAAGAGGGCGGGGTCCGTGAAGTGGACCTTGGGCCCGTGGACAACAAGCCTCTTCTCGACGCGTACGGGCAGCTGGCGAGCAACCCGATCGAAGGCGTCGATGTTGAGTTCGTCCCGCTGCCGGCTTGGGAGCATTTCGTTCAATGGTGCGTGGCATCACGTCTGTGCACAAGCCGCCATTCAATCATGTCCGCGCATTAGGTACGGTCCTACCGAACCCATCCCCAGGAAGGTCATCACGCGTGGGGCGCAGCGCGAAACCGCCATTGAACTCTTTCCTCCTTCGTTTCGCGTCTTCCGTCTCATCGATGGTGCCGTCGCGGTCAGATCGACGGAATTCGTCATTCACGCCTCTGCCACGACGCTGGTTAAGGATCTGCTTCGCGATCTCGCCAATAAGGTCGAGCCCAACTGGGTTGACGAGTATCGCGTGTGGAAGATTGAAGTGGAAGGGCTTTCCGGCACTGACTATCCGTCGAGCAAACTGCTGCAGGAAGGCGCATCCATCCTGTCGTCAAGTGAACAGCCGCTTACTGACGCACTCATTGAGAATGGAGACGGGTTTGTAGTGGAGTTTGCGAAAGACGGAAAATGGATGGTAGACATACCGCCCGCGCAAGCACTCAATGGCAATGGCCCTACTCTCATCCCGGACAGCAACGTGCCGCCTCCGTTGTTCAGCCAAGGGAACGATTTTTTCAATCAGCTGAGTCGCAGCACCTCGACCTCCACTTCTACCGCCGTCATTCCAAAGCCGGGGCCGTCCTCGTCGATACCCAGCTCGTCCATGCTGCTGAAACCAGCGTCGTCTGGATTTGGCTATGCGCGTTCTAAGCCCTCCATAGACCCTGGCACCCTTGGACTAGGAAACATGTAAGTTTACTGGCCGCCGATGCAGCTGTATCACTGAAATTCTGCAGGGGCAACACTTGCTTCATGAACTCTGCCCTTCAATGTCTCGTCCATACACCTGAGTTAGCCGAGTACTTCCTTAGTAAGTCGACTCTATTTACAACGTCTGCTTTATCAACTTCATTTCATCGTAGCTGGGGTCTTCAACGAGGAACTAAACCCGGACAACCCGCTGGGCATGCACGGGCAGATCGCCGAGTCATTCGGCGCCCTGCTGAGACGTATATGGTCCGAGACTTCACCATCGACGTCGTACTCCCCACGCGAATTCAAATCAGTGCTGCAGAGATTTGCCCCGCAGTTTTCCGGATACCAACAGCACGACTCGCAAGAGCTCGTCGCGTTCCTCCTTGATGGGCTGCATGAGGATCTGAATAGGGTGCTTAAGAAGCCGTACGTTGAAAAACCGGACTGGGAAGGAGGAGGGGACGTCGAACTGATCAAACTTGCGCGAGCGAGCTGGGAAGGCTACATGAAGAGGAATGACAGCGTCATCGTCGACTTATTCCAAGGCCAGTACCGAAGCACGCTTGTGTGTCCTGAGTGCAGCAAAGTGAGTTGCATCTATTCGCCAGTGTTCTTGACTCACTCGTGTCAGGTCTCAATTACGTTCGACCCCTTTATGTACCTCACTCTTCCGCTCCCGGTTCAGAAGAAGTGGCGACACACAATATACTATGTGCCATGGGACACCAACAAGCGGCATGTGAAGGTGCCGATTGAAATTGGGCGGGATGCCTCTTTCAAGGACCTTCGTCATCTCCTCGGTCGCTGGATGGACGCTGACCCAGATAACGTGAGTAACACGCAGGCGACGGGTGCCCTTTTGCTGACGGATGAGCAGTTGTTAACGCTCGAGATATTCTCTCACCGCTTTTACAAGAACCTCGATGACTCGGTCATGTGCGGGGAGATGTCGGACGGCGACACCATCGTTTGCTATGAGCTACCCTGCCACGCTCAACAGTCACGCACTTATAACGCCAAGAAGACAGCTGCCGACCCATTCATCATCCCTGTCTATCTCTCCTCCGACTCTCCGAACGCGCGTCCTTCTGGCTTTAACCGCTCTGCTAATCTCTTTGGTTATCCTTTCGTGATTGCGGTGGGTCAGGAAGACGCGCGTAGCGTGCAGCGCATGCAGGAGCTAGTCCTTGGGCAACTGGAGCGATGGACATTGAACGCTCAGGACCTATGGTCCTGGGAGGCCCCCGACGCAGGCATGAAGGCCGTCCAGATTCCCATAGTGGGTTCGGGAGTGCCCGATACTGTGACGGAGATCACGGAGAACGGAGACGTTGTGCAAGTGGACATCCCGGAGGAAGGTGACATCGTCGATGCCAAGAGCATGGTTCTTGCCGATTCAGATGACGAGGACCTCCCCACGGCTCCTGCCCCCGTGCGGAACAGCCAACCCAGACGGGTGGGACCGAAGTCAGATGTCTTCAACTTTCGGCTGCAGACAAACCACAAAGACTTCGGTTCTGGGATGGTCAGCTTTGGGGCCAATAGCCAACGTTATGAAGCTTGGGACAGCCGCCAGGAGGAAGCCGACACAAAGCCCATTCTCCTACGCCCGGACGACGCGTTCTATCTGGAGTTCGACGAAAATATGAAGGCGTATTTCTTCGGCGACGAGACTTCCCGTGTGGACCATGCGCGCTTCATGACCTGGGAGACATTTGAGCACCCAGAGTACGCCGAGGCCGTTCGCGCCGCGGCGACGAAGAAAACGACGGGTATCTCACTCCAGGACTGCCTCGACGAGTTTACAAAGGAGGAGCAACTCGGCGAAGACGACCTCTGGTACTGCCCGTCATGCAAAAAGCATCAGCAGGCCACGAAGAAATTTGATCTCTGGAGCGTCCCCGACGTGCTTGTCGTGCACTTGAAGCGCTTCTCGAACTCGCGTGCGTTGCGCGACAAGATCGAAACGTTCGTGGACTTTCCAACGAAGGGCCTCGACCTCACGTCGATGGCGCAGGAGCGCGAGATCGCGAAGCAATTGCAGAAGCAAGGCATGGACGTCAGCACCCTCGGCCTGGGTGATCTTGACGAGCCACTGTTGTATGATTTGTACGGCGTGGATGAACACTTGGGTGGCCTGGGAGGTGGGCATTATCGTGCCTACGCTTACAATCACGTCACGGATCAATGGTATCATTTCGATGATTCCTTCGTGACCAAGTCAAATCCAGAATCTGCTGTCGTGAGTAGATGTTTCCTAGACGTCGTCATTTCAGTTCTCATCTATATCTTATCGTAGAATGCCAACGCATATCTGCTTTTCTACAAGAGACGCACATCTCGTCCTCTAGGGGGCAAAACACATACCAAGGTCGAGGCCGCCCGTCTCAAAACAGAGGCTGCTCCTGTTAGCGCGTTACCGACGCCGCCCAATGTCGGCCTCCAGCTCCCGACGCCCCCAAACGAGCCGGCTCCCCCAGCATTCCAGATGGCGCTGGGGGAGCGCGAGCCTCGAGGAGCGACGCCAAGCACGATGTACACGTTATCGGACACCTGGCATACGCCGCAATCCGGCTCGTCGTCCCAGTCGACGTCTCCGCCCCCCCTAGACGAAGGCGACCCACCGTCTTTCGAAGACGCACAGTACGACAGCGTTCTGCAGAGCACCCTGGACCCGCTCGCACTGTCCTCCCAGCAGTTCGACTTCCCGGACCCATCGTCGAAGGCATCTCCCACGTCCTCGAACGAGGTCGAGCTCGATTCGGAGGACGAGGGAAAGGGCAGGATGACCACTTGGGAGACCGACATGTATGACGAGCGGATGGCCCCCGTCTTGCCGATGCAACGCGGCGACGATGACTTGTACCTCGACACGCCCGTGTCGATGGGCGAACCGATGTCACTTTCGGACGACGTTGACTCAATTCCACAGAACGGTCTGATTGTGCCGATCACAGCAGATTTGGCAGTGGTCAAGGGGCCGAGCGCGGAGGCGACGAGGAGTGCGTTGGCGCAAATGTCCCGCGAGGTGACTTCGACGGACTTGAGTACAGACATGACATAGCTGTACACGGCGACGTAATTCTCAGCATGGACTAGGCTATGTTCTACATACAACATCAAGATCACAGTTTACTTACAAATGAGATGTAATAATCATGTTGTATACACTATTTGCTTGCGGCTGGCTGTACGTAGCCGCGTTTATGCGGACATGGTCATGGACGCCTTTCGTAACCCCCACAAGCCGTGTCCTGTGGGAGAGATTCTCCCGGGGAGCTGGGCTCAGGTTGGGCAGTGACCGGTCAACCGTCTGGCTTTCTTTGCGCAGAGTCACATTCACCGTGCTATGGAACTCAGTGAACGGGATGAGCCCGCTTTTTTTATCGTCCGCTCCAAGTCCTGCCACCACCGCCGGGCCACATGCTGATTAGTCTCCCCGAGGCAGAGTAGACAGCTTCAACACTTCGCGAGCTCAGGAGATGCCAGCTTGGCCGGACGAGTCGCCTGCCAGTGTGCATGCCGCACATCGGCGCCAATGCCAGCGTTGGAATGGCAAGTTCTTGTGCGATGTTTGAGGCGGACAGATTCGAAGACACAAATCCGTAGGTTAAAGAGCGAGGTACACTACTAGTAGTGCACACCCTCTCACCCACTGGGCTGCTACTCGCCTCATCACAGTGATGAACGGAGGTCAGGGAGGTCAAGGGCGCCCGGATAGTTTTTTAAGGTATCAGGGACCCTCGCAAACGCGCGAGCCGGGGCTTGTATATTGTGTCCCTACGTCGCCGACGATCCACGAGGCTCGCAAGTCGATGTCGGCATTTGCCGGCCGAGCGCCGGCCGAACCCTTGGAACCGGCGACGTTCACTGTTCAGCGACGCTCATGCCAGAGGTGCTTTTGTTCTTGCCTTTGCGTGCGGTCCTGCTTTCTCTGTACGCACCTACTAGAGTGATAGTCTCTGGAAGGGACCGGGAGAGGAGCAATGGTGTCAATGCTCTTCACGGGAAGATTTGTAGTGTCAAAAATGTAAACGTACAAGCATACAGCACGATGTTGGCAATAGCACGCGTTCTTAGCAGTGGTGTGCCCTGTCTGTCAGAACACGCACTGCTAGTATAGATACAGACCATCCGACAGAATACTCACCACAACATTATCAGATCAATTACCGAAGTATTCCACTACCAGGGCACGCTTCCTCAGATCCAGCAATACACTCTCCGTCTCCTCCTTCGTCGGAAGCTTCGGCGGCATCAGGCTCCACGGCTCCAAGAACGCGGTGTAGGCCGCCGCTGCACGCGCGTGGAACGCAGTAAGGTCCGCTGGGCTGTCTAGGGCGGAAGCTGATGCAAAGCCGTCGGTTTTTGCCCGCTTGGCGAGTGGAATCTGATGGCGGAGCCGCCTCGGCGTCAACGCTTGAAGTTTTCGTTTCGCGTCGGGCGCTGGTGGGGGCTCGTCGGAAGTGGGCAGTGGAAAGTGCGGACGGTGGAGGTTGTGCTTTTGCACGCGGCCTGGGCATTGGCTCGTCGGCGGAGAGCCTGAGGGTTTTGCGCAGATTTGAAATTGCTTCATCCTGCCGGAGTGAATAGGCGGATTGGGAGGGAAAAAGAGTCAGAGCGTACCTCGCTCCTCTGCTTGTTTCTCATACTCCAGCAGCGATCCGTCCGCCTCATCGAGGTCACCAAAATATGCAGGGCCCTTTCTTGTAGAAGCTCTCGGCCGAAGTATCTACAGTGACAGTGAGTAAAGTTACGAGGACAAGGTGTGATGGGGGTGCGCACTTGTATGTCCCTGGAACCTCCCGCCCGTCATCGTCCAGCATGGTGACATTCCTGCGGTATTCGCCCCTCCAAGCGCAGCGATCTCGTTTTCCTAGTGCCTCTTCTCGCGCATGAGCTTGTTGATCTCGTCGATCAGGTCCCGGACGTCGTAATCAGACAGACCCGCTGTGCATACCCAGTCAGTCAGTACGCAAACACTTGAACACGATACTGAAACAGCAGACGCACCGTCCTGAATCTTCGACACCTTTCGACTGATCTCGCGCAAAATCTCGCCTCTCCAGCGCTCACATTCGCGGAGGCTCTTGCACGCGCTGGTCATGCGGGGGCGGCGGTCGCTGCTTGTCCAGCATAGACTGCGACTTTCGCTTCATTACGAGCCTGTCACGTATGTCAGCATGGAGGAATACGAAGAAAACCTTGTTTGTCTTGCCATTTTGTAAGGGATACAAGTGACAAGTTGAACGCGGCTGATATCTGGCGGATCTGCGTGCCGGCTCAAACCCGCAATAGGGTTAGGGCTTGTGTGACTCGGCGTCCGCCCAAGTGAGGATGATTATATTTTGTCTTCGAGCAGAAATCGATCGTCAAAATTCTTTCTCCACTCCGCCATCTGCTGCCTCGGAGCGGCCGTTACCGTTTCCTGGTTGCCTCGATGTCTTCATTACCATCACTGCCCGAAGTCCCAGGGGCGGAACCGAACCGCGCAGTCCTCGACTCGTTCAAAATTGCCATCGCAAAGCGCATAGCGGATGCGCTACCACCACTCACCATCGACAAAGTCTACGCAGGGGTGGACTATGGGAAGAAGGGGGTCGATTTCACCGTCGCCCTGCCCCGATTCCGGCTGCCGGGAAAGGTCGATGAGCTCGCGAAAGCAGTAATCGACCAGGTGCGCCACATGCTGTGGCCCCATAGTGCGCACTCACGGATTACAGTTCCAAGCAGACGACTACATCGAATCTGTCGTGCACGACAAAGCATTCTTGCATTTCACCTGCCGCACGTCGTCGCTCGTGCGCGCGGTGCTCACCCAGGTGCACACGCTCACGAACCAAGAGCCGTCAGTCTATGGCACAAATACCACCGGCCAGGGCAAGAAAGTCATCATCGAGTACTCCTCTCCCAACATCGCGAAGAGTTTCCACGTCGGGCATCTGCGGTCGACCATCATCGGTGCCTTCCTCACCAATTTGTATCGCGCATCGGGATGGGAGGTTATCGCGATGAACTACCTTGGTGACTGGGGTACCCAAGTGCGTATCTATATCATATATAATGTAGTGAAAACTGACATCGCACAGTTTGGGCTCATCGCCGTTGGATTCGAGAAGTACGGCTCCCAGGAGGAGCTCCAAAAGGACGCGATCAAGCATCTCTACGACGTCTATGTCAAAGTGAACAAGGACGCCGAGGCTGATGCCCAAGTCAAGGTCGACGCTGCGGCCTGGTTCAGGCGGATGGAGGACGGTGACGAGGATGCGCTCAAGAACTGGCGCGTCTGGCGGGAGTTGAGCGTAAAGAAGTACGAGGAGGAGTACGCCCGTCTAAACGTCCACTTTGATAACTACACCGGCGAAAGCAAGGTCGGGAAGAAGTGGCAAGATATCGCGCTACAGCGGCTGGACGAGCTAGGCCTGATCTCGGACGTGGACGGCGCGAAGCTCGTCGACTTGGAGAAGTGGAAGCTCGGCAAGGCCGTGCTGCGGAAAAAGGGTGCGTTCCACTACGCTGACATTGCTTGTCACCGTCTCATATTCCTCTCAGATGGCACGTCAATCTACCTCACGCGAGACATCGGCGGCGCGATCGAGCGGTATGAGCAGTACAAGTTCGACAAGATGATCTACGTCGTATCGTCACAGCAGGACTTGCATCTTGGGCAGTTCTTCAAGGTGCTGCGACTGATGGAATTCCCATGGGCAGACAAGCTCGAGCACGTTAACTATGGGCTCGTTCTTGGCATGAGCACGCGGAAGGGCACTGCCGTCTTCCTCGACCAGATCATACGCGAGGCGGCGTCGGTGATGCACGAGCAGATGCGGCGGAACGAGGAGAAGTATGCGTCGATCGAGGATCCGGAATACACAAGTCTTGAGGTCGGCCTCACAGGTATCAAGATCCAAGACATGGCGGCGAAGCGGTGAGTCGTCGCAGCCCTCTCCCACCATCTAGCAACACCTCATAATTCCTGCAGAATCAACAACTACACATTCAGCTGGGATCGCATGACCTCATTTGAGGGCGACACCGGCCCGTATCTGCAATATGCGCACGTCCGCCTCACCTCACTGACGCGAAAGAACCCCGAACTCTTGCCCCTCCCTCCGCCCACCGAGATAGCAACTGACACAATAACGGAGCCCGCCGCCCGCGAGATCGTGTTTTTGCTCGGCACGTACCCGGACGTCGTGAAGACCGCACTGCGCACACACGAGCCGAGCGGCGTCGTCACGTACCTGTTCCGCCTCAGCCATGCCATCTCCAGCGCATGGGAGACTGTCGTCGTGAAGGGCGAGGCAGACGTCGACAAGGCGCGCGCGCGCATGTGGCTGTACGTCTGTGCGAGGGACGTACTTGGTGCGGCGATGCGGCTGCTCAGCATTCGGCCGTTGGAGCGTATGTGAATGTCGCTTACAAGGGACTTGAGTGCTGTAAATTTTGGAACCCAACTTCAGACCCTATGGCAATATATGCATAGCGTGTATTGTAGCGCAGCGCGTGTGGCGTACTGCATATAGCAAATCGTGTACATAATTTTGCAGAGCGTATCGGACAATATACAGCGTGTAGCATATGTAAGTAGCAAGTGCTGTCACCGCGGAATGTAGAGCCGACACCGTGACACGCCAGCAATGTAGAGTCTGACTCGAGTCTCGCACTTCCAAGTGTCGCCCGACCGATCCATCTTTCATCTCTCTCTCTTCATCGCCGTCTTCAGTGTGCTTTTGACGTACAAACGGTCAAGCTTGCTCTTGCGTCGGTGTGCCCCATCCGTTTCTGCAAGCTCTGCATCCATTGCTCAAGCCGCTGCCGCATTCATTCTCGACAAACTATGCCGTTGTCGATGTTTGACACACGCTCTTGTGTACGAGGCCTGCTGGATGAGCTTTCAAATGCTGGCAGCAAGTCATGTATTTATTGTGAACTGTACGTATATGCGGTCGGCCTCCGGTGACATCGTCGGAGTCGGACGGACCTTGACAATGGCTTCAAGAGAGGAAGATGGCATCGCGAAGAACGAATAGCACCCCTGGTTCGCACTCGCCAGTACATCCCCCGCCCCGACGTAGTCACTCTCCAGCCCAAGACCTTCGGGCCACAGAGGAGACACAGTGATTGACAAGTTCGGATTCGCCATCTCGTCGTCCGTGCCCCTCGCGCTGTTCTGGATGTGTGTGTCCTGCATCTGTCTGTGATCTCGACGCTGACTGGCTCCCAGCTTCGGATGCACGCGGTGTGGCTCGGGGTCGGGGTGATCCTGCCTTCGTCTGGCGGCTGCGCATGGACAACCCCCCGTGCTATAACAAGCAGGACTCGATGCGCGACGTGCGCATCCCGTACGGCTCGTCCTCCGCCGGTACTGGGTCGGCCTGACCGAGCGTAGTGCTTCCGCTGTGGCGCGTATACTGCCATCGCCCGACTTTATCGCATACCCGGTGCGTGCGTGCGTGCGTCTACCGCACATGATACATCCGGCTCGATCTGCTCGTCGATAGTCATCAGCACAATGGTCGTTCTCTTTAGGCTGCGCCCTTGTTGGTCTACCCCCGATCCAGGATCACGGTCTCAGTCTGGGCGGTGATCAAGTACGCGGCTTCGAAATCCTTCCACTGCGCGCAGCTGACCTCGTCGCTCCCACCATCGCCGGTGCATCCATACCACCTCAGACCCAAGCCCACCTCCATCCCCAGGGGCCGCAAGCCATCACCGGCTTTTTCATACATGCGAGCGGCACGCACGTCAACGGCACGCGCCTATCGCGCATCCGACTCGCTCGCGGTCTGCAGCACACCAGTGCCACCAGGACATATCGGCGCATCCGCAGCCTGAGTCGTCCGCTGCCCCGCCAACCCGCCTCCCAGGTCGTCTGCACAGCTTCCCCAGCTCCGGCGCGGTGCGTCCCGCCCAGCCCAAAAGCCGCTCCGGGCACCTCCTCGGGCCAGCCGCGGCTAGCGAGCGGCGGCGTCCCCTCCCAGGCTCCCGCCCGCCGGTACATGCTGACGCGCTCGTTGTCAAGCCGCGGCACCAGCGTCGCGGGCCCTCGCCGCGCACGGTGTGCGTCCGTCCGAGGGGCGCCGACACAGGCAACCTAGCTAGTGGCCACGGCGTAGTCTTATTCCCAAGTACTCGCACACGCGTCACTGCATGATGCTCCACGCACACTCCCACATTATGCACCGGCCCCGCGCGTGATCCGGCGGGGCTGGTGCCAGCGGGCCTGCCGCAGAAGTCCAAGTCGAAGCCGCAGGCTGATTGACGTGAGAAGGCGTGCGCCTCTGCAAAGGCTGCGATATGGGCGGGTGATGCGGGTGTGGCCCGCGCTCGCAGGTCTCCCACCGCGGCGCAGGGGGCCGACACTATAGGTGCGCATGCTAGTGCTAGGTGCGCGTGCTAGTGTCGGTCTAGTGGCGAATCGCGATGGGCAGCTCGCCGTGTCTGTGTGGCGCCGCGGCGTACACTGCAGCTAGACTCTGGCCAAGTAGGTGCGGATCAAACACCGCTGCGCAGGCAGCAATATCCGAGTCCTCCCCGTCGTTTTTCCGAGCCGCACACCGTCTGCCGTGAACGCTGGTTTATCAACACAGCCTCATTACGATACAATACAAGCGTAAATTCATGACGCGTCAACGGAACCCATGAAAAATAAATCGTCCTGCTACTTTTCGCGCGCGCTCACGCCTTCTCGACGGACGCCTTGTCGTCGACGTGCACGGCGGCGCCGGACTGCTCCTGCGCGAGGAGCTGGCGGCGGTACGCGACGGAGCGGCGCGGCGTCGTGTTCTCGTAGAGCGAGTCGATCTGCTCGAGCGAGAGACCCTTCGTCTCGGGGATGCAGAAGTACGCGAACAGGATGCAGCAGAAGCACGTCGAGCCCCAGATGAAGAACACCTTCACCTGCAGGTTCGCGTTGCCGGGCCCCGAGTTCACCAGGTACGGCGCTGCAATCGGCGCGTCAGCATCGCGCGGCAAGCGAATTAAAAGGGGGAGCACGTACTCGCGTAGCCGATGCCGAAGTTCCAGAGCCAGTTGGACGCGACGGAGAGCGACATGGCCTTGGCACGGACGTTGAGCGGGAAGATCTCGCCGGTGACAACCCAGGCGATGGGGCCCCATGTCGCGGCGAAGAACGCGATGTAGAAGCAGATGAGCGAGATGAGCGCGCGCTGGGCGGCGAGGTTGTGCTTGTCGGTGGTGACGCCGACGATGGCGACGAGGTACTCGCAAACGCACATGCCGATGGCGCCGATGATGAGCAGGCGGCGGCGGCCGAAGCGCTCGACACCCCAGATGCCGGGGAGGGTCATGACGACGTTGACGACGTTCGTGATGATGGAGATCGTGAAGGGCGGGTGGATGCCGGCGTTGGTGAAGAAGGACGTGCCAAAGTAGAAGATGAAGTTGATGCCGGTGAGCTGCTGCCATGCCTGAAGGAAGATACCCGAGAACGTGCGGAAGCGAATCTTGTTGTTGCCGTTGCGGAAGCAGTCGAGGTAGGATGACTCGCCGATGGCCTCCTCGATGGCGAGGTTGGCGCGAATCTCGTCGAGCTCGGCGACGCAGTCGGGGTCGTCCTCGGGGAGGCCGGTGAGGCGGGAGAGCGAGCGGGCGGCGTCCGCATCACGGTGCTTCTTGATGAACCAGCGGGGGGACTGCAATGCGCGGGTGAGCAAGCGGGTCTAGCGGAGAGCACAACGGGCAGCCTACCTCGGGGAGGAAGAACATGCCGAGGGCGAGGATGGCGGCCCAGATGAACTGAATGGCGATGGGGATGCGGTAGGATGAGTGGTTGGGGCGGTTCTTCGTGGCGTTGTTGAAGATGGAGGCGAGGAGGATGCCGATGGTGATGGCCCACTGGTAGACGGAGACGACGGCACCGCGAATCCACTTTGGCGAGCACTCGGACTGGTACATGGGGACGAGGGTGGAGACGAGGCCGACGCCGGCACCTGCGACGACACGGCCGGCGATGAAGAGGCCGAGGGCGGTGGAGGCGGTCTGCATGGCGACACCGACGGCGAAGACGAGGCATGAGAAGACGATGCCCCACCTACGACCGAGGATATCAGCGGCAGGGGCGCCGATGAGAGCACCTGGGGGACGAGGGTAAGAAATAGGCGGAGCGGAAGGCGGATGAATATACTGACCGACAAAGGTACCAGCGGAGAGGATGGAGACGACGAGGGACTGTGTGCCGGAGGAGATGCCGTATCCGTGGGGGAAGGTGTCGGAAGGGGTCACGGGATGGCCGAACGTCTTGAGCCAGTCGGGCATCTGCTGGATACCGGAGATGGTACCGGTGTCATAGCCGTAGAGGATACCACCAAAGGCGGCAAACGCGGACTGTGGGCGGGCAGTGAGCGAGGCATATTTTTGCGAGGAAGGGGAGAGGACTTGCCATGAAGATGCCGGCCCACTTTGAGGTGGCGGCCGAGCCGCCGACGCCTCCACCAGCTGCAACAGGACCTCCAGCCATGGATGCGGGCGGGTAAACGGGGGGATCGTTGGGGGCGGGGAACGAGGGGTCCGTTGGGTCTCGCCATCCTCAGGCGACGCCTTTTATGCGGGGAGCTGGAAGCAGGCAGCACATGGACCATCATCTCACCGCGGCCCCCGGAACCGCCGCGCCACAAAAGGAAGACGATGCATCTCTTTTCCGGTCTCACCGGCCCTGCTCCCCCGATCGTGCACCCCGCATCCGCCACCGATCCCCGCACGGCTTCCGGGTCCCGACAGGCCGCCCGCTCTGTTTTGCATCGCATCTGCATGGTCCGCGCGGGGTCCGAGCCGCGCTGCTCGCGCCGACGCTGCTGTCCTGGGCTGGCCGTGGAGAGCCCGACGCGCTGGGTCACGTTGTGATGGCCGCACGCGCATCAGCCGGCCCATCTGCGTCGCATCTTCGCCGCCAGCATTGCGCACCTGCATACCCAGGCACCCCGCCTCAGTCTGGCCACCGCCGCCCACCTGCCGCGTCACCTGCCCCGCACTCCCTGATCCCCGCATCACAGACACCGACCCCCGCACGCCTCTGCATACCACCTTCATTCAAGTATCATCATATATGATCGCATTACACGCGCGTTGTCGCATCCTCGCACCCTCGGCGGCTCGCACGTCCCGCCCACGGCACCGCGTGCTCGCACACGGGCGTATTGTCTGGGCTGATGTCCTGGATAGCCGTCGCCGTCCCAATATCTGCCCGCCTGGCCCCCCGGGGCTACCTGGCGCTTCGACTTCCTTATGATTTGACTTGTCGCAACCTTGTTTGGCGTGGCAGTGGACTCCACGCGTCGCCCATTCACTCCGTCCCTGTGCGGCGTTCCTGGTGCTGCTCGCAGCTGCAGAAGCATCGCTCCAACGAAGCCCTCGTCCGTATGATAGGAAGCGGTGAACGGGCGTGGTTCCCATCTTCCCTTCTCCGCCCTGCCAATACCCTCCAATACCATAGCTTGTGGTCGACGTCCCCGAACCTGCAGTCTCGTCATCGCTGCCCTCCATCCGACTTCCGCGACACGTCCGCCGCGCCACCGCCCGCACACACCGCACCTAGCATTCGAGCCCATCGATCTCCTCTTTCTCTGCCGCCCATATCCACACCGTGCATATGCCATGCTGATACGCCGTTAATGGCACTCATCGCACATGGCAGCGGCAGCGCAAAATTAGAGTGTGCATGCAATCTAGACGCGCCGTGGCTCGACTCTCCAGCAGTGCGGCCACCTAGCTAGTAGCCTTGCAACCAGCCCTCGTCTCCGCGCAGCCTCGCCTTCCCGCCGCGCAGCACCCCGCTCCCCGCCCCCGCCCCCGCCCCCGCCGCCTCCGGACCCCACGCCTCGCCTGCCCCCACACACGCCCCGCGCTGTCCGGGGTCCGCTGCCGGCACGCCCGCTCCTGCCGGCGCCCCACCCGCCCGCAGTTTATCCGCGCGACGACGCGTGAAGTTTTAGTTTTCGTGCCCGACGTCTGGCAGTCTGTCGAGTGGGGCGGCAACCGATCGTCGGGATCCGGGTGCCCCGCGCGGGGTGACGACGCCCTCTGATCACGATCGCAGCCCCACTTTGCTACATTTCTTTGTTGTGTGCAATTTTTGCGCTGATTTTTCTGCGGCCAGTGCCCTCCAGTGCCCTCCAGTGCCCTACTCCGCCTGCTTCTCCCCGCCCTGTGCCTCGCCTTCTGCCATCGAAGCCTGATCGCACTCGCCTCGCCCCACGACGCAGCCCGCCCGAGGCACAGAAGCACAACCCCCGCCGGCCTCCGCCTGGCGGAAGATCCGCTCCCAACCGACGCGGAAAATCATACGAGCAGATCGCTCTCATGTAATACGCCCGCTCGCTTTCTTGGCATGTCCCCGCCCACGCTCGCGCAGGCTGATCGCCGGCCGCACTGTAATCCCAATGCGCCGTCCACGGCGACCGCAACATTTGCGCTCCGCGCTGCTCGATCGCGCCGCCGCGTCGGGCGCGCGAGTTGGATTTATTTATGGCGACTCGTTGCAAATATCGATTTGATCGTGCATTTTGGTGCCGGCAGTGCTGCACATGCTCGCACAGTGCGCGGTATTTGGGAGTCATTGGGGGCGGCTATGTCCCGG
The DNA here is from genome assembly GCA_019915015.1 of Auriscalpium vulgare. Lineage (NCBI taxonomy): Eukaryota > Fungi > Basidiomycota > Agaricomycetes > Russulales > Auriscalpiaceae > Auriscalpium > Auriscalpium vulgare. Next base: position 423,601 of record JAHBBC010000002.1, read on the forward strand.
CGGAGGTTGCGATGGGTGTCTCGACCCCCGATCGCTCGCCCGCCCGCAAATCCCGGCGAGCAAGGACCGCACGACTCGACTGACAGCCGACCTCGCCACTTGGAATATTGCCTCTGCGAATGCACAGAAATCACATGCTGGGAAACGTAAAACGCTCAGGGCACTGGGAGTGTCGACTTGCAATTGGGCGCGCGGACCCTGTTTACAGCCGGCGAGCTCCATTCAGCTGAGACAAGAATAGTTCTGATGCACATGGGCCGGTTCTGCAGGAGGGGGTAGGGGACAGTAGGCACGGCTGTCTTCCGCGCAACGGAGTCCACAGTGGGCCGTATCAGCCGTGCGCCAGAGATGAGGAGATGTCAGTCTTTCGTCCGTATAGCTCTTTTCTCCCATGAAAATTTCACGCCTTGATCTCTCCTACTGAACTCGGTCAGCGACCAAGTCCCTCGACATCTCCTCGACAGCAAAAGCACAGAAACCACAAGATGAAAAAAAAGACAAAACCTATGCATGATATGTTGAGAGACCGGCGGCACGATGATCACCGTTGATAATATCAGATAAGATCTCACACCACCGCAGCACGCCAGCGAGCTGCGCCGAGCTCGTCTCCGCAGCCCACGATGTCCACCCCCTCCCCGCCGTCCTCCCCCCTCCTCGCGCTCCCCGAAGAGCTCCTCTCCCTCATCCTCCACCTCGCCGCGCCCGACGCGCTCCCCGTGCTCCTGCACACCTGCACCACGACGTACCGCATCTGCACCCCGCTGCTCTACCACACCCTGCACCTCGCCGCCCCTGGCCCCACCGCGGCCCTCGCGCGCACCCTCGCCGCGCGCCCCGCACTCGCCACGCACGTCCGCGCGCTGACCGTCGCGAGCACCGCCGGCGCGCTCGCGCCCGTGCTGCAGGCCCTCGTCCGCGCCCGCGCGCCGCTCGCGCTGCTCGACGTCACGCTCGACGCGGCGTGGCCGGGCGCGGCGGACGCAGACGTGTTCGGCCCGCATCTGATGGCGGGCGAGCGCGACGTCGCCGCGGGGCGCGCGGTCGGCGGCGCGCTCGCGGCCCTCGCGGACGTGCGCCGCCTCGTGGTGCGCCGCCGCAAGGCGTACCTCAGCTTCGAGCGCCTGCAGGCCGTCACGGACGGCCTGGCGCAGGCCGTCGCCGCCTGGGCGTCCCTCGTGCGCACCCTCCCTCTCGCGCACGGCCCGCTTGCTTGCTGACGCTGACGGTTGGTGCTCGGCAGGAGTCTGTGACCATCGCGTTCCGCCTCTCCGCGCCTGGCGCGGGCCCCGCGGCGGGCTTCGCGGGTGCGGGTGTGGGCGCGCCGAGCCTCGCGCTGCCGCTCGCGCTCGCGGGCGCGGCGCGGCTGCGCGAGTTCCGCACCGCGCTGCCGGCGGTGTGGAACCCGGCGATCCTGGCGGTCAGTGCGAACCCCGCGCTCGAGCGCATCGTGCTGACGATCCCGCGCGTGCGCGCGGCGGGCGTGGCGGGGGCGGCAGAGAGCGGCGTGCTCGTGTGGGAGGACCAGGTGGTCTCGCCGCAGGAGATCGCGAGCCGCGCGGGCGGCCCGCAGGCGACGCTGTGGATGCGCCAGGCGTGGAAGCATCCACGCCTTGTTGCGCTCCTCACCGCGAGTGCGTGATGCTGCGAGCCGCTTGACTTGCTCTGGGATTGAACGAATAGGTCTGGGTCTGGGTTTTGGTCTGTGACCGCGGACTGTATGTCATTGTGGATCTGCTACGATATAATGCAGTCGTTACCCGTATTGAAATGATACCTTAGCTGCTCTGTAAAATTCTGACCACGACGCCGAGATGATTGGCCTGTTACACGTGACCGCGTGACGGGACGGGGCGGAAATCTGCTGGCGACATAGGAGGCGCTCCGACGCTCCTTGCCTTCCGCCTCTGCACACCGCAAAAGTACCCCTTCTGATACACGAGTCTCCAGCCATGGGCCAGACGTCCTCCGCCCCGCAGCCCCCCGTCCACCTCTCCACCCCCGCCGCCGCCAGCTGCCCCGTCGACCACACCGCCCTCGCCGCCGCACGCCCCCCACACCCCGTCCCCGCCACCGCCGCCGAATGCCCCGTCGACCACCACGCCGCCGCCGCGGCTGCTCCTGCGCAGTGCCCCGTGTCGCACGACGCCGACGCCCTCGACCCGCGCACGCACCTCCCCGCGCTCTCGCAGACGCCCGCCGCGGGCCAGAGCCTCGCGCTCCCGACGGGCCGTGAGACGTCGTCCATCCCGCGCGACGCCGCGGGGCGCTGGGAGTACCCGTCGCCGCAGCAGTTCTACAACGCGCTCGTGCGCAAGGGCTGGGAGACGCCCGAGGAGCACGTCGAGACGATGGTGCACATACACAACTTCCTCAACGAGAAGGCGTGGGACGAGGTGCAGCGCTGGGAGACGCAGGTGAACAAGTACGTGCGGTGATCCTGTGGCTGGTGTGGACGGGGCTGACGGGCGAGCTGCGTGCAGGGACGAGAAATTGGAGCTGGTGCGCTTCAAGGGCCGCCCGGGGGAGCTCTCTCCCAAGGCGCGCTTCTGGCTGTTCGCGGGCTGGCTCCTGCCGGAGCGATTCAAGTGCGTACATTATCTCCTTGCCCATCTGCGCACGTCCTGAGCCCGTCGCTAGCTCGGAACCGCCGTTCGACCGGCACGACTGGGTCATCCGCCGGCCGTCGACTGGCAAGGAGGTCCGCTATGTCATCGACTACTACAGCGCAGACCCCTTGCCGGACGGCTCGCCCGTGTTCTCGCTCGATGTGCGGCCGGCGCTCGACAGCGTCTCGAGCATAGGCATGCGCATCCGCGCCGCGACGCAGGAAGTATGGGACGGGGCCAGGCAAGAGGGAAGGGTCTAAGTCTTTGTTTTATGGTTTAGATTTGTAGACACTGCCCATCCCAACTCTAGATACCATGTGTGCAATTGTTTTGGGCACGATGCGTGGGCCGTTGCCTCGGTGCCTGCCACGCCTAGCTCTACGCAGCGACACGTCGTCTCCCTCGTCGGCGCAATTGCAGTACTCTCGGCTCTCTCAAACGTGACTTTGATGAAGAAGTATCGACGCCCTGCGGCACACAATGCGTCCATGAAGGCGGGCGCCACTGCCAGCCGGAATCCGAACGAAGGCTGCCCGTCTCACATCTCCAGCCAAGACAGCCATAGAGTCTCACATCCCCCCTCCTGAGTTCCCCAACAGATGCAAAGTCTCGCGGGGCATAAAGCGATGCTCACTTGGCGGACTGCCGCACAGCTCTCCTTTCCTCCCCCCACGTATCTCCCTTCCACCGGCGCCTGCCTCGCCACCTCCCCCACGTATCTCCCTTCCACCGGCGCCTACCTCGCCACCTCCCCCACTCCACATCCCGGCACATCATCGATGCAACGTCGCATCTTACAGACACGTAGCCGATATGTTTGACAGCTGCGCTCAAGGTCGTGCATGGTACGCGATGATCGGCCACCGCCCTCAACGCCGTTCAGCCACGCAAACATTTTCGCGGTGGCCGACCATGATCTACTAGTATACCGGCGATACTCAAACCATTTTCTCACACGCCGCAGCCACGGCAACGTGCCGCCAGCAGCTCGCTTTGTTCAATTGTCGCATCGTGCCTTCACTGCCGTGTCGGCCGACCGGCCACGTGATTTGAGTGGCGAGTGGCGAGCGCCCCAGCCGCCGTTCCCCAGCTTTGTTTCTTCTGCCACGGCCGTATTCAGCCTCTTGTCGGGACACGGGGCCCCACGAGGCGTCACGTCGTCAAGCTTCGCTTCGCTAAAGCTGCCGCAAAGCATCCAGAAGCGTGTCCCCGATGGCTGTGCCGCGGAAGACAGGTCCAGATGCACGTACGCTTTGACCGCTCGCTTGACGCAACGTTCCGGCGGCCCACACGTTTCATTTGGCATATAAGACGCTGTTATTCTGCAGATTTGACATTCCCATTCCACCCCCTCCTGTCTTCCCTTTCCCCCACTCTCCTCCTTCGGCATCCCAGGACTGGCGGCGGCGGCGATCACCTTGGACTTTGGCGATATCTAGCTCTCCAGTTTCTTGGCGACACTGATTCCTGCCCAGATCCACCGGAACACAATGCCTGCCTACCCATGACCGAGTGCCCGGGGAGCTTCAAGAATGTCGCCGATCGTGGCTGACATCCCCGGTATGTCGTCCCTTCCTCCATTCCCACCTGCAGCTCATTCTACATGCAGCCCTCCGTGAAGCCCTCTCCACTCTCCCTGGCAACGGTGCGTACCACTCTGCTAGCGCCGCCGCGTTGACTGGGCTCTCGACTGCCGGTGGCCTATGCGTGCGAATTTCCAAGGTGCGATCCGTCGCTCTTTCTCCTACACGGCAGTCAACTGACGCCTATTGGGGATAGGTGCGAAACCCCTCAGCAAGCGTTGAGACATCTGAGATGGCGACAAGCAAACATCCGACTGCAGAACGCCAAACGCCGCGACCTCGACGGCCGACTCTTAAGATGCGCCACACTAAGTGTAAGAGACCCGCGAGATCAGCATCGACTATCGAGACGCCTCGCGTTGTGTACCGCCATTACGCCGACACCGCGACCGGCTACGACCGAGGGACCGACACTAAGAGCTTTCTTTGGCGACTCAGCTCTCGCTGTTGCAAGAGACTAAGGCGAATGGACGCCTCAACACCGCAGCGATGAGGCGTGCCGCTTTCCGACTAGGATTAGAGTGCACATGGCGTGATTGCTTTACGGTTGTCGATTCTCTAGGTTCCATGTCTTCAAACACGCAAGGTCAAGCCAGATGCCTATACCGACTCCGACTTCCTCAAAGGCGGGCCATCAACTGCCTCCCTGTGAGTAACATCTTTCATTTCATCTGTTGCAGATCTGACGAAGACTTGCTCGACCAGTCATAATCAGAATCCTGCCATCAATGACGACAAGATCCCGAGACAGTGCCATCGAACAAAAAGTTCAGCGTGCTATGGTTTTGCTGACGAACAGCCCTCCAGGCTACCCTGAGCAATCACGACGAGGTTTTATGTGAAACACCTTGCAACTTGGCAATTCTCTAGCTGAACGAGGGACAGACACTAAGAGCTAGGCCACTCAGCTCTAGTTGATACCAGAGACTAAAGCGTGAATGGCTTGCCTCAACTTTGAAGTGCTGAAGCCGGCCGCTTTCCGACTAGGATTAGACTGAACATAGCATGATTGCTTTACGTTTGTCAGTCCTCCAGGTGACATGCTCTCAAACATGCAAGGTCAAGCCAGATATTTACACCGACTCCGACTTCCTCAGAGGCGGGCCATCAACTGCCTTCCTGTGAGTACATCCTTTATTTCATTTGTTCCATATCTGACGAAAACTTTCTCGAGCAGTCATGATCGAAGTTCACCCACTACAGTCAATGACAACAAGATCCCGAGACAGTATCGTCGACCGAAAAGCATTGCGCCTATGGTTTCACCGTTTCACTGACGAACGTAGTCTCCAGGCTATCCTGATCGATCACTTCGAACACGTGCTATGTGAAACATCTTGCAACTTGGCAATCCTCTAGGTCCATAAACACTGGCTGGGGTTCGACTTTCCGGGCTACACTTGTCTTCGATCTTTTGTCTGCTCTTGCGTATTGCTCCTCATCTGTTCTCCCAGTTACTTGCCTGGTTCACCCTGAAGTATAACTCGCGCATGAAGAATATTGTGCATCCCAAAATCCGCGCTGAAGATGAACCCATCCCCCCCCGTAGTCGCTCGCCTCTTTCAACCTCGGCTCGGTTTTTGATCTCGGATCTCGTTGCTCGTCGAACATATCTGGCACCTGCAACGAAGTCCCTATTGCACTTTCGCAATCCGATCCCGCTGACGACTGTCCCTGCTGTCCAAATTAGCTTCTGATTTAGGTGGCTTCCCTCTCTATAGCCGGACCAGTATCGTGCTGCGAGGTTGTCATCTAGGTCTTTTGTCTATGTTCGGTGCAACCTCACTGGCTTGTGTTCTGGCGCTGATACTAGCGGGTTGTTCGCCATCGATGCCTTCCATGGTTTCCCACTTCACGCACCAATAAATTTGTCCGTAATTCAGTCGACGCTCCGCATCTCCGAGTCGATTCTGTATCTGCCAGGCTTTGGCTACGTCTTGATCTGCCGCCCTTCCCTCCTGTGCATATCGAGCATTTCTTGCTATGTTACTGAGGGAAGGTTGGTAGTTCTAGGCTTGCCTGGTCGGCGACACTTTCAATACTTTTGGAGCTGTGTTTTCTCGCGCATTGACATCAACACTTGACCTCTTTGCCTGGCCGATGTTGCATTCTTTGGATTCTCTCCCTTGTGTCATTGCTGCCTCTCGATTGTCACGAAGCTTTTTCTAATTCTCTTCGACGCATTACTTCTCAATATTATCTTGTACAAATGCGTGTCACCTTAGATATCAAAGCTATTTTAGCACACACATCATAAACCCATGAAATTCTGCGGTCTTTGACTTTGCACAACCGTTAGGGTGATGCGAGCGATTTTTACTTCGTGGACGCAGCAAAATTGGAAAAACAAATGTAGCAGCACCTCGTTTCGATCAAGGGACCTCAGGGTTATGGGCCCTGCGCGCTATACCAGCTGCGCCATGCTGCTATGCGTGCAATGGCAAAATTGACTCCATGACCTTTCCACCCTTACCGATATACGTTTTCCACTAACAATGCATGGTATTTCTGACGTACACTATACATCACCCTTAATTTAAGGCTTCTGTTACATTTTCTCCTGCAACACATGCGAGAGACGCATACTTGTAACCAGTATACAAGGAACCCTTGTGTTGCCGAGCTTAGTCACGTCGTGAGACTATAAACGGTATGCGCGGCGTTGACTCCATCCTCACTTTCTCTCCCCCACCATGGCCTCAACAGCAGATGCCGCCGCCGCCCTCAAGCTTGAGATCGCCCGCCTTACAGGCATGTATCTCGTATAGTATACTTTGGCTACACTATTAACCACGGATCGTGCAGGAGCAATCAATCAACGCAAGTCAGCCGAGTCTCAACCTCGGTCCAAGCCAATTTCTTCATCAGCACCTCGTCCTTTCAAGAATACCTACGTGAACCCGTCGTATAAGCCCCCTTCTCGCAGCTATGTCCGGCCGTCGGGACCGCCGTCAACATCTCAGGCAAGTACGATCAAGCCAACGCCAACCCCTTCTGTACGTCAGCCTCCTGGTCCCTCACAACCGCGAGACGTCACCATCGGCGGCGTCACATTTGAATCGTCAAGCCGGTCTCTCGTCCGCAAAGATCGTATGTACTTCTGGACCTCATCGATTAGCCTTCTGATCACCCGTCGTCGTGCAACGCAGTCCCAAAGCCCGCCGCGACAACGAAGCCTGTCTCGTCCGGACCAAGGCCTCAAGTTCAACCTCAGTTCATACGCAACCATGCAGGCCACCCGAAAGCTCGACCGTACAAGCCCAAGGGCCCTTCTCGCCGTGCGCTTAACCGCAATATGACGTTGAACAACACTCGCCGGTCTTATCAGTCCGTCTGGTCTCGGGATAGCAGTATGACGCCTTTTCCTAACCGCAACCCTAGATCTCGTCGGACGGCCGTCAAGAAAGTCGACAAGCCCTGCGCCCGCTTCACGACAACTGGTGCGTCGCATCCATCGTTTCCCATTTCACATCCTGAGGAATCGTTCATCGGCTCCTTTTCACTGCCGTTGCCTCAACAGGTGCATGCAACCGCGGCCTTACCTGCATATACCAGCACGACCCTGCTAAGATCGCTGTGTGCTGGCCCTTCCTCCAGGGCACCTGCCCACACTCTGCCGACACTTGTGCCCTCTCGCACGACGCGACACCGAACCGCACACCGCTGTGCGTGCACTTTGCCAACCACGGGCGCTGCACACGCGTCAACTGCCCTTTCCCGCATGTCAACGTTGGCCAGCGCAGCGGCGTCTGCCGTGACTTCGCGGTGCTGGGCTACTGCGAACGTGGCCTGGATTGCGACAAGCAGCACGTCCGCGAGTGTCCGGACTTTGCAGAGAAGGGCGAATGCCCGAACAAGAAGTGCAAGCTCCCCCATGTGATCCGGGCGAATCGTCGGCGACCGCCAGCGGCGGCAGCTCCCTCTAACTCTCTCGAGAAGAGTTCCGGGGCTGAGCCTATCATTGGATCGGCTCTGACTGATCCTTTACAGCCTGCCGCGCCTTTGGTGTCTGCCCAGGACGCACAGCTCGGAGATGAGTTCATCTCGCTCACTTTTGTTGAAAGTGAGAGCGATGAGGAGGAGAATGATGATGATGATGAGGAAGATGACGAGAGTGAAGATGACGATGAGGAAGAGGGCGATAGCCCCAATCCGGACAATGAAGCATTGTAGTTCTTGCGATTTCCTGGTTGTATTCTCAGTGGCTTGTTGCTCAAAATATAACGCGCCGATTTGATATGCTATTTTATCCATCTGAAAGTCTCGAGCCTTAGTCTGCCGCGCTACAGTCACCTGGATTACGATATTCTCGTGGCCAGCCGATGACTACAGTGGCGCGTCAACTGTTACGGATTTTCAAGCTGGATTACCCTGGGCCCCAAAATATATGTGGTACTAGGTAGAGATGTGCGCAATACCAAAATGAATTGCAGCTATGAAACGAGTGAAAACATGGATAATTCCAGGGCGTTCAGCAGCCCATCTCGACGCCGTCGTACGGACCATCGTGATCGCTCTCGGTACCGTCGAAGATATTCGGGACATCGCCCACGATGCACAAGTTAGACGTGTTGTCCTGACCTGAATCATGCCCGAAAGTCCCACTTTAAGCAAACGCACAGAGGTAACTAAGTCGATGGTGCACGCACCAGGGCAAGCATCCCACGCATTCGAGGCCTGGATGTGCACCTCGCCAGATGGGTGGACGAAGCCGAGGAAGCGGCCTGGGAGAATGGGTACCGGGTCCTTCTTGTTGTTGATGTGCGTGACGTGCTGGTGCGCGTCGACGTAATCGGCAAAGGCTTGGTTGCCCACCTATAATACCGTTACATCTAATCCAGGCCGATGATGGACGATAAAGAGACGCACGCGCGGCAGGCCATAGACGACGGTGTTAACTGTTGTCCCGCTAGGCAGTCTAAGGGACAGGGAGACCGAGTCGAGGAGGGCGATCGCCGCGCCTGTACATCAGAGCGCAGCAGGTGAGATCTGGTGCAGTGTTGCGGAAGGCTCTTCATTACGCACCGAGCGAGTGGCCGACGACGGTGACGGTTTTGGTACTGTGCGTCGTCATGGCCGCCTTCACGGCCGCGAGCACCGGGGCTGCCGATCTAGTATGTGCACGGATATCAGCGTCCAAAGACCAAAAGAGATAGCTGCGTGCCCGACCTCGACTGCGATCCAGCGAACCCTGCGTGCACTGTGATCGAGGACGACACCCCTGGGAAGAGTGTCGGATCCAGGGTCTCCCGCAGTATATTAACGTCAGTGAGATCTGCCACACTGCAGAAAAATCATAGTTGAGTAGCAGACCAAGCGAGAGTGTTTGTCCACTCACATGTCGCTCGTGTCGGTGCCTTGGTGTGACACGATGACTGTATTCTGCGCCGGTGCGAATCCCACAAACCCTGTCATACGCGGAACGTCTCAGTGCGCGCACTTTATGTGTAATCGGAGGCCACCCACAGAACTGCACTTCACCCCCGTCGCCGCCGGAAGCCACGGGCACGAAGCCCGGGTTTGCGTTGCAGTTGGCTGGGGGCTGTCTCAGCATCGCGCGGAAATTCATCGAAACGCAAGATACGCACCTCCGCATGACCATGTCAGCGTCACAGACGGGTCGCAGTAGGCCGCACTGGCGAAGAATGTGAAGGGCTTGAACGTGCTGATCTGTGCGGTGGACAGCGTCGTGATGCTCTGCCGCTTGGACACCGCCGCGGCGTCAACAGAGCCTGCGAGCAGGGCAGCGGTGGCGGCGGCATACGCGAGTGCACGGAGAGCCATGTTGGTGTCGGCGGGGACGGGAGGAGGGCCGGGGAGAGGTAGGGAGAGGTGGAGTACCAGAAAGACCAGTCATGGAAGACGCGCCTAAATATGCGACGGATCGACGGCTATGAGGGTTCGGATTCCATGTTTCGGGTGATATGGGTTTGAGAGCCCATCAGGGTGCAGACAATGCGACAGATCTACGCAGGGGGGTTATCGCCGACGTTGCTGTGCATGACTTCAATTGGTAGCGAGCAACGGCAAGGACTGTGTCAGCACGTCCATCCTTCGTCGGAGATGGAGGCGAAGCATATGGCTACGAGCAGGTGATCCAGCTGCGGCTTGGTGAACGTGTATGGGGAACCAAACCATGTGCGTTACGGTAAGTATTCTGACAAATGTTGGTGGACAAGATCGCCCACCCTTGCTTCTCGCAGCTTATAGTCAGAGCCAGACATAGAACAAACGGAGACTGCACATGGTCACGCATGCATCCGGAAAAGAACCCACCTGCATGCTCCATTGACAGTGGGAAATGCACAAGAGCACGAGGAACGTTGCACTTGTATCCAGACGGTCCTCTCACACGTTCACTGAGCGGACGTCGGCCTTGCTGTGCAGCAGCAACGGCAAGCCTGCAGCACACGCTGAGAACCAGAGTCACGAATGCAGGTCTCGTCGACAGACTTTGAGTCCAAGATGTCTGGGATAGAACAGAAGAGCTCACCATTTTCGCAGAGCCATGGCGCTCGAAGGCCAGTGAAGCGCAGAATTTGTGTCAATGCACGAGTCGCTATGTAGCCGGCCTCCGTGATCGGCTTCGATGGTCAGATGGGTTCACTGCCAGTCGCAATGGTAACAGAGAGTACAAATGACTGCACCGACGTCGGAGCACGAGTGGGCGATGATTCGATCATGACAGTGGAAGCTTGAAGCTTTTCAAGCCTCGAAGCCCTGACGACGCATGGTCACCGTGTCGAGGCTACTTCATCATTTGAACTCTCGAGCGAACTCCCATCTGTCGCACTTGCAGCTGGCATGTCTGGGCTTGCAGACACTACGAAATTGATAAACCTACTCCAGGCATCCGACTTTCCCTTCAAATTCAATGCGTCTACGTCGCCAGGCCGCCTACTTCGCGCGCTTGCGTCCCGCCACGTACTACCTATCCGCACACGCTGAACGTCTTTCCCTTCTCACTGCTCCTTATTTCGAGAAGTGCTGGCTTGTCGACACCGGGTGCACCACCTGATTGAGAACCCGCCCTTGGAATGGCGACGCGGTCTTCCAGCGGCGCAGATGCGCGTCCGAGGCGCATGCTCCCGGGCCTTTGGTCACAAGCTGCGGCCCCCGCCTCCCTCGCAGAGCGACACGTCGGTGGGACAAGCAACCCTGCACTGTCGTCTTGGCTCGCGCGCTGGGAAGCCTCTGCAGCCTACGCGAACACGTGGCCCGATGCGCTCGCGGCCATCTCGCGTTTTATGGAATGGCCCAGCGCCGCACTAGCGCAACAGCCTTCTTCACCGCGTAGCATCCATTTCTAGGTGTCCGATCGCATAGCGCGAGCAAGGACGTATACCATATAAATCACGGCGGCGGGCTGGTCTCCCCACGACACATTCCTCCTCCCCACACCCTCGTCCCCACACTCGTTTGACCCACAGCCCGCCGCACCCGCCGGGCGATGCAGCTACTCCACTCTTTCGTACTGGCACTTGCCGTCCTCAAGCTGGCCGTCACCGGCTCTGCGAACAAAATCTATGGCGTCAATCTCGGTTCTTGGTGCGCTTAACGTGTTTGCCGCGTCCTGCCCGCCCGCTGACTTTCCGTGTGCAGGCTAGTGCTCGAGCCATGGATGCTGCCCGCCGGTTCGTGTCTCATACCACGAATACACAGCTAGAGTCTCACAGAACACCGATCAGAATGGGAAGCCATGGGCGGCGAGCAATGCGATGACTGCTCAACGTGTATCGCATCGGAGTTGTAAGTTGGCCTCCAAAGAACGTGGATCTGCTCTTACCCGAAACCCTCTGCAGCAAGTTCGCCCAGGCATACCCAGACACCGTGGACGAGAAATTCGCGGAACATTGGTACGCGTCCAGGCATCTGTATCACACCATGGACGGCGTTCTGATCAACGAAACCATCAGGTCGACATGGTTCACTCAAGACCACGTCAGGCAGCTGGCCGCCGCAGGTATCAACACCGTTCGGGTCCCCGTAAGCACACCTGTGCTGACCTCTTAACGACCATCTGACACAAGACAGCTTGGCTACTGGATCGTCGAAGCACTTGTAGATCGTCCTACAGAAACGTATCCGCGCGGTGGGATAAAGTTCCTGGTAAGGCACTTGACACTACATCTGCGGCATCTCAGCTGACCCCGTTGCAAAGTCCAATGGCGTCAAGATGCTTCGTGACGCGGGTATACAGGTCATCCTGGATCACCATGCGTTGCCCGGGGTGCAGACCGCCGGGCAAATGTTCACGGGAAAGTACGTTCTCAAGCGTTCTTATGTCAAGGACAACAAGCTCATGTCGCTTCACAGCTGCACGTCCAATGTACAATTCTATGTGCGTGTCGTTGGCTTGGGTAGCTGATAAATGCTCAGCTTGCGCCCATTCTGCCAGTCCCCATACAACTACGGCCGCGCGCTCACCTGGACCGCGGTCATGACGGCCCTTGCCCACCTGCACCCCAACTTCGAGAGCGTCTTTGCGATCGAAGCTGTGAATGAGCCGATCATGGACGCCGCCATGACGCCCAACTACGGTGACTGTATGCATCTCTCAACTATGCACTGAGCCAACCCACTCACGCGGCCTCAGTCCAGGTCAACTTCGTCAAGACGGTGCGCGCAGTGGAGCTTCTCCTCGGCATCCCCGTGCCAGGGCGTACCCTGGACCTGCCTTCAGACGTGTACAACCTCACCGCTGCCCTCGCCAGCGCGTCGGGTTCGGACCATACCGGGCTCTTCAGCGCGGAGGTCGTTCAAGCCATTAAAAGTGCTCTGCCGATGCTGGTCGGCCTTGAAGAGCAACTCGAGTTGTCGGATATTTTGGATTTGGCGAAGGCGAGAGGGCGCGGCGGCTCCCGCGCGGCTCTGACGACGAAGTGCGTATAATGGACGGACATGTCTATCAATTTCTGATGTGCAAACAGCTTCATGGATATCAACTGGCAGCATGACAATCCATCGAATCCTGCGGATGCTGCGATCGGACCTCAAGGCTACGATAATCATCTGTACTACAGGTGAGCCCAACTCCACCTCTGCCATATCCAGCCGATCTAACCGTGATACACAGCTTTGGCGTACGTACCTCGGACTCGGAATATCTGGAAAGAGCTAACGTCCACGCGAATATACAGGGCGTCGCAGACGCCAATCCAACCGCATACCTAACCAGCATTTGCAGTATGCCGCCACCTGTTTCTATGCATGTCACACGGTCTCACTGCTCGCAGACCTCCACCGCGTGCAGGATGACGCCGCACTCGGCAACACCCCCCTGTGGTTCGGCGAGTGGGCGCTCCCGACGCAGTTCACCGCGACGGACGACTTCCTCTTCAAGTGGGCGGACGCGCAAAAACTCGCGTACAGCAAGGGCGCAGGGTGGCTGGTGCGTGTCTATATCGCGGCTCCCATGCCATCTGCTCATAGCTACCACACACCCGACATGCAGTATTGGAACTTCCGTGTCGAAAATTCCACGCAGGCGGGCGATCTCGGGCGCCAGTGGTAAGTAGTTTGTTGTGCACGCCCACACGTCCACTGGCAGAGGGCTGATGGGTCGCCAACTGTCAATCAAGGTCTTACTTGGAGGGCCTGGCTCGTGGGTACCTCACCGAGGATCCGTCGCGGGTGCGCGACCCGCACGTCTGTGACCCGTACACGAACACCACTGCCAGCGTCCGAAACTAAACAAGACAAGGTGGGAAATCGTGCTGACAAGGATTCGGAGCGAGCGGAAGGTGTATCTGGAGCGCAGGGAATGTCTGGCACACAAGTAGTACGGTGTGGTGTTTCTCACACTGCCGCGTAATGTACAGAATGCACGCAACGTCGGGTCACAGAATATTTGTAAGATGACATCAGGAAAACCTTCCCATGGTAATGGGCGACTAACTAGGGTAACGCGGTAACGTGTCGCTAGCCTCCCGCTAAAGACAATAATGAGGCTAAGAAATTTCAGAACTTAGACAATGAGCGAGATACTTAACAGGATGTTACCTAGATATGTTAGGAGTCTTTGGGTTTCAGCAGAAGGCAGGGAGGTCCGTGGACACTGAGAAGTGAAGTCGACCATCCGTCTGCGGGTTATTAGGGAAGCTGACTAATCTCCGGAACCTGAACGACAGCTTTGCAGATATACAGAGACTCTGTGCGTATAATTGGCTCCTACAGTCATAGGTATACTGCAAAATACCTCATATGCAGCGGCGCGGATCTACAGGAGTTTACACGACACTTGAAGCTCGCTAAGTTTTGAAAATGCTCCAATCTCTCAGTACTACTGTATGTACTGAAGACGCGACTCGAGCGCCTCGGAAGCAGCAGCTCAGACTGGACTCATCACCACGACACAAAGACATTATCTTCACGAAACGACCTCACAAATTTACCTGTCAATACAACAGAATGGCCCAAGGAATTTCCGTCAATTCATTCGATGAACTCGTGAGGTCCAGTGCTCCGAGATGCCAGTTAAGCTCCAGACCTGGGGTACCTAACAAACGCTGGCTCGTCAAGTCGATGTCACGATCCACTCACTCTACGTATGAGACGTGGTTTGCATTCGATCGACCCGACCCGGTCCATGGCCGCTCTTCGGCCAAGGAGGACATGACAGCTACATCTGGCGGCGTAGCGCAGCATCTCTTCGGACTGCCTGTATAATAAAACAGTGTATGGAGTGCAGCGATGCGAGAGCTGGCATGGACTCGGCAGATGTCCGAGGATCAAAATTTAGCGCAAGTCGCTTTATTTGCTCTTGTTTGTCTCATGTTGAACTTCGGTCGCTTGAGAGCGGAGCCCCTTCCACCGCCCACCATAGCCCACCATCCACTCACGCATTCTCCGCTTTCGACATAAGCAACGAGCAAGAGGTTACGATGGGTCAGTGTTATGGAGCTGTGATCAGCAGCGGAAGGTTCGTTGGCCCAGGAGTACACTTATTCAGTGACGCTTGTCTTGCTAATGTCTTCGTCGGCACCTCTTGAGTCTTGCGCTCACCCGCAACTAGCACGCGCACACGCACTGTCGTTGCCCACAGGATGTGTTTCCCATATCAAAACTGTGCCACGGCAACGTTGTTGTGTCGCGAGCTCCGCCACTGAATCATCGTCGCTTATCTTTGTCTACAGCTGGCGGCGCGCATCGAGATGGACACACAACACCCGCAGTACACCCATCCACGGCTTTACATCAAGCTGACTACGTAGTAAGACTTCGCTCCAGTGCAACTCGACTGACCAGCGCCCACGGTAGCCCGAGCATGCGCCGACCGCGTTCAGCGCCCTGCCGAGCGATCGGAGCGGCATTCAAAAGACCGAGGCGGCGGTGCGGAAGGTGGTTGACGATGACGCGACACGAGACGACCCCGCACGCCCTCGTAAATCTGGCGACAACCGTATGTACTTTCTCTCAGCACGCACGTCTTGTTCGGTGCTGACAGCGTCGTCAGCATGTGCATGGACGTACCGTGGCGCTTCCGCACACCCTCGTTCATGGTTCATGCCGCCACTATGCTGTCTGTCTTCTGACAACCTCCGCAAGTAGGTGCCGTCTCCTGCTCGCCATTCAGTTATCCTCGGCCTCGCTCACGATCTACCACTTCGCTATATCCCCGTCTTTTCTATATGTCTCTCTATCGCCTGTCAACGTCGCCCGTCGCTGCGTGCCCGCGAGACCTCAGCGTTGCCACAGCTCGAGCATCCGCGCCAAGTCAAAGTAGGAGCAGTCACCCGGTGCGTACTGATCGCGTCTTCCATCTTCCATGCGCGCGCAGAGTCTCACACACGACACGCAGACGTCCTGCCCGCTCATCCTGCGAGGCCGCAAGCACATACTGCGGCCTTCTGCGCTCGGACAGCGCACGACGGAGTGGCGAGTTCGTACACAGCAGCGGTTTTCTGCCCAAGAATGTGTGCGCGGCCAAGCGGGTGTGAGAGCTGTCGACGCGACACTGAGGCTTGCGAGGCACCGTCGATGTGAGGCTAGCACAGTACTAGAGTAAAGATAGCGTCGTGTATGCCCGGATACCCACAATATAATCGCCATTACCAATTGATAAAGGCCAAATAAGTAGCATCTAAACATCCAGTGGATACGAGCTAATTAGCTGCGCGCGTCCTGGAAGTACATCCAAGTAATTAGCTGTTGACTACCCGCGGACTATCCACTAATAACCACGGATTAGAGGGGGACTAAAATGATGGCTCTAATGACAAGATAATTCACTGATGACAGATAATTGTGTAGTCGGTGCTAAATTACTCGCCATTACTCGCCATTATCACAGGACGTTTTCCCTGATGGAGCGCCGCCCGATACCGCCAGTTTCGAAAGCTCAACATTATTATCATATACGAGTATGGGTTTCAAGCGAGGTATACTGATGTACAGTACGAGATTATGCGCAGATCAAGATACTTTATGGGCCGGCGGCATAGCGGCCTTTTGAATGAATGACCTGGGTAAGGCGCGGGATAGCAGCAAATTGGGATACCGACATCTCATGCTGAAAATCTCCATCAGACACAGAGCAGAAGGCAACGTTGGCACCGGCCACATACTGAACTGTGTGCTTGGGAACTGTGACGGGGGGCTCTCCATTTCCCGATCATCCGAGTCATCGGTTGAGCGACCGCAGGCAACAACCGTGAAAAGGCCGGTAAAGACTGGTTCCGAAGGTAAGAAGAGCCCACATGTAGCAGGATAACGTGCAAGCTTACATGAGCGGATCTTCGACGGCATCCAGGGCTTAGGATTCAGAGACAGTGGCGCCGCTGTGAATCGGTTGCCACTGGACTTCTGGCCGACAGACTCAACGTCATCCAGGTATACTGGTGGCAAAGGTAACGCTAGCGGATGTGTACATGAGCTGTTCTTCCCACAAACGAGTGTGGTGCAAGGCTTACGAAGGGACATCCGCCGCTCCCATTTCCTGTACTTCACTTTGCCAGAACCATCGACGTCTTTGATCAACGGTGCTGATGGTCGCAATATCTCGGCGGACATTCGGCCGTCTGCTAGCAGGTTGAGAGATTCCAGACGACGCTCTTGCGAGCGAGAAATAATTCTGTAGTCATATTTTAGTAGCGCGCAAGCAAAGAGAGGGACAAGGTGCACTCACTTTTCTATGGCTTCTATATCTTCATGCAGATCGTGTGCATTTGCGACCTCCTTTACAGTCGAGATGTCGAGATCGAACGACACCACGGGCATGAACTGATTATCTGGGTGCTCCCCCGGCATGCAAGCCATCTGGAGGTCTGGGAATGCGGAGAGGTCGCCAGAAGAGCCCATGGAACCGCTCGCGGAATCGGAGGAGGAAGTAGTGGGTGAGCCCTCGGCATCATCTGTGTGGCTGCGCGCCGGCAAGGCAGAAGCGTGTGACGTGAGGGATGGGGGAGGACACAAACTCGATGCTTCGGATTCGCTATCGTCCATCCAAATCGCCCGCAAGGCGTCAGCGCAAACATACTCCGATAGGTCTATGAAATCGCCCAGGTTGAGCATAGGGGAGTTCTCGTGGTCCAGCCACCCTGATGTCTTGATGCGAACAGTGAAATGCGAGGTCACGTGGATAAATAGGTCATTCCACGGAAGCGGGGGAGAGGGCTCGACCGGAGGACGCCCTCCTGCGTGCGTGGCAGGCGCGATGGCGACGCACATGAGTTCGTCGAAGCCGTTTAAAGGCGGAGTCGGTCCATGACTGACGATATAGCAGACACATCTGTGGTAGCGTCTGGAAATGAAAGGCACGTCCAGCATCTATAAACACTTCGGTGAAAATAAATTGACCAGTGAAGTAGACAATATATTACTTCTCTCATACAGCCAACGTATGTCTTTTTTTCTATGGAGCACGCTTCTTTGTCCGCTATAGGGTCATTCAGAGTCTCTATGGTGGCCAGCGGATCCAGAGTGAACACGACAAAGCTTCCTTCGACAGGTACCATGCGCGACTTGCGATTTGCAAATTCAGTCAGGTCGACGTCAGGCTGCGATAGCTTCTCTTCCAAAGCGCGGTCGACCTCGGAGAGATCCATGGTGGCCCGGTGGGAGGACATGGGTGTGCGGTCTAAAGGACGGCATTTGAAAGTTCGCCCTCAGGCGGGCGCTGAGTCAGCTTGGCCACTGACGTCTCCTTCGACTCCGAGCCGACGATTCCTCCCCCTCTCAACATTACCGTCAATACGGACTGGTTACGGGTCTACTAGTCTCCTGTTCCGAGTCCTTCGCGTGGCGAATAGCGTGACATTAATGTACACCGGTCCACTGCTATGAGCTAGTTCGATCTTCCTATGTGTCTGTGTTGTTTCAAGTGCGCCTGGAGCGGATACTTGTGACCTTGCTGCGGGACACCTCTCAGAGCTTTCTCCGCAACCAGTTCTCGCCGGGACGTCCACTGCGCTGCTCGACCAATTTGTCCGTCGTCAGCCTCCGTCTACTTTTCACCACCAGCCATCTCACGGTGTATCTGAATTTCTGCATTGCGCACCTCAGGTTGAACCTCTGTGTCAGGCTTCGATCTCCTTTTTTGCCGCCATTTCTGAGAGCGCTCCAGACACAGTAGCAACAAGTGAAGTGTAAACGGTTTCTGCTGTGCAGGTTGTGGGTTCTTCTGCTTGTACACATGTGCAAAAGGACGCCTCCAAGTCAGTCGCCAACCAGCGGACTCCCGTGAGACTATCGTCTACTTCCATGACCACCTACACGAGCAACTTCGTCGTCGAAGGACGATTGTTGACTCGCTTTGCCCGCCCAGCTTGCGGCGTCCGGCCTCAAGGTACTGTCGCACGGTCGACCTCTGATATGTTGCTGCCGACGAGTCGTGTTTGAGACAGTCGAAGACAAACGGCCGTCGCTGCGTCGCTCGGCGCCAGTAGTGTGCTGAAAGCTCTCCGCTCCGCCGTCGCTGCGTAGTATGATCTAAATTATCACAGCAAGGACCGTTGCATGCATCTCACATTTCGAAAAGAAAAATACTGAAAGAATCTCGCTGTGGAAAGTGGCGAAGGAGGGTGGATGATCTACACCTATTAAAAATAACACGGAATGACCAGGAAGGTTACAAAGAGAATAAGCTACACCCAGTAAGAGAACACGGCAGTCCATACGTATTACGATCGCGAACACCCAGTAAGAGAACACGGCAGTCCATACGATCGCGAAATAACTAACATGTCTTACTCTCACCCTTCTTCGCATCTCTTTCAGCTCGCTTCTTCCGGAGATTCTCCCGAGTCTGATGCCCGCAGGCTCTTATAGTCAGTAGTCGGGCTACCAGGGCTTCTGTCAGACTTACCTTCTCGATGGCGAGCAATTTCTGTTCCATCGCCTTCTCAGTGACGTCTTTCGGGGAGAGCTGAGGCCGGTGAGGTGTCATTAGCATACACCGCGGTTGTAGAGTGAAAGAGGTGGCTGCGCCGTCCGAGATGTAGTATGGAGACACACCTTCGACTGGTTGAGATGGTGTGAGTACCTTGCCAATCGTGAAAAGTTAGAAGGTGTTTTTCAACTCACAGGAGTCCCAAGTCGGGCGCCCTTCCCCTGAGAACTTGGACCTGGCAGTGCGCTATACGATTTTCTGCAGAAGCAATATGTTGGCCATCGCACAGCTACATAAGCTGAGACACTCAGGCTATCTCACTGCGACAAGGGTCAGCGAGCATCCTTCTGCAAGTTGATGATTTCTGGCGCTTGCCTTCGTGTCACCCTTGCGTTGCACGAGCTTCTCGAGGTGGTCCTGCAACGGAGGTGCAAGTGCTCAGTGCTGAACTTCCGATAGGTGTCGAGCACTGAGTATAAGTAGCGGCGAGCGGTAGGAATGCAAACACGACGTCATGAGACCGCGAGTAACATGTGAAAGTGGAGAGGGCCGGAGTGAGCCGTGTAGGCTTACAGCCCTGCCCGTGCTCAGTCACCACAGACAAACGCTGGAGTACAAAAATGCGAGTTTTTCAGGCGGCGGAGTATCCGGAAAGATGGGTAGACAGACGAGGTAGGTGCTACGAAGGATACGACGGTGACCAAACGTTGCCCTGCCACATCTTTGAAGAAGGCGGCTTGTAGAACATGTACGAGGATGTACGAGGAAACGCATAACAAGGTCGATCCGAGGTCAGTTATGATCTATGTCGAAGAAGCTACGACATTAGCAAAGGATAGGTCAGGTCATAAAACCATCCGGGGACAGTCCGAGCGAAAGCATTTGAAAGTCCTCTCCGAGATGTTTCTTTCCCGCTTTGAACTCGCAGGTGTCAGCGATGGACACGCCCCGCAGCGAGACGAGAGCCGCAGGCACAGTGAAGCGACGAGACCGCAGTTCACAGGCAGGACCGTACACGGCTGCGAGGAAGTTGACACTCCGCGGGCTATATGCGCGTGAGACGAGACAGGCATGGACGTAAGAACAACGGAGCATGCCTGGCAGGAGGGGCAGTGCGCTGGACGCTCTTGTCGTCATTTGACCAAACGCGGCGAGCAGGTGGCAGGGCGGGCGGCGGACAGAAACCAAAGCGCCGCTTCCCTCTGACCCGTGCGAGCTCGAAGACCAAGTCCAGGCGCTTGATGGGCCCTTCTGCAGGCCTCGTGCACTTGTCTTGTTTGTCGACAGTTGGTTTGCAGATAACATCCCTGCCGCTGGATAGGTCGTGTGCCTCGCTGACTAGGCCCTGCTCAATTCGGCAGACGTCTTTGGGGAAGTCGCGGTCCTTGTTGTTGGCTAAGTCTCGGTCGTCTTCTTCATCAACGACGGCATGATGTATGCGCGCGCGTTTCTTGGAGTAATCACGATTAGGTGGCTCCGGCGATTCCATCTCGTCGACTCTGCGCTTGCGTGTACGCTCGCCCGGGGCCTGGAGTGTCCCATGATCATGACTTCGTGTATGCTCGTATCGCGCAGGCTTCGGAACGATGGTATTGGTGGCTTCTGGGCAGAAGTGTTATGGTGTGCGTCAGTGAACCAATCGCGGGCAATCGGAGAGGCATATAGGCACCGTCGAGGACATAGCGCGCAATCGATACACAGAATTCCTCGTTCACCGATTGATGGATCCAGGCTGCGTCGAATACCTAGGCCGCGTGAATTCTATGAGCGCATGGACCTGGGGGTGCCTGCCAGGTGACGAACTACGAGCGACTTTGCAGCGAGTCTGTGCGATCGACAGCGCGCCAATGAGCACCGGGAGATGAACAACGCATGGATCCAGCGAGGGCTTACATCTCCACCCAGGGGTCACGGAGACCGTTGCAGAAGTAGTATTGCGCGCTCCGACGCTCGGTATCAGAGCGTGCTATGGTTCCGCCGCGGGCAGCTGACACGAGAAGCTAAGCCCGGTGAAGACGCGAAGCAATACGGCTAAGTACCCCAGATCTGCAGCGTCATTGCAGGGACAGAAGGGCTGAAGCAGGCTGCCGGGAAGCGGTTCGGCACGCTGTCTCGAACTCATGTGGCGAACCTACCGCTCCCGGAGAACAGTCGCCTGGACATCGGTCGTGTGACGGGAATACGTTGGCGGGCAGCAGAGAGGTCAGTTGATGGTGTGAGGAGGGGCGCTTGCGGGCACGATGCGGGTGGGTGTGAAAGGCAAGGACGGTGGCACACGAGTCCATGACGCGTTGACGCGTGTTTGTGCACAACCAACCAACCGCTGACATGGATCCCGCCCCCGCCCCCGCCCCCGCCACGGGCCACGGCAGTACTGCCCAGTCTGCGGTCGTCGTCAAGACCGAGGAACGTGCCAAGGCGCGTGCGCTGCGGTCACCGTCGCACCGTTGCTGACCACCGCCTCGCCCGCAGAACATAGCGCTTGCCCAGGCCCACCGTCAACCTCCTCGATACAAAGACAAGTACGTGGCTGTTCGCCCTTGACAGCCCTCTCCGAAGTGCCCGTGTCCTCACCCGCGTGGTGGGTCCCAGGTTCCAGGTGCTTCGAGAGCGATATGATCAAGTTAATGTGGTACGTCCGCCCCGCTTGATACTCCACATGTCACGTATCGTGGGACGCAGTTACACGACGACTACGAGCGCACACTCCAAGTAGCGGCGGAGAAGGAGCGCAAACTGCAAACGGAGATCGAGTGAGTACCACGTACATCAGCGCCCGCTACGCACATCTTACGCGAGCTTCCAGCATGCTTCTCGACGCCGCCGCAGCGAGCGAAGTGCGGAACGAACTGCTGCCCTACTGGGGTCCGGAGCCGACGTACGAACAGCGACCCAGCGCCGTGTACGATCCCGCCCAGCCGCAGCCGCAGCCGCACGCGTACCCGCACCCACATCCGCCCCCGCACGCTGCATACGCGAACGGGAATGGCGCCGCCGTCGCTAACGGGAACGGCTATGCCCACGCCGACCCGGGGTGGCGCCCCGCCGCGCAGTCCGAGGTGAGCCCCAGTTCGCCCGTGCACCCCGTTCAGAGAGACGGAGGCTCACACCTCCATCACGGCAGGGCGCAGTGCTCGAGTACGTACAAGTCGACCCCACTCGTCGAGCGCTGTGACACCTCTGCCTCCGGGATTGAATTGTCCGGTACATCATCTGCACCGTCCTATCCGGGCTACGTCCATCTTGATTTCTTGTCCGTCTTGCTGTATTTTTATCCCCGTGAATCATTGACACTGCGCCCGTTAGATCAGTTGCCGTGCTATGGCATGGCATGCATTCCCAGCAACAGCATGAGCTATGTAGACAATCATGTAGCCCAATTTGCAGCTTTCAACAATCCTCGTCGGCGGTGTTTGGTACTTGGAGCGGGAAAGCGATAGCAAGTCTATACAAGTGGTATTGCACTGATTTTCTGAGCAACGTGATCGTACATGTCTATGTGGGTAAATGTGGGCCCCGCTGGGCACCAGCACGCCTCGGCAGAAAAGGAAGAGGGAAGCCATATCAACGAAAATGCGGCGAGCGCATATGGTGAGTGGTCAGTTCCGTGTGGACACGGGTAGAGAGGTATGGAGGCGGAGGGGATTGAGGATATAGTGCATCTTGGGCAACAGAATGCGAAAACAAAATACAGGGAGAAGGGATGCAGTCGATACGCATGGAGAGATGAGAGGCCACACAGCCATGGCGCACGAGCAGAGAGTCCGTGGGATAACGACGATCGGAGGATACGAGCAGCAAAATGAGAGCAGAAAGAATGTGAGCGAGTTGGATCGCGCGGCGCACGGAGCGGCGCACTGCGCAGACGGGTCGATTTTTGAAAGAGACCGCGGGGCAAGAAAAGAATGCATGCAAGACGACGACGGACGACGAACAGACCCAAAAAACCTATAACACACAAACCCGGTTGTCGAAGCGCACATGTCAACGGCACCGGTGGAAAAGTTCTGGACAAGGAAAAGGACCGGGGGAATTTTTGACGTCCAGGGCAGCCGCTCATGGCGGAGACAGCTTGGGCAATGGCAGCGAGCCCATGGGCGGCTGTTGCTGACCCTGAGGCGGGCCGGCGGGAGACGCGCCTCCGACGGCCCTCGCGACACTCCCGATGCTCGGGACCATCTCGTCCCTCCTGGGCGCGCGCACGGCGAGGCCGCTTCCGCTGCGAGGCCGCGTCGTCGTCCAGCTATTGCCGAAGCCATAGCCCAGCGGAGCGGAGTCGCTGCGCGCCCGGGAAAGGCGCTTGACCTCGCCCTGGCCAGTAACCGCCGGGGCGAGCGCGGCGCCCGTCCGCTGGCGCTTACGGCCCTGGGCGTCCTCGAAATCCATTGGGCTGGGCGAGGGCGGCAAAGGCGAGGAGAGGGCGGTCGGGTCATAGCGCGCGTGTGCGGGCATGTGGTGTTCATACCCGTGCTGGAACGAGTGCTGGCGCGAAAGGGAGTGCGGCGTGTGCGTGTGCGGATGCGGATGCACATGTGCGGGGAAGTCGGCGGTGGTCGGGCTCGAGCCGGGGCTGAGCGAGTGCAACGAGGCGGCGCTTGACATCGACGCAGTGGTGTACGAGTGCGAGGGCACGGTCATGGCTGGCGAAGTGACGTAGATGTTCGGACTGTCGTTCGGATCGATGAGATCGGCCGGGAAGGGCGCGGGAACTGTGCGGCAGTTCCAGAAGATGCGAAGCGAAGGTGGAAGAGGGGGTGCGGAAGGTTACGTCAGGCTCGCGGGCACACGGAGGTGAGATAGAGACGAAGGGGGGACTCACGCCAGCCAGGGAAGTTTTTGTCCACCACGTCGTACATGGTCTTGGTGAGGGTGGCCAGGCGCTCGAACTTGGCCTTCTCAGCTGCCAGGGCGGTGACTACGCGCCTGTTCTCCTCGCGCATTTGGGATAATTGGGCTGCGACCTCGCCGGGCAGCTCGACACGGTGTTTGATCGAGGGATCCGGCTCGAGGGCCTTGCGCTTGATCTCCTCGAGCAGATCAGGCCTCCCACGAAGGAACTTATGGTGCGAAAACTCCCATGTCTGTGCATCCGTCGACGTGCGTTGTGCGCGCGGTGTCTGCATGGGGGGAGATGACGTTGAGTGAGCAGGCGAGATGGTATGGTTCCGATACGCACTCGATTGATCTTATGGAAACCATACATGTTCAACTGGCGCACGAAGCTTGAAAACTAGGAATGATGCGGATCAGGGAGTTTCAGATGACTCTGAAGTTGGCGTGATGAGACCCACATTGTTGTGTTTGAAGTGGGAGCCTAATATGCTTCGGCTGAACTCGCCAACGTTCGACACGACAAAACTAACGGCAGCAGGCAGAACCTGTCAGACGCGGACAGGTCCCGAGCAGCGAAAACACGCACCTGGTCCCCAGTTCTGTCCATGCGATGAAATGCGCGGATTTTGGATCGTTGATCATCCTTTGATGGATGGGCAAAGTCAGTCCGCAAGCTCGCCGGTGAAAAAAGGGCGGGGCACTCACTGGTAGAGCTTCGTGACAAAATTGTTCGTTCCAACGGGTTTGCCGATGATATTCATGGCGCCACCCGTCTGCATGGCTTGGGACGAGGATGGGGGTATCTGGGTATCGAGAGGTCGAAGGAGATCGTCCTGTTCACTGCTGGTGCTTCCGTCGATAGGACTTCCGTTGTCTACGGCGGCATATCCCATGTCGACTTCGTCGTAGGCGGAGGTAGTGATGTCCATGGGAGTGCTGGCGGGGTCGTACACGCTCTCTTCTACGTTGGTGGTGAGCGAGGTGCCAGCGGTGAAGCTTCGCTTCCTGGGAACGGACTTGTCGGAGGACGAAGAAGATCTGCTGCTGAGGCCGATGCGACGGGCGGAAAGTTCGTGAGATTGGTCGTCAAAACGCATGCCCCCCTGGTCCGGGGGCGCGAAAGAAAACTGATTTGGGGTATGCTGCTGATGAAACTGAGCGTGCGGATGAGCGCCAAAAGGAGTGTGCGGAGTGTTTGGATTCTGGGAGGGACTGATGGGTGTGATGGGAGAAACACCACTGGCAGCACTGGAAGTAATTGGCGAGGGATTGATGGGGGACAGGTTGGTGGGGGATGCGACGGACAAGGACGACAGATTGAGGGAAAGGCCGGCGTGCGAGCGGTCCATCATTGTGTCCTGGGGCTGGGCAGCCGCCTGCTGGAAGTAGCCGCTGTACTGCTGCTGCTGCTCGCCGAGGGTATGGGAGGGCGTGGAGGGCGTGGAATAGGACTGGGGCTGCAAAAGATGCTGGGCGGCGGAGGACTGCTGCCACGACGGAGGCGGCTGCCTCTGCTGCTGCTGTTGCTGCTGCTGGGAGGGGGGCTGCTGCTGTGCGTAGGGGAGCTCGCCAGGAGACATGGTGGGTGGATAGTGAGAGGGAGGGTCCATGGGGACGGAGGGAGATGGTAGCCTGAGGAAAGGGAAGGGTGTAGTGGTCAACAGGCGGTTAGCATGTGAGGCATGGACTGGGGGCTGTACGGCGAGTCAGATGAGGGCAGGGAACATAGGCGAGTCGGAGGAAGGAGCGAATGAAAAGCGCGACAAATTTAAAAGCGCCTTCAAGCCAACCGCCTTGAAGGGCTTCAGATCTGTGACTTATCTACCCTGCGTCTGCTACACGCCGCCCACGCCGCCCGCACGTCCACCTCCCCCCGCCCACGCAGCCCTTTGCTCGTCGCGCGGCCCACGCACCTTCTGCGCGTGAGCACACGCGGCCAGTGACATCAATATCACTTGACCCCCGCGAGCCGGCACATGTCTCCCATCTTGATCCCGCTCCCTCAATCATTCCTATGCCTTGCCGACCTGTGCGTACCGCAGTCGCCCGTCCTCGTCAGCTCACAGCTGACATGGACGGCTTACGCGGGGAAACACCGCGACGACCGAGCAGCGTATCCAGTGATCAGATCGCACGGCGCGGCGACGGGTCGATCGCGAGATTATTGTATCCGTAGCTTGTCCGTAGCCTGTAGGTCCTCGTCGCGGCCGCTCCTCGTGCATCCCCGTCTTCCCAGCATCTGCGCCTCCGATCTGCCTCGTGCTGCCTATCGAACCGCAGGCTGCAGGATGACGTCCCGGCTTCGCGGATCCTCAATGAGGCTTATTTTGCGGCATCTTCCCTGAGTACTTACTAGGCGCTGCAATCAATCCTATCCTGCCCGTTCGTCGGCCTGCCTTGGCACTAGCGCCTCCGTCGCACAACATAAGACCGCTGGCGCTTGCATCCAGCGGCTTTCCGGCCTTTCTTGATGGCGCTGCGCGACGGTCTGCTGTTCCTTCCGATCTGATTCCTCTTCATACGAGTCCGGCACGGCCGTAGCGCACGGACAGCATGCTGTCGATGATACTCGATATTGGTTGCAGCGCCGCCGGCGCGCGCAACGACGCGTCCATATGCGCAATAAGCTCCTTCCGCGCGCATATTGTTCGGCGCATTGCGTGCGCGTAGCCATGGAGAGTCCTCCGCCCGGGATGCGCCCGCTCAGGATATCTTTACGCCGACGCAATTTTCTCCTCAGTCCGCACGACCGCAACCCATCACACACCGCAGACTCGGCTCGCGCCGGATCCGCACACGCGATGAGGCGCGTACAGTGTGCACACGGCGGGGTTATCTCTTCTCAGGCTGCCCACGCGCTCGCGCGGTTCATCAGCAGTGGCGAACTAACAGACGTCGACGTAACGTTATTCTAACGCACGACGTCGAGCTTAACCCCGATCTGCGGTGCGGGTTAATTGAGTGCATAGATCCGAGGAGAGAACATCGTGCACCGAGGATATGATGCGACCTAAGCGGTGATCGCCGGCCGACGAACACCATCTTCAACTGTACGGTCATCGCCTGCGGAAACAAAAATGACAGATTACTGTAAATGCCGACAACACACTGCTATTCGATGCAACAATTTCCCTCGTCAACAATGAGACACACTTGAGACACCCACATC
This sequence comes from Auriscalpium vulgare, assembly GCA_019915015.1. NCBI lineage: Eukaryota > Fungi > Basidiomycota > Agaricomycetes > Russulales > Auriscalpiaceae > Auriscalpium > Auriscalpium vulgare. Next base: position 451,123 of record JAHBBC010000002.1, read on the forward strand.
AGCAGCCCACAACGTCACTGCCACAACTTGCACAGCTCGGCGATCATCTTCAGTCCTCGTCGTCTCCGTCATCGCCGATAACGTGCGCCGGCATCAACGGGCTGCGCGCGTTCCGTTCGTCAGCAGCTCGGCTCACGGGCGCATACGGCCACCGGCCGTTCGTCGTCGTCGGGGTCGAGAGCTCGATAGCACCCGAATCTTTTGCCGCGCCGGCGGCGGCGTTGCGCCCGCTCGTAGAATAGAGAGTTATGAGGACGATGACGTGGTTATATAACAGGAATGCGATGCTACGGATGCAAAATGAATACGTATCATCGAGGGTGAAGGCAGAGCAAGTACCTGAACATGATCATGAGGTATGTGACGTGGTCCATTCCGTTGTCGTGCACAAATTCGAGTTCTTCGTCGGTGGCCGACATGAATAGCAATCTGTGAGGTTCAAGCTTAGTCTATCATTCAAGCACAGGGGGCAGGCATAACGCACCCCGCAGAAGTCAGAAGCTGTGGCCCAGTACGATATCAACATCCACGTCAGTGAGAAAAACGATTGCCCACTCACGAAGGGAGTTAGCAGTCTGAACGCCTTCCCTTTTGGCCCGTGGTCTTGCCCGTCGGCAAGCGTGTGGTCGCTGCGGTCATCCTCGCCGCCATCCAGAGGCGAGTACGACGGCATGATGAAACACACTTCGATGAGGCGCGCAAGCCCGGCGAGCATGAGTGTGTATCCAAAGACAGCGTGCACCTTTGTAGAAATCATGAGTGCTTGTGTGTGGTCACCAAAAGCGTAGCCTGTCAGGATGATTCTACGACATGTCAGTGCGAGAGCCGAGGATGTTGCACTTCGATTGCATACATGACGGATGGCACCACGGTGCGCTATGATCATGGTGAGATTTGCACATACCATTTAAACGGTGTACATACCTGGTTATTGCGGGAGAGGCCAACGCCAAGCATACCGCCGCACCACCCTGTGACCAGCGTTTGAGCACTGCGACAGCAACCTTCACCAAGTATGACACGTACAGAGGATACCTAAGATGCTGAAGAGATGTCAACGATGGATCCCTCACGAGCACAGGAAGTAGCTCTCACGTATGTTGCATATCTTTGACCGACCAGTTCGTACCGCGGTGCTCAGTGAAAGTATTGACTGAATTTCGGTGTTAGAATGACACCTGGCAGCAACGTGTTGCCTCATCTCACCAATTCCCTACCAATTAAATCAGCCAACGACCGCATGGAAGTCAGGAACACACGGCTCTCACCCAAAGCAAAATAACCCACGAGTCCCACCAGTCCGGACTTCGCCCACTGCGCCTGATCCACGTCTCACCGACGAGAAGCATGATAGCCAACAGCACGCCATATGCAATGAATCCACTCCCCTACATGCATACGCTCAACATAAACCCTCATCGTCTGAGGCAAAAGACGCACCATGATATAATGGGCTAAACACTGTCCAAGGTGCCCCCCGCGGCAATACCCCCGCGCTGCGATCACGCCAAACACCATCTGCACCCACCCCAGAATCGGGTACATCTTGCCCACAATCCCATGCGCGATGACGGCGTACGGGCGGAGCGTGCGCTCGTGTATGTGCAGCTTTAGGTACACGCCCAGAGCGAGCTGCAGCGCAATCGGCAAGAGGAGGATGTTCGCGAACGGGCCGTGTGCGGAGGAGAGGAACTGGCGCCCGCCGTGCGCGTGGCCCAACAGAAACCCGCCGAGCGTGAGCGCGATGGCGGTCGCCTGTGCACGCGAGGGCGGGCGTGGTCAGCGAGCTGCAATGTGCATGGGAATGGGACCGGCACGGGGTAGTACTGACTTGGAGGGGTACGTGCCAACGGCTGCGCGTGAGGCCGAGGACCATGCCCACAGGGAAGAGAATGCCCCAAACGCCTGCCTGCAGAAATATGTGTATCCATAGGATGGCATCGATGGGGTTATTGGCTTCCTCCTCGGAGAGTTCATCGTGGTGCTCGTGCGCAGCGACTGTGGACACGAGGCCGAGCAATGCCAGAGGAAGAAGCAATGCGAGAGGGGGCCCCGTCGCTGTCGACACGCGTTCCATCGCGCGCAACGCAGAGAGAGGTGTGAGGTGCAAGGTGTTTCGGAGAAATGTAGGAGTGAAGTGCGAGTCCCCACGTTCTTGCCCGCCGTGGCCATCATGTAAGCACAGCTTCAGTGAATTCAACTATGCACTGAGCCAGGTTCAACTTTGCTTCAACTTCTCATGTTCAACATCACTGCGAAGGCGGCTGACTCAAACGGACCATCAGGTTGACGAATCGCCTAGGTACTCCGACTCTGTCTGTGATGCTTACTCAGTCTACTTATGATCTATGACAGTGCTCAGCGGGTCTTCGCGTATGCATGTTCGGAAAGTCTGGATCTGGTGTGATCACGGCGACTCACAGGTGATACAGCAGCGGCCTCTTTTTGAGCTGCGCATCTGAATGGTTCGGAGATAGGTCAACAGTGGGTCATCCTTCCGGCCAACGGTACTTGCAATCCACCGGCGGCGTATCCCATTCAATCACGAAGGATTTCCCTGCGATGGTCCTGGAGCTCGGTGTGCGTTACGGAAATGTCATTGCAAAGACGCGAAGAGCCCTGCAGGCTCTTGTTCGGTCACCGAGCTCGCGAGAACTGCCTAGGACTGCTCACATATGACGCATCGGCATCAGAAAGCCCAGAACGTCGGTAAAATTCCTTGCCGCCGTGGTGAGCCATCGGGCTACTAGGTGCTCCGGGTTTGTGGACCCGGCTACGACACAAACTCGTAGCGCAGCGTTCATGTGGCCTCCGTGGATTGCCGCACTACGCCACTGTTATGCTTCGTGTGTCGTTCTCCGCGCTTGTCGCACGCGATAAACTCTGGGCCTTCATGTCGGTGGCAATTGCTGACATGGAACTCATCCAACCGCTCTAACCCCACCTGTCTTACACCTCACCTAGTCAGTGCACTGTCTTTGCGTTCATTGGGGTCTCCCAATACTCGGATGGTGAATTGTGGAGCATTTAGACGGCACCCGAACAGCCCCTCCATTCCGACCACACCTGTACCATGTACCATGCAACGTTGTTCAGCATCCGACTGAGTAAACAAAACATGAAGCGAGAAAATCCACCGAGTCGACTCAGTGGCACGAGTCTTGCCTTGGCTTGGTTGTGAACAACTTGTTCGTAGGTTTCCTCCAGCTCAATTTGAGAAAGCATGGTCAAGTAGAGCGAGTCTGAAACGAGCCATATACGGAGCGAATTTTGTGCGAAAGGACAGAGCCGGAATGTGCCTCCCGGTGTTTGTTCGCGCCAAACTAACCTTCCGACTATTGCATCGTCACCAGCGGGCCTGCCAGCTGCTGATATTTCCTACACCCATGGCCTCTAGAATCGCCCTCCAATCTCTCAGGGCATCCGGTGCGTTTACGGTTCAGTCATTTCAAGAGCGACAAGCACGCTGAACATCGATTTTCGTGTCATGGTTTTCAGCGTCGCGCGTGCGCCCTCATGCGGTCGCCGCCCTTCCCCAGTTAATGCAGGCGTGAGTTTCGGTTACTCAGTGGCTCTGTAGGTGTGTCTTCTGACGAGAAACATGGGAGTAGTCGCGCAATGTCCAGTCAACCTCCGTCCGAGCGCGCGTCCGAGCTCATCGAGAAGCTGCCCTCGTCTCCCAGCCTCATCACGAAAACCGGCACTGCCATCCTCGGCAGCGGTCTCATCGCAGCCGCCATCTCGCAGGAGCTCTACGTCGTCAACGAGGAAACCGTTGTCGCAGTGGGATACCTCCTCTTGTTCGCCTATATCGCCAAGGTGCGTTCAATCCCTTCGGGCATTCGACCATGTGACTGACACGAGGGTGACTTCTCGCAGATCATCCGTACGCCGTACAAAGACTGGGCAGAGGGGCACATCGCGCGCATCAAGGGCGTCCTCGACAAGTCCCGTAGCGAGCACACTCAGGCCGTCAAGGAGCGTATCGACTCTGTTGGACAGATGAAGGATGTTGTATCCCTGACCCAGGCCCTTTTCGCTGTCTCCAAGGTGCGCTTGCTGTCTGAATTACCTAGGCTCCCTGACTCACGCGAGTGGATCTGCAGGAGACTGCGACGCTCGAGCACGAGGCGTTCGTCCAGCGCCAGAAGGTCGCGCTCGCGTCGGAGGTGAAGACTGTTCTAGACAGCTGGGTCCGGTTTGAACAGCAGGAGAAGGAGAACGAGCAGGCGCAGCTCGTGAAGACCGTTGTTGACAACGTGCTCAAGAACCTTGGAGATGAGAAGACGCAGAAGGATGTGCTGGCGTGGGCGGTGACCGAGGTTGAGCGTAAGTCAAGAAGCCGATTGTATCTCGTGAAAAGCTGACTCTGTGCACAGAACTCGTCAAGACTAAGGCTATCTAGGACAAAATGCGTAGATAGAAGTGGTTTTAATGCACAGTTGTTCTTCTTAGACTTGGGGGAAACAGAGCAGACTTAGAAATATGAGTAGTGAGAGCGACAGTTGTTTCGAAAGTCGAGGGAGTGCAAAGGACCCACATGGGCCAATAGGCGTCAACGCGCACGGCCGAACGGGCGCCAAAGTCGGCGTGACGACGCGCTCCGGCTCACTGAACTCTGCGGCGCGTCCGTTGCTCCAATCCACTCAACTTCCCCTTCACCCTCCCATCCTCCCGCACCTGCTCGCCGACCAGGATTATCTAGTTTCTTATCACGTCGCGTGAATCGCCCACCATGGACGAAGACCTCATCCAGCTTGTCAACAAGCTACAGGACACGTTCAGCAACCTTGGTGAGTCGGAGGCCACGCACCCTTCACGAACAGGCCACTCAGTCTACATTCTAGGCGGGGAGTTGGACATGCCACAACTCGCAGTGGTGAGCTGTCAACGCGTGTGCCTTTCAGCCTCCACTCTGACGCTTTGTCCTCGGTTAGGTTGGTAGTCAGTCGGCCGGGAAATCCAGTGTCCTCGAGAAGTGCGCAATGTTTATTTTCACCTCGCATGCGTGTATGCTAACCCTCGTTTTGCAGCATTGTCGGCCGGGACTTCCTACCTCGAGGCCAGGGCATTGTCACGCGTCGACCGCTCGTTCTGCAGTTGATCCACACGCCAGTCCCAGAGCCCACAGCTGGCTCAACTCCGTCCACCTACACAGAGTGGGGCCAGTTCCTTCATCTTGACAAGCGGTTCACGGACTTTCACGAGATTCGCAAAGAGATAGAACAGGAAACGTTCCGCGTCGCAGGGCAGAACAAGGGTATCAGCAAGCTACCAATCCACTTGAGGATATACAGCCCCAATGTCCTCGATCTCACCTTGGTGGATCTCCCTGGTTTAACAAAGGTGCGCAATTGGCTCGTAGAGTGCGAGCGTCGGACTGAGGCACGCGTCTAGATCCCAGTCGGCGACCAGCCCAGTGACATCGAACGCCAGATTCGGAGTCTCGTTCTGGACTACATCTCAAAACCAAACTGGTAAGCACCTGTATCATAAGGGAGGGCGGAGAGCGCACCGGTGACCACGCCCATTCAGCGTTATCTTGGCAGTTTCTGCGGCGAATGTCGACCTTGCAAATTCGGAGTCCCTCAAGTTGGCGCGGTCCGTCGACCCTCAAGGCCGCCGCACAATCGGCATCCTCACGAAGCTCGACCTCATGGACGCAGGCACCAACGCGCTAGACATCATGACTGGACGCGTCTACCCGCTCAAACTCGGCTTTATTGGCGTCGTCAATCGCAGTCAGCAGGACATCAACGTGGAGAAGAGCATGCCTGATGCACTGGAGAGCGAAACGGACTTCTTCAGAAACCACAGCGCTTACAGGAACATCGCCCACAAGAATGGAACGAAGTATCTAGCGAAGACGCTCAATCAGGTGGGATGATCCCGTTACACTCGTTTTGAGACATTCCGTTAATGGTTCCGTTGGAACAACCCCAGGTGTTACTGAACCACATTCGCGATAAGCTCCCCGACATGAAGGCGAGGCTCAACACGCTTATGGGGCAGGCCCAGCAGGAGCTCAACTCTTTCGGCGACTCTGCGATCTACGGCGATGCGAATCAGGTGGGCATAGATTTCGTGGCCTATGATTTGCAGCCCTGCCATGTCCTGACAATAGATTCACAGCAAGGGGGGCTTGTGCTGCGTCTCATGACTCAATTTGCCCGTGACTTCGTCTCGTCTATCGAGGGAACAAATGTCGAAATCTCGACGAAAGAGCTTTCCGGTGGCGCGCGGATCTACTACATCTTCAACGATGTTTTCGGCCACGCCCTGGCGTCTATCGACTCGATGCAAAACCTCGATAATCAAGATATCCGGACCGCCATTCGGAACTCGACGGGTCCTCGCCCTAGCCTGTTTGTTCCTGAAATTGCCTTCGATTTACTGGTAAAACCCCAGATCAAACTCCTCGAGGCACCGAGTCTGCGGTGTGTGGAGTTGGTCTACGAAGAGTTGGTGAAGATATGCCATAATTGCACCAGCACGGTGAGCTGAGCTGCCTGGATCCGTCCGGTGGATATTCATGGAGTGCCACAGGAGCTGCAGCGATTTCCGCGATTACACGCGCAGCTGATAGAGGTCGTCTCTGAGCTTCTGCAGGAACGGCTCGGGCCTACGTCGGAGTATGCACAGTCTCTCATTGAGATCCAGGTGGCATACATCAACACCAATCACCCTGCGTTCATCTCTGGTTCTGCCGCTGCCGCGCAACCGCCCGTCCCTACACCTCGGCACCGGGATCCTCCCCGAGTGAGATTGCACAGTGCCTGACGCATGCTGATAGCTGATGTCTAGACTCTAATAGCCGCAGTCCACCGAACCCGTAACCGTGAATGGCGGCCCGCCACTGGACGATGAAGACTCCGAATCGGCAGAGGGGACAGATGGGCTAAACGGCCTGCCCGCGCGGGACGCGCGCTCCGTGTCCTCGACGCTCCACGACCGGACCCGCCCTTCCGTTTCCGCCGCCATCGCCGGGAGCAAATCCCCGAAAGCGCAGTACCAAAACCACCACCCTGAGCACCGCTCCCATCGGCACTCATCTGCCCACGCCGCGCCTGGCACGTCCCCGCCGACCACCCGGGAAACATTCCTCAACTACTTCTTTGGGCAGAATGGGCCTGGTCCCATCGCAGGCGCGAGCCTTGACAGAGCAAATGGAGGCGACGTGGTCGCATCAGGCAGGGACATCTCAGGCGTTGATGCAGGCATGCGGGCAGGCCTTCTGGCGGGAAAGCGGGATGGGAATAATGCGGCGTTTGATATGAAGAGCCTTGGGAAACACATCGAGGCTGTGCGTGTTTCCGTCCTGTGTTGTTCGTCGGTAGACCAACTGACCGCTGTCGTCTCCACAGATTCCCTCATCGGACGGTGGCACCCATCTGACTGTGCGCGAGGAGATGGAAATCAATCTCATCCGGTCGCTCATCACGTCATACTTCTCCATCGTGCGCCAGAGCATACAGGATCTAATCCCCAAGGCCATCATGCACTTCCTCGTGAATCACACGTCGCATCAGGTGCAGAACCGGCTTGTGGCGGCGCTGTACAAGCCGGAATTGTTTGGGGAGCTGCTGAACGAGGATGAGGCGTTGGTGGCAGAGCGCACGCGTGTGAAGGCGCTCCTGGACGCGTACAAGGAAGCGTTCAAGACGCTTTCAGAAGTCAGTTTGAAATCTACATAGACGCATGTCTTGTTGGTGTGTTCGTGTCATGTCCACTTTGGTCCGCTTTCTCGGTGTTATGTATGTTCGCGGTGAAGCGAATGCCTGAATCCGCGTAACGTTGCTGCGTGCAACTATAGTGTTGTCCCCATGATGCGCTCTAGGTATGCCATGCCCGTAACTTTGAGCAGCGTGGTGGGACGCTCAATGCCCTAATTGCACTATCCCGACGACCAATGTCCTGGGTATCCCCAGTTAGCACACGGGCTCTTCGCGCAGCAGCGGTCATCATGGCACCCGCGGCAACACGTTGCAGTCAAACAATCAAAAATACACAGAAGGTTTCATTATAATTCTATTTACAACTGAATCCCAATATGACAGCAATTGAACTATGGTACTTAGCAAGGTGTCTACCGTCAAGAAGGTTCGTCTATACCGCTCATCATCATCATCACCGCACACAGTCAGCGTTTATCGGATCTCATGATGCAGCCGCGGGCGGCGGCGGCGCGGGCGCATCGCCTTTCACGGCGACCCACTTCTCCGACGGCTGGGCGCCCGCGCCTTGCGCGACGCCCTCGCGGTCGCGGTCGGACTCGCCTTCCGACGTCACGCTCTCCTCGGCGTCCGCCTCGTTCGCCGTCGTCTCGGTCTGCTCCGAGCTCTCGTCGTCATCGTCGGAAGACGCGCTCGACCCGTCGCCGATGGGGCTGCTAGGCGCGAGCGTGAAGACCTCCGGCGGGGGCGGCAGCGGCAGCGCTCCGCCTGGCGGAGGGGGCGGCAAGGGTTGTGGCTGCGAGACGAAGACGATGTCCCCGCTGACCCCAGTGTCGACGCGGAACGACCGGCGTGTGCGCTTCTTGTGCTCCTTCTTCTCGAGTTTCTGGCGCGGGGTTGTCAGCGCTGTTGCGTATAACATTGTGGGGTCAGTGTTGTTGACGCCCACCTCTTTGGCGTCCTTCTCAGCCAGCTGGATGGCAAGCCGGGTTAGTCTATCGGACAGATCAGAGTAATGGGGGCCCAGAGCAACCTACTTCTTTGGCTTCCCGTTCTTCCTTCTGTGATAGCAAGTCACTCAGATATGGAAGAGAAAGGTCGAGCGTGTCTGAAAACATACCTCTTTCTGGGCGCGTTCTGCGGCCTTTGGGAGAACCGTCAGCGTGGACACATGCGACAGCGAAACGTTGATAAGTACCTCCTTGTTCTCCTTCGCCTCGCGCTGGGCACGTCAGTGATGCAGCCAAAACTACCGAGACGGCCGCGCTTACCTCTTCCTTCTCCTTCTTCATCCTGGCGCGTGTCTCGCGTTCCTGCAGGATCCTACATGGTTTCCCATCAAGGTGAGAGGTGAAACTCTAAGCCAAACTGATGGGCGTACCAGGCAGCGACTTCATCGACACATTCGCGGGGGCGCGTCTTGTTCTTGAGAAGGTACCCCTGCAGGCTTGCGACCTATCGCATTCAATCAGCGCCTTCCTCCAGCTGCTGCACGTCCAGGCGCGCTACACGCACGCTCATCTCATCTTCAGGGATAGCGTCCGCAAAGCGCTTGGCGAGAACAGCAATCTCCGCCTCGTCGAGCACGGGCACAGCGTGCGTCGGCGACTTCCGCTTCAAGCCCGGAAGGTTCTTCTGGGAGGGATCCTGTGACTCTCCCGCGGGCGTCTCGTTCGAGGTCTCCGCCGTCACGGGGCCGGGGAGCTTCTTGCAGGGGAAGAAGCACTTGAAGATGCCCTCGGCCTGCCACTTCGTCGCGTTCGTGAAGTTGACCCAAACGTCCATGCGCCCCGGTCGGCTGAGCGCGGGATCGAGGCGCTCGATGTGATTAGTCGTGGCAAAGAGAAGTCTGTGAATGACGTGAAGGGCCGCTTGAGGCGCTGTGCGTGCAGGAACGGCGCGGCGAGGCACTCACCGGCCCTCAGCTGCTGCGACGCCGTCCAGGCTGTTGAGAAGACCGCTCAAGGAGAGAGTGGAACCGTCATTGGTAGTAGCTTCGGCGGCCGCCGACTTGGTAGGCGCGGTCGGGGCGCCTGTTGAGGTTGAGTCTCGGCTGACTGAACGCGTGAACGCAGCATCGAGATCCTCCAGAAGGAGGATACAGCTTCGTGTGGGCCTGCATGAGTGGGGCTTCGTTTGCCGAAATGAATGGCACGCTCACCGCGATGGCACATTTCCCATGAGCGTGGTGAGAGTGTTATCGCTCATCCTGATATTCGCATGTCAGACAAATACACCGAAATTGCAAATGGGGTGCGACATTACCCTTTTGACGAAAGACTGACGACGTAGATGTCAAGCCCTAGCTCGCCAGCGAGTGAGTGAATGAGCGACGTCTTGCCACTGGAAGTAGTGACGTCAGTTCGTACGAATAGACTAGGCTCCTTTCGCCTGGACTCACCTGCCCGGAACGCCGTGCAACAAGTAACCGCGGCGGAAGGGGATGCCTTGCCGATATCCGTCAGTACCAGTACCTGATATTTACGTAGGTGGCACGAAGCATGTAACACTAACCTCTCTCGGCGTACCTAGCAGTAATCGTGTCAGACACATTGCGGAGGACGTTGCAATCGACATACCACTCTTCCGAGCGCAAAAAGTCCCTGCAGTCCGCTAGCAGCATCTCCTTCACAGCGGGCTCGAGCACTATGGAACTCATGGGACGCTTCTGGCGCGCCCCGTTCCACCTCCAGCACCCGTACGTCCTGTCGAAGCAAGTCAGAATGATGCCCCGCGCATAACGGAAGGCCGGCTTACGTGTCTGCCATGAAAATGTGCACGCGGTGCTCGGCATCCTTCTCATACTCACGCTTTGCCTCCAATACGAGGCGCTTGAGAATGTCGTTATTCCTCGCGACAACGCTGCGTCTCCATCAGCGCGGCACGTAATGCTCCGGCTCTCGGACGCACCTAATTTTCAGGGCCGAGTAGTGGCCGTAGTCCTGGTATCGACGCGTTCTGGTTATCTGCGGGGGATTTATCAGAGAACCGCATAAGGGAATATACGCGGTGAGGTCTCACCCGCAACCAGTGGCCGCGGTAGTAGATCGTGTGGGTCGTGTCTGTGGGAAACGGCGTGAGCAATGATGGCGGCGCGCGGCGGGCCGAGGAGGGGCGCACCTGGGCTCGGCATGAAGGCGACCTTGCGCTTGCGCCGGCCGTGGACAAGCTCGCTGTCCTCGTCGTCCTCCATCTCGTCCTCCAGATCCCCGGTCGTTGCTTGAGTGAGGCCGTTCCGCGAGACCGTGCGTGTCGTGATCTCGAATTCCCGGCTGCGTCCCCACGCCGGTTGCTGAGAACAAAAGGGACAGAGTTTGAGCATCTGAATGGACGTATGCCCCGCACATCACGTACTTTTGAAAGCCAGTGCATCAGCCTGCGGAGAGGTGTCAGGGGCGCGCGTTACAGGTACGAGGGGTGAGTAAGAGGGCGCACCAGTCGTACGGGTAATCCTCCTGGCTGAAGTGCGCGGTTAGGAAGAACGAATCGACGAAGCCATTCCAGGCGGAAACGGACGCCCTCCGGGCCGTCTCTACAGTGCCACCAATGACGACGAGTTTCTGGACAAGGGATAAGCGAGGGGAGGACGGAGGGGGGAATGGGGGCGCACGAGGGTGTCCTGGAGGGCGTTTGTGTTGAGGCCCAAGGGCGAGAGGAGGTTCTTGAAGGAATCCATGGTGGTCGGGAAGCGGGGCAGGGAGGCGAAAGTGGGTGGCGGGCGGAGGGAGGGGGATTTATATATTCTCGGCAGACGCCTCGTGCCCAAGTGATAGTCGGCCAGAGAGGTGGCAGACCAGACGGTCGGGATACGGAAGAAGCGATCGTCTACAGAGAGTCGGCGCCACATGTTCGCCTCGCGTGGCTTCATCAGGCGTTGGCCGCCGCCGCCCCCGCAGCTCCGCCCCCGCTGTGCCACGAGTTGCCAGGGTAGCTGTGGCGGCGGAGTTAGTAGCGTGGGACACATAAGGAGAGATCCCGCCCGCGTATCGAATATCTCGCAAAAAAAAACAAAATACCGCGCCCTGACCCTTCGGAGAAACGAGCGGCAGTGCGCATTTGGGGCGGGGATCTGCATTTTGCTTCGTGCATCGAGGCTAAGCAGGCCTGCCGGCTACTGCAAAACGTCCGCAGTGTTGCCATCGCAGGATAGAGTTCCAAGGAAACGTCACGGAGAGCAGCGCCGCCCATGAGAATCGCCGCCGGGCGCAGAACGACTCACAGGGAGAACAGGCGGTGATGAAGCGACGCCGACGCGCGGCTAAGGGCGACAGATGACCCCAAGGGCCGAGGGGCGTGGCCTTGGCCGCTGCCCGGGACAAGGCGTGCGGGTGATCTGGGTCCCACACGGGGATCTGTGCGTCTCCCGGGGAGGAGGACGGTCTGGAGGGGAATGAGCGGACCCTGTTGCAGCGTATGGGGACCGAACTCTGAGCTCACAGCGAGGGCGGCTTCCCTTTGTCCACACGTAACGCGTTCGGCTGCCACCTCCACCGGCCCGATGCCCCGCCGACGGGTCCGACAGCCGACGTAACATGAAATCCGCACGTCGACTCGGCCAACAAACACCCTGCGCCTGCGGGCCTGCGCGAATCAACAACGCGGAACGAGAGGAACAGCTCCAGGCCACTTAGTCACAGATGGTGGCGCGATCAGAGATGAATCCGCTCGCCGTGCGTCCACCGACAAGCACCGAATCCCCCCAATGTCCGACAACAAACCATCGCGGCACGAAGCCTTCGACGACCGCAATCCTGGCACTCCTTCTCAGCCAGACGTCACGGGAACGCAAAGGCGCTACCGGTGCCAGTTCATCACAGTCTTCCATTGTTCTGCTGCCGGAGCAACGCAGCAACCCTGAGGATCCGCTTCGCAAACCCAGGACACGACCAAAAACCTGCAACCCGCCCCGACGCGCACAGCCAATCGATGGGAGCATCTCGATAATGGAACGCACCACGAAACAACGACCGCACACGAAAGAGTCATACGGCTCGTGACGACAATGCAATAACGATCGCGACGCGTCGCGGAGTGCCACGCGTGCGCGGGCTTTGGATGGGCGAGATAGTGGCATGGAGTAGCGCAGGTCGTGTAGTTGGGCGAGACATTTGGAACACCGCCCGGCAAACGCACCGATGATCATAGGAAGGGGAGCCGCACGTCCTGCAAGGGCAACGTATATATGATCGGCTGCATCAAACACCTGTGTAAAAGATCAGGTGTGTTATCAGGAAACACACAAAACGCGCGCGGTCGGGTCTGGGGACAGAAGTGTCCTTATCTCGGAGAATCACGTACACGAGCGTACCGGCCATCGAAAAAAATGAAGAAATGAAATGCATGCTGGAAAGGACGAACGAGAGTCGCTGAGGAGAGCCAAAATCCAGATATGCCAAGCTCGCTGCGCCGCCGCATGTGGGTGAATTTTCCGATGACTATCACAGGGGCTCCGTGAGCGTACAGGAAGTGATTAGGCGCATTTATGAGGGCCTGAAGTGACGAGAGAGGGAGGGAAGGTGGGGGTTGCGGTCCAACCATAGCAAGGGGTCGTCGTCGGGTCCAAGAGTCATTTCAAGACACAGCGAGAGCTTACGCAACGCCCAATATCGCAGCACGTGCACGCGCTCTCGCTCAGTCTTTTTGCGTTTGCCCCATCGCCAGCGCTGCAGCGCGTACACAGCTCGCGAATATGGCCGACACACCGCCCCCGAGACGCATCGTCGTCCTCATCTCCGGCTCAGGTTTGTTGCTTCACCCCCAGCCCCGCACCCTTCTCCCCATCTCTCCTTACCCCCTGCACAGGCACGAACCTGCAAGCCCTTATCGACGCGCAAGACACACCCGCGCTCCCCAACGCACACATCGTGCTCGTGCTCTCCAACCGCAAGGCCGCGTACGGGCTCACGCGCGCCGCGTCCGCGCGCCCGCCGATCCCGACCGCGTACCTCGCACTCGCCCCGTACCTCAAGGCCCACGCAAACGCGACACGCGCAGACTATGACGCCGCGGTCGCCGCACTCGTCGTCGGCGCGCAGCCGGACCTCGTCGTGCTCGCGGGGTGGATGCACGTGCTTAGCGAGCGCTTCCTCGACGCCGTCAGCCCCATCGCAGTGATCAACCTGCATCCCGCGCTGCCCGGCGCGTTCGACGGCGCGCACGCGATCGAGCGCACGTACGCGGCGTTTCAGCGTGGCGAGGTGCGCGGCGGCGGCGCAATGGTGCACCGCGTCGTGCGCGAGGTGGATCGCGGGGAGCCGCTCGTTGTGCGCGAGGTCGAGATTCGCGAGGGCGAGGCAATCGAAGCGTTCGAGGAGCGGCTGCATCGTACGGAGTGGGAGATCATCGTCGAGGGTGCGCGCAAGGCGCTGGACGAGGTGCGCCCGGCATAGGGCCCTGGGCGAGGACGCGCTGGTGGGACGCAAAGGGGATGTTAGGATTCAAAACGGAATGTGCGGGAGCGGATCCCGACAGCGAATCCGTGCGGGGTTTGTCGCTAAGGGCAATCACTGTATAACAGACATGTATTTCTACTTGGCAGCGGTGCGCTCCCGGAACACTCTATCGCCTCCACAACTTATCACCTCCGACGCCGCGAAAGTATGCAGGGCAGGTTTGCGGCGTCGGGTGGCGAGTGAGCCCGCGCGTATACGGATACCTCTAGTCCTGCCCGCCCCCGCGGGTGGCACATCAACCTCGGGCCAGAGCAGAGATGGGGCATGCATGCCTGGATACCGCCACTTAACGCTGGCACGGCGCCCGACGCTCCGTAGGAACGTCACCGGTGGCATCAGATGGCATTGGAGGGAAGCGTGGCCGCGAAACGCGTCGCCTGCTCGTCCTGGTACCGAGCCCGCGGTCGAAATTTCGGGCGCGGTCCGCTATCGCGTCACAGGACAGCGCATGCGACGATGTCGGTGATGACGTTGACAGCGAGCGGGGCAGTGCAGCATGGGCTTGAACGTTGGACGCTGGGACAGAGTCCCAGCTCATGGCCGGCGTCAAGATTGAGCATAGTTCGACTCTGCGGCTATAATTACTAACGAAGAGGGTCAGCTTCGTACCATCCGCGGATTTATGCAAGCAGAGGCCCGTCGCCACGGTGTCAGAAGCCGCCATCGTGCAACTCAGTCCTCCGCAGCGCCCCCATCTCCAAATCATCTGCCTCTGGCGGGGCAGACGCGACGACCAGCCCCTCATTCATCTCTCGCTTCACGCAGAGCTGCTCCGCAAAGACGATCGTCATCGCGCTGCTGCCCAGCACAACCGCCCAGAAAAACAGCGACGTCGGCAGCGACGCCGAGTAATACGTCGTCAGCACGAGATGGTTGAACAGCAGCGTCAGCGCGAAGTCCAGTATGAGGCGTGGTCGCCGCACGACCGCGTACAGATAGTAGACGCTATTACGCGCCATCCAGGCCAAGTTAGCGAAAGTCATTGGTGATGAAGGGGACACGCACTCGGCTGTGGAGGCGAGAACCCAGCAAACTGCGAGCACCCACCCACGCGTCGGGTCTGCGCGCCCGTCCCAGCCCATGTACCACGCCCCCTCAGCGACCTTCTTACCTCCGCTCCACGCGCCCGTGAAGGACGACCACCGCTCCTCGCCGTGCAGACGGCGGAACGTCGGCCGCCCGGCCATTTCCCGCCAGTCCATTAGCATGCCTGTCGGATGGAGAGCTTAGTCGGTGCCACGGAATGGAAGAGTGCGCGTACCGACGTTGGCCGCGCCGCCTTCATATTCGAGTGAAACAGGCTCGGCAAGTATGGCAAGCAGCGGGGGCACGGAGAGCGCGAGGGTGAGGTAGTGGAGGGACTGGAGCGCGACGATCTGGAGAACAAACGTGAGGTCAAGCACGAGGGGTTGGACGCAGCGACGCGCCTGAGAAATGATGAGCACAGGATCCCATGTGCTGTACGATGATTTAGAGGGTGCCATGGCTGTCTATGAGCGCGAGTGAGAATACATTGAGAGGAGTTTAAGCAGTAACTGCCACTGCGCTGGGCCGCCTGTCGCACGGTCTCGGCGCTCATTCGGCGGCGGCGCGGACGCATCAACCTCCTCTCATCTCCTACCTGCGTGCGTCGCGTCTCCAGACCTTCGGGTCTCCACCAATGCCTTCTGTTTCATACGACCCGCTCGCCCAGGAGGATGACGAGCACGACGACGTGACCCTCAACGCCGCGAGCAGCGCAAGCTTGCCGCGGCCAGCTGTGTACTACGGCGATGGGCCGTTCGACCCGCCGAGCTCAGACGACGAGTCCGAGGAGTTCATCGAGAAGCCTGGTTCGCGCTCACCCGGCGCAGCGGAATTTGGCCGCACGCCAGAGGAGGAGGCCATCGCTGCCGGCCTATATGTCGGAAGACGGGTGCGTGCTTATTCGCGTTGATGAAACCGTATCCGACAATATGATGTGTTCTCTAGAGATGGTCATCGGTTCGATGGCTCGTAATCTGCCTAACTGCCCTTGTGTCAATCGCCGGCCTCATAGGAATCTTCGCGGCGTTCTCGTACACGGAGACGAAGCACGTCGTACGCGGGAACGCGCACATCACCATGGACCATGTCTTCAATGGCACTTTCAGCCACGAGCGCCAAAGCTTGTCATGGGTCCCAGAGGGTACGTTATCCTCAACACGGTGCAGTCGCAGCGGGTCGACGTTAACTAATTGGCGTGGGTTCAGCTGGAGACGGCGTATTCTCCGTGTACCAAGACGGGTACATCAAGCTGATAGACCTGAAGACGAACTCAACGCGACGTCTTGTATCACTCTCCAGTGTGAAAGACGTGAGCCTAATTGACCGGAGTGTGTCATTGGGCTAGACTGACCGCCCCGCGTGATAAGGAGCACAACAGAACCCTCGGCGTGGCGAGTTGGCAATTGTCTCCCGATATGAAATACATGCTCGTGAAGGCCGACTACCGCAAGGTGAGCAGTCTTGTGCCTGCGCGCAAGAGGTGCCCTGACTCGGCGGCCGCAGCAATGGCGGTGGTCGAGCTTCGGAAATTACTATGTCTTCAACTTCGAGACCAACACAACACACCCGATCACGACGCCCTCTTTCCCCCCGGTGACGTCGTACGCCACCTGGTCCCCCACCGGCGAGAGCATTGCGTTTGTGGAGAAGAACGATCTTTATGTTCTCCCATCTCCCTCGTAAGTCCATACCCTCATGTGCGACTCATTGTCCGCTTAATTACTCCTTCAGGTCAAGTCCAATTCGTGTGACCGATGCCGGTAATGCGACCCTTTTCCATGGCGTTCCCGACTGGGTCTATGAAGAAGAAGTGTTCTCCGGTGACTTTGCCTTATGGTGGTCTCCAGACTCCAGCAAGGTTGCCTTCCTTGTTCTGGACGAAACACAGGTGGAAGAGTTCACACTCCCAATATACAACCCTACAGCAGACAATGACGCCGTCATTCCCTATACGCAGCAACTCACAATGAAGTACCCTAAACCAGGGTACGCGAATCCACTCGTGTCTGTGCACGTGTTCGACGTCAACCGCTTCATCGCGGAGAGCGAACTGTCCGGTGACTTTGCAGTATCCGAAGCGACACTCGAGCTCGACTGGGAGGGCCGCCAGCCGAAGGACACCAGTATCATACAGGAAGTCGTCTGGCTGGGCAACAACAGCCTTCTCGTGAAGGAGGTCAACCGCAACGCCGACGATGGCAACGTCATCGTCTTCGACATCGCTGATACGCAACTGCTTGGCGCGAAGGATGGTCAGGTCGTGCGGAAGCTGGGCAAGGGTGGCGAGGAAAACGACGACGGGTGGATCGACTCGGAACACAATGTGTACGCGCTGCCACTCAGCCTGTCGCTTGACGGACAGCCGTCGTATCTGGACGTAGTGCCCAACGCAGATGGGTACAACCACATTGCCCTATTCAGCCCTGCCAGCTCCGGCGTCCCCCATTTCCTGACGTCTGGAGACTGGGAGGTCACGGGCGGTGTCCAAGCTGTGGATGTAGAGCGACGGATCGTGTAAGCGGCATTTTTCACACACGAGGAGAATGCCGCTGACAGCTCATCTGCTCAGATATTTCCAGGCGGCCAACCCGACGTCGATCGGTCGGCACATCTACTCGGCACCTATGCCTACCTCCCTCGCGGCTCTGGAAGCAAACCAAACATTGGGGAAGTTGACCGAGCTGACCGATACGAGCTCGCTTGGTCATTATACGGCTGAATTCTCGCCTAACGCTGGTTTCTACCTCTTGACTTACGAGGGACCCTTTGTACCGTGGCAGAAGATCGTCAGGCCGGACGATAATAGTGAGTGTTTGCTGTCATTGCCGCTGATCAGCCTCAAACGAGATGCCCGCAGAATTTGATTTCATACTCACGGACAACGCAAAGCTCAATGAGACTTGGAGTCAGTTTGAGACCCCCATCGTCCAGTATACCACCATAGAGAGCGATGGTTACGGTAAGTATCCATGCATCTGAACCATGAGTTTTGACTGCTTACATATATGCTCAGAACTCAATGCTGTGGAGATGCGCCCACCACGAATGGACGACTCTGGCCGCACGAAATACCCAGTGCTCTTCCGCGTGTGCGTATCGTTAATCCTCGTCTGGAGCTGATGTTGACGGGCGTTCGTCCAGTTACGGTGGGCCTGCATCTCAGCTAGTCAGCACTAAATTCTCGCTCGACTGGCACAGCTACCTAGCATGCTCGCTTCAATACGTCGTCGTCATTGTCGACGGCCGCGGGACGGGCCAAAAGGGCCGCAAGTTGCGGAATCCGGTCAAAAACAACCTCGGGTTCTTTGAGGTGAAGGACCAAGTCAATGCTGCACGGTAAACGTCGCCCTGGCTATGATGCTGGCCATAGACTCATACTGTTGCTTGCTCATCAGCATATGGGCCTCGAAGGACTACGTGGATCCCGGGCGTATTGGTATATGGGGCTGGGTACGCTTCTCACCTCATTCATGTTCGGATCGATTTATATCAACGACCATTTCCAGTCGTACGGCGGCTTTATGAGCTCAAAGGTTGTCGAGGCTGACGCTGGCATACACTCGCTGGCAATGGCTGTTGCGGTAGGCCGCCGTCTCTGTCTCCTGCTCACAAACGCTGAATGTTGATTCCATCACAGCCTGTAACGAGTTGGCGGCTGTATGGTAAGGACACTCCGCCATATCCCCCACTCATCCTGCTCATTCCGGTCACAGATACCATATACACCGAACGCTATATGAACCTCCCCC
This sequence comes from Auriscalpium vulgare, assembly GCA_019915015.1. NCBI lineage: Eukaryota > Fungi > Basidiomycota > Agaricomycetes > Russulales > Auriscalpiaceae > Auriscalpium > Auriscalpium vulgare. The sequence continues at coordinate 470,023 of JAHBBC010000002.1, forward strand.
AGGCCAACCCTGGTGGCTACGTGAACGCATCCATTTCCAACGTCACCGCCTTCGACAAGGTCGACTACCTCCTCGCGCACGGCAGCGGTGATGATAACGTACACTTCGCCAACTCCGCGCACCTGCTCGATATGTTCGTGAAGGCACACATCAGGAACTATCGGTTCAGGATGTTCACAGACAGGTACGTCGGTAGCCGTTCGCTGTGTGCTGTGATGTCTGATGCCCGGTGGGAAACAGCGACCACGGCATCTCGAAACGGGGCGCATCGAGGGAGCTATATGAGTGGATGACTTCGTTCTTGATTGAAAAGTGGGGGAAGGGCGGGCGGCGGCGGGGATGGTGACAGATGCACATAATAATAATGGAATTCAGTCACCGAGCGCACATCCGGGCTAGCTGAACTAGGTTTCCCAACAAGTATTGCACGTCGGCAATATTGCACTTCGGGAGTATCAAACCGCAAGCACCTTGATCCGTTGTTGTCATGCTTCGACATGTTTACTCGAACGTTGGTCCACCAGTATGGAAACAAGGAGAAAAATGAGTTACTATTATCCGATCCGGACAGCAACATCTGCAAGCGTCAGTAGGGTATCCGGCGTGTAGATATCTGAGTGTCTCGGTGTGATCTAATGAAGTCCAGAAAAGAGCGGTACTATCTGCCTATAGAGGATGAGATAGCATGATAGCAGTAAGATATCTAGAAAGTTCGAAATACGTGAGAGCGAGTGAAGGATTCGCTGCGCAGCGAGGTGACGATGCTTAGTCGACGAGATAGAAGTCCTATTGGGAGGTGAGAACGAAGCTGCGTGCGATGAGCTAGAAGGGCACCAACCACGAGCTCGGCGGGGCCAGGAATCGCCTCGTCGCCACCAATGAACAGGAAGCTGTCGGCAGAGCTGGTGTAGAAAATTGACGCAACGAGGGCCGAGCCGTCGGGGTTTGTCCACGTAGCTGTCGGTCAAAAAGCGCGATGAGGGTAGGGTTGAAAAAAAAAACTGGTAGACATACGAATCAATTTTGAAGACGCATCGATAACCCAGGTGGTCGGAGCTGTCAGAATTGATATCAGCAGCCATCTCACGTAGCTCATGGAAAGATTCTTTACAGGCATCCACGATGTTCGTCAATGGGGTTGAGCTATCAGAGGAGGTCAGCAGTAGGCCAACCGGGATGAATGCCGAAGAACGTACACGCCAACACCGCCTCCAAGGATAGGAGAGCCAGCGCCGCCTAGGAAGAAGGGAGCGTTGAACAGGGAATTCTGTGATCCGGGGTTGAATCTCTATAACGCAGTACGCTTTGTGACCATACTCACAAGCACCTCGATGTGTCCGCCAGCAAGTTCAACAATAGCGTCGTTGGCGATGGAGCCGAAGTTAAGATGGTTACTGAAAGCACATAAGAAAAGAGCAAAAAGGACAAGACAAACGCGACCTACGGGCCCGCGGCGTCGTTCTGCAAGTGACCGAGGACGGTACCATCGAGCGTGCGGACTTCGATGCGTCCCGACGTGCTGGAAAGTGACGGCGGTCAGTTGACGTTTCCTGTCGCGACACAATGACACGTGTCGTCGCGATGCACGTACTTGGGAATGGCAACACCGGAGGGAGTCTCGCGTTTAGCCGCTAGGGACACATCCAAGCATCAGCCATCGACATTCTGACAGCATCCATGAACGACGCGCTCACCATAGGTAGGAGTGCCCCGACGGACGGGCGGGAGCAGGGGTTCGCCGCGGCGAAGGCGCTCAGCATTGGTGATGCGCGCCTGAGACGGCAGCACGAGGGCCAGAACGGCGAGGAACGCGAAAAGAGCGACAGCGAAACGTTGCATGATGAGAGATACCTGAAGTCTAAGGCGGAGGGGGATAAGGAAGGGATAGACTTGAGGCGTCTGAGAGGGCTGGGATGGGGAGAGGAAGAGAGGGAAGCGCGTGTCTAGTTCATTTTTTGTAAACGCCCTGCTAATTAGCGCCGGCGCGTGTGCATTATTTCCATTCGTCGCGCTTACACACGACTCCACGCCAATATTTTATCCTATCACACCATCTGGCAGCTGGTTGACGCCTTCAAAGGCGGCCGGCCACCTCGAGTGATACTACTGGCTAACGAAATTCCCAGAGCTCATCCATTACAATTTGAATGTCCAGGCTGTAAAGTAAACACTACTACGCAGAACTGTACATACAGACCCGGTCTCGTGGCCCCGTACTGGTCCTGCAATGACGGCGCGTAGTAGTAGAGCAGAAATAGAATGACGTATGCAAGCACGTAGCCCGGAATTCGAAGTCCTTTGCGCCTCGTTAATGAACTAGTATGTGAATTGTGTCCATCCCTCCGTTATCTAACAGTCTATGAGAGAGAAAGAGCACCCATCAGTGAGCATTAGAAACATTCTCAATTACGAGATCAGATAGAGATTCTGAAACAGCCTCCGTTAGTAAGCGGAGCGCAAAATTGCGATGAGATACTTGCGACAGCGACACTCAAGGGGGACCCTGCGATGAACGAGGCGCGGTCGCCCGTAAAGCTCAAGACATTGGACGATGGGGTGTAGATGAGCGCAAGGGCAATCTGGCTGCCGTCAGGGTTTGTCCACGAAGCTGACAGAGCTGTCTCAACCACTGTCCTCCAAGGATGATGAAAGGGCATACCGGTCAGGGCACCTGTCGTGGGATCTAAGGTCCAGATATTTGCGGAAGCTAATGTGAACAAGATCAATGTTTGAAGAATAAGATTGAAAAGTTCAGAGTCGCCATACGTCCTGCGTTAACATTAATGAACGGAATGGATCTATGAATGAAAACAGGTTAAGAGGGGCTGTGGGACGTTGTATATCACTCACGCCGAAGATCCCGTGGCAAGAGGAGTGGTCCCACTCCCTCCGATGTAATACGGTGCGGGGAACAGTGCGTTCTAAGAGTCATGTCAGAATGTGCCAACTAGATGTACAAGGGTTTGCGACGCACCGTTGCTTGAATGCTTCCTCCCTGATACAAGACCGACAGCTCATTGGCAGTGTTCACCGTAAGACCGGTTCTATATTTGACCCATCGATGAACAGTGTCCAAGAGCTCAAGCAAACCGAACTTACGGGCCAGTAGTGACAGCATTGGCGACGTAACCAGCCGTGCTGCCGACCTGTGGACCATCCGCATAACGAAGTTGTAAGGCTCCTGAGTAACTGCAACCGAGCCGGCTCAGACGTGAAAATTGCAGCATGGCACCAGATGGCTGCATACCTTGGGGATGAGAGAGGTGAGTTCGCCTGACGCTTAGCAGCTGCAAACGGCATCGATTAAAAATTGGCCAGGCGAGAGGAGTATGCTGGGAGACGTACCGAACGTCCTGGTAGCCCGCTTGACAGGGGGAAGTGGAGGGAGGCCACGACGAAAACGTTCAGAGTTCGTCACCCCAGCTTCCGAAGGCACCATCAACGCCAGAAGGGCGAGGCAGACAAGGAGGGCAGCGGCGAAGGGCTGCATGGCTACCTGGACGTCTGAGGGAACGAGAGGAAAGTGCAGGCAAACGCGCGAGCAGTGAAACGGAAGGGAAAGAAAGGGGCCCTCTTATTCCTTTTAGTCCCTTTGTGCAGGGTGCGGCACGCTATTCCCGTACACAAACGCAAGGCGTGGCGCAGCGCGATCTAGATGTGATCTCATCGCTGTCGTATTCTTCAATTTTCCCACAGTGCTCACCCGTGCTATTTTTTGGGGTGTACCCCTCTGCCTGTTGAGTGGAGGCTAGTGGAGGCCGGAATAGGATCTCCCGCAAGTCTGCAGAGGGGCTGAAACGCCCGCCGCTGACCATCGGGTGTCTTGAAGTGCCTGCGGTGAGCTGAGATTGTCAGGCAACATGGAGGCCTCGTGTCATCGTCATCGTGAAATGGGGCGTGATAACAATGGCAAGCGTGACAGCACGGCGTACGACGCCGCGAGGTCGCCTGCCGAGGCGCGCTAGCCTGGTGGCTCGACCTAAGACTCTAAGCACAATGCAACGGGCGGAAGACCTTCTAACCGAGTAAAAAGTCTTGGGACAGTCGGGACGTCCGCGGACAACGGCCCATGGGAAGAGGTGAGCTTTCCGCGGGCAAGAGCTTTCGTGCCGGTGCGTTGGGTGCTGGGTGTGGCGTCCCAGCCTTCAATATTGATACTCGGCTGCCCTGGCGCGAGGCCGGCAAACACGTCTTAGTAGACGCACGCTGCGTGATTTCCGACAGATAAAGCCAAGCGCGCTGGCCTGCGCTGACATGGGCATGGTCCATTCAGAAAGCATCACCAGCTGCCATAACCCGCCCCTGGTGTCGTCTATGTCCGAACCCGAGCCGCTGATGACTGTGCCGCTGCAAGAACGTGAGCACGAGTGCGGCTGCCAACTTCAGAAACTGATTGGGGTGCTCACAAGGCATGCCGGTGACCCCAGAAAAAGCCTAACATTCCTATCGCGCCGGGGTTCTTCGGGAGAGGCTCAGACAGAAACCATCGGAGGCCAACGCAAAAAGCAAGATAGACGTTCTTCGCCGTGATGTGAACGTTACGCAAAGCCCGCGTGTTCATCGCTCTTGGCGCCAGCGGCGGCTGGCGTCGTCCGAAACGGGAATGGACCTTAAGGTGGGGTTAGGGCCACGGCTCCCTTCCGACCCCCGACGCGTCGATCGCGTCCGAGTTTGCTCGCAACCTTGGAGCTGAGACCTCCGCAGGTTGTTGTTCCACCACGAACAGGAGGGAGACATTTGCAGCGCTAGAGATGAGCGACACCACTGCGAAGCAGGAAGGTCATTATCTTCCACTTTTCAAATGACGCGTCACAGCCACTAGCTTACGCTCACCCACAGTGCAACTGGATCCCAGCGTGGATTTTCTCGCAGGAACTGTTGCAGGTACAAAACCCTCATACCCTCTGTTTCACCAGTGAATAACATAGTCTAGGCCTCACCGCACTTATTGTGGGCTTCCCGTTCGACACCGGTGAGTTGGCCGCACCGGTCCCGTCCACTCCGCGCTCACAAAACATACCTGTCTCAGTGAAAGTGCGCTTCCAGAATGCGTCCACTTCCGTCAGGTACAAGTCCACCTTCCACGCGCTGTCCACTATCCTGCGCGAGGAACGGGTCCGGGGCCTGTACAAGGGCATATCTACACCTCTGGTGCGTCCCAGCCCTCCTTCACGCGTCCAGACCATATGCATGAACACCCGCCCGCTCATCACATCTCCTTCCCCCTGTTTAGGTAACCGCGCCGCTGATGAACGGTCTCGTTTTCTCGGCGTACCGCTTCTTCATGAAGCTGCAAACGCGGCACGACGGCCGGCCGCCCACTGTCGCGCAGGTCGCACTCGGGGGCGCGGCGTGCGGCGTCGCAGCCTCGTGCGTCATCTCCCCTTTTCCGCATCAGCCCCCTCTCAATCTCCATTTACCGGCATTCTTGTCTATTGTCTCGCAGGCTGCTCACTACACCCATAGAGCTCATTAAGATCCAACAACAGCAGGCGCTCCTGCGCAGCCCCACGGTCCCACCAGCCCAGACAGTAGCATGGAACATCTTCAAGCAGCGCGGCGTGCGCGGGCTCTACCGCGGCATCGCTGCCACCGCGTTGCGCGACACCGGCTACGGCGCTTACTTCGCCGGCGTACGTCCCACCTGCGTCCCACCTTTCCTATCCCCCAGCCGTCCTGACACCGCGTCCTTAGTACGAGGCCGCGCTGCACTTCTTCAAGCCCAGCCGCCCGCCGCCGCCCGCAACGGCTGACCATATACACGACGAGGTCTCCGAGTCGCTCACGCACGCGTGGTGGCACCTGCTGCTGGCGGGCGGGTTCGCGGGCATTGCGGGGTGGGGTGCGACGTTCCCCTTCGACGTCGTCAAGACTCGCATGCAGGGCAACCTCGACGGCGGCCCAGCGCCCGCGCGGCCCTACCGCAGCACGCTGTCGACGATCGCGCAATCGTACCGCACAGAAGGGCTCGGCGTGTTTTTCCACGGGCTCGCGCCGACGCTTATCCGCGCCATCCCCGTAAACATGGTTGTCTTCGGCACGTTCGAGGGCGTCGTATACCTGTTTTCCTGACGGCCACGGCGTCTGTGGCGTGCCAGCCGCGCCGAACCGCCACACCTAAATGCAGACCGCTTGGAGTGAGCAAGGGCGGCGGCGGCGGTGTCGGTTGCCCTCGTTGGCTGGCTTGGAAGGATGAGGTGGGGTTGGGGAGCCTTACGAGGGTCCCACGGCTAGATGGAAGGATAATACCGGGTCGAGAATAAAATACGGACGGCCAGGTGGGCCTAGGCCATGGCAAAAATCCCATCAACAGCCTTCCGGGTATAACAATTTCATTTGGCTACACTAATGTCATGCTTGGCTAGTAATACAGGTGTGGAAGCGACAGCGCTATAATGTTATACAATATGGTCTAGGTTGACACCAACATATAGAAATCATGCGAGTAATTACACGGGTGAAGCATCCGCCGTTGAGAATTGAATGTTGACCAGCGAGCAATAAAACCCAGGACGAGAGAAAGTATCCAACTTCTAGATCCCAAGGAAAGAGTTACGGCAGCTATGGTGGGGAAGATGGAGTGATATATGAGGGTGCAGGGGCGTAAAGCGGCGATCGCTAGCTTTCATCCATGTATATGATCTGTTCGTTATTTCCAGGGTCGGATGAGGTCTCGCTCTTGGAGTCCATGGCTAGCACAACAGAGTCCCCGCCTTCGGCTTGCGCTCGGCTGTAAAGCTCCTCGCGCTGTGCTTCGTCCACGGTGAGATTTGCTAACGACAGAAGGGCTTCTGTGAGCTGCCGAACCGCGCGCGATCAGACAAGCCGAGCAACGTAACGCCGCGGACACTCACCAAAGGTTGCAACTCGTGCAGGTCGCCTTCCGAAGATGCAGCGAAAGCCCAGCCCTTCGCACGGTCGAAAAACGAGATGGCTGAACGGGCACTGCATTAGTTGGGTACTGACAAAGCAGATAGACAAGTTGCTCACCCTTCGTGAGGCCATCCCGCGCCTCTTCAGCGTCCTTCGTGAGCAGGACACTGCTGTCCCCAGCCTCGAGCGCGTCCTCAATGTCATCAACATTCGCGCTGCCAGAGATGAGCCAGCAGCGGCCGCGTGCGCCCGTGATACGTATACGCCACTCGGCCGTGTCCGCCTCCATCTTCATTTGGTTGAAGACAGAATCCGCCCAGGCCGCCCAGTACCGGCGCTCCTCGGGCTTTCGAAGGCGCTCGGCCACGCCTAGAACCTCAGAGGCGATGGTGAACAGCTCTTTCGGTCGTGAAAATCCCAGGGCATCCGCCGAAGCAGGTCCCAGGGCCTGAGGAAGTGTCACATTGGGAAGGGAGGCCCTGGCGAATATTGGGGAAGACGTGTGGGAGTACTGCGGATGAGGCATGTGGAAAATGCCGCGAGAGAACTGATCCATGGCCAGAACCATCAGGTCGTTGGGGGTCGCGGTCGCGAGGGAGGTGCGTCGTGTGACGGGCGGGCGGCGGGCAGCTATTGTGTGAAAGGGGGAGTTGAGCGGCCATTTGGGTTCTGGAGCGGGCGAGAGCCTCGAAGGCGATGAATCAGCCCGTGCCATCAGACTGATTTTCTCGTCTGCGAGACAGACGAGCGTCCGGCCCCACACAACCGCCATGCGCCAGTCCTCGGTGTCGCCGAACCGACCGCTTGTGCGCCCAGGCAAATTTTCGCCGGTCTCGAATACGTCGAGGGCCGCCAGCCAGTATGGTACAGGGGAGGCGGGCTCCCCCTGCAGCAATAGCGACAAGTCTTGGGCTACCAGGTTACCAAAGAGAAACAGCGAGGTGCCCAGCACCGCGTGCAGAGCGGTGGGAAGGTCAGCCGATCCACTAAGGGTAGATAAGTCGGCTGCCTGAAGCGAATGACAAGAGACGAACGTACGATGATTGGGCGTCTCGTCTGTGTTTGCCCCGACGGGGGCTCTTACTTCGCCGTCGCCCGCGGTCGGATTCCCAATCGCGTGTTAGTCTTTCCTCTGGAGGAGTCAGGGTTTCAGGCGAGCTGCCCTCGTGCCGCGAGCTGGCCGAGGCAGCAAATAGAACGGAGGGGTCGGCGTATTGAAGGATAAATCGATGGCACTCGTGAATGACACCGCGCAATTGCGCTGAGGCGGCATGGCTGTCGTCTCCTGCGTACGAGTCAGTCGGGAGGTCTGGATGTGGCCGAGAACAGGGACCCACGTTCATAGAGTTCAGCAGCGTGAGCATAGAGATTTTTGAGGTTGCCCCAGTCAGACCGGTCGCAGAAGGCGCTACCAGATGATGCTCTTTGAGCGAGAGTGGTCGTGTGGATCATCGCCGGGAGAGATGGCGGGGGACTTGGGTCATGATTCTGGGGATGCGGAGAGTCGGAGGGTGTAGAGTCGGCCTGGGGGAGCGTGGCAAGCAGCCAAAAGCCGACACGGTCTGGAGTGTCCGTGCGCTGACGCTTTGAAGAGCCTGAGGCAAAACTGCGGGCCTCGTCGTCGTCGTCTTCGTCGAGGAGGTCACTGTCGCCGTCGGAATCTTCGTGATCGTGCAAGCGCGGCTTGTGGTGTACATAAGCCGCCGGGCGCTGCCGAGCCCGCCAAAGGCCTCTCGGGCGCTTCAAGCCGCGGCGCGGTTGCGGCAGGCGGGGCGGCAGTGAACGCGGGGGTGCCGCCATCGTGAGCGGAATGCTGGCCATCGTGGAGAGCATCGAGCAAGGGCAAGAAGTGGAATCAACGGGGGCGAACACCCAGAATCGGTTTTATGAGGACGCTGGGAGGGCCGGTCCTAGGCCCTTCGCATTACACATCGCACACCCGGGTCGAGACCGGACGACCCAGATCATTGGTCGACGCCCGCTCCCCACTCCAGACCGACCGCCAGCGAATCGCAGCAGGGCCGCGAGCCCAGCGGACGCCCACAGATCGATCATCAGCCCTGCCTACCATCACTCCAGAGGCGCGCTCTCGCTGCGCATGGCTGCTTGCTCGCCAGCCCACACGCAGGCCGACGCGGACGGGTCAGCTGTCGCCGCCGCGTCTTTTCTTTGTCCCAGCGAAGAGCCCGGGCTGGGTCTGCTCGCTCCCTGCCTGGCCCGCCATCGCCCCACAATCGACCTATCGCCGTGCGCACCGCTGGTAACCGGGTCTGGATGCGTGCGCTGATTGGCCACCCATCCGGCCGCCGACGCTCATTGGTTCAATAGATGCCGACCGCGACGCCCGTCAGCCAATCGGGCGTCGCTCTCTCTCAGCTGCAGAAAGCAAATTCGATTATATAGCTAATTGTAGTCCGTGTAGTCCGTGAGTCCATATCAATATTCCGTAAAACGCGTGAGTCCATTCAGTCCGTAAAAAATCCACTCAAAGGCCGAGCGCGCTCAACAACGGGCTAAGGCTCAGGCGGTCGATGACACCGACGAGCCCGTTGAGCAGCGTGTCCAGCGTCTGGCGCAGCACGACCAGGATGCCCGCGACAAGCTGCAGCACCTCGTTGACGAGGTCTCCTAGCGCGTTGCTACTCACACCACCATCAGTCTTGCTCGGAACGGCGGCGTGCCTGCACTCACCCGAGAGGCGAGAACGCGGCGATGGCGTCCGAGGACACGCCAGAGATGGCGGCGACATCACCGGCGGGGGTGAGAATTGCCTGCACCGCAGATTAGCATCAAGCCATCACACCAAAACAAATGTCCACTAACCGAGAGAACGTTGCTGAGGGACGTGAGCGCGTCGTCGGTGGCGGAGGGCAGCGCCTTAATCTGGCTGACCGCGTCGTCGACCGCCGACGTGATGTCGCTGACGATGGGAGAGATCACAGCAGCGGTAGCATTGCTCACGTCCAGGGTGCCTAAACACGACACGCTGTCAGAATTGCACATGACCACAGTACAGAAAACCCGCGTACTGAATTGCGCGGCGATGGGCCCGACTGTCGTCGTCAACGTGTCGAGGATGCTCGTAACGCTATCAGCGCGCGCCTCCAACGCGCGGTCCTGCACCGGGACAGCAGAGACGAAGGTGCCGAAGGCAAGGGTGGCGACGGTGGCGATCTTGGCGAAGGAGAACATGTCGTCGAGGAATCTGCTGGTGGTGAAGGTGTGTGGATGTGAGGGGATGCGGCTGCTGAGGATGGAGAACCAGAGCCCCTACAACTCGCTATTTATGCGAAATTCGCTGGGAAAATACCCTTTCACATCGCATCAGTGGTGTACACGGCGGCCGCACCCCAGGTGGTGTGTTTGTGGATATGCGCTTGTATGGAGCCTCGCAAATAAAACGCCGCCGCCTAACGGCGAGAAATTAGGCTTTACGCGGGATTTTTGGTGTGGATAATGCCGGGGGGGTTGGAGCTCTGAAACGTCGAGTGTCAGCGGGCGCTGTGTTTTGCGCATCGTCATACCTGCTCGATCTCTAGATGTACAGATCAGTCCGCGACAAGCTAGGGTGCACCAGATACATGACACCGGGTATCGACGGACAAGAGACTCGTTGCGCCCGAGGTAGACTTCGCGCTTCCAGTCCTGCTTGACACTTCGGGGCCGTTAGGGCTCAGAGCATAGCCTCAAGCTCGTGGCTAGTCCAGGCTCATGAGTATTCATAGCCAGACGCCCAAGACACCACCGACATCCAGTCACAGTAGCTGTCATCTGGCTACGCGCGACGTCATTAGGACGACCACTTGGTGGGATGACAAGCCGGAAAACTACTCGATATTTCCATCAAACACACAGCCCACGCCAGCGCACCACAGGGTGGGCACGTCGTGCTCCAAGTGACGGCACAACATGAGAAGCTGAAATGATGTAGAAGGTGATAGAGCCCGCCATAGCGACCCTAGAGTCGAGAAGCAACTGAGAAGCGAGAAGCGCCCAGATACAGTCGAGATCGCTAAGAAGCAAGGTCAACGATGACATGTCAGTAACCGTCATACACCCACCTGTATCTTCACCTTGTATTAGTGACTTCGGTTTGCACACGGATGCAGAGGACGAGGACCGTCACCGCGAGCATAGTTAGGCGAAGTGGAGCGAGTGGAACAAAGTGGAACAACGACGTTGTTTATTTCCGGCATTTGTTTGTTGTGGTGGTTTGGCACGCAACGCACAGCGCGGTGCCCCCTGCTTTGATTCGTCGGGGGCCACTGAGAAGCAGTCGTCAGCAAATAATCGCCGTCTCCTCGTGTAAACTGGGTGACCGCCGATGGAGTGTGCAGGCTCAATTACACTGCATGGGGCTCGGAGTATGCGGAGTTTCCGCTCACCGGTCTGTGCTGGCGCTCAGACCTACATTTCGCCATCACGTTATCGTGATTGTGGCCAGGAGTCGGAGGGGATCCATGGGAAGGGCCAAGGCGGCCGCACGCTCGTGCGCACGCCGTTCAAGTTGGGCCACGTGCCACCAGCCTGATGACTCTGAATGCCCTCTGCATGGCACTATGGCGTTCCAAAACGATCTCCCATTTCACTACTACGCAGCTAGAGGCTGGGGTGGTCCAACGCGGCATTGTCGACGTGCTCCGGCGTATCCATACTAGGGGCCCCGCCGCCGCACTTCTTCGTGCAACTCAAGAGCCGGGTCGATAATTACATGCTGCCAACGCAAGTTGGACAGTCTCTCTCCCGCGGCGCTACACTGCGTCGCCGACATGTGTCGTGCGGGTGACGCCAAATTCGAGATTTTGTGCCTCAGTCAGTTTCATCGCTCATTAGCGTACGATGCGGTGTTGACTGAAATTGCAGCGACCTCGGGGCGTCGGTGACTGGCTCTCGCCAAGCAGTGATCACACATTTTGTTGTGACGAGGACCAGGAAAAAGGAATAATAATCATACCCAACGCGGTGCTCGCCAAGGCGTCTCATTGACTCATCGGCAAACTCACAACATGTTCCAGCGTCACGCAAGACGGAAGCCAAAGAGCTGCGAAGGGAGGACCTTGCAAATGAGCTTTCGCCAATCAGCCGCGACGCAAGTAATATTAGATGGGCGATAGCACATCATAGTAGGCCCGATGCCGACGCGGCTTTGAGCCGTTCGCCAAGAGGATACTGGACCTTTCTCCGCAGAGTTATATTCGGCCGATGCATACATATGTAGTTCCGATATCTTGGCACCACATGCGACATGCTTTCACCGAGATGCCCGCGGCAGCCTCAGGGCTCCGGCGCCCTGCGACAAAAGACATGTTGGTTAGTCGACATGCCGTCGCAGACGTAGCTTTCTCAGCGCACCTAATGTACGAGGGCATTGAGCTTCCCTGTACGCGCAAGATACAGCGCGCCCGAGTCCGCCCAGACCTGATACTTGGTCACCTTGAGGGCGTCGTCGAAGTCGAGGGTATACGTGAAGGTCTCGTCCCACGCCTGGCCCGTCTCCCGCCACGTAAAGCGGCCGGTGCCCTTCACAGACACCTTGCGCACCTCCGCGTCGACGACGTAATCGGTGAATGTCATGCCATCGATTTGGACGAGGTTGGTAAGGGAGGTGAAGTACTCGACGACGCCGTTCGTGTCATTGAATGGGCGGCCAAGGAAGGGGGCGAAAGCGGGAAGCCCGAACTCAATAACCTGAGGGGGTGTCTGGGTGGAGAAGAACGCGACGACGGTGTCGAGCGAGCTGCCGGCAGCGAACGCGCTGCAAAAGGACTGTGCGGCGCTGAGGAGGTCGGCGCGCGAGGACATGATGGTGGTCAGAATCACGAGCTTGATGATGCGCTTCTTCTTGGGCGCGCTGGAGCAAAGTTGCGCAGGCTGTGCTGCACAGCGATGGAGCTGCTGCTGCAGGACACTGGACAGGGCCCGGCCGCCGTCGAGCTCGTCATCGGCCGAACGGAGAGTCGGGCACGGGCGGAGATCGCCAAGACAAGCTGGCGGACGCACGAGGCTACACTTGTACCTAATAATATACACCTTCTGTCAATCTTCCTCTAGTCCAACGTCTTTTCTGCCTCTCTTCCTCTTGTACATTCTTTCCGCCTTCCCCCATGTCTGCCGCAGCCGCCCTCGCCCTCTCGACACACCCACGCAACTCATCGACCACCGCAGTAGGGTGAGCATATGCACTCGCTATCCTCGCCGCCAACCCTAAAGCGACACCCACCATCTCCAGCCAGTTCGACTCTGTCCTCGCTGCGTCCACCAAATATGCAGCGCAATACGAGAGCCAAATCAAAGAACTGGAGGTCTGCCCCCTCCCTTTCACCCGTCTCTGACCTTGCCCTCATCCCGCAACAGGACCGCCTTTCGGAGGGCCTTTCCAACTGCCGCGCCATTGAGGGCCAGCTGCGTGAAGCAGTCAATGGCATCAAGGTACGCCGCCCCTTCTTCCCATCTCGATCTGCGGCTGACGGCACCTTGCAGCGCAACTACCGCCGTGCAGACAGAGACGCGCTGCGCACCCACATCCCGCACATGAGCCGCGAGCTCGAGGAGTCCATGGCCGTGCTCACGGAGCTCGAGCAGCGCCTGCCGGAAATCCACTCGCAGGTTGCCCAGATACGCCTCGTATACGACTCTGGCCGCCGCAAGGTATGCGCCTTCCTCTTCCGTTCGCCCATTCCTTTCTCGTCTGCCAAGGCGCACATCTGCGAGCGCTTTGCTGACGGATCTTTCTTCGCAGGCGGAGGAGCTCGTCCAAGACCTCAAGTGGCTGAACAACGACTTTTACGAGCGCTGGCGAGCCACCATCTTCACGACGAAGAGCCCCGTCTCGTGGCGCTGGAAGTTCATCATGCGCGTGCTCTTCACTGCGTGCTTTCTGCTCGCCGCGTGGATTGCCTGGATCGCCATGCGCGGTGCGTACCGCGCGCACCGACAGCGCCTCGTCTGGGGCGAGCGACTCATGTCCTAGCGTGCCTTGTCGTACTATCTCTTTGCATCTTCATCTCCGCTTCAGCTAGCTATCTGTACTTGTCCGCGCATGTTTACTTTCTCATCCCTGCCTCGTAGCCCGCCTTTCTCCGCACACATGTCCACCCATAGCTTCAATCCTGCCTGGTCACAGTTTACCCGCTGTCCATTCTTTTCGCGTTCATATTCTTGACCCTCTCGTGGCTTCGACCTCTCATTTCTTTTCTCGCATTGTAACATTATTCCTCATAGACCGCGTATTGACGAATGCAGAATGATATGCCGATGCTTACTCTTCCCTACGCGCTCCGTAAAACGTCCCTCGGAAGCCAGTCCAGTGGGAGTCCGATTGCCCCGTCAAGCTGGGGTCATCCGGAGCTCTGCAGGGCTATCAATACCGCGGACAAGGACCGGCGGTGTACCGCGTTGCTCGGTGTAATTTCCAGGGTCTTACAATACTCAGCCGACCTGGTCAAGCTCAAGACCACGCTCCATGCGGCCGGCCAAGCAGACGCGCAAGATGCTGACATTTGCCATCGCATACACGCGGACATCGCTGACGATGCAGCCCAAGGCACGATAGAACCCTTGCCACAGGTGGCCCGATTGCCGTCAGGCTAGCGTAAAAGCTGCCTGTGAGGCGCACTCACATCATAATGAAGTAGCTGGCTTTCTCACCCAGAACAAATAGTTCGTCTCCGCAACGCTCGAGCGGAACCCCCGCGGCACGAGCGCCCAGTCGCCCTTCCACGGGAGGTACACCATCCCGCGGACCTCCGCCTCTCGTCGCGTCGGCTCCGCGCGCGCGATCCACCCTTCTCTGTGGAAGAAGTCGACCAGCTCCGACGGGTTGATGAATTTCGCGTACGTGTGCGTGCCGGGCGCGACGAGGCGCAGGAGGTCTTCCGCGAAGAGGATGGTGGTGAGGTAGGCGAGCGGCGTGCGCGAGATGGTCGAGAGGAAGAGGTGCCCACCGGGCTGGTCAATGGCGTCAGCATGGTTGCGAGGCGGTCGAGTGCGGACGGTGCGCACCTTGACGAGCTCTGCACAGGAGCGCAGAAATGCTGCGGGGTTGTCAACGTGTTCGATGACCTCCATCGAGCACACAACGTCGAATCGCTTCGCCTCTTGCGCAAGCACCTCGGAGCTCGTGTGCCGGTACTCCAGCGCGCCGTCTGCTATCGACGACGCGAGATGCGGGTCGGCGGCCGCGTGCAGCGACGCAATCGCGACATTCGACTCGGACGCGTCGACCGCAAGCGTCCGCGCCCCCAGTCGCGTTAGGGTCTACATACAAGCTGTCAGACCGCCTGCCGTACAGCCGTAGACGCAGCGTGCGCACCTCAGTAAGAATCCCGCCGCCGCAGCCGACATCCAGCACGTCGAGTCCCGACAGCACGCGCGCGCCGCGGGCGGCCGCCCAGCCCTCGCCTTCCTCCTCTAGCCCAACCTCGCGCAGCTTCGCGCGTACAAAGTCGACGCGGTGCGGGTTCATGCGGTGCAGCATAGCAAATTCGCCGTGCTCGTCCCACCAGAGCGAGGAGAGCCGTGAGAAGTGCGCGATTTCGGCGGCGTTGACGGTCGATGTGCCATGGTCGTGGTGCAGGTGGCGATGCAGGCGGGCAGAAGAAGAAACGCGAGGTCTGAGGATGCGTGTAGGTGCGCTCAGGCGGCGCATACTGTGAGACTCTGAGAGGGCTGAGAACGAATATGCAGACCATTGGACGGTAGCACGTGATCCCTGCCACTCTTAGCGACCGTGCTCGACGTGGTTGGCCGCTCCTCCTCCAGAGTCCACTGCACAGTCGGATGTTGTGCATGCAATAACAGCAGTGGCTTGCAAAATCTTGCTGTCCTACTACACCATGCCCGACCTTGCAACGTGCGTCCCTCGTTGTCAAGGAGGACCGTCCACCCAACGAACTGTGCGCTATTTATCGCGCGTCTTCCCTTCCCTGGCTAGCTTGCACCGCCCATCGCCTCCAGCGCCTTGCACATATACTCCGCCACGCGGCAATGTCTTGGGATTGCATCCCATCGCATCCGTCGCTCTCTCATCTCCACCTTCTTCTTCTTCGATCACAGTGCGGTCCTATGGGCAACGATCAGAGCTACCGGCTTCCTAGTATGGTGCATTCGCGCCGGCAGCCACGAGTTGTATATATTCTTGGTTGGGCTCTCTTCTTTATCCTCTGCTTCGTGCTGTCTCGCCTTGTGCTGCTTAGCCTGTCCTCCACGATGCTGTTCATGCCGATGAAGCTTCTCCTGGGCCTGATCATGGTGGTCTCGAAAGCGGCGGCAGCGGCGGCGGGTACGGTGGCGACGACGACGTGTCCAAACTACTTCGCAAATGCGACGGTGCGTCCTTGGTATATGTTCGCCGCTAGCAACGGGCGACTGACGTGATTCACAGACTGTGGCGAACCGTCTGCAGTCGGAGTACTTCAAACTCCTCACCGGACAGTACACCAACGGTTCCCTGTGGACGGACGCGGTGCGCTTATCATTTAGCTACACAATGAATGAATGTGAAGACTGACTGTGAGGTCGTCACGCATTTACTTAGAACGCAGTCGAGGATTTGCACAATATCATGCTACTGTCGGGCAGCAACACCTGGTCGCTGCTGGGCGACGAGTCGTTCATTGGACGCAATGCGCTATTGCCTATCACAAGCTGGCCGCTCATCCTCGATGGGAGCAACGACGATGCCCAGGTACGTTTGGACATCCCTCACTTTATGCATGGCTGAGATCGGGTTTTAAGTGGATCATCCTGGCGTTGTGGAAAATAGCTGATTATCAGACGGCGCATGGCAAATCCGCGACCGCTTTTCTGGTGCGTGAAATGCATTTGTCTGGACCTTTCTTCAACCTCGGTAAATGCAACAGAATGCCGCGACCACAATCTACAACATTGTTGCGGGTCAATGGGACACCGCATCATGCGGGGGAGGCGGTCAGTTCATTTTCCTGCACGTCGACATGCATCCATTGATGATTGGCTCTCGTGCTCAGTCTGGTGGTCAACGGAGCACACATACAAGAACGCCATCACCAACGAGCTTTTCCTCCTCACTTCAGCTCAAGGATACCTCCGGACGAAACAGCAGTCATACCTGGACAACGCGAATAAGGTGCGCCCGCTGCCGCTCTTCGCTTAGCAGCCTATTTTATAACTGTCTATGCAGGTATGGGCGTGGCGTGCGTATTCGATTATGAGCGCTGTGGCTGGAAGCGCGCTGATTGTCGATCGATCATCCAGTTAGCACGTCCGGCATGCGGAATGCACAGGGTCTTTGGAACGATGGTCTCGACTTCAACACTTGTCAGAACAACGGCCAGGTACGTTCCGCCGTCCGCCACTGGCGCCGCCTGCATTATCCTTGGCGACATAATACTGAATGGAATGTCCTGTCCATCACAGACGACCTGGACTTATAACCAGGTACGAGCAATTGCTCTGGGAAGGGTGGAGCGCCAATGTTGAATGCATATGTATAGGGTGTTATTGCGTCAGGCTTAGGCGCGCTGTATGCGGTCACCGGGGACAAGTCCCTGCTCGACGCGGCCGAGGTGACGTTGGATGCGACTATCTCTCAGCTGACACAGAACGGCGTGCTGAAGGAGTCGTGCGACAATGCGTCTGGCTCGACTTGCGATGCGGACCAGGTTCGTACTTCACTTAGTTACAATTGGATTACTAGGTTCAGTCTGGCTCTACTTTGTAGCAAATATTCAAGGTCGGAGATACGCAAGCCGTCGCCCCCAAGGCTTCATTCTGACTAGCGCTGTAACAGGGCATCTGGACCAAACACCTGCAATATTACCTCGGATACGCAAACGATCCCGCACGCACGGCTAAATACGCACCGTTCCTCGCCGCCCAGGCGAAGGCTGTCCTGACGAATGCTCTCACGGCGCAGAATGACGTAGGCAGCGTGTGGTATGCGGCCGGCGGGGACCTCTACTCCCCGAAGTCGTCGACGAGCGGGATTCAGGCGCTTGTAGCCGGAGCGCAGGTGAGTGGGTCTCCTGTTTTTTGGGGGGCGTTGGCTGATAGTGCTCGCAGTTTGGAGCATGTTAACAGCTGTGCTATCAGCGCCAACAGTGTATATTGTCTCTTCGATTTACCCATGATCTATCGACCTTCGTTTCCGCGTGAGATTTCACATTCGGCAGGTAGCCAGACCGCCTCGGTATGTTTCGCTCTCAGTGTCCCCCGTGGAGCCCATGTACATTGTCATATCTGGTCTGGTGCGTCGGACCTCACGCCGATGACGTCCAGCATGGATTGAGATGTATGTATCACTGACATCAAGAAGACAACAGGATGCACGCGGGGCGACAATTGATATATCTTGCACACGACCGCATGCTCTCGGTCCCGACATACTTCTTGCTTCGTGGCTGAGCTTGTCTTCTTTCAGCAATCTTCGCGTGACCGGTGCATATCACGCCGACAACCGTATCGCTCCGTTTCTCTGCGGCGTCGTTATCCAGTCTTCTCACTTATCCGGACGGCGCCGCCGGCACCACCTGTCCCTTGCTTCTCCCGTATTTTTAGCGTTCTCATATGTTGCTGTGTGCTGGGGGAATGCAAGATCTCAATGCACCCGAGATTTAGAGAGGATTCCTGTACGTCGTCTCGCTCCACACTTGCCCTATTCATAACAGCTAACGGTTTGCAAGCGTGGTAGAAGGCGCAGCCCCCTTCTACTGTTTTCCTCTTACCTCCTGGCAGCGACACGCGGCTCGCATATGTCGCTACAGCTACCTTCCTGAACTGTCCATCTTCAGCGGTTTCGCGGGAGCAGCCACCCACGCGGTCGTGCTTCCTGACCCTCGCAGCCGAGCTGCAATGGACGCAAACACGTCGGGCTACGCGGCTGCCAGCGCATACCCATCCGCATGTATCCCGGGACTTCTGTCATATCTTGCAATGTTACGGCAAATCTGCTGCTGGTTGTCTTGCTCTGACCGGCGTGGAGATCATCCTACTGGCTTGCTTCCAACTGATATCTGTGGGTGTTGTCAAAGCCAATTGAGGTTCGTGTGGTATTTTCGAGCTGCCCCGTCATCGCACCATGCGGTCTGGTTGACGATCCTCCGTCTCGGCTTCATCTTTAGGGCGTGCTCTGGTGAAGATGCATAGTGGCTCCTCATGCGCACTCTTGACAACCATGTGCTCCATGTTTCGCGGCATTGGCTACGCTGGCTCCTCAGCCTACCATCTAGCCGTAGAACTTATATCAGGCTGCCGTTCTAAGTCCTCGTACCTCCCCAGCTCCTGTCTGCCCTGACAAGAAGCCTGTTTACCACACCATCTCCGCCAGCATGGTCTCGCTCAAAGCTTCCTTCACCCGTTTGACCGCCGTGGTGTCTGTCATTTCATTCTTGGCGGGGAGCGTGGCCTCGGCTCCCGTCGAAGAGCTCGAGGTTCGCAAAGCCGCTGCAACTCCGGCTGCGCCCCACTGGGTGGCGTACAGCGACGAGTGGATCTCTGGCGAGAACGGCCCTCCATCCACGTCTTCGATAACGGTATGACTTTCGCGTCAGTTCTCATCGGTGTGTAGATTTATGACTTGCTTCTAGGGATTCAACACTTTGTGAGCATCAATGATGCGATGCGTAAGATATAATTTTGACCGATACTTGAATTCACAGCATCCTATCGTTCCTCCTGCTCTCGGGCCCCGCGGACCAGGCGGTAGAATGGACTCTGATATCCGCGTCTGACCGTTCTACCATCAAGTCCCAATACGCCGCGGCTGGCATCAAACTGCTGGTTTCGGCATTTGGTTCTACCGATGCCCCAACGTCCGAGGGTGCGGACCCTGTTGCCACGGCGAATACCATGGCAGCTTGGGTCAAGCAATACAACCTCGACGGTATCGACGTCGACTACGAGGTGTGTTTCTGTTACGCATGATGCTGTCGCGGCGGTCTCAGTCGACTGCACAGGATTTCAACGCGTTCGACGGAAGTAGCGGATCGGCTGTGACTTGGCTCGAGTCCTTCACCAAGCAGCTCCGCGTGCAGCTTCCGCAGGGCCAGTACATTTTGACTCATGCTCGTGAGTCGTCTTGCTCCGCGATTGCTATTCGTAGCTGACAGCACAACCGTGCTAGCTGTTGCACCTTGGTAAGACTATTCTTAGCCATGGGCTATGGCACTGGCTGAGGGCGGCGGATTGCACGCAGGTTCCAGCCTAATGCTTGGGCTGGAGGAGGATACCTCGCCATCGACAAGTCCGTCGGCAGCCTCATAGACTGGGTGAGTCGTTAACTACCTTGGAGCCATTCGTGTCGACTCATGACTTGGTTGCCAGTACAATGTTCAGGTATATTGACTGCCACATGTATGATGCCTCCTACTGAACACACTTTCCAACTATCCTCGCAGTTCTATAACCGTGAGTATTCGACACTGAGAATATATGTTCGGTATACTGACATGGGTTATAGAGGGCAGCTCGGAGTACACGACGTGCAACAACTTGCTGACTACATCGGGTGGCACCTATCCCGGCTCGTCCGTCTTCGAGATTGCGGCAAACGGAGTATCATTGGACAAGATCGTAATCGGAAAGCCAGGCAATTCTGGTGACGCGGACTCCGGGTACATGTCCCCGTCCACGCTTGCTTCGTGCCTCGTGACGGCGAAATCTCAGGGATGGAGTGAGTACGAATCAGTCCTGCGGGAGGGAGACCCATTAACGACATTCTCAGATGCGGGCGTCATGACCTGGGAGGTGATGACAATTGATCGTTTCGAAAGTCTCTGCAACTAATCATTGTGACAGTATCCCGATGCGGGAGCTTCCTGGATCAAGACCGTTCGCGCTTCAGCATTCCCGGAGTGAGAAGCGGGCGGATATCTGGTGATACGTCTATTATTTGTGCTGGGGTTGTTGCATGCTAAGGTCGGTAGATGTAGATTGTGGTACCATTTCCTTTGGTATTTCCTTTGAAAAGCTTGTTGCCTTGGCTCAGCTGTGGGCTCAGACTGTCAGCGGGCCGCATGATGATGTGGCAAACATAACCAATCAAGGCATGAGACAGGGGCCGTCACCGGGCCGTCGCCACGCTCTCCCACTCTCCCGTCGTTGTACGCTCTCCCACTCTCCCGTCGTTGTCACAATGTCTATCGTCCTTCACCACACGGACTTCGAGCAGAAGAGCGTAGAGTATATCATCTCTTCAACGAGCTGGGAAAAACCCAGGACTAATGCGGAGGGCTGGGATGCGTTCGCCAATTCGTAGTACTGGCACAACACAGCTGCTCCGCTAGATCCCAATACCATGTTGGAGGTCGAAGCGGTAGCCATAGCCGATCGCTCCCTCCCGAGAACTTGCGGTAAATTGCTCATTCGGGAGGAGATGGTCAGAGCATACGAGCGCATAGCAGAGGCGCTCCCGACCTCTGATAGAGGTGCCGTTCTTTGTGGTCAGTCTGGAATTGGTACGCCCCACGTCTCGCAATGCATCCTTTGTCACCTCTGTCTTCACAATGTGCTGCAGGCAAATCAGCCTCGATCCTGTACTTTGTTGCCCGTCAGTTGAAAGAACATCGCATCGTCATGGTCCTCCTAGAAGTCGAGCTCTTCCTCTTCACTGGCCAAGGCGTCCTCGTCCCCAGACGGCATCGGCATGAAGTCACCGTCCACGATCTGCCTTCGCTTGGAGAGACGGTCAGCGACCGGGTCATGAGCAAAGACCCGTACTGGCTGATCGTCGATGTCGATGATGACAGCCCACCGCCTCCTTCGGCCCTCGTGAACAGCTCTCTTCTCAGCCCCGTTTACGTGGCTGAGTCTCCGGATGCCCGTCGTTTTCGAGGAATGCAGAAGGCTAGAGGCGCACACATACTCTACATGAATCCATGGACCGAGAAAGAGCTCCTCATAGGGTATGTCAAACCCAGGACCACTGAAGTGCAGTGACTTGACTTCAGCTTCTTGCGTAGATTGGGACTCCAGACATTCTACGCAATTGCGTCCCCACCCCGGCAGGCGAGGTACAAAGAATTGCTCCCCGAGTTCATCAGGAAATTCGGGCATGCGGCTCGCGACGTATTTCTCGCCATGAAGGGCGAAGACGAAGAACGACACATCGAAGAGGTACTCAATAGCCTCACAAGTCTCCGGCACCTAAGGGTGCTATGCGGCCAGGCCAGCGCCAACCTGACTATACTCTCTCACAAGCTCGTCATGATCAGGCGCAGGGACAAGAAGAAGCCCTCCGTCATCCGAGACGATGACGCGATCGCGACTATCAAATCGGCTTTTATTGAGATCCACGTGTACAAGTGGGCCCGTGAAGTCACACTTTACCATGCCACGAATTTCTTGGACCTTCTGATGATATCAGTGAACCCAGTACGCTCGCAGGGAGAATATTCGAGGCCACCGCCCTCCGCATAATCGCCGGAGAGACGTCTGAACGCACCGCCCCTCTCATGAAGATGGAGCGCGAAGTTCAACGCCGCGCCTGGTTTCTTCACAAACCTGCTGGCGCAACTCGGGCACTCATAGTGAAGTATGCGGAAGAGGACGAAGATGACCTTGAAGAGGATGAGGCTGAAGAGCGTGAGGCCGATCTCGACTTGGATTTACGTTCTGGGTAAGTATATGGCCCTTCGCCCGAGTGCACGTTTTGCAAGACCGCCCACTGACAAGTTCCCTTCGCAGTCCTGGTCGTAACGAGGAGTCCGCCGCTCCCGGCACGTCCTACCGGCCCCGGGTCGACTCCGACGACGTGTCGCCGCCCAACTTGACATCCCTTCCGCGGATCCTTACTCCCCATGCATCTGCGGGCCCGGCTATGAACATCTTCGGTGGCGTGATGACTTTTCCCAACCTAGCGGGAAGGATCGTGTTCTATAAGAACTTGGACCGCATTAACGTGGACAGCGGAAAAGACCATGCTCCGCACTCGATCAAGAACTCTCTGTTCGACGCATTTTTCGTTGACCACCATTCACCGACAACAACTCTTTGGATTTTTGCCAGATGGCGATGGCGAAGACGCACGAGGGAGCACGATCTGGGTATGGACTCATCGCCCGCCTGCGGGACAAACTGAGGAGCAAGTTTGGGAACAGTGTGGAGGTGAAGTACCTATTGGTGGTGCCCAATGATTCTTCGATCGAATGGAGATGGCATCTACCTGTTGGGTGGGCAAAGTCTGGTGTCCGAGGCGACGTCTATTGCGTACGTCTTCCGGTGAGTGCCTCCATGGTATCTGCGGCATGCGCAGTACTCAACTTCCGAATGATGGTCACTCAGGGCAGAGCTTATGGTGAAATGGGCCAGCTTCTTTCAGCGTAGTCGCTCCTTCTCGTCTTTCCAGGCAAGTCACGTCAACTTTGCTTTACAGCGTTGTATTGCCAGTTGGCCGAACGACTGTCTTCCGCGCAAAGTCGGCAATGTACCAGGCATTTGTTGTATCCCTTCCTGTACGCGGTAAAATTCTAGACCACTACTGTTACCACCCTGTGCTCGAGCGCGAGAGTAGTGATGACGACTCGTAACGGCGAACATTCTCGTCCGTGTGCTCATCGTTCTGCGAGCCCCAGTTTTAGCCCTCGCGGAAGTTCCATAAATTACCAAAGACCCGCCGGAAAGAACATCATGGTGAACCTCTGCTAGCTCCCCTCCGCCCTCCTCTTCCCGCCCTCCCGCTCTAGAATAAATCTCAGCATCTCTCCCTGGCGCTCCATCACCGCCCTCAACTCAGTGATCTGCCGACTCAGCTCCGTCTGATTTTGCGCGAGCTTGCGATTTGTCAGGTCGATCTCGCGCTGGGACGTCGATGCGCCCGTTGCTGCGAAGTCTAGAGCTGCGGGCCGCGGGCGCGGTTCCTCTGCGTCGGCAGCCATGTTCGGTGTTGAGGAAAGGGGTATATGGGCGCGACTCTGCGAGGCGATTCGGTTGATGATGGGCGTGAAAGATCCGAGGCGCGGTGTTTGTGGAAGCTAGGGCACGGATTGAATGAGATGTCATGTCAGAAGAGAGCCTGGCTCATGGGACCAACCTGCCCAGTTGTCATCTCGTTCCAAACGATGCTGAACTCGCGGCCGAGCACGAAACTTGGAAGCGCGATGAGTAGCAGGCCAAAAACGAGCAGTGGTATAGTGATCAGACGACCGAGGAACGAGCGCGGCGTGATCTCGCCATAGCCGACCGTTGTTATAGCTTCGCGAAAACATCATTACTTTGAAAATGCATGCGACGAGCGTGTCGACTCACTGACGATGACAAACCTGTGGTGAATAGCATTCAGTCAGTGCGCTGGGATTGATAGCGACATAAGCACGTACCATGCAGCCGCAGGTATAGACTGCCGACGGAGAACGTTGTGAGGATGGACACGGTGATATAGCATAGAGCGACGTACTGCAAATTGGCTGGGATCGCCATTTGAGTTAATGAAGGTATCAAGGGTGTCGTCCCACGACCCCCGTTCTATGAAGTATCTGCCGCATTGCTTCAGCTGGCCAGTCCGATGATATATAAGACAAGAGCAAGTACTCACAACAATGTGCTGAAGACCACCAAGACCATGAGGACGAAGAACCCTAGAGCCAATAAGGCGTGCTGCGAGCGCCTAAACGACAGGTACATGACCTCTATAGTCCTGAAAACCCATCGCTCAGTCAAGACTGACCCAGAGATCGCGAACAAAGGGAAAGCACGTACAGCAATAAGGTGCTGTTGTATCGGAAAGGCCGAAAGACGCGCAGCAGGCGGAACGTCCGGAGGATGGAAAATCTGAAAAGCGCCGACTGTAGGACATGCTCAGAGGAGTACCTGGGCACGAGAGGATGCGACGTACTGTGTCTAGTTGCAGCGCCATCTCTATATAATACGGCAGTATGGCCAGCAAGTCCAAAATGCCGAAGAAAGCTTTGCACACTGTCAACACGAGATGCCTCCATCCTGGACGAGGACATCACTCACACCCCATCCATCCGAAGAAACTACCCCAAGAATAGCTCCACGCGACAGCCCGCGCGAGATACTCCACGGTGAAAAGCGCGACAATGCTTGTCTCGAGTCCGAACCATGTCCCGCCGGGGATCTCGTGGAACGCGGGGACAGTCTCGAGGATGGTGACGATCGCGGAGAACGCTATGAGTCCGGTGACGAACCAGTGGACGAGAAGTGCTGAAGACGAGGATGTCGGGCGCTCGAGGAGCTCGAAGAGGTCACGCTTCCAGCGGGGGTGTATGGAGGGGAGGGCGGTCTGTGGCTCGTCGTCGCGGTAGCGGCGGGAGAGGCTGGGCTGCTCGGCGAAGACGTCATCGTCGGGGTCGGGCGTGTGCGAGTGCGACGAGAGGGCGGCGGCAGAAGCTGGGTCGTGGTCGTCGTGTTGTTCTGTGAGAAAGTTTGAGTACGGGAGCGAGCTCAGAGGAATCGGAGTGGAAGCCATGCAGCCCGGGCAGCGACCGCGCGTCTTGCCCTCTCCCCTCATCTCCTCGCCTGCAGGCCCGGCGCTGCACTATTTTTACTGCCTTTTGATCGCACGCACACAAGCACTCCCGATGCCAACGGACGACGCGTCGAAGCCCTCGCCATGGGCGAATGTCAATCCCAAGAGCTACCGGGAGACGTTCAAGGCAAGCACCACTCTCCTCGCCTCGCTGTAACACCCCTCAACCATCGCAGGGACGTGCATCGTCTGAGTTTGCTGAGTGTGTTCCACCGCAACGCACGCCTCTCGAACAAGTGTTGACTCTTGCAGCCCCTGCGACGCTGCATCCAAGGCGTCCATGGACTGCCTTAATCGACACGACTACGACCGCGACAAGTGTTTGGACTTTTTCCAGGCATACCGCGACTGCAAAAAGGCATGGGTGCGTGTGCTATCCGCGTCTGCTTCGCCTCCGCATCTGATACACCCACGCAAAGATGGAACAACGTAAGGCCGATCGGCGAGCTGGTCGTACATGACGCTCTCCACTTTGTACTATCCTCCGCCCATCATGCCTGCAAACTCGTTGTGACCGCTGACTGCTGGTCGGCCATCGGAAAGAGCAGCCGTTCATGGTGCATGAGCACACTATGTAAACTGTGGTAGCGAAGAGACTCCCTCGATCCTCTGTACTCTGAGTTAAAGGCATTCAGCTGACCGCATGGCCAGCCATCAATTTTACGGCCCGACAGCCCCACTCATCCATCCTCTCACGGAACCAGATCGGTCCCAGCTCCTCCCATCGTCGTTGTTGTACCATGGTGGCCGTAGAGAACAAGATGAGCCCGCGCGCAAGAAGCTATGGGCCTTCTGCGGATTCATGCTGCCATTATGGCTTCATCTGTACAAGAGCTCAGTGCGCGAATGGCAGGCTGTGCACATGGACGCGTCGGGCTTGTGTCCACAGGTGGACCCTCTCTACCCATCACGCAGCGCTGAACTATGGACGAGGCTCTCGAAGACGTATCTTACGGAGGCATTTGCTCTGAGGGCGGTGGACCAGCTGGGCGGGGCCGTGCGAGTACCGTGCGTTCTTTGAACCCTTGGATTGACCCTACGACTGACGTTCTGGATTGTAGGACCGAATCGTACGATGGCATGAGTCCGGTGGGTGACGACAGCCGGTGGGAGGCATTCCAGTCGTTCCACGACTATCTGTTCCAGACATTCCCATTGGTGTGCGTGCCTGCCATCCGTATGCGTTACAGCGGCCCGTCGTTCTGAATCTTCTGCTCGTCCAATAGTCATTCCGTTTTGACTGTGACAAAGGTGAACACGTACGCGCTCATTTACGAATGGAAGGGCACAAATGATAGCGCGAAGCCCCTTCTACTCGCCGCTCACCAAGGTCCGCGTTCCTATCTAGTCTCAGTTGCCTATCTTCATCTTCACGTGGGTGCATTCCGTAGATGTTGTTCCAGTCGATCCCAACTCGATCGATGACTGGACGCACCCACCCTACTCTGGTCACTACGATGGTACGCAATCTGTTATGACCGGCGTCCCATAGCAGACACAGTACTCACCTTGGTCTACCAGGCAAGCTTCTCTGAGGTCGAGGCAGCTCTGACGACAAAGCCGGGCTCATAGGCATTCTGTGCGCTTCAGCCATATCTCCTCAGGCCGAGCACAGTTCCCTCATGCACACACAGTTCCTCCGTGGAATCCCTCCTAGAGAGCAACTTCACCCCTACCCGTTCCGTCGTGCTTACTTTTGGGATCGACGAGGAGTCCTCAGGTCGTTATGTAGGCCCTGCATCTCACCAGCCCATGCTATCAGCCTGACCACATACACCAGGGTGCCGCAAAGCTAGCAGAGCACCTGCTGCACACATTCGGCGAGAATGCGTTTGCGCTACTCGTAGACGAAGGAGGTTAGCTCTGCCCTACTTGACCTCGCATCTGCTCATCTCTACTCTTCAATTGGCTTCCAGGAATCCGACGGAACAGTATTCGCCACCACAGCCATCGCCGAAAAGGGATACTTCGACACACTCATTACAGTCGCCACCCCTGGCGGGCACTCTAGCATTCCACCGCCACACACTGTACGCACACCCACATTGACATCGCGCCCTACTCACGCGTCCACCCGCATCAGAGCATCGGCATCCTTGCACGCCTGCTCGTCGAGCTTGAGGGGCACCCGCCGCCCTCGCACCTTGAGCGCGGCACACCCGTCTACGACATGGCGTAGTGCATCGCCGCGCACGCGCAGAACGTCGAACCGGCGCTGCGCAGCGCGCTGAAGGCGTCTATGCGTTCGGACCGCGCGCTGCACGCGGCGGAGAAAAGCTTTTCAAGGACCGGGACTTTGCGAGTCTCGCGGGGACGACGCAGGCAGTTGATCTAGTGTGGGGCGGCGTGAAGGCGAACGCGCTGCCTGAGGAGGCGTGGGCAATTGCGAACCATCGGATCGCCACGCAAAGGCGCGTTTCTGTCCACTCTCATGAATACACTGTTTGACAAACTATGATGATCAGTTCGCTTGAAGCTGTCCAGAAGTACGACGCTGAGCTTTTCACGCAGCTCGCGCACGAGTTCAACCTCACCTACACAGCCTTCGACGTACCCGTCACATCTACCATTGGGCGCGGCACGCTGACGCTCTCCTACTCGTGGAATTCCTCCTTGGCTCCCGCTCCCACGACCCCCACGGACGCACTGCCATATCGCCTCCTCAATGGCACGATCCGCGCTACGCACAACGCATGGCGCGAGCTCAACCCCGCGGCGAACAGCATCTTTGTGAGCACCGGCGTCATGGGCGGCAACACCGGTGCGTGGGCTGTTGCGAGAGCCCCGTTCCACATTTGCTGAATTCCCTGTGCGGGGCCAAACACCTAGTTTTACTGGAAGCTCACGCCTCACATCGTGCGGTACAACCACAAGAAGGCCAAAGTCTGGTGTGCATACCGAGTGTATGTGGTGATATCTGGTTTCAGACGTTCTGTATGACTGATGCGCTCCGTTCAGTCATACCAGTGAGGCACTTCGTGGAGATGGATGCTTATCTTGAATGCGGACGAGGCGAAAGACCTCTGAAGTTGTGCATGTGCATGCGCCGAGCGCAAGCCGTGAATCGAACGGAAGCCAATGCGCGTCCTATTTGCTCAATATATCAGTAGCGGGCGGGTGGCGGCGCCGCCGCTTGTGCAGAAATGAATGTCCTTCCAGAAGTGACGAGCACCTCGATGATGTTGCATAAGTGCGAGAAGGTAGGTGTAGTATTTCATGCCGACCTCTATCATACTTCTGCATGGCATGGCCCATTCCGCGCTCATCAACACGTGGAGCGCACCGGCGGGCTTGCATGTTGCCAGCCAAGACGACCTTGATCTCGAGTGGGACGATCCCAAGCTCGACTCCTCCCGCGGATGCTCGCGGCGCTGGTCGAGAACCTCGAGGTACCCCATCCATTTCTTATTCACTCTTACTGATGTCAACCCCACAGGCTCTGCGGAGAGTGAGGCTAAACTGACGGCATTGGAGAAGTACACCGCGTTTGCAGAACACGCGGTACGCTCATATCCGTCGCTCGCTGCCATCGCGATCGCTCTGGACTGGTTCCATTGAGCTGGGATCATACACCACTTGCTGGAAATCTCGTTGCATGTGTACATTCTATGTCATGCACACTTTCTGGGACGCATCACAACGTCCGTTGGCCGCCTGTATAGGATCCGCCTTCGCGACGAGTGACTATTGACGTCGTGACGATGAAAAAAGGCCGCACGCGTTGCCCGCCGCTGCGAATCCGATGGACAGCCCCGCGAAGGGCGACGATAGATACTGATTGTTCACACCGCCGTCGACGTCCTTTAAGAGCTCCAGCTTGGACGGAACGATCCATGTATTTCGACCTCCTATCCACCAGTGCTTTCCTTCCCCTCACAAGGCTGTACGGCCCTTCAAGGGGACGCGGGCGGGCGTAGCGGTAGGTCAACGCGTACCAGGCCCGCCCCGTTGCCCACATGTAGAGCAATATTAGCGCATAGATCAGGAGAATGTTAGACGGCCATATGTAGCTTGGCGCTGGCACACGGGTCAGTCGAGGCTTGAAAGCGAGGGGCACCAGCACTTACTGTTCGCGATGAAGTAGATGACCACCCTGGCTGTGCCATACCAGATGGAAGTGAGCGGAAGGAATCTGACACCCCATGGCATGGGCATGTATGTTGGCGCGAACGCCGTGTAGAGCATTGTGCAAACGACGGTGTACGGGACGAGCGCGAGGATGAGTGGGTGCGGCGGGTAGTCGGCAACTTGGGCAGTTCGGAGTGCGAGCCCGACGCTTCCGACGATGATTAAGATTACGGTGGGTAGGATGACACAGAAGAATGCAAACGTGTTATAAGCTGCGGAGGCTGCTGGCGAAATATTGTCGACCATAGTGTGATGGCAGAACTGATTTAAATTACAAGTCAGAGCGACTTGACGAGCAGGTGATTATATCACCTCACCTCACGTGACTTGGTGCCCGAAATTCACATTGAATATTCGTGCGTGTTTGGTCTCTTCGGAAGAACCACGCGATGTGTGTTTGCACTACGTGCCATTATGTGTCTCCTCATGTGCAATGGTAGACAAACTCCATCCGCCAAAAGTCGAGGTATGACGCCCTCTCCGGCGTTCTGCAACAATTGCTCGACAGAAGAGGACACAGAGATGATGTATGGTTACCTTGTTGTCGCCAACAGAGTCAGAACTTCGTGATCTATCTGGCGCTCGGCATCTTCTGGACTACCATCTCTGCAACCACGATTCTAACGGGCTTACATGGCGTGGAGAAATATACGTGCCCCGCATGCGAGTGGACAAGGTAGCCGCTGCGCGTAGCGGCGCTTTTCGAGTTAGTTATGAGCTTTAGTAAAGCACGATCAACCGAATTCTCAGACTGCGATTTCCCGATACTGGCCCTCCCCGCCCATGCGGTCGTACCACGCCTGGCCTTCCGTCGTCTCCGCGATATAGCCTGCCCGAATGACAAAGTCCCCGAACCGCTCACCCTCAAACCTCTCCAGCGCGTACCGCTTGATCATAGGCCTGAGGATCGCCAGGATCTCGGGTTCGCTGACACTCTCTGCAAGTTTTGTCAATCATACTGGACACTAGATTGCGCGTGCGGTGAGATGTACCTCGGTAAATTTTGTTGAGACGCTGGCCATAGTACCCACCGCCGAGCAGCATCAGATACGTACCTGGTGCTTTGCCCACGAAGGCGACCTCTGCGGTATTTGATGTTAGGAGGCTTACTTGGGCAAGGATGTGGAAGACTTACCAGCAACATATGGTCGCGCACAGCCGTTGGGACAACCGGTCATACGCATGACAATCGAGTCGTTCCGTAGACCGTTCTCTTCGCAAATTTTCTCGACCTTGTCGATGAGGATGGGCAGGTACTGGATGGGACACTCCAATTAGCGAGGAATGGAGCACAAGGGACGAGGGACTCACACGTTCAGACTCAGCCATCGCAAGACCTAGAAGGGGAGGGAAGAGGCAATTGCCGTCAGCCAAACTCGATTTCGAGAGAGATAAGCACGGACCACAAGTGGGGAACGCGACACATGCAGACGACGACAGCCGCAAGCCCGTAAAATTGACGTTGTCAAGCTTGTACTGCGCCAACAGGCTCTTGATCTGCGGCACGTCCTCGGGTGCGATATCCGTGATGATCAAATGCTGGTTTGCAGTTAGCCGGAAGCGCCCTTTGTGCACCTTCGCGATCTCGCGTAACGCGGTCTTGAAGTTTCGCTCGGGCTCGTCCTGCACGCGGCCATTCTCGATGAAGCAAGAGAAGTGGTGCTTGCCATCCTGCCCGATCTGCCAGCCGAAGTCATCGATATTGCGATCGAAGGTGTATGGGCGTGCATCCTGAAAGGTGAAGCCAAGAAGGTTCTCGACGGCAGCTTTGAAGACATCCAGGCCCATGCGGTCGATCGTATATTTCAGGCGTGCGTTTTTCCGACTGTATCCCGCTGTCAGTGCACAGGCGTCGTGAGGAAGTAGAATTCGCGCACTCTGTCCGATTGCCGTTGTCCCTCTGCACGAGCATGATCTTTTCGGCGACAAGCTTGCCTTGGTCGGGGGTAACAAAGCCGAGGATACTGCCCGTTCGTGGGTATGTCTTTTTGTTGCCGTGTGTCACTCCCATCCCGCCACCCGCGGTGACATTGAAGCCTGCAAGATCACCGTCATCGTTTACGATGGCGATGAAGCCTACATCATTCGCAAAGACATCGACATCGTTCGTCGGGGGCACTGCGACTGCAATCTTGTACTGTCGAAAAATTTCAGCCTTTTTGTTCATTCAGACACACCACTACTCTCACCTTGCGTGGTAAATAGAACTCGCCATATAAGGGCTCGTAGTCTTTGACTGCCTCTCCAGCGACAAGCTTCTTATCAAGCCAAATCTCATGATAAGCCGTCGTCCGAGGCAGGAGATGCTCGCTGACGCCTTTGGCGAAATCATAGACCTGGGCATGTAATTTTGACAGCGAAGGCACTGCAGATACGATGACGTTCCTGGGAGAAGATGAGCAAAGCGTACTCATGGATGACTTGAGACGGACCGATTCACATCACCGCAGGCAGCAAGAGTGTCGAGTAACGCCCTGTTGATCGCCTGTATCGACAGCTTCAAATGCTTCTTGATCACACCATGGAACTGAAACGTCTGCCGCGTCGTGATCTTGAAGTTGCCACTCCCATGTTCGTCGGCGATCTGGTCAATCGCGAGCCACTGTGCGGGCGTGCACACGCCGCCGGGCATGCGCACGCGGATCATGAACGCGTACGCGGGCTCGACGCCTTGCGCCTCGCGCTCGTCACGAATGTCGCGGTCGTCCTGCTGATAGATACCGTGGAACTTTGTAAGCTGCGTGTCGCTCGCCGCGAGCGCACCCGTCGTTGTGTCCGCGAGGCCCTCGGCGATCGTCCCACGCAGGTACCCCGACGCGGCCTTAATGTGCTCGTTCGTGATCGGGTCCGGCTCCGCCTCAAGCACCTCGACTGTGTCGACGCCGAGCGCCTTCCACACGAGCGGCTCCCAGAGCTTGTACCCAGTCTCTGGACCGTCTGCGTCCTGATCGTCGCCGAGCCCGAGGTCTGCGAAGCGCTCGCCTCCGAGCTGGAGAAGGCGCGCGTCGAGATCCTTGCCAGGCTTGTTGTAGTAGTGCGCGTCCTCAGGCCGCGGCCAGTAGTGGCTGTCTCCCATGCCGAACACAGAGTACTTGAGCTTTCCGAGGATTTTGTCTCCCTTCGCCGCCGCGGCGTTGAGCGTTTTGAAGAATGACCGCCCGTTTTGTGGCGGCTCGCCCTGACCGGCTGTCGATGTGACAAATACGACGTGCTCCTCTTCGGAGAGGGCAGTTAGGCTGGAGGCATCCATGGGCGTGAGAGACACAAAGAGACCTCTCGCCTTCGCGCGGTTCGCCAGCCGTTTCGCCTTCTTCTCAGCCGCACCGCCATCCGATGCGTACAAGATCAAGAAAGGAAGTGAGTCAAGGCCCGTGGTCAACTCTGCATACGACTGCTCTGCCTTCCTCTTCCTTGCCTCCTTCACCGTCTCGCCGAGGCTGCCCACTAGTTCCGCTGGCAGCAGAGGCTTCGCACGGACGAGTTGAGATAAGTGGTTCTGACGGTCGAGGAACGATTGCAGGTCATTCTTCACAGCGTCCGAGTCCAAAGAAAAAGGCTCCTTCCCTGCTGCCTCTTTGCTCGGATCCCAGCGGTAGAGCGGCCAGTACCCGGAGTCCACGGCGAGCTTCGTCTCCTTCAACAGGTCCAGTGCAGGGGACTCTTCGGACTTGTATGGGAGATATGCGAGAACTACACTCGGCCCATTGAATTTCTCCGCTTCGATCAATGCTTGGAGTGCCTGCGCGTAGGACGAGTACACGGCAACGCTGGCGACATAGACGTCCCCGTGGTTCATCGCGTAGAGGCCGACGTCGTGCTTGCGGCGAGTGGGGTCGGAAGAGTTACGCGAGGTATACGGCAGCGTGTCGAGGATTAGGATATTGACGTTCAGACCTGAGGCAATGGCATGATGCAGACCAGAGGACCCGAGATCGTAGGACCATGCATCCGACCCGATGATCCATCGCGAGTACGCAGGCAGGTAGTCGCGGAGTGCTAGGACCCGCGATGCTACATCTACAGACGTTTCCGACTCGAGAGCCTGAATGATCTCCTGCGCGAGCTGCCGGCTCTTCGCACCGTCGTCCTTGGAGAGGATCCATTGTGACAAGAGTGAATGCAGATTGGGTGACAATTTCGCGTCCTGCAAGAGCTCCCGCACACTGTGCACGAGCTCGTCGCGCAGCTCGATTTCTCCTCGAATGCGCCCAAGCGCAAACTCCGGACTGGTCGCCAGCTCTCCGTGCGAGCGCACGAACGACGGAGAGTTCGCGATTGAAAGCCGCTCTCCGAATAGATGGGTGAGGATGCGGGTGTACGACGCTTCGTGCCTCGGTACATGCGGCGCCTCGGCGGTCGAGGAAGATGCGGATGGCGGATGGCCGAGTTGCAGCCGCTCAGTCGGCGAGGAGACCGGCGCATGGTCGAGCAGCTTGAACACGTCAGCCGCTTGAAGTGTGCCCGCGCCAAGGTAGCCGCTCCGGATGTCAGGACGCGGCTCAACCTCGCGGTGCTGCAGCGCACTGACAATATCCAAGAACAGCGGGGTGAACTTCGTGGGCCACTTCTCCACTTGCTCCAGCACGATGACTTGTCTGACGGACGGGCGGATCGCGCTCAATATTCGGCCGGCCGGGAGTGGAGACACAAGAGTGAGGGCGAGGAAAGATACACCGTCTATCTCGAACCCCAAATTAGTACGCCCGAGCGTGAGGATGAGGGTGTGGGGGTCCGAACTGCCGTGCTGTACGAGCGCACGTTGGGAGCGCCGAACGAGGGCAAGAGTCGAGAGCGCTGCGGCTTCATAAGCCTGCGTGAGCTCAGCCGTGGCGGGGTCAACGGGGAGGGATGACGAGCTGGCGGCGAGGAGTGGGGACGCAGGACGCGCGGGCAAGGCCAATCCGTTGATGTCGCTCCCGGAGCGCGCATGTCCATTCGCGTGGCCGAGTGCCGGACTGTGAGGGCGTTTCGGGGCGGGACTGTGCGGTCGGCTGCCAGGTCCCGGACTATGCGGACGGCCGTTGGGCTTGGACACGAAGGCGCGCTTCTCCGCCAACAGGAACGGCCGCACCTTCTCATCGGACACTTCCACCACTGTCTCGCCCGGCTCTCCCACGTGGAAAACATGCACCACGGCCTTGCGCTCCGTGCGCGCGAGGCGAGCGGCCAGCAGGGCATTGTCGTGCGCTTGCTGAGCGGTCGAGGAGTGGATGAAGTACGGGACTGCGGCTCTGAGGACGAGGGCATCAGAGAGGTCATCTTGAGCAGCTATGTGGATGACGAGTGGGCGAGATGAGAGGTCGATGAGGTGAGGGAGCAGGCGTGTCAGTGCCGGTGAGCTGGACGCGGTGTAGCAGAGCAAGTGTGCTTGCTCGTGGCGGAGGAGTGTCGAGACCGGGTCTGCACCACGGGGGAGGGAGACAACCGATGATGGACTATGGCTGCGTGATTTCCAATATGGAGAAAAGACCGAGTGCGAGTCAACCACGACGTCGGCGGAGAGGTGCGCGACCCTGGCCACGGCTGCGACGGACGGTGCCAACGACATGGCTGCAATCTACTTTTCAGAGCACATCATCAACGAGGACGGTGTCGCGACGCACCTGGTGTGGGCTGCGAAAGCCTGTGGGCGAGAGCGGAAGCGCATTGCGCGGATGATATAACGGCTGGCTGCAATTCGGAATTCCGTGAGCACCTCATCCCACCCTCATTCTGAGCCACGTCTGTTCCATCCCAATCTGACCCTCATGAGGAGTACTTTTTGAGCGCGAATCGGCAGCTTCGTATTAGCGATCGTGTTATCTAGTGAGGTGGCTTGTCTATCTATCAGGGTCATCTATCACCTTCACATCCATATTCCGGATGCCGAGTCTGCGTCACCAGTGGCACATCACTCTTCAAGGGATGAAACTCTCTGAAAAGACAGAACAAATTACGAATCTCATTCACGTATCTGTATGGCGGCTGACGCTCTCAAATCTGGCATTACCCATGTATCCCTCTTTTCTAGCAAAATGGGGACGGTTCAACTTCGTGTCAGTCCGCTTGCAGGGAGCTCGACAGCCATCGTAAGTCTGCACAGTACTGGCGAACGAGAAAGGGGCAGTTGGTGACTTGCCAGTGTACACATGCCGGAGACCCTGCTGGTGCTGGAGGAAATTCTGTTCTGCGCTGACGATCGTTGCAAAGCCTTCTTGGAAAGCCCCGAACCGCTCGTCACAGCATCCCACTGGCACGACTATGCCACTTCCTCCTTTGACACAAGAACATCAATGACTTTCTGGTTGACATGTTTTTCTAGAATTCCTACCTGCAGACGGCTACCAACCGCGTCGATCGAAGGTCTGCCGACAACATGCATTGTCGCCGAAATATTGCCCCGACACGATCGTCCATTGTCTTTACCCTGAGCACGGCATGTAATCGTGTGTGGCCGGCTCGCCATCGGGCAGCATCTGCCAAGTTTGGCGGTGCATCGCGCGGTGGGTCATGCTTAGGTGCACCCCGGACCTCCATTGTCTTTCATGGTGCGGTGTGTGGCCGGAAAGTGGGCCTCTGGGTATTTGAGGCCAAGCTGCGAACTCATGAACAGCATCCTCGCCTCGCATCGAAAAATTCTACCCGTCCTCCGACCTCCCTATCGCTCCCTATCAAAGTGAGTCTTGTTCCTTACACGTCCACTGCATTGCATCTGACGGGTGTCCAAGACATGCAGACCGCTGTTTCCTTCGTTGACCCCCCGGCCATGCTTCTGGCAGCGTCGCCTCCCTCCTCCCCTGTCCGCCTCTCGATCGATCTGCTACAGCTCATTTTCGAGATGTGCACTGCCGAAGAGGAAGGACTCCCTTACGGGCCAATCTTCCCCGTGGTCGCGTCGCATGTGTGCCGCGAATGGCGGGTCATCGCCCTCAACACGCCCACCCTCTGGACCTGCATCACTCTGGCAGACCGCCCCGGCTCCGACTTCGCGCTGAGCCGCGCATGCATAGAGCGCTCCCAGCGTTGCTCCCTCACCGTCAACGCCGACTTCATGGGTGCCTCCCAAGACCGCATCGTGTGCGCGCTCGGCTTGATCGAGCTCGCCTTCGACCGCGTCCGGCGCATCAACGCGCGCTTTGAAACCGACGCCGAAGCGATTGCGCTCGTCGTTGTAGCCATCCAGATGTGCATGCCGCGTCTCGAGCACCTCCACGTCGAGCGCCCCACCAAGGTCCTCACGTTGCTGGGGAATCTACCCGACACTCTTCCAATTCCGTGGTCCGAGCTCAGTGGGGGGCAGCTCCCCAGTCTCACTTCGCTGGTCCTGATCGGTGTGCCCGCGGACTGGAATCAGTGGCCCATGACCAACCTCGTGGACCTCACCATTTCTTGCATGCCCACGGACATGCGCCCAAGCTTCGCCGCCCTCGCGGCCATCGTGCGCGCGTCTGCGCACACGCTGG
The DNA here is from genome assembly GCA_019915015.1 of Auriscalpium vulgare. NCBI lineage: Eukaryota > Fungi > Basidiomycota > Agaricomycetes > Russulales > Auriscalpiaceae > Auriscalpium > Auriscalpium vulgare. The sequence continues at coordinate 506,929 of JAHBBC010000002.1, forward strand.
AGTCGCTCACGATTGAGGCGGGCGCGCCGATAACCGATCCGGCCAGCTGGACGCTCGGGGAGGTGGTCGCGCTTCCGCGTCTGCGCGCGCTCAAGCTGGGGTACATGGAGGCGGCCGAGTCCGCAATCATCAAGCTGTTCAGGTTCCCGGCCCTCCGCTCGTTGCAGCTGCGGAACATGCGCACGGGTATATTGGTGGAGCCCCTTCGAAACATGGTCCCCCCGAACGAGATGCCGATCCTAGAGCAGCTATGCTCTCGCGCATGGTCCATGCCCAACGTCAGCGCACTGACGCTGATCGGAGTGTACTTCGATTCCAGCCATGATTCCGCGGCCCAGCTGCTGTCGTCCTTCCCGAACGTGCAGTCTCTCGCCCTCAGCGAGTGCTGCGACGCCCTCGTCGAGGCGCTGGCGCTTCCACCCCGCGCGTCCCCCGGCCAAAATCCCGGCGCCCTCCCCCCCATCGTCCTCCCGATCCTGCGCTCGCTCGTCGTCTGCGGGATGAGCATCACGTTCCCCCATGTGCCTTTGCTCCGCCGCTTCGAGCTCGCTCGCCACAGGGGTCTCGCGCCGCCTGTGCTCAAGACGGTGACCATGCGCAACGACTTCCTCAAGTTGACTCTTTTCCGTAGAGCAGCCAAGGCCGAGCTGATAAAGTACGCGGAGAACGTCGTCTTGGATTCAGATCGTCGCGGCGGGAGGTATCCCGAGGACGTATTGTGGTATCCCCTGCCGCAGGCTATTCCTGCCGTGGGTGTGGCGCAGGCCATGGCAATCGACGTAACTGCTTGAAATTTGGCATACATCACGTCTCTTTTGCTAGCCACGCCGCTTTTTTCTTCGTGCCCATCAGTCATACCATGTTTTGCCATCCCATTACGATCCCCAAAGCTATGCCACTTACAACCCCATGCTTACTATGCTCGTTCATGTCGGAGTCATGTCTTGTACTATGCTTGTTATACCTTACTGCAAATAATATCTCGTTGTGTACTTTTGGATTGTGTAGACGCATTTTCACCAGCCCTAACGACAGTTGCGCTGTGTATGAGCATCGGCGGAAAACTCAATGAGAGGCTATTCTCGCCACACCTCATCCGCCAAGACGCAGCATGCCCACCGCAGCAGTACCTCTATTAAGTATCAAACGCATACACACATCGACCGCAAGCGCGCCTTGAAGACGCGCTCCAACCTACCCCGACCCACCAGCCCCATCTCCCCCCTCCTCCTTCTCCTCCTCCCCCCTCCACATCCCCGGCCCGAACCCCCTCTCGCCGAGCGCCTCGTCCACGACGCGCATTACCGCGACGACCTTCTCCTCCTCCCACAGCCTTCCCACGACCTGCACGCCGACCGGCAGCCCGCGCATCTTCTGCACATCGTACGCCTTGCCGCCGCGCTGCGCGTCCGCGAGGTCCTTTCCAAAGATCTCCGCCTCGAGCACGCGCGAGCCGTGGCAGCCGGCGAACCATGCGGGCGTGAGCGCGTCGCGCGCGGGGTCGACGCGCGTGACGGGCAGCGCGCCGACGGGCGAGTCGACGATGTTGTACAGCAGCGTCGCGTTCGCGAGCGGCGCGAGGCGGTCGCACCCGCTGCCCATCCGTCCGTCAGCCCAACTCGTAACTCAGCTCATCTCGATTGTCACCGCGACGGCACTCACCCGTGGGGCACCGCGGGCACGGCCTGCGTCGGCGCGATGATCGCGTCAAAGCCGTTGTCGCCCCACACCGTGCTGCGCCACTCGCGCTCGAACGCGAGCTTCTCCGCGGTCCAGTCGTAGTACTCGCGCACAGACTTGCGGTGCGAGTGCAGCAGCATGCCGCCGAAGATCTTGTCGCCGAAGAACGTGCGCACCGCCCAGTCCGCGAGGCGGCGCACGAAGCCTGCGGGTGTCAGCGTCAGGCGGGCAGCGGGGGCGGGCGTATACGTACCGGGGAGCTTGGGCCCGAGCGTGACGAGGAAGAGCGCGGATTCCTGGCGCAGGATACTCGTCAATCGCGGCATGCATGCGTGCATGCTGGCCAGCGGCGTACCTTTGGGTCCGGGCCTAGATGGGAGAGCAGCTTTTCGTAGCCGTCCGCAGACGTGATGGCGGTGAAGATCTGCAGGCCGCGCTCCGCTGCCGCCCTGCGCGTCAGCACCTCCGCACATGATACATTGATAACGGGCGAGTCCACGCACGCGTCGGGAGTTCGATCTCCACGCACTCGTGGCCCGCCTTGCGCAGCGCGGCGACCGTCTCGCGCACCGCGCGCTCGCACGCCGGCGACGCCTGCACTATCCCGTCTGCGCACATAATGTTAATATGTCAGCACCGCGCGCGCGCACGCACCGAAGGTGTAGTACGCGAACTTGAGCGTGGGGGGCAGCTGCACGTCGCGGTACGGCACGGGCGCCGGGAAGTAGCCCACGTCGCCCTCGGCGCGCGCGCCCATCGTCACGCGCAGGAACAGCTCCAGATCCGCGACCGAGCTGCCCGCCGCCGGTGAGCCCGCCGCCGCCAACGCAGTATCCAAACACGGCGCACCGTCCCATCGGCCCCGCGACCGCCCGCACGGCCTCGAACCCCGGCAGCGGGCCTGGCGCGCAATGAATCAGCCCTCGTCGCGCTCCGTTGCACGCACGCGCCACGCACCTACGCTGCCCTCCGTCGCGACGCGGCCATGGCCGGGCTTGAGCGCATACACGCCACAGTACGCGCTCGGGATGCGCAGGCTGCCGCCGACGTCTGACCCAACGCCGAGCGCGGCGCCGTCGAGCGCGAGCAGCGCGGCCTCGCCGCCGCTCGAGCCGCCGGCCGTGTGCGCGGCGCTCCACGGGTTCAGCGTGCGGCCCCACAGCGGGTTCGCGCACTCGAACGCGAGCATCGTCTGCGGGACGTTCGTCTTGGCGAGCGGCACGGCGCCCGCGGCGCGCAGCTGCGCGACGAGGCTCGCGTCGGCGTCTGCGGGGCGGTGCGCCCAGCGCGTGAAGCCGATCGTGCTGTCGACGCCGCGCACGTTGACTGGGGAAAGGGGAGCGTGAGCGCGCGCGCGGCGGGTGCAGGGGGCGCGTACATTGGTCCTTGACGCTCATTGGGACGCCGTGCAGCGGGCCCACGAGCGTGCCGGTGTCGGCGAAGTGCGCGTCTAAACGGCGCGCGTCCTCGCGTGCCTGCTCGAAGAACACTGCTCGGCGTAATTGAGTCAGCACCGACCGGGACGCATGAGTGAGGGGCGCACCCTCTGTGAGGCAGTTCGTCCGCGCCTGTGCCTGCGCGGCGCGGGCGATGTACGCCTCCAGCACCACGGACGCAGTCCACTCGCCCTTCTGGATGCGCTGCACAATCTCCGTCGCTAGCTATGCGTCAGGAGCGGGAGCCGAGCAGTGCAAGGTGCGACGCACCGGTCGCGTCAAGGTACTGCTGGTGTTCGGCAGGGGCAAACGTCTGGGCGGAGGCGAGGAGGGTGTCGCGCTGGGTGCGTTTTTCGGCGGAGACATCCTGCCACGAGGGGGTGGACGACCAGAAAAAGCCCATGGCTGCGAGCTTGCTGGTGGTATTGAGGAGAGGGGGATATTCGAGCTGTCAGTGTACTGTGGCGGGCTTCAAATTTGAAATTACGAGCGGACCCCTTTGCGCAATCCGCTATGACCGAGAATGCCTCCGAGAGCAACCATCCATCCAGCCAAGGCGAACAGAGGCAGACGTCGCGCTCAGCCGGAGCACTCACAGGAAGACAGCGTCAATTGCAGGCGGGATGACGGTGCGGGTGAGCGCGAGGTGATGATGAGGCCGAGCCACAGGACCAACGGGACACCGGATGGGCCTGATCCACAGGTGAGCGCACAGTTAGCGTCATAGAGATGCATCCAACCACCGAGACTGCGACTAGAGCCACGCCTGCTGGCAACGGCCTGACGCAGCGCGACAGCTGGTACGATTCCAACGTTTCAGGGTGGCGATTAGAGGGCACGACCTGCAGGGCCACGCGGACGCAGGCAAAAGCTACGTCGTTGCCTTCTGGCCGAGTATGGAATGTACGCGGCTAGGCCTTGGCTCTGCACGTTCTACGGGCTCCACCGGGATGTCGAGTTGCTCAGAGCCGGCGACGGGGAGACGGGGACGTCGCCGTGGCCAGCCGTCCGCGTCCTCGGTCGTTCCTGCCGCGCTCGCAGCCCGGCACGCATGCACAACGGACAGACAGCGTCGGGGTGACGTCATGCAGAAGAACAGTACTTGAGGCCTTGACTTTTCGCTCGATTCTGCCCAACTGCCCACCCCCCGCTATACCCAACAGCCCATCCCCCGCCTATACCCAACAGCCCATCCCCCGCCTATACCCACCATGTCCGCAGCCCTCACGACCAGTGCCCGCCAGCAGGTATGCACCGTTTCCTCCTCCGCCCCCAGCCGTTCACTGACCCCCGCCCCAGCTGGCGATCAACGCGCCCATCCCGCGGCTGCCCTCGGCGCCCGTGCAGGCACCGCACCCGGCGCCGACGCTGCGCACGCCGTTCGACCCGTCGCCGCGCTTCGACTACCCGTACCCGTCGCCGACGCCGTCGCCCACCGAGCCCGCGCCCTTCGCCTCCGCCCTCCCGTCCCCCTACGCCCTCGTCCGCCCCGCGCCCCGCTCCCCCGCATCCGCCACCTCCTCCTCCTCCTCCTCCTCCGCGTCCGCGTCCAGCGTGTCGCTCGCCGCACCCGCCGCACCCGTCACCCTGGCGCAGAACCCCATGCGCGCGGCCGCCGCGTCCGCACGCGACGCGCCCGTCCCGCCGGCGCTCGTCCGCCGCCTCACGCGTAAGGACTCTGATGCCCCGCGCCGATGAGCGGGCGCTCCGACCCCCGCATCCCACGTAAAAACCACCACGTCACCGGTCTGTATTATTATATCGTCGCTTTCCTTGGGATTTTTTGTCATCGGGTTATGTCTGTGTGGATTGTTGTCGGTGGCCCTTATAGATAGCGGGTTGTAACTCTACGCTGTATTGCTATGCATTTCTGCATGTCTCGTGCAGCTCGCATGTATATGATATGCGCCTGTGATAGCCGTGTCGGTGCCGGCTGTTGAGATCGAGAATTGTGCTCCGCAAGTGACCACGGTCGACGCGCAGTGGGTGCCAGCCTCCGATGTGGATCGCTCATCGTGCCCGCGCACGTGGCGCCCTCGGAATGCGCAGGCGAGCGGCAAGTAGAAGGCGGGAGAAACGGTGAGAAAGTGAACGGTGGGGGAAGCGCGCGGTGACGTCGCCGGCGGGTGTCAATTTGTCTGCGATATAGACCGCGACCCACGACCCGCCCGCTCTCGCCCCTGCCCTCCCCTGCTCGCCACCTAGTGCTCCCGGCCGAGGCTCTCGCCATGCACGCCCAAGCGGACCCCTCGGCCTCAGACTCTGACCCGTCCAAGCCACGCAAGCAGGTACGCTCCCCGCCCCCCGCCCGCCCTCCCTGCTCACCACCCCCAGTCCGCGTCGTCCGCGCCCATCCCGCGCCTGCCCTCGCTGCCGCTGCCGCTGCACCCGCCGCGCACCCTCCACGGCACGCCCTTCGACCCGTCCCCGCGCTTCGACTACCCCTTCCCGTCCCCCACCCCCTCCCCGGACGCAGAGCACGCCCACGCCCCCTTCGCCCCCGTCCCCTTCGCCCCCGTCCTGCCCCCGCTCGCCGCCCTCGCCGCCTTCTCCCACAGCTTCTCCCCGCTCTCCCTCGCCCGCCCCCCGCCCACCCGCGGCGCATCCGCCTCGTCCGTCTCCACCGCATCCGCCTCGCCCCCCTACTCCCCGCCGCTCCCGGCACAGGACCCCCGCCGCGCAGCCGCCGCCTCTGCCCGCGACCCGCCCGTGCCCCCCTCGCTCGCCCGCCGGCGGCACATGCGCAAGGAGCCCGACCCCCCGCGCACAGAGACGTCCGTGCGCAGCTGATCCGATTCGCTATACCCACATCTACATCTTCCTTCCTTCGTCTCGTTTGTCGGTTTCTTTTCCTTCCCTCTTGGCTTTGTGGTTTGACTGTGTCGGTTTCCTGGTCTCGGTGGTTGGCATACACGTTACGACATCTCTCCCGCTCGTTCGCACTCCCCCTCATTGTATTTTACGCATACACATACACGCTTGTACGCATACTGTCTGTCTTGTCGAAACGCTCGCATTTAGTCGCACACGCATGCCGCATCTAAGTAGTCGCACACGCATGCCAATGCATGCTCGTTGTTCAGATTCTGTCCTGCATGTCACGCACGCAAGAGCACCCCCATGAGCTCCGCATGTCTCGAAATTTTATTCATGCGCGGCATCCTGATACATAGCCTTTCCCATGCAGCAGCTTTCTGCTCTCACGTCCTGCAAACAAACGTGTAGACACGATCTTATTTAACCTTTTTGCCTTACAATGACGTCTGCAGCTGTTTTCCTACACCACACTATGTAGATGTTGCGCGATGAAGACAAGCCTCAACCAGAGCCAACACCTCATTCAATCCAGTCCAAAGAATACACATGTATTAGCAGCGTGCGCGTGTACATATCTCACATCCTCCACACAGCAAGCAGGGTATCATCATGAGCGTCCCAGCCACACCTCCTCAGCGCTCAGCGCACGTCCTCCACGAACCGGCTGTCCCGCTTTCCCACCTCCCCCAGCCCCCCAGGCATCTTCCCATCCTTCTCCTTCTCCCTCCCCTCCCGCGAGCCCCTTCGCCACCCCCAACTGCGCCTGCTCTTCCCACTCGCGCCCGACTCCGGCGTCGCCGTCGTCATCGGCTCCGCGTCCGGGCGCCCCACGACCTCCACGTCGCCCGCCGCGCCCGCCTTCCCCACGCGCCCCTTCCCCTTCCCCTTGCCCTTCGCGGAGCTCGCCCCCGACGCCTCGGCCGACGGGCCGTCCGCGGGCTGCGCGTCGGCGGCGCCCGCGCCGCGCACGCGCAGGAACTCCTCGAGGAGGTGCGCGTTGCGCGAGTTCGCGCGCCACGCGGCGAGCAGGACGTCGCCGACGAGCGGCACGAGGCCCACGGACGTCGCGAGCCCGAGGTTCAGCAGCATGCGCTGCGTGAGCCACGGCGGGATACTGCACACATGCCATCAGCCCACAGATACTTATATTTACACCGGGGACGTACTCGGCCTTGCGCGCCTTGCGGATGACGAGGAAGTAGCCTAGCGCCGCGTCGGCCGCGTCGCCTGCACCGGGGATGATACCTGCCCTCCGTGCACGCATCGCGGTCAGCGCGCGCAGGCATGCTGCATGTGGGCGGGCGACGCACCGATGATGAATGTCCAGCCAAAGCGCAGGCCGCAGACGTTGAAGCCCTTGTCGAGGTAGTGCGCGCGGCGCTTCACGGAGCGCAGGATGGCCTCCTCCTGCTTCGTGAGGCCCGGCGGGAGCTCGCGCTGCAACCCGCCCATCAAACCAAACTCAGCCCCCACACCATAGCGCGGAGGGGAGGGGACGCACCTTGCGGCGGCGCGAGCGGCCCTTGCTGTCGACGTACGTCTCGTAGAGCGGGTCCTGGGGCTGGTACTGGGCGATGTGCTTTGCAAAGAGGCCTCTGCCGTACTTTTCAGCGAGTGAGTTCATGGGTCAGATTATGCGGGATGAATTATGGGGGCGGAGGGGCGGTGGGGGTATGGTGAGGACGGGATGGGCATGGCCGAGGGCTTATGAGGCGTGGTGCGGTGGTGCAGGTGGGCCTAGCGGCGCGCGTCATCGTCATGCACGCACGCCGCCCGGTGCACCGCCACCGCCCAGATCCACCCGTCGATACAATCCTGAATATATCGCACGGATGCAAACTTGCTGCTGTGCCCGGCGCAGCGCAGGATCAGGCTGCCGGAGCTCGCTGGTCCCCGTCACAGCAAGTGTATTGCCCAAGAGCACGCACCCACCAGATATCGTCCCATCTGCCTATGCGCCGCCTTACCATCATCCGGAGACACTGGATCCAATGCGCTCGGCATTCGAAAGCAACAAGGACCATTCATTCACACAGCACTACCAGCACTACCAGCACACCCCCAGCCCCGCTCTCCGACCCCCGTTCACGGCGCGGGCAGCGGCGGCGGCGCGTCCGGCGGCGGCGCAAAGATCAGCTCGAGCGGGGGCGTCGTCTGGCTGTCGTCGCTCAGCAGCGTCGCGATGATCGACCTGCCCGCGAACGAGCGGCCCGCGAGCGCCTGCATCGCCTTCACCGCGCTCTCCGGCTCGACGTACTTCACGTACACGCGCCCCACGCCCGACGCCTCGTCCGCGCGCTGCGCGTCCTGCGGGTTCAGGTTGCTGCCGCCCGCGCCCGCGCCCTCGCCGCCCCACCGCCCGCGGTCGCGCCGCACCGGCCGCGGGATCCGCACGTCCGCGACCGTCCCGTAGTTCGCCACCTCCTCGCGCACGTCCTCCAGCAGCTCCGCGTACTCCTGGTCCTCCACCAGGTCGTCCGTCGTCACCATGTTCAGCATCAGCAGGATCCGCGCGTCCGACCCCGACACGTCCCCGGCGGGCATGATCGGCCGCGGGATCTCCGGGAACTGGTCGTACGGGAGGTTCGGCATGCCTGGCTGCCCGGCCTTCGCGCCCACCGACGCGCGCTGCACGACGAGGTAGCGGTCGCCCAGCTCCATGCCCCCGAGCGACTCGATCGCGACGTCGGTGACGCTCGGGTCCACATATTCAAAGAAGGCAAAGCCCTGCTACGAACGCATTAGACGCAGATGCGGCCGAAGAAGGTACAGCGCCTACTTTGGACGGGCCGCTCCCGCTATCTCGCACCAGATTGAACGCCTTCAGCTCTCCGAAGCTCTTCAGGAGCTCCATAACTTGCTCTTCATTCAGATACGACGGCAGGCCGCCGACGAATATTTTGTTGGCCGAGTCGGGGACGTTTGTGGATACGACGCCGGGGACATGGAAAGAGGGGGGCGCAGACATATCAACGCCACCGTAGTCCTTGGGTCTCCGGATCTTCAACGGTCCATTGAGGAACATAATCCCGTCGAACGCCATTGCCGCAGTCGCGTCCTCCGCGCTGCGGAACTGCCACCAAACCAAAACGTCAGCACCGCAACCCCGCACGATCAACGCAAACCTGACCTCGACGAACGCATAGTTCTTTTCGTAGTTGCACTGCACAGCGAGCACGGGGTTGCCCGGCGCGCCCGTGCCGATCTTCATCTCGATCATCTTGTTGTTGAAGAAGTCGGCGAGGTTCTGCTCGTTGATGTCCGGCGTGATGCTGCCGATGTACAGCCTGCGCGACTGCCGCGACAGGTTCGGGTTCACGCCCATGCCCATGCCGAACGTCTGCACGGGCATCGGCGGCGGGAGGCCCGGCACCGCGAGGATGGGCGGGATCTGCGTGCGGTTCGCCCCCGGCAAGTTGAACAAGCCTGCATCCCGGCCTGTCAGCACACACCCACCATCGCTGCGACACGTCTGACGCACCGGTCTGCTTCGCCTGCATCGCGGAGTACTGCTCGTACCCGGGCGCGTGGACGTCCCACCCGCTCGCCTTGCGCTTGCGCTGCGTCAGCGGGACCGTGCCCGTGGGCGTCGGCGAGCGGCGCTCCGGCGTGCCCTCGCGCTCGCGCCCGCGGCCCCGCCTGCCGCCGCCGCCGCCACCGCGCCCGCCGCCGTCGTCGTGCCCGCGCCCGCGGTGGTCGTCGCGCGGGTCGCCGCGGCGGCGGTCGTCCTCGTAGCGCGGGCGGCGGCCGCCGTGTTCGTCCTCGTGCCCGCCGCGCCCGTGGCGCTCCCTATGCGGCTCGCGGTCCCGGGGATCGCGCTCGCCGTGCCCACCGCGCTCGTGTCCGCCGCCACGCTCATGCCCGCCGCCACGCTCATGCCCGCCGCGCTCGCTGTGCCCGCCGCGCTCGCTGTGCCCGCCGCGCTCGCTGTGCCCGCCGCGCTCGCCTCGCTCGCCTCGCTCGCCGCGCTCCCTGTCGCGCCGGCTGTACCGCTCCCTGTCGCGGTCGCGGTCCCTGTCGCGGTCGCGGTCCCTGTGGTCGCGGTCGTCGTGGCGCGAGGAGCGGTGGCGCTCGCGGTCGTGGTCGTCGCGGTGGGAACGGTCTGCGGGGAGAAAAAAAGGAGAGCCGGGTGAGCACCGTGCCACGTAGTCTGTGTTCGTCAGTGGGGCCCCGCCGGCGACTGTGCGCGCATAAGTGCAGCGGGTGCGAAGGAAGCGAAGCGAAGCTAGCTAGCTGGATGGTGCGAAGCGGGGTGCACCATAAGCTGGGTGTGTTGCGAGGCGAAAAAAAGAGGGAGGGTGGTATTTACCTCGCTCTTCCTTCACGGGTGGCTCGCCTAGAGCATGCTGTCAGTATTCGTGAATAGGTGCAGGGCGGGATTGGGCTCACCAATGTCGGCCATGTTGAGGGCAGAAAGAGATGCGGTGTGTCGGCGAACGCAACTCCCAGGTGCACAGTAGCACAGCCCCCGGATACCCCGGGATCCTCGCGCTGCGGTGCCGCCTCGGGCTCGGACCTGCTTTCTCCTCCTCTTCCTCGACCATCACACACACAATGGCAGTAGACGTCCCATACGCCGCCGACGCTGAGGTTTCATTATCCTTTGACGAGCTCCAAGTGCGCATCTCCATTTCTTCACCACTTCACGGCAGCTTACCGCTTCCTAGGTCCTGCGCACGCAGTATGAGCGCGAAGTCGCACAGAGCCACGTCACGACACAGACCAAATTTAACTTTGCGTGGGGGCTCGTGAAGAGCCCCGTCCGCGAGCACCAAGTCGAGGGTGTTCGGATATTGCAAGGTGCGTAGCATGTCCCTCGCGTGTCGCACATGCTCATACAGTGGCAGACATATACCGCTCCGAGCCTGCACGACGGAGGGAATGTCTATACTACATTGCCCTTGGATACTACAAGATGGGCAACTACGAGGATGCGAAAAACTTCAATGGTGCGTCGCTCGCTTGCTGTCTGCACTCTCTCCTCATGTTCCTCCAGGCCTCCTATTGGACAAGGAGCCCGCAAACCTGCAGGCTCAATCTCTCGGCACCCTCATCGAACAGGGTGTCAGCCGAGGTCCGTGTTATCCTTACTAGATCAGCCATCCTAGCTGATGGCGCCGTACAGAAGGATACATTGGCATGGCCTTGGCGGGCGGTGCAGCGGCCATCGGCACGCTCCTCGTCGCCACACTCGTGAGGCGAGCAGCCCGCAAATAGCATCCGTCGCTCGCCTTATGACTTACGCACTTTCCCCTTCTGTTGCTGCTGCTATCCGCTCGACGAACGATCACGCTCCGCATATCCATGTCGCCTCGCGCAATTCCCTCCTCTCCATGTCTGCTTTGTATCTCAAATCTTATTATCTCCCATATTTTCTGTATGATTCCGTGCGCCAGGTCTTCGTAACGAAATGATGACATGAGTTGCGTGCTGTTGCATGCTCCAATGCCTTGAATGTGACATCGCACAGTATTAGTTCGCAAAGCTCACCATCTGCGGATCTTGCGCATCGTGAGTTTCGACAAACGACCACAGTGGTTTGAGCTCAAGAGCTAAGTACATTCTATGAACACGAGAACAGGCAAGACAACAAATGAAGCAATCGAGAGCAGTCCGTTCACATAATACAACATTCGTAGCGAATAAGCCAGTATGCGTCGTGATGAGCAGTGAGGGCGATACATATCGTGGGGACCGTGTAGATGTCGTCGTCGGCGCATGGGTGACTGCGATCTCACGTTGGCAGAAATTGTGCTGCACACGGCTCTGTCAGAACATACTCACACCAGAAGCACGGTGAAACTCACCTGCTTGCACATACATTTGATCCTTCGTGAGCTTGAACGATGCAATGCCAGCGAGCACAAAGCCGATGAGGAATGCAATTTCGAACAGGATCCACAAGATCGCCCACACTGTAGTTGACCATCAGCCTGGGACCCCTCCATGCGACAAAATCAGGACGAACCATGTGCGGGAATCCTTGGGTACAGGATTGCGAACTGTGTAGCATCAGAGTCGTTCACTTTTCGGAAGAATTTATCATCTGTGACGTCCCCTGCAAGAACGGATTGTCAACCCATGGACAGAGCCGAGGCTACGCGTACCCACAGACGGCATAGAATACGCTGATGAAGAGGTCTCCAATCAATTTCGCTGCCAGAGGGGAAAGGCGAAGAACGTACTGCAAGACGCCCAAGAACAGCATGTACCACCGAAGCGCCTGCCTAAACCAACGACACAGCAATGAGCTCCGGAAAGAATTGGGGAGGTTGGAACACGTACCCGTGATCAATGAACCAGAAGCCAATTAACAAGCCTTCGAATACGAGAGTCAACGCGATTGTCCTGGACACAAATGAGCGCCATCGACGATTAACCTTCCGATGAACACGACTTACAATTTATCTCGCACGAGTGACAGCGGCGCGATGAGCCCAATGCCCGCCACGAAGCTCATGATCTTCGCCATGAGCGTGTCGAACCCAGACATGATGAACACAGCACCGAGAACAGTGGAGCCGATGTATCCAGCCGACAGGATGCTGGGCGGATGCCCGCCCTCTACGATGGTGCATCCGCCGACATACGGGTCGATAGTGACCTTGACGATATTCCCGCCAGTCAAAATAGCCTGAGACACCACGGGCAGTCAGCGCCACTAAATCGAGAGTTAAAGAGCGGACGACGGACGACTGTAACATGGCAGAGCTCGTGCCAACCGATGGCAAAGAGCTTCAGCGGGTTGATGACTACGCGTGCTCCGGGGATGGTCCACAAGCCGAATAACACGACGGAGTAGACGACGATCTGCAGAGCGCCGTGAGCCTGTCTCACGCGGTTGGCGGGCAAAATGCACTGCTCACGACATAGAGCACGGGGACCTGCGCAAGCACGGTGAGGATCACACCAACATACGGCAGGATCTGCGCACCTGGTCATGGGTGGGCTTTACAGCGCTGTGGTGGATCCTGGGTGCAACTGGGGGACGGTCTGACATGCGTGGCGCGAGGATATGTGCAGCAGATAGACGAGCAAGGACGGGCAGAGGGTGTGTGGCAGGCGCAGGAAGATGTTTTATGGATGTAGTGTCGGTGTCATGCAGGCTGTGGGCCCGAGTTCGCCTGTCGTAGTATTCGCCACGCTGCAAGAGCCTATTCACAGAAGCATCGACTCGACGAAGACGGGCGGCAGCGCCTCGCCTCGTGCAGAGCGCATTGTTCGCTCTTCGGCAATTCGAACCGAAACGGTCCGCATGCACGTGATCTACGCGAGACGCGCCCCATCACGTGGCGGGGCAGTCATCGGTCGGAGTTTAAACGACGCGTCGCGTTGATTCAAAAGCCCGCCGCTCCTGCGTCGCCCCGCCAGCTCTCTTTTCTCCCCCCACCACCTCTGTGCCACCTAAACCCCGCCAACCACCACCACCACACAACGCAATGGTATGTGATGCCATAGTTTGCATGTTGACGCCGTCTGACGCTTGAAATACAGTCTGGAAAGGGAAAAGCGTGCGCACCTTGTCCCAGCATCTAATACTCAATTGCGAATGCCTATTGGGGCTTTTTACAGTGGCAAGTCATCCTCTGGCAAGACCGCCTCGGGCGGTGATGGAAAGTCCCAGTCGCGCTCCCAGAAGGCCGGGCTCCAGTTCCCTGTCGGCCGTGTCCACCGTCTCTTGAAGAGGGGCAACTACGCTCAGCGTGTGGGTGCTGGTGCACCTGGTGCGTCGTCCTTTTTCATGACATGTCCATCTCGTCTGATGCATCCCGCCTCGCAGTCTACCTCGCTGCCGTCCTTGAGTACCTCGCCGCTGAGATCCTCGAGCTCGCCGGCAATGCTGCCCGCGATAACAAGAAGCAGCGTATCGTGCCGCGTCATCTTCAGCTCGCCATCCGGAACGACGAGGAGTACGTGTCCATGCATCGAAGTCACACTTTGCTTCTCTCTGACACTGCCACTCAGGTTGAACAGGCTCCTCGGTGATGTGGTCATCAGCCAGGGTGGTGTCGTGCCATTCATCAACCCCGAACTCCTCCCGTCCAAGTCAAGCAAGGGCAAGAAGGAGGGCGCGTCTCAGGAAGTTTGATTTGTTCTCATTTCTATTCGTTCTGTATTGAGGACTGTACTATTGTCTGAATATAATGTTGGCCTTTCAGTTGTATCATTCTACAGGCGCTGGTGTCCTTGTATGCGAAATGGCGTGACGTTTTTTAAGTACGTTGGCTAGAAGTCTTGCCATCAGCGTGGTTTACAGCTTTGCATGCTCGTTGGGCCCAGGGAACACCCCCGAAGGGTTGTACCTCAGCGCCTTCTTGTTGCGATGCACATCCTTCGTCAACGACTGATACCCACCCACCGTCATCGTGATGTCGAGGTCCTACAGCCACCTCATCAGCTGCGCAACCTCCGAGGATGCTTGCATTACTCACCGCGAGCAGCGACTTGATGACGTGCCTGCACCCCGCCTCGCCTTCGTGGGACATACCCCACACGTACAGCCGCCCGACCTGCACCGCGTGCGCCCCCAGCGCAATCGCCTTGAACACGTCCGCACCCGTGCGGATGCCCGAGTCGAAGATGATAGTCATCTCTACAAGCCCCCGCAAAGGTCAGCCATCCGCATGATCCAGGAGGCGGGCAACTGACTATCACCGACAGCCTCGACGATCTCCGGGAGGACCTCAAGGCTCCCCACCGCGCCGTCTACCTGGCGGCCAGCGTGGTTCGATACGACAATGCCCTCGCAGCCGACCTCGTACGCCTTGAGCGCGTCCTCCGCGCTCTGGATGCCCTTGATGACGAACGGCCGCCCGCCAGATATGCGCTTCCACTGGACACCTGTCAGCGCTGCGGAGTCAGAGCCAGGGAACGGGACCGGGCGAACCTCTTTGATGAGCCAGGGCATCTTCTCCCAGGTGTGCGCCTTCCCATGCCACACGGACGAGTCGATCCACTTGCCAGAGTCCTTCGCCAGCTCCTCCTTGTGCTTGCCCATGAACACGGGATCGGACGTGCCAACCTCGTTCCCGACCGCTCCGGGATAGTAAAATCTGTCCACACCCAAATTTCATGAGCACGAACGCGAAGCGCTCTTGAATGTTGCAACTCACACATAATTCGCGATGTTGATGTCCGTGGGCCGCCACCCGAGTTGCCAGGTGTCCACCGTGAGCATGCACACGTCGAAACCACTCTTCCACGCGCGCTCCAGCAAGCTGATAGTCTTTCATGCCAGTCAGTCCAGGTACTTGCACGAGGCGCATACACTTACAATATCATCGTCATGTCCCATATAGAGCTGGAAGAACCGGGGCGATTGCGCGTCCCCGCCATTCGGCCCACTGTACGCGTGGACCTTATTGCTCTCGTTTTTTACCGCAGCGCCCTGGTCGTTCGCGGCGGCGACGGCTTCGATCGGCTGGGACGCAGCCGTCGACAAACAGTACTTGCATTCCGCGGCTCGTCAATATTGTTCACCTAAGGAGCACATGTACTCACAGGGAGCCCAAGTTCTCCGGCGATCTTCGCGGGGACGAGCTCACCGAGCGGGGAGTAGAGCTTATTGATGCCAATGGGCGCAAAGAGGATGGGCGCCGGGATGCGGTGACCAAACAGCTCCGCTGCGAGCGTACACCACGAATGAGTGACCTGCACAATGGCCTCATTGGGAACAGAACGTACTCGAGAGATCCCTCGTGTTCGTGTCGACCAGCATGCGCGGGACGATGCGCCAGCGATAAAACGCGTCCCTGTGAGCACTTCGAGTTCATCACCGGCCCCGCACGTGAGCGCGCAACGCACCTGTTCGCCCTGTCCGTCCACCCGAGCCCGGCGTTCGAGTTCGCGTAGAAGTACCCGCGGTTGTTGAGTGTCTTCTTCGTCGACTCGGCGAGCTCTTCCGCGTGAACCGAGAACGACGGCACTGGACGCAGGCGCGTCGGTCAGCGTGTGATGTCATGAGGGGAGGAGGGCAGACGTACGCGCGCCGTGCTCGCCGCCGCGCCGGAACATCTCGCGCTGGTAGAGCGAGTAGTGCGGGGAGGGGCCGGTGGGCTTGTTGGTAGGATCCATGGCAGCCAGAGGTGGTGTTGGTGCTGTTGAACAGTGTATGAGAGTTTATATATGTTTGGAAGTCGAAGATGACTGCATGTTGGTATGACGGAGTGGTGTCTCGGAGAGATAAGAATAGATTTGCCGCCCGCTGAGCCCGTCGCGGCTCTCCGTCGACGCTATCGCAAAGCACGACCTGGCGGATGGGCGTATACCCTTGATCCACATGTTTTTGGAGCCGATTGGCAGATGACACTGGCCATGTTGAGAAGTGGTATTTTGCCTTGCCATGCTCCGACGGCTGGTCTATTGGATACTGTACCCTCAGCTGCACGGGAAACTGTTCGAAGACATTGATATTGATGCCTGAGGACATTTCCGAGAGTCCATGATCGGATATCAAAGCACTGCTACTTTGTTTCAACAGTCAGCGCCTTGCAATATACTGACCTGTCCCGAGAATGCCGTCCAACGCGGTCAACCAAATCGGCTGTGTGCCAAAGATGCCGTGAGCAGTGTGTCTCAAGACACCCTGCGAGGGTGGCCTCCTTCCGCCTTGCTTGAGCGTCCCTGTCAATTCTGCACCGTTATGCTTGAGCGATGTCCCGGCCGGTTTGGACCTGCTATTTGCGCCGGTTTCCGTCAATGACCTTACCATGACCATTCTTGCGGCGATCTCCCGTGCGCGTGCCGTCGCGGCTCGTCGCGCCAGAGACTGCGTAGCAAAGCAAAGCAGTGTGGTGCATTAGATAGATCATAGGATAATTAGCTTTCATCTACGTCCTCCTCTGCGAACGACGGCCGCTTCGGAAGAACGATGGAGCTCCGCCCCGCGCTCCCCGTCAAAACTTCAGAAGTTCCAAGGTCTCCAGGGGCGTACGCGCCCTCCTCGCCACCTTCGACCGCAGGGAACGTCGCCGTGGGCAGTTGCACCAAATGAGGCGGCGTCCGTGTCAGGTAAAGACGGTGAAGCGCATCTTCCGCAGCCTGCGAACCACTTTAATACATGGATGGATGAAGGTGAAGCGGTAAACGCACCCGATACTCCGCCATCTTGAGCGAGCTCCCGAAACCCTCTCCCAGCTTATCCGCGCCCGAGTAAACGCCAACAACAAACACGGGCGAGTTCGAAAAGCGACCCGTCTCATTTAGCAATCTGCCCGCGATGTCCGTCGTCAGTGGATGATGGCCAGACAAGAAGGGGTAACGCGTACCGCGACACGGGTCTTTCCCGCCCGAACTTGGCTACGGTCTCAGTCAAGTTGAGCTTGGGATCGCGGAATTTGAGCATGGGCCGAAGGTCGACCTCGCGGCTAAGGAAGAAGTTATGCGCGAACGTTCGGGCGACGGGCAAGGAGCGGTGTTGGTAGACGAGCGCGGTGAGCGCGCGGGGTATGGACGACAGGGCGTCAGAATGCAGCACGGCCGGTTTTAGTGGTGTTGGGGGCTGGCAAACATGTCAGCTGGCATCTAGGGCACATGCGCTGCGTACACACCGTTCTTTGCCACCGCAGCAGGTGTGCAGCGCCGATTTCCCTGGCGACGTTGGCACACGTGTACGGGCCCACATACGCGCTCACTGCCGCCTTCAGCACCCGCGTCGGCAGATGCGGATACGTCGCAGAAAGATGCTCCGTGGCAAATAGGCCGAGTAATGAGTTCCCAAGTGTTGCGAGATTTCCGTTGGCAGGCGGCGGTGGCTGGTTTGGCAGATGGGTCGCGTGCAGCTGGAGCACGGACGGGTGGGTGCATGCTTGCTGGAGGTCACCAGTATCCACGGTGGACGCGAGTCCGATCCTATGCGCGAGTGCCGAGAATGCGGAGGGCGGTGGTGGCTGGAGGGCGGACCATGTCTCTGGGGAGAACGGGCGTTTGGAGGTGCTGGCAGCAAGGGCTTCTTTTGGGGGGAAGGATTTTATGGAGGAAAGAGGGACGTGGGCCACCCTTGACGCGGTCGCTGCCAGACGCTTTTGAGCATGAGCCATTGGCAAGGAGTGCAGCTGGCCGGCGTCCGTCCAAGGTGTCGCGTTCACTGTCGTCGCGCTCAGGCTCACGCGCCGAGCAAAAACGGCCCTCGGCTTCTTCCGGTGCTCGTACGTACGTTTCATGTTGACTGGCGACTTCAGTGCTTGGCACAAGCGAATATAAGTATTCTCGTTCATAGATAAGTAGTCTATCCAGCAGCTGTAGTCAGACGTGCCTCTTGTAGGCTTGCTCAGTGCACATCCGACTCGGAGCAAGAAATGAGAGGTTAGGGTTAGGTATAGGTGAGACTGCGTGGGAAGAGCGACCGCGACGCCCAGCAGCAGCGCGCAACCTGCACAGCATAACCACATCACACCAACGCCTTCAGCGCATTCCTTCGCCATATAATCGCCCAGACGTCTGCTCTGGACGTGGCGCCGCTCTCTTGTCCCCTCGATGGCGGTTCTCTCCCTGCCGCTGTCATTCACTAACTCCTTCTGGTCCCAGGACTACAGGAAGGGGCTCGAAGTCCTGTATGCAAAGCTTGAACAGGTTCGTCCAGCTGGCCACAAAGCTGCACTGTCACTCATCCCCGCTTTAGGGCACTGCCGAAAATGACGAGGTCGTTGCCTCCATCAGGGTATGTCTTGCCTTCCTAGCCTTGGAGCGTCGCGACCGACCACGGCACAGGCTCGCGCAGACGCAGAGGGAAACATAGCTGCTGCATTGACACACAATGCGGGCCCAGGGCCTCCTGGTATGCGAACCCATTTCTATGCACAGCGCGTCGCTCACTCTGGGCAACGCAGGCACGGGATTTAGCGCTGACGATGGAGCCACCCTCCTCATGGCGTTCCGAGGGCTGCAGGCAGAGACAGCTGCGCAAGGCGAGGCGCACAAAGCGATAGCGCACGAGCTCCACACTCTCGTAGCAGATCCGTTCGAGCAGTGGGCCAAGGGGCACAAGGTGTGCATCTCCATTCATACCCACACTGTCATGTCACCTCATGTATGCTTTGCAGGACCGTCTCCTCGCTAGCAAGGGCGCCATGGTAGATGGCTACGTGCGCTCGTACGAACACTCGCAGGCAGAGGTATGTCCTTCGCGTGTCAAGGTGATCGCCGCTCGGCCTCACCGATGTTTTACCTTACACAGGTCATCAAACTCAAAAATCAGTACCTGTCTAAAGTTCGTAAAGCCGACGAGGCCGAGGACGAGTGAGTTTGAGATCTACATCCTGCAGCGCGCGATCTGAGACATATTGCAGCGCCAAGTTCGCGCCGGGCACGCAAGTCAATAGCGACAAGTACACGACGTCGCCGCGCCTCGCACCCTCAGACCGTCCCACCCCTGTACGAGGCGCGAGCATCTCTGAGCGCATTGCGCAGAGGCTGAAGGACATCCAGCGTAAGACTGCCAATGCCACCGCCGCACCCCCAGCTCCTCCCAAGGATGAGGTCGAGCTACTCTTTCCTCCTCCTGAACCGAAAGTCGACAAGGGCAAGGGCAAGGCCGTGGATCCTGAGCCAGAAATCAGCAGCTCACCGCCGCCTCTATCGCCTCCCCTTCCTCCGTCTAAGCTGACGATCCCGACATCTTCGTCCCCTATGCCGCCGGAACCGCCGCAGCCTATCCTCCTCGCCGGCCTCTCGCTTCCGCCGTCAGCAATCTCGGACCTGCTCACGCGGGCCTCTGCCGACCTCAAGCTCCACCCCGTTCGCTTCCCCATCCTGGGTGAATATCAAGTGTTCAACGGCGAAGAGTTCGTTGCGTGGCTGGTCAACAACGTCGAGGCCTTAGGCGGGAGTCTTGACAGGGCCGAGGACGCCGCCCGGGAGCTGACTGAGCGTGATGGCTTGCTTCGCCGCATCGGTGAGCTCGGAAACTCGTTTGAGGCCTCCGACGAGGCGTATTTCCAGTTCCGCCAGAAGGCTTTCGAACTTGGCAAAGCGCCCGCAGTTGGGCCGCTCTCCCCTAGTAAGGTCTCCACGCCTGTCGATCTGCTCAAGCGCTCGAACAACTTCCTCACGGTGGTGAGCAAGGCCCTCAGCACAAATCCAACCGGGGAGCCGCCACACGTGCGGGCGCGCGCAGACGCGGACGAAGCGGACCGCTCGTATCGCATTGCGGTGCGCAAGCTCGACCGGCAGCGCCTTGGCCTCGAAGAGCGCATCGAGGACACTCTCAAGCTCCTGCAGACGTGGGAAACGGACCGCCTGCGTGCGGTGAAGACAGTGCTCTTGCAGTACCATGGGACGCTTCTAAACCTCCCCAAAGCGTTTCAGGCGTCGCTCGAGCGCGAGAATTCGCACATAGCAGCGTACTTGCCCGAGTCGGACCTCAGCGCGCTCATCGAGCGATACAGGACAGGCCCATTCCGCCCGCACCCGCAAGTGTACGAGAGCGTCGCGCACGACGAGCCGGATGTGCTGTTCGGCCTCGACTTGAGAAAGTGGGCGGAGGGCGGGTGGGGCACCGTCGTCAACGGAGAGGAGAAGAAGGACCTTGTCCCTCCCGTCCTAACGACGCTGCTGGATGGTCTGACCGAGGCATACAAGCAGCTTCCTAATGACGATGGTGCGTATCACCTGCCCGTTACCATGTACACCGCATTTACAAAGGAGTTGCAGAGAAACGGCGAGCGTGGATTTACGAGGTTCCGCTCCCCGGTATTCATCACCTCCGGGAGAGCCTCAATGCCGTGCCTTCCGACCAAGCGATTCCGGATGACATCACGACAAAATACGACGCCCCGGTGGTCGCAAGCACAGTGAAGCTGTGGATGCTTGAGCTCGACCCTCCTCTGGCACTCTACGAGAGCTGGGACGATCTCAAGCGCCTGTACCCCACTGGTAAGTATCCCGCGCCTTATATATCTTTACATCCTATATGCTGACCGTTGCCCCTGTACAGTTGGTTCAGCAGCTGCCGCTGAGCGGGATCCAGAGACCGAGAAGCAGCACTTAGAGTCGCTGAAGAGTGCGCTGGTGCGTCTGCCAAAGGTGCACTTGTACGTGTTGGATGCTGTTGTGGGCCATCTCAGGAAGTAGGTCGTGACCCCTTTATTTTGAGGTTGTGGCTGACAAATCCTACAGCCTCATCGACACGACGAAGGCGTCGGAGAGCGACGAAGTCTACGTCACGAAATTGGCTTTGTCTGTTGGCCGCAGTACGCTTTTGCCTCTTGTTGTTTTGAGTGAATGTTAACATCGTCTCGTCGCTAGCCATCCTCAGGCCCAAGTTTGAAACCGGTGTTTCCATCCAGGACCGCCACCACGCGAGTGCGTCAGTTCTGTCTTATGCACCCGAGCTTCACTGACGAACACCCTGGCAGTGCTCTTCATCGACCTGGTCAAGTATTACTCGGAGATTCTTCCTCCGACCATCGCCAAAAAGAATACCGAGACCGAGCGAAAAATCCCGCTTCGCAAGCGCACCGCCCTCGTTGATCTTCGCATGAGCAGGAGCCGGCTGTCAGCGGGCAGTGATGCCCGCGATTGGCTGGCAGCGCAGAGGGCCTCTGGAAAGGTTCCGCCCCCCGTACCGCCCGTCCCTCCCATCCCTGCGGCCGCACCTGAAGCGCCAGCGCCGGTGTCGGAGGAACCGGAGTCTATCACAGAGTCCATCGAACAGCCACAGCCTACTGAGCAACCTGCTGAGCAGCCCGCGCCACCGCCCGTCGTCGCGCCTACTCCCGTCCGCGCCTCTGTTCCTCCGCCCCCTGATCCAGACGTCCCCGCGCGTCCGAAGTTCAAGACGCCGCCGCCCGAAGACGACGACTTGCCCCCGCGTCCTGTCGCGTTTAAGGAGCCCTCCAGCGAGGACGCTGTGCCCCCGCGCCCCACTTTCGCCTCTCCGCCGCCTGAGGTCGAGGACGAGGCGCCCGCAACTCCCCCTGCCACCGTTAACGTGCAGCCTGCGACGCCCCTGCGACGCAATAGCGGCAGCACCGGCACAACCCCGCGCGCCGGAAGCCCGCGCGTGCGCTCGCCTCTCGCGAAGACCTCGTTCGCAGAGCGCACCCCGTCGCCCGCCGTGAGCGAGGACCAGCCGCTCAGCGCGGGCCGCACCTCGATCTCGCGCACGGGCGCAGGCAATGTAACACGCGCCCCGCGTGGCGGGCGTCCGCCGCGCACCGGCGGCGGCAGCAGCGTCAGCAACATGGTGCAAAACCTAAATCGCCAATCTGTTGGCGGCGTGCCGACCCCGTCATCGCCGCGCCAGACTTCGCCGCCCGGTGGTGGCGGTGGTGGGCGCGGTCGGCGTCCGGCGTCGATCGTCGATGAGCGGAGGCGGAGCCTCCAGGGTGCAAACGCCCGCGGCGCTTTCTCGCGCAGGACGATGGACAGCGATGCGGAAGACGGCCTCCTGGGCTGAGCCGGACAATGTTTGGGAATGATTACATGGACTTCTATCTAAGAGCTTGAGATCTACTTACCGTATTGGCGGGGCTGAATTTTATTGAAGTGATCTTTTTGTCGCTACATGCTTAATGCTACAGTATGCTAACCATTGCAACCCGGCCGGCCCGTTACTTTTCTCGGTTAGGCCAGTCTGAGTCCGTCTCACTTGGCTATGTTCGTTCTGCTACAACTCTGCGACAAAAAACAAATGCCATGGATGCGCTCAGTCGTTACTAGGTACTTGTCAGTTTCCTCTCGACAATTGGACGCCCCAGCTTGTAAGGGAGGAGGCGCTTGGGGGCCGGGAGTGCGAGTGCACACCAGCGGAGAGCCGGGCCGAGCGAGACATGACGCCGCGTCGTCCGACGTCGCCCGCTCACTATCACCCGGAGTGAGACTCACGAGCACAGGTTTCTCTCCCATTTGCTGCGTGTATATAAATGCCAGTCCTGCGAATGAAATAATCTCATCTCCACCGTACTCACCATCACTACGTCGAAGATGAACGCACCCGCCCCGCACCACTCCAGCGAAAGCTTGGAAGCAGGACCCACTATACCGATCGAGATAATGGAGCACATCCTCGCACTTGCATGGCATTCACCCACCACCGGCTCTGCACGCACGACTATGCAGCACACGCTCGCACTCGTCTCGCACGCCTTCCTCGCAATTTATAATCGGCTCTCACTCACAGACGTGCACCTCACGAGCGCAGACCACTGTTACAACTACTTGCACGCGCTCGCAACGCGCCCCGCCGCCGACGCCTCCCGCGCACGTCTCGCGCTCCCCTATTTCGCTGACGCGAATGCGCGCTGCCGCAGCATCACATTCCACATCCCCGCCCCACCGTCCGCGGACCCTGAGGGCGGCGCGGTGCACATCTACCGCGAGAGCGACCCGATGGGGCAGGCGCTCTCCGCGACGCTCGCGCGCATCCGCGAGCTCGGGTACGTCCCGGGTCTCGCGCGCGTTGCGGTCGTGTATTCCGACTGGGGCTATAACGACATCTTCGACCACAACCGCCTGCTGTACCTGCCCGAAAGCGTGCACTCGCTCGAGATGCGCTTTGCATTCAATGCATTGACGGACCCGCGCGTTATCCAGGGACTGAGCGCGCGGTACTTCGGCCGCCCGCGCCTGAGCGGCTGGGCGATGCCCGGCGTGCGGCACCTCCGCCTAGTGGGCGCCTGCTCCGATCTCGCAATCGACACGGCGCAGGTGTGTCCGAACGTCGAAACGATTGAGCTGGATGACGTCAAGAACTTGAATGTGCTTGCGCCACTGCCCCCGACTGTGCGGAAGCTTGTCCTCGAGGCGCCGAAAAACTTCGTGCTTGATGAGGACGGCCTAAAAACTATGCAGCTGCAGCGTGCCGTCGCAATGCACCTCTTCGAGGCAGAGCCTTCGTGCATGGAGTTGGAAACATCTGGCGTGGACAAAGCCGTTCTCCAATATGCCAAAGAAATGTGCAAAAATCATAACATCGATCTAAAGCACTCACTCACAGGTGGTTATCGACTCCCTGACCAAAATTCCTCGGTGGCGCGGACGGTAGATTTGTTCGAACGGCCGACTATTGCAATGTGAGGATACGTGTGTACTTAACAATACCTATTATTCCGTTTAATTAGATTGGGTTCGTCTTCTTTGCACGCTCTAATGCCGCGTCAATAAGATCTCTACTACCTCGCGTCTGGACAATTGTATGTCCTCGCCCCGGTGTGTGCGCAGCTATGACTCGGTGTCGATCGTCATGAAAGAACTGTGCAAAAATCATAACATTGATTTAAAACACTCACTCACGGGTAGCTATCACCTCCTCGGTGGTGCGGACGGTAAATTTGTTCGAACAACTGACTATTGCTGTGAGGATACGCATGTACATAATTATACCTATTCTTCCGTTCATTTAACACGGGGTTCTCTTCTTGTGCACGCCCATATGCCGTGTCAACTGATCGGGGCGGGAGAATGCTTTCGAGCACCCCGCGTCTGGGCAATTGTATGGCCTCACTCCGGTGTGTGTGCGCAGCTATGACGCAGTGTCAGTCGTCATGAGCTGCTCATCGACTAGAACATACATGTTTGGAGAGATTTGAGGACTCGGAAAACGCCCTGGGAAAGAAGGAATAAGGCGACGGCCGACATTAACGCATGCGTGTATCACACCTTTCACAATAGGTGCATTTGAAAGGTTTGAGCCCATTGTGAGTTCGTTTGTGAATTGTGAGCGCCCCCGCAATGGCGAACGCCTTGCCGCAGCCAGGAAAATCACACAGGTAAGGCTCTGATGGAGCAGAATATGTCAGTAGGCGAAGCACTGAAGATCACATGTTTGGACACCGACTTTCTTGCGTATGGCGGCGCGTGTGCTGCTGCAACGTAGCCGCTTCGGAGAAATACTGCTTACACAGCTTGCACTGAAATGGCCGGTGGCCAGTGTGACTCTGAAAGCGGTTCAATAAGGTGTCAAGAAAGGAGAGAGAGGGAATCATCAACCAACTTGTATGTGCCGGCATATCTTTTGCTTGCTCCCGAACCCCTTTTCGCCGCTCCGATTGCAGCCTTCCCAAAAGCACTCATAGTGTGCCCTCCCTGCGCCCACATGGACAGCACTTATGTGGGCCGTCAAGTCGTCGATACCGATGAAACAGGCGCCACAGTCGCGCCATTTGCATTGGCTTGGCTCGGAGCTCTCATCGCTTTCGATGTCATTGCCATTGTCCCGCACGAGCGTAGGGAGAGTCGGGGCCGCCGAGTGAGAGTGCGTGACGGTGGCAGGGGTGGGATACTGCACCGGCGGTAGTCCGGCGCGCAATCCCAAGTGGTCTTGGAGCAGATGGTCTGCAAGGACTCCAAGTGCGGCGTCTATGGATGGGCTGGAAGAAGAGCCGGGTATAGCGTGAGCCGCGGGATAGTCGTGGCAGTTGCCCCACTGGCACGACAGATCTTCTAGATCGCGCTTGTTTCTGGAAGGCGGATAGGCAGGTTCGGCCAACATCGGCGATGAGATACGAAGATGCAGCAGATTGACGTGCCCGACAAGCTCTGAAAGAGAGCTAAACGCCATGCGACAGTTATTCCACATGCACGGATGAGCACGCGCCGCGAACGACGGAGCTTGCGTATGGGGCTCTGGGAGAGAGAGTTGGTAGGAAAAGCTCTTTCCCATTGCATCTGGAGAAGGTGTCGACGCCGCATAGAACGCGCCCATCTCAGAGGTCGCCGATGGGGTCGACAGAATAGGCGACGGATACGTGTGCGTGCTTGGTCCGGACGAATCTGAGGTGTGCGCTGCCACGTCTGAGAAGGGGAATGCGTCTCCGCACGAGCACAACATGGCATTGAGGGTGTCATCCCACGTCGATGCATGCTGAGTATGGGGATAGGGAGGGAACTCGCGGTGCTCCGTTGGGCATGGACAGTCACGATGGGCCAATGACTGCGCGGTGGATCAGCGAACGTACTCCGTACATAATAGGGACTCACCTGGTCTTCGAGGGGGCAATGGAAGTCCTCGCTGCAGACAGCGGCTTCGCAAGCGTGGGTAGGGTCGTCGCAGGCGACAACGACACACTGATCGGTGCAGGGCTCAGTGAGCTGGGCCGCGCAAGCCTCGTCCTGGCAGTCCACGACACATTCAGCGCAAGCGGTGGCCGCGATATCTTTGTGGAAAGGATCGGGAAAGATGTATGTCTTCGAGGAGGGCTGGGCATCCGATGCAATGAGGACCATGGTGGCCGGGTGCAGGTCGATGTGTGGACGTAGACGCGGAACCTGCTGAGTACTCCTGCAAACTGTGCGAGGGTGGACGTCGGAGGAAAGGAGCGGGCCGCGTCGATGACTGGCCGGGTCCTCGCGCTCCGAGTCCACCTTATCTAAGCATGATGACCGACGAGAACGTTCAGGCCCAACTTATTCAATGCCCTCTACTTATCCGAATACTTGCCTTGCACCCTTTACAGCCTTCAGCTCTGGCCCGCCTCCCTTCGTCGTTGCCACGTGCATCACCCCAGTCAAGAGTTCCCAAAGTCTATTGCTTCGATCATCAGACATACAGGAGGGTCTGCCTATCCTGTATGCACATGTGCGTGCCTTGTCTTACTTCTTACATGTCTGTTGAGGCAGCCTATTGACTCTCAGTACTTGGAGCTACTGAGTTGTCGAGGAAGCTTGGATATGAACCGCCGGAGCGCCCTCCTCCCCTGAGCGCGATCCCAGGCGGTGTGTAGGCTCTGGACTTACACGACTGCGACCATCCACCTTCACATCCTTGCCGATGGGGCCCAGACAAGGCATTTTCTTTGTGCATCTCTTGTTCTCACACACCTCGTGGACTTCGGCACCTCCTCGTATGTCCCAACGCGACAATTTCTATTTGCCAAGGATACCTCTGATGACGGTCGCTTATCGTCAGCACCTGTCATTGTGGTCTACGCATCGCGGATCTACGGCCTACAGAATCCACGTCCTTGCGCCCGTAATATGAGCCCAGGCCGTCACCGTACTTACTCGCTCCAGGCAAGACGCATTAGCATCGCACCCAATGCCGACCTACATTGGCCCACCAATCGCTAACGAGGACCAATCAGCCATCGGCATCGCGGGCTAGACAGCGTCCGACGCATCGTACATATCGCTCCCTACGGCGCTGACGGCGTCGCTCGCATCTGTGTCCTCGCTTGTTATTGGGCCCTCGCGTGCATTTGCGTACGCACTCCCCGATCTCAGCCTGCATCGGTCTCGACCAGGCGTGCACCTGATGCCCCGGAATAGCGGTGCGGTGAGCTATGCGATCCCCGCGTGCTGTCCGCGCGGTCTGGGCACGCTTCTCGGCTTGTCAATCATCTGCAGCTAAGGCAATGCCTAGCCTGCAAGCATACGTTGAAGATAAAGCTGCATTCCAGATCACCACCGACCATGACCATGTGAGCTATGTGCTGGCCCCGGACAGAGGCCATCCTGCCCTTTTCCTCGCAGCGCGCGGGCTGTACGTACGGCGCTTACTGATTGCATGTAGGTTATACTGTCAGCAAGGAGGTAAACAAGTATGTGAATCACTCGACGAAAAATTGTAGGGATTTTAGCCACTGAGGGGTGAGGCTGTGAAACGGCGCAAATGCACATAAGGTTGTTGTTTGCTCGTCGATCCATACAAATAGCCCGTCGCACGGCCCTCTCAGCTCGACTCCTCACACCCCCCCCCCCCCCCCTCGCAGCTTCCGCATGGACACGCCCCGATAATCATTGCGATGCATCCTTGGAATCCCCAACAACCTCCCCTCGAGCCTGTGTCCGATTCCTTTGACGAAGACGCTCTTGCACAGTGGTCAGCATGGGTATGCGCCATCACGGTCTGACTGCCCGCCGCCCTCTCTAATCTACTTGTATCAGGCCAGTTTTTCGTCAGGTCCTGCTGACCTGTCAGGTCTCTTGCCGCAGCCGCCACCCGCCGCGCTACCTCTGCTGCCTCCGCTGCCACTCCCGCTTCCCATAGCACTGCCGCCACCGCCGCCACCACCACCTTCCTACCCCGACTTCTTCACGCAGGGATACGTCCCTCAAACCTTTGGCACGTCCGTAGCTTGTACGTTCTGGGCGTCCGTCCTCAAAGTCCACGTCGACCCGCCGCTCTTCTCCCCGTCGCCATGCCCGCACTGGGCTCTCCCTTCAGGCTCCGTGGCCAATAACACCCTCCATCCCGGCGCGGCGGTGCTCGATTACGTCGTGGACAACACACGCGGGCCCGTCGTGCCGCAGGCGCTGTGGCAGCCGCTGTACTCGCGCATCCGCGAGCTGCACGTGGGCCAGAGCCCGCTGTGCAGGCCCATTTTCTTTGTGCGCCAGAACGGCACGGCGGTCGGCATCTCGCTCACGGAGGCGCTGGGCAAGCGGTCGCACAACCTGCGCGACAGCTACACGCCCGTAGACCTCGGCGGCAAGACGACGACACAGCTGCGCATCCTATGGCGCGGTTATCCCGAATCACGCCGCCAGCTGCAGATCAAGGACGAGACCCGCAATCGCAACCCGATTACGCTGGGCAAGCTCGCGACGCACGTCGGGAAGTCCGTGCAGCGCTTCATGGACGACCCTGGGGTGCGCACGCTTGCTTTCTCTTGCATTGCCATTGGATGCTGATATCACATCAGGCGCCAGAGGCTGATTTTGACCGGCAATGGATGGTCGGCGATGGTGGGGTCAAACCTGAAAACGTCATCCTCATCGGAGTCGTGCATACGTCTGCCGGCACCTGGCAACCCATTCTTCAGCTTGCCTACCCACAGGCTGCGGCTCTTCATGTCTCGGGCTCTTCAAGCAGTGCCTTCTCGTATATGTAACGATCGTCTCACATCCTATTGCACAGGCCCTTTTGTATACACTGGGTCAGCCACATCCGTATCTTCACATCTGCGGCGGGCAACCGCCTTTTTATAGCGACCACTGTCTTGGGTGTTATACGCTTTATATGTACGAGGGACAAACGGCCGAGGACATTGGTGGGGCCAGTAGTGACCATGTTGTATCACAACGTGAATACCCATTCATAACTAAGATGTCGTGGTTCCGCAGCGCACAGCGTACGCGCTGCCTTCAAGGACACTGCTAAGACCTCGATCTTGACATGACATGTACGGAGATTCTGCCCTCAGACGTCCAGTTTCTCACCACCGATCAGGCTCCTCGATCCCACACAGGGCGGACATTGCTTGACTTCGTCATTGACCCTATCCGTAGCGGATCGAGCCGCCTGCCGTGTGCAAGTACTTCGAAAACACTGCCTTCTGCAAAGAGGGCGAGGCGACGGGCACAACGGCGACTTATCCCTCTGACGCGAGACCGGTGCAGCGCGCGCGATCGGCGTGTCATGCGCGAGGAGCGCGACATATTCCTGGAGATCAGCACAGCATAACCTGCCACTCCATTTCCGAACAGGCAGGCAAACGTATATCGCACAAGGAACGTGCCAACGGTCACGGTTGCAGACGGAGGTAGCCTCCTCGATCAGGACCCCGGAGATGATAGTGCTACTGTGGTGGACCCAGCGTGCGCCAGGGCGATGATACTGTACGATTGCTACGGCTGGAGAGTGAGGCTTGGGCAGCCTCGCGGCAGCCGACCCGCATCCGTCACCCCGGACCGGCACCTTTGAACCCGAGGGAGGCCAGTACACCGCCGCGTCCCTTCATACAATTCCTAGTGGAAGCCGACGCACCATGAACCGTGAAGATTCGCCGAGGGCTGAGTCCGATGGACAGAACCATCTTCTAGGCGCCGACTGCTGGGTCCAAGGTAAGCGTACAGCCGTTAGCAAAGTACCGTGCGGCATGCGTTTCCACACGATGAGAAGGGACCAGGCCGCGATGATAACGCCAGGATCGAGTCGACCAGATACTATTGAGGACGTTCATGTGGAAAAGAAGCTCAGGAACTATGCCGGTTACGGAGAGAAGGCCGACGTGTGCATACTAACATACGCAGAGTCAGCACATGCAACGTAGGTTCCTCGTACAGCGATCGCATTGACAATCGACCTAGTGTGGGTCAAACGTGGAATGGGCCAATACTAAGGGAAGTACCCTAGAAGTCTGTCGCCTCATCAACGTTCAAGATCAAAGTCGTGAAGAAACTGATGATCTCCACGAAGTCCTTCGCGTAAACATCTGGAATTGAATCGTCAACGATGCACAGTCAACAACAGTCCATGAACACGTACATTCATTCACGGTATGCACGCCTGGCGGCAGCCCACCCCCGAATGCGTTGTTGTGGTTGTATCGAATGATGTGTTCCGTGAGCTGCCAGTAGTAGCGCGTATCTGCCCCCGAGTATCCCAAACCTAAGTATCGGACTGGGTCGGGAAGCGCACGCCATGCTTACCAGTGTTTCCGCTCATGATACCTGGGCTCACAACAACGTTGTCACCCTCGATGCCACGATACGCATTGTAAGTTGCCTTGATAGTCCCGCTGAGCAGAAGGAAAGGCGCCTGGTCCGTGGGCGTGACAGGCGCCGGGGCGAGTGCCGCACCCCAAGCGTCAGCCAGCTCGAGCGTCCCATATGCGGGACCGTCCTGCGCCGTGACAGAGGCACCGAAGGCTGTGTACGAGAGATTGAACTTGTGCGCGAGGTGCTTGAGCAGGTCGGTGTCACGCTCCTGAACCGCCTCGATCGAGCTGGCGTAGTCCGTCACGCTCGGCCTTCAAAAATGTTGCAAATGACACGAAGCTCGCACCTTTGGGTGGCAATGCGGTGGTTCACGACCGCCCAAGCCTCCTCGGGCAGCGCATTCGTCTTGACACCGCCCTGAATTAGATCGATGGCCTGAGTTGTACCCACCAGACTTTCGAAACCTGGTTCCTGGAAGAGTATCTTCTCCGCCTCCCGCAGCGCACGGTTCGAATGGGTGGACTTCTTGAGTGCCTTGCGCAGTTTCGGATCGATGTCCTTTGCATGCGCTCCGATGCACTGAGCCATGCCATAGACAGGCGTGGCACGCTCTAAATGCGAATGGAAGGGGTGTGCTTCGAATTCGACAAGAAGGCGGGCAAGAATGCCGATACTCTGATCGGGTGATCATATAAGAATAAGGCTTTATCTGTGGAGATGAATCGTACCGTGTGAGGTGGAGGGACGCTGGAGTGTCCGCCGGGTGACGCCACGGTTACGCGGGTGTCGAGATAGCCTTTCTCAGCAATGGCCGGAACGGCAAAAACGGATCCAGCTTTATCTTGATATCCACCTTGGAAGTAATATTAAACACAGGCCAATTGCAAAGGTGAGTCAAAAAGAAAAGCGCACCGCCTTCGTCAATGAGAAGTGCGAACGCATTCTCGCCGAACTTGCTCATGATATATTCCGAGAGTTTTTGTGCACCCTGGAACGCGTCAACACATGGTATGATTCAGGGCAAGCTTCTATTTTCCACTTACATGGAGACCACTGGCTTCCTCATCAAAGCCAAACGAGAGCACAATTGAACGGGTCGGCGTGAAATTGGCTTCGAGAAGGGATTCCACAGACGATCTATACCACCGTCAGAAGCGTTAGGAACAGTTTACTTATGCCACTCACAGAATGCCGATGAGGCCACTCTTGTCATCAAAGCTGCCTCTTCCCCAGATGCGCTCACCTACGATGTTCATGTGAGCCGTGCCAACGTTGCCAGGAAATCGACTTACCATCGAAGTGACCAGAGTAAGGCGGGTGGGTCCATTCGCCCGCAGTGGTAGGGTCGACTGGAACAACATCTACACCCAAGCTTGAGCAAGTCTCAAGGATTCGATAGGAAGCAACCGACCTTGGTGAGCAAGGAGCAGAAGAGGCTTCGCTGTATCGTTCGTGCCCTTCCACTCAAAGAGAAGGCCGTAGGTGTTGACCTTGGTAAGCGTCAGCGTAGTGTGGCTACCAAAATGCTCGGTCAATCTCTTCGCCGGCAGTAAAGATGAGAAGACGCACACCAAGGGGAATGCCTGCAGCAGGTAGTCGTGGAAGGGTCCAAACGCCTCCCATCGGGGATCCTCGCCTACAGGAGCCATCTTATCGTACGACTCCGTGCTTTGAGCCCGCAAAGTCAGCATTTAGTCCATTCGTGCCACAGAGTGAGCACTTACGGGACTCGTACAGCACCTCCCAGCCAGTCCACCGCCCTCAGCAGGAACTCGTTCGTGCCATAGGTCTTGCCGAGGCTCTTCCACAATTCGGCACTCTTTGTCGGGTACACGGGGCCGACTTGAGGACACAGCTCCGCGTCAGACGAATGCCTGTACGTCCATCTGTCAACAACGTTCAGAGTCCTGCATACGAGGCCGAGTGTCAAGAGCCCAGCGAACGCCCATTTGCGCTTCGTGCTGCGCGGCGCAGCTAGAGCGCGCGGCGAGACGGGGCTGGGGAGTAAATGCTCTTTGGTCTCCTTGTTGGACGTCATGGAGGTTTGCTGAAGAGCCTGAAGGGTTGGAGACTCCCATGACATAGAAGATATCGTGCCAACCACATGGACGTCGAATCGCGTGAGAGCGCCCGCAATTGCCGACACCAGGACCCCGACAACCCCGATCGATGTACAATGAAACATGGCAGGCAAAACACATCCAGTCTCACTAGTAGTCCCAGCAGACATCCAACGTCCACCATGAGATACCAATCTCCTGCTCATGCAGTACAGGCTTGAGGCAGGAGCTCAAGGAACGAAATCTGCCAAAAGGATATATTGTCAACTCCGTACCAGCCGGAGCAGTCGAGTGATTCTCACCAGCCTCGTCCAAGAGCGTCTCCTCATCAAGGCATGCTTGGATAAAATCTGATATAACCATGTTCCGTCGCTTCGGCCTAGATGCAAACGTCATTTACTGTCGCAATATCAAGGTGCTATTGCTCACTTTGACGTTCTCTGGATAAGGTCATGGCGGCGAGAAGCATCCCGCTTGTCCAGGACAATATGCGTGAGCTTGGGGTCGTCCAGATCGGAGATACGACCGCCGTTTACTGTGATCAATTTAGAGAGTTCAGAGAAACTGGACAAACAGCGTCAGCCACGCCTTTCTGTTGTAGCTATCGACAAACCTCCTCGAGATGGCAGCTTCAGCTTTCGTTGCGACCTTCAAGCCATTCTTGCGAGCGTTATCCGGAGAGTCGAGGTAGAAGCGACTGTGATATTACGGTCAGAAAGCAAAGACTCGATGCACTTCGTGAACACGCACAGATGAGTGAAGATGCGTTCAGTGTCA
Organism: Auriscalpium vulgare; assembly: GCA_019915015.1. NCBI lineage: Eukaryota > Fungi > Basidiomycota > Agaricomycetes > Russulales > Auriscalpiaceae > Auriscalpium > Auriscalpium vulgare. The sequence goes on from JAHBBC010000002.1 coordinate 540,017, forward strand.
TATTCCATCGCAGTATCGTCATCGCCCATCTTCACATCATCGTCCTCAACCCTGCTGTCATTGCCAGTGACAGCTAACTGCGCCTGTACATCAAGGTCAGACAATGTCCCACATGAACACATGGGTACGTACCACGCCCTCAGGCACTTCGTCTTCCAGCGTGTCCTCTGCTTTGACATCAAACCATTCATCTGCCTCCTCGACCTTGGCATCTTCTCCCTCAGACTCAGGATCGGTAGCAGATTCCGTCTCAGAACCGTCGTCCTGTGCACCACTGGCGCCTGAGGGCTCTCGGACGTGAAACCAATCTTTTAGTTCGTCATCATCTTCAGCCTTGGCTGTGGCGGCGTCTTCGACAGGGTTCGACGGGCCCGGTGTAGGCGAGGTTTCCATCGGCTCGACCTGCGGCAACTCCTGATCTTCGGGAGCGTTGTAGTCGTCTTTCTCCATCCTGTCTGCGGTGGCATGGAAGAAGTACCTGCTCTTCGATCAGCAACGCGAACTTCCAAACGCCAGCCATGGTCGGCCTACTTCTTTGTCATCGTGAGCTTCCCTCCAGCCGCCGCCGAGTCCAATATCCACTGCGGTCGAATAATATCCACTATTCCCTTGTTCATGAGCATTTTGATATCGTAGGCTTGGTTAAATCAAAGTCAGTTACGACTACTCCGATGTCAATGTGATTTCAGCTTACGCGTGGTCGTTCCGCCGTAAACCACCACGAGTCCCGGTTGATTTCTCGCAACTTGTACGAAGGTGCCCCCATTGGCCTTGATGCTGTGGAATGTTGAGCTTCGCACGCTAAGTTGGTCTGCCGGCTTACAGTTTGAGTAAGTCTCCTTTATCCGCATCCCGAGTTTTCGACTTGGGATCAGAAGCCACCACTGTAAAATATAAGTGGGCGGGTATACTATAAGGACTTGTACGCACTGAATGTCATTCCTTCGAATATGTCCGACTCGACCTCTACATCTTTCAGATTGACACCCTTGTACTCTGGCAGGATGGCAGGCTACAGCCGTCGTTCTTCAGCTTGCACCACATGACAAACAGGAGCATGCTCACCTTCTTCGCCACGGTTTTCCGTTTCTTCTTCGGTTTCCTACGAACAACTTGGCGTCAAAGTCTGTTCCAAACCAAGCCGAAGCGACCCACTCAATGCCATTCTCCATCTTCCTCTTCTTCTCAGAGCGTATGCTCTCCATGATGGCTAAATAAGGGTTATATTTCTCCCGTCATCGAAACAAGATCAGTTCTACACACCGGACGCAGTCATGCAATCGGCCGCAGAGAGGTCTTCCCGGATAGACAGCGCGCGAGGGAACCGCATAGTGAAGCCCATGTGATACTGGTCTGCATAGTTTGCGTTACATCAACCACTTTTCTGCCACGAAGACGGCATACCTGACGCCGTAATCTCGGCAGCCTTCACTTTGACGATGAACGAGCTGCAGTTATTGTGAGCCAAACTCACAGAAGTTGACGGCCTGTGTTTACTCTTCGGGCTCCAAGTATAGCTCCCCTTTGTCTTCGTGCGACTTCGCCGCGGTCTGAAGAAAGGCAGGGGGTTTCTTCCGGTTGTATTCTTTCCAAGGTCGGCTACGAATCCAGATGTAGTCTGCGTATGTGAAGCCCGAACCGATGCGAACGAAGCTGCTGTATCTGTAAAGTATAATCAGTATCTTCACAGCACAGAAATGAACAGCCACAACTTCGGCTCTTCGTCATCGTCACCAGAGCGGCGGTCGTCTAGAACTGCGCAGATGAGGGTAGAGACGCCTCCGCCTCGTCTTCCAGAACCGTAGTTCCCAGCTGGTAGACGCCTCTACGTTAGGGTTCGTTCAACAACTCTAGAGTGGCGACGTGGGCTCACCGACTACGAGAACGTCCACGGTCTCGCCCATGTTATCCTAGCAAGTAACTTAGTAATAAGAGCTAGCTTTAATTTTTCCAGAGAATATTATACCATGTACTCGGGCTTGACCTTGAACTACAATTAGACAAACGAGAGCACGAGGCTTAGACACACACACACCTTGATCCAGTCCTTGTTCCTCCCGTTTAAGATATACTCTGAATCCGGATGCTTCAGCACCAGACCCTCGCCCCTCTCCGCCATGACCTCCTCCATCTTCTGGCGCACATCCTTGGCTGTCTTGCCTTCTGACTCGGTGACTAGCTCAATGCGCCCTTGCACCTCTTTGATGCACGCTTTGAGGTTCCGCTTTCGGAATTTGGTCGACTTGTGAATGAGGGACGTGCCGTTCAGATAGAGCAGGTCAAACACTTTAACTATGAGGTGTGAGTGGGCGGAAGGCAAGTGTAACAACGTGCGAGCGCTTACAACATGGGCGTGGATTATGTTCCGCCTTCGTCTTGTCTGATCGAAAGGAGTGTCAGTGCAAAGAAAATTCGTGTTCATGAAGTACTCTCACCTAGCGCGGCGGTCTTGAGAGTACCAAAAGGAAGATTCCGTTCGGAAATGGGATCCCATACAAGCATCTCGCCGTCTAAGACAATACTGACGCTGCGATTCAGCCATCTCCCGCAAGAAGGGCAATCATCATACGTACTCGTCTATCCTATTGTCGAAGGCAGAGTCGATGAAAGGAGTCAGACTTCCTGTCCCGATATGTTTTCCGTAGAGGTATGTGTAGTCTTTTCCTTTCCTGAGGTGTTGGTGAGCGGACGAGTACCGATGCGGAATATGGCGAAGAGCTCTACGAACCTAGAGCAATAGAAGTACTCGTTTCCCCGCTTGTGTAGCTGCATGCGTTCTCCATCGAGCTTCTCCTCTATGATGAACGTGCGCCCTCCCATCTCCTTGATAGAATCTTCAATCTTCCGAGTGGGACGCTTGCAAAGCATAGGAGCGAAAGCATGGAAGAGTTGAACGGATTTGTCCTGCAACGGCGTCAACGAAGCACCGACAGACCACAAGAAGCATACCTCCGCGTTGAGACGACGTGTCGGGTCTGCCAGCTCCCAGGCCACCTTCTTGAGGTCGGAACAGGTGTTGAACAAGTCATGCGCATCTGGATGAAATACTGAGAAAACGGTGGTTTCCTTCACGGAGATGGTCATGTCTGTATCAGGAGTTCAGACCAACCCACGTCAAGGGAAAGGGGACAGACCTTTCAGGATGATGCGCACGATCCAGCGCTGCTCCTCAGGCGTCGAGCGATTGTACACTCGTTGCAATATCCGTGACTGAACATCCCTGTGAATGAGGCGAATTGGTCATTGTATTTCTCAAGCTTCTGCGTTCAACCTACTGCTTCCCTATGTTCTTGGACAAGTCGTCCAGCACATCATTCAACTCATCAATGGTCAGGGTGCCCTCAATGACAGACGAGCGCTTAGCGACAACCTCATAAAGCACCGTAGGAAAGTCTCCTGAGGTTTTCTGGAGATCCTTTGGTCAAGGAAATAACATTCATAGAGGAGAAACGCACGTTGTGTTCAGTCGGTCGTTTCCAGTTCAACAGACGGATCGAGTCGGGGTCCTTCATCCCCAGGGGAATCAACTTGATGTATATCTTCGCGAGGTTCTTCTCTTTCAGACCGTAGATCGCACGCTCCCTGTCTTTCTGGGGCAGAATGAGACGCAAAATTGGGTAGAAGTCATCGCCCACTTCCTGTCGCCAGTGCTGCACATGGTGATTCATTGAACAATACTGACGGGACGAAAGCAAACAGGCGTACATCAAACCAGGCAGTCAACAATCTGCGCCTTTTCTCTTGCTTCCTCTCGGCTTGCAGCTTGTCAAACAAGCCTGAGAGCACAGAGAATGGAGCACTGCCTCTGTTCCTCGGTGCTTCCGGGTAGGACTCCTCCGCAGGTTGGAGCGAGGGGCCCGGAGACCCCGCTGATGTTGGCGCTGGCGTAGGTTGCATAGCTCAGTAAAATTCTTGGGAGAGCACGGTCGCTGCTCAATCACGCGTGACGGAGATGGTGGTCGGATGTGTGTAGTGATTTTTACGGTGGTCGTTTATGTACAGATTCTACAGCGTTGACTCGCGTGTGGACGGACGGGTGGCGCGACGCGCTTCCCGAATCCTGCTTACGTGGTGTGCTTACATACTTTGCACGTGATCGCGGCGCGCTTCTTTAGCGCCCGTCTCGCCTTGAACGCCGACTTGCACAGGACAGGCCAAGTACATCTCTATCAACACACACGCCGCTTTCAAACACACGCTATACTCTACAAGGTACGCAGCATAGTGAGCACTGCTAACTATAACCTCATCACAATTTTACCATGCAGCTCGTAGCCTTCACTGGCAATTCGTCTTCATTGGAACCTCAGGCTTGCGCACGCCGGACCACTGCTTTATCACGATGCCAGAGGGTGACATACCACGCCTTCCCCGGAGGAACAGGAAGGGAGATGACCCGAAGGTCATCGGACTCTGGAAGATAGGTCGGACAATCGGAAAGGGGAGTTCAGGTGTGTCCAGATACAACGTGCATTTATCTATCAAGCAGCCCGCCGGACTGACTGTCGTCCGCAGGTCGCGTACGCATCGCCCGCCATGCCAAAACAGGACAATACGCTGCAGTAAAGATCGTCTCCAAGACTGCTCTGGTCAACTCGCGCATGTCCATGCAAGGGCTCGACGAGCAGGCGGAGCGCATCCTCCTCGGTATCGAGCGGGAGATCGTCATTATGAAGCTCATCGAACATCCCAACATCATGCGCCTCTACGACGTCTGGGAGACCTCTACTGAGCTCTACTTGATTCTCGAGTACGTCGAGGGCGGAGAGCTCTTCGACTACCTCTGCACCAAGGGCCGGCTGTCGACATCCGAGGCTCTGGGATACTTCCAACAAATCATCTCCGCGATAGACTATTGTCACAGCTTCAACATCGCACACCGTGATCTTAAGCCCGAAAATCTGTTGCTTGACGCGGACAAGAATATCAAGGTCGCGGACTTCGGCATGGCCGCCTGGCAGATGAGCAACAGCAACGGCTTGCTGCAGACAGCGTGCGGCAGCCCGCACTACGCCGCACCCGAGGTCATTGAAGGGCGGGCGTACAACGGCTCGTCGTCGGACATCTGGTCGTGTGGCGTAATCCTCTTCGCTCTGCTCGCCGGAAGACTCCCCTTCGACGACGAAGACCTGCACACGCTGCTCGAGAAGGTGAAAGTGGGAAAGTACGACATGCCGAGCTCGATCGACGCCCGTGCGCAGGATCTTATCACCAAGATGCTCGAGAAGGACGTGAGAAAGCGCATTACCGTCCCGCAGATCCTGGTGCACCCGTTCTACACGTCTCAAAAGGCGAAGAAGGCCGCATTCACGCCGCCCAAGCTGAACGACATTGCCCGTCCCCTCGCCAGCAAGGCAGCCATTGACCCGGATATCTTTGCGAACCTGCGCACACTGTGGCACGGCACTTCGGACGACATCATCTTCGAGAAGTTGACCAACGAGGAGCGTACATGGGAGAAGGGCGTGTACCACTTGCTTCTGCAGTACCGGACGAAGCACATGGAGAATTACGACGCGCAGCAAGAAGCCATGATGCGTCAGGCGTCGAAGAGCCGCCGAAAAAAAGCAGTGGAATCACCTAATCCCGATCTGACGCTGCTACCCCCTCGTGCGGATCCTCCCACTCCGCGCCGAGCCGCTGGCGGTCGAGACCTGTCCCCTATAGTCATCGACACAGCACCAGTCACGCCCAGCCTCCTGACCCCGCAGTACTTCTACTCTCCTGGGCCCCCTTCAGCTTCCACTGCGACGCCTTCCTCCGGGCCATCACCCATGTCTCCAAACTTTCCGCCAACGCCCAACATGGCGACGTTCCCGATGTCGCCCGCCTCGCCGATCTGGGAGGCGCTCAACATCGTTCCGCCAGATGTACCGGAAATGCAGGACGAGAAGGTGCAGCAATTCTTTCACCAGATCTTTGAGCACCTCAACATGATGCAGATGAGGGCAGTGGCGATGGGCAGCCCGAATCCCTTGTCGCCGAATGCCGCGCTCTCCCCGCAAGCAGAGTATTTTGGGGGCATACATGAAGCGCCATGGTCGCCCACCACTGAGGACCACGCTGCGTACCAGGACGCAAAAGCTAATGCGGCAGCCTCGATACGCAGCAACGCAACCAAGCCCCTCAGCATCCGGCGTGGGCTTCGCAAACCCGCGCCTCTGCAGCTGAGTGCTGACAAGGAGAACGCTGCGCAGGCGGTGAACGGGGACTTGGGCGAGGTAGGCGGGATCGAGGGCGAGAATTTAGGACGCAAGTCATCGCTGAAGAGCAAGAGTGGGGCGCGCAGGGCAGCGTTGGCGGATCGGCGGGTCCAGATTGTGGAACCTGACGGAGATCGCGGTCGCCTCCGTCGTAAGAAAAGCACATCGGGCCCATCGACACCTACAGACGGTGCACTCCCATCTCCCCTGCTCTCCCCCGCGTGGTTCGGAAACCTGTTCAAGTTCAAGCCCGCGAGCTTCAGCCTACTCTCCGTGCACGATGCGCATGCCTCCCGCGAAGAGTGCCGCCGCATCCTCAGTAGCATCGGCGTGCGAGTGATCCTCACGCAAGCTGAGGAGACAGGCATCCTCAAGTGCAAGGTGGACGAGATGGTGGATCCGGCGGGGGTGATGGGCGTAGCCAAGGCAGTGCGATTTCGGGTCGAGGTTCACAGACCGACTCCACCTCAGACCCTCGCGGGATACTCGACAACTTTGCAGCTCGTCCAAGAGAAGGGGGCGCTTTCAAGCTTCAAGCTGGTATACAACCGCCTGCGAAGAGAATGGGACTTGGACGCGCCGAAGATTCCCTTACCTGACCCCAGCCCGGCGCTGACAGAGGGAGGGAGGTTCGCCGATCTGCTGTATGGATGAAGATGACTATGGCGGACATCGGTGGGAGGCATCTTGTAGAACATCACATTTGTAACTGGTCTGACCTTACAACACGTCAAAGTATTCCCTCTGTACAACACATTAGTATACCCTGTAATATCAAAGGTCCACTATCGTCGTCGTTGAACTTCGTGCTTGCTGCTCAATGGTACGTCGGTCGGTCGGGCTAAAGATGCGCCGAAGTCGAATGAGAAAAGATTTCTTCAAGTGTGAGCGGCATCATGAATGCTTGGGAAGACTCGATGAGAGGCGAGGGAATTGGCTGCAATCCGGGGTCCCGCCGCCGAAGGCGACTTTCGTCTGAGGCGCGCTCTTGAACGCGTCGTCCAGCTCTTGCCTCCTCTTAGACCACCTCCATTTCAGACCTCGCTTTTTTCGGCGGTGAAAGGTCATGCATCTGTACAACCTCACGCTGCAGAGCGCAAGTGCAACCCCACAGGCAATCGTGGGGAACTTCTCTGGCGCGCGGCAGCAAGAGATTATTGTGTCACACGGGACGCGACTGGAGCTCCTGCGGCCGGATTTACAGACCGGAAAGCTGTCTACGGTGATTGCGACGGATGTCTTTGGGTCAATACGCTCGCTTGCGACGTTCAGGCTGACAGGAGGGACGAAAGGTGCGTAGCCTATCCTGGATCCGGCATGCTCGTGTTGACGTACATTTTATCTAGACTATGCCATCGTAGGCTCGGACTCTGGTCGCATTGTAATCTTGGACTATGACCCGAGAACAAGCAGCTTCGTCAAAGTTCACCAGGAGACCTTTGGCAAGTCCGGCGCGCGACGAATTGTCCCTGGCCAATACCTCGCGACAGACCCCAAGGGTCGCGCAGTCATGATTGGCGCATTGGAAAAGGCGAAGCTCGTGTACATTCTCAATCGCGACGCGGCCGCCAACTTGACTATTTCGTCGCCTCTTGAGGCGCACAAAAACGCGGCGATTATTCACCACATCGTCGGCCTGGATGTTGGGTTCGAGAATCCCATTTTCGCTGCGCTGGAGGTGGATTACACCGAGTCAGACCAAGACCCGACAGGGGAGGCGTTCAATAATGCCAGTAAGGTTCGTAGCGATCGCTCTTCACCCGTGACTTGTCTAATGACAGACTGCGTCAGGTCCTCACGTACTACGAGCTCGACCTCGGTCTGAACCACGTCGTCCGGAAGTGGAGCGAGCCGACAGATCCTCGCGCAAATCTTCTCGTTCAAGTGCCGGGCGGTCAACTTGCGTCCTCTGATCGCTTTGATGGTCCTTCAGGCGTTCTCGTTTGCGCTGAGGACCATATCATCTACAGGCATATGAATGCTACACAACATCGTATTCCTATTCCTCGGAGACGGCACCCACTAGAAGACACAGACCGGGGGCTGATCATCACGTCGGCTGTCATGCACAAAATGAAGGTGCGTAGCAGGTTCTGTGGCGATTATCAAGAGTCTCATGGAGTGTGGCGGGCAGGGCGCATTTTTCTTCCTCCTGCAAAGTGAGGAAGGTGATTTGTACAAGGTTACGATCGAGCACGAAAACGAGGATGTGAAGGCGGTTAAGATTAAGTACTTTGATACCGTTCCTATCGCTTCCAGTCTCTGCATCCTCAAATCTGGTTTCCTTTACGTAGCGTCTGAGTTCGGGAACCAGTGCGTCACACATGCCCCCCTTCCTGTCATCTGAACTGATCTACGCTCTTTCCTAGGCAATTGTATCAATTCCAGAAGCTCGGAGACGACGACAACGAGCCTGAGTATAGCTCGACAGACTACCCCTCGTACGGCATGGCCGACTCTACTCAGCCTCTCCCTCGCGCTTACTTCCATCCACGACCACTTGAGAATCTGGCTCTCGCGGACGAGACAGAGTCGCTGAACCCTATCATTGACGCAAAGGTCTTGAACTTGCTGCCGAATTCGGACACGCCGCAGATTTTCACAGCGAATGGGCGGGGTGCTCGCAGTACGTTCAGGACGCTACGGCATGGGCTGGACGTGGAAGAGACTGTCAGCTCCGATCTGCCGGGCATCCCGAACGCTGTCTGGACGACCAAGATCAAGGAAGATGGTTCGTCGCACCCGTGAATTCAATTGGTTCTATATTAACGGTCTTCTCATCATGCTCCAGATATGTACGATTCATACATCATTTTATCGTTCGTCAATGGTACCCTTGTCCTCTCCATCGGCGAGAATATCGAAGAAGTCCAGGACAGCGGCTTCCTGTCCTCGGCACCAACACTTGCCGTGCAGCAAATTGGCGCGGACGCGCTCTTGCAGGTCCACCCCCAAGGCATTCGCCACATCCTCGCTGACCGCACAGTCAACGAATGGCGAGCTCCCGCAGGTAAAACGATTGTAGCGGCAACAACAAATAAGCGGCAGGTGGTCGTTGCACTCAGCTCGGCCGAAATCGCGTACTTCGAGCTAGACCTCCAGGGCCAGCTGAATGAGTTCCAAGACAGGAAGGCGATGGGTAGTAGAGTGCTTGCGCTGAGCGTCGGTGAGGTGCCAGAGGGACGGCAGAGGACAGCGTATCTCGTACGTCCTTCAGCATGTCCTTGAAGTGGGCTTATCAATAACTCGACATTTTTCCAGGCCGTTGGCTGTGAGGACCAGACTGTGCGCATCATCTCGCTCGATCCCGACAACACCCTGGAGGCCATCAGTTTACAATATGTCCCGTCGCCCGCTACTTCGATCTGCATAGCAGAGATGCTTGACGCGTCGATCGACCGTACTTCGCCAACAATGTTTGTCAACATTGGCCTTCAAACCGGCGTGCTCATGCGTACTGTTTTGGATCCGGTACAAGGGCGGCTTGTCGACTCTCGCCAGAGGTCAGTGTTGGTTTCATTGCTATTTCATCTCTCGCGCTAAGACAATTGTTCAGGTTCTTGGGCACACGACCAGTGAGACTGATAAAAGTACAAACACAAGGACAGCCAGCCATTCTTGCGCTATCATCGCGCACATGGCTTAATTACACGCATCAAAATCTCATGCACTTTACCCCGCTCATCTTCGAGACATTGGACTATGCATGGAGTTTCTCGGCGGAGCTCTGTCCTGAGGGTCTGATTGGTATCACCGGCAGCGTCCTTCGGTGAGAGTCATTTTCATGGACGTGCGGGTACATCGCTGACACATCACCGTAGGATATTTCAAATTCCCAAGCTTGGCACGAAGCTAAAGCAAGACTCCATACCGCTCTCATATACACCTCGCAAAATGCTCGTACATCCCGTGAATAGTCACTTCTATGTCATCGAAGCTGACTACCGCGTGCTTGGAGACGATGCCGCAGCGCAGAAGGTGCAAGAGCTTGTACGTTGTTCCTCTTCTCCCTCGAAAATCCTAAGCTCACATTTCTGCAACAGCGGTCAGCAGGGAAACGCATAGATGAAGAGATGCTCAATCTCCCCCCAGATCAGTTCGGACGTGCGAAGGCACCTGCAGGGACGTGGGCATCATGTATACGCGTGATAGATGCAATCGAGGTGCGTCTTGAAACTTTTGAAACAGTGCAAGCATCACAATGCTCACGTTCGTCGCTACCTTAGGGAAAGACAGTGGCCGTCGTTCCTCTTGACAACAATGAGGCAGCGTTCTCATTGGCCGTAGTGCCCTTCGAGGCGCGGCAGAACGAGCTTCTCCTTGTCGTGGGCACAGCCCAAGAAACATTTCTTGCTCCGCGGTCATGCAAAAGTGGTTTCTTGCGAACGTACAAGTTCTTGGAGGATGGTGTGAGCATCGAGTTGTTACACAAGGTGCGCTACGCTCTACGTTTGGTTGAGTCGAGGAGAACTAACCTACGTTTGGCAGACAGAGACAGACGATGTCCCTCTATCACTGATGGCATTCCAGGGCCGACTGGTCGCAGGCATTGGGAAGGCATTACGGATATACGATATCGGGAAGAAAAAGTTGCTACGGAAAGTTGAGAATAAGGTATCTCATTACTCCATCAGCTTGTGCAGCACGCCCTCATGGTCTTCCTTCCACTTCGCAGACTTTTGCGGCGGCAATTGTCACTCTCAACACGCAAGGCTCGCGGATATTGGTTGGCGACATGCAAGACTCAATATCATTCGCCGTATACAAGGCGCCAGAAAACAGGCTGCTCGTATTCGCTGACGACACGCAGCCACGCTGGATCACCTGCTCAACGATGGTCGACTACACGACCGTCGCCGCTGCTGACAGGTTTGGCAACGTCTTTGTCAACCGCCTTGATATCAAGGTCTCGGACCAGGTTGACGACGATCCGACGGGCGCGGGCATCCTGCACGAGAAGGGCATCCTGATGGGCGCGCCGCACAAGACATCCCTGCTCGCGCATTTCCACGTAGGTGACCTTGTCACGTCCATCCACAAGACGTCCATGGTTGCCGGCGGCCGCGACGTCCTCGTATACACGGGGCTGCATGGGACGATCGGCATCTTGGTACCGCTCGTGTCGAAGGAGGACGTCGACTTCATCTCGACGCTGGAGCAACACATTCGGACGGAGCAGACGAGCCTCGTCGGACGCGATCACCTGTCGTGGCGCGGGTACTATGTGCCGGTGAAGGCGGTCGTGGACGGCGACCTGTGCGAAAGCTTCGCTCGCTTGCCCGTGGCGAAGCAGCAGGGGATTGCCGGGGAGCTGGACAGGACGGTGGGCGAGGTGCTGAAGAAGCTGGAGCAGCTGCGGGTGACGGCGAGCGGTTACTAATGAATGAGTCCATGTAAATATATCGCCGTGTTTGGATGTTGTTGCTTTGCTCAAAAAACTGCTGCTCCATCGTTGAAAGGAGTCGCGGTCTCACCCTGCTGTCACTGGCCCACCAAACGATGACCACCTTGTTGCTATGTAAGCTATGTAAGTTATCAGCTACGTAGGTGACGAAACTGCGGGATGCGCGCAGTTTGAGGTGCACGAAGGAGACGTGTTGCGCCTGGCACGAATAGAGTTGTAAGCTCGGCGCACGTCGAAGGGTTCTCTTTAGACATAGAAGCTGCACACTCTGCATCCATTGAAACGTACGAACTCATAGCGGGCCATCCATGGTCATCATCGTACTAGAAAACCTTGACGACGGCTCTTGGGCAAGCGGCGCGTCTACAACGTCCATGGCCTCGAAGTCAGGCGTGGGATCGCGACCAGATGGATCATCCTCGAGCGTGAAATGCTTGCCCAGACGTGACAAGGTGGCGACGTCTGGTCTTGAGCTTGATATTCGGATGTGTCGCAGGAGCTGCGTGTACGGGAACTCGACCTGATCCCACCGACGGAACAACGCGACATTCGCTTCATGAGTGAGATCGGGCACCTCTGAAGCCGTCCGATTAGCGACGAGAAACCAAAAGGAGGAGGATACGCACCCATCCCTGTGCGATACTGCTCCGCCTCCTGCAGCATGATCTCCTCTAGCTTTGTCTCCTTCGTGCTCTTTGGACGGCCCTTCCGCCTTGCCTTCCTTTCCTCCTCCAGATCATCGTCATTACGGGTGAGCCAAATGTTGCGGATGATGCCATGAAGCTCCTCGAGGGTTAAGACACCTTCATCTGGCATCGCGTGGAAAAAAAACCCATAGAAATTGGCTACAGAATGTACAGATTTGAGCACCAGCACTAAATGTACAGAGCTTGCAATCGCGCACTTTTCGAAGAATGTTTTTGAGATCGCTTGGCCGCTTGGCCGGCAAGCTTGCTTTTGCGGACTTGGGTACGGTTTAGCTGCCCGGCCTTGCGGGATCCAGGGTGGAAGATCTTCTCCTTCTTCCCCTTTGTTTCTTTTGAAGCTGGCTTGCCTGTCTTTGAAGGAGCCATGTTGATCAGAAGGAAATGCGCGGATAGGCGAAAAGAGGCGAAAAGGCGCCAAGCAAGGCCAAATAACGCGTCGCGAGCTGTAGACGCGTGACGCGCTCGACTCTCCCTTGCACTCGACCTCTGCTACGAGTCTGCTTGACATCGAAGGACTCCCCATGTCAATCTCACGGCAACAAACTATTATCCGGGTAGGAAGCGTCTACGTCTGACAGGGCTTCATCTCATCCTTCCGCAGGTGTTCCGGAAATACAGCCACTCTTTGGGTCCCACAGAGCTCGACTTCCTCGAGGCTGTCCTTGAAAGGCACGAGATCGACGACGAAGATGTAGAACAATCTATAGAGCTCATAGCGAAGGAGTACAACAAACAAGACGGCAAGCTTCACCCTCCGTTTCTGTCTGCGATGGTCTAATCTCTTCTCCGGCAGATGCCGTCATGAAGGTCTCCCTGGAGACATTGAGACGCGTGTTTGATGCGCTGCAAAGCTCGGGCGAGCAGCATGTCCGCAGAGAAGACGCGTTCGTTGACCCCGAGAAGCATCTCCACTTCATTGATGCCTTCGACATGCCTCTATGGCGATGGTCCAACGAACGCAGCACATTCGAAAAGTACGCCTCACGCGGGACGAGCAGGTCCAAGCACTAACATCTGTGGAAAAGACCCTCCCATCGTCCTACTTCTCTAGGCTCGGCCGACTCACGCGTGCTGTCTGCGCGCGACCGACTGAATATCATCAAGCAGACCATTCTGCGCAACGAACACTTCACTCCTTCGACCATCCCAACACGAGACCGAGAACACCTTCTCACTGTAAGTCGTTGCCCAGCTTCATTAATGACTTACACATAGCGGAGGCCCGCAGATCAGGTCAACAAAACAGCTCCTTGGCAGACCGGGCCAACGTTTTCTGCTTTTCGGCATGCTGGCGCACTCGAAGGAGGGTAAGCTTTGTCTCGAAGATCAGGACGGCATCGTTGAGCTGGACTTCTCGGAGCTGGTGAGAGCGTGGTGCGTGAAATCCAATGCAAACCGAGTTGACAAACGCGGCAGGACCAACCAAGCGAGGGCCTCTTCACGGAGGGCGCATTTGTAATGGTTGAAGGTGACTACACAGAAAACTCTACATTCCTGGTAATTGCGGTGGGTCACCCTCCATGCGAAAGTCGAGAGACCGCAAGGTTAGACGACCGCACAGCTCCTGCTGTACACACAGTTTGACAATACCTCCAGATCGATCTTCGGCCATATCGACTTCCTAGGCAAAGGCGCCACCACCCCGCTTGAAGACGTGCGTACCTCTCTGATTATAGCCCTCGGCGATGCTGCTCACGCCAGTCTCGAAGTCACAATATACCCAACGAATCCAGGAAGACTTCTCCGAGATGACCTTTTTCTTTTTCTCGGACGTGTGGCTCGACCACCCCGACACGATGCGCGGCCTGCGCAAGGTCTTCGACAACTGCATTGAAAATAACTACATCCCCAAAGTTGCTGTGCTGTGTGGCAACTTCACGAGCCGCGGAATCGCGCAGGGCAACAGCCGGGATGTGCAAAGATACCAAGGCAAGCCCTCCCCATCCCTCCCACAGAGCTCGCAGCAGATCAAATTTGCATTTTGTTTAGAGGGCTTCGACGCCCTCGCGGACCTCATCGCGTCCTACCATGTCCTCACACAGAACACGCACTTCGTCTTCGTGCCGGGCCCGCTCGACCTTGCCATCAACTCCATCCTCCCGCGGCGCCCGCTGCTCTCCTCCTTCACCGCACGCCTGCGCGCGAAGATCCCGAAGCTGCACCTATCGAGCAACCCGTGCCGCCTCAAGTTCTTCGGGCAGGAGATCGTCGTGTTCCGCGAGGACATGATGGCGCGCATGCTGCGCAACCTTGTCGGCGTCAAGCCAAGCGTGCGGAACGAGGATTTGAAGCGTTATGTGCGTGCATACCTTGCGCATAAATATTCAAATCATAATGATGTGCATCGCAGCTCGTACAATCGATCCTCGACCAAAGCCACCTTACTCCTCTGACGAACAATATCCAACCGGTGCTCTCAGAATACGACCATTCCTTACGGCTGTATCCCCTGCCCACCGTGGTAAGTCGCCATTCACCTCAATATTTATAGCCGTGACGTCAACACCCTGCCTGCGGTATAGGTCGTCCTGGCGGACAAGTACGAAAGCTATCGCATGACATACGAAGGCTGCCACGTCTTCAATCCGGGAAGCTTCGTTGGCAACGCGTTCAATTTCTCGGCTTACACACCCGCGAATAAGGAGTCAGAAGCCTGGTAAGTTTGGAGGCTGGCACGCCTGTGTATCGCGAGAATAGACGCTGACCGCCATCGCAGTGTCGTGGACATAGAGTTAGACGACTAGACTTCGCGTTCACTCATGTCCTGTGTCCCTGTTTCCCATCTGCTTTCCGTGTAGCGCTAGTGTATTTCCTTTCTTCAATGAGGAGTTCATATACCAAGATGCAGCCTCGTTATTGATTATTGGCTGAAGATCAATCAAAATACACGGAGAGATTCGACTATCACTTGGGCCGTACACTACGTCGAGGGGCTACCACATGCCGCAAGAGATCAGAGTTCAATGCTTATAAGATAGTGATGATAGTAGTACAGACGCATCGTACAAAACATCAGACGTGCGAGGAAACCGTGAGGAATATGAGGAATGGGAGCCAGGTATCGTATAAAGTACAGTCGCAGCAAGATACCACACCAAATCATTCTAGAAATGCAGATAAATAACACCGATCGAAGCTCGAAGGGAAACACAACTCGCGCGCTACCACATCCGATTCCAGCGTCCTGGACTCGACGCATCCGGGCTCTCATACAGCAGCCCACGACCCCCACGCCCAAACAGGCCCGCGGGGCTCTCCTGCAGGGCGCTGCCCTGAGCGCCAAGGCGTGCGAGTTCGTCGTCGAGCAGCGCCGACGGGTCGTGCGGGTCGAAGATGCCGGGCGTGCGGAACGGGCTATCCTGCGCGCCCGGGAACGCGAGCTTGCGCGGCGTCGCAGGTGTGAACGGCGCGTGCGCAGACGTGCGCCGGCGCGAGGGCGTGCGGAGTAAGTTCTCCACATCGTCCGCAGAGGCGGTCGCCGGCGCGGGCGCAGCCTCCTTCTGCGGATCCGCGTCGCCGGCGGGGAAGGAAGGCGCGGGTGGGGGCGGATTGAGATGCGACTTGTAGTAAGCGAGGCTGGGAGAGGGGCTCATGTGCACGCCGCGATGGGAGAGTGGTGTGCGCATCGCAGAGAGCTGGTGGCCAGCGGAGGATTTTCTAGGCGGTGTTGAAGGTCGATGAGGGGGTGTGACGAAAGGTTTGGGCAACGCCTGGCGGTTTCTCGGTGGTGTGCATGGTCGTGGTGGGTTGCTCTTGGGCTGGGCTGCCTTACGTTGCAGAGTGGGAGAATCAGGAGGGTATGGAAGGGCGTTTCTCTGACGTGATAAACGCTATTAGCACAGAGTAGGAAGACGAAGCGCATCCATACCTTGACTGGTGGTCGCTCGTGTGCAACATCTTCTTTGGCTTTTCGCGACTTGGCTTTCGCCTTCGTCACCTTCTCTGGGGTCTCCTGTGGGGCGTCCAGCAGCGTGATGCCAGGAGCTAAAGCATCCAGAGGAGCATCTTCTAGATCGACGATGTAGGCGCTGATGTCGACGGCAGCGCGCGCTTCTCTGATCTTGTCCAGCTCACTAGGTTCTTCAGGAGGTTCAGGAGGGCTGGAGGAGTTGCCGCTGGGTGTAAGTTCAGGGAGCAAAGACGACGACGACGGAGGCGGAATTGCATGTAGAGTCGGCGAAGGGAGTTCGTCGTCTACAACGAACGGGTTCACGTCGGCAGACAGAGGTGGGGTATCTTCTGCCGTGAATGGAAGCGCCGGAGTAAGTGTAGGTGTCAATGTAGGAGGCGCAGCAAATGTGGATGTTTCTAGAGCAAATGAAGGCGCATGAGGCATTCGTACTGGGGCAGTGGCCGCCGGCATGGAAGGCGAAGGGATTGGCATATGCTGATAACCTGGAGGTAGCGCTGGAAATATGACACCAACAGGCAGGGTGTGTGAATGTGGGTGGCCGTGCGGGTGGCCATGCGGGTGGCCATGCGGGTGGCCATGCGGGTGGCCATGCGGGTGAGCAAGGATATACGGCGCGTAGTATGGTTGCTGATGTGTTCCAGCATGTGGATGCGGAAACAGTGGCGCGCTGAACGACAACGGAGGCACCGATGATAGCGGGATACCCATCTGCAAGGGCGGCCCTTGCTCCTGTGCCATCTCGGCCTGCAAGCTGTTTTTCTTCGCCCTTTTCGCCTTCCGTGCGGCTGCGTCCTCTGCAGGGCGCTTGCGGCTCGTGTAGCGCGCCTTCTGGTCCGCCATGTCTGCGCAGAACTCCTTGCGGAAGCCACCGCTGGCGAAGCACTCCAAATCTTGGTCGAAGATCGCCCAGAGGGTTCGTCCGGCGGCGCGGTCTCGCTGCACCTTTCGGAACACGACGGTCGTGCTGAGAACGTGTCGGATCGAGTTCATCCAAGTCTGCTCGTTGCGTTTAAAGTGTGGATAGACGATAGTGATGAAGTCGTAGATCTCCTGCAACGTCAAGCGATGCTCTCGAGAGGCCAGTATAGCTTGGCCAATGAGAGCGGCATATGGGAGGTCGGGCTTCAGCAACGAGTACGGTCCTGGAGGGAGTATAAATGGGAGTTCGTCATAATCGTCTTCGGTGGGTTCGGGTCCCATCGGCCCCGGTGACGACACGATATTCACTATCGGCCGTGAAGGGCTTGACGATGGAGTCGACATTGCCGGGGATGAAGACATGACATGAGTCTTGTAATAATTGCGCCGAGGCGTCACTGGCGGGAAGGGCGATGCCGACTGAGGTGATGGTAATCTCAGCACACGCGCTTACCATCGGAAAAACGAGTTGCACGTACCTTCGCCGCAGTTGACTCTACGGAAACGCTGCGCAGTGATGACGCGGTGCTGTTTCGACGCGAACTTGAAGGGGAAGGCGACTCTGGACGCGGAATAAAAAGATCCTGCGACGACGGCCATCAAGAACGGCTTTAAAGGGAACAATGAGATGCTCCACACACCGAACGCGGAGTGATCTTCGTCGTAACGCTCTGATAAAGAACTGTGTCTCTGTAGTATCGACCCGCTCGAGGGGTCACAGGTGGTGGCGGGTTATCCTAGCGAGCGCGATGACGTTTAGTCGACGCGTAATAAAAAATGAGCAACGAGTATTTTTCACCTGCGGCGCGTCATCAGGCGTTGGCAGTACATCGTCAGCGTTCGAAACGCGTCTGGAGTCGCGTGTGCGCCTTGCGCTATGCGAGCGGGACGCAGAGAGTGATGGTGACCGCGGTAGCGCTGGACTAGCCTCCCGCTCCCTCTTGACGCGCCTGTCACGCTTGCTGCGCCTATTCTGCCGCTCAATAATCTGTTCCATGCTTTCAAAACGGCGAACAGATGAGGAGGGCTCTGCGAGCTCCGTTTTGACGGGCGTGATTGGCGGGGGCGACTGGCGACCTGATGTCGACGCGTCGGTTGTGGACAGAGAACGCGATTGGGAGGCTAATCGCGTCGGGGCAGGCGTAGGTGTGGTGTCCCTCTCGGTATCCAGCTGATCCTGTGGGAAGGCGCGGAGAGAGGCAGCGGCGTCGGTGGTCAAGAACTGGCGCATCTGGTCGCTGTGTCGCGTCAGATCGTCGCGTGTCAAACCGATGCTCTGGAGGAGCTGCGAGATGGGAGAAATCGGGTTTCGATGCTGGGAGGGCTGCTCTGCCATCAAGAGAGTTTAAGGAGCGCGGGGGACGCAGAGGGCGGGATGGGGGTCGAGCAGGATGTCGCAGAGAGCGAGCGTGGCCGGCGTGAGCGTTCGTCCTGCTTTCCCGTTATGGCACAAACTGATTTATTGCGGTCACGGGCGCGTCACTGTCACGCGGCCTTGAGCGACTCGGAGTTGCGCTGCCGCTCAGGCATTCGACTCTAAAGCGCGAGCATGGTCTATCATAATCTCAAAGGTCCGTTGCGTCCCCTCGCTAGCATTCGGCTTTTCTGCTGACTTGCCCTCAGCCCTCATCAAGGGTATCCGAGCATGTAAGGTCAGCAGTGTGCGGTACTGCGATCCGCACAGCAGCGTTAACTTCTTCCCAGACCGTCGCAGACGAACGCGCCCTCATCCAGCAGGAATCCGCCGCCATCCGTGCATCTTTCCGCGAAGAGGACACATACGCTCGACACAACAATGTCGCCAAGCTGCTCTACATCCACATGCTCGGGTCTCCCGCACATTTCGGCCAGATCGAGTGTCTGAAGCTGGTAGCAAGCCCACGATTCAGTGACAAGCGACTGGGGTATCTGGGAATCATGCTGCTTCTGGATGAGAGTCAAGAGGTTCTCACCTTAGTGACCAACTCTCTGAAGAAGTGCGTCCTCACCTTAGGCACCTCGTACACGAGCTGACATGCGTCATCATATTAGTGACATGAACCACTCCAATATGTATGCCGTCGGTCTCGCCTTATGCACCTTCGCAAATATTGCCTCAGAGGAGATGTCGCGGGATCTGGTGAACGAGATTGAGAAGCTATTGGGTTCGAGCAACACATACATCCGCAAAAAGGTGCGCCTCCCCAATCGTCCGACCCTGGCCTGTGTACTGACCGTCTCTTACCTAGGCGTCTCTCTGTGCCCTGCGCGTACTCAAGAAAGTTCCCGATCTGGCTGACCACTTTATCACCAAAGCGAAGAACCTCTTGACGGACAGGAATCATGGCGTGCTGTTGACCGCGACCACCCTCGTGATCGACATGGTACAAGTCGATCCAGCGTGTCTCGAGGAATTCCGCAATGTGCGTTACACAGCTGATACCTTTTTCAGTACATTCACGGAATGCACTCTAGGCTGTTCCCCTGCTTGTCCGCCACCTGAAATCACTTGTAACGACTGGATACAGTCCCGAGCACGACGTCTCGGGTATCACGGACCCGTTCCTGCAAGTCAAAATATTGCGGTTGCTAAGGCTGCTTGGGAGGGGTGACACTCAGGCAAGCGAAACTATGAATGACATCCTGGCGCAGGTGAGCGAGCCCGCTTCACTCCGGATGAGTTTATTTATGGAACACCACCTGCGTATAGGTCGCCACGAACACTGACTCCACGAAGAACGTCGGCAACTCAATTCTGTACGAGACGGTTCTTACCGTGCTGGAGATCGAAGCCGATAGTGGTTTACGAGTCATGGCTATCAATATCCTGGGGAAGTTCTTGTCGAACCGAGACAACAACATTCGGTACGTGTCATCGGGTCATACGTTAACAGACTGCTCATCGTCCATTGAAGCTATGTAGCCCTGAACACGCTCAACAAGGTCGTGGGCATGGACACGAACGCGGTGCAGCGACATCGCAACACCATCCTCGACTGCCTGCGCGACGGCGACATTTCCATCCGGCGGCGCGCGCTCGAGCTGTCTTACGCGCTCATCAACGATCAGAACGTGCGCGTCCTCACGCGCGAGCTGCTTGCTTTCCTTGAGGTCGCAGACAACGAGTTCAAGCTTGGCATGACAACCCAGATCAGCCTCGCCGCCGAACGCTTCGCCCCCAACAAGCGATGGCACATCGACACCATCCTGCGCGTGTTGAAGCTGGTGAGTCTGCCAGTGTGTTTCCTCCGGCGCGTGGCTGAGGAGCGATCCCGGAGGCTGGGAACTACGTTCGAGAAGAAGTTCTTTCGGCGTTCATCCGTCTCGTTGCGCATACGCCAGAACTGCAGGCCTACACGGCGTCGAAGCTGTTCACATCTCTGCGCTCGGATATCTCGCAAGAATCGCTAACACTTGGTGCGACCTGGGTAATAGGAGAGTACAGTGAGCTCCTAGTAGAAGGAGGTCTTGTCGACGAGGAGCAATCAAAACCGGTGCGTCTTTCATATGCATAACGAGCCATATGTGTTTACACGAACCCCAGGTCACCGACGTCGAGATCATCGATCTCATCCTATCCGTGCTCGACTCGCCGTACTCTAACAATCTTGCGCGGCAGTTTGTCTTCGCATCCATCACGAAGATCTCCTCGCGATCAACCACGAGCCCCGTGCAGCAGGAACGAATTGCCGCCGTCCTTGCGGGGTACACGACGAACCCGGAGCTCGAGACACAGCAACGTGCCGTCGAGTTCGCCAGCCTCTTCGGCCTTGGTGAGATCAGGGCAGGCGTCCTCGAGCGCATGCCCGCGCCGGAACTGAAGGCGACTGTGACCGGCATCGGTACGTAGCATCCGTCCTTCCAAGCCCCTGCGATAGGCTAATCTTCATTCAGTCAGCGAAAACAAGCCTGTCGGGTCGACAAGGACTGGGAAAGACGTGGGTTCCCTTCTTCACTATCCACGCATCCGTATCCAATCGCTTTTTTCCTAGGCTGACCTCCTGGGCGACGATATTCCTTCCGGTGCCGGACCGACCTCGCCCCAGCCCGCACAGCAAAGCAATAACGACCTCCTCGCCGAGATCTTCGGCACCTCTGGCAGTACGCCCGCAGCCTCCCAGAACCCCGCGGCTGCCAAGAAGAGCACCGTCGACGACATCCTCGGGCTCTTCGACTCGACACCCGCACCAGCGCCCGCCGCCGCATCCCCACCGCCCGCCGCGGCCGCCTCACAGTCGCTCTCGTCCCTCTTCGCGGCGTCCCCTGCTCCCGTGCCGCAAGCGGCCACGCCACAGCCCGCGGCACCGAAGCTCGCGTCGTACCCTGTGTACGACAAGAACGAGCTGAGCATCACGCTCACGCCGCAGCCCTCCGCCAGCAGGCCCGGCGTCGTGGACATCCTTGCGCGCTTCCAGGTGAAGGGCTCCGCGACGGCGACGGGGTTGAACTTCCAGGTCGCTGTTCCGAAGGTCAGTCAGCAACAGCCGCCTTGATGGCAGAGATTCGCTGACGGCTGTGTAGACACAACAGCTGCAGATGTTGCCCATGTCGCACCCGGATGTCAAGCCCGGGACGACAGAAACACAGCAAATGCGGATAACAGCACCGGTTGGGGTACGTTGGCATTCTCTAATTACCGTTCGTCCCGACTGATGTCGTTTACAGAGCAACATTCGTTTACGTCTGCGGATATCGTACAGTCTGGCTGGGAGAGCGGTACAGGAGCAGATAGACTTCCCTGGGTTCCCTCCGGGGCTCACGGGTGGCAGTTCATAGCACAATACTTAGGGACACTGTCTTTGACACTTTCTACAATATCGATCGAGGGCATGGTTTGTTCAATCTCCGTGACTGACCTTGCCCACAGAAGACAGTCGTTCTGTTCTGTAGGGTTGGCTTTGGCATGGCTTTAAGTCTTGTTTCACCTGGATAGGTAGGTACCCTTGGACGCTTTGTTCGAGAGCGCCTGGCCTGGCCTGGCCGTCGCAGCTTGCGGGCGTCTATCGCTGTTCGTCCGACTCACCCACGTCCGTCGCCTGTGCGCACAAAGACTGATAACCGACAGGCCAATATGAGCCTCATCACCGCACTCTTTCTCCTGGTTGCCGCTGCCCTTCTTTTCCCGTCTGTTTTCGCCGTCTTTCTGCGCCCGTGCATCCGAATCCGATATGCCTTGCGCGCAGGCAGGTATGCATATCCCTTACCCATTGGCATCGACACAGCATCAGCTCCCACTGCCATTTCGCGCCCGCTATGAATACTCATGAAGACAATTGTCAGATACAGCAGGTGACGCAGCGAGAGGGGGCACTGCTCTCTTCGTGCAAATGCTTGCACCAGCGATGCCTGGCAGACTCAGACAAGACTTGGCAGGAGAGTGAGACCAGGTGCACTGTGGCTGTGCAGTCTATCGTGTTCAATGCCGACGCTATCCACTGCTTGGCGAGTAAGTACTCTGCTCTACAGGATCGTGCTCTGAAGACCTGCTTATGTCCGAGAGTAGACAAGTTGAATCTGATGGCCAGCCGCTATGCTCAGGTTGTAGCTACAAAATGACGTCTTCGGCGCATGCTTTGCGACTCCCGGTGTATGAAGGTGACTGTATGATCAAGCTCTGTAGCGGGCTTGCATATTATATGTATTTGCATTATCAAGTAGGCGGCAGCGAGCCGACAAAGGAGGCGGAAAATGTACATACGGGTACAGACAGACTCATAATAGCGCATGAAAGTTCCCGCTATCCACGTCACTCAAATGAAAACCTGCAGAGGATGCCTGTCGTACACGTTCTGCCCCTCGCTGAGCTCGGACAAGTCTGCGTAGAACGGCACGAGAGCATCCTGTGCGCCGAGATAGAGCGCATTGTAAACGCGCCAGTAGACCTATGACGCCGTAAATCGTTAGCTTTGGGTATAGACGAAGACACCACGCAATGGACTACTCACCTCGCGGACCTTGCGCGCCGGGTGGAACAAGCCTTGCAGAACGTAGCTGAGAAGCACTCCCGGGCCTAGTGTAACGCGCATTGCCTCGATGGCGTCCATGACTGCGCCGATGACGTGTGGCGACGTCTCGAAGCAGTTCGGCCAGACGAGGTTCATCAGGTGCATCATCGAGTCTTCGCAGCCAAGGCCAGCGACGCCGAGCGCCAGATGCTTCACAATTGTGCTTGCCGTCTGCCGATGCACGAGGTCGCGGTCCGTCAGAGCGTCTTCCAGCATGGTGACCACCGAGTCCACGTAGTAGGCCGATTGCGGGCCAACGTACTCAAAGACGAACGACAATGCCTTCAAGCAACCGGTGCGAACATTCAGCTCCGCAGTGCGGTACTCGTTAAGGATAGCCGGGATGCAGGTGAACGCTGAAGCATGGGTAATGTTAGCTCAAGAATGGAAACGACGAGGCAGGCCACGTACGTCCGCAAGTTTCCGCCACAATGGCGATGGCAACCGTGCTGCACACGCGACTTTGCCGCTCCTGCACACGCAAGTTGGTCAAAAGCACGGATAAGACATCTTGAGGACCCAAACTCTTGGCAATGTAGCCGAATGAGTTGACAGCTGCACGCCGAATGCCCTTCTTGTGTGCCTTGAGGAGGTCCAATAGTTCGAAGCAGATGCGCATCCATTCACGAGCCGGCACAAACTCGGCGCCACGATCGGCTGATGAAGAACCCTTAGCTTCAATGAAAGCAACGACGGGTGGCGATGGACCCACCGATGCGACCGATCAAATTTATAGACGCTTCCTGCACCTTTTCATGACGATTGCGAAGAATTGGAGTCATACGGGGTACTAACAAGATGATGAGCGCATATACATCACCAGAAAGAAGCGAAAACTCACAAAGATCCTTCACAGGAGGGTTCATTTGCGTCATACCGACGACGTTCGCGATGGCGCCCTCAGCGGCAATGATACTTCCGAGTGTATCGGGGTACTCCTCGCCGAGCTGCTCAAACAACACTAGACCAAGCTTGCTGAGAAGCTGATCCTCACCGCATTGCTTGATCACCACCGCCAGACGCGATGTTAGATCAGCGGCCTGTTGACGGACCTTCGCGCTCTTGTTGTTGAGGCGCCACAGGATGGTCGACACAATCTGAGTAAGGTAAGGCTTGACGCGGATGCCAAGCGCGTTGACAACTGTCCCGAAACCGTCCAACATGACTTGATCCTCCGTCGTCTGCTCCTGGAAGGAGTAGATGATGCCATCGACAAGGCGGACCTCGAGCTTCTCGTCCACGTCGGATGCGCCGAGAGAAGCAACCACCTTAGTGATTGTCTCCATCACCATCTTGCGGTAAGGCTCAGCCTCGTCCTTGAGTTCATTGACAATGCGTCCGATGATCTCCGAAGCTCCTGCCTTTTGTGCGAGCTCGACAGTGGTCTCCACAACTTGGCGGTAGTTCCTGCGATCGAGTGCCATGCGACGGACCCAGAAAGCCTTGAAGAAGTCCGGCAAGATATCCTGCTTGATGTACTGGGGCGTCACTCCCTCCGTCGCCGCACACTGCTTGACCACCTTCAGTACGATTTTCTTCATCTCCTCGTCCGAGGTCTGGAACTCGCGGATGAGGATGACGGTGACCTCCTTGGTGTAGTAAGAGGCATACTCGGGGTCCATCAGAGGGATGATGAACCCGATCGCCTTGAGGAAAGCTGCCAGGCCCTTGCCACGATGCAGACGGATGCCCATCCACAAGGGTTTGAGCACGTTGTCAAACGACTCGATGCCGTATGGCGCAGCGGCTTCGGCGAGCGCGGCCAGGCCCAGCGCGGTCATGGTGCGGACCTTCTGCTGCTCGTCGGAAAGGCCATGTGCGATACATTCGACAAGGTTGCGGAGGTGTGGAAGGACAGCGCAACCCATCATGATGGCGATCTGCTGCACGATGCGAATGCCGGTGTGGCGAGCCTGCCATGACTTTTTGCTCTTGCAGACAGCCTTCAGGAACGGCAGGAGGGATGGGATACCGAGAGCAGAAGCGACGACGGAGAACGCGCGAGCCGTCGTATTGCGGACGTACTCGTCGGCGTGGTCGATATCGGGACGCATGGTGGAGATCATGTGGGCCAAACCCGCTGCCTTGGAGAGATTCGAGATGATCTCGCGACCTTCGACACGAGCGTAGTAATCCTCGTCGATGAGGAGTGGCTCGATGACGACAAGGATTTTGTGCACGTACGGGCGGACGAGATCATCAAGCTTGTACAACACACGGTCAATGACCTTGACAAGAAGATGGCGCTCCTGATCCTCGAGTGTGCGCTCCATGAGTAAGGGAAGGATTTTGTCGAAGAGGGGACCGGCACCGAAGTCGCGGGCTTTGTCGGTGATCTGACGGAGGGCGGTCTTGCGGACAGGTGGGGTACCATTCTTGATTTTGAGCAGCAGGCGCATGATCTTGCGCTCCTTCATCTCCTCCACGCTGAGCTCCGTCTCATCCTCCTCTTTGAGGATCTTTGCAAAGTACTGTGCGTCCTCCGCCTTGAAGAAGGCGAGGTTGCCGACGCCAGGGATCTCCGTGGGCAGCTCGGGAGCGAGCCCAGCGGCCGCTGCCATAGCGGCCGCATCCGAGCTTTCCTGGATTTGGAATCCACCGACGTCTGGAAGAGGCGTCGCCATGAGTTTCCGAGGAGCGATAAGAGGAGCATACCCAGGGGGAGGCGTCACAATCGCATAGCCCTGAGAGGGCAGGACGGCATCGAGTTCGTCGTCGGAAAGATAGCGGTTGTGTTTGTCCTCCATCATAATACCAGGCGCGTTCATGAGGATGGGGATCATGGGAGCATCCCCGCCTGCTGCTGCGGGCGTCATGTCCCAGCGCGACCGCTTCGGTGTGTCGGCTACGTCTGCAGGCGTCGCGTCCCAGCGTGAACGACGCTTCTTTGGTGCAGCGGCGTCCAATGCCTCTTTACCCCACTCTCCGGTGTCCGTTTTTTCGGTGGTGTCGACGTCCCAACGACGTTTCCGTTTGGTGCTGGCTGCGGCTGCAAGCTCCTTCTCAGCAGCCTCGAGTTCCGCCGCCGGGGGTGTCTTATCGAGGTCCATCTTTTCCTGGTCCTCCTCACGCGCCTTCTTCTCCTTCTCCTCGATTGCTCTTTTCACCCGCTGCTCCTCCTTCTCCAGCATCTGCAACCGCATGGCCTCCTTGTACCCACCCTCACCCTCTGCCCCCTCGCCTTGGAACGCATCGGCGCTGTCGACAGCCACTCGGCTGAATCGTCGGTTGTGATAGTCGGACTGCCGCTGGGCAATCTGGCGTTTGGATGCTGTCTCGGCGAAAGGGTCGACATCTTCCTCCTCTGCAAGTTCTTCAAACTCCTTGAGAATCTCCCTGGGAGCGGTGAACGAGTCGACTAGCCGAGGGGAGCCTGGTGCGGACATGGTGGTGAAGGACAAGGTCGTAGTTGGAAGTCCAGTCAGCGCGCTCGATGATTCGCCCTTGGCGTGACTAACCGGCTCCCACGCCATGTGTCCGGCACCGCCGGCCTGCGACCATGGGCCTGAGTTACTGGCGGCACTGCTGGCCATTGACTCAGTTCTTCTACACAATAAAAGACTTTCTCCGATATCCAAAATGATACTCCCTCGTGAAATCCTCAACGACCTGCTCTAGATTCTCGTCCATCCACTGGCGCCTGCGCGGTCAGAGCAGCGCCCTCTCTTCGAAGCTCCTGGATGACAGCCTGCAGGCGCATGGCTTGTCAACGTTGATTCATCAGTAAGCATTTCTCAGCACTTACGGCGAGTGCTTCCGGATTGACCCCACTCTCGATCATACCGACACACGTCGCGAGCGTCTCTTTGTCCAACTGGGTGTTGAGCAGCTGCGACATCTCGTACAAAACTATCACAACGTCAACATCCAATCATACGAGTCTGACCTCCGCGCTCACTGTCTAGCGTCTGCTGAGCAGACGATATGCGATCGGCTTCACGTAGGGACATCGTCGAGTTCAAGTTGAGAGTGAAGCCGAGAGCGCGGCGCAACGACCCTCACGTTTAGGGCCGGCACAAGCGTGTAACTAGAGCACAGAATTTCACTGAGAGATATGTTCAGGCACTACATTGTGGCTGACTTCAATAACCAAGGTATACAGGATATGATGAATAAACGGCCATGGGGGTTCGTAGGTGGCATAAGTAAATAGCATGATGAAAACATGGCGCATAGAGAAAGGCGTTGTCAGAACAGTGCAAGTCGGAGTGACGATTGATGAATAACATTGAAGAACAATTTGCCATACCGGCGTCATATGTCGACTTCCATGGCAGTCACCACATCTTCAAAACCGGCGTCAAGAAGAGCCTCCAGCGCCGGCTGAGGGTCCCACGCTACTTGCTCGGAGACCTCCCCACAATGACGATCGAACGTCAAGTCGACGTTCTCCGCGTACCTTCCCAGTTCAGCCATGCGGTTTTCGCGTACAGCAGACAACTTGAGGTATGTGTTACACACTCCGACCATTTTCAGCAAAGGCGGCGCAAGGCCCCTGCTGCGCGCCAGCTCGAATCGGTGGAGCAAGGGATCGGAGGGCAACGAAAAGGGCATGTTGAAGACGACGAGCTCACTCAAGGTCGGGGCGACGATGGGTGGGAGGGATGTAGAGTTCTGGCCAGGGAGAGGTTGAGGCGGAAGCGCCAGCGCCTCGACGAGGGCGTTACAACAGGCCTCGATAGGCAGGGTCTGCAGGCTCGGGAAGGACGAAAGAAGCTGAACTCCGGAAGCGTGTGTGGAATCGAAGAAAACCCCGATCAACTGCAGCGTGCTAACGTTGGGCATGAACCGCGCACGAGACAGCAGCTGCTCCAGTAGCGGCATCTCGTGCGAGGGAAATTGGTCGCGGTGGCCCTCCGGAACAAGGTCCATCTGTAGATTCTGCAACTTGAGCAAGCGGAGCGCCGGGAACGTGAACAAGTTGAGGATGACGGCCGATTCTTCTGGCTCGAAATACCCTAGTTTGAGGTCCTGCAGGCGTGGAAGCGCAACTGCCTCTGGAAGGGCCCAGGTAGCAGACTCGGTGATCGGCGCGCCCGCCTCAATTGTGAGGGACTCCAGCGTGTGTGCGGACGCTTGCACCATCGACGCCAGGGCGCGGAAGCTTGGGCGCATGTGTGGCGGGAGAGAAGAGATGGTGAGATGCACGAGATTGGCCATGGGGCAGCGATTCCAGTCGAGGGACACCCCGATCAAGACCAGCGAGGTGAGACAAGGCTGCTGCACCACGCAGTGCTTGGGGTCGGACCAGGGAACCCAAGAGGGATCCGCCGGCCTGGTGAACATCCGATGCGGGTTCTCGATGTAAAAGTGATTCAAAAGTGGCATGCGCCGTCCGAGAGTTGCGAGGATAACGTGCATTGCCACATGCCCATGGTCCAAGCGTGCATTGAGCCGACGGACGCGATGAGACACGTTCATGAGCAAGCAGATGGCGCGGAGGCGGCGGTCGTGGGAAGCACCCATGAAGTCGACATTGACGGTGAGGGAGCAACGCTGGGAGCGGGCTATGCAAGCACGACTCAGTTCGAGCTCCGGGACTGGACGCCGGTCCGCCATGGTGATGAGGGTCCAGAGGGTGGGCGTGCCAAGGGCTATGGCCCGCCATTCGCGGGACACATGGGACACTAGCACTGGGAAGATGGGCCCGTAAGAGAGTCCTTCCTCTTCGGTAGTGCCCATCTCGAAGATGAGCTGCAGCACATCCGTAGATAAGCGGTGCACAGGGGAAGACCGAGGCCACGATGCCCGCATCGCGGAAGGGGTGCCAGAGTAAACAACGTTCTGCATGTCTTGGAACCAGTCAGATGTGATGTAGCTTTCTTATACGAAATAAAACTTACTGTGGTTGAGAAAATGATCGGGAGAGGGATTTGTTGGACAAGGTGCACGATATCTGGATGCGGGGCGCGATGCTTGCCATTTGGTCATAGCTTGGCCTCTTAAATACTCCAAAGCACACCCTCCGGCCACACACACACCAAGAGGAACAATGTCAGTCCAGGGTGCATTTAAGCACAACAATGAGTGTTGTGAGTAGCCAAAGATTAGCAGCTTACGGAGCCACACCACGGCCACACTGGCAGATGGCGATCCGTCGTCCTCATGGGCAGTAACAATGGTCGACGAGGTCACGGCCAGACATCGGTAATAATGATGAAGACCCCAAAGTAGGCGCAGCCGGGAAAATGTTGTCGGCAGAAGTGTGATCAACATGGTCGGTGCGTTAGCAGTCAACGCATCGCATCTTGCGGGACTGTGCCTAGAATGCCGTGTCAAACAAGCTGTCTGGAGAATATCGACCCACCAAAAAAGTCCCTGAATCAGCTGTGCTTCAGTCCACGAAGTTCAAGACGAAGCCACAAGCTCGCGGCGCCGGGTCACTTACTGCAACCGGCGCTGGTTCAGAACTGCTTTTAGCTTCGCAAACGGAAAGGAAATTACAACCGTGAATGACTTTCTCATCAAGAAAAAAACAAGGGGGAAAAAGTAAATTGAGCGTATAAAATCAGCTACGTCATCGTCGCGGCGACCAAAACTCATCACCAACGGGTATCAACGATATGTGGCTCGTTAGCGCGCAGGCGGTGTGGGCGTAGGGGGTGACCCGCACCATTGGAATATGGGATGGCAGGATATATGTACGGTGAATTGGATAAAGGGAGGCCAGCAAGCTGAGCAACCGGTCGCAAAAATCCGCTTTTCAAACACTATGAACGTGTCGGCCACTCGATTCGCCAAACGAACAGAGATGGGGAAATGGGAGGAGGGAAAGGTGAAATGGAAGCGATAAGCCGCCTCCCATGAGAGCAAGAGCGCCGTGACCCGCAACGCAGTGGTGGCCTGGCAAACAGGCAGCCCACATTCGGAAGTAAAGTCGAGCACAGACAAAAGAAGGGACAGAATACAGGCGGTGATCCTGAAAGTATCGTGTATGACTTGTCGGATGCGCGCGCAAAGATTACATCGAGATCAAAACGGGGTCGTCCGCCGCGTCGGCCAGGACGGGGATGCCACTCTTGCGCTTGACTTGCGAAGCGGGGCTTAAATGCCGCCATACGCATCCTCCTCGTCATATAACGTGTACGTTGTCTCCGGCCTCTTCTGACCCGCAGACACGATCGGCTCGCGGGGCTGCACCTCCGGAGCTGCGTGGACGGGGGCGGTGGCCAGCGGGCTGCGACTCGCCAAAGCGGCAGGTGGGGGCGCGCTGACGTCGCCAAACTCGGCGTGGAAGGGCGAGGGGGTGGTGTGAACGCTCGACGGAACCGCGTAGTCGTACGTGCCAGGCACAGGCGAGAACGCGCGCTGCTGGACGGTGATCTCGGGGAGGATAGGCGGGTTTGACGCGATGCGGTTGTGCGTCAAAGTGGCCATGCCGGCAGGGGCCTCAAAATCCTGAGTATCCTCTTCGTTGTCGTCTTGTTTGTGCGAGTCGGGGGGCATCCTTGAGGTGTCAAACATGGTCGGATCAGCGAAGGGCGACTCTGGGTTGGCATTGGTGGCGGCGGGAAGCGAGAAGTGCTGAGCAAGTCCGGTCTGCTGCGCGTACATGGTGGTCCCGGAGCCGGCCGTCAGCGGTACATCGGTTGAGTAGGCAGCTGCGGGAGGTGTGAGAAACTGCTCCTCCTCGGAGACGGAGCCAAGGACGGCCGGGGGCGGAACGTTCAGCTTGCGTGAGATCTCAGCATACTGCTGGGCCTGGAATGGTGTGACGCTAGAGCGGCTCAAGTCGACGTAGTGAGGATCTTCCGGGCCGGGTGTGCCAGGGGTACCATGACCGGGCATGTCTGAGACCGTATTGTGACGGGAGAGTTGGGACGTCGACATCTGCCTGGTAACCGCAGCCTGAGGGGTTGTGGGCTCGCTATAAGCGCCGTTGTAGTGGGGCACCGTGCTCGACGTGGGGGATCCCATAGGGCTCTGCGCGTACTGCGAGATGAACGGGTTGACGGAGGTCGGTGTAACCACGAACTCGCCAGGCGAGAATGACTGCGGCTGGCTGTCGTAACCGTTGGCCCCGTAGCCGTCGTTGTATCCGCCGTACCCATTGTTTGCATACATGTGCGGCATAGTGGGCTGGCGCGAGAGCATAGACCGCTCAATCATGGTCGGGGGCCGGGGTGAGTTGCTACCTTGTCCGCGCTCAAACGAGCGGACAGGCATCGGCTCGTCGTCCAGTATAGCAGATTGCCTTCTCATGTCTCCCCGATTCCACACCTCTTCCGCCATGGGCGCGTCATCATTACGACGACATTTCCTCTGTGACATGTTCTGTCATCGCTCACGATCAATACGAGGGCAGTCGCACATACCAAGAAGTAGACACCAGCAAGCAGAACACCGAGGCAGCCTAGGATAGCAGCGACAACACCACCCACGATGACACCAGTGCTCACACGGCTCGACGTGGTTGCCGTTTGGGTGGGGCTAATGGATGCCGCAGCTGCACCGTTGACACCAGAGCTGATGACCGTCTCGATGTAGGTGAGGGTCGAGGTCGGGTGCGAGGACGTCGAGGGCGTGATCTATGAAAAGATGCTTAAGAACTTCCAAGACATAAAGAAGGGCTAAAACATACGCTCGGAAGGGTGTTCACAACACTCGGCAGAGTCGCAGAAGGGGTAGGCGTAGAAGAAGGGGTGGTCGACGAAGCTGGGGCCGAAGAGGGCGGAGCAGACGACGAGGACGGAGTAGAAGATACGACGGGCGGCGAAGCTGTGGCAGACGATCAGTGGTGACAGAGCATGGATGCTACTGATCGCTTACAAGGCGGAGCGGCGGCAGAAGACGGCGGTGCCGCCGTGGAGGCCGGGGGCGTCGAACTGCTACTCGGCTGGGCGATGGGCGGGATAATGGGGGTGACGGACGGAAGGTTATCCCAGCCAGACGGGCTGAACCTAGGGTCGAGGTGTGCACGATTGAAGTGACGGTGCTGGTTGCGCCTGCGGAGGGTATTTTCTTCGGGCATGATGATGTTTACAGGGATACCGTGCTGGGAACGAAATGAAAGTGGGAGAAAAGAATGTGGTGGCTAGAGAGCGAAGAAGCCGAGCGACGATCGAAAGGGAGCAGCCCGGGACGAACAGCGAGCGTCGGTCGTCGTCGTCGTGGATGGAGGAGTTGACGAGACGGAATGCAAATCGCGCGACAACCACCGCGCGGTCAGTCACAGTCACATCACATTCTAATTTTAGTGTTTCTCCTTCAAGTCATGCAGCTAGTAACTGTACAAATGTTTGCCTGTCCCAAGTAAACCCATAAAAAGTCGCCAAAGTCCCAGCATAGCAGTGTCTACCTCTCTTCACCGGCAGGGAGCGCCCTCTCCTTCCCTCGTCTCCGCATCTCATACGCCTCTTCGTCGCCTCTCCGTCGCCGTCGCCGCCATCTCCAAAACGCCACCACTGCAAGCGCAATCAGCAGCAGCCCGAAGAACCCCGCCAATGTCTCCCCAATGATCGTGCCCGTTGGCTGTGCGAGCCCGTTCCCGCGTCGCGGCGAAGGCGAGGCAGTTGGCCCCGGGATGACGAACGACGGCAGAGAGCTCGACGTGGGCAGTGGAACCGAGGTCAGCGAGGTCTGGCTGGACATGCCCTCCGTCAGACGCGCGCCGCACAGAAGCACACCGCGCACCTGTCATTTGCCGCATACACGGTGACCGAGTCGATGTCGAGGCGCGTAGGCGACCCGTCTGCCGCCGGCACATACGTCACGGACAGTGTCACGTCCTCGTCGGCCGGGAGATTCACCGCGGAGACGCTGCCCAGCGACGAATCGATCGTCGTGCCGACAAACAGGCCCGACGGGGACGCGGTGAGCGTGACATTCGCGGTCGCGTTGGAGAGGGCGGATGTGCGCAGCACTAAGGACGTGCCGCGCAGAATGAGGAAGAGTTGCGGGATGAGCGCGCTATCAGCTGGCGAGGGACCTATGGTGGACGTCACCGTGCCACTCGAGGCGTTAGGATCGACGAGCACCTGCCTGCAGATGGTACGGACTTAAGCCTATCAGCGAGGAGAGATACGTAGACTAAATCGCACCAAGGCGCTGAACAGTTGGTGGCGAACCTATCATCGCACACCGACGGGAAGTAATCGATGCGCGGGTCTGTGTCCTCGATCGTCCCGACGGACTGGGCGCGCACAGCGCGCCACTGCGGGAGACATTGTTGCAAGAGCAGAGAGGGCCA
Source organism: Auriscalpium vulgare (assembly GCA_019915015.1). Classification (NCBI taxonomy): domain Eukaryota; kingdom Fungi; phylum Basidiomycota; class Agaricomycetes; order Russulales; family Auriscalpiaceae; genus Auriscalpium; species Auriscalpium vulgare. The sequence goes on from JAHBBC010000002.1 coordinate 573,335, forward strand.
TGCAAACGCATCGCGACGAGGCCTTGACATGCATGCAGATGCAGTGCTGGGGGAGAAAGAGAGGGATGTGGACGTCACGGCCGCCCGCTATCGACAGCCAAGGCGTGTCGCCATTGCAACAAACAGCAACTTGACGCCCAACTGGATTCATTGCTCAAGGGTGTCACGCGAAGTGGTTGAAATGTGCCGGAAGGCGAGAGGAACGACGAATAAGGCCGGAAACGTTTCCCTGTGCGTGGAAGGCCGTGGGCAGGCAAAGTCGTGTGAGCTGTGCGGCCATCTGTGCGAAGAACGATCGACATGAGGCCCTTGGAAACCATCAGCGAGGAGGGCAGAGAGCTGAGTCGGACGGTTACGTGCAAGCCGCAGTGTTGACACCGTCACGGTAACCAATGGAGTCGTCCGGCCCGCTGCGTTCTTCCCTAGTTCATCTGTCGCGGACATATCGCTACCGAACTCAACACAGCGACTGTTTCAACTGTTTGGAAAGCATATGCGCAAACAGAGATGATTGGACCACTGCACACCAGATTATACAGATATCGGGGGGAAACAGACGGCGAAAAGTGGAGAAAGGACTAAGGAAGAGGGAGCAACACTATGGACAAACCTAACGCTGCGATAGCAACAAGAGACTAAGTAAACCGGAATTATGTATCTAAAACATGCCGCGCCGCCAGCTAAGGTATCCACAGACAAGCCGGCCGCGATAAATACAGATGATCCTAGGGCAATACAACGGAATATGAGAGGAGACGAACAGAAACGACAGGGATCGGGAGGAAAGGGTACGAAGTGGCGATGGAGAATGAAGCGCTAAGCAAGACTGAAAGCACGAGCAACACAGCAACAGAAATGATCAAGAAATCGGATAAATAAGGAGACGAGCCGAGCGCCGACCATCCATATGATATGCATGTCTTGAACAAACAAACATCTCGCCTCGACCACAACTTGAAGGACGCCGACCGCCCGCACTCCAGCGTCCGTTTTACTTCATCGGATCTAACGTGGCCTCCTGGTCCTGTAGCCAGAAGTCCAGATCACCGCTCCCTGCCAGCATACTAGGATCGAAGTCCGGGAAGCCGCCGTCCATCCCGGTCAGTGTACTCAGGAAGTCGGAAGAGAATGCCTCGATCGTCCCATTCGAGGAGGGCGGATTGGGGGCAGACGCTGTCGGAGGCCGTGGCGGGTTCATATTCAGGATAGCAGAAGGGGAGGGCGTGGGCATGTTCGATGGCGGGCCAGACGCGGGGGTGGTAGGTCCACCGCCAGCTTGTGATGGATTCATGGAGTGAGGAGGACCTTGACCCATCCCCGAACCCCGCGAGTCTGGCTGCTCGCCCGGCTGCCCGCCGGGTCCGCCAGACTCGTTCCCGCCACCATCCTTCCCGCCAGGCTGAGAAGGTTTTGGAGGCCCAGACATACCTGGCTGGCCAGGCGGGAGCATGCTGCCGCCCATCTTCTGGGCCTGCAGACGATTGTTCGGACCAGGCTGTCCCTGGTGGGGCGGTGCTCCAGGGTGGCCTTGAGGACCAGGTGCCCCACGCAGATGGGCCTGCGGGTCGTTGCCCTGCGGTCCCATGCTCTGGATGACCCCCTTCTGATGTAAAGCATGCATGTTGTTCCGGTACGCGTTCGCATCCCGAGCATACATCTGCAGGACGTCGAGATCAGTCTATCGCTCGTAGAGCCCTTCTAATAACCCCTACCTGAGATTGAGGCTGCATTTGCTGGCCCATCATCCCTGGCGCTCCGGGTGGTTCATCATGGGACTCATCGTGTTCCCCATGTGCATCGGCGGCATGCCCTGCATCTGCTGCATGGTCATGCCGGGCTGGCCGCCTAAGGGAGGCATGCCTTGAGGCCCCGGGAAGCTACTCATCTGCTGTTGCCCAGGCATTGGTCCTGGTCCACGCATCATGCCGTTCGGCCCGGGTCCGCCAGGAGGCCCTTGCTGAGGAGGGAAAGGACCACCCATTGGCGCCATAGGCGGCTGCTGCTCTGCGGGATTAGGAGTTCGACGTGGTCGTTTGCGGTCTGGCGGCGAAGAATCGTTGTGCGGAAGAGTCTCGTGCTAGTGAACGCGTAAGATCGTCACCCATGACTCAACCTCGTGACAGACGTACCTCTTCTCCTGGCGACGTGCTGTTGCGTTTCGCTCCACGATGTTGCTGAGTCTGCATCTGCTGTTGCGCCTGCATCTGCTGTTGAGATTGCAACTGCGGATTCCGCTGGCCTTGTGGAGGCTGCATGTTCGCGTTGGATGGACCTGCGACTGCATTCGACGGAGATTGCTTCGAGCCACGTATGCGTCTAGTGTTCATGACCACTCGGTGCTGCGCGCACAGTCCACTTCAGTAAGTGTTGGGGCATGGATATTGAGTAGGATCTACCTTATCCTCAACCGTGAAAGTCCCCGGATCTTTGTCCAGAAGCCCCGCCTCCGCCTTCGCGGCTTGTACGATCTCGGGAGGAAGAGTGTTCAGTTCATGGGTGAGTTGTTGGTCCAAAGCCCGGTCCTGTGGTGTTCCCGGTGGCGGGTGCGACGCCAGTGACGGACTAGGGCCGGGGTTCATAGAGTGCTGCGGAGTATCTTGCCGACTTGGAGGGCGGCCCTGATATTGCTGCGTCGGGGGCTGCTGCCCCATTTGCATCGGTGTACCCATGCCCTGAGGACCCCCAGGTGGAGGCATCCCCCTGTTGACATTCGCCATGTGCGGTGACCGCCCCAGTTGACCCATCGGACCGTTCTGAGGCTGGGACTGGCCAGGTTGCGCCTGGGGCGAAGGTGCCATCGTGGGGGACTGGAACTGTGGATTGCCGTTCGGTCCGCGTTGCTGTGGCCCCATCTGCCGCTGGCCAGGAGGTAGCTGCGGTGGCATATTTTGTGGCTGGCTGCCTGGAGGTCCTGGAATGCCGTTGGGTTGTGCGCCGGGCCCGCCCATGGGGTAGCCACCTGGCTGGAGGGGAGGCTGCCCCACGGGGCCGACACCGTTGGGGATCTGGCCATTTGGCGGTGGCCCTGGTTGTCGAGGCATGCCATTTGCGGGGGGGAATCGCTGCTGCCCGGCCTGAACCCGCTGTACGGCGGCCATCCGCTGGTGTGCTTGATGCTTGTAGAGATATGGTCAACGCCGACGTCACTCACGTGGCGAAGGCGGCACTCACGTTCGTGTACAACATCGCGTCTTCCGATCCTGACCCGTTGTTTTTGGCCTGGAAAAGCACCCAGAACACGCTCCACCATCTGAAGACCGGTGAGCACGGAAAGACACCAAGATACCGCGGCGGCACGCACTCGAACAAGAGACCCTGCTTCGCGTTGATTGGCGGTTGCGAGTCTGGGGGGATGTCGGCCTCGTTGACGAGCTCACGGGCAGTCTTCACATATCCGCGCTTGTGACAGTAGTCGTAGATGTATATGTTGAACCTGAGATGCACAGATGAGTATAGTGCGAGCTCGGCAGCCAGGATAGGACGTACATCCTGTCGCCTTCCCAGGAAAGCGGGCCCGCCTGTGAAGACGGTTCGGCGGGGGGCGCTGACGGACCCGACGGCGCACCGGACGCCATGGAGAGCACGGTGGCGGAGGAGACGGGTTGTTTGACGCGGAGAGGGAGGAAGAGGGCGGAGGGATGCCGGGAGAAGAAAACAGAAAGAGAATCGAAGGTATCAAGGAGGACAGATGGAGGCTAAGATGGTTTAGGGAGCGTGGGCGTCTTGGTGGGTGGGCGCGTCTCAGGCGGATGGGAAGGCGGTGCCGCACAACGAGGATGAAACAAAAGGCCGGAGGGAAGGAGAATAGATAGAGCAGTGCGGTCGCTCAGCACGCCTGGACAGCGCCGAGTGCGCCGTTGCTGACGACGAGGACAGAGATTTGGACGACGTGAAGCCGAGCGTGAAGCGTGCAGACTGTCCGCTCGAGTCTCTCAGATGGGAAGTGGGCGGACTCGCGTCGGAGTCGGTCGCCATTTGAATTCGCACACTTGCCAGGCCCTGCCGCCGTCCTCGCCTGCGGCGTCCTCTGTATCCTCCTAACTGTATCCCATACACCTGTAGTAATTACCATTGCCATTAAAAGTATCGCTATCGCTAATGTCGTCGCACTACCGCAACCTGAAAGTCCCACCCGCCCACAATGTACTTCACCTCCAATAGCCGCTTGATCTCCCGCCACCCCGCCGTCACGCCCTCCGTCTCACCCACGTCCGTCACAACATAGATAAAGTCGGCCGGCGAGATCAGTGACCGCAGCAGCGACCCCATCAGAAACGCGATGAGCGCGATGAACAGCACAGTCGAGAACGGATATCCCGACGGCCCACTGGACGTCGACGTCCCCAGCGGGGAGGCGGCCCGGCTGTCCTTGAGTGCTCCCGGAGGCTGCGGCGAGGACCCCTGGCCCGACGTGGCGACCGCCAACTGAACGCCACTGCCCGACAACGATCCCGACGCAAAGCGCGCCAGTGGATTAGGGTATGCACTGAAATAACCCAGGAATCCGCCCGCTGCGGCGGCGGGCAGGGCTGCCTTGGGCGTCGAGGGGCTCTGGGGAGGATGCTAAACCCGGAAAGCCCGTCAGACACGTACAATCGAAGAACGGAGGGCACCGACCGAGCCGGAAGTGTCCTCGCCTCCCTGCACCGACGTGCCATCTTCCTCGGCCTCCTTTGACTCCGGGCCGGCTATGCTCGCCACGGTCAGCGCCGACGCGTCCAGCAAGTGCTCCGCAACAGCCACAGGCGTTTTCAGATCCGCAGGCAGCTCCTCATCTTCGCTTGAATGTCTACAAAACACCGCAGAAAGTCATCAGTACCGCCCGCATCACCAAATGTCAAAGCGCCGCGCCACCAACCGTGTCAGAACTGCCATCCTCGACACCCTGTCATCTTGCAGTTCCTCACGCCCCAGACTGGTCAGCGACTCTTTCTCTGATTCGACCTTCACTGCAATGCCGTCAATAACGACGCCTCCCGGCGCCTTCTTAACCGAGCCCAATGGCCGTATCTGGATGCGCACAACGGCACCCTTCTCGTTCATGTCCACATACCATTGTGGCTTCGGTGGCGGCGCGCGCGTTTCGCCAGTGAGCGGATCCAGGAGCGTGGAGATTTGCTGCTGCGCGGTGGGCAGCATGAGGCGGAGAAGGTGGCGAGGTGGATGGTCGGGCGTCAGGCCAGAGGAGTGCAGTGGCGAAGAGGGCAACGTGTGGACAGTGTACGTGAGCGGCAGAACCTTCTCTTCCGGAAGCACGCTCCCCTCCCCGTTCAGCAGCGCTATCGGTCGATCGGGGTTGCGAATATGTGATCGGAGCTCCACATCGTAGCCATCCGGGTAGAGGTGCGAATCCACGACGACTTCAGCAACGAGGAGATCCGTCGCATGTCTGACTTCGCCGCGGATGGTGAATGCAGAGCTGGACGACCGCAGAGCACGCTCCCGCGATGCAGTCCGGGCAGACGCCACTGAAGACGAGACGCGGCGATGCCGGGGCGTTGCGGCCGTGATAGACGAGACGGATTCGCTGTGAGGTCGCGATGCCGGCGGCGACAACGACTCTGCAGAGTCGGAGGAATTGAGTTCGGAAGCTACATTGGACAGCTTGGCATCAGGCTTGGGCTCTGGCGATGATGGCCGTTGTGGCGGCACGGTCGGGATCGTGAGCAGCACGGTGCTGTGGTATACCTGATCGTCCGGGGTGTAGCTCGTTTGCACCAACGTCCTCGTCTCGTCGCGCCGTCTCAAGGTCCAACCGCCCACGTCTTGCTTTTCTTCGGCACTATACGGCGCGAACACGCCCACTGCCGGCAGCCGTGTGAACGGCAGCGAAGAGATGCTCTTGACGTACGTTTCCACAGCCAACACAGACTTCACCAGGGTTGCATTCGCAGTGGCGTTGACCGCGGCTGGTATCGAACCTGCGTAGTCGGCCGCGACGATTCGTGTGCACCGCGTGGACGGAATCGCATAATTCTCGGTGGTGTAGGGGTCTAGCGTCTCGAGAACCCAGCCATCCACGAACATTCGCCCAATGGGAAGATTGGCGGGGTTGTACTTCGCAGACATGAAACGGGCAGACGAGTCTGGACTGAACGACGATGACACGATGAATATAGGTGTGCGGCCGTCTGGGGGTTCCGATGCGCGCTTGCCGTCGCGCTGTCCCCGAGCAACAACCGATGCGACGTACAGTCCCCGATCACGGAACGGAAAGCTAGCCTTGAGCGAGACGAACGCAGTGTGGCATTCGCCTGCGAATGTCTCGAGCACAAACGCATTGGCAAATCGGTTGTCCCAGTGTTTCCGACAGTCGTAGTTGGAGACCACCGCCGCGATCTCCTCCGCGGATAAACCTTCGATGACCTTCTCGCCTCTGTGGACCGGTATGGAGGGTGAGACCTCTGGGACAAGCTTGCGATGCAGAGGAAGACCTTTCTCTGTCACAACTGTCCACCCATCCAGGGACGGCCTGGTGTATACACTCTGAACGTATGACAAAGCATCCAAGGCGTACTTTATAGGAGGCGTCGCAGATGTCAGCGAGTGGGTTTCCGTCGACAGTGGAGGAGGTGAAATGGCCGCGACAGCCTGCTGGGTTGTGGTAGCAGCAGACTCCATCGCCAACATGAAATATCGACCAAGGGGGCTGGGGAATTTCGGCGCCCCCGGCCAAATTGTCGACACCGCGCTCTTCGTCGATCCAGATGACGGCAAGGGCCCCTCAGACTCAGAACCAGACTCGCCATCCCCGCTCCACTCTCTCTTCCGTCGACGGATAACGCCCATCACGGGCGGCTGATCCAGTGGGATGCGTGCGGGCTTTGTGCGCTTCTGCCTGCTCAGTGACTTGATCTCGTGGTCCGGAAGGTCTTCTACGTCCACCGTGACCTTCGCACCGTTGACCATGACGATGCCACGTTCCCTGCCAGGCCCCTTGCGCACGATAGCCATGAGGCGCTCTTCTCCCGCCAACACCGCGTCGTGCGTCAGAGTCAACCATAAACCGCCGCCGCCACCCGAAAGACGGTGGCGGCGCAAGCATGAGATGGATTGCGGTGGCGGATCGATCACGATATCCAGGGACGACGCCCAAGTATCAATATCGCATCGTAGCTCCAGCTCAACGATGGGATTTGACTCCGCAGATGCTGCAGCTCCGCTCTCTGGCCTTGACATTGCAGCAGAGGTTTCGGCCATGGACGCTGTCGTTCGTCGGCTGTTGGAGGTCTCGTACTCAATCCGGAATAGTCCTCGTTCGTGGTCATAGCGGAGGTCGGTGGCCTTTCCACCTGCTAGTCTTGTCGCCACCGGAGGTCCGCCGCACTTGATGGCGAACTCCCCGATACCGGCCAAAGTTGCCACCATTTGCTGCGGAATTGACGCTTTATTTGACCAGCCCTTGGGATCCGACTGTTCGAGGAGAGTGAGGAGAGTGGTCGTCGGTGACAAGGCTTCGATAGCAAAGCCTTGCAGGTCGACTTGAGTACGAATGGTATTGAGCTCCGGTATTGGTATGTTGGGGAAGAGTGATGGCTCGTCTGCGGAGAACGCGAATACGTGCACTGTCGTTGGTGACTTGTAGACTGTTTTGAGCAGAACAGCGTCGCGGGCGCTAGGAGGATCATCAGTAGAGCAGGCTAGATAGATACTAACGCATTTGCTTACTTGGCTGGCCAAGCGGGCCTTGACTTGAAATGCCAAAGCTCCGTCAGCTCGTTGACGTCTTCGAGTAAGAGAGCGTCTTCGTGCTGCTTGTCCCAGTATATTCTCGCGCCGGGGGAGGAAATGGCAGCATAAAGGTCCCAGAGTCCAACGCCAACGAATGTTGCGTCAGCCTTGTATACGACCAGGGTAGGATCGATGGAGTCCAGTTGTGTGACGGATACTCCACGAGCCTCGGTAGCTACTCACCGGTGAGCTCATTGCATAAACAGAACAAGCTCAGGCTACGCACTTCGTTTCCATTTAGCTTCCGGTTCTTGGAGCAGCGACGAGAAGTAGATGTAATTTCGTCGTACCCGGCTCAATATTGACTTATCTTGAGCCGCCGATCGCTCAGTGAGCGTGCGTACCAGCTGTGGGCGCAGAGGGGTCCTGGATCCACTTGAACCAGACATGGTACTTCCACCTGTTGCTGCGGAGGACGCTGTATGTAAACTGAGATCTGCGGTACTAGTGGCATCCTGAAGCATCTGGGGAGACATGAAGTACGACGAGGGGTTACGTTCTTCAACTGACTCGATGGACTGTGAGATGCCATTGAGCCTCAGACCGCTGGAAGCCGAGCGTTCAATGACGATTCGAACTTTGAGGATGGAATGATCGTCCAGTAATCGCGTGTGATTGACACGTAACAGGATGTCGTCCTGCTCATTTGTCGTTCCATCCGAAGATGAGGGCACGGAAGCGCTGCGAAACGCGCGAGCAGACCAAGGCAGCTGGGCGACCTCGTTCGTAGATGCCTTGGTAGTCAACTGGATATCCCAGCCTTCAGAGATGGGGACACTGAATTCGACGGTACGGGTCAGGCGCCGATGTTCACGTATGGCATGGAGCTCATCCACGCCTTCACTAGGATGAATGCTGTGGTCATCGTCTTCTGGGATGATGGCGTATTCCACGTGCAACGATTCCCGGTCAATGTCAAACCGAATGCGTTCGATCGTGACGCCATTGCCGTATCCCTTGAGCACAGGAACACGGGACCTTCGCTTCAGGACAGACTTGTAGAGCCCAAGTACCATTGATGCTAGCTGCTGCGAGAAGCTGGAGGATGAGCCGAAGTTCCATAATGATCGTAAGTCGTGCTGCCAAAAGCAAGTAATACGGAGACGAGCGGGAAGGGGTTTGCGGAGGGATGCGTCGTCAGACTGCGTTTCAGACGGAGGTATTTGCTGAATGCACCAAGAAAGCACTACGAAAAGGATCAGATCAGGAAGTCGAGGTATAGTTTCGAACTCACGTTTGACATTTGAACGCACGTAGGGCGGACTAGGTCTAAGGTAGGCTGGTTCGTCTGGAGACCGTGGTAGAGAAGTTGATATGTTGATGATGGTCGACGTGTCATTGAAAATACGAGAGATGGTGACTGCGTCTCGTGGACTGTGGTCGCGTGAGTTAAGCGGAGGAGAAGCATATCATACGCCGAACGTACTTCGCGGGCCAACCCAATGTAAAATTAGTCTTGGAAACTCGTGTTGTTGGATCCAGCATCTCCAGCAAAGAAGCGCTCTCCACAGCAGGATCCCATTCCTTTCTGAGCTCCGGGTGGTGAGTACCGACTTCCACGCCTCCAAAGGAATCTGTTCATCCCCGACAGGAATGTCCAGAACTACCCTGTATACGGCGTCCTCGGACTTGACTGTCTTGCGATGAATAACGACATCCGCGAGCTCTGGGACGGATGAGCGACCCTTCCCCTTGGCATTCGAAAGGCCGTTGTCGCTGGGGACTGGAACACGTTTCCATTCTGGCGAAGAGGGGGAGGTTAACAGCCGTCTGAAGCCGGACTGCGCGTCATTGAGGGCGGTGTACCATGCCTGGCGCAAGCTACGCCACTTGGTCAGTGACTCTGGAATGGGTTTGGCACGGCGCACCTGGCACCATCCGACATGGGGGTTGGGGGCGAACGAGCAAGTATGCTGGGACCTGCGCCAGGCGCCACGGGCGCGTCTGAAGACGTAAGTCACGGGATGCAGACGCCGGGAACGGCGAGTTTTGTAGCTACTAGTAGAACGGGATTATCTGCGCTGACTGCGGGTGCCGAAAGCTGGCGAGCGGTCCAAAGGTCTGCGTCAACAGCACGGGATGGTGGAGAGGAAAACTCTGGTGTCAGAAACTAAGTGGAGGAGCCGCGTGCCCGAAGAGGTCCTGGCTCGGCCAACTGATGTCCAATTCTGGAAGCGCTGCCTTTTCTTTTCATTCTCTCTCATGAGCCCGTCTCAAACTGCTCCGTAAAGCTTTTGAAAAGCTCATACACAAGATCCTATCCCAAACTTCACGAATTCTAGAGTCGGAGTCCCTGGAAATTTTGGCGGGATTCTGCTTACATCAATATCTTATCCTCAAACTTTGCTCAAACTTGTGGCCGGCGTCAACTTGAATTCCGCAGCGTCCTGCTGACTCAAAAAGCCACGCTCGTTGTCGACGGTACCGTACAGAAGGGTTTCTGACTCCAGTGTCGCCATCGAATTCGTTGCTTCGCGACGATGTCTCTACCTGACTCAGGCCGCGTCCTCAGCATCCAATCCCACGTTTCGTATGGCTACGTGGGAGGCAAGGCAGCTACTTTCCCTCTACAGCTCCTGGGCTACGATGTGGACGTAGGTGTGATCGTCCTTCTTGTTAGATGCTAGTTCTGAGTGCTTGTTCGACAGGTTGTTAATACCGTAAATTTCTCCAATCACTCAGGTATGCTAGGGCAGCGTGCACCTATTTGTAGACCTTGAACTATGTCCAGGATATCGCCGATTTGGCGGCACCAAGGCAAATGCCACCGAACTGACCGAAATTCTCGCTACCATGAAGACGAACGGCGTCTTACAGCCTTCCCGGCTTCTGACCGGTACGTGAATCCTTCTTCCAGAGCTAACCAATGGTTGAATACTTCACCCCAGGCTTCATTCCTGGTGCCGAATCGTTGACAGCCGTCGCAAACGTAGCCCGAAAGCTGATAGAAGAAAACCCTAATTTAATCTACCTTCTAGACCGTAAGTGCCACTCCGCTTCCCTCTGGTCGTTTAGTCTGATGCACATCCACAGCCGTCATGGGAGATGCTGGTGTTCTATACGTAGCGGCAGACGTGATACCCGTCTACAAGTCTTTACTTCCGAAGTCTACAATCATTACACCTAATTGGTTCGAAGTAGAGTGAGTCGCATCGCGAGATCTTGCGTTTCCTCACGCCTGATTCCCACCGCAGGGTTATCACCGACGTCAAAATCATAGACGCGACGTCTTTACGCCAGGCTCTCACCATCCTACACACGACATATGCGGTCCCAAATGTGGTGATCAGCTCGATACCCGTCAAGGAGTGGCTTACCGAATTCATGTCGCCGAGCCTTCGGCCAGACGAAACGTCCGACTGGCTACTTTGTCTGGCATCCTCGCGCGTAGATGGTCTCTCCGGACCGTCGATTGTGTACGCCGCCTGCGTGCCGTTCATCCCTGGTTATTTTTCGGGGGTGGGCGATCTATTCTCTGCCCTTGTCCTGGGGCATTTTTCCCCCTCCGCGCAGGCGGCTCTCCCAGCCGCCGTGTCACAGGCGCTTTCGAAGACTCACGGCATTCTTCGCCTCACAGACGCCTACGCGTCGACCCTCCCAGAGGCGGACCGTCAACCGACGGATGACGAACTGGACGCGGCTGACCCCGAACGACGCATCCGCCGCATGCGAGGCCGAGAATTGCGCCTGATTCAGGGTCAAAATATTCTTCGCGGGGACGCAGTGGAGAGATTCTGGCAACTATCGGAATGGGTGGACTTCTGGCGCGACTGAACATAGTGATGAAGTCAATGGCGAGGGGAATTGCCGGGGAAGATCGAAGAATGCGATTCATGCGCATGTAAAGTTTTCGAAATATCATAAGATATATTTGCGGTGAAGGAAGGTGTTGGCAGATTGCCCCGTACTCGAAGACCGCAGCAAGGAGACGAGAATCGCGTTTCTCACATGTCCTTTCAGCGAACGCGGAGAGCGTCTTGGAGTGGTAGGAATTCTGGCGCATTTCTACTTTGTGGCAAAGCTAATATGAAAAGCACTGGATCAAGTTTCATCGCGCCAGTGCGGGCCTGTGTGTCTGTTGGCTAATGCATCAATAATAAATATCGCCCAAGACATATGTGAGCTCCGAATCGATGTACTTCAGCGCATCTAACGGAAGTCCTTCAGGAGGAGTCCACGGAAGGATGAGTTCATGTGTCTTGAAATCTTGAGTTGGCATCGGGTATTCAAGGGCCGCTAGTAGGATCCGACAGCACCGGCAGCAAGTTGACGGATGGCCGATGCCAACAGCAGGTAATTCAAACTTGAGCTTATCCAGACGCGCCGTATAAGTATCTGGTCTGCCGGCTAGAAATGTTCCGCTCACTGGTATTTCTGTCGACGGGGCGGAAGACGGCATTTTCGGAGTCGCGGGATGCATGAAGGTTCCGCTCGTTGTCGATGCCAAAGCCATGAGAGTGGCTGCCGCATGCCTCGTGCCATCATATTCTCGGACGGGGCCAGTCCTAAGACGAGTCGCCGCGCCTCGTCGATGTTCGTAGATGGCACCGGCGACCAGCATCTCATCCTGTGCAGGCATCTCACACTTGAAAGTTGGATCCGACACTGTTATGATTTGAGTATGGATGTCGAGACCCTTGCGCAGCAACTCGTGGGACGAAAGTCGTTTGACGGCATCTAGGGGGGCGACGAGCGTCTCGAGGCAGCGATACACATATTTGGAGAAGCTCTCGGACCGGTGCTTCAGGAAGGGGATCATGGCTAGCGTTGCGGGAAAAACCTGAGTTTTTCCCCGAAAACGTTTTTCCCCGGTAATGTACCTGTATAGTACCGGTACCATACCTGCCCTGCCCTGGGCCCCAATATACCCGGTACAATACCTCCAGCACGTGATGTGTGTCGGCCCCTCCGGCGCCCGGCGCCGGCCCATGAGCCATGAGGCTCGCAGCCTCGCACGCAGACATGGCCGGCAGTCGTAAGGTGGTTGTGCAATGCTACGCGGATGTTTAAGGAGGTATTAGACACATCCCGCCTCGGCATGGGATAGTTGCAAGAGTGTTGTATGCAGCAACGTGTGTATGATCGACCCGTTGCTGTGATCGACATTTACACTCCGTAGTGAGTGACTAAATGAGGGCGCAATCTTCACCTTCGACACTGGCCTAGCACATTTTGCCAACCCTCAAAACTGTCAAATGGCGGACGACGAGGTCATCCACGACATCGACTCATTTCAAACTCTGGGTGATATCCTCAAAAGAATACCCATTCCCGACGACATTAAACATGTCCTACTACCCACACCAGCCCTGCGCAATGCCGATATCCAAAATTTCCCTGTCCCACCGGAGGCGAACGCGCCGTCTCTGCTCCAGCAGAGCACACTCTTCTCGAAGGGCCAAAGCTTCATAACGGCCGCAAATGCAATGGTCCTGCTCTCTAGGCCGATGCCGCCGCACACCGAGGTGTTGGAAATCCTGCAAAACCGCGTCATCCCCGCCCTAGAGACAGGCTATGCTTGCCTGGGCTATCCTGTTCAAGAGTCGGTCACTCAACAAACACTCAAAACCCCGATGTGGGTTCTCACCTACTGGTACGAGGTCCGGCGCATACTCGCTGCCAAGGCGCGCCTTTCTCTGGCCACTGCGTGGTTGAAGACTTGGACCGAGGGCTTGCTCAACGACGAGGTGAAGTCCCTTGCTGCAGACACGTCAGCACTCCTCGACGACTGGCCATGGGACGTACCCCTCCCAACGACGATGGGCGTCGATCCAAAGACGCTTACATCGTACTGTGGTCGGCGTTGGCTGGCGGCGGAGCATATGGATCAGCTGGGGATGCTGCTAGGTCATCGTCTGCAAAGACAAGGCAAGCCGGCATGTATACTGCCGAGTGCGGCATCAGTCAAGCTCATTGACACGTACCGCAACCGCGCACGACTCAATGCTAGCGGAACATCTTACCAATCAATGCGCGGCATCACTCCCCTACGATTGGCTGGCTCGCAGCTGCAAGATGGATCACTCAAGGAGGTTGGAATGACGATCGGGGTGCGGATCGATGGCGCGGATGTGCTCTTGCCAGCAGCCGTACACGAGACAAATCACTGGGTGTCCGTTGCGATCAGCGTAGAGCCACACACGGCTTTCTATGCTGATTCTCTTGGACGGAAGCCGCCCCGCGAGCTGTTGGAGATGATAGAATGGTGGTTAGGACAACACGGAGCGACTGGGCCGCTTTCACTCAACGTGTTACCATGCACCCCACAGCTCGACAGCTTCTCCTGCTCTGTCCTCAGCCACAATTCTCTTGCTCACCATCTCATCCCCGACGACATCCATCTCCTCTCGGATACAGACTGTGTCGTGCAACGCATTCGACACCTTGCTGACATAATGTGTTACCTACGTGACATGGTCAGTGCGCGCTCAGCTTCACTTACTTGCGGACTCGACTCACCGACAGTGCAGGACAGTCTCAAATACAAGTCCAATATGCTAGCGCCTGGCATGCTTATACGGGCAAGTGCGCACACATCGGCGTTCACGAAGCCGCAGTTATTGAGTCTAGAAGGCGTCGTTAAGAGGCGACTGAGTGTAGCCACCAATGTCACGCCACTCACCGTGCCAGCCAAACGCACGAAGAAAAATGCCGCTTCGAAAGGAAAGGAACCGGCGGAGAGTTCCGGCAATGCGGGGAGCAAGCAGCAGTGGGACGAGGTCTTCAAACCGGCGCCGTTGAATCTGCATATTGCTGGAACGTCAACTGTAAGTGCCCAAAGAGGTTGTCAGCGCGCGACAGCAGTAAGTAACAGAAGCTTTGCTTACAGGTTGCAAAGCGTTCGGGCGGAAACACAGTCGCTACGCACAAGCAGCCTAGTAGTTCACCGGTACTGCAAGACCAGCAGCTCGATGAACAGAAATCAGATGCCGAAGGAGTTGCGGACGGCGCAGCTCCGTATGTGAACGAGATGGGGAAGAAGATGGGAGCGACATGGAGATTGAGCTTAACCCTGGTGACCTTGTCAAATGGGTGCAGCCGAAGAAGGATGCGCGCCGGGGAGGACGGCCGCCGGATCCTCTGATGGACGCTCTCACCGAGGCTTGCTATCGCCGCGACAATCCAACTACGCTGCTCTGGCGCTGTGTCGGAGGTCCTGATAACCCTTGCCATCATACTTTCCGACATCGAGCGTTGATCCGAGTCGTTCGTCATGCAAAGGACTGCCCCAAGCTGTCCTCAGAGCTGCGGGAGAAAGTGCACATACATTCAGCTGGAAAGGCACTGTCTGCGCAGGTCCAGGAGCTCACCAATTCGAAAGGATCCATGATGGTTGCGAAGGAACTAGGAGCTCAAGATGGAATTGGACAAGATGGGGAGAAGCAAGATGCAGGCGCCGCGACACATGCGTTCTTTCGGCAAGCAAAGGCGCTTGGGAAGCTCGAGCGTCACAGAAAGCTCGACCTTGCCATTCTTAAACTCATATGCGTCGCGGGTTTGCCAACATATATCGTCTCGCGCCCGGAGTGGAAGGAGATGCTTGAGATTGCCTTACCATCATATGCACCTTCAACCAGAGACAAGCTCGAATATGAAGGCATCGTAAACGAAGCATCGTGGGTCCGCCGGAGCAACTCAAGTATCTGCAAGGTCAGGAAGACCTCACTCTCTCCTATGACGGCGGAACTTCGACAGGTCGTGAGTCCTACTGGACTGTACACGTCTCGACCTCAGACCGTGAAGTATACTTGATGGACACACGGGAGGCAACTTCCGAGTCGCACACTGCACCTTGGATTGTTGAGAATGTCGCAAGTCCGGTGCGTGGGCATTGGAACTTAACTACTTCAGCAATTTCTAACAACTTCGCGCAGATTGTCAATGCCATCGGTCCGTCCAGGTTTTCCGGCCTGACATGTGATAGCACGGGTAACACGCGAGCCTCGCGTTCCATTGCAATTCTGGCCCTCATGCCCACTGCGCTCAATCTTGCGGATGTTTGCCATCACTTGAATCGCACAATCCTTGAGATTAATCTCATTGATGTTTTCAAACCGGTGCGCAAACGTCCACACTACCAGCATTAATCAGATCTAATCCGCAACCAGATCATCCGTGTGGTGCGGCAGACAATAACATTATTTCATACCTCGCACGCTGGACATGCAGCCCTCAAGAAAGCTCGTGAAAAACTAAAGACAGGACGCGGCCTGGAGGCTATCGGAAAGACGAGATTCGCAACAATCCCGCTCTCTGCTCGCTCTGTCCATCGGTCCTCAGCTGCGATCAAGAAAGTCATCCGTGAATCGCCTAACGGACTTTATGAGGTACAATTGATGGATCGACTAGACGAAATGACTTGCTGACAACATTCGCAGGAAATTGCTGAGTATTTTCAGCCTGCACCGGATGATCACCAGACATTCAAGTTCGAGTCTGGTCTCTCCCAGTTCATCGCGGCCACTTTGCCTGCAACAAAGGCATTAGCCTGCCTGGAGGCTCTGGAGGCGACTGCTGCCGACGTCTATATATTCTGGCATGCTGTTATTCGTGCAACAGAGGACGCCTTTCAAAATCTAGGCTGTATTTTGACGCTGAGGTCGCGAACGCCATCCGCGGCATCCTCAATGCGCGACATCGCCAACTCTTTCTGGATGGCAACATAGCTAATAATGCATACCTTGCTGCAGCATATCTGAACCCTGGTTAGAGCCATTCTTTTGCTTGCATCTCGTCGCTGTCTTATGTGTGCATCAATCAGATCTTATCACGTCGGACCTGTGGCTACCGGAAGGCGAGAAGGTGACACTCATTGGTGTTCGGCATCCATCAATTTTCGAGTCCGTTGTCCGCTTCTTAGCCAACATCGGAGAGAAAGAGATCGTTCATGGCCATAAGAAGGCATTCTTGAAGTGGGCAAAAAAGGGAAATCATTTACAGCCCAACTTCACAGGGAAACTCTAGCCTATGCTCGACACCAGTTCCCATTCGATCATCCGCTCGACGATACGGTTCCGCAGGCGGTCCTTAAGTGGTGGAAGGGCCGTGTTGGCTCTGATAATGTGCACATCCTTCCGGTACGTGTTCGTGTCCGTATGATTCACCGAGCGCTGCCGACTGATGCTGTCATGAATAGCATCTCGCTATCAAACTGTATTCCGTCCGAGTCAACTCCATGCCCGATGAACGGACTGGCTCTACATTCACATGGCTTACTCCAAAGCATAGGAATCGGCTATCCGTGCATAACATGTCTGCAATGACTCAAGTCCGACAGTACCACATGTCTAAGAGCAAGGTAAGCAACCTCCGTTCTTTATTGAAGTACACAGTGTTCCAACCATTCGAGCAGGTGCGCGCGCACACTAATCAATTCCCTTCGGTCAAGTTCTACAACATCGAAAAGAAGGTATTCCCCTCTTCAGAAAACGCACCCGCACGATGTCGGACGAAGAAGACGACAATGACGACAATGACGTTCAAGGTGAAGACCTGGCAGAACCGTACGAACCTGCCAATGCTTTCATCAAGATGCCTCACATCAACCTGAGGTCTGCAATTTTATCTGATGTCCTCGCGGAGGAAGCTCAGCTTCCTGCACGTCGGAACCCTGCTGTCGGAGTCAGTGCAGGTCAGGCTAGGGACGAGAGCATACCAGATTCTGATGAAGAGGACAATGATTTCAGCACAGATGCCTTGTTTCAATAAGCCTCCCGAGGTTTCAGTATGTATTGTACGCGTTGTTACAATGTACGCTCGAGTGCTGCGGCAGCCTTGCAAAAGCCGCGTCTGCTGACAAATCATGACACTTGTGTAGCAGGCAGCAGCGAATTCGTACAGGTCGGGGCACCTACGGCTAAGCTCTGGCAATTGGCTATGGATACATACACTGCTAAATCTTCATCTGATGCATTGAAACCATTCCAAATCCTCGTGTGTACGCGAAAATCGAGCTGCTACTGCGTGGGAACTAAACATCACGTGACTATTTCCCTGGTACGGTACCGGTTTGATACCTCCCCGGCTAGGAGCGCCACCGGTACCTTACCGGGGGGATACTGGCCAGAGGTTTTTCCCGCAACACTAATCATGGCTGTGTTACGACCCAATATAAGGCCAACATCTCTTGGTGAGATACAAATGCCCTGCGCACCTGGCACAACTTCATTCTGATACCAATACCGTTGATGGCTGACGGGGATATGGTTGAGCGAGTCGATTTTGAAGATGTCAATGACCAACGGCAAGCGCAGGACCTCGTCGAGGAGCTCTAGGGTGCGGACACACTCTTCTATGTCGCTCTTCGAAAGGCACCGTCTGCCACGGACTGCATGTGCCGGGCTCCCGTCTTCCGCAGGAGAGAGGAGAATTTTCTCCAGCTTGTCGTACAGGTCGCAGATCGCTGCGACCAAACGTAACGCTGTTGCGTTGTCGAGCAGAACCTCGCCTGATTCAGAACAAAGTTCGACACCGAGGTCGGCACGGATCCTGGCCGGTAATCGAGGGTTGTTGCGTCCGACATTACCTCCTGAGGGCATCCATTCTAACTGGTCTTCTCGAACTGGACGCCAGTCTTTGAGCGCACGAATTGGATGACGTTTCCAGCCTTTCTCGATGGTATCCATGATGTCTGCAGCCCTCTGATAGCTGCGACGGAATGTGAATGACAGGAGTAGTCGTCTCCGGTGCGCATGAGGGAGGGAGGACACAACATATGCCCGGAGCATAGTCACGATGCTCTCTATATGCCCTCGGAGGTCGTAGGGCTCCCGTCTCATTTTTGAGCGTCAGACATGACCCAGACGAACATAGAGTATTTCGTTCACTCACTTTCGTAGCCGCTTTTCTACCCTCTCGAGGTCGTCTTCTTTGAACCCAGGGCCTCTGCACCAAAACTTTTGCACATCTGGGACGAGTTCGCCGACAGTGCCTGCTGGGAGGCATTGCGTCTTCACAACCGTGAGATGGATCCCGTCCACGCAGAGACGACCGGAGACGGCGATGGACTGATGGCTGGGAGGGAAAGTGTCAAGGAGAGTGCAGATGCGACAGTACACGTCCAGCTCTGCCTGTCGCTCGGTAGGTATCGTGCCAGACAGTTCGCGGTACGAGCCGCCATGGACTCGGCTAAGGAGGCCAGAGAGGAGAAAGATGCGTAGCTTGTAGGCGTCGTACGTCTCTTCATACCGTAGAGGGGCGTCACAGGACGGCTTAACCTTTGGGCGATCATCACCGTCCAGATTAGGGTAGCTGCACGACATAGAGCCTGATGTGACTCAGGGACGTATCGAACGTCGTAAGAGGAAGACTCACCATTCTCGGGAGACGGTAGATCCTGGCTACGTCTTCGAGTAAAGCTGATCACTTTCCGAACGAGCTTGCGAAACATGGCTAACCAGAATGTCAGCCTTCTGCACCTGCTGAACATATGATATAGTACTTACAGTAGGCACTTGAGCCAAGCTCGACGTTGCTACCGCAAGTGACGGCGGTCCAGGCTCCTAGTGACTGAGCATATACGAAGAGACGAAAAACACTGTGAAGAGTCCGACAAATTGGTTGAAGGTGAAACTGACTTGAGCTCACACCGTATTCGCTATACCGAAATGTTGGTCGTCTCCTACCAACATGCACGACAACTAGCTACTAGGGTTAGTAGTCACGAAACCGCCTTGAATCTGAAGTCATCCAAGTTGGATTGACAAAACGGCTAAAAAATAGTAACGCAGGGATCATGCGCCGAGCACTGAATCTGGACCACCCGAGCTCTCATCAACGATGGAAGTGCGTCTCTCACCCAAAAGCCTCCGCTTCTCCCCAACCTTCCAGATTACATCCTTCAGCTCCTGTACGACATCGCCTCCTGGCCCCCACCGCTCCACTCCACCCGCCGCACTCTCCTCCTCCTGCCCCTTCGACAACCCCAAACCGACACCGCGCCCGCTCTCCCGCCGCGCCTTCGCGAGCCTGATGCGCTCCTCGCGCGAAAGCTTCGAGCGCGAGCGCGCGAACGGCTTCGGCGGCTCGGGCTCCGCCTCGAACACCTGCTCGGCGCCCTGCGGCGGGAGGTGCTGCATGCTCGTCGACAGTAGGAGCTGCAACGTCGCATCGTCGGCGCCCGGCGCGCCGTGCACGAGCACCGCGTCCGCGGCGAGCGGTGCAGGCGCAGGGTCGGGTGACGCGGGCGACGGGTGCTGCCGCGATGGCGCATCCGAGTCGTCGCTCTCGCCGTCCGGACCGAGGGCGGGGACGTCGTCGTCGTCGTCGTCGTTGTCGGCGGGCCGCGGCGCGACCAAGTCGAGCAGGCGCTCGCGACCGCGTTCGCATTCCCGAAGCGCCAAGCCAAGTTCACGGCGCAGGCGCTCGTACGCTTGCACGGCAGGAGACTCCTCTGGGCGGACTGTACTCGATGGGGTTCCATCGCGCAGGGAGGCTACGCACTCTTCAAGATGATCACGCGCGTCGTTCAGCGCGCTAGACATGGCGTCGACGTGCTCGGCGAATCGCGAGAACTGGCTCGGCATAGGCGCGAACGAGGTCATTTGCGAGACAGTGCGGAGATGCGAATGTCTTCGTGGCCGCTCGGCACCATTTGGAGTATCCGATGTGGGGGAGTTGCTGCGCGAGATTGTCGATATGGGGGAAGGAGTCGGGTTTTGTTCCCTCAGGCGCTGCCCTTCGGCTACGTCGAGGGCATCCGCGAGTCGAGCCGCGCTGTCAGCAAGGGTGCTGGTCAGCAGTGCCATGACGCTCCGCACATCCTCCCAGTACGTGTCAGCTTCCTCGCCACCATCTTCAGTCTCAAAGTCATCAAATCGGAGAGCTAGGAGGTGTGAGGCAGCGTAGCGCTTTGCAGCAACGGCGCCTTGTACAGCGTGGTGCAAGGCAGACAGGGACAGAGGATGTCGATTCGACTGCATAGATGTGAAGCGGCCCGACGAATAGGAGGATCGAGGAGAGGAGAGGGTGATTGTGGAGGGTGTCGGAGAGTGACCGTACGGACGACTGCTGCGCTTGTTAGCGTAGGTGTAGCTTGGAGGCGGAGACGGAGTCATGCCAAACGCCTCCATCCCGCTACTTCTGCGTTCGCGCTGCAAGTCAAATGCAGCGGATGCGAACGCACTGCGCTCGCCAAGCGGGACAAGTAATTGGCCCTCTCCATCGCTATCCTCTTCGTCACTTTGCTTGTCCATGTAGTCGACTTTTTCCTCCTGGACACCAGCCAATGGCGTCGCTCGAGGCGTGGGAGGCGCGCTTTGGCTCGCTGGCTTCAGCAGCAGGGTCAGCAAGTCAGACCTGCGTCTGTCCCGCTTCAAGGGTTGGCTAGTAGAGCTACTGCCGCGCGCCAGGGTACCATAGGTGAGTGAGTTGGTGCCGCTCCAAGTCATGTGCTTGTCCGCATGAGAGGGGGCGGACGTAGTGCGGGGTCGTACAGCGACTGATGAGGGAGACACTGAGCGCGGCCGATCAGCCGCGCCCAGCTGAAAGTTGGGCTTGATGGGTGATGACGGAGCGTACATCTCTGACAGGTGTCCCAGAGACGAAGGGGAGGTGAGTGCAGCGAGAAGGTGTCGGACATTGTCCGCCTGGGACTGGGTTGTGTGAAGTGAACTGTGCAGCGCAACGCGCACAGGAGAGGTCGGAGATGCGGGAGATGCGAGATGAGAAACACTAAATCGGCGGAATTCGTGAAATGATCAAGGCAATTAACGGGCAGATACTTACTGCTTCTCCTCACGCTCGAGTGTGCTGATGGCCTCGTGTACGATAGAGTCCCAGTTGTCCCCTGCTGCTATTAGTTCATTGAGGGCGTCCAATGTCTATTTCACGCGTATGAAAATTCATCAGCATCAAAGTGGGCGCAGAAAACAAGAGGCTTACGGGTATCATGACATTTGGCTTGTGACTGTCGCCTGGGTTATGCGACAGGAAGAGGTATAATGCAGTTCCAAAAATGATAAACAAGAGAATGGACCCGGATAACAGGGATATGAGCGTCAAGCTGAGCAATATGGGCGACGCGAAGACGGGGTGGTGCGGTGTAGGTGAGGATGTGGAGCGGTCGTTCGGTTGCCCAGGGTCAAGGTCGGAGTCGACTTCGTCGCCTGGCAGCGGAAACGAGCGCCTGCGGTCGGACTGAGTTGCATTGATCGACGACGACAGCAAGGATGACGAGATAACGTCATATTTAAAACGTTCCGAGAGCTCCTTCTCGGATGAACCGAGGTGTTTCGCAGAGGATAGCGTTGTGTGCAAGGACTGGTAAAGCGGGCATGTCAGTACGTTTTAGTACCACGGTAAGACGAATGGCGCATGAGCGGTAGTGCAATTGCCGCGGCGTGGCGACGCGGAGAATGTCCAAGCGGAGGATGTCCACATCCAGCATAGCCGAGACGCGCCATGCCATTCCCCGGCGACGGCAACGACTTCTGCCTCGTTGGAAAAGGACTGCAAAGAATGGCATATGGGCCACAGCCATCACTGCTTCCCACATGTCTCATCACAGAAACTGAAAACCCGCGGCTCCGCGCCAGTCCATGCGACGAGTAAAACTCACGTTGAGAGCGTATGCAATTGGTGTTGGAAGCCATCTCCAGTACTCCGTAGGAGATGCAGCCTCGATCTCGTCTTCGTCCAATAGGACGTGGTCTGCTCCTGCAGGTGTGGTCATCGCGCCGGGCATGTGCTCGATGTCTTCGCCGGATTCTGGGTGGAGGCAATAATTAGCCGCAGGGAGCCAAGAGAGATGGCAGCACGCACGACGGAGGTATGCTTCGAGAGGGTGGTCGTCGAAAAGAGGTTGTGCCATGGGGAGATCTAATGGTGGAGAGCAGGCACTGGCAGGCGTGGAGTCGTGTCGCGCGTGAGTTTGAATGGGGATGCGGATCGGGAGCGAGTAAGATGGTGGTAGAGTAAGGAAAACGAGTGGAAGAGCGACAACAGGCGCGATAGCAGGAAGACAATGGACAGCAAACGGGCAGACGATGCCAACGAAGGCGGCGGAGGCAAGAGCGAGGGCCAAGGCACAACTGGCAACCAGACGCCCAACACGGCATCAGATGCTGCTTCCGGCATGCGCATGTGGCTGCAGCCCACACCCAGTCCATAGCCTCATGCAAGGCGTCTGGCACACGTCCATCATGCCAGCGGCGAGCAACAGCATCGCCGGCGTCGACGGCGGTCGACACGCAGCGGCGGGGCATCATCCGTGTGGAGCTCGAGGGCGCGATCTCTGCACTTTCCGCAGCATAATCAACGGACGCGTCAGCGACCATGCCGCCGCCGGAGGACAACTGGCCCTGTCTCGGTGTCTTTTTCTTCTCATCCTCCCAGCGTCTCCCACCCGTTCTCTTTCTCCCCTCCTTGACACCTAACTCAACTATCAGCCGACCGCAATGTCTTCAGCCGAAGTGCACCTGCTCGTCCTCATTCATGGCATGTGGGGAAACCCGTCCCACCTCGCTTCCATGTATCGCATATTCCACGAGCAACGAGTAATTCCTCAAGCCGGCGCCGGCAGCTCTGCTGAGTCTCGGCTACACGTGTTACTCGCTGAGACCAATAAGGACGAGAGCACATATGATGGCATCGACTGGGGCGCAGAGCGTGTAGCGAAAGAGGTGCCAGGTTCTCTCACGAGCATATCAACGCACGCGCTGACTTGGGAACGAATAGGTATTTGACGAGATAACAAAGATTGAAAAGGAGGGACAGGAGAAGGTCACCAGGTTCTCCGTTACCGGATACAGTCTTGGGGGTCTGCTCGCTCGCTATCTCGTCGGGTGCGTACTCGCCTCACTGACGTTCTAGCGTTTGCCTAATCCACACCCCTGCAGAATTTTGAAGCAGCGCGGAACGTTTGAGACCATCACACCCGTCAACTTCAATACCATCGCCACGCCGCACATCGGCCTACTCACATATCCATCTTTCTTTTCCCGGCTCGCGTCCTATCTGGGCCCTAAACTCCTCAGCCGCACGGGCGAGCAATTCTATGCAGTCGACAAGTGGTCGAAACATGGTCGGCCCCTCTTGGAGGTCATGGCAGACCCAGGTGCGTTGTCTCCATAGCTCAGTAGACGGATGACTTACTGCGACAACAGACCGTGTGTTCTACCAGGGTCTTACGCAGTTCAAGCACATTCGGATATATGCCAATGCGTGAGTTCGTCCAATTCCATGCGCAAGGCGCTAGTAACAGAAAAGCCTGTGCAGCGTGAACGACATGACAGTACCGTACATCACTGCTGCCTTCGAAACAGAAGACCCATTTCTGAACCACGTCGTCGACGGTCTAGATATGTGAGCGTGCCTCTACACTGGATGTTCGGACATAGACTGACCGCCTATTCAGAGAGTACGACGAGAAGTACAAGCCTGTCGTGAAGTCATGGTCCAGACCCAGCGCACCGCCACCACCCCCGCCGAATCCAACAGTCTTCACCCCCGCGTGGTTCAAGTCCTACACCCCGCCTCTACCTCCTCGCCTCCAGCTCCCATTCCCGTACAATATCGTACGTCTGCCCATTCCGCTATTGCTTCACATGACTAACGCACAGCGCAGGCCATCATCGCGCTCGTTCCCATCCTCTTCCCCACGTTCCTAACCCTCATCATCATACGCCTCTCCCTGTCCTCACACTCCTCGCGCTCGCGCATCAAACGCCTCGAGGCGGAGGGCGCCGCGTCCGCGAGCGAGCGCCTCGCGCACATCGTCGGCGAGCTCGAGCGCGAGATGGAAGACATGGTCGTGGACTACGTCGAAGACTCCGCCCCGACCGCACCGTCCACCACCCCTGCCGATTCTGTCCCAGCCGCAGCCGACCCCGCTTCCGCAAGCACAAAGCCGCACACGAAGCGCCTCGAGGCCCCGCGCACGTCGCCTGCGCAGGGCAAGATGATCGTGGCGCTTAATGCGCTACCCGGCCTGAAGAAGGAGCGCGTGTTCATCGGCGACGTGCGCAACTCGCATGCGACGATAATCGCGCGCGACGTGCAGAGCTTCGAGTTCCACCGCATCGGCGAAGGCGTGCTGCGGCACTGGGCGGACGCGTTCATCGCATGATGGGTTCCCTTTCGGCGTCACGATACGACTACCTACTACTTAGGCGAGTCCGTTGTCTGATGCCATTTTTTATTTCATTATTCGTACATTGGGCTAAGGACCGGACAGCTAAATTATGTAGACACGCGTTATACGCGGCCAGGCATAATGCCCTTGACATACCTATTAGACGTTCATCAAGCACAATTGCCATTGGTCTACGGTGTTCCACGGCAAGCCCCGCCTTGCGTTGTCCTTTGCCATCGTCATGACACATAACCATTAAGCCACATTGACATTCGCGTCTGCGACCCCTTTCATCCATTGTGCTCATTGCAGTCTTGCCTTTGTAGACGAGTCACGCTCATTCGTCTAGCGCATATTAAAAGCAGCATCTCCTGAAGTGCTCTTCCACCTACTGCCAACCACTGACTACTGTCATGTCCGGCCCCTCGATCCTCGCGTTCGTCGCCGCATTTTGCCTCGTATCTCTATCTCTTCTGTGTCGGAGAGGCCGTTCTCCCCCGCCTACCTCACCTCGGCCCCCAAAGACTGGGCCCTTATCTGTCGACTCTCCACTTCCACTCGCGGAGACCACTCCTGCACCGCATTCCGCTCCTACCATTGTCGACGAGTTGCTCATCCAGCTCCCTGCCGCCGAGACGCCAGCCGAGCCACTTGCTCCCGCTAGTATGTCGGATGTCAATGAGCCACATGCCAGAGGCGCGCCGACGCCTGCCAGTGCCAACACCCCGCCCACGCTTACTACCGTAGTGCTCACCACCCCATCGCCAAATTCCCCATCACGGCCAACGTTGACCGGCATCCAAGGTACGTCGCCATATCATTTAACTATTTCAATAGACTATCCACCACCTGCAGACTTCAAGCTGGCTGTATTCCAACTGTGCAAAGCAAGCGGCTTCGAAGAGTACACATTCACCCAGGACGAGATCTTCGCGCAGAGTAAGATACCCATGCTGCCTTACTCTCTTCGACCATGGCCTGATGTCTCCTTCAGTGACGCTGAACCGGGTCGAGCTGCACATCACCACGAGGCTCATGAAGTTGGACAAGTTTCTAAGATGCGCATCGCAATTGGTATGTGTGACTTGCCAATGCCGCGAAAGCAACCTCCTGAAGGATTCTCCGTTCAAAGGAGCATGCGCATCATGTCGTGTTGCTAATGCACGCCAACTCGTGCGACATCTACGTGCCCCCTGTCACCATGAAATCGTAGGCTGCGCCCTCTCGTATCTTGTAGTGACAGCGGTAGTGACCATCTTTCTCCCAGACTTGCCACTTCCGTGGCCAGCATAATACAAGGCGATTTGATGACCTTCGCGAGGGGCTCCCTTCACACGAAGGTGCTGCCCACCAAAGCAGCGATGTCCAATGCCGAGGTATGAATTCCCGCAACAGTGCCTCCGTATCGAATTAACGGCGACACTCTATGTAGATGAGTATGGAGTTAACACGGCGCCGGGAACAAGTGGCAAAATTACGCGGTGTAGGCCCTTCGCACTCCCTCTCCCACATCCCGGTGTCCGGGTCCTCGACGCCCGCTCCCAAAGCGGAGAGTTCAGATCTGGCTGCTGAGCACCAGGCCACCGTGGCGCGGCTTGAGGCCGACAAAGAGAAACTCTTGGCCGAGCGCGATGCGCTACGCGT
Organism: Auriscalpium vulgare; assembly: GCA_019915015.1. Classification (NCBI taxonomy): domain Eukaryota; kingdom Fungi; phylum Basidiomycota; class Agaricomycetes; order Russulales; family Auriscalpiaceae; genus Auriscalpium; species Auriscalpium vulgare. The sequence continues at coordinate 599,781 of JAHBBC010000002.1, forward strand.
GCGCCTGAAAGAGAAGCAGAACCTCCTGGAAGGCAGTCGCGCGTACGTGCGCGACCTGAAGGAGCAGTTGCGGCGCGAGGAGGAGGAGCGCGCTGCGCTCGCGGAGACTAATGTGAAGCTCGGGGGAGCGAACGCGGCGCTTGGGCAAGCCAACGCGGCGCTCGGGCAGTCTAACGCGGCTCTCGGGCAGTCTAATGCGGCGCTCGGGGACGCGCTGCGCGCTGCTCAGGCGGAGGTGCGCGAGCGCGAGCGGGAGGTCAAGGAGATAAACGAAAGGCTAGAGTCGTTGAAGCGCTCGGTGATCAACGCTGCGGAGGTTCGTCTGGCTCCCTTCTTAGCACAGCTTTGCTTGACCGACGGCTTGTACAGGCTGCTTAGTGACTACCCATCGCATTGGGACCGGTGACTCGTCTTTGTGGGTCCTGTGGTGTTCCACCGATCGTCGTTTGCTCCAAACTGTTGCATACGTGGCATACTACATGGGTCAGGCCTGGATTTATATGTATCATAATGATCGCGTGCATGGAAGGTACAGTGATGATAAGAGCCTGCTCAGAGATGTGAGAATGTGCTACATATAAGTTAGTCCCAAGATACCAATAGTGTAGATGAGATGTTCCCCGCAAGTCCGTGGCAAATTCGATGCAAGAGAATACGTGTAGTGTGTGTGGTATGCAATTAAAGTACGGGTATGTGTAGATCATGTTGATGGAAACGTAGTCGATGGGTGAGGTTAAATCTCGGGGGGGGGGGGGGGGGGGGGGGGGCTCCGCCTCACGCGCCGAGGATGAACATGCTGCGGCGTCGCGCCGCGTTGTTCATGAGGACGAAGCCCTCGGGGACGATGGACGCGCGCTCGTGGGTATGCATGGAGCGCGTAACGCGCTTCCACATGCGGACGAGACGGCGCTCGAGGAACTTCGCTGACGAGCGGGACCTCTGCTGTGGGCTACCAGGGACAATGTCAGCGCACCGCCCTCATATGACCGACAAAATGAATGGAACGTACCGACGACGCACGGCGCCTTCAGGGAAGCTCGCGGTGATGGGGGACGGGGCAGCGTGGTAGATGATTTGGCCGGCCATTGTGGGTGATGCAGATAATTAAAGCGGGTCTATGAGGGGCGCGTTGGCAAGCAAATGTACAAAGAAATACAGGGAGGTATAAGCGGGAGTGGGTGGGTGGGTGGGTGGCGAGAGCTATGCTTGCACGGCTCCTTATATGCCCGCGCGCCAGCGGAGATTCCTGTGCATAACGTAGTAAGGACAATTGTGGGTCCATTGTACTTACAGGCGCGCGCGTAGCCGTGGCACCCGTACTGGAGACAAAGTGCAACCTTGCGCTGAATGCGAGGCGGTGCGGAGGCACAAGAACCTCATGTGTGAAGCTGGAGAACAAAAGACGAGAAGGCAGGCGTGAGGACAATGCATGCCTCATATGGTGCGTGGGAGTATGGGTGGTATGCAGCCGACACTCCGGCGCTCCCCAGTAGGCGCCGATCAATCCCTCCGTCGGCCTTGCCGTCGCTCGGGCTGCGCTCGGACTGCTCAGAGTTCCCAGCTACTGAGAGACATGGACATGTCAATCACCAATCAAAAATCTTCAAATATCAATCACACGCAATCATCTCCGGCTAAACAGACTCAGCTGCAACCGGCCGCGGAGCAGATCCAGTTAATTATCTGTATAAATTACTCACCCCGCTCATTCCGAGCATCAACAGCCCCGCCACAATCCTCTCTTCCACCATGAGCCCCTCAAATTTCACTCGCATCGTGCTCAATGAGCGTCCCGAGACGTACATCCAGCCAACCACCTTCAAGAAGGAGGTCGTGCCATTCGATTTGAAGCCTGGTGCGGGAGAGGTCCTCGTCAAGACCAACTGGTTGTCTTTGGATCCGGCCATGCGTGGCTGGATCAAAGATCGTCGGAGCTATCTACCTCCGGTTCAGATTGGCGAGACGATGCGCAGCTTGGGGCTTGGGACGGTTGTCGAGGCTGGCGAGGGCACCAAGCTTGTCCCGGGAGATGTGGTCAGCGCCGCGGTCGGTGCGCGGCGTTTTACATTCTCAATGTATGCTGTTTCCTAATGACGTTTATCAGGCTGGACAGAGTATGCTGTTCTGAAGGAGAGCGCAGCGACAAAGCTCCAGTATGTTGCTGCCCAGTGTTGCTGCACGTATTCTCAACACCCCTATTTAGAATATTCCCCGGTGGACAGGCGCTGGACTTCTTGGGGCCCATTGGAATGCCTGGTATGTCCAATTCTATCTCCCTCGACCCTCGTCTGACGTGCCCCATAGCATACACCGCATACTTTGTATACATTGCCTCCTTCGCGTTTTCCCGCATCGTCTAACGCTTGCCTATCCTGACAGGGCCTCCTCGAAGTGGCCAAGCTCAAAGCCGGCGAGACCCTCGTCGTCTCCGGAGCCGCAGGCGCCGTCGGCAGCGTGGCGTGCCAGATCGGCAAGATATACGGCGCAAAAGTCGTCGCCATCGCGGGCACAGACGAGAAGTGCCAGTGGCTCAAGGAGACGATCGGCGTGGATGCCGTGCTCAACTACAAAAGCCCAACGTACAAGGAAGACTTCATCGCAGCCGTCGACTACCTGGACGTGTTCTTGGACAACGTCGGTGGAGACATCCTGGATTTCGCGCTGACACGACTGAAGAAGAATGCGCGCATCGCGTTCTCCGGCGCTATCTCTGATTATAGTATGTGATCTGTGTTGCTGGCTATATGCGATGCGATGGCTGACAGCTGCGTCAGACAATACGAGTGCGACGACCAAGGGCCTCACTAACTATCAGAACTTGATCGCCCAGGCAGCCACCCTGCAGGGCTTCCTCGTGTTCGTCGCCTCCGATTCCGTCGCTCCTCCGTCATTGACGTTTACTTACTCTTCATACACTAGCTTTGACTACGTTGCCCGCTTCCCCGAAGCCATCAAGGCGCTTGCAACGTGGTTGAGCGAAGGTAAGCTGGTGAGGAGGTTTACGATCGTGGAGGGCCTCGAAAAGGCACCGGAAGCGCTGCCTATGCTTTTCGATGGTGGGAATACAGGAAAATTGTGAGTGACGTCCTGCAAGTGCGATGTTTCGCTAGACGCTCGTCGCTCATGCTGCTTCCTAGGGTCGTGCATGTTGATGGCTTGGAAGCGCAGTATGTCTGAATCAAGTGAGACACGCGCAAGTGACGAAGAGACATAAAAACAATGTAAAACTATCGTAGTATTGCGGATTATACAGTTATTGTACTTGTGCAAGGCGGTAATAAGATAAGATCGTCATGCCGGATGAGCCCGGACGCGTCGCCAGCGGCAGTTGTTGGCTTGTTCACTCGCCACCATGGCCTCCACCGTCTCGCTGCCCACCCTCAGCGATGTCATAGCCAGCGATCCTGACCCGTCCAGCGCCGCAGCTCGCGCCCTGGCGATCCTCTTCGAGCCCTCCCCGATCCTCTACTCCGACCTCCTCCCAGCCTTCATCACGACACTGCGGTCCCACACACAGGACGACACCTCGTCCGGACTCACCTATAACGCGCTGATCGATATCGCCATCGACGCGCTCCTCGCGTGGCCGCCCGCGCACCAGGCCCTCTTCGTCGGCGGGCACCCGCGCATCGGCGAGGTCGGCGGGCTCTCCGCGCTCAGCGCGCGCGAGCAGGCCGCGCGCGCCACGCCGCCTAATGTGCTTGCACGTCTCGGGGTGTTGAACGCTGCGTACGAGGCGCGCTATCCGGGCCTGAGGTACATCACGTTCGTGAACGGGCGCAGCAGGACGGAGATCATGGTGGAGATGCAGGAAAAGCTCGGCGTGGGCGACGGCGACATAGACGTGGTGGCCGTCGAACCGCTCAGCGCAGAGAAGTCGGAGTGGCGGGCGGAGGCCCTGAGGGCGATCGCAGATGTGGGGAAGATTGCGAAGAGCAGGCTGGGATCACTGGGCGTGGATGGCGGTGCCCTTCCATGAGGGGAGGATGTCCGAGTCTGTTCCTGTCTATTTCTGTGCGTCAACTTTTACTGATTGTATTATCTTGAGACTAGATTCCTTCAGCTCGCCTCGAGGCTTCTCTGATGGTCTCGTCCTGACGCCACGCGCCACCGCGGTCGTCTGACAGAATATTTACGGCCGTGAGATATTGCAATTCGAGCTCTCATCGTCTTCCCGACTCCCTGCCTCTGCTGCCGTCGATGCGAGGACGGGCTCGAGAGACTGTATCGCTCCCCGCCGGCGGCAAGCCTCGGCAAGCCTGCCGCTGCGTGCCTGGGTATTTTCCTAAAACGTGCCCACGTGTGTGTGCTGATCGTGATCTTATCGGTAATTGAGATTTGATTGAACTCCAGGTTTTTTCTCCTCCGGCCGGCAATTTGAATCTCCCCTCATGCTCGATTTGCAGCCGTTCGCTCTTCTTCCTGCACGCCCACCATGAGTGCAACGCCGCCCCCGTACACAGAGGACGCCAAAGTCAAAGTCAGCGCCAGCGATGAGGTCGTCGACACACCCGAGCTCGCCGTAGCCGTCGAGGACGTGCGGCCGCACCGCCCGCAGATCGAATGGCACTCCCCCAAGGCCTTTGTGGACAGCTCCTGGCGGCGGTTCGCTAGCCTGTGGACGCGGCGCTTTGTGCTCTCGCTGCTGGCGGGGCAGGTCGTGTCGCTGTGCATTACGTGCACGAATGTCACGACGACGGAACTGGTCATGCGGAACTGGTCGCTGCCGACGACGCAGACGTTTTTCTTGTGAGTCTCGTTTGCTTTTTTAATGCCTTTCCGAAACGTATTTGAGGAGGCCATGACCGTACTCATGCTCGCTCCCAAGATACTTCTCGTTATTCATCATCTACACCCCGTACACTATCTATCAATGTGAGTCCACCCCCTCCTTTCACCGCACTGCGCCGTGCCTAACCTCAGGGCCTTCCAGACGGATTCGGGGGATGGTTCCGCATGCTATACCGAGACGGGTGGAAATGTAGGCGCCATATATGCAGTGGCGTTCTTCCCAGTCCCCTGACGTGGAGCATGTCAATGTCACAGATATCATCCTCGCGGCATGTGATGTAGAAGGAAACTTCTTGGTCGTGAAAGTGCGCGCTCATCTCTCCTCTTTCATACATTTCGAGCTAACTGCTTTGCGCAGGCCTATCAATACACAAACCTGCTATCGTGTATGCTACTCGATGCGTCCGTCCGTCTTCCAACGTCTTTGGTTTACTGGCTGACTGTCCTTCAGATGGGCAATCCCTACCTGTATGTTTTTCTCCTGGGTATACATGCGACCAAAATACCACTGGACACAAGTCCTCGTACGTCCCACTGCCGCTTGCCTGCCATACGCGCTAAACGCCCCCAGGGCATCCTCATATGTATCGGCGGCCTGGGACTGCTCGTCGCGTCAGACCAGATCACCGACAAAGATTACCCCGCGCTCAGCAAAGGGAAGGGAGACGCGTTCATGATCATCGGCGCGTCGCTGTACGGGTTTAGTGCGTTTCTGCTCTCCCTGTCGTTTTGTGTAAAAGGCGCTGACTGGAGGGGTGCAGCAAATGCGACGGAGGAGTTCTTCGTGCGGAGGTCGCCGCTGTACGAGGTCGTCGGGCAGCTCGGTATGTGGGGCACGATCATCAACGGGATCCAGGCTGCGAGTCTCGAGCACAAGGACATGCGGCACGCGAACTGGAGCGGGGAGAACAGTGCGTTCTCATGAAACCCTTCGCATCGTGTGGTATCCTGACTTCCCACCAACTCACAGTCGGCCTGCTCGTTGCGTACACCGCCTGTGAGATCTCTCCGCTATGAAGAGGTTTGAACAAATACTGAGGGCGCATATTGTAGCTATGTTCATCCTCTACACGGTCGCACCGCTGCTATACCGCCTCGCCTCGTCGACATACTACAACCTTAGCCTGCTCTCGAGCGACTTCTACGGTCTGCTATTCGGTGCGTTTGCTCTGCCGTCGTGTGACTCTCGACACCGTGCTATATATAATTAATGCATCATCCTCCGCCAGGTCTCTTCCTCTTCGTGCGTGCTCCACTCCCACCTAATCATCCGTCTTGCACCTGACGTCCCCGCGGCAATACAGCACTACAGCCCCTACTGGCTATACTTCCCCGCCTTCGCAGTGGTCATTCTCGGGCTCGTCGTGTACTTCTGGCACTCCACACGTATGTCCCTTTCTCCATCCGACGATTCTGGCAATTTACCAAGGGGCGGTCATATCAGCGGAGGAGCAAGGCCATATCAATATCAACCCGCCAGCGTATGTCACGAGGCGCGGCGAGCGCGCAGCGGCGGGAGAGAGTGCTGCGTGAGGCAGGTGCATGTGAAGGTGGTCGGAGGTTGTATGTTATGACATTTATGGTAAACGAAAGCAAACACGAGATGGGTCGAATAGCATCGATATCGACGACTTGTATTGACAACTTCTATCTGACAGCCAGTCGGCTGTAATTATGAGGATGAAAAACTGAAGAGGCAGGCGGCCCAAACATTGTATGAACGCAGCAAACGAAGAGAGTGGGGGGACAGCATATCGTACACTACTCGAAACATTCAATAACATGCAATAAATCACACAGTTGCGACGATGCAACTCAATCATCATACCCAACGCTGGGCACGCTGGGGAGAAGCTGGCTGCTCCGGCACCGGCGACGAAGGCGGCGCCTGCTCACTGCCCCGTTCCGCCAAGCGCTGCATCCCAGGAGAAATCAGCATCACGCTTGACACGGACGAACCGGGACTGACCGATTTCAAGCCCTGCAGGCCGGCAAGCATCGAGTCAATCGTCGCCTCGGACAGCTCCGACACCTACTCGCTCAATGAGACAAGGCAGCAGGTGGCGATGTACGAACGAGCTTACCGTCTCGCCAGCGCTGCGCCCGAGCTCCCGCACCTTCTCGCGCTCCGCCTCCCATGACACGCCTTGCTCCGGGCTCTGCGGCGCCGCTCTGTATACAACTTCCCGCTGGGGCTCGCGGCTGCTCACCACCTCTGCCGCTGCCGGCGCCGCCACGACTACCGCGCCGGCCTCTTCCCTCCTCCGCCATCCGTTCTCCGAATCCCACCGCACGCGGCGGCTGTCGCACCCGCCGAACACGTGCGAATCCCTCGTCCGCGCCCACACAGTGGCCGCGACCGCGCCCAAAGCAAACCAAATAATGCGCCGCGGGCCGCCGTAGTGGTGATACCCCCCGAAGCGGGGCCAGTGGTGTGATGCGAAGCCATAGTAGGGGGTCATTGTGAGTGATGTGGTGGGGGTTGGATGCTGTCGAGGGAGCTGCCTGCGTTGCGTATTTATGCACTGTGCGCTGCCGGAGGGGCCGGCCAGTCTGGCGTCAGCGCTCGGCAGAGGGGCGGGACGCGCGGTTGCGCAGCTGCGGCGGCTTGCCGCGACGCGTCGTCAGTATTGGACACGTGGGCGGCTCCGCAGGCCAGCCGCTACTGATGCGCTGTATTTGATCTTATAAGATTCGGGTCTTTGAGGAAGCTCTAGATGTACTGGCCCAGGCCCCAGTGGCTGAGGTGGGCGAGGACCCCGACGAGGAAGAACCCTGGTAGATCAGGCGGGTCTGATCACACCCCCAGATGAAGGAGTGCCGAACACCTAGTCTCCGTAGCAAGCTTGACCTTAGTATGAGTTGTTTCCAGAAGATCGTCGACCGAATACCCGCGTGTTCGATGGAAAAGGACGAGCGGATATTATTAGCCATCAAGAAGCCAAACAAGAGGACTTTCTACGAAGTGCCGAAGTGCTCTAGATTGGCCATAACCATCTTCTTCAACTGCAGGACGATCAGAAATATGTGTAAGGTCATCAACGCAGTTCGACGCTTACCGGAGGACTGGAGCCGTCACCGTCAAAGTACGCAACGAACAGCTCACGCGCGACCCAGTTATGCTGCACGGCTCCCATGTCCCTAAAGATGACTGTGCGCGGCTGAGAGGCGTCTGGAGGGGCGAGAACAATATCCAGAGGTGTGTGTTTCGTAAAAGGCGCATTCGGGAAGAGGGTCTTCAGTTTGCCCACGGGGGCTTGGATATTGATGATCTCGTCCTGTGTTAAGGTCCCTCCTTTATGGGCCAGCTGTTGGCGCGCTGTCAGTGTCCGCACAAAGGCGTCGCGGAGATGTGTGTACGACGTGTTGCGTGTTGGTACTGCGAAAAAAACGAAGGGTCAGACGGGGCCGAATCGTACATGTTCGCACGCACTGATACGAAGCACACACGCCGTGTTGTCGATTATATGCTCAATTTTCTCCTGCGGAGTGGCCGACTGAGATATCTGATTTGGTGATTTAGTAGCAGCGTTCATTAGAATGTCGAGCGACGGTCACCACCTTTAGGTTGGGATTGCTCAGGTCGGCGTAGAACCCGACAGAGTAAACCTTGATGCCGAGAAATGACACAGTACGGACGCCAACACCAACAAGGGTAAATGTCGGTGTGGGGATCTTGGACGGAACGCGCAGCGTTTTTGGGAACGAGATCGAGGTGGCCGAGTCCACTGTGTCAAAGCCTGAGCACCCACTGGCAGCAGATGAGACGAGACGACATACCGACTACATCGTCCTGCTGAACATCTGCATCGAGATAGAGGACAGACTGCAGCGCTGCTGCTGCTGGCAGGGCGAAAGCCGCCCCCCACACAAGCGGTCGGACGCGCGCCGGGCGTGCAGGATGTGTCGCATATGAGCGTCTGGCACTCGTGCCTGCTCGAGGACGAGCACTGGTAGCAACGCGGCCTGCTACGAACTGAAGAAAGCGCAACATTCGAATGGTGGAAGGCGAAGCTTGTGACTGCCAGCAAACCGTGCGCGTGAACGCAAGTCGGTTCGCGATCGACCTCGGCGCGTCGAGGCAATGACGTCAGCAGCTCGATCACCGCGTCGACGCGCCCCGCCGCTCTTGTTTGTCTTGCACCTACGCCCTTCCTGCACGCCTCAAGCTCAAGGCATCGACTCGCAGTACGCCGGACTGCACGGTTTTCTCAGAACTCCTCTGTCCCCGCATTCAGTCCGCGAGCATCCCGCAACATCCACCCCCGCGTCATTCTTCGACAACAGCCTCGCCACACATGCCTATGCTTTCAGGCTACAATATCGCCCTCACAAGCGGCAGAGACGAATTAGAGTACTACAATACGCGCACGGATGGGCCGAGCGGTGTTGAGTGCTACGTCGAGAGTGCGGCAGGGAAGGTTCGACCGCTTGGCCGTGCTCTGCCCGCTGCAACCGCTGACGGCACGACGCACCCAACAGGAGTTCGCTATCGTGTACAGCGACTACAACTTTGACGGAACTTGTGTTGAGGTCGAGTGCTACATCGACGGCAACCGCATCGCCAGAAAGACAGCGTACCCTGGCAAGCGTCGCATGGCCATCTGGGGCATGCGGACGTCCGCGACCTCGAAGGCATGCTTCAAGTTCTCAGAAATCCGAGTCATAGGTGAGCCTGCACTCCTTTGCACCCGTCTCTCCTTCAACTTGTTGTGCAGATGACGACGAAGCAGACGGCGCAACCGGCGGACCGTGCATGGGTCTCATCGAGGTGAGGCTGCACCGCGTCAGGGAAGAACATCGACACATCAGGAACCCCCACCACCGCCGCCAACATCAGCAGTACAATCCCAGACCTATTGCGCTGGCTGACGTGCCTCTGTCGGAGAAGAGCAAGAAAGGAGGCTGGCACCGCATAACGTGAGTACGCCCGTCTGCCTAAGGCCCGCCGGGTCGCTAAATGGCCGTCATAGCGTGGGCACACGCCAAGTCGCAAGCGCATGGACGCCATCGAACACGCATACCGTGAAACTCGATCCCGGCGGACGACCTTTTGCCTCGTTTCGGTTCCACTACCGACCGGGAGGTACGTGTCTTCAACGCGCAATATGGGCGAATGTGTCTTGACGACACCCGCTTCTATCACTATCAAGGCATCCTCGCGGCGGAAGGAATAATGCCTCGCGCTAAAGCCCCCGACTCCACTCCTGTGCCGGACGCTTCAAGACAGCCATTAGCGGTCAGTCCTCGCTTCCCAGCTCGTACTATGCAAATCGAGCCGTCGTCCCGCAGACCACTGACCTTCCGCAGAGCAAGATAAAGTCCGAGCCCGCTCCTGCTGCTACGGCCTCTGGCGTCCCGATTGAAGTCATCGAAATCGAGGACGACGAGATCTACCTTCGCCCGCAGGATCGTCCTCGATCCCCCATCACCGTGCGCGACTACCATGGCGAAGTCATCGACTTGACGCTGGACTGATGTGTTGGATGACTGGCTGGCTTCTGTGGCACTTGTGTATTTCCTTGGATCTTCTCGCAGGCTTGGTCGCGGCTCTGGATACAGTCTATCGTTCTGTGTGCAGCCTACTACTTTACAACATCATTATATGTTCCGTACTAGCGGTTTTTTCTCGAGCCTTTCCGCCCTTCGTGGCTGCAAATATATGCGCTGTCGATTCTCGAACTCGACGTTTATGTGACGTTGCACCTTGCCAATGATCTCAACTCCTCACTCCTATGGATGGCCACTTTCGGGGACGGCGGTCCCGCAGGCAAGGTCAGCGCAAGAACTTGAAGCTGTGCAACGTACCAAATCCTCCTCAACACGCCAGGTTTTGTCTACCTCGGTGGCATCCTTCGGGGCTATGCCTGGACGGGCATGTATCATAATATCGTCCTGAAGGGCCGTCGGCATCGATGCCAAGATCAGAACTGAGGATAGGATAAGATGTCTCTTCAGAGCCTCCGCAGAAACCGTAACGGCAAGTATGTAAATTGTACATACAGCACAAGTCAATGAAACCTAAGCTAGGACTTCATCCAAGATTTCAATGATTCGCGATACCTCCTCTACCGTGTTGTAATGGACGAGTGAGATGCGAACGACAGCGTCATCAGTGTCCAGCTTCGGTTTGAGCTCATCCACTAGCGTATGCGCATAGAAATGCCCATACCGGATCCCAACCTGCAGCAAACTGGTCAGCCTTACACAAAAGTGGATCTTTCCGACTCACTCCGCCCTTGTCATCGAACGCCTTCACGACGTCCTTGCTCTTGATCGGCCGCTCTCCGACAACCACGAAGCTCAGCGTGGGCGCGCGCGCGAGCCCGCCTTCCTCGCTCCCGACGATCCGCACGCCGCGCGGCTCTCGCTGGCGGAGGTATGCCAGCAGCGGGTCCAGCAGCGCTTGCTCGTGCGCGGCAATCGCGGCAAACGCCGCGTCGAGGTCGTCAGTGCCGGTGGGCGCGAGCGCGCGGAGGTAGTCGAGCACGCCTGTCACGGCGTAGACGGTTTCGTAGCCCGGTCCACCGGGATTGAGCTTGTACGAGACATCGGCTACGCGGAGGAAGTGGTGGGTGAGAGGGCTGAGGGAGGAGTGCAGGGAAGCCGCGCGCGCGTAAAGGGCGGAGATGTGGGGGCCATAGACCTATACGTGCGTCAGCACCGGAGCGAATGCAATGAGCAATCCATCTGCGCACCTTGTAGAAGGAAAAGACGGCATAGTCGACGTCCCAGTCCTGCACGTCGATCCTCCTGTGCGGCGCATACGCCACACAGTCGACTGAAAACTCGATCTTGCGTACGCCCTCCTTCGTAGCCTTCGCGCGCGCGGCTTTGATGACGTCTTTGACTGGTACAATGGACCCCAAGATGTTCGAGCATGCTGTGAAGGCAACGAGTCGCGTCTTGGATGTGATCAGCGGCAGGAGGTCCTCGACATCGAGCACTATGGAGTACGGGTTGTTCGGCGAGGAGATGCGCGGGCGCCAGTACTTCAGCTGGATGCTCTTGCGGTGTGCGAGCTTCTTCCAAGGCCCAACATTTGCTGCGAACAGTTCGGTTGGGGCGAGGATCGCACATTTGGAACACACCAACACGCACCTTCATGCTCCCCTGTGACGATGATCTCCTCATCGGACAGCACATCTCCTTCCAGGGCCCGCGCCAGGTTCTCCATGTTCATTGTTGAGCTCGAAGCGAACGCGACCTCGTCTGGGCTTCCCGCGTTGAACAAAGTCGCTGCGGCCTGGACACCCTCCGCGACGCGGCGGGTGCTCGTGACTGACACAGAATAGTCGGCCCCGAGCTGGACGTTCGTGCGCAGCAAATAGTCGGAGAGCTTGTCGACGACGTCACGCGCGCATTGCGAACCTCCGGCGTTGTCTGCAAAGATGTAGCCCGACTCGAGCGAGGGGAAGTGCGAGCGCGCTGTGTTGATGACAGATGTCATGGTGGTGGATTCGTTTGATAGCATGGTGGGGATGTGCTGAAGGATATGCTGGTGGGAGGGAAGTCGAGAAAGAATCGATCGCGATGAGCAGCTGGGAAACGAAGCGATATCATGGTCGGCGGCCCGAGGTACCCCGGCCGTTGGGCAAGGCATTGGCGGGGCCCCGACGGCCGACACCAAGCAGACACAAACTTGACAGGTTCTTAACGTGGTGAACGTGTGATGACCTTGCCCTTAAGCGTCGAAGTATATGGAAAAGTTGTCGGACGTGGTCCGGAAGTCCTTGGGGTCGTCGCGGGCCCACCGACCCCAAAGCATCGACCTCTGGGATGGAATGCACATGGTTCCCAAGCTGATCTGTTGGGCAGGATGGCGCAGGTTTCTGATGGCATAGCTGGGGATTCTCTATAAGACGGCCTCGGCTTTCAGGACGCCAAGGATGGAAAAATCGACTTGTATGGTGTGTCGCACCTGTTTGTACACGGCATCTACGCCCCAAGTTTATGGCTCATATGATATGAGGGGAGCGCTGCATGAGCATTGGGAAATGCAGGTTTGAGGGCATCTCGGGACTGCAGTTGATAAGTCGGCGCCGATTGGGTTCTGCATTGAACAAGCATTGAGAGGAGGAAAAGCCTGGAGACGAGATGGCTCAGGCGGCGCGCAAGTATACTTCTGGAGCATTTCTCGAAGGTAGGTTAATACAAAAGGTAGGTTGCTGCGAGGAGGCATTGAGGGAGATTGAGGGCCTGTCCAGGCAAAGTTCGCCGCCCGCCGCCGCCTAGTGGCGAAGAGCGCCCGTCTCCCGGGTAGCTGAGCCTCTTGCCACATACAGTTACATATTAATTACCCTTCGCATGCTCTGGCAGTCCGCTGGCATTCGTCTATCGATCTCTCAAGACCACCCAGGAAGGACAGGACGCTCTTTCCCCGGCTCCCCACCCTAGCATCTCCTCACCCAGACCGGTTGCCAGTGACAGGTGGGCACACAAACTCATTAAGTACTATACAAACGACTTACACCTAGTTTCTCCGTTTGTAGGGTTTCTCATTTTTTTTCTCCGCGTGACGATCATCACACAAAGCGACATGCTTCCATCTTCGATGTCAGAGTCTAGCAGCAGGGTGTCAGTCGAACTGGACATCGAGGTATGATGCAAGACACAACCGACGACATGTTTTCTTACGTAGATTTTGACTATGGCAAGTCGTCCCTCTGCTCCATGTATTTGGCTTACTTCGTACATCACAGGTCAGGAAAGCCGAGCGGATGGGTTGGGTCCAGGGTCCCTCCGCAGCTGCGCACCCTGCTCGACATCGATAACAATCTTCCTCCATCCCTGTTGGCATCGCATCTCAAGGAGCGACCTGGTTCTGTCGTAGAATTGCAGCGTGCGCAAAAGATTCTGAGCGACTTCATCGCTCAGTTTGGCAGGGAGCTTCCCTCGCACCCGTTGGCATCTGGCCTGGACTGTCTGCGCTAAGAAGACGAGCGTGCACTACAGTCTGTCGCAGAATTGCAGCGCGCAGTAAAGATTCTGAGCGACTTCATCGCTGAGTTTGGCAGGGAGCTTCCTTCGTCCCCTCCGTCGGCATTGCATTCCGCAATCGAGAGTCGGCTTCATGCTGACCTGGAAGATTCTGGCCCAGAAGACGAGCGCGTGCCGCAGAGGCCACGCGCTGCGAGTGGCGGGAAGCTTCCTTCGCCCCCTCCGTCGGCATTGCATCCCAGGATCGAAATTCGGCTTCATTCTGGCCTGGAAGACTAGTGCGCACCGCAGAGTTCACGTGCGCTCGACAAGCTCGCCGCGAACGGCGGAAAACTTCCTTCACACCCTCCGTTGGCATCGCATCCAGGGATACAATATTCATTATTCGAGTGGCAGCTCACAGGATCGTCTGGTGATGTCCAGCCCTATGTTAATCTCTTCAAGCCAGAGTCGTCGCGGCATCTGGCATGTAACAGGTGTCCTCACAACAAGGTTAAGGTGAGTTTTCTTCTCGATGGTTCCGACATGTCAGGCTGGCATGCGGTCGTTTTCTTTTGCCTAATAATTGACACTCTTCACTTTTAGTGTTGTGGCAGCGCTCCTGCTTGCACGGGATGCAAGAATGAAGGCTTCGAATGTACCTACGCGATGTCACATGGCAGGAGGAAAGCAAAACATCTTGAAACGTCCGAGACACCGACAGCCGACGGTGACTAGTACAGCTCCAGCATTAAGCGCAGGAGGCGGAAACCCCTCGTACGTAGAGCCAACGGGCAAGGTTGTGTGGAGTGCCGCTGTATTAGGGCTAGGGTGAGACCTCTTTGCATTTCATATGTGCCCTTTCGTTTTAACTATAAGGATTTGACCATTATCATTTCATTCAGTGCGATGAGCTCCGTCCTTGCAAGCGCTGCTAGTGTACCAATAACGGACTCGATTGCAAGTACATGACTATCTTGCAAGCTTGTGATGCATGCCATCGTGCTAAGGTTAAGGTAGTGTGCCTTGTTCGCATTCAATTTTTTCTCACCGAACCCTTTCGTTTTTTTCCCTTTTAGTGCAATCGATGCCGTCCTTGCGAGCGCTGCAACGACCGTGGGATTGATTGCAAGTACGCGTAGGTGCACAATGTACATCGGACCGGCGGCCAAGATGCCAGTGCGGCCATTGGGAGGCACGACATGACAATTTCTTCGGCTCTGAACTATAACACTACATGTGCTCGAGATTTCAATCAGGACTGGAATTGTGTGACTTCAGCAACAACCCATACTTAGGGCTGGAGACCCCTCGCACAGGTCCACCTTATTAACGTTCCCCGTTGCCACTTGTCAGGCCGTTCAACAGGCCACCGGCTTGTTCCAACGTCAATCTTTATTGGGTACGCGGCGACACATATCTACAAGCAAATTTTGATATCAAACATACACGAGTCCACATACACGACTCGTCCACATACGTGCTGACTCGAATGACTGCGACAGGTAATCTTGGCTTACTAGGACACATGATGCGACAACTTTGTAGGGTTTCCGATGCCGACTCATTGTATGCCATGGAAGCCGGGTTTTTATTTCATCGTCTCTGCGTACGTTTCAAGTCGGGCTCGCGGACGCTGTATTTCGTGCCGCGACTGCACGCATGGGATGCAACTCTTCACGCTACTGGAGCCCTACCAGCGGCGCGAAATTTTACGCGCGACTGTGAGCGTCAGTTGCTAAATAGTCTCCTGAGGCAACGTGAATTTCTGCTGGCTCAGAATCATCTGCATGACCTACGACAGCCAGCCACGACAACTATCCGTGCCGCACATGCACTTGCCAGTAGACCCAGACGGCATCTCAGTGTTTCCGACTTTCTTCCCTTTAGGCCGCGCCATCAGCCAATCGTCAGCTGACTTGGGGTTGTAGTCCAATGTCAGTTCTGTGCCGGCGGGTATCTCTTTGAGCGTGACGAAGGCCAGGTGTGGCATTTTCATCTGCGGTAATGTTAGAGGTGGACGTGTTTCAGGAAGGGACGCCAACCTCGGGTATGGAATCGTAGACGACGTTAAACACTCTCAGGTTGGGCTCGCAGGAGTGGCTAGAGATGTTGAATCAGCACTGCGAGTGACATCGATCTGAGAACAAGGCGAACTTCACAAATCTAGTCCAATTTCCTGAAAACAGCGTTAGTTAATTGGAAAGACCCCATCCATGTACGGCATACCTTGATGATAAGCGTCGACAGAGTAGGCGTTCTCTTCCTCATCTTCCTCGTCGACAGAATAGGGTTTCTCTTCCTCATCTTCCTCTTCGACGAATTCTGTGCCGTCCAAGTCGAACAAGTAACTGCACGCGACGCCCGTATTGCTCCGAGTAATCGCATCCGCATCCGTACGATATCTGTCCACGTCAGGCACAAGTACAGTTTATCGGGAGAAATCCAGCTCACATCAGCTCCCTGCCCAGAGAATATCGAATCAGCCATCGCAATCATCCAGTAACGATAGGTTATCTAACCCTGCATAGCATCCCAGAACCTTGTTCGCGGGAAGGCGGACCGTTGAGCGGATTCCCCACCCGCGAGTGAGGGTGTCGTAGAGCTCAAGGGGCGTATCCCTGGGCCTTTGCGCCACGCGATTGCGGCAGTCCATAGAACATGTGCAGTTCTTCGGCGGATTTAACTCTAGACACAAGACATTCTGTATGACTTACATGATTGCATTCGATTATTAGAGAGTTGCCACCGGAGAGTTCATCTGACAACAGTCCCTGCATTTTTGCAGCAGCGCGAAATGAGATGCCGCGCATTCAAAGAATAACAACCACATTACCTCTGTTGTGTACGCAAATATCTTTTTTCCATAGTTCGTTTCCTCCTGACAGTCGCAATTAGAGGCTTTGGTGCAGCTGCCTCGGCAGTCGCAGTGGACGAAGGCAGCATCGTCCGGCAAGAGAAGGTCAGGGGGACTAAAGAAATGTGAGCTGGCGAAGGGCCCGAGCAGGAGTAACTACGTACTAACTGTACCCTGCCTCTCTGTAGATGAAATCTTCTGGTAAAGCCGGAATGTCGTCCCTGCCGAGCGCGCTGACGATGGTGAGGGGCGCCGCGCCTACCCTTTTGATGGCACTGTTCAGCTTCTCCTGCAGAGCAGTCTTGGGAGAGATCGGCCCCCTATCAATAGTGCGCACAGAAATCGTTCTTGAAATGCCACGGTTAGTCGAAGGGCTCGCCGTCAGGCGGCGGGGCAGCGGCCTGATCTGGAGCGCCTCCCCTTGCACCGGGACCGCGCGCTTCGCTGAGTCGTCGTGCAGTTCATACATGTACTGCACGTCCGCATCCCAGTCCAAGAGCTGCCCCGCACCCTCCTTCTCCCACCTGGCGTGCTTCTCCCTGTACGCCTCGGACATCTCCGCGGTGCGCCGGTCGTGCGCGCAGGAGAACGAGAGCGCCTGAAGCTTGACGCGCGACGACTCGGTGGACAGTCTGTGGTTTTGCTCTTTCATGTGGTTATCCCATTCGTCCAGAAGCTCAAGGTTGCTGGGAACGGCACCCGCCCACGTCGTGTTCGTGCCATCTGGTCGACGCCAATTGGCCCAGCGGATCTGCGAGGCTCCGTGTTAGCAGCCGGGACATTAAGGGATCATACCCAGCGCACCTCGTATCTAGTATTTAGCAACTTGTGAGTCTGTACAGGGAATAAAATAGCAAATACTTGCGTACATTGACCCTCCCATCACATCGAAATGCTCCCCGACGATGCCCTCGACCGGCCACTCATCGTCCTCCTGGGTGTTTCCCCAGTCCTCCGGCGGACTTTTCGACCTCCTAAAATCTTCATCCTACCAATGAGGACGAACTGGGTGAGCCTACGAGTCCTCCGGAACAATCAAAATAGAAGTATAGTCTATGCTTACCTCGAAACGGATTGGTGTCGCGCGAGGCATATCGTGACTGAAAGATATCCTAGTGTCAGTTCGGAGAAGATGGCGGTTGGGGATGCGCTGAGATGGTGAGAGGGCGGTGTCCGTTCCAGTTCCAGTCTGGGCTGCGCCCGTCACTAGCACGCAGCCACCGCTCAGTTTAGTATACGCTGGTGAGTTGATAGCAGATAGGATAGGATAAGGTTACAGCTATAAGCACTAGCTGTCCTAGATCTAAGAGTCGGAAGTGAAGTGAACTTCACTCGGCCCACACACGGTGCACGTGTTCACTTCAAAAGCGCGACCTCCAGATGTAATAGGTACATGATAGATGACCCCCAGGGAGCTCAATGATGAGACTTTTTTGCCTTGTCGATGTGCGCCCTCAGCCTTTGCTGCTTCTCCCGCAAGCTCTGCTTGCGCTTCCCCTTCACCCCCTTACTGCCCATGATCATCATAATCGGCTTGTTGCGCGCCTTCTCGCGGTTCGTCGTGCTGCTCGGCGCGGCCTTGTTCTTCTTGCCCTTGAGCGAGCCGTACTTCTCGCGGCCCTCGCGGCCTTTCGCAATCGATGCTATGCGCTCCTCGTAGTCCGCCTTCGCCTTCTTGCGCGGGCCGAGGATGTCGATCTCCGAGATGAACGCGTTCGCGTCCGCGTTGTCACCGGATGCGGTGACCTTGCGGACTGCCTCGAGCGAGGCGAGTTTGCGCTTCGCCGCGGTGCCGCCGCCGCCCTCGACAGCTTTGGTGGCGGCTTTGATGCGCAGGTCATTGATCAATGCAAAGTCGGCTGGTGTCAGAATCTAAATGGTGAACACGGTCAGTACGCAAAGAACAAATTACACGACCCTTGCTCACCTTGGTAGTGGCCAATGTGGACAATCTATTGGGGTCGACCGCTTTGGCCTCAGGCTGATCGACGTCCATGTCCTTTTTCTTGGACTTGCCGCCCTCGTCCTCGCTGTCGCTGATGTCGATATTATCTTCGCCATCGCTCGACACGTCGATCCACCCCTCACTCTCAGAGTCATCTGACGAATCTTCCTCGACATCCCACCCATTCCATGCCTCTGCATCGTCCTCATCGGCATCTTCCTCGCCGGAAGCCACACCGGCCTCTTCCCGCATAGCCTTCAAATGATCCTCAAGCAACTGTGCAGTCGAAGTTCGGACACAGCGTTACCCAGAACGGAAGATGCACGCACCACAAGGCCCTCGATGTCGACAGCTGCTTGCTCTGCATGACCGAACGGCGCAGGTTGCACACCTTGCGAGATGCCCATACTCGCTGTCTTCCCGCGTTCCCTTCGCTTCAGCATCCCTGGATTCACCTCGCGGAATAGCTGCAACAAACCCCGCGCGGCCGCCGTCACTGCTTTATCCCTGCTTTTCCTGTACTCCACCAAATCGCCCAGAAGATCCTCCTCGATCGCCCAGGGCTGCCGTCTGCAGATCTCACGGATCGAGTTCAACCCCGCCGCGATCACCTCCGCGCCCACGCCTGGGTGGATGAACTCTGCCGCGAGCTTGCGCACGGCGGGCATAAGCGCGTCGGGCGGCGTGAAGTCGTGTACGGACTGCGCGAGGCACGCGAGGATCGCGGGCACGCGCAGTTGGTGGTACGACACGTACTTGAGTACGTACGTGTAGAAGCCAAGCACGGTGAGCTTGTGCGCGGAAGTCACGCGCGATAGGAGCTGCATGATGAGAATTTTGTGGTCGAGCGAAAACCGCGCGTCGTATTTGGAGAGCATGTCGTAGAGCTTCTCCGCAAAGGTCTGTGGGTCGTTGAGGAGCTGCAGGGCGGGGAAGTTGGCTCTAGAGTGAGTACCCTTCGCCTTGCGTTTCTAGTGCGACATCTTGTAAATACTGCATAGATGGCTGTCATCATGGATGGAGGTGCGTACTTTCTTTGCCTCCTTCACAGACTTGCGCATTTTCTTGTCACCGCTGCGAGTCTTTTTCGTGACCTCGCGCTTGTGTTCGAGGGACTTGATATCTGGGCCCTACAAAGCATTCAGCCCGGCGAACATGTCGTGGGCTTAGAATCTCACATTATCTTCCTCCTCGTCGCTGTCACCCTCCTCCTCATCGCTACCGAGAAAGAAATGTAGAGACGCGCTCTGCACTTTCGCAGATGGGTGAAAGCACCCAAGCGCAACGATAGACACCGGCCTGGCGTCATCCCTGTACCACGATCAAACATCCACTGGAAGGCCACTGGACAGTCAACTCACCAAACACCCTTCTTCCACAACTCCTTCGTGAGCACGACAGCCCACATCGCCTCGTCTCCCGAGTTCACGGTCCCGTCCCCTGCGGACCTCGGCTCGTTCCTCAGCTTTCCCTTGTCGCCAGTCACAACGCCGTCCATGCCGCGCTCAATCATGCCAAACAGCATAGCCTGCACAGCCCTGTTCAGCTTGTGGTTTTTGGAACGCATGTTCGCACTTTTGATGTCAGTGAGGATGGTCTTGCGGATGAAGGAACGAAGCGTCGAGGATGTGGTGCGCGGGAGAAGTGGGAATAGTGTTTTGAGAAGTCTGCAGCACAAATGAGCGTCATGGGATTCAATAGAGTAAAGGACGCACTCGATGGAAGTTATGACACCCTTATTCTTCAGCATCACAAGGTTCTGGACGATGCTGTGCCGGATGTCGGGCGACAGGAGGCCATAATGCTCGAGCAAGAGCGTAGAAAGATGGGAGGGGAACTCTGCCGTCTCCTTAGGATAGCACTGGGCTACCTGCATGCCCCATTAAATTCCATGCACACAGCAAACGATGCTTCCGAGCCGCACCTGTGAGATGAAAGTAATGAGCTCCCGAAAGTGGGCTGCTTGCTCATCCGGGTTTATCTGAAATATCTGGCGGATGCTGTTGTAGTGATTCCATTGCTGTAGAAATTCCTCCTTGTAGGAGGTTGGGTCCCGCTTGATGAGGTTTTGTAGCTGCGGCAGATTAGCCGTGCGCAAGACGCCGCGAGGCATAGTCTTCAGCAATTCTCCTCTGTTCAAGTCGATGGTACCGGGCACCAGAGGACTTTGCCGGAAGATAGCGATGGCGATGAACGCTGGTGGAAGTGAACAAGCGAGTCAACTGCGAGTTACTCTCGTCTTCACAAAATACTACCACTGCATCACGTGATGTAGACACTACTTAGTCTTTGCTCTGAGCTCTCAAGAGTCAAGTGTGACGCTCTCGTCTTCCCGTCTTCCTCGCCTTTCCTTTCTCCCCTTCTGCATGCTCCCGTGCAAACGTACACTTCTCAGCGCCGCCTTCTGGCAAGCAAAGGCCGCAACCAAGCCGCCACGCTGCGCCTCGTCTGTCTTCAAGTTCCAGCGGCCCCGCCAGCACCTCGTCGTGCGCGCATTCCACTTCACACGACAGCGTTTCGACGACCGTGCGCACTTAAAAAGCTCTGGAGGAACCTTCCGGAAACTCGCCGACGCTGCGCGCAAAACCCCCACCAAATGGTACCCTCTTCCGTGGTCCATCGGCGCGCTGTTGCTGGTAGTGTTGCAATACAGGCGGACGACCGTGCGCGATGCGAAGGAGGTTCACGTAGACGAGGACGGCCATGAGGTTATCAGGCTCAAGGGTCCATGGCAGGTCCACATCCTCGGTGCACTCCCTCTGCGCAATATGTCTCGCCTATGGGGCTGGCTCAACTCGCTCGAGCTGCCCGTCTGGTTCCGGCCCATCGGCTTCCGCGTGTACGCCTGGGCATTTGGCTGCAACCTCACCGAAATCGAGCCCGCCGACCTGCGTGCGTACCCATCCCTCGGCGCGTTCTTCTACCGCAAACTCAAGCCCGACGTGCGCCCCGTCGACGCTGCCGCGGCGCTCGTGTCACCCGCGGACGGCACCGTTCTACACTTTGGTACCGTGCAGGGCATGCGCGTGGAGCAGGTCAAGGGCATCACGTACTCGCTCGACGCGCTGCTCGGCCTCGCCGCGCCCAGCGCGCGCGCGACGGTCGTTGCGTTCCCGGACCACGATATGGCCGTCGTCGACCACCAGGAGTTCGCGAATGTGAACGGCATCGAGTACAGCCTCTCGCAGCTCATCGGCACGTCGACGCCGAGCACGCCCTTGGAGCCGAGCGCGGCGCTGCCGCAGGAGTTCCCGACGAACGCAGAGGCGTACGCGCGGCACCCGGCGCCAACGAAATTTGGCGAGCGCGTCGACGCGTCCGTCGTCGAGCCGGGACAACCTGTGCAGGACACGCTCGCGGAGCACGCGTCCGTGGCGAAGGAGATGGGCGTGCGACCCGCGCTCGAGCGGCGCGGCAGCGCGTCCGCGCACGTCAAGCCGGGCAACGCACTTTACTTCACCGTCGTGTATCTCGCGCCGGGCGACTACCACCGCTTCCACAGCCCGACGGCGTGGGTCGTCGAGAAGCGGCGACACTTCCAAGGCGAGCTGTTCTCGGTGTCGCCGTACGTGGCGAAGCGCCTGGAGAACCTCTTCGTGCTGAACGAACGCGTCGCGCTGTTGGGGCGATGGAAGCACGGCTTCTTCGGTATGGTGCCCGTCGGCGCGACGAACGTCGGCAGCATCAAGATTAACTTCGACCAAGAGCTGCGCACGAACGTGCGGGGCCGCGCCCCGCCTCCCGGCACCTTCACGGAAGCGGTGTACTCGGGCGCGTCGCCGATTCTAAATGGGCAGCCGCTGCAGCCTGCGCAGGAGATGGGCGGGTTCCGCCTTGGAAGCACGATTGTTCTGATCTTCGAGGCGCCCGAGACGTTCGAATTTGCGGTGCACGCGGGGCAGAAGGTGAAGGTGGGCGAGAGCCTGGGCCGGCTGGGCCGAGAGAAGCAGGAATAGGTGCGGGCGGGCGGACTATCGCCAGTGTAGATGGTGGCGCACTGTAGGTCGGATATATCATTATTTCCCGGGCCTATTCCTGGGCCTGGTCGCTCTGCTTCGCGGGCGTCCCCCCCCCCTTCAAGCCCGGACTCATATGATAAAAGACGCTGTGCGCTGCTCGCCTTCACCATCATGCATTTCCCTCCCTTGGTATCCGACGGTGTCCAGATAGCCAGCATCGCTACCTCTGCTACCTATGGCGAAATCTTGGGGGGCGGAACAAGGAAGAATGGGTTAGGTACTCTGGCAGATTTAGTCGCACGGCTCACAACAACTGGGCTACTGTGTAAGTGCTGAAATCACATCCCACTTCTTAAACGCCGCCAGAAATTCTCCCCATTTTCCTTTGATCGCGCCGATAATGGTGTCTCCCTCTCCCGGGTTCCCAAGATCCATCAAGCACTTCAGCCAAGCCGCTACCACGACGTCCGCAAACGAAACCTCGCTGCCTCCCAGGAACGTGTCACTCCCTTTCCACTTCCCCAGTACCTCCATATTGTCAACCAGGTCCTGAATTAATCCCGCTCTCACCTCCACGCCGCGCGCAATCTCCTCCAATGGCTTCCCGAATGCTTCCTCTCTCGTCCGCCGGAAGAACGCTTCGCTCTCAGGGCGCTGCTCTTTTGCCATGTTCAGCACCACGAGGTATACCGTCGGCAAGCGGACACGCGTTGCGACGAATGTATCCAGGAGTGCGAGCTGCAGCGCACGGGAGTGCGGAGGAAGTAGCTGTGGTGTCGCAGGGTAATGCGTGTCGAGGTACTGCACGATTTCCAGCGAGTCTGAGATCATGGTCCCAGTCGCGGTGTCATGAATGACCGGACAGGTGTAGAGGGCCTGTCCATCTCGCACGCCGGTGGGCGGCGCGCCAACCTTCTGCATGGTGCTTGCGACGTCTGCGTATTCCACCCAGACGACCTTGTAGGCCAACCCTTTGACGTGCAGCGCATACCTTCTCACTCAGTCAGATCTTACGCACTAGAGCTCGCCAGGTTGCACTTACCTGGCCCGCCATACGTAGGGCGAGAACGTCCCATCGGCCGTCGTAGACGCCGGAATATCGTAGAGGGTTATCATCGTAGTGGGTGCAGTCGGCTGTGAGTGGTGTTCTCTTCTTTTCACTGTTATTTCTTTCTTTTAAGTACGTGCCGTGACTGTTCCATATTCTTGCAAACGAACACCTCCTTCATTACTAACAGATCGCACCGTCAGGTTACGCTTCGATCGGATTCGTAAGGCTACACAGTCAGAACCGTCAGCCAGATGTCATGCTGGGCTTGCGAGGCCGCGCGGCGACCCAGCGAACTTTATCCTCTTCTTCGCATGCTGCACCCGCGCCTCGTGTGCCTGTCTCGTCTTCCCACTTCTACAGCTTGAGAATGCAAGCTCAAGTGCGTTGTTTTACATGTGGCAGCCGGTGGTTTGATGAACAGTACAAAGCTGTGTCGGAACTCCCGGACCGACCAACTTGCTCGAAAAGACAGTACATGGCTAGACTACTGTGTGCCCTCTGGGATCACTTCCCACTTCTCGAACGCCTTCAAAAAGCCTCCCCACGTACCCTTGATGGCCTCAACAACCTTGTCACCCTCCCCCGGATCCCCGATATCCCTCAACCACTTCAAGTGCGATGCTACCAGCAGATCCGCGAACGACACGTCGCTGCCTCCCAAAAACACCTCCTCTCCTTTCCACTTCCCCAGCAGCTCCAGAGTGTCAATGAAATCCTGGAGCAAGCCCGCCCTGTCCTCTTTACGCGTTATCTCCTCCATCGGCTTCCCTTGCATCGCCTCTCGCGTCCGCCGGAAGAACACCGCGCTTTCTGGATGCAGCTGCTTCATGGTGTTCAGCAGCACGAGGCGCAGCACGGGCGGGCGGAGGCGCGTTGGGCTGAATGTCTCGAGAAACGCGAGCTGCAGCGCACGGGAGTGCGCGGGCAGCAGCTGCGGTGTCTCGGGGTACTGCTTGTCAAGGTATTGCACAATCTTGGCCGAATCCGAGAGGGTAGCGCCCGTTGTCGGATCGTGGATGGCGGGACAGGTGTAGAGTGCCTGCCCGTCGCGCGTTCCGGTGGGCGCCGCGCCGATTTTCTGCATGGTGCTTGCGATGTCCGGATATTCCACCCATATGACTTTGTATGCCAGCCCTTTGATGTGCAGCGCATATCTTATCGCTTCAATTGATTAGATCTGCCACTTGGAGGACTATAGTCAAAACTTGCCTGGCGCGCCACACGTTCGCTGAGAACGTCCCGTCGGCCGCTGCGGTCCCTGGGATGTCGTAGAGGGTGATCACGCTGGTCATCGTTGGTGGTAGGGGATGACTCGACTCGGTGGTGCAGAACAAGTGCAGTTGATGGTCGTCTGCCTGCTGGAGACGTCATCCACCACTTTATATGTTCGCACGGAAGCTTTTTCCCACAATTTCGGACTCGCAGACCGAAAGGTCATCTGCACTGTTACTGTGACTGCACTGCATACTACTTCTAAGTTCTCGGCTACAACGGCAATGTGTAATCTCCTGACTGCAAGGCCACCGGCCGCCCCACCTCCACACGCGCTGCTCCCCATGCGCGACATCCTGTCAGCGCCGTACCCGGGGCACCGTAAATCCGCAACGCCGCCAACATCGGCAGCAGCTCTAGCACTGCGCCGTCGCCAGATAAAGCAGTTAATTCCTGGCCGAGGATTTGGTCGAGGATCGACGCGACGCTGCCATGAACCTCCAGCTCGCGCAGGCCTGCCGTCTGGCTCGGCGCACGGGTGAACCACGCGAGATCGCGGTCCTCCCGCAACTCCGCCAGGACAAGCCTCTCGAGGCTCGGCGACGCAAACGCCGCAAACGCGGCCGGGGCGAGGAGCGGCACCGCTGCACGGGGGCCCGCCCGCTGCAAAAACAGCGCGAAGTTAGGCTGGGCGCTGATTGCCGAACTCCATGCCTTCACCGCGACGTCGTCCGCATACTTGCGCTCCTCCCACGCGGGCGGCGCAATCGAGAGGCGCGTTGCAGGAGGGGGAGCCGCGCCGCGGATGCGCGGGCCCTGCAGGAAGGTAGGGAGCGTAGTACCGAATTGCGCGGGGGTGACCTCGCCGTGGTACACGAGCTCGATGCGCAGCGTGGTCGAGATGGGCAGCGCAAGGTGTTCCAGCAAGGCGGCCCCGCGCATCAGACGCGTACGAATGCACATGTATTCGAGCATGGGTAGCTCGACCATGCGGAACGTGCGGGCGTTGGTATACGCATTTCTGTCTGCTGTCCGCTGCGGCTCCGCAATGTCGAGCTTGAGTGTGGTCAGAGACCTCGCAATGCTCTCCAGAGCGTCGAGTACCTCGTCAGGCGGCGGGATCTCCGGTATATAGGCGCTGTATGTCACGTCGAGTGTGTGTAGGTGCCTGAGGAATACACACTTCCACACCCATCGTGAAGGGGTATGCAACCGGAGATGGCGCAGGGAAGGCGCCTCGTCTTTGAGAAAGCCCAAGGGCAGCGCGTGGCCTCCAGCCCCTCCGAATCCCAACGAGCCTCCGATTCCCAACGCTTCGCCATAATCCGGCCGAACCCTTACTGTGACCTCCAGGAGTTCCAAAACGGGCGCCGATCGCCCGCGCAGGGTTGTCAGGAGTGTAGAATTCGGCGGGGTGGAGGCGTCCAGACGCAGAGAGGCGGTCCGGGCGATGTTCTCCGTGATGAAAGGCGCTTCGCCGGCGCACATCGGCCAGAGCGCATTTATATGCAGCAAGGCAGCTCGGGCGCGATCAAGCATCGTGTCGCGGAGTGCGGGGACGAGGGGAAACGCCATGCGTGCCCAGAGCGCGGGCTCTGCGAGTGCAACGCGCCGGAAGTGCGTGCAAACAAACGCCACTTTAATCCATGTCTGCTTGCGGTGGAGAGGGGGATCGTGGGGAATCAGGAAGGCGAATATGGTCCACAGGATTTCTGGAGGTAGGAGGCAGATGGGCTGGAGAGCGTTGTACTGTGCGTGCGCGAGCCTCGCTTTGCCTTGTTCTAGCTCTTCCGCCTGTTGAGGATCAACGCTGGGAGAGACCGGTGGATGGGAAAAACTTCATTGAGAGAAAGCGGAAATACAGGTGGTCGCGCAAAGACAGATCATAATTAGCACAAGCCGGTTGCATGCAAGAAGCTAGCAACGCACCTCAATGGACGCTTCCTCGCAGATCGACTGCGCCTGAGAGTCGCTGCAAAGCTGTCGCGGACTAAGCTCCATCCCGGCGCAACCATCTTGTGTGAGGGACTGGGAGGTGTAGAAGAGAGGAAGAGAACCTGATGCAAGTGATATCACTGAGGATGCCTAGACAGCGTCCGGGCTGCGTAGCCGCCGGCGCCGTCACCGAATGAGCGCCGCCCCGACGGCTTCGATACTACGAGCAGGCGCATGCATAGCTAGTAAGTAGTCGGATGATTTGAAAACATCCGAAGCTCGAGTGCTTGCAACACGGTGCATTGTGAAGACAAAGCGTGAGAACTTGGCCGAGTAGACTGACTGGAAGCTAGTCTTATCTACTACTTATGATCTGGAAGTCATCAATGCTCTACCTCGCCGCAACGCCTTGTCGTGCAGAGTTGGAGGTTCGGATCAAACCCCCCGCGATTACGGGTCTTGGTATAGTTGGTATGAGACTAGCAAAGTTGGCGCGGTCGTGATGCCAGTGGATATGTCAGTGCATAATGAAAGAGAAACTAAGCGCCAAGCGACGCCTCCTGCCCGCTCTGCGGTGGCTTGACCTCGCTTCCCATTTGGCTTGTGAGTTGCCATTCGGCACAATTACAGTTGAAATCACGGCGTCAAGTATTGATCACACCACCATCCCGTTGACCGACAATATCTTCTCTGGCTCCGCTACACCAGGCTCCTCAACGTACGCCTTCAGCGAGTCCGACAGCTGCTGCGCCACGGCCGTCCTCTCGCCAGTCGTTGCAAGGTCCCTAAACCAGTCCTTCGCAATGTAGTTCCTCAACCTAAACATAAATCAGCCAGCCAGCGCAAAACCAACCAGTATGAAGAGCCGCTCACCCATCCGGCAGGAGCACCACGACATTCGCGCCCTCGCGCCCTGCAACCGCGCGGCCCTCCTCCGTGTCCCGCAGCCACTGGAGCGCACCAGCGAGACTGCTCCCACTGCTGCCGCCGACGAGCAGGCCCTCGCGGCGGAGCAGTTGCGTGAGTGCGGGGAACGCGTCGTCATCCCCCGTCTTCACCCACGTATCAATCCACCCAGGCTCACGCGTCAGTGTCGCCGGGGTTTCGTCATATCCGACGCCTTCAATGAGATAGGTCATGCCGGCGTAAGGCGTATTAAGTGACTCGGGCAGCGCGAGTAGAGAGCCTTTCTGTTGAGAGCTGGGGCGTGAGCACATAGGCAAGAGAACAAGACAGAAATCACGACGTACGACGTCAACGGCGACTACAACTGCAGCGGGATTGTGGACCTTCTTGAGCGCATGGGCGACGCCGGTCAGAGTGCCTCCAGTGCCTGCAGGCCCCACAAACACGTCGACTTTGCCCGAGGACGGACGAGACGAGGTCTTTGACGATGCGATGACGGCGTCAATAATCTCGGGACCGGTAGTGAGCTCGTGTGACAGAGGATTATTGACCTGGTTCTCCAAGTCAATTTCTGAGACAGACGAGGGCATTCCACCTACATTTGTGTACTGGTCGAGGATAACGCCGCCCGGGATGTCCCTCCGGAGTCGCTCAGCGATAGCTAAACTTAAAGATCAGCGACAATGTGGTTGAACCTTAGCAAGGGCATGTTACCGATGTGAGTGAGCTGCGAGTCGGGGGATAAGCCGATCGGAGTTCGTACGACCTCTGCGCCGAGAGCACGCATAGCGGTCTCTTTCTCCTGTAAAATGGTTCAGAAAGATCTACGCGCTGGGATATTATTCACTCACGATTGACATCTTCTGCGGGAGGACTACCACGACTGGATAGCCCTTGGTACATTGTCAAATTGACCAGATATGCACTTAACGGCATGCGTTACCTTAATTGCGCCGGCCATGGCAAGTCCTACGCCTTTGTACCAAAGAGTAAATTAATATCCGAGTCTCAGAGTGGCGTATAACAACTCACCTGTGTTTCCGGAGGTGGGTTCAATGAGGACACTCTTGCCTGGCACGAGCCGGCCCTCTTCTTCTGCGATCTCAACCATACGCTTCGCGACCCTATCCTTGACAGAACCACCTGGAGACGTAGCCTCAAGCTTTCCCACTGAGTTTCGAATCAGTATACGGTCAACGACAAGGAGCATCACGTACGTAGATTGCACTTCAGACCCGCATCCTGGGCGATCCTGTCCAGGCGAATGAGAGGGGTCTGCCCGATAGCGTCGA
Organism: Auriscalpium vulgare; assembly: GCA_019915015.1. Lineage (NCBI taxonomy): Eukaryota > Fungi > Basidiomycota > Agaricomycetes > Russulales > Auriscalpiaceae > Auriscalpium > Auriscalpium vulgare. The sequence goes on from JAHBBC010000002.1 coordinate 628,648, forward strand.
GAGCTGTATCGAAGATAGTCGCGGGGTACGCCATGTCAAGTGATGTGAAGGTTTCTGCTGAGAGGGCTGAGAGTAAGTAGCCTGTAAACCACAGCGCAGTGATTAAATGGTGCACAGAGGTTTGAAATTCAGATTACATGGGCGGCTACAAAACCAGACATTCCCATCGGCACAGTCACGGCGCGCGTGCAATCTATGGTGCTGTAATGTCCGCGTCGGAGAGCAGTTGAGCAAGTTGGAACCGCCGCTTCAACGGTCTGCAGGCGCTGAGCAAGCGCTAAGGATCAGCTGATGCCCGTGGGAAACCTTCCTTCATCATCGTCGCGAGCGCGCTCACTGGCAGTTGCAAGCTCAAGCCCACACCTCGCCCATTCCGCCGACGGTCGATGTCTGGCTTTGACGACCTCTTGAAGCAATCTTCGCGCGCACTGGAGGAGAACCCGTTCGAGGATCCGTTCGCCCAGCCGCGCGCCGTCTCTCCCGACCCATGGTCCAGCTTCGGCAACCATTCCGCCCCCCCCTCCGATGCATTTGACTATGGCCAGACACCAGCGTTTGAGCCAAGCGCGCCTACAAGTCCGACAACGGATAGATTGACCTTCGCCCCGGCGCCAGCGACCGAGTCGGACCCGTTGGACTCTGCCAATCTGGCTTCGTCCGATGAAGAACCAGAGCCAGAGACGCCGGCGAAGGAGGTTACGTCGCCAAAGTTCTCTGGGTTCAGGGAGGTCGAGCGCGTGGTGCCTGCTCCAGAGCCGCTGCCTATCGTCGAGCCACCTGTTCGCGAGCCCGAGCCTGTGAAGGCGCCTGCACCGCGCTCACCGTCCCCAATACGACCCATCTCTCCACCACGGCGCGAGCCCTCCCCACCGACACCACCGACAGCATCGACACCACCACCACCACCCTCAATTTCAAGCTCTGTCTCGGGCGCCCTCAGCCCACCGTCGCCCGCGACACCCTCCTCAGCGCGCTTCCCGCAACGGCAAGCGCAAGCGTCTGTCCCGTCCTTCCCGTCTTCCGAATCCCAGCGCGTGGTCGCATCCCCGCTGGACCAGCCACCGGTCACGTCATTCGCAAGTCTAGCGCTCGGTGGAGAGACATTTGGCGGTGGGTGGGATGGGGAACAGAGTGCGTTTGTGAACCATAGCTCGTTTTCGTCGAGCGCGCAGCCGGAAGTAGAGGATGATGACGATGACGACAAGCCGTTGCGTCCACGGCCAGCAGAGTCGGTGCGTATCTGCTCGGTGTTTGCTAGATGACGATTTTACGACGTGAACAGACCCCAACGCCGAAGAAGGACACTGGGATACAGCCTATGTTCGTCATCACGGTTGAGGACCCGCAAAAAGTGGGCGATGCCATCCGCGGATATACTATGTACACCGTGCATACCCGCGTGCGTTGCCTTCCTCCATATACCATGCATAATCTCACCCGCGCACTAGACCACCTCCCCGCTCTACTCGAAATCCGCCTTCTCCGTCCTGCGGCGCTACTCCGACTTTCTTTGGTTATACGAGGCTCTCTCCATCAACAACCCGGGCGTCGTCGTGCCGCCTACGCCAGAGAAGAACCCGTTCGGGCGGTTCGACGAGCAGTTCTTGAAGCAGCGACGCTCGGCTTTGGAGCTCTGCATCACGAAGATTGCGAATCATCCAGTATTGAGCAAGGATAACGACCTCAAGCTGTTTTTGGAGAGCGATACATTTTCGCTTGATGTATGCGCGACTTTCCGTATTGGCGTACTGTTCCCTGACATATTTTGCGCAGATCAAACACAGGAAGGCAGAGATGACGCAGGAGCGTGGAGGTTTGTTGGCTTCGATTGGCCAGTCTTTCGTCGGTCCCCGATTCGTTGAGACGGACGAGGTAGCGTGCATCCCTGTTATGTTACATCTGCCTGACGCAGGTTCCAGTGGTTCGACAGGCAAAGGAGCTACCTCGACACTCTTGAATCTCAATTGCGCGGCCTCGTCAAGGCTATCGACGTAGTGGCCAAGAACCGAACAGGTCTGCCAGTTTCCCTGCAGTTCGCCTCGCTGCTCTTGCTCATGGCTAACAGAGCTTGCCGTCGCCATGGGCGAGTTCGCACAATTAATCAATGACCTTGCTACGTCCGATGTGGGCAAAGGCCTCGCGCATACACTCGCATCGTTGGCCGACGTCGAGCGCCAAGTGCAGGAAGCAGAGGCGGCGCAGGCGCAGGACGACCTGAACACAATCATGGCGACCGCGGATGAGTACGCGCGGCTGATTAACTCCGTCCGGGTGCGCATATACGCTACTGCCTGCTGAGGGTCAGCACTGAGCTCCACGGTGTCGGTGCAGATGGCATTCAGCTCGCGCATCCGCACGTACCACAATTGGCAGAATGCAGACGCCGAGGCGCGCCGCGTACGGCAAACCCACGATCGCAATCGTGCCCAGGGCAGGATCGCAACCGACCGTCTTGGGCTGTCCCTCAGCCAAGTCGCCGACGTGCGTCTCCAACTAGATGTCCATATCTAAACTGACGTGTTTGCTTAGGCGGACCGGCGCGCGCTAGACGCCAAGCAGGAGTTCGACCAGGTCTCGCGCCTCGTCAAGACGGAGGTTGCGCGCTTCGAGCAGGAGCGCATCGAGGATTTCAAGGCGTCGCTCGAGCGCTTCCTGGATGGCATGATTACGCGCCAGAAGGAGATTATCGGCGCGCGGGAGGCGTTTCAGCAGATCATGCTGCGGAAGGTGCCGCCGACGGGGCAGGCAGGTGCGGGGTCGTTGACATCTGTGATGTGATGCGGTGGATGTGTTTATGCGTCGAATGTTTGTCTTGATTTTAGTATCTGCTTTCTTCATGACCGAGCACTAGGGCACTTGGCTACGCGTTCTTGGAGCGCTTCTACTTGGGTCTTTGACACGACCAACAAGCGCGTCGGCTTTGCGACCAGTTCGTTCACGACCGCCACTTGGAACTAAGGGTCATAGGCAAATGAGGGCGTGGGTTGTGTGCTGCATGCGTCGTGTTGCTTGTGCTGTAGAATTTATGCATTCAATGTCGGTTAGTCTCGGGCTTTCAGTTGTACTTAGCACGGGCGTTGCCATGTCGGAGCTCCGCAGAACAGCGAGGAGGACCCGTGAATATTTGAGGGCGCAAGTCACAGTGGTGCGCTCTTGAACGTTGACTTTGAATCCAAACAGCTTTGCGCTTACAAGACTTACCAAGGTCGTGCGCAGCCGCGGTTTCTCAGATCAGCGTCCTCGTAAACCGGGCCCTGGCAATCAGAGCGAGGTGACCGTCACCGCCACGGTCAGGTCCTGAGTCAGGAGCGCAAAGGCTCTCCGGAACTTATGCTTCACGTCTCTTCAGCCTGCGCACCGTGCTCATTGAAAAATGCTGCTCGTTGTACTGGCAGTAACTCTGTTCAAAGATGGCGCAGGACGCCCGAGCAAGGTTTGTGACCCTAACGGAGTTACCCAGTGCGCGGCTGGGGGCCTTCTGCGGACTTGCACTGGCAAGTACTCATCCTCTTCTTCGCTTATGCTCAAGCCCACACCTCGCGATGCGCGTCCGCGCCATCTGCTTTGCCGTTTCGTTGCGGCCAGGTGATGTAATGTATCATGATGCGCCGGTCACCAGTGTCTACAGCTGAACACTCATCCATCCCCCATTGCGCCTTGTCCACACGCACCAATTACCCTACCACGACGTGGCCCAACACAGCCGCGCTGAACTGGTCTAGCATTTCCGTGCTGCTGACGGTGCAGTCACAGCGCTGCGAGAGGCACCAGTGGCGAGTTGTCGCGCTCTCCACCGAGTCTACGTAGGGAGACGCATCTGCTCTGGAATGGGTTAGGAAATAGGAACGGCTCTAGGCCTAGTGACGCTCAGCTGGGTTTAATGTCTGCATGTCTCATTAGCGTCGTCATCTGGCTCCTGACTGCGGCTGGACTGCAAGCCCCTCACGCGATCCGGACTCGTCCATCCGCCCCGATTAATTGCGGAGGAAGCTGTATATAATGGAACACCTTGTCGCCTTCGTCCTTCATATCTTCTCCTGAACCGACGATGAAAGCATCTTTTTCCACCCTCTCTGTCCTGCTGTTTGTCCTCTCTGCTGGTGCCGCGCCGTCGATGCGGGACGTCTGGACACCACCTGTCACCTACCCAAAGAAGGGCACGTCCTGGAGTGCAGGTGATACGGTGACGGTTACCTGGTACGTCCGTCGTTCTCTGCACTTTTGACGGTTGCTGAGATTGCTCAGGGATGCATCCAATCCCCCTTCTCGCATCACGAACCCGACCGGCCAGCTTCTCTTGGGGTACCTCGACAGCAAAGGCAGCGAGAATCTCGATCTCGGTACGTCCGATGACCTTCCATGTCTCGAAGACTCCTGTTTAAGTCATTTCACCTACCTAGAACATCCCCTCGCAGACGACTTCCCTCTGTCCAACGGCAAAGTCAGCTTTCACGTGCCTAGCGTTCCTGCTCGCAGTAATTATATCGTTGTCTGTACGTGCACTTTCACCTGTGCCGCTGCCAGGACCTGATCTTCCTCCCTCTACACAGTGATGGGCGATTCAGGCAATGCGTCACCAATATTTCAGATCAACAGCTGATTGCATGCACCTCGCCACACTGCACACTTATATGTCGTCCTTGCTGCCTGTGGAATTCTTGTTTGCGGTCACTACATCACCGTCCATAGCTACTTTACATCACTCACCACCACGGACGCCCCTCGTACGATAGCGCCGTAGAGCCATCTGTTGTATCAAACAAATATCAGAGACTTTTCCTCGAATTTCTTCTGCTTCAGCCTCGTCTTCGTCTGCGAGGGAGAAGGGATAATTAGGCCGCGCGGCACATGTGATGCCGGGATGTCAGAGGTCATCACCAAGGAGAGAAAGCGAATATATGAAGGAGCTGTCCATCCATTACTAATATTACGAAGAATACTACATACATACAGCGCTTGCTCACACTAATGAGCGAAATCTGGTCAAATATATCAGAAGTGACAGAAAGATAGCGTGCATCCGGTCTTACACATGCGTGGTATACAAACCCCTCGCGACCCAGCATAATGCCCCGCCGTCCACGCCCGGCCAGCGAGTGCGAACATCATCTCCACGACGACCCCGGCCCGGGTGTGAGGCGTGGCGAATGCGGCGGCGAGCCGCCCCCACCGAACGACTGGTGCGTCGGCGACGACAGCTTTTCGGGAAGGTACAACGGAATCGTCGGGATCAACTCGAAGACGTGCTGCGCGACGCCACGCGGGCCTGCCTTTGGCGCATCCTCCGCACGCATCACGCCGTGCACACGCGCCTCCTGCGAAGCCCCCTCAATCCACGTCCCGTTGGGCCCAGGCAACATTGGCGGCGACGTCGCTGCGCTGCGGCCGTCCCAAATGCACCGCAGGTCATTGCCCATGATAATCTGGCAAAGGCGTCCAGTCTCGACGTTCCGCACCTCGATGAAGCTCGAGCCGAATAGAAGGATGTACGGCTGGTGGAAGGCGGCCCGTTCGACAGTGCCCTCCCATTCTATGGTGTTCTTCGTGCGGCTGGGATCACCGTGCCTGTTCACGTATAGACCGAACTCTGCAAATTGGGTAGATAGTGAGAGAGGAGTTGCACCAAAAAGTGAAAGACCTTACCATCATAGACCAGCAAGAACTCGTTCTCGCTAGACCGGAACATGCCCATAGGTTTACATGATTCGCACCGCTTGGCAAGTTTTTCATGCCGAGGATCATCGCGCTGCGGAATGGTCACGCTCTTGAAGCTATTCGGCAAGGTAAGTCAGCGGACTGACACAGCACACATGCAGTGCTTACTCGGAGAGATCCATAATTTCAAAGCCCTTCGTGCAGAGGATGGCTATCCGCGCCTTCAGGAAGATGAGGTCATAGGACTCGGAAGGAAGGAAGAAGTCCTAGAAAGCTATCAATTAAGAGCACTGAGGTGACGCTGGCCTCGGACGTACGCGGTACACCCTGAACCACTCGGATCGTGGCTGTCGCAATCCAAGCCTTGAGCTGAGCGACACAGGGGCCTTCGCTTTCTCGTTGATCTTGCCAATAACAGGCTCAAGAACGCGGAAAACACTGTCCAACTGCGGCCCTTCCAATCAGATCCTGCGCAACTCAAGAGAAGCACGAGACTCACGCCTTTCTTCTTCATGTAGATCACGAGTGTCCGCCCGCCAAGATTGCCAACGCTGAAGAAGTGCACATCCTTCGTGCCGTTGAGTTTCTGCGGCGTTTGAGAGGTGTTTGCGCTCTGCGGAGTAGTCGGCACGAGGGCCTCAATATGGTAGGCAAAGAGCGACTGTTCGACGGTAAGCATACATCCACTCCACCATACAGCTGGCGGCTTACTTTATCTGCGAGGACGAGGAAAATGCCGAAATCTTCGAGCATGGCGCACTGGCTAACCATCTTTAGATGGAGCACACGACGCATTGCTGAGATGGTCGGGTCAGGTCAACGCCGACGTGAGATGAGGAAAGCAAAGCTTACACCGTGAGTCGTGACGGAACCCGATCCAGACACCTTCTGCACATCCAACAGCAACCAGCGCACGTCCGTCCGCAGTGGCTACAAAATCCGTCAGCAAGTCGTACCCCGTGAAGCTGCAACCATACGCACTGAACGGCACGGAGCAAGTGACCTTGCCCGTGATCGAGCTATCGCTGTTCCATGAGTGACTTGTCGGTTGCGCGAGCATTGACGGCACCACGAAGGTATCTGTGCTCAGCGTCTCGACCTCAAACACCTTGTTCGACTCCTGCACGACCTTGCGCAGACCCAGCGCCTCCTCCAGTTTCTCCTTCCACTCTGCGCGTGCCTGGGGCGTCTCCGCATACACCGTGTACAGCCCACCTAGACGACCGTTATGGTGCATAGTGCATGGATAGACGACGCGCGAGTCCGACGCCGTCTCCGGAGAGGCAGTGGGGGCCCCGGGATCGCGGCCCTCGCCGCCGCGGAAGCCGCGCAGGATGCCAGTGCCCCGCTGTGTGCCGGGGTCGGTGAAATTTGCCAGAGTGAGGAGTTCGAGAGGTACGGGCTGTTGCGAGTCGTGAGGATGGCTCACGGAGCGAAATTTCTGACTTACTCGTCGATTGACATGGTATTTGACAACGCCGTCCTTCTCCTTTGGCTTGGTCATGACCACTGTGGGCGAGGTCAGATTCCGGCGCGATGCTTGTTAAGATATATAGCGCACGATAATTATCGAACAAAAGGACGAAGAGTTCACTCCATCCACTCCATTCAAAACCGGTATCAGGCTGACGCAGGAGTTTCCCCGTATGAATAAGCGAGCGGTTTTCCGCCAACAGGTCCATGTCCTGCAATCCATCAATATGCGAGCAGCATCTCATTGCACGGTCACTGACCACTTGTTCACCCGGTTTGAAGACCAAGTTTGCATTGTACTTCCAGAGCTCGGCCTTCAGCTCCGCAGCCACCACACCGGGCTGCGTCTCCCTCAGCATGGACTTGATCAAGTCGATGACTTGCGGGATACTCTCGTGGTCCTCGTGGCCCTCTGGACTGGCTTCCATGACGCCCTTCAGCAGGAGCTCGTAACGCGCTAATCGAGGGATAGGTCGGTTGACGAAGCTCTTCATGTCCAGGCGGTTGGAGTCAGGGTGGCGGGTACATTGCTATAGTGCGCGGTGTCAGATAAGCGTTGACCGAGGCTATGGGAAATACGTACCTCGACGAAGTCCTTGAAGGCAGAGTTGTTGTTCATCTCGTCCACAATGCGGTACTCCGCGATGGGGTAGTTCGGCACATACTCTAGATAAGCATCCCGCCAATTGAGCGCGGCGTCCATAATGGCAGCGGTGACAGTGTTGATGACGGGATGCTCTTCCCGCTGGATCTCGTGCAGGCGCTCTAGGAGCTTGCGGTGGTGCGCGTGCAGCTCGCCGAAGTTGTGGAACACATCTTGGATGAATCCGGACAGGCGCTCCCGCGGAATAATGGGCGGATCTGCTAGGCGGAGCGGCTGGACATACATCTATCTCACACCGTGTCAGCATCTTGGAGTGCTGTCAAACAGGGAACGTGGGGCGCTGACCGTCTCCATATTTTCAAGATCCCGAACGTACTGCATCTCTCCCTTGATGAGCTCAAAGAGAATGCTGTGCCCGGATCAGCACCAATTGTTGGACCGAAGAAAAGAAAAGACGGCTCACTTTTGGCGCTTCTGCTCCTTCTTCACGATTGTAGGCAACACGTCAGGGGAGACAAGGTCATTCCAGTCGTACTTCCCAGTAGGACCCTTGCCCATTGCATGCTGGAACGTCTCCAGGTGACACACAGCCTGCAACCGCTTGAATGACTGCACCGCCTCCAACAGGTAGTCTTTGTCGGGATTGCCTTCCGCAGTTTCCTTCGCGATGGCATCCAAGGTGATCTCATACTTCTGCAGGTGCTCCGCCGGACGGTTGAGGAAAACTTTCAGATCCATCCTGCGCGCATCTGGGTTGCGCTCGCAACTCTGTGCAAACGGATTCTTTCACATGTCGCAGTGCAGCAAAGACCCGACGTACCTCCAGGAAGAGCCGGAACTCAGAATTGGCTTCTGCTTCGTCCTTCATGCGCTTCTCCGCCAACGGCAGATGACCCACATACGTAGGATACACGAGGCGGAACTCGCTCGCCGCCTCGAGAAGGATGTCACCTACCCGCTTGATGACCACCGTCTGCTCACGCTGCCGAACATTCATCACCTCCAGCAGACGGCGGTTGGCCTCGCGGATCTCGAACAAGTTCCCAAAGACCTCGTCAATGAAGCTATCTAGCTCTTGGTATGGGATCACGGGAGGATTTGAGGCGCGGAGGGGCTTGATGAAAATCTACACGGACGCATTGAGGTCAAATGAGGAGCCTGTGAGGCATGAATGCTGCGCACCGATTCGACTAGATCGAGGTCCCGAACGTATTGCATTTCCTTGCTGATGAGCCTCCGGATGATGCTACAAGAATAACACGGCTCAGCAATTCGCGGGAGGTAAAGCAAAAGCCGCGCTCGTACGTCTGGCGATTGATTTCGCTCTGAGGCAGTGACTTCAATACGTCGGGGTCGACCGCGTTCGCCCAATCACCGTCCTCCTGCGACAGGTTATTACGATTTCGTGCAACGAAACGTCTGGCGCACATACCACGGAGGTAATGGCTTCAGTGACTGGCGATTCGACTACTAGTGTATCCCTCTGCATGAAGGCGTGATTAGCGCATAGAACCAGGTAACCCCGTAAGGACATACCCTTGGCCTCCGAGGGCACGCAAACGAGTAACACGGCGACGCTTCAGAACAGCTTGGCGAGTAGCACTTTGTTAACACGGTGATGACGCTTGTCGGCAGCTCCTCGCGCTCGAGCGACACCTCAGCAGAGTGCTCCTGGTCGTCGAAGAACATGTACACATCCTCCACGCCGTCTTGCAGGACCCGGCCGCCCCATTCTACCTCGTAGAAGAACAGCTGTTGCTGTAGACTACGAGCGACCTGGAGGGCAATCACGCGGTCATCTGTCGCTGCCCCTTGATTGATCATGAGCTCAGAACGTATTCGTGATTGAAGGGTCGACTGGTGGCACGGTCAAATCTGGTGAGTGTGTCAAACGCCGACGACAGACGTACCACGATGTCCTTGCCCGTAAATGCATGAGGATATGGGATGCTGCCCTTCACATGCGTGCCCCGCGGCACTTGGTCCCTCAACCACACAGCGATGTTGCTCAGCAGTGAGAAGTTTACGAAGGAGTCCAGGCCCTCTTCTGAGTCTTCGTACTCTTCGTATTCCTCGTCTTCGTAATCGTCTTGATATGCACCCTGCAGGGCCTCTTGGCTCTTTGCTGAGACCATCGTACGCTGGATATCCTGTGCCAGGCGCGAACGCGTCGTCGCCTCGGAGGGCGCCTGAACATTCGAGGTGTCCGACACCGTGATGGACGGCTCGCGCTGCTTGTACGCATACTGCGCACTCGCATCCGATAGCCGCGAGCTCTGCGACTCGCCCTTGTCCGGCTGCTCTTGGATCGTGCTATCCGCGCTCAACGTTGTCGCAAAGGTCGAGGTAGTGGCCACTGTGGATGTCGTGAGGTGCCGCTCAAGGCCGCTCGTTTGCGTTGATAGTGTTGAGGCTGTGGAAGCGGAGCGCCCAACTTCTCCATTTGTTACTGCGCGCAGGCTCGACGGAGTGTCGCTGAAAGAAACGGGCGACGTACTGTTTGACACAGCGGGCACGTACCCTGGGGCCAGCATATCCTCTCCATGCCCTGCCTGATCGAGCTTGACGCGCGAAGGACTCCTTGCTGGGCTCGACGGAAGACCGGGGATAAGTGACGGTGGTGGCGGAATAGAAGCCGTGGACTTCGTCGGCGAGTACGGCTCGTGGGAGAAGTACGACGACCCAGACGTCGTGCTTGACGACGTTGTCTTGCTAGGATAGGATTCGAAAGAAGACACCGTCGGCGGCCCTTCGTCACGCACATCCTGCCATGCAAAGCCAGGTATCTGGGGCGCTGACGCGCCCGAGGGGCGTATCGAGGGCTGCCGATGCACAGCAGGGTCAGCGGTCCCGTTGGCCCCGTTGCGACCTGCAGATGCGCCGTTCCAAGGCTGTCCATACGACGGCTCCGCAGCGGCGACTTCGGGTATGGGCATGGTGTACTGCATCGAGTTGGCCTGGCGAGTGTGCCCAAGGGCCTGGGAGGTCGGCGACGTTGCTGCGGAGCTGCTGCCCGGGCGCAGCGACGCCAACACACGGTTGGTGGGCCGCGGGTCCGAGGGCAGCCCGCGAAAGCGGTCTGGGGGCGGGGGAGGAGGGATGGGGCCATTCGGAGGCATATCTGCGGTGTAGGGACGACGAGGTCTTTTGGATGATGGTGTCAATCTCGATTATAAACTATCTACGAGACTGGAACGCACTGATCTCCGTTTGTCTTTACGCCCGGGGATGTCGGCACGGCTGGGTCAGGGTAAAACGGACGGGCCTCTGGCATGTGGGTGGGGTAGGTGGGAGAGGAGGAAGGGGATGCGCCAGGCAGCCGTGGCAGAGGGCGAGGGCTCCTGCCCTGGGTCGGGGACTGCTGCGTGTACATGGTGGGGCTAGGAAGCGGACGCGAGTTGTCGCGGGGACTGGTTGCGGCGGCTGAGGTGCAGGGACGTGAGAAAGGTCGATCGAAAGGGATGTGAGTATGTAACACCCACGACGCATGGGGGGCCGAGATGATTTGTTGGCGGCAGATCCGTCGTCGCTATGCTGAGCGTAGGGCGGGTCGCGGGCGCTGTCGGCGCGATTGATGGGGGGCTTGGGCACCGTCTCTGCCGTGGGCGACTCCTCCGCGAACCCTGCGAGCACTTGATTGTACAAGTCCTGCAGGTCGGCATCGCCTGGTGGGTGACTGGCAGACGTGGGCGACGCTACCGCCGACATGGTCGAACTGCAAGGGCGGACTGGACCAGGCGGCCTCGAACGATGTGGCCCGCTGGGGGAGCTGCGGACAGGCGAGGAGGGCAAGGGAGTGCAGAGCGGACGAGGAGACAATCCGGGGCTGGCCACTTCCACGCGACGGCAAGCGGCAAGCCCCGGGACACCGTCCCCCGGCCCGCGCTGCTGCAGTTCTTGTATAACCACCACGACCGTCCCACGCACACCCTCGCCTCGACCCCGTGTTCGATGGCTGACGCCCTGCCAGAGGCCTCGCCGACCGGGGAGACCCCAGCGCCGAAGAACACGTCCTCCGTACACAACGTACACGCGGACAAGCCGCCCTTCGGATCTCGGTGCGTGCCTTTCGTTCCGGCGGATCGATGCCATCCATTGGACTGGACACAGATTTCTTACAGATGAAACCGACGTCTGGAGTCAGAACGCCTGGGACCATGTCCCGCCTCCAGACGACCAGGAGGAGGTCATCGCCGCATCGCTTGCTCGCCAGCGTCTTGCGCCTGTGCCCGACAATGACAAGCCGAAATACAATGACAAGCCAGCCAAGCATTGGTACATCTCATCCTTGCCACACGTGCGCCGATCTCACATCTGTGTGTGCAGGGACAACTTCTACAAGATGAACGCCAGTAATTTCTTCAAGAACAGAAAATGGTGAGGCGCGCTCAGCTCAGCGATGCAAACCAACTGAGATTCTCGCAGGCTGCATCTCGAGTTTCCTGAGCTCGTAGCTTCGGCGGAGGCATCGGTGCGACTTCTCGTCAGCTTCTCCCCGCAACCTGCCACAACGTTCACAAAGTAGGCAGGTCCCCGAACTGTGGTCGAGGTCGGCTGCGGTAGAGTCCCTCATCCAGCCAATACGCGGGCCATCCCTTATGATCCACAGGTGTGGGCAACGCCATCTTCCCTTTAGTGGCCATCAACAAAAATCCGGACCTCCACATCCATGCATTCGACTACGCGTCGCATGCAGTCAAGCTTGTCCAGGTAAAGGAGGTTGAAAAATCACCGATTGCACCTCCGACTTACGCTCATCTCAGAGCAATCCACTGTACCTGTCCCCACCATGCGGCACTATGAACTCGGCGGTCTGGGACCTCTCCTCTGAGACCCTCCCAGAAGGCTTAGAGCCCGGAACAGCCGACATCGTCGTCCTAATCTTCGTCCTCAGCGCGCTGCATCCCGACGAATGGCACCGCGCAATAACCAACATGCACAAGGTAAAGCACTCTCAAGCAATACACAATCTCCGCACTCAGGCAATATTCACCACCACACACCTAGATTCTCAAACCCGGGGGCCTGGTGCTCATGCGCGACTACGGGCGGTACGACCTCACGCAGCTACGCTTCAAGGGCGGGCGGCTGCTCGACGACAACTTCTACATACGCGGGGACAAGACGCGCGTGTACTTCTTCGAGCTCGGTGCGTCCGGTGCACCGAGCCTGTGCATCACCGCCCTAGCTCGGCTAACACGTCCTCCCCCAGATGAACTTGCGCTCTTATTCACGGGCGCGCGCGCGCCCAGCCACCACGAGATACACGAGTCCACCGAGGTCGTCGACGACGACGACGACGCCGGCGACCTCGCGACTCCCTCCCCCACGCCCGGCCCGTCCACGCTCGCCTCCGATCCACCCCACACGACGCCCGCGATCCAAGCGAACTTGCGCGCGCAGCCGCAGGCACGCGCCCTGTTCGAAGCTGCGCAGCTGGGCGTCGACCGGCGGCTGATTGTGAACCGCAAGCGCCAGCTCAAGATGTACCGCGTGTGGATGCAGGGCAAGTTTCGCCGCCTGTGACGCACGCACGCGCACATACGGAGGCCGGAGTCAGCAGCCTTTCCGGGCAGTAGTGCCTAGGCACTGGACAGTCTTGCCTTCTTCGGCGTCTTTGGTCGTCGTGGCAGGGCGGCAACGTTCAAGGGTGGGTATCGATGCCGCCCGCTGCGGTGCAGAGATTAAAATATATCATATCGTGGGCGTCATGCAGCCTCAGTACATTATCGTATAGTATCGAATCGGTGCATCAATCTAGCACGGGACATCAAGGCCCAAACGGCGCGCTCTATCACGGCGCTCAGAACAGGATGTTGAACAACTTCTCTCGCCAGTTTCGCGGGGGGATCTCCGGCGTCTCCGTCTCCTCCAGCGTCGGAATGCCCTGCAAGCAGAATCGCATCAGCAAATGCACCACAGCGCGTGCGGGTGGGTGGGTGTACGCACGGTGACGAAGTCCATCTCGCTCGCACGCCAGAAGCGTGTACGCTTGACGATCCAGTAGCCGCCCCACAGCGTGAAGAACAGCGGGATGTTGATGTACGACGTGAGGAAGTCCGCGGTGTTCCAGTTCCAGAACACGGTGTACCCGTTGATGAGGATGAAGAACGTCGTCCAGAACATGCCCCACATGGAGAGGTACGGCTGCAGCGAGTTCCAGTACACGAGCTTCTTACGGTCGATGCCCTGCGCGCGGTGGCCGCACCCTGCGTGAATGCACCGTCAGCGTGAGCGCCGGGGGGAGAGAAGGAAGGACGACGCACAGAAGCGGTAGTAGGTCAAGTTAATGGCGAACCACGTGAAGAAGCCGCCGACGGTCGACAGCGACACGAACCAGCTGCATAATGCAATTAGCATCACTCGCACCTAACACAGGTAATACACGTACTTGAACACCTTCGTTGCGCCGGAAGACACATTCATGAAAGACAAGAGACTGAAGGAGCACTGATTGCGCACAAATCGTCAGTCACCGCTAAAGCAGCGCGCTATGCTACACTCACGCAGGTCAACACAGCGATGAGTGGAAGACCCTTCTTCGTGCAGTAAGTGAAGATCTTCGGCGCCTGGCCACGGATAGCGAGACCATAGAGGATACGCGACGAGCAGAACAGGTATGAGTTGCCGGCGGAGAACGCGCTCGTGAAGATGGCAGCGTTGATGATGGACGGCAGGGCTGCGCGCACATCGGCTGTCAGTCTACGTACTTCGCCAATATGAAGAACTCATGCGTACTTTTGATGCCGGCGCGGCGGATGGCAATAACGTACGGGGACTCCGAGGCAGTTCCGCCACCATTGAGCAAGTCGGGGTCATCGTACGGCACGAGCATGCCAGTCACGAGGATACCAAGAATCTTTGCCCGCTATCAGCGACTTGCCCCCATCTGCCGACGCAGTGCGAATACTCACGTAGAAGATGACGATACGCCAGAACACACGACCCACGGCCTTGCCGATGTTGCGGCGGGGGTTCTCCGTCTCAGAGGCGGCGCTGGATGGTGGTGCATGTCAGATAATTCACCCGGTAGGGCAGTGACAGGACTCACATGGCGACAAGCTCCATACCCTGGAAAGAGAAACCAGCCTGTACGATCACAGTCAAGATGGCCAGGAAGCGATCGAGATTGGGGGACTGGGGCTCGAGGCCGGCACCGGCGACGGGGCCCGGGTGCTTCCAGTACTAAGCATACAATGAGTGAAAGTCGAAGGTACGGCATCGGACGGTATACTTACGCGGAAGCCAATGCGATCGTGGTGAGGACCTCCGCCGAGATCGATGATGAGGCCGGTGAGAATGAGACCCGTGATCAAGACGACTGCCCGCATAATTCAGCACAAATCAGCTGGACAAGAGCACGGCACACTCACTCTTGATGATGGAGAAGTAGAATTCGGATTCGCCGAACCACCGGACACCGAAGATGTTCACCGCAGACACCAGCACGACCATCATGGCGATGTACGCGGCCTGATGGTTATTCTGTACGAGTGGCAGGGTCAGTCACACGCCCTCCTCGCTAGATATGAAAGGACCGACGTTAGTGTCCCAGAAGGAGATCAGGATGGTGGCGGCAGAGATTTCGACCGGGACCGAAATGGCATTGGTCTGTAGATCCGCCGTCAGATGCGGTCACGTGGGGCAGAGAACGGAGCACTCACGTAGAAGTAGTTCTGGATGACACGACGACAAAACGACCATCAGTTCCGTGCTCACAAGAGCACTGTGTCAGGCGGTCAAACTCACCCAGCCGACGGCAAAACCGAAAGAGGGATCGACCCAGCGGGCGGCTGTGGCAATCTCTTAGCATGCAGCGCGCCGCGCCCAAGAGGAAACCGACTGACCGAAATGCGGGAATGTACCGGAGATCGGTGCAAGGGAAGTCATTTCACCGATAGAGCATAGAGAGCTGGAAGGGTCGTAAGACGCGGTTACAGCGGATCACCAGCAGCGACACGCACGAATATGCCACGGTTCCCACGAGCGCATATGCGATCAGAGCACCCAAAGGGCCAGCGCCTTGCAGGGCTGAACCGGACCCAAGGAAGAGACCTGTCCCGATAGTGCCAGCAATCTGTAGGCGGTGTCAGCGGGCGGCAGGCGCACGAAAGCGAAGACAGCGACTGACGGCAATCCTGGGTGGAGGGTCAGGATATATGCGGGTGCACGTGTGCGGCAGACTCACATCTGAACATGGCGCTGCTTGAGGCGACGCTGGACACGATCGAGGTCGGTGGCCTCGAAGTGGTAGCGGTCGTCACCGGTTGCGACTGGAGGTGGGAGGGCGTAGACGTCGGCGACATGGCCCTTCTCGAGGCTGCCGCTGTCCGTCGCCTCCTTGTACTTCTCGTTCTCGTGGGACATGACGGAGTGCCCTGTGGGTGGAGGGGAGGAGAAGGGGGTAGCTCGACCTCTGGCGAGGGAGACTGACGAGGGCTGTCCTGTGGGGGATGGAGCACGAGAGAGCTGGAGACGTCGGCCCACATGGTATATAAGGGCTGAGAAGCTGGGCGTGCCTGTCTGCGTGAAAATGCGCGACAAGTCGATAAGAAGCTGATCCAAGGGTTGACACCTCTCGATAAGCCCAGATCTGGCCGCGATGTCCATATGGCCCCCGCGGCCTCTTCCTTCACCCGCCGTCTCCCGCTGCGATGTCCCGGAGCTCACAGCTGGCGTCGGCCCGAGCCCAGCAGCGCGACGTCGCCGGCCAGACGCACCCACGAAAATTGCTAGCCTGCGGAGGTATATGCGCTCTCCATACGCTCCATGCGCTCACCACACGGTCCAACCTCTCGGGAGATAAGCCATCAATTCCACCCAATATGCCATCAGCCGTGTCGGCTCCAGTTTCGCACGCCGCCGTGAGACTCTGCGTCCAACATTTCCTCCTCCCTGCACACATTTATTTTCTGCGTTGCGCCCCCGGGCAGTTTCGGTCCAGACAAATGCCCAGTGCCTGCCCATTTCCAAAGTAGACGCGCTCGGCCGGCAACCGGCTACTTGCACATTGAACCCCGCGAGCCCGATCTCGAGACTCCAGATCGCAAGGGCAATCTCGATATCCTCCAAGCGCTCGCTCGCGTCGGCAAGCGCCCGTCTCGAGTCGTGTGCACATCCTTGTGCGCGCTTAGTCTCCGTTGCGCGGAAGACAGTCGTTCCGTCACTAAGTGCGCGCTCTGCTGACTCCAAGTTCGTAGGGAGCCCAGACCAGTTCTGAGTCCACTTCGGGCTCCGTGCATCGAAGACAGGCAAGCGTCTCCTCTCCAATGCAGAAATGCGCCTAGCCAGCAGGCTGACCGCTTCTTCGAAGAGTGCGGAGAGAATTCTCGCACAGGGACTTGAAGATGCACAGAGGCTTCTGTAGAGATGCGTGGTCTTCGCGAGTAAGGGACGATCACTGCCATCAACGACGACGCGGAAGCACATCAGCAGAACACCTTAACATAAATCAAACCGAAGCCCATATATCCAGCACATCACGGCAGGCCGTTGCTTGACATCGAAACCTGGTCTCGACCGAGACTACCCCACGGGCATCACATCTGTTTGCTGGCGCTTGATGAGGATTGAAGGGTCATCCCAGCGATCATCCGAGAAGATGCAGGGCCCGTAGGCCACCAATGCCGATCCAGCTGTCAGCACAAAAAAAAAACGAGACAAAACCTTACCTGCACGTCCGCGACGTCGAGGAAAGCACGAGCTGAGCCCGCCCTCCGGTCTTCGGGAGGCCGCACACGACTGAATGCGATCGCCCACGATCGCCCCGGTTGCCTCGACCCTCCGAGCTCGAGGCGTCGGCCCCGCCCAAAAGCAGCACCAGCCCGACTCCCGATCCAACCTTCTGTTCACTTGTTCGAGAGACGGGGCTGGAAATAAAATACGGAAATGCTGATTGGCCAGCCTCGACGATGATTTCATTTTGTAAGGCACCCGATCCTGGCGCGCCCGCAAGTCGCCGGCCTACATAGTACAGCGTTATCGTCGGGAGCGGAAGCGGGTCGGAGGGAGTCAAGGATGCTGTTACGTGGGGCCGAGTCCAGGTTGTTGTTATCTCGGTGCCCCGTTGTGAGCATGGAGCGCTCTCGGCGGCACTGGGTGATAGTGGGGGCGGGAGGGGGCGGGAGGTGGTGCTATGATGACGCGCATATGATGTTTTGGAAGCTATGCGGGGTACAGGTACGAGATAAAACTATTTTGCGTTGAGCTGTGCGGCTTGTAGAGCTGGCGGACCGACTGTCTTCCGGCGTGGTCAGCGACGGAGACCTGGGCATGAGCATAGATGACTGAGCAGGAGGCCGCGGGGCCGGAGAGGCGGTCCATTTGAAAGATATACGCGCGGCACTGGTAGCGAGTCGTGATAGGTCGTGGTCGTCGTAGCCTCGCACTCCGACGCTCGCCGACTCCTGCAACTACCGGCAATCCGGTCCGCATGGCCGCCTCGGCGCCTCCCCAACCCGAGCGGATGTGACGAGCAAAGTGACCAAGCCGAGTATTACTGCAACGGAACACTTACGATGGACACTGCCACGTAAAAAATATAGATACAATTTGGATACAGCACAGCAAAAAGGAGGGCTTCACCACTAGAGAATTTGAGTTCGCGAACCCGGGCTCACACACCCCTCCCCTTCCTTCCTCCCCACACCCGCTGCAGTACATACGATATCGTGGCCCACTCCCGCGGCAAACATGGAGCGCGGACATGACAGTAAGCTCGGCCATTGCAGGGCATGCTGTGACCGCCGTTGCCCGTGGTGCCGAGCTGTAGCGGCCTCGCGCGCCTCGCACGCCCCGTTCAGCGGGTGCGGAGTCTCGACGACCAGGTTCACAAGCGCGGGAAGCAAGAAGGTCGACATGCAGCGCGTGGCGCAGCATATCTTCGTGGGCCCTGGGCGCGATCCCGGGCAAGGCGAAGTGGAGGGCGTTGTGAAGGGCGTTATGGATGGGTGCCAGTGGCTACTCTGGAGCGGGGCGCACAATGTTGACGCAGAGCTCCATGATCGGTACTCAGTGGTGAGTGTGCACTCAGTGCTCAGTGGCGGGCGTTGGGTGCCAGGTTGGCCTGTCAGTAGGGCACCGCAACACAAAATTACCAGTGTACACCCAGGCTGTATGTAGCACTAGTGACGGCTACCCAATGGGCGAGGGTGACATAATGTCACGGACCCCGTCATGGAGGTTTGTGAGCAGGTTCGCGAAAATAGGTTCGCGAACCGTCGCGAACTTTTATTCTCTAGAGGCGATACGTCTTTGGCAAGAAGACAAATATTACCTTGCGCATTAATTTTCCGGTTCCAGTCAAGACTTCTCCGAGTCGTGCCCGGCCTGCTCCGGACGAACTCGATATGTACACGCTACCTATCCGAGCTCACTCTCAATCCTGTCCCATATGTCTCACATCTTCTCGAGCACACTCGGTTCCACCAGACCAGCGACAATGCATGTGTTGATGATGTCCTCCGAGGCGGTGGGAGAGATTTGGGAGGCGAAGAGCATGACCGCTGCGAGTGACACGACGTGAGTCTTATTCCGCCCGCTCTGGCAAGAGCGAGAGAAAAGTGCAACACGACACCGTGGGCAGGTCTCTTGCGCGGAACGAATAGAATGAGATGACCGTTGATGGCCAACTCCAAGGGGGACCTCATCCTTTCCGACAACACGTCTCGCCCGCCGTTCCCAATATATGTCTCCTTGACTGGGAACACTGTGGAGCTGTAAGACGTGGACGCGTCCCTTCTGATAAGTGAGGGACCAGGATTGTATATTTTGGTGTGTGAGCCATGTGCGGGAATCGTTGAGACGACCACATCAAGACTGAGCCTGTGGTGCATCGAGATGAAGGGTAGAGCCAGGCTGACAGCAAGCTGTGCGCACGGCCCTGTCGTGTCTCTCGGTGTCGCCCATGGCCACGCAGAGTCTGAACAGAAACCCAGGGGCAGCGTCTGAGCTCGAGCCTCAAGGACCAAGGGCTGGAAGTGGGCAGGAGGGCGCGATACGGCAATTGCCGGACGTCCGGTCCGCCCGTGGCCGCCTCTCAGCTACGACATTTCAGCGTAGCACATCGTCACTGCAACGGTCCATGAGTACCTCGCGTCTCAAGCGCAAGCTCGACGAGCAAGGAGTCAACTACAGCAGTGGGCGGGCCACCGAAAACTTCTGCCTGGTACGGCACCTTCAAGTTGTCCTCCGTCATCCCACTTGTTTCTAACCGGTTGCAAAGGTTGGAACACCGCTCCCTCCGCTCGAGAAGTCCAAAGACACCGGCGAGTTTGTTCCATTATGGAAGCAAGACGTATGTATATCCGTTATCCTGGCGTATAGCACCAAGTACCATGCCGATTCGTGTCTATAGGTTCGCGATGAGCAGGGCCGGCGGAGGCTGCACGGCGCGTTCACGGGTGGGTTCTCGGCGGGATACTTCAACAGCGTTGGTTCGAAAGAAGGTGCGTGGTACACTATCCTCTTCTGCCTGTAGCCGTCGATCGACTGGTGACACGCAGGATGGACGCCCTCGACATTCAAATCCTCGCGAGGCGAACGGAACAAGGCCGCCAACGCGCGTCCCGAAGACTTCATGGACGAAAAGGACCTCGCCGAGCTTCGCGAGACCCAGCTCATGGGCAGCGTGAAGCAACAGCGCGACATTCTCGGCGGCACGCAGGCCGAGCTCGCTGCGCGCGGGGCTACCGAGGAAGAGTGCGTCACGCATCTCTCTGCACTCAGCACTCAATAACGCCGAGATCCACAGTTCCATCGCAAGTGGCATCGAGCGCGCGCTGCTGCCGCCGCCAGACGACTCGCCTGGCGTGCGCCTCCTGAAGAAGATGGGGTGGCGGCCGGGGCAGGGCGTCGGCCCGCGTGTCACCTGGCGGCAGCGCAAGATTCAGGATCTGCTCGCCGCAGGGAAAACGCTGAACAACGTTGACGTCGATGCGCTGGAGGAGGACGAGGAGGCGAAGAAGCACATGTACCCGCCGCGCGACACGGTGGCGCCCCACATCGCGCGGAAGGACAATAGTTATGGCGTTGGGTATGTGCCGGAGCGGGGGCTCAACGAGGCTCTGGGGCGGGGTGCAGGGCCTTCGGGCCCAAAGCTTGCTTGTGAGTGGCCCGCAATTGTGAGCCATCGAGAGAGATGTGCTGATGCTGAATGTGCAGCGGGTTTTGGCCTTGGAGCGTTGAATGAAGCCGACGATGATGATCTGGACGTGTATGATGCTTCTTCGCATAAGGATAGAACATACATGCCGTATGACTCTGTCCGAGACGCAGAGGAAGACGGGAGGACCGGTCGTGTTGTTGGGAAAGCGGCAGCATCGGTAATCTTTGTCTACTCTTTGCTGTTATGATTCCTGATTTTGACCTTTGCGGCAGGCCTCCTTCGTCCGGCAAACATTCAAAGACGGCACCCCGCTCGCTGATGGTTTCGTGCTCGCTGCTACCACGGCAAACAACGACACATGGTGACTGTTCCTCAATCACCTGTGGTTATTCGTCTCATCTCGCACACAGGTGGCCAATGCCGAAAGCACCGGACGGGTGGAAGCCAGACCCACGACGCGTGTGGCAGAAGTACAGCACAGACAAGGAAAATGGTGACAAGGAGCCCGCCAAAACTGACGGTACAGCGCAGCCGTCGTGGCGTTCGAAGTTGACTGCGTCTGAGGTACGCGTGATTTTGCTGTCCATCCGACATACATCCCGACTGATTTCGCAGCGCGGGTCGATTCTCGGCGAGACACCATTACCACGCGAACAACGCTCCGTTTTCGACTACCTGTCGAAAGCCGACCGAGACCGCATCCAGCAAGCCGCATCCAGCCTCCACGCACCCGCCGCCCCTCCCTCACCCGCCCCCGCCCCCGAACCCACATTTTCCATCCCGTACACCGCGCCGCACATTGCCTCCGCCGCCCTGCGAGGCTTCATGCCCTTCCCCAGCGACCCCGCCAAGCAGGCGCGCTATATCGCATACCTGCGCTCACAAGCGTCGCCCGACGACCCGCCACCCGCACCCGGCGCGCTCCCCGGGCAGAGCACGGCGGACCTGCACAAGGAGCTCGCGGACTTCGCGAAGAGCGCGGCGCTCTTCAAGCCCGTCGAGGGCGCGATGGCGAACCGCTTCACGAGCGCGGCGGTCGTCGACACGGGCCCGAAGATCATCGAGGGCCTGCACCAGCCCGTGCACCGGGACCACGACGCGGAGGAGCGCGAGCGCGAGGCGGCGCGCGCGCAGGAGGCGGAGCGCCGCGAGGAGGTCGTCGAGGGCTCCAAGGCGCACGCGGTGCGCATGGGCATGTACGGCGCGTTGACGCGCGAGGCCGTGCCGTGGCAGCCCGCGCGGCTGCTGTGCAAGCGTTTTGGCGTGAAGGACCCGAACCCGGAGATCAAGACGGACGCGCCGCTGCCCGGTGCGTCGGGGGCTGCGGGGAGCGGCGGCTGGCAGCCAGAGCAGGGGCTCGCGGACGCGGATTTGCTCGCCGCGGGAGTGGCACCTGGCGCGCCTGCTCATGCTAACGGTTCCAGCGCCGCGGGCGGGCCCCGGAATCTGGAGAACGTGGGGCTGGGCGAGGACGACGAGCAGGGGCGCGACACGCTCACGTACGTTGTGCCGAGCGTCGATATCTTCAAGGCGATCTTTGCGAGCGACGACGAGGACAGCGACGCGGAGGAAGCCGCTGCGCCGCCGGATCCACCAGCGAAGGATGTCGAGATGCCTGCAGCAGGGCCTTCGGAGGCAGGCGCCGTCCCTGCGCACCTCCGTGTCGACTCTGACGCCGCCTCATTCACCGCGTACGAGCCCAAAGCTTCCACCTCGTCGGCGAAAGCGACTGGTCCAGTCGACATAGCGACTTTCAAGCCCGTATTTGTACCGCGCTCTGAGCGCGAGACGAAGAAAGCCAAAGACAAGAAGGATAAGGACAAGAAGAAGGCCCGCGCGATCGTCTCGTTCGACGCGATGGACGAGGACGCGGGTGGCGGGCTGGTGATAGCTCCGAAGGCCAAGGAAAAGCACAAGGACAAGGACAAAGATAAGGATAAGGAGAGGAGGAAGAAGAAGCGGCGGAAGGAGGACGAGGGCGGGGCGGGCGGGGAGGAAGACGTCGAGATGTGGGTGGAGAAGCCGCCGCCGGAGGCTGTCGCTGCGTTTGGGGGCACTCCAGCAGAGCCGGAGCCGATCAGCGAGAGTCCTTCTGTTGCGTCGTTACCAGCTGTGGAAGGGGACTCGCGTACTCATAGGGGAAGGAAGAGGGCTGTCGATTTCATGTAGGGCGATCACGTATACATATGGCCTGGTTTCAAACCTCGCGACTAAGTCCAATCCAATGGACTCGCAACGCGCAAATAAACACCAGCGTATAGCAACATACAACATTCACACTTTAATCTCCGAGGCCTCGTCAGGCCAGACAAGCTGGTACTGGTCCTTGCCACCTATGCGGCTGTGGAACACTGCGTCCGGCCAATTCTCCCTCTTCGCCCAATCCACTTCAACCTCCCCATTCCTAACGCGCTTCGCCTCCTCCTGGAGGTACCACGCGAAGTCCCGCTCGCGCACCTCGCTAGCCTTCCGCGCAAGCTCATACCAATCGCCCAGCCCAAACAACATCGGCAGCCTGCGCCACACCTCGCGGCGGCCCCGGCGCATGTCGCGTACGAACCTCTCCCAGCACGACGGGCACAGGTGCTTGCGCATCTTCTTCCACGCTGACGGGTGCAGCGCCTGGAGCGCGCGCGTCACGCCGCCCTCCTCGAACATCTCGTCGCGGTGCTCGTCCCAGTCGCGCGCGAGGCGCAGGTACCACTGCTGGCACGTGTATGCGTGGCGGATCTCGGCCCCCGTGCACCCGTAGCTCATTTTCAACGCGACGTACCCGTCGTGCGTCGGGTGAGAGACAGTCCGAAGGGACGCGAAGAGCACGTCGCGGCGCATCTGGAGGAGGCGCTCGCGCCCGCTGGCGATGCGCAGGAGGATCGCGTCGTCGAGAATCTCCTGCGGGCGCCGCTCGGGGTCGCCGGGCACGCCAAAGAGCATTTCCGTGTACGAGCGCTCGGCGACGGCGAAGAGGGCGGACGGGAGCAGTTCAGGGATGTCGTACTCCAAGATGAGGTTCACGGCGGCTGCGAAGGTGGAGGGCTGCTTGCCGATGATGCACGCGTTTGTCAGGCGGTGGTCGAAGTTCTCGAGCTTGGTGGGGCAGAATGTGGACAGTGCGTGGACGGCGGCATCACGGAAGCGCAGACAGCAGTAGCGTCGGCTGAGTGCGAGCAGTGCGCGGACGTCGTCCCACTGAATGTAGAGCTTGACGTTCCAGCGCCGACTAATAGAGCGGTCAGAGAAATTTGGCTGGTGGCAGGCTGGGACTCACGGATGGTAGAGGAGCAGACACATCAACTCCCAATTACTTGCGCTTTCGTCGTCATCGTCGAACACCATTGCGCCGTCAACCTTTTCCGCGTCCTTGCTCTGCTCTGTCGCGTCCTCAAGCATTTCCCGCATCCCTCTGAGGTGGTCCTCCAAGACCTTCCTATGCACCTTGAACATCTTTCCCTCTGCGCGAATGACGACGTCGCCGTCTGCAAACCACCATTTCACATGTCGCTTTCCGCCTTCCGCTGCCTTTCTTTTCAACCGGCGCTTTTTGGCACGAGCACTTTCTGCCTTTGGAGCATCCGTGTAGAAGATGTTTCGCATATTCCACCGAATTCCGCGCTTGTGAGAGGAGGAAATGACCCTGGATTCCGTGAATGTGGGTAAGGCGTTGTCGGGAACGAACTTGTAGTCGGGATCCCACTCCCACGGATCGTCCATGATGGCCTCTGGTGCAGGGGTTGGTCTCACGTAGTCGTAGCGCTGCCGTTTGTACGCCTGCTCGACAAAGTCTTCCCCATCTACTGTATGATGAGATGATACGCGCGGAAGTAGATGATTGAATCTCACCGGAGGGATCGAGTAGCGACGCGACGCTGTCTTCAGCGACGAAGCTTCGCTTCGTGCCGCGAAGGCGTTCAGCAGCAGGGGGTTCAGTAGTCGGTTCGGTAGTCATCGTTAGTCAAGACGAGTAGTAGCAGAAGCAGCGGGGGTTGTTGGTCGTGCAGAACGTTCAGCGCGCCCACAGCAAGCCTTTATAAGCGCGTCCATTGTTCTGCTCGCCGCTTGGGCCATGCTGGTCGTCTTTGTCTGAGCGTCGCGGGCAAGGAAAGTCGGGCTTTGCCGCGGACGCGTGGCGGAACTGTCTGGAAGATACCGGAGGGCAACTCCCACGGTGCGAGCATGACTGAAAGCGCCAGGACGCGCGTCGCCTCTTGCTCGTCGACTATAAAGCTCCTTGTCCCGAACACGTCGCCCATCGTCTCCTTCATCGCAGACTCTACCCGCGCTCATCACCATGGATCCCAGCGGCGCAGCCCCACCACCCGGGCCCAATGATATCTCAACGGCCATCCTGCGTCCCAAGAAATCGTACGTCATGTCTGCGCAATGGGACGCGCTGCACTCTGACTGACGAGGTCCAGGCCAAACCGGTTGATTGCTGACGATGCAACATCCGACGATAACTCTGGTACGTCCAAGTACTTGGGAAATGGTTAGCGGTCGTGCTGATATGGCGCGGCAGTCGCCACTCTCAACCCTGCCACCATGGAGCTCCTCCAGCTCTTCCGTGGTGACACCATCATCGTGAGGTTTGTCAAAGCCGCTTCACATATAGGTTGCCACTTGTCTGATCTTCCTTACCCAGGGGCAAGAAGCGGCGCGATACCGTTCTCATCTGCCTGAGCTCCGACGATGTCGACGAGGGGCGGATTCAACTCAACAAAGTCGCGCGTAATAACCTGCGCATCAAGCTTGGCGACCTCGTCAATGTGCACCAGTGCTCGGAGATCAAGTACGGCAAGCGTATACATGTGCTTCCCTTCGACGACTCGGTCGAGGGTCTCAGCGGTAACATCTTCGATGTTTACCTCAAGCCCTACTTCCTTGAAGGTACGCGGAGAGCACTTGGTGACCAACTATATCCCCTGGTGTTAACGCAGTTACATAGCCTACCGGCCAGTTCGCAAGGGCGACACTTTCCTCGTGCGCGGCGGCATGCGGACAGTCGAGTTTAAGGTGATGGAGACAGATCCGGCGGAGTACTGCATCGTGGCGCAAGACACAGTCATACACACAGGTGTGTGTGGATCGTGGTTGTTCGTACAATTTCTCATCCTTTGTATCTCTAGAGGGCGACCCGGTCAAGCGTGAGGACGAGGAAGCCAACCTCAGCGATGTCGGCTACGACGACATTGGCGGCGTCCGCAAGCAGATGGCTCAAATCCGTGAGCTTGTCGAGCTACCTCTGCGCCATCCGCAGCTCTTCAAGTCCATCGGTATCAAGCCTCCGCGCGGCATTCTCATGTTCGGCCCTCCCGGTACCGGTAAAACGCTGATGGCAAGAGCGGTAGCGAATGAGACGGGTGCCTTCTTCTTCCTCATCAACGGTCCGGAAATCATGAGCAAAATGGCCGGCGAGAGTGAGAGCAACTTGCGGAAAGCCTTCGAGGAGGCGGAGAAGAACTCACCAGCCATCATCTTCATTGATGAGATCGACTCCATTGCGCCTAAGCGTGAAAAGGTGCGTGTTCTCGAGGACCATCAACATCGATACTCGCTAAACCCATGCTATTCAGACGAATGGCGAAGTCGAGCGTCGTGTTGTGTCACAGCTCCTCACGTTGATGGATGGTCTGAAGGCGCGGTCAAATGTTGTCGTTATGGCTGCCACCAACCGACCGAACTCCATCGACCCCGCTCTTCGTCGGTTTGGCCGTTTCGATCGTGAAGTTGACATCGGCATTCCTGACCCCACCGGCCGTCTCGAGATTCTTCGCATTCACACGAAGAACATGAAACTCGCCGACGATGTAGACCTGGAACAGGTCCGTGACACAGCTAAGCATCAGCTAGGCATATATTGACAGCTTGGTACAGATTGCCGCCGACACACACGGCTACGTCGGTTCCGATGTCGCGTCGCTGTGCTCCGAGGCCGCCATGCAGCAGATTCGTGAGAAGATGGACCTCATCGACCTTGACGAAGATACGATCGACGCTGAGGTTCTGGACTCGCTTGGGGTCACAATGGAGAACTTCCGGTTTGCGCTCGGCTCGTCCAACCCGTCGGCCCTTCGCGAGACTGTCGTCGAGGTGCCCACTGTCACCTGGGACGATGTCGGCGGTCTCGACAAAGTCAAGCAGGAGCTCCAGGAGACTGTGCAGTACCCGGTCGAGCACCCCGAGAAGTTCATCAAGTACGGGATGCAGCCGTCAAAGGGTGTCCTCTTCTACGGTCCTCCTGGTACTGGTAAGACCTTGCTTGCCAAGGCAATCGCGAATGAGACGCAAGCCAATTTCATTTCCATTAAGGTATGACACATGCTGTGTCGTCGAGATGTCGAGATCTTGCTTACGATGTTTTATTAAGGGCCCGGAACTGCTCACCATGTGGTTCGGAGAATCCGAGGCGAACGTCCGTGATGTGTTCGACAAGGCTCGCGCTGCCGCCCCCTGCGTGATGTTTTTCGATGAGCTTGACTCGATCGCCAAAGCGCGCGGTGGCGGCTCAGGAGACGGTGGCGGCGCGGGTGACCGCGTGCTGAACCAGATCCTCACGGAGATGGACGGCATGAACGCGAAGAAAAACGTCTTCATCATCGGCGCGACGAATCGGCCAGACCAGATTGACTCTGCTCTGCTGCGCCCCGGCCGTCTCGACCAACTCATCTACATTCCGCTGCCCGACGAGCCGTCGCGCCTGTCCATTCTCACCGCCGCACTGCGCAAGTCTCCGATTGCGCCGGAGGTCGACCTCTCCTTCCTCGCGAAGAACACGCACGGCTTCTCTGGTGCGGATCTTACGGAGATCTGCCAGCGCGCGGCGAAGCTCGCCATTCGGGAGAGCATCGAGGCGGACATCCGCTCGGCGCGGGAAAAGCGGGAGAAGGAGGAGGCAACAGGTGACGATGCGAAGATGGAGGAGGACGCTGTGGAGGAGGATGACCCGGTCCCCGTCATCACCACGTGCGTATATCTTGCCGTTGATCTTGTCGCTCAAGGCTAATGTTGGATGGAACAGTGCGCATTTTGAGGAGGCGATGATGTATGCTCGTCGTTCAGTGTCCGACGCTGACATCCGGCGGTACGAGATGTTCGCCCAGGTTCGTTCATCGCTTCTATATCCCCGGTACGCTCGCGCTAACCGCCATATCCTTACCAGAACCTCCAACAATCACGCTCCTTCGGTTCGAGCTTCAAGTTCCCCGAGAGCAGCAGCGGCGGGCCTGCGGCAACCGGTGCGGCTCCGGCAGGGGGCAATGCAGGCTTCGCGGAGGAGGCGCAGGACGACGATCTGTACGCGTAGTTTCCATCCTTTGAGCAGCAAGCGAACCCGGAAGTTGTGTTCTCCTCTTCGTATTTGTTTTAGTATTCCAGGCGTGGCAATAGTTTACTCAATGTTCATGCGATCGGCAATGATAGATTTTCTCAACTGATCTTGGAGGCGAGGTGGTCCGAAGTACTTCGTCGTGGACAAGCAGACAACTGTCCCTCGCGCTTGCACTACTCGAGATCATACTACTGTACTAGCTGCGCGGCCTCGATTCAACTTGGATTCCTGTTATTGTACAGTACATGTACTACAAGTTTGCGTTCGGCCGAGTTGCGCCGGAGTTCAGCCTCTGACGCGCTCAACGTTCAAACGTCGAACCTGTATAACTCCAAGTTGAAGGACGGCGCGCAGAACCACATCTTCTCCAACAGCACGCTGCGCCCACGGTGACGGTCCTCCTCGCACATGTACACGTCCTCCCTCTCACACGTCCTTTTCGCACACGTCCTCGCACGCGTCCTCCTCGCACCCCGTCGTGCTCGCCATCGCGGCCTTTGTATACCAAACCTCCAGAGTAGGCTACACCAGGCCCCGTTCCTACCGAAAAGAAAAGCCCGTCCCTAGATCCCTGCTCGAGAATGCTCTCGCCGAAGTCAGTTGCAAACATGCCGACCCACCGCATTATCTGAAGGGCCTGTTTCTCTATCTCGTCGGAGATGCTCCCGACTCCTCCCTCGCAGTCACCGCTTGCGAATTGGACGAACGCCAGACTGAAGAGGATTTCGATAGGCGGTGGTCCAAGGAATGCCCTGGTCGCGAGTCAGCGACGGCGGGCGGCGCAGTTCGTCTCCTTTACATCAATGTTCTTCATGCAGCTGAAGAGGCATTAGGGTTCTACGGACGCGGATGCTCTGCGGTCACCGACAGACAGTCCTTCGAGCGGGGTTCGCGTACTTCCCTATTTGCATCACCATCTCTCGCTGTTTTGTAAACGTCGGAGTCGACGTGTCGTGCATGTACGACGTCTGCGCGTTGATGCCCGTCCACTATTCACAGCAGCGGTATGTAATCCATCTCCCTCTTCGGACCGACGAAAGCTGACCACATCCCAGTCCGAAGCATGCCAAACGGGGCCCAATATAATGCGGTAAATTTAATCACGACGGGTACAAACGAAGCAAAGCCATTAAGTGATCCACTCAATCCCGCTAATTCGCCAAACAATTCCACTCTCCGAGTCCATCGTCAGCCATCGGCGTCTAGCCCTGAAACAGCGAACAATATTGATTGGTCTGCCCTCTGGGTGATTAGCGTCGGTATGTGCACAGGTTCTGCAGGACCACCTACGAGCTGGAACTCATGCAATTACGCAGCCGACTTGGTGGCCTACGACGCTCTCGGCGTCGATGGGCGTCGACTCTGCTGGCGCGGACTCCACGGGGGCGGGCGCGAAGATGGTGTCGAGGAAGGAGTCCATTGAAGAAAGACTGAGTGCGTGCGAGGTGACTGGGTAGGGGTGAAAAGCTTGAGTTGAGGACACCCTGCCCCCTCTCGCAGGCACTTTATACTCGTCCCGCCTGAACATCTTTCCTTACTTTCTTGTCTGGGGGCCCCGGCGCAGGTGGAGACCGACAAGACCCGTGCGGCTATCTTTGTTGGACGTTCGAGACGTGTGTACATATGCACAATAGACCTTCGGAGTCGGTCAAGCAATATCCAACTTCGCCGTGCTTTCCTTCCTTTGTTCGCGCTGCTCATGTTGCTAGTGGCGCTATGACCATGCCAAGCACGTTGTGAACGTCAAGAGCAAGACAAATGGGGTGGCGAGACAATTGTTGGCTTTCGGTGTTTGGACAATTGGCCCGCTCTGACCACGCCGAAAGTTTATCGGTAATTATGCCAACTGACTTTAAAGTTGCACAATAATGTCACCGCAGACCCTATGCGTCACCTGCCCCGGAGAGGCAGCACGCAGATGATCCTGAGCCTGCGAAAGGTTGAATCTGTCTACTCTGCCTCAGGGAGACTACGCACGCGGCCATATCGAGAGGAGTAACCATCGCGCTTTCTTGTGCTGTGTTACACTTCAGTATGAAAACGTGAAACCCGCTCGCAAAATTCCAGCCATCCCCAGCGAAAATGTCCCGTCGGGCACCGCAGCAACTGATGTCTACCATCTGCCCCTGCTATCCCCAAGGGTCCCACCCACGCATGTTGGAACCCACAGTCCACTAGTCGTTGCGCTAAGAATCTAAGTATAAGACTTATTTATGTATGCGTACACTGGCGTCCCTGTCCATATTGCGCGCAGTCGCACACGGTTAAGTTACTTACACACCAATGCCTCTGGCGGGCGTCGGTGAGGCTCTAATCGATGATGCTCAGCTCGCGCCGCCGCGAGCGCGCGAACTCGTCTTTGTACGTGTGCCATATTCTGCGCGCCGGGCGATGAGTCGCAGGCTGCATGGGAGACGTGGATGGGAAACACACCGCATGAGCTCCTCGATGTACTCCTGCTGCACCTCCGTGATCTGGTCCAAGGTCGGCTTGTCTGTCTGCGTTACATGAATTGGCCGGCCGACTGCGCGCACCGATCAGTGCTTGTCCCACTGTACCGAGAGAAAGATGCGCTACTCACTAACAGAAACGATCCGCCTCCGGTACGGCATCAAGCCCAAGTTATCTGTGCCCGCGAACGCTGTGAGAAAGCGCCGATAAGGACGTGTCAAGATGACAAGCCACGCACAATTGAGTAGACCTCGCCCGTGAAAAAGGGGTAGCGTAAAACCAAAAACGCTCTTGAAGTTCTTCTGAATGGCATATATCGTCGTGTCGTGTTCGTTCGGCATTTGCGAGAAAATCTATAAGCGACTTCGCATTCAACGGACTGTCTAGTGAACGGACTGGCAGAACGCACATCATTTTCACCGAACGAAAAAACAGGCACCAAGTCTGCCCTATATGCGCGTCAATGTTAGCGTCAGCTTCGTCACAACAAGACGCCCACAAACCCGTGCTGGATGGCAATCTTGATGAACCCCAGTCTATAAAATCCTCCATCAGCCGGGAAACCCACCCAGACATGTTACAACTAGTTACCTCTTCCGCAGGGTCAGATCGGCGGTGCCCGGTCGCGCGCTCAGACTCTCTGCCGCACCGCCCACGACAATCGTGATCGCCTGCCCGGGTCCGCTCTTGAGGATGTTCGAGCATGAGCGCTTAGATACGCTGCACACGCCGAGAAAGAGCAGTATCTCGCGGTAGATGGGCATGTGGAAGTTGGACGCGAGCGTGAGGAGGTGCGGCTTGATGCCCGGGAAGGCGTCGGAGAAGCCGGTACCTTCAGTCGCAAAGGTGGCGATGGCACCCCTGTGGAGCATGTAAACACTATTTGAAGGCAAATGGGTGCGGGAAGCGATATGGCGTACATTCCAATGATGCCGTGTGGATGGTAGCCAAACACATACGGTCTATCTGGTGGCAGATCGCATTCCTGCATGTCGTCAGCGCGTCGAGAACATCATCATGACGCCGATCTGACCTTCTTGAATCTGAAATGGCAGGGATAAGTTCAGGATGCTGTCTACAGGCAAAATGCAGACGCACGACGCAGGGTAGTACTCTGCAAAGTACTTCCACCAGGCCATCTTGCGAAACCGATGGCTCATACGCCCACCATGCTCCGGGGCCTGGTCGATGTAGTTTAGCCACATAACGTACATGAGCATGAAAGGCCACAGTGGAGGAAATGAGCTGCGCGGACGGTGTCAGCGGGGCGGCAAACTCAACCCATGACTGCATCCACGTACCAGAGAAACAGCGTGAGCGCAAACGTCGTCACTATCGACGTTGACCATATTGCCACCATCGCCGTCTGCAGTCTCCGGGCGCGCGGAATGCTCGACGGCACGAACCTGCGCGCATACAACCACCGACGCAACCCGGAGCCGAATTCCGCGCGCACGAGCCAAGCGCACATTGCGGCCGAGGCGAGATGGTAGTAATGGAAGACACGGACGGCGGTCAGTAGACGGAAAGCGCCAAATAAGCATGGAATCACGCACTCGACGTGCGCCTGCAGCGCCGAGATCGAGCGCAGCGGGGTAACGGAGAGCTTGGACAGCCGGTCTTTCAGGGACGAGGACGAGAGGCTACGCGACGCCGAGGAGAATATAGGACGCGTGTCCATCATTGCGGGTGGGTGGGGAGGGGAGGGGGCGTTGCCGTGGGCAGGCAGGGTCTTGGTTTTTGCCCGACGAGCTGCCACCGGCAATGGTGCCCGGCGAGTATCACGGCGACGGGAGAGTGAATTCCGGGAGATAAAATTGAGGAGCACAAGGTGGGATAGAACGGCGACTCTTAAGGGCGGCGCTGGTGAAGGTCGAGCTCGTCGTCGTTGATGTTGCCGACGTCGCGCGGACTCGGGAACGTATGCGATAATTTATGACGTCAGACACTTCGCTTTCATGCCAGTTGCCACCAGTCTGCCACCAGTCTCCGGCTATGTCTTTGACGTTGGCGGGGTCAGTTCCAGCGTCTCAGCTTGTCGCGTTTGCTGCCAGGACACACTTGCCTTGCTGCGATCATACGGAAGGCTGGAAAATTTGGTCGCCTGCGGAGGTGTCCGGGACCTCCGGTAGCTTGTTCCTATATCATAAGGTGGTCCCTAGTCTCCGTAGCTTGACCTTATGGTATCAGAAGATAGTCGTTCTGAATATAAGGGTGGTCCCAGGTCTTCGGAGAGTACTTAACACGTCGGCTTGACGTCGGCCTTCCTTGGGCGTACATACCTCTTTTGCGGCAACTGACAACGCCAACATCACCGAAAATTCAAGAGTCGGGCCAGACCATCCTGGAACCATCTTCCTGACAAGCTCGACGTCTGGGTGCCACAAGTCATCCTGTCTTCGTGTCTGATCGGCTCGATCCTTAGTACTAGTCCTTGAGTCGTAGTCCAAGTCGTTACTACCACCTTTACCACCTATGTACCTTCAACTTCGGAGTGCTGGCTTCACTAGATCAGTCTACCCATCAATTATCATCCTGAGGCTCAGATCGGCGTACTAACTTTGGACGGGGATAGACCAGTTAGTCTCCGTAGCTGACTCAATGACAGATGATAGTCGATCTTACATATAAGACCAGTAGCTTAACGGAACTGTACATTCACATTCAATGCAAACTTTTCAATACTTAATACTGTACCCCGAATGACAGAACTCGCATTACAATTTGAAGCTTGAGACTTTGATGTTGCTCTGAAGCTTTGCCATATTCGAAGCCTACAGCCGCACCGGACGCGCGAAGAACGCAGCCACAACAAGGCACTTTGCAGCACACCACGATGTCCAACACCCTCACCCTCTTCGTATCCTCGCTCGACACGCGCTCCGAGCGGCGCTTCGACCGCCATCTCCCCATCGCCCAGCTCAAGGTCACGATCTCGCGCGCCCACCAGCCCCCGCGCGCTCGCTGACCCCACGCAGACCAAGCTCGAGCTCATCACGGGCATCCCCGTCGCGAATCAGCGCCTCGCCGCGTACGACGCGGATGCGGATGCGCAGCCCGCGCGCGTGCTCGACGACGACGCGCGGCCGCTGGGGTTCTACGGGCTGCGGGACTTCCAAGTGCTCAAGGTGCGGCGATGTCGATGCTGAGTACGCGTGGCACGCTGGTGGGCTGATTTGTTGCGGGGAAGGTCGAGGACACGAATCCCTCGGTGTCGTTCACGGGCCAATTGACGGATGTGTCCGCCGTCGAAAAGTTCGAGCTCACCGAAGAGCAATACGCCGCGCGCCAAGGTCACTGCGCATCCTTACACATGCCGCGCACATTCCTCATCCCGCCTCGCACTTCTTCACAGACTCCGTCCTTGCCTACAAACAGCTGCACAAAGTCGGGCGATTCGCCCCCAAAGACGCCCCCGCCTCCCCGTCCGCTGCGGCTGCCGTGCCGCCCATCCCGATCGGCGCGCGCTGCGAGATCGACTCCGCCGAGCCCGGGCTGCACAAGCGTGGCACGGTGCGCTTCGTTGGGCGCACGCACTTTGGCAGTGCGGGTGGTGCGTGGGTCGGCGTCGAGTACGACGAGCCGTTCGGAAAGAACGACGGGAGCGTCGACGGGCAGCGGTACTTTCAGTGCCTCGATAAGTATGGAGTGTTCGTACGTTCGGACAGGGTCACGGTGGGTGATTTCCCGGTGATCGACGATGTGGAGATGGAGGACGAGGAGATGTAGGTGTATCTACGGCTTGATACCTATATACCAGCAGCATTGCCCTTTCGACCCGCTGAAAACAACAATTCATCAAATATATTCATCAATATCTACACCGTAGAACTGTGCACATGCCACACGATCCCACAACCTCCTCAAGAAAATAAAAAGAAATCACCCCATGTAGGTGAATACGAAAAGCGCCTCACACATACTCCCCACACTACGTCCACAACGCCACCGATCCTCAGTTGTCCGGCGAAAACATCCACTCGTACGGTGCCGTGCTGACGGGGGTCATCGTCGGTGCCGCGGCCGTCGACGCGGAGGACGGCGTGCCTTCCGGAACGACCTGCACGCCGAGCGCGCCGACAGGCGACGGGGATGGAGAAGGCGTAGGCGACACAGGCAGAGACGACGTGAACTCGAATGCGCCAATAGGGGGCGCCGACGAGTCCGGTACGTCAGACGAGGACGAGGGCGATGCCAAGGGAATGGGGAACGCTGCGTCCGTCACCGATGGGTAGCTAGAGAGCGTCGAGTCGGATGCATCGCTAGCCGTGGGCACCGCGAAGGCGCCAAAATCCGTAGTTGTCGTCGCCGCAAGGGAGGAGAAGTCGAAAGCCAGCACAGTCCCGCTCGTCGACGTGGAAGCCTCCGCCGAGTCGGAAACATCGGCCGCAGCTGCGGTGGCCGTCGCGACCACGACGCTCGTGC
Organism: Auriscalpium vulgare; assembly: GCA_019915015.1. Lineage (NCBI taxonomy): Eukaryota > Fungi > Basidiomycota > Agaricomycetes > Russulales > Auriscalpiaceae > Auriscalpium > Auriscalpium vulgare. The sequence continues at coordinate 663,685 of JAHBBC010000002.1, forward strand.
TCGTGCTTGTCCAAGTGTATGTCGCGTCGACCGTCGACGTCACGTCCTCCACTCCTGGCTCGAGCTCCGGCTCGTCCGCCGTGAATACGAGTGTCACGTTCTGCGCGCTTGCAAACTGGCCAGACGCAGACTGCGTCGCTGCGGGCGCCGCGGCAGTGTCCGTCGCTGAGGGCAATGCGGAGGTCGCGTCGAATGCCTGTGCGGCGGATGCTGAGGTCGAAGAAGAGGAGTCAGGTGCGTCAGGCTCAACGTCTGTAACGCTCGCGACGAACGCGCTCTGCGGTGTGCCTGGGTCGATGTCGCCATCGGTTCCGTCGTCCGTCGGCGGAGGCGCGGCGCCCGCAGAGCTGTCGTCTGTCCCGTCATCCTGCCCGCTGTACCACATCGGGCGCACCGCGCCGGACATCGGATTGAACGCGAAGCCCTGGCTCGCGTGAGTATCGTCACTCGATCCGTTCGTGCACTGGGCCGCCGTGAGCGGTCCAGGCGCGGGCGGGTTCGGGTCGAACGTCGCGCAGAACGCCTTGACGGTGGCCGTGCTGGCGTCGAATACGGGCATCTGCAGGTTCACGAGGACCTCCCCCGGGGCGAGGGCGGACGTCATGGTGCTGGAGGTGGGCGCCGGGACGAGGAAAATTTGCGTCTGGTTGTTCTCGGACGCGTTCATGACGAACGGCACATTGGATGCGGGTGCAGTAGGGTCGGCGGAGGACGTGGCGTTGTTCGACGCGAGCACGAGGGAGGCGATACGCTGTCCGTTGCTCGCCGCATTCGCGACTGGACTCTGTAGCATGGTTAGAACATCAAATGCGTTGCACTGTGTAGGAATAACATACCACGATATCAATATGCCCAGGGACACCATCCATCGCCGCAGTGCCGCGCTTGAACATGTCTGGCGTCGCGAAGCCATGCTGAGCGCGCGCCCGCTTCGCGTTCACCTCGCGGGCCACCACGTACGACTCTCCCTTCTCGCCTGAGATCAACACATGGCGCTTCAAGTGAACCTTATCGTCGTTCCCGGATACGACGACCTTCTCATGTCCGTGTCGGTCGCCGTGGTGCCAATGGGGGTCACGACGGAGATGGACATCGTCGTTGTTCCCGGAGACGACGACCTTCTCATGCTCGTGGCCGTACCAGTGATCGTGGTGCCAGTGGGGATCGCGAGCCAGGTGAACCTTCTCGTGGTCACCCGAAATGACGACGACATGCTCGCGGTGGGGATCGCGCCCGTGGTGGTGATGGTGGTGACGCGGCTCGCGCTCTTCAACGGCACGGTGATGAGGATGGTGGTGGTGGTGGTGCTTGGGTGAAGGCGCGCGGGCAACATGAACATGGTCGTTCTTCCCTTTGATGATGACCTCAGGGTGGTGATCGTGATGACGCTTGTCGCCGATTCTGAAGCCGCCGATCTCGATGAGGGGGTCCAAGAAGTCGTAGTAGTGGCGACGATCCTAATGAGGCAGATGTTAATATGGCGTCGAACGATCCAAGCGACTGCTGACCTTGTCTTTCGATGCCTTCTTCGACTTCTTCGAGTCCTTGTCGTCATCATCGCCAGAGTCGTCGTCGCCAGAGTCGTCGTCGCCAGAGTCGTCGTCGCCAGAGTCGTCGTCGCCCGAATCGTCATCCTTCTTGCCGCTGTCCTTGTCCTTGCCCTTCGCCTTGGATTTCGTACCTCCAGAAACATCCGAGTCGCCCTTCTTGACAGCAGGAGTGTCACCGCCCTTCGGTAAAGGGACAACTGGGTCGCCCTTGGCCTGCACGTCGGACGAGGCCGAAGCGCTGTGGGCATGGGCGGTTGACGTTCCCGTATATGCGACGGCTGATGTCGAGTTGACATTGCCGCGCATGTGGATGGCAGCGGCGTCGGCAGAGGGACCGGAGGAGAGGGCGGCGAGGGCGCAGAGGGCGGCGAGCAGCGTGAAGCGGGGAGAAAGAGCAACCATAGCGTAGAATTTAAGGTGAATATAAGAGAGGGGTGGTATCGACAGCAATACGAAAGCCAAAGGAAGGGTAGAAGTTGAGTGAGAGCGAACCAGTCGCTTGTAGAGATGTGGGCGGAGGGTAGTCGCCTGGACTGTAGTGGGGGGAGGGAAAGGGTGGAATGGCATTCTGTCGATGGCGCCAGGCTTATATAGGTTCGCGGGAGGCTGGCGGGCATTGGCATTCAAACTAGTCATCGCTCAAAGCAGACAGTGACACCACGACGCGTACATCACGTGAATGTATGCACCCCGAGTTTCCCGCGGGCGTCTGCAGGTCGAAAGCACTAGGGCAGAGTGACTAGCTCAGTCGTTCAAAGCACCAGTTAGCATACTTAGAGCGATAGGGTTCCACCATCTTCGATGGCCGCCATTCGCGCTTGGGCATGAAGCTCCCAAGGTCTGAGACACACAGGCGTGTTCCGACCAGGCTGCGCCAAGAGCGACCTGAAGGAAGCTTTGTTAGAAGTAGCTTAAGCTCAAACTCGTTGTGAACGTACGCTTGTACTCTTTCACTGTCACTGTCAGCCTCCAATACTCAGGCTCGGCGGGTTGGGCGTACTTGCCGACAAAATCAGATGCGCAACTGTAGTTTCCAAAACGTCACCAATGCGACATAAATAAATGTTACCTTCCGCACGTCATGTTGATTTGCGCACCAGCTCTGGCAAACTGTTGTCTTTCTCCAGACACGCAGTTCCTTTTCAAGGTGGGTTACTTTCTCATCTTTTACTAACGCTATACAGGGTAGTCTGCCAATATGCAGCGAGTAAGGACACAAACCGAGGCGGCGCAGAGCATTATTTGGGTAATTACTCACCTACATATAGTGGGAGGTCGATCTAGTAACTTGGAGATCTGCTCCCCGAACTCTATTTCACCCTTGCCAACACCGGCGCCCAATTCTCGTCGCCGGGGTCGCACTTCGTCAGTTTGTCATAGTCATACCATGTAATGACGCTCGTAGAGTCCGCGACAATCGCCTGTTGCGCGTATGAATACGCCGTCGCATGCAAGTAGAATTGCGTTCGCGCGAGCGGCGGGTGGCTGCTCGTGGCATGCGTCGACGTCGCGTGTGAGGAGGAATGGTGCAGTGTGGGCTTGTGGCCGATGAGCAACTGCTTCGTGAGTTGGTGGGGTTCTGTGAGGAATAGGAGGGAGAAGTGCGCACGGTATCGGGGAAGCGTACGGGGCGCCGAAACTTGACGTCTATGGACTTGAGGATGAACGAAATGCCCTTCGCGTTGATCATGTCTTGTGCCCTTTGTTCACCACCGAGATCGCGCCCAACCGCGGTAATCCACTGCATGCGCCCAGACTCGATGAATCGGACTAGGTCGCAAGTCAACGCCATGACACCGTTGATGCAGACTGGCACGCTCACTCACCGTATCGCACGTTATTCACATGTCTTAGTGGAATGAGCATGGGTAGAAGGGAATGGGACCTGGAGGCACGCACTGGAACGCGTCGTGGTCGCCCCACACGATATGCTGCTCCCAGAAGCTGGTCGGGTCGTATCCCTTCTCCGTGAGCTTTTCCCGTGCAATCTCTGCGACTGTCGGTCCCACTGCCTCCGGTTCGTCATCCGGAGAAGCAGGACCCTGTGAGCCAGGAGGAATGTGATACGGCGACGTCGGGTCGCGGAAGGCTGCCTGCAAGGACTGCTCGATAGATGTTCAGGGAGTTAAACGGAGTAGACACGAAGGACAAACGCGTATTGAGCTATTCCCGCGAGTAGAAATGGGGGCTCTGAATGGTCTGAGGAGGTGCAGCATCGTCGGCAACCGTTGTGCGAACGTCGCGCGGTTGAGAGGACGCCAACGCGCCTGCTCGGGCCGGATATGCCGTCGCTCGGCCCGAACGATGACCAAGCACTGTCTTCAAGTTCCAAGTCAGAGTCAGTGTCACTAGCTCTTTCAACTACGACGACGAGCTCGACGACATCAAATTGACAGCGACGACTGAGTTGTCTGCAAACAATCATGCTGGCTGTCCAGACTCCTGTCCCTGTCCCAAACGCCATCAACGACGTCCCCGAAAACGCTCCGGAGCACTGTCCGGTCCGTCTTCGCACCCCCTCGCGCGAACGCTCATCTAACGGTCCTTCAGGGAACTGAGTCCGAGCTTGCAGGAAAGTCTGATGCATGCGATGGCTGTGCCAACCAGGAAATCTGCGCTTCCAACACGCCCAAAGGTCCAGACCCCGCACTCCCATTTATTCGCGAGCGCATGTCCACTGTGAAGCGCAAGATCCTCGTGCTCTCAGGCAAAGGCGGCGTCGGAAAGTCGACATTCACAGCCCAACTCGGCTGGGCATTTGCTTCCGATGAGGAAACCCAGGTGCGTGCTACGCTCGTATTACCGCGCTACAGCTACTGACGGACACGCAAGACCGGCATCATGGACGTCGACATCTGCGGACCTTCCATCCCCACCATCCTTGGCATTGCATCAGAGCAAGTACACGCGTCCTCCTCCGGCTGGTCGCCCGTCTACGTGCAGGATAACCTCGGTGTCATGTCTGTCGGGTTCATGCTGCCGTCCGCTAAAGACGCGGTCATGTGGCGAGGGCCGAAGAAGAACGGCATCATCGCGCAGTTCCTCAAGGACGTTGACTGGGGCGTGCTCGACTACCTCGTCATCGACACGCCGCCGGGCACGTCCGACGAGCACCTCAGCATCGTGCAGTTCCTCAAGGAGAGCGGCATCGACGGCGCTGTGGTCGTCACGACGCCTCAGGAGGTCGCGCTCCAGGACGTGCGTCGTGAGATCGACTTTTGCCGCAAGGTCGGCATCCGCGTTCTCGGCGTCGTGGAGAACATGGCCGGCTTCGTGTGCCCGGGATGCAAGACGGAAAGCCAGATATTCAAGCCAACGACGGGCGGCGCGCGGCGGCTCGCGCAGGACATGGGTGTGGAGATGCTGGGGTCCGTGCCGCTGGACCCGCGGATAGGCAAGAGCGCAGACTACGGTGTGAGCTTCTTGGACGAGTACCCCGACAGCCCCGCGACGACCGCATACCTGGACATCATAGACCGTGAGCGTTTTGTCCTCTCCCCCGCACGCACCTCTGACACAGTTTGTAGGCATAAAAGAGATTCTCGGAGACGCCTGACTTGGGAGCACACCATCTGCACACGTTACCCATGCTGTATCGCTTAAACCGCACACACTCTGTACTAGATACCACCCTTGTATCTCTTTCTAAATCTATGCACTATAATGGCCCTCGAGCCGGGAGTACTCTACCAAAGCCAATCATCTAAGCATACGTGTACATCGTTACTGCATTTCAACTCTTCCTCGCACCGTCCCACCGCGCGCCCTCTCCACCCAGTTCACCAGGCATCTCGCTCGCCGGCGCGTCCGCCGCCGTGTCCTTTTCCCTGATGTACCGCGCGATCGGCGCGACACCTTCCGGTGGTGCGCCCTCGTCGGCGAGCGCAGCACGTAGCACGTCCGGCGGGACGCTCTCGTAGATCGACACTGTCGAGAGCGTGCGCAGCAGCTTGCGCGACATCTCCGGGCCCGCCATGCTCGCCGTCCGCGAGCGCGCGGGCAGCACGTACCCGTCGCGCATCGTCATGCTCGGGAAAGGGAACGCGCCGCTGCCCGCGGGAAGCCCGTCCACAGGTAGCGCAGGCGCTTCGATGAAAGACGGCTCGCGCGTGAGCGTCGCGGTCTCGGGTGTCCCTGTCGGTGTCGTCCCTGTCCCTGTCCCCGTCGCCGAAGCCGTCGCCGACGCGCCGATGACTGATTCGCGTGCAGAATAGGTGGAGAAGACGGAGGCGCGTCGGGCATAAGAGACGAGCGGGTCCCGCGTGCGCGCGATTGGGCGCGAGCGGTCGTCCACGCTACCCCGCCGCTCCTTGTCGGGGCTGATGGAATACCTGTCCGCAAACGGACTGGTGCTGAGCTGCTCCCCCAGCGACACCGCATCCGGGGCAACGCCAGATATAGCGTCAGAACCATTTGTTGAATCTGCCGAGAGCATGCTTGGCGAGCGCAGTGGCGCGGGCTGCTCTTCCCACTCGAGGCCGATCGCGCGCACCTCGCGGCGATAGTCTTCGATCTCCGTCCAGAGCGCCTTGCGGAAGTCCTCGATGGTTTCTAGCTTCTCGATCTCTCGCCAACGGTCAAATGTTGTCGGGCAATCTGGCTCATCCTGCACGTCATGGTACGCCGCGAGCCAAGGATGCTCGAGGGCTTGTGTAACCGTGATGCGTGTAAAGGGGTCGAAATCGAGCATCTTCTCGAGCAGGTCGAGGGCTGTGCACAACAAGACAGACAGAGGCGTTGAGCTGAGTCATCTGAGAGAGAAAAGTGACACTGTACCTTGCGCGTCGGCATGTGGGATAATTTTCTTGAAGGGAGCCTTCTTTTTGAACGGTAGACCGCGGACGTATGCTTGCGCCTGCGCGATTCGTGTCAACTTCGGTTCACCGACTCGAGGCCCAAACCTTACCCTCTCGCTTCCCATCCGCTTCAGCACATCATCTCGAGGCGAACCTGAAATAAGTACGTCAGTTCCACAAAACGGCGCGAATACGAGGTCGTCTACCTAAGACTTCTAGAATCTTATTCAATTGGTCGACTACAATGCAGTTTAGCAAGCGAAAACTCGATTTCACGAAGTTAACGAACCATAGCTAAAGGGTGGTCAGCTAAATCAGTTATGATGGTCAAGGCGATGCTCACTCCTTCCCCTTGAACAATGGCCGTCCTAGCAGCAACTCTGCGAGAATGCAACCTATTGACCATACATCGACTACAAAAGTTCTTGAGTGACACAAATACGGCAGTGAGAACGGTCGACGCACTCGCGGTGTTATAACGCCTTACCAAATTTGTATGTCAGCGGTGTGTCGCTTATGCACGGAGAAGTGTAGGCGCCTCACTTGAACGCCAACATAATTTCCGGCGCCCGATACCACCTCGTCGCGACGTATTCCGTCATCTGAGATGCGCCCTCGTCGGGGGCAGAGTCGAAGCCCCTGCTCAGGCCGAAGTCGCATATCTTCAACTCGCAGTCGGAGTTCACGAGGAGGTTGCCGGGTTTGAGGTCTCTGTGCACGACAGACGCAGAATGCACGTACTTCATGCCTGCAAACTTTCTGATCAGAAGCCAATTACTGTGTGAGAAGGATCCACCAACCGCGCAGGATCTGGTACGTGAAGTACTGTACGTGTTCACTCGTGAGCATCTGCCCCGACTTTATGATCTGGTGCAAGTCGGCTGGGGACAATGGGGTCATGAGCCCCACAGGCTAAGCACTTTGAGCATCCACATACCTTCCATCGGCTAGAAAAATACCCGCCGTCAGTAATGACGCGTGCACGTCCAAGAGATGAGCCTACCTCCATGAAGAGATACCTAGATGTGAGGGGTCAGCGTCCGCACACGCGAAGAGGAGGACGGGGGCTGCACATTTCATTGAAACTGTCCGCAATGGCATCGACGTCAATGAGCCCGGTGATATTCTCGTGGTTACTGAAGTGACGCAAGAGCGTGAGCTCGCGCAGCGCGCGCTTCGCAAGCGAGGGCTTGTCGAAAACGCGTGTGACCATCTTGATAGCTACAGTCTCGCCGGATATGTCGTCTGCTGCTGAGCTGAAGGTGTGTTAGCTGTGATGCGGTGTGCAAGGTAGTGTGCGCTGACATGACGACACCGTACGCCCCCGAGCCCATCTCGCGCACCAGCTTCCACCGTTTCTCGACATGGAACGTCTTGTCGAAAGATCGCAAGGAGTGATAGCCTCTACGCATATCGGCAGTTAGGCATCGTTCTCGCACAATATAGAGATCACGCACCTTCTCCGCAGATTCTCCTCCGAGAACGGGTTGGCGTCATCTGGCACCTTTCGGGCTCTAGACCTCCCGCGGGCTACGATGAACGACGACGGCGACGCCGCAGGCGACGATGACCCCTCACCACCAGCAGGCGATCGACCGCGCCCTTTCTCCTTCTTCGAGGGGTCCTGTGCAGCAACTGAATCCGAGGGCATCTGGGGTTGTGTGCGTCGAGATGGGTCCCGACGCGCGCAGTCTGTGTCACCGCGGGGATGGCAGCTCGGGTAAGACCGGCGGAAATGGGATGCTCTCGCTCAAGCCTTGGAATGACAGGATGTGTGAAGTCTGAATGTCGTCGCGGGCAGAGGACAAGGAGTTGTCGCAGCACAATGCCAATTACGAATCGGCACGCCTCAGCGTCGCTCGCCGACCCGGAGATCTGGCGCAATGCTTTGAGCGCGGCCGTACCTGGGATAATCACAAGCTGGCACGCAGTGCTTGCGCTTTTTCAGTACAAGTATGTGCTAGCAATATAGAATCTTTATTAAAATGCAAATGCAAATTGATACAGCACTGTCATAATTTATGTCAACTACTGAAAATCATGAATAATCACTCGATCATGAAGGCGTCGGCTCTGCAGCGACAGGCGGCACGGCAGGGGGCGGCGTTGCGCCATTTACAGGCCCGCCCACAGGCGCAGCAATCGCAGCTGGCGCGGCTGCATTCGCATTTGCCTCGTCGTCCCCGAAGATCTCGAGGAAACCCGCTACCCGCGCCTTGTTGCCCGCCTTCTTGATAACATAGTCCCGCAGGCCTGACTTCAAGTTCGGCTGCTTGTCGACGAGCTCGCGCAGCTGCTCCTTCGGCAACTGCAGCAGCGCACCGAAGCTCGCAGGCGCGATGACCTGCGCGCACCGGATGAAGCCCTCCCAGAGCAGCGGATCCTGCCAAATCTTTTTTGTGATGAGGCGCGAGAGCAGCGTTGTCGACACAAAGCCCACGAGCGACTTGTATGTCTTGACAGCCTGAATGACCTGTCGTACATCGTCAGTCGTCTGCACGCGCCAGCGATGCCGAAGCGACTCACAGTCCGCAGGAACAGCGTCGGGATGACCGGCTCATCCACGATCTGCTGCATGACCACGCCCAGAATCTCGGAACGATAGACATCCGTCATCGAGAAGCAGATTCCGATGGCTGAAGGCGCAACCCTAGTCAAAATCCGTACATCAGCAGTCAAAAGCAAAGCACGCACCTTCCATCGCTGGCTTCCGCCCTATCTCCTTCTCATTATCATGCAACAGCACCATGAGCTCTGCGGGCGTCAGCAGCTCGCTCTGCCTCACCCGGGGCAGATTGCTCGTCACGCTCCCGAACGTCTGCGGTGGCGTCGTAACAATCGCGCCGAACACGGACCTGACGAGGTTCTTCGGCTCAGGTGTGCCGTTGAGGATGCCCACTATGCGCGGAAGGTGCTTCACGATGTCCGCCTTGTCCATTTCGGCGATGATCGGGATGAGGAAGCGTGCGTCGAGGTCGCGCTCCGCGATCAGCGACTTGACAAGCGCGACAAGCTGAGAGGACGGGCGCCCGTGCTCCGTGAAGATATTCAGCACACGCAGGGCGAGTGTGTCGGCGCCTGGCGGGAACTTGCGCATCAGCGTCAGCAGCTTCCCGTGGCTCGGCCCGAGTGACTTGATGAGTTGCGTGATGAGCTCCTGAATTGCCTCTTGCACGCTGACGTCCATCTCGCCATACGCCGCGAAGATCCTGCGGACATCAGACGATGCCTCATCATGCACGTGAAAATCGCACTCACTCATCGAGAAACTCGGGCGCCTTAGCCGACAGCGCGAAGAGCAGTTCCACATGCTGCAGCACCTGGGGCTTCTGCGCAGGAATTGCCAGCTGTTCTGGAAGGTACGGCGTCTGCAACATGTCTTCTTGAGGCAGTTGTCCGTCTTCCTCGTCGTCCATGGCGTCGGCATCAGCCTGCGCAGAAGATTTTTCGCCTGGCGGCCGCGACTGCAGCCTGCGCAGCAATTGTACTGCGAAGTCCCGGACCATGCCGTCCATTGACTGGGGATCGCCCACCCATCGCTTGACGGTGATGATGGCGGCGTTCCGTGTGATCTTTTCTGTGAAGAACACGCGGAAAGAAAAAGGGTCGGTCTCACATGTGACAATAGAAGCTGCGTCGACGTACCAGAGTGTGTGGTCAGCTCGAGGAGGATATTAATTGCCTCCGCCCGATGTGTTGGCCGCTGAACAACGAACTCACGAAGGGTTGTGAATCCCACTTGCATTCTATGGCAACACGCGCGTTTGTGAAGATCAGACATTCGATTGGAAGGCGAACGTACCTCTCCGGTTCGACACACAGGTCCCTCAGCAGAGCGAAGACATCTGGGGGCACAGACGGCAGGTCCAAAAGAAACCGGGCAAACGTTCGATCTTTCCCATCCAGATGTGTCTGGTACGTCGCGACTATCTGCCCTAACCACGCGTCGTAATTAGGCCGCTGTTCTCTAATGTGTCAGGTTGCGCTCGGAAGATTGAATGCATTGCCAGAACTCACCCAGTCCGCATCTCTCGAAAGCCGGACCTCGTCGTTGTACCACTCCTCGTTCATCCACGTCGTGGCGAGTCGTATCCTACACGTCGGTCAGCCTTCCGATCATTTCTGCGTGGCCAAGGCACCTACCGTCCGGAAAAATCAGCCATAATATAATCGCACAACGTCCGCCTCAGGCGGTCCTGCCGCTCGTAAAGAACCAGCATTTCGTCCTCCTCCTCGCCCTCACCATCCTCCGCCTTCCTCTTCCCTTTGTCTAAGCGCTCGTCGGGGTCAACCACCCTCGTGATCATCCGCACTATGAGCAGCATCCACAGGTCCTGGGGGCCCATACCCACGCCTGCACTCGAGCCATCCGACAAATCCGATGAGCTGCCCCATATCCGCGCCATTGTCGACTTGACCACGGACTCGCGCTCCGGGTCTGAAAGCTGCCGCGGTGGCGGGACCTTGAAATCTATGGAGAGCAGGTCCTTAACATCGAGCGGGGCAATCGTGTCCTCGTGCATTGGTTCCAGCTGGGTCTCCCAGTCAGCACCGACGCATACAAGGATATCGACCAGCGCACCTCCATGTTGAGCTTGTCCGGCTCATATTCCATTTCCTCTTCGTCGATGTCCATTTTGAGGGGATCTACAGGTTCGTCCTTCACCACCACAGACGACGGCCCAGCCCCGGCAGACTCCCTCTCGCGCTCGCGTTCCGCCGCTGGAGCGGAGGGCGGTGCCCTTGCCGCGGGAACTGGCGTCGATGACGCCGACGGTTTCTCCAAAGCCGCAGCAGAAGGCTTCACCGCCGCCGACGGGGAGGGTGCCGCCAGCACCGTCGGGGGCGGCTGCCCAGGGCCCATCTTGCTGGACGACGCGACGCCACCCTGAGTTTGCCGATACGCGCTGACGAGCGCCTGTAACGCCTCCTCAGAGAACGCTTGCAAGTTAGCCACGATAAGCTCCGTGACGAGCGCTGCAGGGAGCGTAGTGAAGTCGAAAGCGGCTAGGATCGCCGACGGGGGTGGGGCGTCGGGCTCGAGCTTAATGCGCTTGGCGTTCGCTCCAAATTCTGCGGAAGGAGGTCGTTTCCGCGATTCAGCTTCGGCGGCCTTGCGTGCCTTCTCCTCAGCGGATGCTCTGTCCAAACGGGCGCCTTGGACAGCAAGTGCTTCGCTAATTTCGCGCGCGAATGGCTGGCCGGCGGTCGTGCTGCGCGTAACAATCAGGTTTGAACAGAAAGGCCCGGTCCACCATAGACGTACCGAGAGAGATGCGTAAGAAGGATTCGGATGGACTTCTCTACCCCCTTGATGCTGTTGTAAGGAAGCCCGGCCAAGAACGCGGGCGTCCATGCTGCGAGCGACGAAACCAATAGTGGAGCAAAGACAGGACGCGCTTTCATCAGATTTCCACAGCTGTTCACGAGAGCTGTCAGGACGTCAGTGGATCTATGAATCAAAACAGCGGTCAGCCAAAAGAAACTGATGCGTCAAGCATTGTATACGCACTGGCTGGAATACAGCAGCCTGATCAAGCCCTCCATCAGCTTAATCCCCTCCTGCTCGAGCATCACGGTGGGTATAAACGGGTGATCGCCGGGCACCATGGCCAAGTTGGGGTCGTTGTCCCTTTGCAGCTGAAGAACACACGAAGTGCATGAATATAAGATTAGCAGGACTAGGAGTAATAACTACCCTAGGGTCGGCCACGCCGCGCGTCTGCACCAGCAGCACCCTCTGCAAGAATTTTATGGCGGCGAGGCGCACGCCCGTGTTCACGTTCGGCGCCCACACGAGCTCCAGGATGCGGTTCTTGGCCTGCGCGAGCGTGTCCCACAGCTGGCGCGCGTTGCGGTTCGTGCAGCTGCGGCCAGCACGTCAGTCTCGCCAGCAAACCCAGACGGAAACACCACGCACCAATCACGGAACAGCAGCGGGTACACACTCGCGAACACCGCCACGACGACCTTGACCGTCGACGGGTTCGCATCCTGCAGCAAGCCCGCGAGCACGTCCAGCGACGCCTGCGCCACTGCGCCCCACCCGCAAAAAAACAGAACATGAGTCGCGTCGCTCCCGGGACACAGAGAGGCACACGTACGGGACGTGCGCGTGGGGGGTGGGAGCCCCGCGCGCGCGATGGCGAAGTGGAGGAGGTCGAGCACCCAGCGTTTGAGAAGCGAGTCGCCCGGGCCGGCGACGTTCTTGATGAGCGTCGTGCAGAGGATGGGGATGGTCTGCGTGTGCACCTCGAGCGACGCGCGGAGCGTCGCGAGCAGCTCTGCCTGCTCTTTGGAGTCGGCGGGCACGGCGAGCGCCGCGCCGAGGGCCTGCAGGGTGTCCACCGAGGCCATTGTGCGCACTCGGGCGAGTGCGGGTGCGTGTGCTAACGTCTGCGCGCGGCAGGCGGACTCAGGCGGCGAGCACAGTTCTGACTACTTGTCGAAGTGCGAGAGGCAAGCGCGTCCAGCCGCTGTGGCGCTTCTCGTATGTCGGACTTTCAATTCTCCTTGCTCTATACCACTTCATCTCCGACAATATCATGGTAATTCGCTGCGATATATGCTGGTCAATCACTGACAGCCATATCGTCCTCACAGGCAGCGCAACAGTCTCAGGGAATCCAGACACTCCTTGAGGCCGAGAAGGAGGCCGCCAAGGTTGTCCAGGCCGCGCGCACCTGCAAGTCCCGTCTCCCTGCTCAGCGCTCCAGCCCAACTGACTGCGCACAGACCGCGTCCAGCGCCTAAAGGACGCACGCACGGAGGCGCAGAAGGAGATCGACGAGTACAAGAAGGCCAAGGAGGCCGAGTTCAAAGCGTTCGAGAGCACGGTGCGTCCTTCTGTCTCTCCCCTGTGCTCCCGTATACTGACATCGCGCTCGCGCAGCACACCGGCACGACAGCCAGCGCGCAGTCCGCCGTTGACAAGGAGACGGGGGAAAAGCTCAAGGTTATCACCGACGCGTACCAATCACACAAAGACGCTGTGGTCAAGAAGCTACTCGACCGCGTCGTGCTCGTCAAGCCCGAGCTCCACCGGAATCTGAAGAAGTTAGACTCTGATTGACCGCCCTCCGCACTTCTTCGACAGCCTTTCATCCATACCAGCGTCCTTATGCCATGCGATAATACGCACTGTACCAGTCTACGAAACTCAACGAAGCATTGCATCAGCATACATCTCTTGCGCGCGTCCTGTGCCGGCGAGACCTCTGACAACAGTACAAGACAGCTATCGAATTGGTCACGCCTCAATCATTGGACGATGGGTGGGCATGCGCCATCCGGAGAAGCTGCTCGATCGTCAAACCAGAGCCAAGGATACAACGGAACCTGAAGAAAGCAGATTGTGATTGACCGCTCTCCATACGGCTGCGACTGCCAGCTTCTACAAGTCGTGCGACACCCAGTCTATGAAAGTAAATACATAATTACAACCCACCAAAGTACTATGCCGGCATCACGACTCCCCGTCTCCATACGTCTGCCGCACCAGCTGCACCGCACGCGCAATGACATCCCGATCGCTCTGGAACGCGGCACGCCTGATCGCCTCGTCGACCGACATGAACTCGGACGTGTAGTCCTCCACCGCGGTCTGCGTGCCGGCGACCTTCTCGCCCGTCTGCACGGTGACGTACCACCATATGAGCTTCACGTTGGCGTCGGCGACGTGGCGCAGGGTCATCATGAACGGCTCGCTGCAGCCGTGCACGACATCCACCGCGTCCTTCGTCTGCGCGCCGGGCAGGGGCGCGCGCGTGGGCATGGTCACCGGCAGGAGCGCGCACGGGAAGCCCGTCTCCTCGTACGTCTCGCGCACGGCGGCGGCGGGGAGCGCTTCGCCGCGGTCCTTGCGGCCCTTGGGGAGGAGCCACTCGTTGCGCTTGCCGTGGAGGAGGAGGCAGACCTCGAGGGGCGCGGGCGCCGGGGGCACGTTGCGGAAGAGGATGGAGCCGCCGCAGATGAGGAAGTCCTCTGCGACGAACTGGGAGGTCGGGTGGCGAGGCGTGGCCATGGGCGTATTTGCGGTGGCGGACGAGAGATGCGGTTGGACTGCGTTGCGGGACATCAAGGGCTTTATAGGTGTGCGCGCCCAGCGATGGCTGCAGCCCAGCGATGACGACGTCCCGGAGCTTTCCGGACCGGCTTTTCTTGGCGCCCACGGTGGCACGGGCGGCAGCAGCTCGTTCAACGTTCAACGCAAGCTCAACGTTCAACACAACCGTTCAACACAACCGTTCAACGTTTAACATTCACTGACAACGATGCAAGCCTACGGCATGACAACCCCGGGCCTCACCAAACAATAATGCATGCGGAACGCTCGGACACCTCCGTACGAACAAGCTGCACGCACGCCGCGCGCCGACCTCCGCAGCCTAGATCTGGCAAGGGAAACCGAGCGGACGCGTCGCGGGCGTACACACGCCCGCGCGCCGCCCACCAGGATCCGTGTCTTCACCAGGCTGGCGGTGGATCTCGCTCTCGGCTGCGTGAGCCGCTCCAGAGAGGAAGGGGACTCGGACGGGTGGGAGGGGGAGGGGAAAGGGGGGTGAATGCATAGCCTCCCCTGGCCTCTGTGCGGGCCCATTTATATGCAGCGCGTGCGGTCTGGTCAAAGCGTGTGTCTCAGAACTGACCTGCCGCTTTGTTGCTGTATGCACCCCATTCATCGATACAATAACATGGGCATAAAGGAGACCTACTAGCGCCACAGGTTACCCACACACACCGATCGACTGGCCACCACCGATGTCAACGATAGAGAATCGACAGCCATCCAGTCCATTTCGCTCCTCCGGCATGCATCCCATCTACGCACAAAACAAATACACACACACATTCTATCCTACCACTCAACCTACACACAAACCCGCCAATAAGTATCCTATCCGTGTATCCCCAAAGAAACAAAGACAAAACAGCCCCCCGAATAAGAACACAACACACAACAAAGTCTCACAGCAAAGCGACCCCCTACCGCTCATTCTCCAACCAATGCAGCCCCACCGGCATCGCCGAGTTGCCCCCCGCCCGTGCCGGCGCCGGCGCCGCTGCTCCTGTCGGGGACGACGCTTTCAGCGCCTCAGATTGTGCGAGGAGGGTCTTCCACGGGGGCGGGGGCAGCTCCTGCGCGGGCGACATACCGTTCGCTTGCAGCGCCTCCGACGGCGCGGCGGGCGTGGCGGGCGCGGCCCACGCGTCGAGCAGCCCGCACGCCTTGAGCGACGGCAGCTGCTCCGCGATGCGCAGGCGGCCGAGCGCGCGGCCGTACGTGCTGCCCTCTTCCTCTTCCTCGCCCTCGCCGTCGCCGTCGCCGTCGCCGTCGCCGTCGCCGTCGCAGTCGCTGTCGTCCGCGTCGTCGGTGGCGGGCGGGGGCGGGGGCGGCGCGCCGGGCAGCTTCATGCCCCACGTGTCCTCGTGCTCGCGCTCCCACGCGGCGACCTGCGGGTGCTCCGCGCCCAGCGCGTGCCGGCGCAGCGTCTGCCATAGCCATGCTCACCGTCAGCGTACACCCACACGAACACGACGCGCAGCACTCACCAGCAGCACGGCGACGACTGGCGCAGGAGGGGGGTCGTTAGCACATGTGTGGGAGAAGGGAGGGGGGACGCACGCAGCATGCTATTTTTCGCGCGCGCGCCGAGGGACGACGCGAGGAGCAGCAGCCGCTCGCGCGCCCACTGGCGGCAGTCCGGCGCGCTCACGCCGGACAGCTTGTACTTCGCCTGCGCCCAATCCAAATCCCAATTCCATCAACGACCGCCGCAAACATGCAAACAAAGACGACGCACATCGCACAGCGCGAGGATGCACGCCGCGTGCACGACGTGCATCATGAAGAAGCACCACGCGCCCGCGTTCGCGCCTGTCTCGAACAGCGCGGTCTGCAGCGCCGCGCTCTCCTCGCCGAAGCGCACGTGGTCCGCAAGCGAGCCGTCCCACGCCTGTCGTCCCCCAACGCCACAAGCGCCCGCGCACAAATTCGCGACACACACGAAAAGCACCGAAAAAAAAAAGAGACCGTCAGCTTCGCCGACCATGCCCCGGCGGAAACGCCGCACGCACCGTCAGAGCGCGCTCCGAGTCCAGCACCACGGCGTCGACCGCCCCGCGCTCCAGCGCCCCCGCTACACCGCGGACAAAATACATCAGACGTGCGTTGCGTGGCAGGGGCAGCGCGGGGGAAAATACTCACAGTCCGCGGCGCGCAGCGTGCTCTCCAAATGTGCGTGTATCGACGCCACGCGCACCAGGTGTCCAAACTCGGAGGTATATGGCGTGCGTGGCGCAGGCACATGCAGATATTCTGCCCACACCGCGCATCAGAAAATACGATCAGTCCGTTGGCGGTCGCACGCACCCGAGAGCGCGGAATGCGCGCCAAACTCGAAGCTCGTCTCGTCGACGGGCAGCCGCAGGGACAAATTGAGGGGTTTTGGGGGGACGGGGACGGAGTAGTACGAGAAGAGGGTGAGGTAGAGCAGGCGGATGTACCAGAACGCGCGGCGCGCGCACTCGCGCTCGATGGCCTCGAAGACGAACGACGGCGAGGGCACGGGTGTCAACACGGGGTTGTTTTGCTGGTGGAGGTGCAGGTCCCCCTCCAGGATACTGAGCGCTAGCTCTGCGCACACGTCAGTACTCGGGACCAAAACGACAGCATGTATGCGCGCACCGAAGTATTTTGTCGACGACGGCCACGGCCACGACGTCACGAGCTCGTGCGACTGCAGCAGACACAGCGCCTGCACGGCGGCGAGATTGCGCTCGACGAGGAGGCGGCCGTTCTTGTCGAACATCTCGGAGATGGCCTGGGTGGCGTACGCGTTGCCCGCGATGCGCGGTGGCTTGGTGCGGACGACGGCCTGCTTGGAGAGCGGCGCGGCGTTGGCGCACATCGCGTACTGCAGGTACGTGGGCACGCCGCTGTGGGCGAGCGCGGCGAGGAAGGTCGGCTGGTGGATGAACAGCCGCTGGGGATGGCAGTGTGCGAAAAAGACTAGCATACACGCTGAGCACGGTGCAGCGGAACGAGCACGGGGGACGCACGGTTTACAAGCTCGCGCACGACGGGGAGGTCGAGGCGGGAGGTGGGAAAGGTGGAGAGGGCGGCGGCGCGCTGGGGCTGCCTCTCTGGCGCGCGGTAGGTGTCGGCGACGGAGCCCCGGCGCGGCCGCTTGCGCGAGTCATGGAAGTCGTCTGCGTCGACGGAGAGGCGTGACGTCGAGGGTGGGTTCGCAGGGGAGCTATTTGCGGAGGCAGGCACAGGGGAATGGGAAGGCTTCGCGCTGCTGCCGCTGGGGGCGCGGCGACGCGGCTCGTGGGAGGCGGCGGCCGCGAGTTTTTCGGGCTTGGAGGCGCGGGGGGCGGGGACGGCGCGGCCGGCGGCGTCGGTGTAGGTGCAGTCCTTGGAGGCAAAGTAGCTGGGGCGGGGGTCACATCGGGAGACAGCGCGGACGGGCGGGGCAGGCGTACCAGTTGCTGCAGGGCGCTAAAGGGGCTGGTCAGCAGGCGGGGGGCAGGCGCGTGGGACGGACAGACCTGTGCCATCGCAGCGCCGCTTGCTCTTGTGGCAGGCGTCGCAGGCCTGGGCGGGCGGGGGCGGGGGTCAGTGGGGGCAGGCAGGCGGGCGGGGGGCGGGGCAAACCTTTGCGAGGCGCTTGCGCTTGGGGCCCTTGAGGAAGGCGAAGTTGAACGAGTCGCGGGGGTCGTGGTCCTTGGGCGGGGGGCCGACGGGCGGGGGGGCGGGGGGCGGGGCGGGGGGGGCGAGCGGGGTGTGCGGGGGATAGCGGGGGAGGGACGGGTCTGGGGGGAAGCGGTCCATGGGGGAAGGGGAAGGGGAGGAGCGTCCGTGGTCGCGACGGCTGGGGCTATAAGCGGGAGTCGGCGGCAAATTAGGCGATTCTGGCAATAAGCCTTCTTCTGCTTTTTCAAATAGGGGACGCTCCCGCTTTCGCAGCCCCCCGTATAGTACGCGTCCTGCAGCCCGCCCCCCGCCGCCGTCCGCCCGCCGCTCGCCCGCCCAGCCCGTTCCGCGCGCAGCACGCAACCGCCCACCGCCGCCGGCTTTACGTACCGGCATCTCGCTCCCGATCTGCGAGACCCCTGCGACCCCGCACGCGCGGCTACGCGCGGGCAGCGCAGCGGGCAGCGCTATGTCCGCGTGCGAGTGGCCGATCTGCACGCTCCCGCGGCGCCGTGCAGATGACGCCCCCACGCCCCAGGGCTCCGACGGCCTCCGCTCCGCACGCTCGGACTCGCCCCGGCCACTTATCGCCCTCCCGCCGGCGAGCCCACCGCCGCGGCATCTGCCACGTCATAATTAACCCCCCCCGCCGCATCAGAGTGCGCCCGCGCCGCCCGCGCCTGGCCATTGCAACGCGCATCTGATTCTCCTCGGGCCCGCACGCTTACGCATATGTTTGCCGCGATGGTGGCGCCCGTCAGACTCTGATGAGCGTCGACAGCACGCGCGTCCACACATATGTATACAGTCCTCTGCGCGTGCGCCCCGCTCACCACAAGCGTCCACGCCAGCCCGCGTGCCGACGCGCATGTGTGCGCGCACGGCCATGCGTTGCGTTGCGTGTAGGCTGGGTGGGCGGCGTGCAGGCCATGGTGTCGTCGTGGGCAGCCGACGGCGTGCAAAGGCCGCCGGCACGCGCACAGTGGCACCGACGGCATCAGCATCAGCTGTCGGCGCGCGCCTCGCACAGCGTTCTCCCGCCGGCGGCCGCGCCAGCATCACTGCGCACGGCCGCCACGCGCAGATCATTCTTTGCAGGGTGGCGATCACCGATGCGAAGGCACGCCAAATCGGGGCATTGTCGCCGGCCCCGGTTGACCCAGGCACGCACTGGCGCCCGACAACGCCGCCGGTCTGCGCGGCACACAGCGAAGCCTGCAGAAGCTCGCCGTCCCGTCTGCGACCACCACCCTCGGACGCACGCCGGCCACTGCACGTCCCATCTTCTATTCGAACGTCCAGCCGGACGCTGTACACTCTAGCCTCCCCCCAATGACGCGCACAAGTAGCAATGCGGCTGCTTTGTCCAATCAGTCGTCGCACGCCCACCTCCACCACCACCACCAATATCCCTAGCGGCCAGCCACACATACAGCACTTACACTCGTAGTATGACAGTCCGCGCTGACACTGACACTGACATGGACACCCCGCGCCCCGCCTGCTGGGAACGTGCACGGGCCCTGGGTCGAATCCTCATCCTCTTGCCTGGCCAGTCATGCGACAGTCACCGGTAGAAATGGCTCTCGTGTTAATGTTACCTCTTCCAAGGCGGCATCGTCATGGTCGTCGTCATGATCAGCACGAACACACATAGTACTACTGCACCTTGCTCCGAGTTTGGGATCGCGTGTGCGTCGTCGACACCCGCCGGCGAATGTCACCGGTAGAAGGGGCTCTCGTATTGCGTCTTTGAAGGCGGCATCGTCATGGTCGTCGTCATGGTCAGCACGAACATACATAAATAGGGATAGTGCTACTTACCGCGTCGACCGCGAGCCCTGCGCCTAGGGGCCCGGGGCTCATACGTGCCTAACACCGCCGGCTATCACCAATCTGGAGCCATACTGTATGTCGCCACCCGGAACGGGGGTCGCTCGATGGCCGGCCCAATACACTGGAGACTTCCGGGATTGGTCTGCACATAGGTATGTCTTAGCTTTAACAATAGCGCGGCAACATAATTGTCGCTGTCGAGCGGCCAGTGCTAGCTTGCCCCCGGACCCGACGTCCCATCCACCTTTGAACCGTGTGCTGTGGCATCCGACTCTTGTCTCCCTCAATAAACATTCGGCGTTGTACCAGCGCAGGACATTCTTCCGACGCACAGCTTAGAAAAGCCTAACATCATCCGCCAGTCCCTCTCCTCGCGTTCATCGCCGACTCACAGAACCCATGCCTGCCACAGCCAAACTGACGCCCCCGCTGTTGAATGTCCTACGTGCGCACAAGTACACGCACACCTGGTTGACATCTACATCTTGACATTCCGGTGCAGACAATCCAAGCTCCCAGTGTGCACGCACGTCCGCGCGCCCAATAAGTCGCGGACCGCGTGCTTCGAATCGGGCAGCGAGATGAGGCCAGGGTAGCGGGTCATGCATCATGTGAAAACCTGTGCAGTCGCCACCGCGTCAGGACCAGGTGTACCCTGAGAGACATAGGGCCTAATACTGTGCGGTACGGACTGTCAATATAAGATCGGATGTGCTTGTGCTTCAGAAAAATAATGCGTACTGTGACTATGTTTGCCAGGAGGGACGCGTAGACACACGTCCGGCTCGGAGTCGTGTGCCTCGAGAGATCAGCATCGGCCCCCGCGGCGTGTCGATCACGCGTCGTGCACGCGCAGCCAGGTAAGCGATCATGGCAATGACATGGACTGCACGGCGAGGCGGGCACACAGTGGCTCGGATACACATCTGCTTAGAGAGACACGAACACCCCACCCCACGCACAGCACAGCACAGCACAAATAGAAAGACTCTGTGGTGCCTCAGCCAGCGGAGGAAATGCAACCCGACAAACGACGTACGTACTTAGCGGCAATCGATCTTGCCCTTGCCTTGCCTTCCCTCTTGCGTGGACGAGCGCCGTCTCCAGGTCCGGACTGAGCGCATCGGCGGCCCATGATTCGACCGACGAGGATGCGCACCGACAGGCCCGTCGATGAGCGAGGAAGGCCAAAGATAGACACGAAATCCCAGCGCGGGTAGGAAGGACTGACCACGCCCACCCACCGGCTTCGCGGTGGCCGCTCTTCTTCTGCCCGCTGGCGGTGTTCTTCGCTCAGGTGATGAATGGAACATAGGCATGTTCTCGGTGGGCTTGGCGCTGTTCACCTGGACTACAGCTCGCTCGTGGTACAGGGATGGGGCGCCTACCTTTGTGGGGGTAGATCTTATTGCCCTGCAATGTGCCTGTTCGACTCTAGAACGCGAAGGAGCATGCACAGGCTGTGGAGATGGAGGTCGTTGGGGATCCTGGGCGAGCTGCAGGGGCCGCGTGCGAGCGGTCGGAAGGATCGCCGCGGTGTCATAAAGACATGCCTTGCATGTTAGATGGAAGGCAGGACTTGGACGATTCTCCCAGGTAGACCCTACCGACGCTGTGCTTCTGGAGTGGGAAATGATTTGAACGCGACGAGGAGACGGCGAGGACGAAAGTTTCTGACGAAAGTGAGGGCGAGGATCAAGGCTTAGACGCTGCCAGTGTGAGCGAGCCTAGATGCAGCAAGACCGCTGGCCACGTCCACAGCTAAGCCAAATTATCGGCGCCCACATGAGTGTACCGGCTGCCCGGTGATGCGGTGAAGTGAGACATGGCTCGCCATGACATCTGCAAACAGCCGCATGATATTGCGTCACCGACAGCAAGATACACTACTATGGATACAGCCTTAGTCGAACAGACCGAAGCCCATATCATCGTCGGACTCTTCCTGCGCATACAAACCCAGTCAGCACACCAGGCGCGGAAAAAACAGAGCAAACGCACCTTCTCCTCCTCCTTCTTTTCCTCGGCCTTCTCCTCTGCCTTCGCCGCAGCAGGCGCCGCGCCGCCAGCCGCAGAGACGGCGCCGCCGCCGCCGCCTGACGGGACGGACGCGAGCTTGCCGGAGCCCTCCGCGATCAGCTGCACACACAACACGTTAGGCAAAGAAAATATCATGGGGAGGGCTACCGTACCTCATTGATGTCCTTGCCCTTCAGCTCGGAGATGAGCGACGAGAGGCGGTCCTCGTCCGCCTCGATGCCGACGGCGGCGAGCACCTTCTTCACGTCCGCCGCGGACGGCGACGCGTTTCCGCCGATCTGGAGGAGCAGGTACGCTGCGATATGGCGCATCTGCGGTCCCACAGTACACCGTAAGTCCCTGCAACCTGGTTCCGAGAGCACGAGACACTGCGCACTTTGGGATGATTTTGGTGGTGATGTGAGTGAGGTGGGTAGCCACAAATCACTGCGCAGACAGCCTGTCAGCCCGAGAGGAGACGACCAAGTGAACGCGGTAGCACGCACATTTAATCCGCGATGGGAAGACCTGTGGATTCTATCCGACGATATGCGAGTGTGAGCAGTCGGTCTTGCCGCCCTTGCCTGTGCGTATGTGCGGTGGCTTGTCCACTGTACAGCACCCCCTAACAGAGTTTGCGCCACTTGGTCTTCAAACTCCGCCCGAACTCAATTCGCCCCCGCTGCAGACACTGCTGCCTACCGCTCATCCCGACGTCCTCAAGCAATCACCATGGTGCGTTCCAGCTACACCGCGTGCGGGACGTTGTGCTGACATCCCGATGTGTGCAGGCTGACTCCTCCGTTACCGACCCGCAAGTCGCGGCCGACCTCAAGAAGAAGCGCACCTTCCGCACGTTCTCGTACCGCGGCATCGAGCTTGACAAGCTCCTGGACCTGAGCAACGAGGAGGTACGTCGCCGTCCCAACTATCCTACTCCTCAGCACTTACGCCGCGTTCTGCGCTCAGTTCGTCGAGGTACGCGGCAATCCGACCCGCCTCGCATTACCATCACATTAACACCGCTCGTGTTTGCGTCGGCCAGGTTGTGCACGCGCGCGCGCGCCGCCGGTTCCAGCGCGGCCTGAAGCGGCGCCCGATGGGGCTCATCAAAAAGCTGCGCAAGTCGAAGAAGGAGGCGCTCCCGAACGAGAAGCCCGCCGTCGTGAAGACGCATCTGCGCAACATGATCATCGTCCCCGAGATGATTGGCTCCGTCGTGGGCATCTACAACGGCAAGGTGCGCCTCTCTCCTCGGCCCTTCCCATGGAATCGGTTTCCCAGCCGATATTCCACGTTGTTGCTTTTTTCGTGGCTAACGGATTTTGCTCGGTGCAGGTCTTCAACTCCGTCGAGATCAAGCCTGAGATGGTCGGGCACTACCTCGCCGAGTTCTCCGTGTCGTACCGGCCCGTCAAGCACGGTCGCCCTGGTGTGAGTATCCCGCCCGCTGCTCTTTATCCCACATCTCACCCCTCGCGCCCGTCTAGATCGGTGCTACACACTGTAAGTCACTCGCACCCCTCCCCGTGCCTGCCTTCCTGACCGTGTATAATGTCTCGGCGCAACCCAGCGTCTCGTTTGTGCGTACACCAATCTGCTTGGCCCTGGCAAAAGAATCCTTATCCTTATCCTTTCACAGCATCCCGCTCAAGTAGCTGCATCCCTGGGTTGTACTTTTGCTCTCACGATTTACTACCGCTGTCCAAAATATCATGCATCATGCGTATGCGACGACCATGCATCATCAATCCAAAGCCGTGCCGTGTGATCTGTGCAGAGAATGCATGTGGAACTGCGAGCATGAACACGAACCATTAACACATTCGGGTCCTTTCACGCGCATCCCTAGAAGTAATTGTTCGTTCCAGCAACGCGAATTACTCTGTCATTTCATCCGGCTACGCATCGGCCGTCGTACATAGAAATGGTAGAGGGTATCATGAATATTGCCAAAAGTGCAGTGTCCGTCGGCATAAATGTTAATGAGGTAGAGAGTCTGAGGTAGGCAGGCAGCGGTGAGTGGAGGGGAAAAGAAAAGGACGCGCAGTAAAATGAACTACAGATATGCGAAATGGCGACGGAAAACAACGCGGCGCCAGCACCGGGCGGGGTTGCAGGCATCATGTGCGCTGGCGCAGCGTGGGCGGCCCGTGGCCGTTCGCCGCCGCGAACGTGTGCGCCTGGGGCGTCATGTCGCCGCTCGGCCGCGCAAACGCGCCCGACGCGGGGCGCGAGCCCGGCGCCTGCTGCTGCTGCGGCACCCACTCTGCGTCGGGCGCGTGCCCGATCGCGAAGCGCGCCTGGGGCTGCGGCGCCTGTATCAGCGCGGCGCCCGCAGCGAGCGATGCAGGGCTCTGCCCCGCCGCCGGGTACGACATGGGCGAGTGCGGCAGGCCGGGCTGCTGCGGCAGTGTGGGCGACTGCTGGCGCGGGCCCGGGTACCCGTTGCGCATGAACGTCTCGGACATGGACGACGGGGGCAACCCCGGCCGCTCGGGGCTCCGTGACAGCGACGCCCCTATCCTGTAGCGCGCAGAGAGTGTGCGTTAGGACGGGTGGGCATACGGGAACTGCAATGCACTAACCGTGGATCCTGGCCGTCATTCAGCCGCGCGAGGTGCGCCAGATTGGCATTATTCGAGTTGAAGGGGGTGGCGTTTACGATCGGCGACATGGTTGGGCCGGGCACACGTCCGCTAGCCTTCAGCCGCATGTATGTCTCGCACTTCTTTACGAACTCCCTGCTGGGAAGCTCCATACTGTGTGCAAAGTATTCCTGGTCATGCACGATCGGCAGGAACTCCTCCGGTACCGTATAGAACTCGTCCTGGTTCTCCAGCAGCGCGGTGACGACGCGGATCGCGCCGAAGCTGTCGTCGCGCACGGGGTCGCGGCCCTGCGAGTAGAGGATGCTCGGGCAGATGACGGTCGCGAGGTTCTGCAGATCCATCTTGCTGCCCGTCTGCTCGTCCATGTGTGCGAACGAGGCGACCCACTTCAGGAACACGAAGAGCACTTCCATGGTGTCTCGGTGGCTCTTAGGCAAGATGATGGCCAGCATGTGCAAGAGGCGCTTTCGCTCTGTATCATTCACACTTGGAAGGGCTAGACCAGCACCAAAAAAAGGAAATGTTATCATCCTGTCACTAGCGAGAGGGGGCCGCCAAGAACGTACATTGTGAAGCGATCAGCAGCCGGTGCAGCTTGAAAGTTAACAGGGGGTCCGGCAAGTCTCGGAGGAACTTCTTCAGCAACGCCGCCAACTGAACTGGGTTGTCTGTCGTCAGGTCCACAGACGCGGGATCCCGATCAATGGCCTCCGTCAGATCCTTCAGGCGCCTGATATTCCCGTTCTTCCGGAAGATACCCTCCACCGACATGTCTGGTGCCCAGCTGCGTCAGCGCCCTCAAAGACCATGATGACCGCGGTACTCACCCATCTGCCGCATGGCGGAAACCACATCATCCATGAAGCTAGGTACCCGCAGCGTGGAACGCGAAGCGCCATGCATGGAATCGGCGCCCTCCCTCTCCACAAGCAGCTCGAGCGGCACGCCGAACACGCCTGTCACAGCCATGTCATGAGCCGGCCCACCCTCATATAACCCACCCCAAAACAGCGCACGACGCACCTTTCTTCTTCACGTTCTTCTTATCATTCCCCTTGAACAGCTTGCCCCAGAACCCCTGCTTCTTGGCCTCCACCATTTCCAGGATCTCGTCGAGATCGAGCTGGTCCCGGAGGGGCGACCGATAAAGAACGACGACTGCCGCGTGTTTGACGATGGCAAGCTCGAGCGGCGTCAGCTCGGCAATACACGGGATCGAGCTCTGCCGCGGCAGCGATCGATGCTGCTCCATCGCCTGCGCTGCCTCCGCCAGCTGCGGAATGTCCGCCAGCGTGATGCCCTCGACGCCCACAGGTAGCGTGCCGTCGCCCGAGGGCGACGCCGGCGCGGAGTCGTCGACGATCATGACGTCTGTGTTGTGGCGCGTATACGACGGCCGCGGTGTCGTGAGGTCGACCTGAGGCCGCGGTGGGCGCTGCGGGGCACTTTGCTGAGGGGTCTGCAGCGGGCCTTGCTGCTGAGGTTGAGGAGGCTGCGCAGGCCGATGCCCGCGGCTGTTGTTCGACGAGGTGTGCTGCCGCTCGCCGTGGTGGGGCCGCACTTGCTGCGTGACGACATCAGTCGGGTGTGCGACCTTGCCAGACGGGCTCTCGACGATGGTGGAACGCTTGGGGAGCCGTGCGGTGGCGGAGAGCTTGCGGTCGAGGTGGACGGTCTTCATGCGCATGATGTCCCCGGAGTTCCGATATGGATCCTGGTCCAACGCTTCCGAGGGTGGGGGAGCTGGGACTGCGCGAGGGGATGTCGTCAGACGTGAGTGTGAAGAGCGAGCTAGAACTTACCTGGCGTCAGAGGGATGACCTTGCGTTTCTTTAGAAGCAGGTACAGGCGCCTCAAGGCGACGTTCAGCAGGAACGCATACTGCTCGAGGCGCGAGACCGCCTGAAAGCCTGTTCGACAGCCCTGGTGGGCGTGGTCCGTGCAATACATGACGGTGGGCACGTTGCCAAAGGACGCTGTCTCCTTGATTGTGTCCAGCTCGTAGGTGAAGAGCTCAACGTTCGCGGGTGGCCGGCGGACGGTCGTAATCTTGGGCGGTGGATCTTCGCCTTTGCCCTTGTCCTTGTCCTCGATGGCTTTAGACTGATCCTGTGGAACAGGGGCAGCGGCAGCCTTCCCACACGTGATGCATTGCACGCAGTGTGAGTGCCATCTCTGGTATGTGCCCAACCGCACACAGTCTTCCTCGACAGTCAAATTGCACCTGACACACAGGTCGGACGGCGGGTTTACGACAGGCACATTGCTCAGATCTGGATCACGGGACGCGCCAAGGAAGGGAGACTCCCCCGCGTTTTCCGGCGCGAGGCTGCGGAAGCCATAGGTCACGCCGCCGGTGTTGAGGTTCGTCCCTTGTCGAAGCACAGCGGCCTCTCCTTTGGAATTCTTCAATATCCGACGCACCGACGGATTCCCGCCCTGCACTGCGAGGAGGTGTAGTTTATCGAGAAAGAGCGACATGGCCTCGCGCGCGTTGTACTCGCGCTCGAGCTTGAGGGCGCCGGTGAGAGCGATGCGGATGAGGATCTTGAGGTAGTGCGCAAGCCCTGTCACGAGGGCGAGCAGCTCCTGGGTCATGCCCATCCTCCGCGCGCCTGTCTCCTGCGTGTGCGAAAGGAGTGTGAACAGGTCGACCGTTTTCCGGCAGAGCATGCGCGCTTCGCGGACATGGGACATGCCTGGAATGTTCCATTGTACTTGTCGGCAAATGGACAGCTCAGAGAAGGCGCTACGTACCTTTCAAACTGAGCCGCGCAAACTCGAACTCCAGGTCGTCAATGGTGGCGAAGAGCACCTCCACGTGAAGAATGAACTTCTCTGCCATCCTGATGGCTTCGAGATACTGCCCGTTGCTGACCTGCCGCAACATATCGGATATACACGCGGCGCTCGACTCCTCGAATGCCGACAGTACGCTGCGGGGAACCCGATCAATCCTGCAGCCGATGTCAACCGGACCAGTACTCACGTCCAGATTCGATAAACCTGCTGTTCCATCTTAACCTGCTTGTCCTTGAGCGTCGCGGGGGTCTCGCGCCGCTCTTCCTCGGTATAATGAGGCTCGTTCACATCCTGCTCCGACGCGTTCAAGCTGTTTGGCCGGCGCGAGACGACCTTGACGTTCCAGAACTGCATCGCAGGCGATCAGCGATCACGCACCGAGGAAACCGAGAAACCCGAGGTATAGGTCACGCACCTTGTTGATCATGTAGCACTCCGGGTGCCAGCATTCGTCCCGCATATTACGATTGATCTCGACAAACTGCTTCAGTATGGCAGTGTTGCAGCCGGCGCACTTTGTCGCGAAGCGTGTCGAGTAGTGGTAATGGCAGTACACGTCGTTGTCGTGCTCGTAATACGAGTCGTTTGGACCAAAGTGAGTCGAACATATTGAGCAGGTGAAGTGTTCCACATGGAACTTCTTGTCTGCATAGAGATGAGCTATAACTCCGTGAATGAACTAAGCATTACGCACTGCACGCCGTGATGTAACTGCCTCGAAGAGCCGTCCCGCACTTTGCGCAGATGAGATTCAACCGGCGGAAATAGTCCCTCTCGCACAGAGGCTGTTGCTTGCCGTCCGGTCCGTCGATCGGGAAAAACTTCGACGCGACGACGTCCCCGCAATCCTGGCATGGGATGAGAATCTACACGCCAGAGTTGCACCGGACGCCTTACCATGCATTTGAAGCAGTTCAGGTGGAAAACGGTGCCCAGCGCGCGGACAAACGCGCCCTGTATTGAAAGGCCACACGACGCGCAGGATCTGACGGAAGGCGGCGATAGAGAGTCAGATCGAGTGAATGAGCCCAAATGCAGGTGACAAGGGCGCGGTCTCGACGCGACGGCTATCTACACGAGGCGAGTGGGGAGAAACTTACGATGTTGAACCGCCCGTGCTGCCGACAGACGTGGACGATGCTGGCGGGCGCTCTCCGGGCGCGTTGGACTGGGACGAGGCGGAATACAAGGACGACGCCGAAGTGACGCTGAGACGCTTCCCCGACTGGTCAGAGTGGCCCGACGAAGACGGGGCATTGTGATGGTTGGAACTGCTGCCGGGGGTGGTGGGGCGGCTCGGGGAGAGGAAGGCGGGGGTGGGTGCGACGGGCGAGAATGTGCCGTTACCGGAGTGATTCAGATCTTCGCTGTGGGCATGGGCAGAGAGGGCGGGGTCGGAGCGGTACCTGTTGTGCTCGAGCTCCTGCGCAGTCCCGAGGGTGGATGCGCGGGTGGGGAGAGTCGGGCGGTCCGCTGGGCGGTTGTTATGGACGGGATTGCGGGGGGAGGATGAAGAGGAGCTGGAGCCTATAGGCGAGATCTGTCTGGGGGAGGGAAGGGGGGAGTCGTGAGGAGCGGAGGACCTGAGCGGGGGCTGGGATGCGCTGGGGCTGGGGACTCGCTGGTAAGCCGCAGCCTGGAAGCTCTGATCTTGTCGGGAGCCCATCCGTGCGATGGCGGCGGTGTCGAACGGGCGGGGAGAGTGGGGACGACAGTGATGAAGAGAGCGAGGAGGTCGCCGTCGTCGGTTGCGGAACTGTCGCCGGGGCAGAGGCAGGCGTTGAAGGGAGGGAAAGATTGGCGAGTCGGAGTCGCGGGCAGCGTCGTCGTACAGCCCGACCGCATGTGACCAACGTCACGCCCTCTTTCGTCACGCCGGCCATCGTCACACCCTCAGTTCGCTTCAAAAATCCACCGCTGCACGGACAGTACAGCATTCCCTCGCTCTACTGTACACCCGGTGCAAATCTCTCTTCCTCGACGTCCCCGCCCGCCGCCGTTGACACAGCTGACAAACACTCACGCTGCAGACGGCCTCGCTAGGCTGACCCATGACCTGGACTTTCCATGCTTGGAGTACCTAAGATTGACCTCTGTGCCCCAGTGCTCTCTCGACGTCCACAATGATGCCATGTGCCTGACTGTCCCACTAGGCCACAGTGTAATTGATTCTGAATGCCGCCGTGATCTTCTGGTGATATATTCGCTCCACCGCGATAATTGACACTGGCTCTGCCGCCGGGATGTCTCCGGTTCATCATCTTCCGCCCGCTGGCACTGGGCAGTGCACGACGATGACGGCACCTGGCGCGCTCTCTTCTACCGCTGGTGTCACGCACGCGCTGCTGCAGAGCCCTTGACGAGCCCTGGCTTAGAGACACAGGGCTCCCGCTCCTCTTGACGTCAAGGGCTTCGTCTGCGCCTCATCAAACAGCGTGTCCAGCCCTTCGCGTGTACTAAGTATTTCGTCGACGATGCATAGTAGACGTTGGTCACACGCGACCGCTTCCTCGGAGTGCGCGCCCCAGTGCCGCGGTCAGCTTCCTCGTCGACTGTACCCACACATGGAAAACGTTTTCCGTCCTCGCAGGGTCGGATGCAGTACAATGGGAATCCCTGTGAACGCCGTGCGTATAAACGACAAACCACAAGCCGGACATAGATTGAGTTCACCTCCTACGTACGTACATCAGCGACCACATCGAGGCTCGAGACCAACGGCGAATCGCCGCCGATGCTGGCATTCACGAAAAGTCTAAGCTTATCCTCGAGAAAACAGACGCAGAGCGCACAATGACATCACTCATGAGCGGTGAGAAACCTGTCCGTCCACCTTGTACAGTATCGCGCAGCTGACGCTCGCTCGGATCAGCCCAATTTGAATGGATGAGAAGAGGCGGAAGGACTCAGCTTTATTAAGTACAGGCCCCGGGATGACATCGAGGGCTGGAGCGCGAGTTGGGCAGAAGCAGGAAGGCGAGAAGCAGTAGGCCGTGTCATGATACTGATAGCAGATATAAGTAACTGGCGGCTGTGTTTCAGAGGAAGGCATGGATGGCAGATAGGTGCTATGAACGAGGACAGCAGTTATGAAAAACACCTCTGGCGGAGTCGTGTATTCCAGAGGTTCTGGAGAAGTCAAAGTGGGCTGCCAGATATCGGCCAGATATCCGCACTCCAACCACGGTGTTGGCAGCTGTGGATCTCGAAGAGGCGTTTGATATTACACAATATAAGTGTCAGCCAAGTCACGTCATGCGTCGGTAGTGCACAGGCAAAGCAAAGGCGACCAGGACTAATAAGAGCAGAGAACAGAAAACAGCGGGTAGTACAGCTGCAGAGACCGCCGTTGATTCGTTCGTGAGTAGTCGAGGGCAGGGCGAGGGCGAGGCACTGGCAGGGGGCCAGCATATGGGTCTTCCTGGTCACAGGGGACTATGGGGGCTATGTGTAGATTCCGGCAGCTTCCCAGTCCTATGCAGGCGACTATCTGGTCAGTCCTGGTTGATACAACCAGAAAAAAAACTTGGAGGCTAGAGCCGGGCGCGATCACGTGCTGGTTTCGGCGCTCCGGACGCGATGGCCGCAATTGGATGTTCACCTTCGACCAACGCCTCGTGTTTCCTCCCGTAACCTCTTTACTCTTTTATCCTGCCCACACCCACAGTGCTGGAGGCCCGCGCGGCATGTCCGTCAGCATCAATGTGCCCCTCGTCGACTACTACGCCGTCCTGGGCCTCGACAATTCAGCAACCGCCGACGATAGTGCGTGCATAGATATGTGCTGACATGGAGAACGACGCTAACCTGCGATGCGCTTCGCAGTACGAAAGGCATACAAGCAAAAGGTGCTAGAGACGCATCCCGACAAGCTACCGCTCGAGGCGTCCGAGGAGGAAAAGGCCGAGGCGCAAGAGCGCTTCGCGCACGTCCACGAGGCTTTCCAGACCCTCGGCGATGCCGACGAACGTCGAGTACGCCCCATTCCTCCGCTTCATCCTCTCCGACATCTCACCACGCGCCCAGGCATACGACATCCACTACCGCGACCTCCCCAACCCCTCCATCAACCTCGCACCTTCCCCCTCCTTTCGCTCCGCGTTCACCGGGCGGTCCGCGAGCGTGCGCAGCGCCGCGACTGCGGCGACCGCGCGCACGTACCCGACAACGAGCTCCGCGCGCGTGACGGACTGGAAGAGCATCACCGACACGCAGCGCCGCCGCATGCGCGAGCGCGACGAGTGGGCACGCAAGTCGGGCGAGCGCTCCGCAGATCGCCGCGCGGATGTCAGCCAGGTCGTGCCCGCCGCACTGGCGCGGTCGGACAGCACGGCGTCGGGTACGAAGAGCGTGGCGCGGTCGGATAGCACGACGTCGGGTGCGAAGAGCGTAGCGCGGTCGGAGAGCGCGGCGTCGGGCGCAAAGAGCGTGGCTCGGTCGGACAGCACGGCGTCCGGCGCGAAGAGTATGGCACGGTCGGACAGTACGGCATCAGCAGCGACCGTCAAACGGGCGAACAGTAGGGCGTCAGCAGCAACCGTCACGCGAGCGAACAGCACGGCGTCGGCGGCTACCGTTGTGCGGGCGGACAGCGCGGCGTCGGCGTCGGCGGCTACTTTCATGCGGGCAAACAGCACAGCGCCGACGGCCACTATTGTGCGGTCGCATAGCATGGCATCGGCGGGTACCGTCGCGCGGACGGGCAGCGTGCGTTCACACGCTAGCGCCTTTAGCCACGGCGAGTCCGTATCGGCCGTGAGCATCGCGTCGCGGGAGACGCAGCTCACGTCGCGGGAGACGCAGCTCACGTCGCGGGAGACGCAGCTCACGTCGCGGGAGACGCGCCTCACGGATTTCTCGCAGGAGATGCAACTTGCCATGCAAGAGGTGCACATATCCCAGGAGGAGTACGCCGAGATGGTTGACGCCATGCTGGAGGAGCTGTACCGCCTCAGCCCGGAATGGCTCGAGCGCAAGCGGAGGGTGCAGCAGGTGCGTGCTATGTCTTGTGTTTGTGTTCAACGCTAATCGCGCATGCGTCTCTGGCAGCTGATAGACTCCCGCGCGCTTGGTCACGTTGCCGCAGACCAGAAGAGCGTCCAGCTCTCTTCCTCATAGCCTTTCGGTTGGCCTTCATGTCATATCTCCTTTTTCTTCACCCTTTCTATTGCTCAGAACTTATTTGTCCTGCAAACTTGGTCGACTCTTGTATCACCATTCATACCAGTCCTTTCTTCTTCCAAGCGCTATCCCTCCCTTCGGTTTGCTTGCTTCTCTTCGCCTCGGTTATTTAGCCATCACTTTCCCTCGGACAATGCTGACAGTGTACCCATATGTACATAGGTGCTGGCGACGAAAATGTAGGACAGCGCTGGTGTCGCTGGATTTGATGATCGTTTCAAGTTTGATTGGACACTACTGCCAGGCGGCTAGCTGACATCGGCGTCGACGTCATCTCACAGGCATCACTCTGTTAAGTAACCTCTGGATCAACTCGTCTCGGGTGGTCGAGTGTGCCTTACAACCTGATTGACAAGGTGCGCGTTTTCGCCGTCGTCTGTCTGGCCGCCCATTAAACCGCGCTCAGAGTGCTTCTCCCAGGGCAGTTCTGACAGCTGTAGATCCCATCCGTCGGCGGCAAGTCGCCTATCATATCACAATATCGACGCCACCGGCATTTGCAACGCGAAACAGCGAAACAGCGCGCCGGTGATTATGCGTTGCATAGCTTGGTGAGAAGAGAAGAAGTGCGTGCTACCTATCTCATATATACTCCACTGTGAACATCTGCTGTAGCTGCTGAAAATGCTTCTTGGACTTGCCATCTGTCATGAGCAAGCAGATCATGGCTGCGCTGGCAACTACTGTCTCTGGAGATGTCTACTACTCGTCTGTCGCTCTCTTGCTCCGCATCTGTCATGTCCCTGAAAGATTTGTTTACCCTGCACTGCCCTTATTGCTATTTCACGTAACTCATGCTCTTATGTACGAAATACGGTCGCTCGACACCATCACGCCCACCGTGGTTCCCCCGTAACGATGTTTCTCAGCGATCTCCTCGCGTCCTCTCTTCTCACCACTTGGCTGACACTCTCAGCACACTCCTTACCTTCTAGCTCGGCTAAGCGTCAGACATTCCCTACCCTCACTCAATCTCAAATCTCAGTGTTCCGCCCATTCACTTTGTTCGCGAGCGCGGCTTACTGCAATCCGTCTGTGACAAGGACGTGGACATGTGGAGGCAAGTGGAGTTCTATGTGCTACACGGCGTGCTGACAGAATTGCTGCTTCCCAGCCAATTGTGATGCAAACCCCGGTTTCCAGCCGATAGCCTCGGGCGGAAATGACGGGACCATACAATTTTGGTACGTCGGGTTCGACCCGACAATGAACACCGTTATTGTCGCGCATCAGGGAACGGACTCCAAAAACCTGTGAGTTTGCTCTGGGAGAATTCGTTGGTCATAAGCTCAATGCCATGTCGTAGAATTGCGGATTGGAGCGACCTCGATTTCCCCATGGAGCACTTGGACGAGACACTTTTTCCTGGGCTTCCAAGCAGTATTCAAGTTCACACAGGCTTCGCCGACGCACATGCGAGGTGAGCAATCACGGCCATAGCTCATGGTTCACGATCCGCTCACGCGACACAGAACCGCAACACAGATTCTATCCGCAGTACAGACGGTCCTTTCACAACACAACACCCAGCAAGTGGTGATAACAGGTCACTCTCTTGGTATGGCCGCTACGCGCACGAAACGCCACAAAATCTATACTAACTACCTGCAGGTGCTGTCCTCTCACTCTTGGATGCCGTTTACCTTCCCCTTCATCTGCCGTCGACCGTCTCGATCCGCACTGTCGGGTACGGACTGCCACGTGTCGGCAATAAGGACTTTGCCAACTATGTCGATGTGCATGTCTCTTTGACGCACATCACCAACAAGCACGATCCATTCCCGGTCTTGCCATTCCAGTTCCTAGGTTTCCGACACCCGTCGGGTGAGGTACATATTGGCCAGAACAACAACTGGGTTCAGTGCCCAGGTACGTTTTGGATGTTCTGGGGGTCTGTCAGTGCAACTGACCCGAGTAAAGGGCAGGAGAATGGTTCAACGGAGTGCATAGATGGCGCAGTGCCCGAGTTTTACGACGGAACCGCTGAGGACCATGAAGGACCTTACGACGGCATCATAATGGGACTTGGGGAGTGCTGACTTATAAGCTGTATGCATGTATAACAGTAGATATTGGCAGACCAGTTGTGTCGTTCGGACTCACTGTTTGATAAGATCTCTCTACGCGTATCTCGGATAAGATTAGTAGGATCGGACGCCGAATCACTCCTTCCTTCCCATTGAACACTCTCATAGTGACAGCAATGCCATCTTCTCTTGCTGCTACCCATCGACTTCGGACCGCTCAGTGCGTTGTACGTCTGCAATGGTCAACCTTCTGCGCTGCTGCAGCCCAGTTCTACTACGACGGCCGTGGCTCTCACTCCAAGCTAGGACAACCCCGCTTTGGCCTTACACGAGCCAGCTCGGACGACCTTCGACTCTCAGGAAACATCCGTTGGCTTATGCATCGCTGGGCACATATGCGAAGGTAGCGAAGGTTACGAAGGTGGCGGACAGCATGCGGCCGCCAGGCATGGTGAGGACTGCCTATATGATCGTCGTGCGTGATTCTGCGTCATATCAGAGCGGCTGACGACTCAATAAGTATTTTGTTTTGCTACTGCGTGCAGCTCGTTTTTGGCAGCATGGGCGCAGTATCATATTGTGCCGTCTGGTCGACGAACGAAGTCACCTTATTTCACCGTTGCGTGCTCGGAATAATAAAGGACAGGCCGGAGCTCAATGGCCAGTTGCTGGATGATCAAGATGGAGTCCTCGCGGTAGCAAGGGGCACAAGGATAACAGTAAGTGCTCTTGCGTTGTCGTCCTTGTCCTCTGTTCAGATTACGTCGCAAGGTCGTCGATGGAATTTCCCACTTGTTGTCGGCAACAACTGCTAAGGTTCTTCCAGCTCTGGGGATAATGGCCGTAGCCAAAGTCTCTGCGTCTTTGGAGCAGCTCTTTTCTGACTACTACATGATGCCTGACGGGCGGAGAATGACTTGGCACATCTGCACAGTAAATACACTTCTCTGGGCCTGCTGGCGCCTGCGGAGTGTGTCGCGCCTCCCATCGTGGTTTCTGTACGGGTTCCATAATCCGATGTCGACACGGAATGTGACATTGTTTACAAGCATCTTCTTGTGCGTTCTAATTCACCGCTATTGCCACGCCATATACTAACAGGTTCGGGAATCTTTCCTCAGTTACACATCATTGCCGCATCTCATCGCATGCAACTTGGCGCTTCTGATACTCGGTATGACCGAACCTATCTGGTCAAGTGAAATACATCGTTGATTATGCCGACAGGGCAAGCAACGGCCGACTGGATGCAACAGGAGCAGAGGCAAATTCCTGGTCCCGTCAGTTACGAGTCTACGCCCAAGTATCACTTTTTGTTTTTCTGCACTGCAGGTAAGTTACATGGGCCCTGAAAATTTATTCCCCACCTTACAACCGAGTTCGGAAGCTGGCACTATTTCCGCCGCCACATCCACTATTGCCTTTAGAACCTTTGGCTACCGGCAACTTCTTGCGAACATCTCTGTGGCGCCGATAGTCGGCTCCCTCTCCGCTCGTTCCGTCGTCAATCGATTGAGAACATTCTTCACTCCGATTTACTCAAGGCCACAACTGACGGAGATGCCCGCCCCCGTTACATATGGGGCTTCCGGTCTAGCATACGCTCTGGCAACTGTGTCTGCCCTCAGCCCGCACACTCATATATCAGTCAACGGGAACAACATCCCGGTGACCGCTCTGCAATGGGGACTGGGCGTGGCGTTGCTCGCCGATGTCGCCGGGGCGTTGGCCGGCTGGCGGTACGCACCTTTCTTTATACTAAGGCTGGGTCTGATACTCTCTATTTTGTCACAACGTAGTCGATTGGACCACTGGGCGCATCTCGGTGGTGCTGCCTTTGGAGCGCTGTACTACTCTTATGGCATGCAGCGCTGGGTCGAGAAGAGGGGTGCAGATTGGACAGAAGAAACGGACGAGAGACTGAAAGACATGATAGCAGCTGGCAAAGCTGAGATTGACTCTGGAAACAAGTGACGCCGATGGTGAACCCTTAGTTGCCAATTGCGATGCTGCAGCCAATGGACATCACGGTTTCAGTTGAGTTGCGCAGATTCCTGGATACGAACCAATGCTAGACGAAGGAAGCCCGCCATGTACTAGTAACAGGGTAGATGAATGTTTCCCGCGTCCGGTGCCCAATTGTTCTCGCGTGTCTCCGACGCCTGACGGTGAGTGGATCACCCACTTGGCTAAGCTACACATCACCACATATCCTCCGGGTCTTTCACTGGGATAAGATGGAGTACAGCTGATTCTAAATCATTATTTCGCTGTCATTAGGAGGGACAGCTACCGGTACCCCCCAGACGACATTATACAATGATATCGTAGCATCTGTTCGGCAGGTCTCACCGCGAGTCTAAGCTCTTTGCAATCTCGGACAACAGCTCCTCCATCCGCCGCATCCGCTTATCCAGTCCATCGAGTTTCCGCGCCCAATGCAGTGCGCCCAGCGTCGACTCCTTCTCCTCCGTCTGCTCCAGCGTCTCGATCTCTCCGACCGAGCGGCTGTCCGAGCTCTCCGCCAGCGTGCGGCGCCCCGGCGATTCGCCCGTCGGGAACTTGCGCAGCGGGCTCGCCGACAGCCCCAGTTGTGACCCGGGTGACTGCTGCTGCTGTTGTTGCTGCTGCTGAAAGTCCGACCCAGGCCTCTTCATCGTCGACAGCCTCCGGCGGGAGGCGGGGCCGTAGCTGACCGCGTCACGCGTGCCCGTCTGCGGGTGGTCCTCCTCGGGGATGACGTTGTCGTCGACGACGAGCGGTTGAAAGATCTGCGCGAGCGGACTGAACGCCTGTGCGGCCTCGTTTGCGCCGCGGTTGAGAATCGACGTGACGCGATGCCGCGCGGGCCCCGGCTGCGCGCCGTTCGCCGGCTCGTCTTTCTGTGGCTGGGGTTGAGCGGTGGGCAGCGGGCGATTCATGGTAGGCCGGAAGCCGCTGGCGCTGGCGCGGCGCTGCTGCGAGACGGAGATGGAGCGCTGGCGGCCGATGGGAGGTGCCACCCCACTGTCCTCAGTGTCAAGCGCGCTGCCGAGCTCGTCCTCAAGGTCGAATATCTGGCAGAGGAAATGTAAACGGGCTGTCCGCGACGAATATTGTTCAACCTACAGCGTCGATGTCTGCCCCTCCGCCAGTCAGACCTTCGAAGAAAGCTAGCGACAACACATATTAGCAAATGACGAAGGCAATGTGACATAGAACTTACTCAGCCTCTTGAATTGCCGAGGCAGTGTATCGAAGAACCTCTCTGTACCAGCTGCCAAAGTTTCCCCGACTCCTCTCGTTC
The DNA here is from genome assembly GCA_019915015.1 of Auriscalpium vulgare. NCBI lineage: Eukaryota > Fungi > Basidiomycota > Agaricomycetes > Russulales > Auriscalpiaceae > Auriscalpium > Auriscalpium vulgare. Next base: position 701,492 of record JAHBBC010000002.1, read on the forward strand.
CAGCCTTCTTCGCTGCACGCTCATAGAAGGCGATGGTTATCAATATTGGAAAGTTCGTAAGTCTGGCGCATTGTCAATGACACTATTGATGCAGTGACGCGCATACTTACCTGATCATGAATACGTTCACCTGAATGGATATTGTTAGTATGTGTATGTTTCTGTTTTTAGACGGAATTCGCTGACTTTATGGAACCAACGCGGCGACAGGATGTAGCTAGCGGGAAGCATAAACCAGAGCGCAAACAAATTCACGGGCGGCTGGTACGAGAACAGTGAATCTGCCTTCACTCTAGGGGCAAGGATGAGCTGTCGGTCCAATGCGGACATGCCTGGTGGACGCACCCTTCTATGGTAGACACTGCACGCCTGAACATGGCCTATGAAATAATAAATCTCTGCAGCCCGTGGAAGTCATCAGGCGTTTACCTCTGCAGCCGCATCCTCACTGATCGTGGAAAACGTGTGTGAAAGGATCTAAAGGTGGGTCAATATCGAAGAGGATTCCCGCGCCAGTCCCAGAAGATACGCACAGACACGAGAACTGCAACTCGTTAGCACACACACAAGGAAGAGTAAAATGACTGTCGTTACCTGTTAGTAGCAGAGTGTTGCTGAGACAGGCGTATGTCACCATCAGAAAAGGCCCAAAGAACGGACTAAATCCCGCTGGTAGCTTGCTTCAGAGGTCGTTTGAAATTGAGGACGGACATCTACGCACCAGCTTTCTCGAAACCACTAGCATCGAGCCCAAACCATATATCGAGCATCCACCATGCTATCTGACTTCAATAAATGCGTGAGCGTAAACAAGAGTACACGCTGAGAAGCTACACACCTAACGGAGTAACTAGGGCGAGGAAAAACGGATGAGTGCTGTTGATGGAGGTGCGCGAACCAGATCTCACGTACCCAGCCTCGTTCCTGCTCAGACTACGACGAGGTGCTCAGCTCATCTAGCTATAGAAGCGAGGAAGATAAAGAGACCCACGTCCAGAGCGCATACAAAAACCCGCAAAAGCAGAAGGCCGCAATGAGCATCAGTGCGGCAAACTGCACTATCATTGCGCGCAATGACAACACCATCAGGTTGTTTTTGAGCGTGACAAATGCTAGGCTAGAAAGAATGAGTGAGAACCTTGAGATATTCACTGTAAGTTGGACGAACCGAGGAAAGAGGAGGCAGGCGATGAGGGCGAGACAATCGACGCCGACTGTTCTTGCCCAAGCACCTTAAGTTATGTGCTCAGCATGTCATAACCTTACTATGTGATGAGAGGAAGACTGACTTGGATGAAATATGCCGTATAGGCGGAGAATTGCGTACGAGCAGTAAATAGTCACTGACCGAGCGCGGTGGTGATTATAACGCCAAGCCCAAAGACCTCAAAAGAGTCATACCGAAAGCCAGATCAAACCCATTCTGCCAGACGTATCAGAATTAGATGGCGCCCAATGAAGGTAGAACGTACCCATGTTCCCGTAACGTATACTGTAGGGCCTAGTCAGTGACGAAGTGTCAACTCATAGAAAGTAGAGAAGCGAGCCTTTGACGCCGTGTTCTTGCAAGGCCGCGACCTTCTCAAGCGAGAAACCGAGGGCGAAAACCATGAAGAGCACCTCCCATGTATTGAGGCGGTCGATTTCGTTTAGTTCGATGGCAATCACGAAGAAGATAAACAGAACTAGAAAGCTGTCGCGACCCGTTACTACGCGTGCAATGCATGAGGCGCACGACACATACTTGAAATACTCTAAGACGGAACGGATAGCCGGGACCTTAAGTCTGTCCAGAGGTCAGTGGCACGCTTCGATACGTTGAATGGGAAACTGACCGATAGTGATCAAGCAGCGGAGCCTTATGGGGGTTGTAAAAATGGATGGGATTGCGCTTGTAGGTCTAAGGAAACAATGTCTAGGACGAGCTCCTGCTACGTTCGGACAGGACGTACATCTGACAGGAACGAGTGGCTGCTATCCGCTTGGTAGACACATTTGCCGCTGCCGAAGCTATGTTATCAGGGTCCCTTCGAACGAGGGAAGACAGCCGACCTCCAGATCGCGTCGATGACCTTCTGACATGGCGTACTTTTGATGAAACGCTTTGCCTTGCTGATAATGGCCATCTCAATTGCGTTGCCGAGTCTCTCTTCGAGGTCATCGTAGTCCTCGCGCGCTTGTGCAATGACGTCAGGGTCTGCCCCAGATAGAACGGGCCAGCTAGTCGTCGCAGCAAGCGCGAGATCGAGCATATTGTCGGCGTATTCGCGCAAGGTGCGAATGGCGAGGATTTCGCAGAGGTGGGCGCGAGTGCGAGACAGGCCGGAGGTGGTCAGGTTTTGGTCGCGTACGAAATGGACGCGGTTGATAAGCAGGCAGAAGACGATGGACATATTGCCGGCGCGCTGGAGAGCAATGTACTTGTCTGCGAGAGGCCGCACGAGGGTGTACGTCAAGTCAGGTGCGGTGAGCTGCTCAGAAGATCAGTTGTGGGAATGGTGCAGCGATAAAAGGGTACGAACGGCCTCATAGCTCAAAGAAGTGTCTACATACGGTCGTCAGCGAGATATTCTGCGCCAAGCCGTATCCACACACCTATGAAATGCTGTGATGGTCCTGCGCGGTCAGAACGGACGCACACATGAGCGTGGGGAACGGCTTCACCGTGACATCCTGTGGGAAGGATGAGCGTAAGAACGGGGCCGAGTCGCAGATGCTCACCGAGCGTATCATGTGGATTATGGGGTAGACGGGGACATTCTCGATGTCGTCCTGGCGCAGCGGCTGGTGTTCGCGCTGTGCACTTGACATTGTGGAGGGCTATCGCATGTCGGTGACGGCGAGCGGCGGCCAGACGCGACAGACGCCACCACACGCGTTGTGCTTTCGTTCTCCGCTGCGCGTCACGGTCGTCGTTCGCGCCCGGCGCTCCCGGCCTCCACGCGTGGCAGCCCCCCCTCCCTTGTACCGCTCACAGACGCCATGCAGCCCGCTGCCCGCGCGCTGCCTCCCCAGCCGCAGCAAGTCAAGATATACAATGCGGTCTACTCGTCGGTCCAGGTGCGTGTCTTCCGCTTTGCTTCGCTCGACGGCTAAACCACGCGCGCGTCGCCATAGGTTTACGAGTGCATGGTCCGCGGTATCGCGGTCATGAGGCGTCGGGCAGACTCGTATGTCAATGCGACCCAGATTCTGAAGGTCGCCGGCGTGGACAAGGGCCGCAGGACCAAGATCTTGGAGAAGGAAATCCTCCCTGGTAAGCATGAGATCGTGCAGGGCGGCTATGGGAAGTATCAAGGCACATGGTGAGTCGCTCATTCGTGGCACTCTCTGTTCCACCGACTTATAGCTCTCATGCCTCCGAAGGATACCCCTCGAACGCGGACGCGACATCGCGCTTCAATACGGCGTGTCGCATCTGCTCTCTCCGCTGTTCGACTTCGTCCCGAGCCAGAGCACGCTCGGAGGTCTACCACCCAATATGACAAATGTTGGAGGTACCGCCTCTCCCTACTATGCACCCGCGTTATACGCGTCTTACGTGCCGGGATACCCAGCGAACTATCTCCCTTCCGCTCTTCCATCCGCCCCGATAATGCCTGGCTCTGCCTTGCGTCTGCTAAACCAGGGTCGCGCACAGGGCCTCTTCACTCCATCTACGTCCTTGAACCAAGGCATTCACTATGCCCCCGCATCTTACCCTGGCTCGCCCGCACCGAACGCGCCTGGCGTTTCACCAACTCCGCCACCAGCCCATCAATTGAAGCGTACGAGGTCCGACATGGAAGGAGAAGCCTCCGGACAGCACGACACTCTTCATACGTTACTCTCGTCCCAAGCCTCGGGCTCGCACCTATCTGCACTGGCCGCTTCTCCCGACATCCGTGTTTCCGACGTCGCGCGGCCGTCATCCGCCGCACCCGCGCTACACGGCAATGGCGCCGAGAATCCTTCACCTTCTAAACGCGCCCGCACGGAGCCACCTCTCGCTGGGCAAGTTGCGGGGCTTCCCCACCAACACCCAAGTTCACAGGCGCGCCCACCATCTCAAGCGGGATCACGCAGGGGGACCGCGACTCCACAGCCAGTGAATGGACTCGCGCGTGCAGACAGTGCCGATATCAACGCGCAGGCGAACGGTGCCCACGATACTGGCGACCATAAAACGCGTTTCGCATCAAAGCCTTTCGTTCCAAGACACATGGACCCGTCTGCGCCACTCAAAGACCACCGACGCGCCACAATTACCACGACCATCGTCCAGCGGGACGACCCAAACGCTGTCTTGGATTTTCTACGCGAAATACCGCCAGACCCGCCAGGTTCCCCACCAAATGTGGACATCGTGCTAGACGAGCTGGGCCACACGGCTCTCCACATCGCTGCTAGCCTCGGGAGGCTCAAGATCGTCGAGGCGCTCATTGCCAGCGGGGCAGACATCCACCGCGGGAACTACAATGGCGAAACTCCGCTCATTCGCGCTGGTCTACTTACGAACAACTTTGATCAACAGTCCTTCGGTGATTTGGTTGCGTTGCTGCATTCATCCATTAGGACACTTGACACTGCGCGCAAATCCGTTTTGCACCATGTTGTTGCGCTTGCGGGCGTGCGCAATCGTGCTATCGTTGCATTCTACTATCTGGAGCAGGTCCTCCTGTGGATTGCGAAGAAGCAGGATGGCGACTTCAAGTCGATCGTCGATCTCCAGGACGAGCACGGCGACACGTCGCTGAACATTGCAGCGCGTGTGGGCAATCGGAGCTTGGTTCGGTCATTGTTGGACGTTGGTGCGAACCGGATACTACCCAACAAGCTGGGACTGCGGCCAGGCGACTTCGGAGTAGAGAACGAGGTTTGTTCTGTCTCAACGACCAAATCTATGCGTCACATTGAGTCGCCTTGTTTGGCTTGTACAGGAGCTCGGCGGAGGTCCTCGCGTGGAAGACATCATAGCGTCACTACGAGCAGGCCCTTCCGCGCCTATTCAAAAGAGCCAGGACGTCATTGCCGGCAAGTCCTCATTTCTGCCCGTCTGCCTCTCACAATCTGACTCACCTTGCAGACATGACCTCCATCATCCAGGGCCTAAGCGCCGAATTCTCCGCTGAAGTCAAAGTGAAGCAAGACTCGCTCGATGTCACCCAGGCGCACCTGCGCGCTGCGACACGCGAGCTCTCCGAGCAGCGCAAGCAGATCCAGATCTGGCAGGCCAAGTGCGCGGAGTACGACCAGGTGAACCAGCGCATCCGCAACCTAGAGCGCGCGCTCGTCGACGAGGACAAGTTCGACTGGACGGGCCGCACGGAGCTCGACGGCGGCGATGCGCGCACGACCGCGGGGCCTGGGTTCGCATGGCGCGGGCAGGCGTCAACGATGTCCGGGCTCGGCGGGCTCGTGGATGTCTCGTTCAACCTCGACGCTGAGCCGACGATCCCGATGTCCGACTCGCCTGCGAGCTTGATCAGGTTGCGCAGGCTGAAGACTTGGCACGTCAGGATGGAGAAGCTCGTGGAGGAGCGCTTGAAGAACTTGCAGGGCGCGAGTGCGGAGAGGGAGTTTCAGTGCAAGAAGATTGTGGCGCTATGCACCGGGGTGCCGATTGACAAGGTGGAAGAGGTGTGTAGACTCCTGTCGGATCCCTGTTCGTGTTGGTAACTGACAGTTGCGCAGATGCTGGACGACCTCGTCATCGCTGTCGAGAGTGAGACTCAAATAGTAGATATCGGCCGTGTATCGGGTTTCATGCAAAAGGTAAAGCTGCGTACGTCCTCCCCGGTCGACCTTCACTGACTCAATTGCCCGGCGTCCAGGTGCGGGACGGCGTAATTTGATTAAATTTGGTTCGGTACGATTTGCACTTGTATTCATACACTCCTTTTTGCCCATAAGTACTAGATGTAGCCTAACTCCTGTGTGAAGCTGCAGAGTCTGACGCACTGTATCCATTCATGACATCGTCGAGCAGGCGATCCGGGTATGTCGTATTATCAACACCGCAAATACACTAGGCAGCTATGGCTAAGCTTCGAGTAGCATTCGATCGAGTACCACATGGCTAAGCAAGTTCGACCGCGTAGCAATTTTACAACCTAAAGCGTTCACAGTTCTTGATGCAACTGGCCTTGCAATGCTAATAGTTGATTAGGCTGCGATTGAAGCTGGCGGACGTATCTCCAAGCTAGAGGCGCTCGCACTCGCGTCTACGAACCTCGAGAAGCTCCTAGGTGGCACGGCGGAGGTCGCGCTGGGCATGCCGGACCTGGTTGCGACGGCTGGCGGCGACCTGCTGTCGTTCGAGAGCAAAGTGGTTGGCGTGATCTCGGCCAGAAGGCAGGCTGTGGATCTGTTCTGGTTACAGGCTACGTCAGTATATAGTCTGTATCAGTCGCGCAGGGTTCTTGTCTCGAAGCGTGAATGTAATTCCGCTTTCACGCCAGCGGATCCCACTGGTGCTCAAAGTGCAATAGATGAATAAATGAATAAGAGTATCGTGAGTGTAAATGAACGAAACAAGGTATAAAGGTCGACAGGGTATTCGATGTACAGGATTTTCCTACAGAAGCTTCTCTCTCGTAGTTTCATGTTGCAATGGTCGTGGTGTCTCTGGCAGGTCTTCTTGGGCTCATATCCACCCTAGCCCCCAGCTGTGGCCCGTCTCAGAACTGCTGTTGCCCGCATTGATTGTTCTCTTTTTATTAATGACTTTGGTTTCTGGATTTTCTGTGGCACCACCCCGCTTCGTCGTACGCGCTCGTTCTATGGTCACCGCCGCACCCCTGCAGCCACCCGATTCCACCACCGGGCAAGGTTGGCCACGGCAGGACTCGCCTTACCGACGCGGGCGAAGGACGCCGGGATTAGCGTTTTCGCCAGGACCTCCGCGGCCTTGGCTCGACGCGGGGGAGCGGCGACGGATGAGATCGAGGACGGGGAGGGCGAGCTGGACCGCGAGCTGGACCGCGAGCTGGCAGCGTCGAACCACCCGGCGGGAAGGTCGAATACAGGTGCCTCGGCGGTGTTGTCGAGGCATACGATCGCGCTCAAGGCCGCCTTCTCGGACACTGAGGGAAGAACAGAGACAATGGTGGAATTGGCGGTCGACACGGAGTCCAAGGACCCTGAGGAGGTCGACATCTGGTAAGCCGCGGAACGAAGAACGAAGACGAGCAGGCTCACCGGCGCTTCCCTTCCAAACGCTCTCAGATTCTGAGATGGTCCTGGTGGAGGCAAAATCCCCCTGCGCCCGTGCTGGGAGATAGATGAGGTAGTCATCTTCGGGATTGACAGGCTCACCGACGCCGGCGACCATGTCGAGAACCGCCTGGAGGCGTGCGGCGGTCTCCTCAACAAAGTCCTCCAATTGAGCTTCGCAACAAACGGGCGCCTCGCGGGGACGGTATTCCGGCGTCGCCGGTGGTTGGTCCGGCTCAGACAGCGTATACAATGGGATGTCCACGAAGGATGCATGCGAGTAACCTTCGGTGTACTCGACAATCGCCGAGAATGACTGATGGAATCCAGCGTGCTGGACCGAGAAGGACATGGACTTGACTGACTGGACGACCGGTTCCTGCTCAGGAGTGGTCTCCGTCTCTACGGGAAGGGGTGGGAGGGGACGAGTGGGTGCGGTGGGACGAGCGGGTGCGGTGGGACGAGTGGGTGCGGGGGGACGAGTGGGCGCGGCGGGAGCATTGGGAAGGGAGGATGGCCGGACAGGTTTCACCTGGGGACGAGCAGACGTATTTGAGATAGTATTGGATCGCGAGACAGGGACGGAGAGCGGGCGGGGAGCGGGGGCGCGGGTCGGCGGGGCAGGCTTGGACGATTGGGGCTTCGCGGAAAGTATATTACCGCCAGACGCGCTCGGGCTGCGCTTCGTGAGAATGGCATCGCTGACCCTCTGCGCCGTCTTCGTAACATGGCTCTCGGCAGGGCGCGATGGGCTGACACGGCGAGAGCCAACCTTGCTGGCCGGCGCCCGGGTGGTCTTGGGCGGCTGGGCCGGACGCGCGTTCTCCTTGCCGTTGACGGCGGCCTTGCCACTGGCGGCGGCCTTGGGAATGGCCGTGGCAGCCTTGTGAGTGGCCATCTTGAGGCGCACGGCCTCGATGGCGCGAGTGCGGAAGGCCGAGGGGGTGCGCGTGCTCGGGGCGGTGGGGACGTCGGGGCCGGGAGACTTGGATTTGGGAGACTTGAGAGAAATTTGTTTGAAAGGCATCGTATAGACGAAAGCGAGTTGAAAGCAAATGCGAAAGCAGCGGTAGATCTTGGTAGTCTTGGGCGAAGAGTAGATGGGGGCTGGTGAGCCTGGGTCGAAGGATTATAAGGTCAGCCTCGCGATTCAGACCGGTCAGCCTCAGGTGCGGCTGACCATGTCTCGAGAGATGTAATGCGGAAGGCAGGGAAAGCATCCCTTAGGCGGCAGTCCTGCAGTAGCGTTCGTGGAAACCGGGAGACATTTTTGCGGCAGATGAAGCAACGTTGGGGAGCCTTGAGGATCGGATGGCGGAGACGAGACGAGACAAGAGTGATCAGACCAGCGGGACAAGGGCATAGATTGCGAGAAAGGGTCTGCAAGGTCGTCTTGTGCAGATTGGTATATGCTGCGGATGACTCCCCCACATAAAAGAGACTTCGCATTTCATCTTTCCACTCCACGTGACCGCGAGGCTTGGGCATTCGGAGCCCAATCGACGAGATGGTATCATATTCAACGTGGGCCGAACTTCGGTTGAAGTGTTAAACCATATGATAGTAGTAATCGCAAGTATGCAATATTACATCGATATCATGAATGCATGTCGTGCGTTATCGCTCTTTCACCCCAGAGGCATGGTCTCAACGGCTTCCACTAGCGACGCCCAATTCGACGCGACACCCTCCGCATAGTCGTGCTCCTCGCGCGCAAACGTTTGCACCATCTGTGTAAGCAGCGTATTCTCGCGATTGTGCAACACGACGCGTAGTTCGTGCCACATGCTGCCGACGAACGAGGCGATCAGCACGCCTGCGCGACGCCAGATACGGAGACACCCACCACGCCCGAATGAAGACCCTTCTGTTGAGCTGCGCGTTGATGGTGAGCTTGTCCTTCTCGATGACACCCGCGACTTTGTCCGCGTCGTCTTCCCAGCCTTCTTTCGCAGCAGACTTGATACTCTCGAGCTTCTGGGAATTCGTCTCCACCCGCTTCTTGAGGCGCTCGACTTGGTCGAGGGACAGTCGGTCGTGGCGGATAAACAGGTCTCGCATGGCGATGTACAGGTCACGCTGACTCTGATAGAAGATGATTGGTACGATGATATACCAATATCATCATCGATGAACAGTACGGACCTTGAGACCTTCAAGAGTGGTTTGCAAGAGCGTCCGTGTCTGGAGGTCATTGATCAGAGGTACTATTCTCTTCCTTCGGATGAGGCAGCAGGACCCACCCGCTGCTCGAGCAGATCCGTATGTCGCTGAGTGTGGTCTGAGACATGGCGAACACCTTGCTTGACGCCCTCCGAGAGATCACATTCATCGCCTCTCCAGCATGTCCCGCTGACCTCCACAAGGACCTTCATCGTATTCGTCAGGCGTGACAGATCCGCCTGGGTATCCGAGGGGCCGTTCAGAGTCACAGGGGACGCCGTCAAAGGCAGGGAGAGACGAGACGCCCGGGATAGTTGAAGTGCGGGAGGCAGGATGGACGTGAGCGACGTATATGTAAAATGAGGGGGCAGTGACACGTGAGGAGGCACGTAGAAAGGCCGGACGTTGGGAGGGATTCGTACCGCTGCTGCCTCTCGTTTCCGGATGAGACGCTCCCCGAGGATGCTGATCTTCTGCCATGATTCAATGAGGGGAACGATCTTCGAGCGCACATTACTATATAACAGCTGTCAGTATTTCGTGACATCGGGTAGGGAAGCGTCCCTTACGCTAGTTTGTCCTCGAGATCGCTCGGTATTGACATCTCCTCGACCCGGTCTACGCGCTTGCTGGCTGACTCCTCTTCGAGTGAGATAGAGGCATGCTTTCGCCATGTCTCAAACGACGGCTCCACGAGGAAGGTGATGAGCAGAGCATCGTCCTTGATGACAGGGTGATTGCTAGTACACAAAAAAGACGTCAGGATGTCACACATACAAACATGAAGATCGCGTACATAACGAAGTTCAAGAATCTTTGTAGGCCCTTCCTACGGTGAAATAGATGCAAGAGGCTATGAAAATCAGCGTTAAGACACTCAGCAGGTTGGCTTACTTCCGCTGCTCCAGGAAAGACTCGTCAGCTGTAGAGAGGTGAGCCAACGCGTCAACAATTACAGCTGAATGCAGCTCACGTCCTATTCGTTTCGGTGGAAGCTGCGGCAGCAATCGAAACGGATATCTGCGCACTAGACAATCCCACAGGAACGAGAACTCAGAATATCGGCGCGCGACCGGGGCCTCTCGCTGGTGTACGCAGCTCAGCACCTCGCAAAGTCGCCGAACATGTTCGGCCACGTACCTCCGTCACGATCTCATACACCATATATCGATTCAGAATGAACCCCTGCTGTCCGCCAAAATTCACGGTGACCTTCTCCTGCTTCTTCCACCAGTCCGTCGGCAGCCCGCTCCCCGCCACATTCGACGCGCCATTGACCGCGCTCGGGCCTACCGCATCGGCGGGGCCGGCACCAGCGGCGAAGCGGGAGGCCATCCACGGATCCTCTGATGAGTATGCTGGCGTTGGTGCGGGGCGTACGGTAGGTGCCACGCTGTCCTGGCGGACATACGAGGGCGCAGCGCTGGCTGCTGTGAGCGCGCTGAGGTTGAGCGTGGGCTCGGGGAGCGTGTTCTGCTGGGCGAGCGCGGCAACCTGCTCGACGCTGACATCTAGAGTTGCGCATAAGCAATGTGGGAGTACGACATTCAACACAGACGCACCCTTGCCAGACTGCGCCAGCGCGACCAACGCTAACCCCACAAAGAACTCAAGTTTCGACACCCGCGGGCGCGAGCTCACAATGTTCACAATCTGCACAGTATCAGCTCAAGTGATGGCACTTTGAGTAGCTCAGACACACCTTGTCGACTGTGGATGCCGGGAGCGACGACGTTGATAACACCCGGGACAGCGAGTTCACGGACGTCTCGCCAGAATTCGTTGGGTCGACGATGCTGAACGACTGCTGGTATATCGGCGGCACCGTCGCGTCCGCTGCATACCCCGTCATTCAGCAAATCAAATTTGAAGGCGACGGGACTACACACCTATGGCAGAGGTGAACACAGACGGCACGGGCGGGGGCGATGGGCTAGGCGCTGCGCTCCACGGATCGAGCCCATCGTACGTCGACGCGGCCAGCGGGTTCTCGTCCACGAAGCTCCCACCAAAGCTCGTTGTCGAGGATACCCCGTATGCCTGCGTGGGACGCGGTGCGTTGAACATCGCTGCGGGAGCGGGTGGTAGATGTAGATGGGCAAGACTGAACCGCGTTGTGCGCGCGTGTCCCAATTGTGCTTTGACGGGTGGCATGAATGCCTTCAACTCATGACCGCGCACAAATATATCTACAGTGCTCTCATTCATAGGTTATAAAGCTATCATATGCATCACACGGAGAAGCTGAACGGTGCTGTAGTCGCTGCACCAGCAGTAACCAGCTAGTAGGTCCAAATAATAAGTATTCGATAACCTCTACCGGCCCTCATCACAATCATCACGTCAAACAGATCATGTGTTTTTCGCCGCGAAGTGCAGCGTCCAGGACGACAGCAATCTCTTCGCGTTGACAGTTTCTCCGTCCAGCCTACACAAATTCCGTCAGTCAAGGATCGACAACACCAGGCTAGAACTCACCCTGGTGTGCCGTACGTCAACGGCGCAATGTAAACGAATGCAGCGAACAAGGCCACCGCGAACACGCCAACAATGATAGGGCCCTTGAGGCCAAGCTCGGCGTACTCCCTCGGCTTGGGCTTGGTGAAGTGCCCACGCTTCGAGATTGGGTAGTTGACCGTGTCGGAGACAAGGAAGTGCAGCACTGCGCCAGCGACGAGCGCGGAGGTCACATGTGACGGGAGGTAGTGGTGCAGGAAGAGCTGGCGGTTCATCAGGAAAAAGGGGAAGTAGTGAACGAACCACACGAGGACGAAGAACCCAGTCGAGTTCCACAGGCGGTTTCGCACAGCTACGATGAGAGTTCGCGTCAACACTCCAAATGAACCTGACAGATAAACTCGAGACTTACGATCAGGGATGGGGAACTCTTCGCGCCGACGGGCAAGCAGGTCACCTCCAATGATGCCTATGAACACGGACAGACCAACAGCGCAGGTCCACCAGCCGACGATGTTGCCGATGAAGTAGATCTGCTTCTGATCTGCATTCTCCGTCCAGAAACTGATACCGCTGAGCATGAAGGGCCAGTTGATCGGGTTGCTGGCGTAAGGATGCGAGGCTGTCAGACCAGCGTTGTGCTGCAACATGAGCAGTTGCAGTTCCGCGAACTTCTTGAAGAAGTTCATGGACTTGGGCTCCTTATTTGTGGAGGCACTGGTGCGGTTCAAGAAATCCTCGCCATCTAGAACATAAAAAGTAGTAAGCGACGAACACACGTATAGAGGAGGGAACAGCGCACCTTCCGCGGAGATGATTTCGTCGACATACCAAGTGGCACCCTTATCGGAGGGGTTCTTCTCTCCGTTAACCTCCTGCTGCTTGAATGCCCAGTCGGGGAGTTGTTCCCGGTGGGTCCAAAGCGACACCTTCGTGGGAGCATGCACGAGTCGGAGATGGCCACTCTTGGTCTTCAATGCCTCGCCCTCATGGGCGCCGTTCACATAAAGGTGAAAGTGAGTTTCGTTGTAGCGCGAATAATCATCTTTCGGCCAGGTGGTAAACTCCTGGTTCGTCGCCATGAGAGGCGAGGCAACATCGTGGGTCAAGAGGTAGGACTGGGTGTTGACATGGAGAAGTTGAATGACATCGCCATGACGGACGATACGACCGCGACCAGTATCGGGCAATGCCTTGGTCGGAACGACTTGCCACCAATTGTTTTCATCGGCATGGCCATAGCCCGTCACTTGCTGACCTGTAGATGCCTTAAGCCATGGGCAGCAGGAGCTTGTTGGCGTACATACCTTGGCTGCTGACACGTCCATCATCGTATCTCAGAGGATAGCGCTCAGCGTGGGAATGTAGTAAGACTTTCGTGTCCTTATGCATCAGAGTGATGGTGTCGTAGTATCGAATTTCTATGGTCTCAAATCAGCAAGTCATTTTCGGCAAGATTGCCATGGCACGCACCATGGCTGTTCATGAGCATGTCATTCCCGGTCAAAGATTCTTGGAATTGGGGGCTCATGAAGGTATCGCCTGGGCCGGACTTGACGAGGATTGCAAAATGGACCCAGAAGAACGAGAGGTAGACGATTAACGGGACCAGTATAAGCCCGAATGCGCGTGCAGCGAAGTGCCGCGTGAAGTTGTCCATCGTGTGGCCGGTCTGCCTGATGTCGAGCAGGTCCCAGAGGTCCACTAACACGGCAGCCCCGATGGCGAGGACGGTAAGGATGCCGTTGACCTTGGAGCCCCACGTGCACGCCATGAACACGCCGGTCGCGAGCAACCAGCCCCACCACTCCGGAGAGAATGATCTATGAAGTGTTTTTGAGCACGGGCGAAGATGATACCAAAGAGAGAGACATACACATAGCGCAGTTTGCGGAAGCGAACGTAGGAGTAGATTGTGAGCGACATGAAGAACACGAGTGTGGCGTCAAGGAGGATGAGACGTGACTGCGCGACGTGGGCGTTATCTGCAATGACTTATAAGCATGCTGCCCGACACCGCCATAGTTGACCAACACACCGAACAGGACGATAGATGCGGAGAACGCTGCGATGACAGTCCCGTATCCACTCTCCTTCATGATCGCGTACACCACGGGGACCGTGAGACTTCCAAGAATCGCTGGGAGCGCGCGCATGCCAACATAAGGAACGTGGTTCTCCGTGTAGTTGTCGCCGATGTTCTCGAACGAGAAGTGGCCGTCGAACCCGACGAACCACCCGGCAAAGCCGAAAAGGAGTTTCGCAAAAGGAGGATGAACGTCGAAGTAGTACTCGCGAAGGATGTAGTACGCGGCGAACTTGCCGAAGTGGACCTCGTCGAAGCTATTGGAGGGGTGATGAGATGCGGCGACGGATCGAGGCGACGCGGACGCACACTACTTGGTCTGGGTGGTTGATTTTGTAGAAACGGAGTGCAAAAGCAATGGCAGTAAGGACGCCGACAGTGACCATGCTGGCTTTGTCTGACTCGAAGATTCTGTCGAGCTGACTTTGTCTCTGCGCGCACTTCAGTAACAATGCGCCTGCGGAGGGAATGGAACGCACCGAGTGGTCTTGGCCGAGTCTGTCGACGTCCAGGGGGTCATCCTCGAGGAGGGGTGAGCCAGGACGTCCTGACGCTCGTCGTCTCCGGACTCTGGAAGGGCCAGCTAGGTCTGACATGGTGGAGGGGAAGGGAACGGGTACAAGTTGAACGGCAAGTTGAACGTGGCAGTCATTATGAGGTCACGTGTTTCCATTGTTCTCACCTCCGAGTCCTTGGCTTTCGCCACCGGCTCAGCACACTCTGTACAGACCGGGTACAGACACTCCGGAGTCGCTCTTCACCTCCTGTTCCATCATGTCAGAGCTTACCTTCGACAATCTGGCCGACGATGGCAACTATCTGGGCTCCGAGCGCGCTCGGCTCGAGAACCAAGTCATCCTGGACGAGCTGGAGCGCAAGAAGAAGGCTAGGAGCATGGCCGTCCCCACAGACGATAACCGTGTCAAAGCGCGCCTGCGCGAGATGGGCGAGCCCATAACGCTCTTCGGTGAACGGGTAAGCTTCACTGCTTTCCCATCGCTGGCGAGATGCGTATTTTACCGCAATAAGGCTGCAGACCGCCGCGACCGTCTCATATACGTGCTTTCCCAAATCAATGCCGCAAGAGGGGACGATATGGATATGCAGGTTGACGACAAGGCAGAGGAGAGCGAGGATGAGGTGCGTTCTTCGCGGGGTTTGCTACCTTCGTTAATTCTCAAGCGACCATCTCAGGTAGAAGAGTTCTACACCCCCGGCACACTAGAGCTCCTTGAAACACGGCGGCGCCTGGCAGAGTACTCCCTTCCAAGGTCAGCATTCCGCTCTTTCGTCTCATAAAAGGTACTCATTATGTCCTGTGGTCGTTCCATCTGCAGAGCTCAAAAGCGTGTTGCCCAGCAGCGGATAGACAGCAAAATGCCCTTAGGTCGCATCATCGACATACGAAAACGGGTGTTCGCTGATGTCAAAGTGAGCAGCCTGTGCCATCTGTACTCCGTGCGCTGATTGTTCTGGGTCCAGACATTCCAGAATCTCGGGTCCCAGATTGGCGACGAGCGACCCATCTCCCTTGTCCGCTTTGCACCAAATAACGAGATTTTGGCGACTGCAAGCTGGTCAGGCTCCGTCAAGCTCTGGGACGTACCTTCTTGCACACCCATCAAGACATTGCGAGGTATGCAGTCCCTCTCACCGACAGAGCGACTTTGACCAAGACTGGTAGGTCACAGCGACCGTGTCGGCGGCGTTGCATGGCATCCACAAGCCACTTTATCTCAGTCCCCGGACGCAGTGAATCTGGTGAGTGGCGCCGGAGACACCCTCGTCCATTTGTGGTCTCTGAACAGGTACGCGTTCTCAGCCCCTGGGATGGAGTATGGTGCTCATTGTCCTTCCAGTGATACACCCATTTCCGTCCTAAAAGGTCACCAAGACCGGATATGTCGCGTCGCCTTTCATCCGTCGGGCAATTATGCGGCCAGTGCGAGCTTCGACACGACATGGCGGCTTTGGGACGTGACAACCTCGCAGGAGCTCCTACTCCAAGAAGGTCACTCTAAGGAAGTGTACACTGTTGAGTTCCAGGATGATGGTGCATTGGTTGGCTCGGCGTAAGTCGATATTCTTAGCTGCCATTGTGTTCTATATTGCTCAACTCCGATGTAGGGGCCTCGACGCCATCGGCCGCGTATGGGACGTGCGAACCGGTCGCACAGCCATGGTACTCGACGGCCACGTCGAAGGGATCTTGTCCATGGCCTTCTCTCCAAACGGGTTCTTCTTCCATATGTTATCCCTCCATCGTTCTCGCTCACG
The DNA here is from genome assembly GCA_019915015.1 of Auriscalpium vulgare. Taxonomy (NCBI): domain Eukaryota; kingdom Fungi; phylum Basidiomycota; class Agaricomycetes; order Russulales; family Auriscalpiaceae; genus Auriscalpium; species Auriscalpium vulgare. Next base: position 717,669 of record JAHBBC010000002.1, read on the forward strand.
ATTCTTACAGTTACCAAATCGCCACCGGTGCGTCCGACGATACGATCCGCATATGGGATATGCGCTCCCTTCGGGCACTTTACACCATCCCCGCCCACCTTAACAATGTCTCCGACGTGCGCTTCTTCCACTCCGATGGAACTGTCCCCGCGCACATCGTGCAGCCCAGCGCCGACGACGTCCCCATGAATAGCGCCGAGCCCGACGCACCGTCCGGAGAAGAAGGCGCGGCGCCGCGTGCGCAGGGCTCCCCGCCGCCGTCGCTGGAGCAGCAGCAGGAGCACCTCGCGCAGGAGTGGCGGTACCGCCCGGGGCTGTACATGGCGAGCGCGGGGTACGACGGCGTAGTGAAGGTGTGGAGCGCGGACGACTGGCAACTGCTCACAACGCTGCAGACAGACGGGAGCAAGGTTATGTCCGTGGACCTGTCGAGCGACGCGAAGATGCTCGCGTCAGGGACGTACAATCGTAATTTCCAGCTGTTCGCGCCGGAGAGCGCCATGTAAATCTGTACCCACTCACTGCGTCTATCTTATTTTGTCCTGGTTCGATGGTAAAAGTTTCATAGCGTGTACAAACATACTGGGCATGTGGGTCATAAAGCATGGGTACAATTGAATAAATATGCCGGCTTCGTAGGTTCAGAGACTACCCTTGGACTTCTGCGAGCTGATAAGTACACAGTCAAGACCGAGTCTTCGCGCACTCTGTGCAGTGCGGACGGTGGCAGCCTTGCGCAGACGCAGCAGCCTGATCCTTGTTTGATGCCGCTGGCTCGGCGACCCTCTGTGTGCGCTGCGGCCCAGACGCCGGGGGCAGGCCAGCTATGATCTGCCCAGCTAAAGGCTTGGGCACAGAGTGCTTCGTCGAGCGCCACTCGACGTGTTTGCCATCCTCGTACTCCGCAACCAGGATTGTCGCGTTTTGGATGATGCGCATGAACTTCGGGGTGCCGCGCGGTCCGTCAAACGCCTCGCGCTTGAGCTCGTACGTTGACAAGTCCCGCTGAAGGTCGGTGGTGGGCAGGGTGACGTGCACGAAGCGCTCCGTGTCAGAGGGCCCCGTGGGCACGGAGGCGCGCAACGTCATCCCGGGGTTCACCCCAATGACCCGTAAGTCCTTCTGGTAGCCCGTCAAGTGGTGGGACTCGATGGAGAAGGGGATGTCGATTTGCTGCGCGGGTGTCTCGGGAGGGGTGAAGTCGATGGTTGGCATGGGGAGCATGACTCTGGCAGCGTCGATGGGGACGTGGTGGTCTCGTGGACGGTGTGACAGAGTGTAGGGCGCATGGCGCGCGACACGGCGCGGGTTGAGCTGTGCATGGCGTTCGGAGGGGACGAAGTTGGTGGGGACAGACATGGCTGTGGTGGGTGGGTAGAGGTTGTCAGGAAGGCTTGGAGGAGCGGGTGATCCTGGCCATTGCTGCTCCGTCGAGAGGGTTTTTATAGAGAAAGGCCCCAAGTTCAAGCTGCAGAGAAATGGACGTCGGCAGCTTGACATGCCCAGCAAAGACCCGTTCTGAGGCCCAAGTGCCAGTGTGGCCACCAGACAATGCTGCCAAGCTTGCGATGAGGGTCAAAGCTGCGTTGAATGTAACCTTGTATTATTGTGTCGGCGGATCCCAGGGTGCCGCTTGAGTTGCTGAACACAGTGGCCAGGCCGTAGACAAGAATCGACGTCGGAGCGCCGGGCCAGAGCGCCGGGCAAGCTGCACGCGTTGTTTGCGCGTATTGACGCGTTGGGATCGTACGATGGGACTCGGAACTCGCCTGTGACAGCGCCGACGCCAACTCGCTCCCCACCCACCATGTCCGCCAGCAGCACCGCCGTCGCGAATGGCACGCTGCACCAGAGACACACGGCATCCAAGCCCGAGTTTACCATCACCGACGAGGGCAGAAAGACCGACCAAAAGCTCGATGAGCACCTCTCGTAAGCGCCACATTTTCTGAACAACTCGCCAGCGCGCTGACGATCTCGGCGTGCGCTGGTCGAAGGTACGAGTTTGGCGGTCCATGGGGCGTGGCGGCGATGATGACCGGCTTCCCCATGCTCATGTACTACCTCTGGATCTGTCTCTGGTTCTACGACGGCCAGATCGTCTACCCCACGTCGGTCGCGGACAGTCTGCCATTCCTTGAGCGAATGTGGGGCCATGTCCGAGATGTGCGCGCTTGTTTTCTTTCTCGCATTCGACACGGCTCATACCCCCTTTAGGATGCCAGCCCGAACCTATATGCGTGGAAGGTCTACACGGGCCTCATCGTCTACCAGCTTTTCCTCGCTTGGATCATGCCCGGGTATATGCAGGAAGGCCTACCCGTGCCCTCCCTCGGCTACAAGACGCTCATGTACAATTGCAATGCCCTCTATTGCATTTACACCACTATGGCCACTGCCGCGGCCCTCCACTACTACCACATCTTCCGCCTCACCGAGATCATCGACAACTATGGGCACATCATGTCTGTCGCGATGATCTACGGCTTTGCAGTCTCGTTCGGCATGTATTTCTGGACCGTCGCGCGGGGCGAGCAGATGCGCATGTCGGGCAACTTCCTGTACGATGTGTTTATGGGCGCGGCGCTGAACCCGCGCATTGGAACAATTGACCTGAAGATGTGGGCGGAAGTGCGCATTCCGTGGGTCATCGTGTTCTTCTTGGCCGTATCCGGCGCCTGCAAGCAATACGAGCAATACGGAACGGTCACTCCGGTGGGTTTGTAACGGCCGTTGAGTTAGTCATGCGATGCTCATCGACTGTCCAGAACATGGCATTCATGGTACTGGCGACCTGGTTTTATCTCAACGCATGGTACGTTTCCGTCTCATAAAATGTGCGACTGTCGAGGAATGACACCTCATTAGTGGCAAAGGCGAGGAGTGCATCCCACAGACATGGGACATGTTCCACGAGAAGTGAGAACGCGCTTCTATCATATTGGTGAATATTCGCTTACAGTCCTTAGATGGGGCTTCATGGTCATCTTCTGGAATTTTGCCGGCGTTCCCTTCGTGCGTCCAATTGATTGATCCCTCGGTGCAGACATATTTTTTGATGCACCATGCTCTAGACCTACGTGTACTCTGTGGTCTACATGGCGTCACATGACCCTTCGAAGTACGAGTTCTCAACGCCAGGCTACATCGCTCTCTACACGACGCTCTGCACCGCATACTATATGTAAGCTCTCTTTCTCATCGAAGCATGTACTCGTCGATTAAGTGTCTGTTGCAGATGGGACACGTCCATGTCGCAGAAGAGCCGCTTCAAGATGCAAACAGCCGGAAACTACCAAGTGCGATGGACATTCCCGCAACTGCCGTGGGGCACCGTCGAGAACCCCGAATTTATCCAGACTGCCCATGGGTACGTATGCAAATCCTCATGGACGCGAACGTCTTACGAGCTTGTTTATAGCAATCGTCTTCTCACGAGTGGCTGGTGGCGGTTCTCTCGCAAGCCTGTAAGCATTTCATTGTCTCCTGACACTGCACACACTGATTGCTCCCAGAACTACGTCGCCGACTGGACTCAAAGCTTCACATGGGGCCTCGTCGTTGGCACTGCGTCGCCCATCCCTTACTTCTATTCCGTGTTCTTCATCACCGTGCTGGTCCACCGCACGACGCGTGATTTCGAACGGTATGTCTCATCCGTTATCAGGCCCACGTGCGAGCACTGAGCCCGTCGCAGGTGTGCGGTCAAGTACGGAAAGGATTGGGACCGCTACTGCGAGGTGGTGCGGTGGAAGTTCATCCCCTACGTCTACTAGAGTTACAAGGCGCGTCAGACAGCTCGCTGATCCTGAGCAAGCTGTCTACTCTGCCTCGGGGAGACTAGCAGTGGTCCCGCTCGGGCTTCGCAAGCTTTCTTGCATATACCAACTTCTTGCCCGAAGGTGGGGGGAGGGTGTCCAAAAGTTAGATGCGCATTTATTCAGTCTCGTTACTAGTACATCACAATAATATTGTATCGACTTGCGGGCCCGAATAGAGAACTCGAAAAGCGCCGCTGCGCGCGGCAGCTACTAACTTAGCTTGCCCAGGCGGAGCCACGTAGTACGAACATACCCTCATGTGAGCCCGTTAGAACGGTGGTTGCATGGTGAGAGACCTTTATATGTAATCTCTCTTGGCATGCACCTGGGCCGGCGAACGTCCTCGTCTTGACAACGTTCTATCAAACCTCACAGTGGTCTTGATACGACTGACTCTGACTGCTTGCTGCTGTGCTCGCCTCACGCAGGGTTGCTCCTCGCGTTCCACTTGACACGGATCTTCTCTGTTCCTTTACCCCATGTAGCCTACAGCCCGTCGGCGATGGCGGTGAGCCATCAATTATCTGGACGGGTCTTCGGGCATCGTAACAATATGATGGAGTCGCCCCGAATCTCGCGGGCAGGCAGCTGTCTGACATTCCCTCAAGGTCGGCATCCACTCACGGATGAGTACTTGTGCAGCGGCAGCGGTGTGCGACGAAGAGCTCATGAAGTCGCCCGCTGGCCGGAGGACTCCTTCCTTCCTTACCGTGGTCTCAGAGGGTCTCAGATCATGGCACTCGCCACGCGAAGGAAGTTGAACGTTCTTCCAATCAATTGCGACGGAGTGACGTAATGTGAGTGCGCCGTCGCAGTTTACCCGGACAATGGAACTTAGAGCGGAGCTTTTTCTTTGCCACAGCCTGACTCGGATGTCATGCCTATGACTTTGTACCTCCCTCAGATAACCTCATTCCATTCACTCTGGGGCTATGGCTGACCAGAATAAACAAGTTTGTAACCGCCGGAGCAATGCACAGCGATCGGCGGCATCACATCAAATCGCAACTGCCAACAGGCGACCGCGCCCTCATTTTAATTTGATCGCAGAATCCCTGTGTCTTCATCTGGGTCCGGACAGGTCCGGACGGATCGCTGCACCACCTATAAAATAACCAAGCACCTGTGTTGGAGTTCTTCAGCCTTTGCTCACTCCATTCGTTCGTCCAAGGTACTGGTTACCGTTCATTTCAACATTTTTCTTTGCCGCAGCATCATACGACCCCCTCCACACGAAACCCATTCCAATTCATTACTTTAATCAACAATGCGTGCCTCTTCCTCCATCATTGCCTTGGCTCTCGCTGCCCAGCTCGCCCCCGCGCTCGCTGCCCCGCTGCCCCATTCTGAGCGTTTCGTGTACGTGCATCCTCGGTTTTTGTCGACATGCTTGTACTCACATCTCTTCACAGTCTCCCCGATGGCCTGACTGATGCTCAGATTGCCGCTATCCAGAAGCAGTTCCAAGGGCTGCCTGGGTGCGTTGGCCTCGCCACGTAGTATCCTCCCATTCTGACTAGCATTTCGCAGCGTTGTCGCCCTCAAGCGTTTCATGTGCGTTCCTTCTCGGTATTCGAGAAATCGCTTGTACTGACGCCCCTCTGTCTAGTCTTCCCGACAACCTGACACCTGCGCAGATTGCCGCCATCCACAAGGAGTTTGAGAGCCGGCCGGGGTGCGTCCGTCTGCTACTTAGGATGCTCCTCCTGGCTAACTTTCCCCAGCGAGATCGCCGACAAGCGTTTCGTGTGCGTGCATCGTATTTCGATGGATCGCTTGTACTGACGCTCCTCTGTCTAGTCTTCCCGACAACCTGACACCTGCGCAGATTGCCGCCATCCACAAGGAGTTTGAGAGCCGGCCGGGGTGCGTCAGTCCTGCTACTTCGTATGCTCCTTCTGACTGACTTGCCACAGCGAGATCGCCGACAAGCGTTTCGTGTGCGTGCATCGTATTTCGATGGATCGCTTACTACACTAACGCTTTATCCAGTCTTCCCGACACCTTGACCCCCGAGCAGGTTGCTGCGTTCCAAGATCAGTTCAAGAATCGGCCCTTTTCCCAGAATGCATCCTTCTTGAAGCGTTTCATGTATGTCCATCCCCGGGTTTAGAGAGACTGTTTGCACTAACACTTCTTTATCTAGTCTTCCCGACAACCTGACACCTGAGCAAGTTGACGCTATCCACAAGGAATTCGAGGGACTCCCCGGGTGCGTCCCACATCTCCGCTATATAGGTTGTTCTCCCTCTAATTGACTTCTCACAGCACCGTCGCCTTCAAGCGGGAAACTGTCGCAGGAGAGGTCGTCGAGGAGGGTGCCAAGGTCGCTGAGAAGACCGTCGGGGGTGCCCTCAAGGATGGCGCCCTGAGCGGTCTGGGCACCCTCTTCGGAGGTGCAGGGGTCGCTGGTCTGCTGGACCACTTCTCGCACAAGGATGCGACGTGCGTGCAGTGCATAAGCCGCCTCGAGTGTTGGCTGATTGAATTTGAACAGCCCCGCCTCCAGGCGCGAGATCCTCGAGTACCTCGAGGCTCGCGAGTCTGCCGCGGGTGAGGTCGCTGAGGACGGCGCGAAGGCGCTTGCTAAGAGCGGCGTCGCCAAGACGATTGCCAACGGTGTCGCTGGCACCCTCACATCCCTCGGTGTCGGCGGTGCCATCTCCAGCCTCTTCGACCACTTCTCAAGCAAGGACCCTCAGTATGTTTCCTGATCTTCCGTCCGCGCGTCGTACTTACTTTGTGCCAGGTCCCGGCGTGAATTCCTTGAGTACCTCGAGAGCCGCGCCTATGAAGAGCTGGACGCCCGCGAGTCTGCCGCCGGTGAGGTCGCTGAGGACGGCGCGAAGGCGATTGCGAAGAGCGGCGTCGCCAAGACGATTGCCAACGGTGTCGCTGGCACCCTCACATCCCTCGGTGTCGGCGGTGCCATCTCCAGCCTCTTCGACCACTTCTCAAGCAAGGACCCTCAGTATGTTTCCTAATCTTCCGTCCGCGCGTCGTACTTACTTTGTGCCAGGTCCCGGCGTGAATTCCTTGAGTACCTCGAGAGCCGCGCCTATGAAGAGCTGGACGCCCGCGAGTCTGCCGCCGGTGAGGTCGCTGAGGACGGCGCGAAGGCGATTGCGAAGAGCGGCGTCGCCAAGACGATTGCCAACGGTGTCGCTGGCACCCTCACATCCCTCGGTGTCGGCGGTGCCATCTCCAGCCTGTTCGACCACTTCGGCAACAAGAACTCGCAGTACGTTTCATTGTCTTCCACACATGCGTCGTACTTACCGCGTGCCAGGGCGCAACGCGACTTCCTCGACTTCCTCGAGCGCCGCGCCGACGTAGATCTCGCCGCCCGCGAGTCTGCCGTGGGTGAGGTCGCTGAGGACGGCGCGAAGGCGGTTGCGAAGAGCGGGATTGGCAAGACCATTGCTAACGGTGTCATTGGCACGCTTACGTCCCTTGGTGTCGGCGGTGGCATCTCCAGCCTCTTTGACCACTTCGGCAGCAAGAAGCAGGCGAAGCGCTTGATCCTCGAGTTCGTTGCGGAGCGTGCGGAGTCCGAGCTCGCTGCCCGTGCTATGAAGCGTGAGCTTCTGGACTCGATGCTCGCTGCCCGCGCCATCAACGAGCTTGATTAAACACGACATTGGATGACTCTACCACTTTTCGTATGGAGTCACCTTACTCATGACATTTGTATGTATACAATCTGCGGCTAGATTTTGTTTGTAATGAAATTTAACGAATACATTGGCTCACGTTAACAATCATGTCTGCCCTCGACTCTAGTCTCCGTAGCTGACTCAATGACAGATGATGCTCGATCTACTCGACTGGGACAATTTTTAGTCTCCCTTGCCGACCTTGGGACAATCTTGGGCAACAAAGCGGGTGACGGTTCTTGCAGGCTTATAGCTGCGCACTTGCGTTCACATCATGGCCGTGGCAGCACTGCGCGGCTACTATCATCTGGCACAGTGCTAGTACGGAGCCTCGGAGTCGGCGAGTATAGTCACCTGTAGAAACTTGCACAGTACTGTGGCTGATCTTGGCACTATAACCGTCGTTCGGTTAACGTACGTTATAAGGACGTGGGACATATGCGAGACTTGTTTCACCCCATCACTGCTCTCATCATGCCCGGACTCCTGGTGTTGGCCCAGCCGATGTCTTGGACCCGCGGGCGTAGACTGCTACCGTCCGACATCGCTGCCGAGAGCCTGTCACCATACTTGCCTGAGTCGTAACAGGCTGTAACCTGCTGTGAAGTCAAGAAAGATGCTTCAGGAACCGCGACAGATTTTTCATACTTTGGTGGCACATCCATACTCTACCTGCCAGCCAAATGATCTCTTGGCTAGCGCGTCTGGGCGGGCGTTTTTCAAGAACTTGGCATCAAATCAGGATCGCGTCCGAGGCTGTGACGACACGCTGGCCTACGTCGGAGGCCAATTGTGGGGTGGTTGTGACGCCCAGTCTTGCCCAGTACTGATGGACAAGCGACCCGCAAGACTGCCAAGAAGCCAAGCTCTTGCTCGACATTCTATAAAATGCACGACGCACTGCAGTCTGATTTCCCCAGCCTTTGCTCACCAATTCGTTCCACAGGTACTGGCTACCTCGATCTCACTCTCTTTTTTGCCGCTTCACGCCTTCACGAAGACAAGACAAGACCCTCGCCATCCTTCACTCTCTACAAATCAATCAGCACTCCACATGCGTTCCACGTCCGCTATCGTTCTTATGGCCGTTGCCAGCCAGGTCGCTCCCGCCCTTGCTGCGCCGGTGAGCAAGTTTGCAGGCAATGACCTCCAGGCGCGGGAGCCTATCGCCGTCGCGTGCGTGTCGACATTGCCTCGGCACATGACTCGGCGACACTAATCGCAGCTCATCTTCAACGCAGGTCTCTCGAGGCACGCGCGAGCGTCGCTGGCGCCGTTGCAGAGGCCGCCGAGAGTACCGTCAGCGGAGCCCTCAAGAACGGCGTGCTCAGCGGTCTCGGAACGCTCTTCGGTGGCGCTGGCATCACGGCTCTCCTCAACCACTTTGGCAACAAGGAGTGAGTCGCGATACGATTCTTGACGCAGGATATATGCTCACATGGAATGCATAGCGACGCCCCCACCAAGCGCGAGATCCTCGATGAAGTCGAGGAACGCATGGACGAGGAGATCGAGGCTCGCGCGAGCATCGGCGGCGCCGTTGCAGAGGCCGCCGAGAGCACCGTTAGCGGAGCCCTCAAGAACGGCGTGCTCAGCGGTCTCGGGACGCTCTTCGGCGGCGCTGGCATCACGGCTCTCCTCAACCACTTTGGCAACAAGGAGTGAGTCGCGATACGACTCTTGACGCAGGATATATGCTCACATGGAATGTATAGCGACGCCCCCACCAAGCGCGAGATCCTCGACTTCATCGAGGAACGCATGGACGAGGAGATCGAGGCTCGCGCGAGCATCGGCGGCGCCGTTGCAGAGGCCACCGAGAGCACTGTCAGCGGAGCCCTCAAGAACGGCGTGCTCAGCGGTCTCGGAACGCTCTTCGGTGGCGCTGGCATCACAGCTCTCCTCAACCACTTTGGCAACAAGGAGTGAGTCGCAATATGATTATGTATACGCAGATACATTCTCACATGAAATATTTAGCGCCGCCCCTACCAAACGTGAGATCCTCGATTTCATCGAGGCACGCATGGACGAATACGAACTCCAGGCGCGCAATGAATTCGAGGCCGCGCAGTCCATTGCTGCCCGTGATACCGTCGCGGGCGAGGTCGTTGATGATGTCGCGAAAGCGGCGGCGAAGAGCGGCGTCGGCAAAACGATCGCCAACGGCGTTGTGGGCACGCTCACTTCCCTCGGCGTTGGGGGCCTGGTCTCCAGCCTTTTCGACAAGTTCAGCAGCAAGGACAAGCGCATGCTCCTAGATTACATCGCCGAGCGCGCGGAGGGAGAGCTCGCGGCTCGCGCGATGAAGCGCGAACTCCTCGACACCCTGCTCGCTGCGCGCGCTATTAACGAGCTTGACTGATTTCTGACTTATTTATGGCATCCCTTATGAGGGTTTTTGGGGCGGATTTACGATTTACTAGCGGTATAAAGGGTTCAATAGTGTCACGGAACGAATAAACTGGCTCACTTAGGATATGAACTCGAGTTCGTCGTTCAAGGTACGATGCAGCCATAGGCGATTGAAGGTGCTTTAAGGCTGAGTTCCGGCCAGCTCTGCTAACAGACAAGCAAGCAGCGAGCCAAACGTTTTATAGCCGACCAGCTAGGGAATATACTTCTCGGAAGACCGAGATGCATTGCACGATGAAGACGCCGCTTAACCTTCGTCCATGGCTTCTTCTCCAGCTTTCCACCAAGAAACCGGACCCAAGCCCTGCTCTGCTACTGAACACTGTTCAGTCATGCAGTGAGTGCCCAGATGTTTGATCGCGCAAGGCAGAACACACACCGTGATGGTATACGGTGGCCGACGCGTCTCCACCTGCACCTGCACACCCTCCGTCGCCTTCGGCGGTCCGGGCTCGTCGTCGTTGAATTCGTCCCTCTCAACACGCACGCGTACAATTTCGCCCTGATCGATATACATGCGTTCTGATGTTGGTGAGTCAAGGAGGTCGTGGCTGGTGGTAGCTTCTGATCCAGGAAGCCAGAAGTGTGCTCGCTCGTTAGAGTCGCTTTCGTGACATCGAAAGATAAGTAATTGCACATGGTTCAAATAGGGGAGAACGTACAAGGCCGAAGGTTGAGGTAGATATGGGAGTGGGATCCACATATCGTCGAAGAAGCCCACTGACACTGTCGGACTGTCAGCAAGGGACGCATCTCAGTTTTATAATGACTCACGTTGTATACCCTCTTCATCGGAGGACTTCACTTTGGCAAGGATCACCTCAGAGGGAAAGGGTCGAAAGACAGTCATTCGAAAGATGACTACGCCATAGCTCAGCAGCTGACAACCCGAACAATCAGACACAACGTACCGGTGTACCACAAAAAACCATCCCCATACCTGATCTTCCCCTCCCCTGCCTCCGAAATGTCGAAGACACATAGGCATAGACCAACGTCGTGTAGAACGCGATTGGCGTATTTTTTGTTCAGTTCATTGATGAGGGATTCTTCTGGGGGTACACCGAATTGAGACGGGTGTATTGGGATGGTGTCCTAGATAATGGGTGAGACATAGATCGCCTTTCGCCTGAAGGCGCGCACCTTGATGATAGACAAGACGAACATGGCGGACACAGAATATGCAGGTTCACGCCGTTGAAGAGCTCAATCTTATCTTATCGTGTTGCGATCTCGCGTCCATGCCGACGCGCCGATCGTCAGCGCGCTGGCGCGGCTGCATTTCGCCTCCTAGCGCTTTCCTCCTCCACGCTCTTTTCGTTTCACCCCCAGACCACTGGAAAGAGGTCTCAGCGATATGTCAGACTCTGCGTCAATTTCAAAGACAAACAGTGGTTTGTTGCCAGCAAAGTCATGGCAGCACTTCGTCGCTGGCGGGTGTGTACTCGTACTCACTTAAAACCCGTCGCCGCCATTCATAACGCGCCTCTTTTGTTGCAGCTTGGGAGGCATGTGCGGAGCCATTGTCACGAGTCCATTCGACGTGGTCAAGACGCGACTGCAGTCGGACTTGTTCAAGCACAATCACGCGTCCATTGGCAGTGTGACGAGCAGTGGGGCCGTCGTCGCGCAAAGATCAGGAGGCTTGCTCTGGCACTTTGTAGAAACAGTACACATCGTACGGTGTGTTATTTGACTGCATATTTTTATGTCTAAACCTAAATCTCCGCCTGCCAGCGACATCGCACGCGACGAGTCCCCGCGTGCGCTGTTCAAAGGCCTCGGCCCCACCCTCGTCGGCGTCATTCCTGCGCGCTCGATCAACTTCTTCGCCTACGGCAATGGCAAACAGATCATTGCGAATAATTTCAACCACGGCCAGGAAAATACCTACGTGCACCTGACAGCTGCCGCCATCGCCGGCGTCCTCACAGGCACCGCGACCAATCCTATATGGGTCGTGAAGACGCGCCTTCAATTAGAATCGCACCACAAGCCCTCGGCAGCATCAGCACAGCCCGCGTCCGCGCTTGGCGGTAGCCTCGCGATGATCAAGCGCATCGCGCGCGAGGAAGGCGTGCGCGGGTTCTACAAAGGCCTGAGCGCGAGCTATCTTGGCGTTACGGAGGGCACGATCCAGTGGGTGCTGTACGAGCGGCTGAAGAAGATGACGGCAGGCACGAAGGGGAAGGGCGGGGTCCAAGAGTGGGCTGGGATGCTCGGCAGCGCAGGAGCCGCGAAGTGCGTCGCGTCTCTAATCACATACCCGCACGAGGTGAGTTGCATTCATGTCTTCCCATCGTCGGAATGTTGATTTTGGTCGGTGCGTAGGTTCTTCGCACGCGACTTCGACAGCCCCTTGTGAACGGGAAGGTGAAGTACACAGGCCTCATCCAGACGCTGCGCCTCGTCATTGCCGAAGAGGGCGCGCGGTCGCTATACGGCGGCCTCACGGCACATCTCATGCGAGTTGTGCCAAATGCGGCTGTCATGTACTCGATATACGAGGGCATCCTCCGCTGGAGTGATCATCGAGACGCGATGCGTGCGGCCCGACCCTGACGTCCTCTACGCTGAGGCGGACGCACTCTGCCCTTGTTCCCTCCAGACCGCCGTTTCAAAAGACAGCTCCCATTTGGAAGCCGTTACTCATCTGCCCTGTCGTTCCTGTCGTTCACCACATTGTACACTACGCACGTTTTATTCCTTTACCCCCGCCCATCTAGTATATACTGAGACGACTTTAACATCTAACTTACTATTAGCGCTTGTCTGTCTTAGATCCTAGTACTAGTAGGCATAATCACTACTCTCTCCCATGCGCATTGAGCATCCTCGACACATTGTGACCGCTGATTTTCGCAGTTTGGATTTCAAGCCATAATGCAGCTCTGAATGAATCGGCAGCGACCCTGTCGACTTGTTGACGGTCAGCGTGACACCAAAGTATGATCTCGAGTTCGTGCGATCTAACTTGGCTGGAGTTGGTATGCGCTCCGGGATGACTAGTGACTCCTGGTTGTTTCCGTGAGCGTTTGTAAACAGGGTGCTCACGTCTTAAGAGACATAAGGCTTACGAGAGACAGAAACAGCGGTCCGCTCAGCGTTTCTGGCGCTGACGATGGAAGGATGGAAGAGAGAGGATGATTCCAGCCGACTGTATTTCTCACACCCCACGTCTCGCAAGCCTATGCATTCTCCCGCTGTACCTCCTCAATCACCTTCCCCACACGCATCACCATCGCCTCGCAACCCCACTGCCCGACAACACTCACACCTACCGGCCACCCGGCGCCCTCGGCGCCAGCCTCCACGACGCCCGCTGGGATGCTCACCGCGGGCAGCCCCGCGAGTGACGCGGGCACCGTGAGCACGTCTTGCACGTAGTTGTCTAGGCTGCCCGCGAGTGCGGCTGCCTGGTCGAGCCGTGGGGCGGCACGGATCGCGGACGGGTGCAAGATGACATGCACGCCATCCGGTGCAGATGTAGGCGGCGCGGATGCGGATGCGAGCGGGTTCGGGACTGCGAAGACGCAGTGGAAGTCATCGCGGATGAGCTGCCGCAGGAGTTGCGCCTTGAGGAAGTAATTGTCGAATGCGCTGTGCACAATATTATATTGAACGAGATCTGCATTCGATGCAATGCGGCACTTACTCTGCTGTGAGTGCATACGTTCCAAGCAGGATCCGCTTTTTCACCTCGGCACCGAAACCTGCAGAGCGGGAGTAGGCGTAGTTCTCTGCAGGAGTCGAAGGTAGGGCATCCGGTGGAGGAGAGACGTGGAGACCTACAAACAAGGGTTATCAGCTATGAGCATGATTATGACGGGAGGATAATCCCTCACCGTACTGGACGCCATCGTATCGCGCGAGATTGCTACTAGCTTCAGCACTCGCGATAATATAGTACGCGCTCAGCGCGTAGCTCGTGTTGGGAAGAGACACGGGGACTAAGGTGGCTCCCCGACCCTTCAATGCCCTCAATACGCGGCGCAATGGCGCAATGATTGACGGCTCGAGACTCGTCGGGAAGTATTCCTGGAAAGAGTTGTTGAGTATTGGTATTGGCTACTGAGTATGACAACTGGCGTACCTGCGGGATTCCAATTTTCAGCCCAACGAGACTATTCTGGGCTGCCGAAACCCATGGGGACATATGATGGGAGCATAGCTCGTGTGCCCGTGTTCTCGTCGACTCCGGAATGGCGGTAGGGTCTTGAGGGTCAAACTGTGCCAACACGTCTACCACACTGCGTCATCGGCAAGCACAAACAGACACATCGCACCATGACCGACTGACCGTAGACCCTCTCCGCAGAGACTACATCCTTCCCTATCACTCCGACGCAGTCCAGACTGTCCGCAAACGACACGACACCCCATCTGTCACATAGTCAGCGTATAGTCAAACTAATGGAAATGGAGTGTTTTTCCTGACCTGCTGATGAGCCCGTACGAAGGTTTGAGTCCCACCACACCACAGTAGGATGCCGGAAGACGCGTCGAACCGCCTGTATCGGTTGCAAGAGCTCTGCGCACCTATCTGTGAACAGGTGTACACATGCACTACCACGGACGTGGATGTCAGAAAGGTTGCTCACGCGTCACACATGCCCGCAGCGACTGCGGCAGCGCTGCCGCCTGAGCTGCCACCAGCGGCGCGACGCTCTCTGTCTTCCCAAAGGGTAGATTGTCCATGCGGTTGGTACGGGTTCACAACCGGGCCATGAATGGAGTTGATATTCAATGACCTGAACGGGAAGATGCGTTGGTGGACGTATGGGAAGACGTGAAGGAGACGCACCCCATGCCGAACTCGTCGCAATTTGTCTTCCCAACAATGGCAGCACCAGCGTTGTTGAGAAGCTTCACCACGGTCGCGTCAAACGGAGATGTAAAGTCTGCGGCTTCGTCAGGAAGCGTAGCTTGGATGGTGGAAGAAATTGCGTACCACGAAGCATGGCCGATGCGCAGGTGGTTGGCGCGTCCGCGGTGCATATGTTGTCCTTCACCGCGACAGGCATGCCCATCAAGGGTCCATCCGCACTTCGCGAGTGTGTCAGTGTGGTGTATACGAGCGCGTTGACAGAGGCATTCTTGGTGGCGATTGCAGCTTGCCAGGACGTTTCGGAGGTGGTGAGCTGACGGGCCTCGGAAACGGACACGTCGCGTGCAGCCTTGAGACATGGTCTGAGAGAAAGCGAGTTGCGCAGCATTTCAAGTGGTACAGACCACTCGAACCTTCAACCTTGACTCGACGCAGCTCGATTTCCTCTGTGCGCAACTTCGGGTTCGGATGATGAAGGTTGAGGACAAGTTGTCGGCACGTCGGCCCGAGAGGCCCACAGCTTACAGCCAGCTACTCTAACGCGTGCACATACACTTCATAGTACTGATCCATTCTACAACTGGAAGCCCCAGACTAACCGACATTTGATGTATAAATTCTACAGCACAAGCAACAACGCATGGAGCACATAACCCACGCCCTCATTCGCCTACAGTGACCAGGCTTAGTTCGAAGTGGCGGTCGTGAAGGATGTGGTGGCGAAGCCGACGCGGTTGTTGGTCGTGTCAAAGACCGAGTAGAAGCGCTCCAAGAACGTGTAGCCGTTGATGAAGTCGAGGCCTTCTCCGGAGGGGGATCCGAGGTCGTTGACGACAAGGTAGATGTTGCTCGACGAACCGCCAATGTAGCTGTTGAGCGAACGGGGCCACAGCTGCGCGTTCGCAGTCAACTCGAAAGTCGTCTGAGAGAATATAAGACGTCAGTAAAGTGATCGTTGCGACGAGTGTGGGAGGGTATACTCGCGCCACCAGTGGTGAAGAACAGGCTCTTGAGGTTGCTATATTGCGCGGACGTGATGCGCAGAAGGCCCGTGGTATTGTCGAGGACGGCCCCGGTGGCACTCTTGTAGCTAGTGAAAGCATCTATTGCGTACGCGTCAGACGCTCGTATTGACTGCCGCATGAAGAACTCCGTTTCTTACCCGTCGCGATGAGAATGAGAGTGGTGCCGGTGTCGACAATCCCGGCTGTGCTGGACAGGATGGTCGTTCCGGAGCCGTAGCTGATGGACTGGTCAATGCCCCAGTACTCGCTCGCCGGGGATGTTCCGGTGAGTCCGCTGACCATACCAGTCAGCCCACAGACACACCGAGGACCGAGTGAGAGCCGCATACATGTAGGTAACAGAGCCCGTGAACTTGCTAGAGTCGGTCCCACCGAAGGTGAGTTCTCCATTTGTCACAGAAGTGCTCGTTGTTGGCTCGAAGGACACGGCCACGAGGTCAGTCGGAATCGTTCCCTGGCTGGCGAGATTGTCTGTGACGGTGGGGATCACCGAGGTAGTGTCCGGGGACAGAGTTTCTGGACAGGCCGCATCAGTTTTGCTCAGACTCGACCGACTTCGAATCTCTTACTCAGCGTCAAATCGGTAGGGCCAATTCTGGGAGCAAATCAGTATAGTAGGTGATAGAAATAATACGTATCACTTACCCCAAGATGCCATCGAAGCCAGTGAAGCCCGAAGAGCGGCTGGCAACTCCGATCGACTGATTAGTGATTGTAAGCCCGGAGCCCAGAGTCACAGTGTCCGTATATTCAGTGCCTGTATAACCCCAAGGGCCATGTGCTTAGGCTGAGAACCATTGCATCATGAGAAGTACGCACCAGAGAAGGACCCGGAACCATATCTGACCGACTTACACCGAAAAATCAGATATAGGATGTGCCATGGGAAGGTAAAAGCGACTCACGACGCTGTCCGACGTCTTTGTGCTGGTGCTGGTCTTGACGTACGCCTTGGTTGCACCGAGCCAGGTGTTGGAGCTCCCGGTATCGATCAGCAGACTGTCTGTGAGGAATTGTGAGCATCGTTCCTGTGCAAGACAACAGCATACACACAAGAGGTTGCGGGGCTGCCGACGCCGACGCTCGCGACGTAGACGGTCGCGACATTGGTCACGCCGACGCTGGTAACAGCGGTATTCGCGCTGAGGCCCTGTACCCTTGCATCGGCCTTCGCGCTGCCATGCGTGCGCAGCGCCTGTGCGCGAGCTTGGTCCTTATGAACGAGGTCGAGCGCGCCAGTGATATTGAGCTGCTTGGCGAAGGGTAGGGTGACGAAGGAGTCGCGAACGACGATGGGCTTTGCGACGACAGACACAGCGAGGATCAAGAGGGCGGTGAGCGAGGCGGTCGGGAACATGGCTGGAGAGGTAGCAAGAGATGTGCAGGGGGAATTGTGAGCCGCGACTGGACCACGAGCAATACGGAAGCGAGTGAAGGTGCTTTTATAATGCGGACACCAGGACAAGCGGGAACGAAGACATCATCAGCTCGAGCTCTGGCGTGTCATGGTTCCTGCTGTGCTCGGCCAAGTACTTGGTCGCTCGAGATACGAGAGACCCGGGTCAGGGTCACGACGATAGAAGCCAAGATCGCGTTCATCATGTCGGCCCCTGCGTCGCACCGCGCCGCCTGGATCCGCAGCTCAACGACCTGCTCCGATAGAGCCAGTTAAAGAGGTGTCGGCGCCCACGAGTCCAGGTTTACTATGCCGCCACCACTAATGCTTAGGATAGTCCTGCTGGCCGCCGCACACTTGCACCGCCAAGCAGTATGGGATTAGCAACATGGGATTACATCGGAGATCTTCTGCCCTTTTGGAGTCGGCGCTACTTCTCGAACAACCGGACATAGCAACAGATAGCAACGCGCGCGACCATGCGTGATCTCCCGGCGTGCGCCATTTTGCAGAAGCAGTTAGTTCGATGAGTCTATCGGCAGCGGGATGAGAAGGTGATTTAGGTCACGCCTTCTGACAAGAGTGCATGGCGCCGCGCGGGCCCGTTGGAAATCTAAGGCAATACGCAAGATTCCCTTGATGCGAGTGATCATCCTTCCGGGCTTCCAAGTGAGGTGATTACCCTCAGAGAGGTGCACAGAATGCGGCATCGAAGGCACGGGTTGCGCCGCAGCAAACCAGATGGCAGACTGCAGCTACTGAGCCTCCGACGCGTAGCTTCGGTGTAGAACGCAGAGATCGTATGGCTACCATAGTCAGCCCACCGTCCGGCGGCAGATAAACCACAACATCAGAGAGCACATGGAGAGCTTCAGCGCACGGGGGAAAGAAAACAGCTAGCAGTGGGAAAGGTAGTGCGCAGCCTAGATCCATGCGGCGAGGAGATCCAGCATGAGGACGATGCGGCACCGACAATGCCATGTGCAACACAGGGGCGCAGCGCTGATCACTAGCAAGGCGTCAGCCAGGCTCATCGTAAAGTGCAACTTCTCTCATTTGTCGCCATCTCTCCTCGCTTGGTTGCGTCTACTTGGAGTTAGGCAGATTCTCCTTCAGAATATTGACAGCCTCTTCCGCCGCAGCCCATGACTGTTGATGCCGGGACTGCAACAATCAAGCCATAGATGCCGTCGAACAACAAGCAGATAACACGCACCTAAAGCCATACGCATTTACAAGTGCGGCTGGAATGTGCTAGTCTCCGTTGCCGACCTTGCGCGGAAGACAGTCGTTCCGCCACTAAGATGTGCCCCCAATCAGAACGGAGCCTTGCCGGGCGGGGCGCGGTAAGTATCAGGTCGCATCGATGTCGTCGTCCGAGTCTTTCGGAGGATCTGGGGGCATAAATATCAGGGTCACGTCGACGTCTTTGACTGGACAGGTGCCAGCTTATAATTAGCACAGTGACGAACTAGTGGCATTCGGGATATGCAGTATTAGTTTGCCCGCGGATAGGGTGCACCTTCTGGTTTTCCACGCCAGTGAGCGATCGCCTGGGCGCAGAGAGTCAGTATGCGGCATCTTGCAAATACTGACCCTACCACCTACCTAGCCCGGTTGCGTTAATTAACTTGCGTCGCCTGGCAATTCCCCAATTTCATCCAAACCTCCAATCCGGCGCTTGACTGTTGACAAATCTACTCCTCTGGCGACTTGAGCCATAGTATAAGTGCAATGTGGGATTCAGACGGCCACAACGCTGCTCACAACTGGCGGAAGACCACCGCCGTCTGGTAGACTGGTAGGACGCAAAACTCTCCAGAGTTGTGAAAGAGCGGGGCGTTTAATGGGGGACATGTGAGGTCACTGAGGTGAGACCGGGTGAACGCCGAGGGCGCTTCATGACAGGAGGGCACGTGAAAATCAGCGGGCCGCAACGGTCCGCCGCGAATGGGAGGCTGAAAACCATGAACAAGCCTACTAGTAGCCTCGTAAACGGCGAGACCAGGGAAAGAACACGATCTGGCACCAGTAATACGAGTCACGCCTCCTCTCCTTCCTCCTCTTCCTCGTCCTCGCCCTCCTGCTCGGACGGCCAGTCCTCAACATCTTCCTCCTCCTCCTCCTCCTCAGGTTCCCCAACATCATCTCTTGCCCTCTTCTTCCCCACCTCACCGGAGTCGCTCCCGCCCGCCTGTCCGTCCGCCAGCGTGACACAAGTCAATCGTGTGCCTGTCGAATCATACACTGCAACCGGCGAAATCTCTGGCAAAGCCTTGTCTTCCGAGGCGGCGGACGGGGGCGACAACGCATACAGGTCGTATACGTGGATCGTTCCGTCTGATGAAACTGAGCTGAGAATCGTAGTAGACGGTCGAGAGGCGAGCGGAAGTGCTATCCGCAACGTGTCGATTGCTTTGGCACTGCCAGCCGGTCAGTCGCGTACAAAAGACTGCATCAAGGTTCTGTCTCACCGATTTCCATGCCCGACGAAATGCGCGATGGGCTTGGGCGCCTCATCAGGGTCAGAGCTAACAGCGTACGCGGTGACCTTCTTGTCCTCGCCTGCGACGAGGAGAACATCGTCGTCGCTATCTACACGCCGCACAAATTTGACATCGTGAATTCGGGATGCATGATTAACGGTATGAAGTTTGACGAGGTCCTAGAAAGTCAAAAGTTTAGCGACAGCAAAGTAGCCGGAACACGGCGGTTGCCTGCTCACAGTTGAGTACACGTCGATCGTCTTTTGATACTGAACTATCAGCAACTGGCCCGCTGATGACCAGCGCACGAGCTCGCCCTCTAGAAAGAATTAGAACCGACGCTCGTTAATTTCTTACCGCATGCAAAAACACTCACCGACACCGAGCTTCGTACTTGCGCTACCGCGCCCACGCATGAGATCCCACATGCGCAACGTGCGGTCCTTTCCAACGCTAAGCGCAACCTTCCCTGACGGATGTACCGCGACAGAGTTGATGCGCCCCTTGTGGCCCTTCAACGCGCGCAAAACGGCCCAGTCTCGCGCCCGGAAGAGACAGAGCGTGCCGTCCTCCGACGCGGAGAGCAGGTGTGATTGCGAAGGGAAAACCAGATGCGTTATGGATCCTAAGATGCCTCCTCAGCACGTACACAGGATCAGGCGATAATCATAGCAGACGCACCTTCGTGCTGCATCAGCCCTCCAATTTCTCGTCGCCTGCGCAAATCCCAGACCTTGATAATTTCGTCCGAGCTGCCCGTCGCAAGCCATTTGCCACCACTTGGCGAGGCTGCAACGGCCTTCAATGAAGATACATGCGCAGGGAAGATGAATATGGGCTTGAGCGACCACTCGAGCTCGCACGAAGATGCTGCCGAGACGGTGCCCTGAAGACCGTAGAGGAGTTTCTCGTACGACCCAGCGATGAGTTTGAAAGAAAGCGGCAGCGGGGACGGGGACGGCTGAGCTTTAGTTTTCACTGCATGCGAAGCTTTTGATGAGTTCTCTTTTGCAGAACTGCGTTGTGCGACGGGGGCCGGGGCGCGTTCCTTCTCCTTCCCCTTTGCGGTCAAGGGGACGGTGTGGGCTTTTAACGGCGCTGGAGCCGGAGGCGACCGTTTGGGCTTGCCAGGCTTTACGATAGGCGCAATATCCTCCTTGACACGCTTCGACGGGCGTGCTGCCGGTTTTTTTGTAGAGGACGTCGACTTGAGAGGCATTTGCAGGTGGTACCCCAGACGTAGGGTTAGGGTCCATCGCAGAGGGCCCTCCATATCAAGACCAAACAACCGCCCACCGGCGCCCATAAATTATTAACAATTCAGGATTCACAACGTCATCCGTAAAATCAGAAAATGCTCGCGTCCCGATGGTAAATTGGCCATGCTGAGTCGTCAGTATCGTAGGAGTGACGGATCCAAACCATGCTCGCGCATCCCGTTGCGCTGTCCCAATCTATCGACATCTCCACTCCGGGGTCCATGCAATCTCTCAACACGTCCGCAATGTCCCGCTCCACACGCTCGTGTACAACGAGGCGGAGCGGGGAGCCCGCCATTCGAGGTTGAGCCAAGCCCCAAGATAGCGTGCTGATCAATTGCTCGTCGACGCGAGGTGTAGACGCGACGCCGTCAGTACCGGTGGACCAGTCTCCGTTGGGATATTTGTAGATGGAGGGAATGTGTATTTCATGGAGGTTATGGAAGAGGTTTTGGGGAGCAGTCATGTCGCTGAGCGCTCTCGCCAGGCTCCGAGCTGCCCTCGGCTCTGCAAAAGAGATTCGTTGGACCCGCGGGAGGTGTGAGGATATCGTCTTCCATGTGTAGAAGTCGCGATCCTGGTCATCTTCTATGTCGAGCTCCTCGACTGCTGAGGTACCGAGAATCACCTGGAATAAACCGGTCTCCAGCCATGACTCTAGGCCCACTTGACAGCGCAAGCCGATGTGAAGTCGACGATGGGGATGAGGTCGGACTTCGTTCACTGTCCGCGCAGTGCGAAAGAGGTCAAACAGACCCTCCCCAATGGTCAAAGAGCGATGTGTTTGGCGTGCAGATGCAAGGTAATTCTGCAGGGCTTCAGCCAAAGTGTGAAGTCCTCGAGATAGCGCGTTGTGATGCTGCGCACCAGTGCACTCGAAATGAAGATCGATGTCGGTGGGATATGTGAGATGCTGCAGAATTTCCAATATTACGAGAGTACCGCCCACGAGCCGCAGCTCTCGTAGATGGGGCAAGCAGATAACGGGAAGTTTCTCGAGAGTTGGCAAGTGGATGTTAAACCACAGGTGCAGCGTCCGTAATCCCGGGAGTTTGGCAAGCACGTTCAGCACCCGTATCGAAGTGCAGACGGACGAGTTGCTTCGTATAGCCTGCCACATGCCATCATCTGCATCTGCATCCATGTTGAGGGATGGATTTGTGAGTGCCAGCGTCCGAAGTTGCCTGGCCGTGCCAAAAGATGTTCGAAGGTCCACATTGCAAAGGGACAAATCCGTCAAGAAGGGGGCGTGCTCAATCATCTTGGCCACGCGATCCCCCAGCGCCGTGGAAAGGTCTCCAGCTCCGCCAGGCATCTTGCCGACCTGTAGCAGTCGACGCGTGCGGGGCAGCTCTCGAAGAGCTTCGATTGCCAATGATCGGTACCATGGATATGCAAGATAAGGGTTGACAATGTGGATGGAGATGGGAGCAGGATGGGAACGTGCGAGGCACGTCTCCACCCAGATTGGGCCCATTTGCAAGGCTATAAAAGTCCAGAAAGACTTGAGATTGAGCGTGGCGCTGCGCCAGATTCTACACACATGGCTAACGCCTACCCAGAGTGGCTTGTGCAAGGCCACCAATGGATCAGCGACGATCTCGTCAAACTCCATGCCGGGGATGAGGACGAATATTTCTCCAAGCAATTCGATGGGTAGCGATGTGATGAAACATTTGGTTGTGGGTAGTTCATCGGAGAGAGCCGACTCGGAGACAACATCGGTGATGCCGTCGGGGAGCTGGGTTTCTTGAGGAAGATGGAGTAGAGATCTATCCTCCATGGCCGGGCGTCGCGCAGATCCTCGTATGGAGAGGTATGCGAGGGTAGACACGTAACGGAGTTCTAGCGCAGGATCCTATAGAGAGACAGCAGCAATGAGAAAATGAAAATGCGACGCGCGGGGGACAAAACAAGTTCTTATACATGAAATGCCGATACGTCCGCAGTAGATCGACGGCTCACCTGCACGTCTCGAGACAGTCACAACTAGACAAGTTGCTCGCGCTCACAGCAAGGTTACAATGTTGTTTTCACCGCGTTTAGTGGCTGTGCCAGTGAGGATGCGTTGTCCTGACTGCGGTGGTAGAGGTAAGAGGCAAAGCGGGATGCCGTGCCGCAGTGCGACGCGTCGCGCACCGGCGTCACTTACTGCTTCCTCACAGCTTCAACAACTACCCCTCAGGACTCGATGATCTGGTGTACGCGTGCCGCTCTTACGCTGCGAAAAGCGCCAACACCACTCTCGCGCCATTTCTCATTTTCATTCAGAGCTCGCTTTCCCCGGCAAACGCGAAGCCTCAGCGATGTCCACCCACCGGCGCGAAGCAGCATCCCATCATTCCGCGAACAGGTCGCTCGCGCAAGCCCTGTCAAGTCATTTACAGATGCGGTACGGTATCCCGGCGTGAGGGGTCATATACTGGTGCGTGCGCAAGCTGTTCATTCACGACCGATCGCGCTGAATTGCTCTTGCAGTTCTTTCTGGGAGCGTCTCTCTTCGCATACGGGGTCGCGGCTCAGAACACCAATGTAGAGACGGATTTTTGGACAAAATATCTATCGGGACAGTTTCGCTGGACAACCTCTGCTCCTAGCACCGGAGACATGCGCCTCGCGAGGCAGACTGTCACCCTGAAGGTGCGTCATTCTCCGACTGGCTCCGAATGCGTCAGTGCTCAACCCAACTTACAGAAAGTCCAAGCACAGTTGAACCAGCTGACAGATTATTTGGCGAACGCGCCGATAATGATAAAGAGCGTGGTGCTGCACACGTATGCTCGGGTAGCGGAAGAATACCTCAACGCGTCCGAAGGCCGGCGAGCAGCCTGGGGTATTTGCGCCGTGAATGTCGTGGTATGGGCTGCATGGCAGATCCCTCGATTACGCCCTGTCATGCAGATCCATTTCACGCACAACCCGCTCAGCGGGAAGACTTACACCATGCTTACGAGCATGTTTAGGTGAGTGATTCCGCCTTGAGAT
The DNA here is from genome assembly GCA_019915015.1 of Auriscalpium vulgare. Lineage (NCBI taxonomy): Eukaryota > Fungi > Basidiomycota > Agaricomycetes > Russulales > Auriscalpiaceae > Auriscalpium > Auriscalpium vulgare. The sequence continues at coordinate 741,540 of JAHBBC010000002.1, forward strand.
ACCGTTTGCCTGTCAACCAGTTGGTTCTTCAGTCACGCGTCGTTTCTCCACTTGCTATTCAACTGTATGGCTCTTACGAGCTTCGGTAAGTTCCCCGCCTCTGTACATCTATCTCGTCGCTCATGATGCATGGCAGCTTCCGCTTCCTCGACTTGGATGACACGGGAGCAAAACCATGCCCCGTCACGCCTTCAGGAGGCCACTGCGACCTATCATTTCCTCGGCTTCTACCTCTCTGGTAATCTAACTCCGTCACTCCATCGATGATCAATGTACTGACACTGACACCTCACACACACAGCGGGCCTCTTCTCATCGCTCGTTTCCCATGTCGTCGCCACCCGCGTTCTATACCCTCGGCTTGTCTCCCGACTTGCACAATCGCCACCAGGAGCACCTGGCAAGCTCTCCTCCATCTCCGCATCCCTGACCTCCGCCGCGAAAGCTCCCGCGCTCGCAGCGGCCCCTGCTGCCGCCGAAGCCGTGGCACCCGCAAATGCGATTTTGCCGTCTCTCGGCGCGTCGGGTGCCATCTACGGCGCGGTCGTGCTCTCCGCAATCGCGTTCCCTGACGCGGAGGTCAGCCTCGTCTTCCCACCGACACCGTCGTTCCCCATTCAGTATGGCGTTGGCGGCATGGTCTTGCTGGACTGTGTCGGCGCATTGCGAGGATGGCGGTGAGTCTGCTTTGAACCTGATAACAGCTAAAGTGCCTACACCCACTGAATTACCGCATCGCAGAATCTTTGACCATTACGCGCATCTGGGTGGAGCAGTGTTCGGCGGTCTCTACTATACGTATGGGATCCAGTGGTGGGATTCCCTACGTACGGGTCTCTCGAAGCCAGCCCGCTCATGACCGCTGGCATCCTCGAGGCAAAAGTGGCCACGACTATTGTTCATATTGTACCACCATGGTCATGTCATGGTTTGGATCAACATCACACCACCCCTCCTTTGCTTTCCTCTTGAAGGCTTCATGGATCTGTGTAAAACTGGACTTGCAACTGGAGCGGAAGCGCGGAATTCTTCCAAGTGGGCGTACCGACCGACCGCCACGCCTCAATCTGTTATCAGGTCGCCTTCGCAATCCTTTTCATCACTTAGAGATCTCCGTACTAAATGATTACATAGCATCATCGTCTCAAGTGAGCTGGATTTATTAGGCAGAAGAGCAGAAAGATGCAACGAAGATGGCTGGTTGTACACAGAGCAAAACAAGTTCGATAGCAACGACAGCAATGACAGCAAATGACAACAATGACAGCAAAGAAGCGCTTCGACATGAGGTATGAGACAAGCTGCACACTCGGGTCATTCGAGCCCGCCGTCCGTTCCACTCGACTTGATGATTAGGTGCTTTTCCATAGTCCGCTTTACCTCAGCGAGCGTCTGCGGGAGCTGCTCCTCTGACCAAAGATACATCCTGCCCTTGTCCCACAACCGCATCCCAACGCTGTGATACAAAGCGCCGAACGCGGCACCGCCTAAATTTGCCCAGTGGTCGAACCGTCTGCGACGTGCTACAGTCAGATACAGAGCGAAAGCTACACAAAAGTAAGACGCACCTCCAACCCAGGGCTGCACCGAAAGCATTTCCAAGGAGAACTATACCGAGCCCCCACCGCGTGGCGGAGCCTTCTGGGATGTCGTATTTCCAGGCCAAGGGCTTCTCTTCGTACGGACTGAGGGCGACGAGCACCCACAGAGCGTGCGCCGCGCCCGCAAACCCAGCGGTGCTGAGTGTCCACTTTGGGTCTGCTCGCTCAGCGGCCGCGTGCGTCGGTATCATGAAGTCTCGTCCTTGCCTCCATATACCGGTAAATCGGGACGTGGATGTTGAGCCAGAGGTTCTCGACGCTGCCGCGAGATTGCGGACAAGCTGTTTGTAGCCGAAGCGCCTGCACGCCAGGGTAGAGACCAAGGTCGAGAACATGCCAGCTTGAGCATGCGAACGCAGTGAGCGTCATATTTTGCAGCGTGGAATGAATGAGCGCACCTGACACCAAGAAATACAAAAAATGGAACTTTTGGCTCGCCTCATATAGGTGAGAAGAAACCTTTTCCTCCTCCTTCCTCAGCCATTCCATGGTAGGAAGACCTGCCAGAACGCGTAACATTGAGCAGGAAGCATTCCAACAGGTTACAAAGACGAATTCCTCACCGAAGATGAAAAATGGCATGAAAGACAATGGGCCTCGGAAACTGGTATGGGCCGGTCACCCTCATGTCTTATGCAGGTTGAAGGTCGTTACTCACAAAAATGTATTCGTGAACAGCGTGGATTTCCTGGGCAGCAGCGGGTTGTGTGCGGCGTGTGGTGCCAAGCGCCATGTAAACCCCCTGCCAGGATGATGGAATATCATCCAAGCACTCCAGAGCAAGATGCCAACATTCGCTGGTACTAGGAGGTCGCCATGCCATTCTGGTGCGCAGACTCCTGTGACGACCGCTTTCACTGGCGTGAAGAACACTAATTGCAGTAAAGCCGGGAGCCGCTCAAAGTAATCCAATGTTTTTTTGCGGAATGTCTTGCGCTATCGTAAATCCTTTGTCATCCAAATCGGCCGATGAGGTTGAGAACGAACCCAGTTATGTACGATGTCAGAGAATTGCCAGAACTCTTTTTTGCTGAAACGTCTGAGACCTTCAAGGCGGAACAGATCCGCCAGCCCCAGTTGATAAGCTCGCACGGTCAACGTGCGTTTATTTGTGAGGTGTACTAGGACCCCCGTAACTCACGCCAGGGGTATGATTTTCGCACGGTAGCTAGACGGCGCTTTGCGCCGGAAGCTCTGAGGGGTCTGAGGTAGCTGGGGGCTAGAATTTGGGGCAAAAGTATGATCCTGATGGTGGTAGTTAGGGGCGCGGTGAACCGATGTCTGATCACAGAGGTAGTTGGACTAAGTACTGGCGGCAGAAGATTTTGACCCCATAATTACCGGTATAATTCGTACAAGTTGAGACATTAGGTAGAAATTTACGTGGCCTGCTGCGTACGACATTCTACGACAACGCCTCGGACCGAACCTGCTTCTTCTGTGCAGCGCATCACCCTCGCAGCCATCCCGGCATCGTGCCAATGGATGAGTCCATCACAATCTACAACGACGATGAAATACCTATGTTCCGTCCCGAATTATGGATCTCGCAAGGCAAAAGCTATCCCCAGAACCCACCGCCGGAGCTGCTGGCCTACATCGAGCAGCTCCTCAGGATTCCCAACGCTCCCGAGACTTCTTTGCTCCCCAGCGGCACCGAGGATGTTCATTCCTTCGTATCTACACCACTCCCTCGTCGCGATCAGCAGCTCATACACCCCTCAACCAAAGCTGTTTTTAGCCATGACGTGGCAGTCTTCCCCATAACCACACTTACAAAATCACGAAGCCTTCCTACGGATGCCTTCGTGGACAAGCTTGCTGCACTCGCACCGCAGGCCATCCTGGATGGCGCACAATCAATCATGGACCCACGATATGCAAGTGGTGCATCCCCGCTGTGGATGATCACTTACTGGCAACGGATGCGTACGGTCCTCCTGGCACAGGAGACGTGGACGGCGAGCGTGCGGTGGCTGCTACAAGTCGCTGACGGTTCTATGGAAAGCGAACGCACTGTTGCTCTTATCCACTCGCTTCCCTGGCGCCAGCAACTCATGATACCCGGTGCCGCCACATTTACGACAACATCAGCCCTTGCTCCGCTGTTATCAGACGGCCTTCTCACCGACACCATCGTTGACATGATGCTCATGTGGTTGAGAAGCCGCGTTCGGAGCACGCCAGGAATTGCCAACAACTTCGAGATCGCCGGACACGAGTTCTGGAATGCAATTTCAAAGATCACAGTAATAGAAGACCTGTTCCCCGACTCACCTCGTTACCTCAAGAGAATTGAAGACGATCTGCGCACCCATAGGAAGGTACTCCTCTTCCCTGTTTTCCTCGCCAAATACAAGCATTTTGTTGTCGTGAAGATCGACGGTCAAGCGGAAACAATATCCTATGGTGAGTACGTTACTATGTCGCCAATGGGAATGCAATCTTACCATTCCTGTGAAACAAGGCGACGGCCTTTACCATCAGGGACTGCGCCTGCCTAAAGACATCGAGAAGAAATTGCTCTGGTGGACGCGTGTCAAATTCGGCATTGAGTACAAGTGGGAGGGACAGTCGCTTACGACAGCGAGACAGACAGATCACGTATCGTGTGGCGTGATCGCCGTGAATGCGGTCGCACACGAAACACTGGGCTGGCAGCTTTGGGATGATTCAAGGCGCCACGTCGAACGGTTGGCGTGGTTCGAGAGGCTCGCTGCCGACCATATTCAATCGGTACGCTATATTTTGCTCATTAGCGACATGAGGACGACGATACTCAGGTGCTCTGCGCAGGTATCAAGTCATCAGCGACGGTCTGATGCTGTGACAGGCGGCGCCGGACGCGATGAGCCTGTTGCGCATCATATCCCTCGCGGGATGGCCCACCTTCTAAATCCTCAAGCTTCCGAACCCGGCGAGTCGACCAGAGATGCTGAATGTCTACTTGAAGGATTCAGTCCAGAGGTGGAAGAAAAGCAGATGGGGCGACGCGGAGACATGGACGAAGGCAGCAAATACGATCCGTCAATTCCACCTCTGTCAATGCCACCTTCTCCTACATCATCATATTCAGTACTTGCATCTGCTAGTGGCTATGACAGCGACTGCGACGACATACCTATGCCCGATACCACCGATACCAGCTGCGCATACGGCCGGTCGTTGCTCTCTCCATCCACTGTCGACGATGATCTCCCACCAGTTCCGCGTGGTGGAATGCTGGACCAGGATGGGCCTGGCAGTATCACAGAATGGAGAAGCCATTTGGAAAATGGGACTTCTGATGCTGCGTCAATGTCGTCAAGAAGGGTGTCGTCGGTGGGAAGTGAGGCGGAGGATTGCGCATCCGATGGAAGTCGACTGTCAAGGGCATCTAAGAAGATCATCAGTTCCATTGGGACGACACTGAAGGCTGCGCGGGGCTTACTGAAAAGGCGGAGGAAAGGGAGCTCGAGCGCAGACGACAAGACGGCTGCGAGCGCGAGTGAAGCAACAAGCGCTCAATCTGACCACGACTCAGAGGCTCAGGCGCCTATCCATCCTGCAAAACGCACACGCACTGTCCCTGGGCCCATTCATCCGTTCTTCGCGCCCAAGGGAAAGAATAAGGATGTCATTGCTACCGTGTCTGCAAGCACCGCAAGCGCTGATGTTGGGCCATCGTCTGGAGCAATCAGCACGCGCCTGGCCAATTCCTTCGTCAAACGCGGTAGGGACGACAACTCAAAGGCGTATACCAAATTCAAGGAGAAAATCCTTGCGCTTGACGACATGGCCGAGTTCTGTCTAGACGATGTTCGGAAGGTCCGATGCTCTCGATGCAACAAGTACATGCTTATGACTGGGGCGTATCACACCAAGGCATTCAAACAGCACCAGAAAGTTTGCAAGGGCACAATGCGATCACATACACTGGGCCACATCTGGGCATCAACCTCATCGACGCAGGCCCCCGCTCCGAGAATGATAGATCGTCCTTGTTTCGGACTTCGCGCAGCAAAATACGCTCGTGTGCGTCAATATTTGGAGCGCACACCATACGGCGGGGGCGGCGGGCCTTCCCTCGCCGATTTGGCGTTAGAGTTGTATTCGGCACCAGATTATCGTTCGTTGGATAAGGCCAGAAAGCAAGTAGTCGACACGGAGCAAGAGCATCGGTGGCAGTGGAAGAACTATCGGTCGCCTCCCCTTCATGTCCTTGCGACAGATTGTCTTCGCACTGTAAGGGTGCCGGAAGAGTCAACTGAGGATGTTACTTGTGTCAACTGCCTCGCTCTGCTGCATGTCCACGTATTCCAGAATGCGACTCGCAAGCCAGTCCCCGAGCCTAAGAATCGCCGCTTCACCCCCAATCATGCTCAGAAAGACGACATACAGGCCCTCCATCGATATGCTCTTACTCATCCCGACCTTGCACCTCTTCTGGAGGCATACGAAGATGTCAGTAGCTTCAAGTTCATAGTATCCCACGTTACAGCTTCTGATCATTGTCTGCACAGAACCCTCATAGTGCATGCCTAGTCTTCGCAAGAGGCGTTATCGAGGGCAAGCATGGCAATTCCTTGTTTGTCGCCTTGATGAACGATCTCGTCAAGAAGAAAGATTTAGAAGAACGAGGTGTCCCTTTGAACGGCATGCGATATTCAGCCATGACATTGGAGTGGGCGCAAATTATCCACGTCTTAAGCCCGCGAGCATATGAATCCATGATGAATGTGCTACCCGTACCCGCAGAACGGACACTCCAGTCAGTGTTTACAAGATTGCATTGATACAATTGACTGATAAATGACCCGAAGGAAACGTCGTGCGCACGAAGTGCAGTTTCCCATCGGCATCACAGAGGCAACATTTGAATTTATCTACGAACGGCTGAAATCATTGGACTACCTTGTGGGTCCCGTTGGCCTCGCATGTGATGATACGAAGCTGCTAGAGTCTTTGAGGCCTCACTGGGACCCAATACGAAAGTGCTACGTGCTTCTAGGGAGTCCTGGCGATCCCGTCGTCGTGAGCGACATCAACACACTCGATGCCCTCATCCGCACCAGGAAGATCGAGAAGGCTAAGAAGGTATGAGTTCTACGAATACTTCGGAGGCATGCAGCTCACCGACACATGCCAGATACGCGTATGGACCCTCCAGATCCCTCTTCCCGGCGTTCCGACTATCGTCGTTGCGGCGCTCCCTATCTCAGAGTCAAACTCGGCGGAGCAACTGTTCGTCCACCTGGAATTAATATTGAATGGCCTTCTCTCCCGCAAGATCAACGTTGTATCCTACGCCGCAGACGGCACGGCTGTCGAGCGCTCCCTTCAACGTCTCCTGGTCGCTCACGCCGTTGCGTACATTGACTACACCCTCAGGCACCCTATTCGCTCACATCGTGACATCAACCTCCACATTCCTCTCATCGGCGCAGGGCGACAGCCTGTCGCACTCATTCAAGATTCGAACCATGGGCGCAAGACGTACCGGAACAACGCATTCTCAGGTGCCCGGATACTTACTTTGGGCAGCTATACGACGTCGTACAGCCACTTCCGCCTTGCAGCAATTGAAGCAACAGGGACATTGTTTCGGAGGGATGTCGAGAAACTTGATCGACAAGACGACAATGCTGCGACCCGTCTCTTCTCCGGTCATACGCTAGCATGGTTCACCAACGAGCATCGTGAAATGGTCGGCTCGATTATCTACCTCTTTGTGTTTGGAGAGCTCGTGGATGCATACCAGAATCGATCGATCCCAATTATCGAACGTGTTCGCATGGTGCTGCGTGCGCACTTCTTCATGGAAATGTGGACCGACTTCATGGACATCGCGGGCTACCGAAAAGCTCAACACTTCATATCTCCCGAGGCACGCGACATCACAAACTTCCTAGTCGTTGGTTTCCTTCAGTTGGTGATCATCTATCGGGACCACCTCGACGGCAGATACCCATTGCTGCCCTGGCTTCTATCAACCGAAGTCTGTGAGCATGTCTTCGGCATTTGTCGACAGCTTGTGAAGGACTTCACCTTGCAAGACTTCTATCATATGATTCCGAAGCTCTCAGTCCGCTTGCGCGAGCATCTCTTCCTTGCAAAGACATCTGAGGGCAAGGAAAGAGCGAATGGATACAATCATACCTATACCGACAATCGACATCTCGACCTCCATGCCCTCTCCACATTCCCTTCTGATCACGACATTGAGCAAGCAACACAACAGGCCCATTCGGAGGCAGCGAATCTGTGGGACGCTCTCGTACTAGACCCGGATTTTCTGGACAAATTGCAGAATCAAGCTCACCGTGTTCGCGCATTCCCATCGTTGTCGAGTTGGTATTCGCAGGAGGCTTGGGATGCAATCTATGGCCAGTCCGATTCCGAAGACGAGGGTCCTGAGATGGACGAAGACGAGCCCGAGATGCTCCAGATTGAAAATGGGTTGAAGAAGGCAGAGAATGCAGACGGAGTTGGTGCGGTCTTCGACCAGCAGTTGAACGATTTGACTTGCGCAGCAGCTGCCTTATGCGTCCAGAGCACTGTCGACATGTTCGTGTTTTGTCCTCCTCTCACCGCCGATAGATCTTACAGAGTCTAACCCTCACATTACTAGACTGCAATTGCCTGAAGACACAGCGGATGCAACACGCAAAGACGCTGCACATATAGGGAAGATCCTCGCCCAGTCGCTCCCTGCTGTGTCCGACCCCGACGAGCGCAGGACCTTCCAGGACACAGTGATCTCTGCTGAATTCGATCTCGAACAGCTCGCAGTCATCCGCCGGTCGCATCATACCAGACAGGCTGAGAAAGGTGTCCGAACAAAGGCCTTCAAGTCCTCGGAAGATCTACCACCTTCCTCTGATAACGGTCCACCCGCCCAGTCAACGCTCTCCGAGAAAAAACGCCTTCTGCAGTTGGTCAAGGATGTTCTCAAGCGTCAAGAAGAGCGCGGTGTTACAGAGCGCGGTGTTACCACGGGCGCGGGTCGGTCGATGCGCTGGCGGCAGCCAGCTGCGGGCGGTCGAGACGGAGCAATCAACGGCGAAGAAGCTGTTGCTCCTGCACCAGGGACGGCTGCAAACGCGGCTGAGGTCGCTGCAAATGCATCGTATCAGGTGCGTCTGCTAGTGTTGTATGAGTGCACATACATGGTATTGACGTCCGCCAGGCTGAACGGAGGCGAGCAGCGATCTTCGCAAAGCATCACGTCCCCAAGGTCGCACACTCGGCCAATGTCACGCCGCTCAAACACCTCTACGCTGCTCACACTGGCATGCCGCCTTCTTATGGCTTGGTTCTTGTTGATGAGGCAATCTGCCTTGCAGAAGGTGCGTCGTAATCTTCAACATGACTCGGCATGCGCTGATGGCTGGTTAGTCCTGACCATGTACGAGAAGTCGGCCGGTAAGAACGGCAAACATGGTTGGGCTTCGGACACGTCTCGCATCACCGCTCTTTCTTACATCGCTGTGAGACTGTTCAAGCCGGTCCGACACAACCAATTCTCCCTCGCCGATCCTAGCAAGATCCCTCGGTTCGCCTTCCTGAAACCGTCCTACTTCCTGTATGCCCTCGACCATCCCCTCCAAACCTCGGGCTCAACACTAGCTTTGGTAAAATCTGATGGCGCGTGCTATGTCGCCCTCAAGCAGAACGTCGCGAATATCGCTCGTGCTATCAAGGAGCTTAGTGGGAGGGTCAAGGCGGGTCTTGAACAGGCGGGTGACGATGAACCAGATGAATAGGTCAGTTTGACAGGCCTCTGCGCATCCGTAGTACATCCCCTCCTGCCTGCACGCAAAGCGGAGCTTTTTACAATAAACTACGATTTTTTTGAAGCTATGATCCTATCCGTGGTAGCTACGGACCCCAAACGGAGGTCTGAGGGGCGAATGGTAGCTGGAAGGGGTCGCGAGCCGCAAAAAAAAATGGTAGTTGACCCCGTTTGGCGGATCATACCCCTGGCATGAGTTACGGGGGTCCTGGTGTACTGCGACCAGAAAAGCGCCCGCCGTACCGGCCAGACCATACTGCCCATGCTGTCAGCGTAAATCTAAAACAATCGGAGGCGGGACAGACCAAAATCAGAGCTATATCATTCCGAGGCGACGGGATGACTGCCCGATTGACTAGAGTGTTGATGGTGTCATCCGCAACTACGTGACGGTGATTTGCGTCTGCGTGCGAGAGCCGGCGCTCAGTGAGGCTGGCGAGATATGATCTTTTTGGAATCCGGAGACCACCAGCCCGGAAGCCTGACGGGAGTTGGGAACTCAGAGGCCCGGTCGCAGTCGCAGAATGCAATGTGCGCGACAGAGACCTGAGCATGTTACGAGGGTATGCCGGTACGAACGACGATGCTTCCGAGTCACGTCTGGGTCCACTTGTCGGTAGGTAGGAAGACGCAAGCCCTCGGCATGCGGCAGCGCACGTACGTGTTCGTGGCAAGTCGCGAAGGGCAAGCAGGGTCCGCACAAGCGGCCCGCGCCGCATGGGAGCCAATTACATATATAAGTGTCCAACTCATGACTTCGCCGACATGTCGACATCTGATCTTACCTTCATCCCAACACTCTACAATCATATATGGCCGTAGGCAGCTGGATTGAACCATCGCCTCTTCACACTCAGTTCTGCCGGGTTGGAGGCTCACTGCTGCTTAGCGCTCAGTGCACGATCGAAGTTTCCACTCGACATGCACTGTCTCCTACCACTGGACCTCCGCTTCCCACTGATCCACGCGCCTCACCGAGCCTAAAAAGCTCACTACCTGGCGCCCCCAGAACGCATACACGGCCGCCACCATGCTGCCCCCTTCCCTCCGTGCTGGACAGAGGCGCGCCGCTCCGATGCTCGTGAGCGACGCGGGCAGCACTTCCCACCAAATAATGTCCATCGTCCGAATGGCGTCGAAGCCAAGTCGAAGCGCCCGCGCTCGGAAGCATTCAGATGGCAAAGGTGCATCTCAGCCCGCAATGATCACTCCACGGGATCCAGGAAGGTTCCTCGCCTGGCCTGGGCACCTCAATAAGACCAGGGCGGACCACGTCCATTTCCTGCGCCTTCAAGCCCATCATCGCAACCTTGTCCAACCTGCCCCCGGGCCGCGATCCGCCCCGCCGTTGCCCGCCGACGCCCCAGGTAGCTCCAGTACGGTCTGCCCTCCCATGCAATTCCACCCACGCATCTATCAGTCCGTTCTTGTCGACGAGTCCGTCATCCTCGGGGCTGATGGCGTTGAAGTCGCCCGCGATGATCCCGCCGTTGCATCCAGGCTCGTGGAGGACGTTGGCAAGGATTTCCATTTGCTGGGCGCGATAGTGCAGCGTGTCGCCCAGCGAGTCGAGATGGACGTTAATGAGACGGAAGAATGCGCCCGGCGCGGTTGGGGAGACGATATCGACACACAGTGCATCCCTCTTGTACTTGCTCGGGAGTGGCACGCGGGCGACGCGCCCGAGCATGAAATTTTCCCCTCCCTGGACCCCTTGGCCTTGCTTCTGCAAATGGAGGCTGTCGGCAAAGCGCTCGCTGGACACCAACGTCATGGTCACGAAGGGCACGTCCTCAAATAATCTTGTTTGGTCCTCAGCGTCAGTCGCCAGGAAGGCAGCGCGCACTCGCGCATCTTTCAGGAGAAAGGCCCGGACGAAAGGCGTGACTTCTTGAAGAAAGATGATATCAGGAGACTTCGGTCCCTCGAGGATATGGTCTAGGATGAGATTGGCGCGCGAGACAGGCCGCGAGGAGAAGCCGTCGATGTTCCATGATATGAGAGAAAGACTCTGCGTGTCGATGTTCCGTGGTGTGAGAGAATTAGAAAGCCCTGCATTTCGCAAAGGCCTGGATGCCCAGCGTTGCGTTGAGCGGTTGAATGCAGAAAGAGTACGCCGCTGGAGACTGTGAGTGCTAGTGACCATGGTGGTGTGTTGATAGTAATTGGGTGGTAATCTGAGCGATGGGCGACGTCGGGCGACGTCGGGCGGTCGGCCGAATTCTGGTAGTGGCCTGTCCGCCGTCGCCCTCGTGAGTGGCCGCAAGAAACGTGGACTCGGAGGACCTACTCTTGGCAGATACCGGACCAAGTCCAGCTTCACCGGAGACCCGAACGTCCATGCTTGTCAATGTCACGACGTCGGACGTATCGGACGACCTAAATTCTAATGCGCCGCAAGGGCGTGAGAGTCTCCGCTTTGCCGACATCTCGACATTGGCACAATCTGATCTTTTTCGCCCACTGTTGTAGCACTGGTCCGCAACCGATTATAGCTAGGTCACAACAACTTCACCTCTCCCCTCAAGGCCTCGAGTTTGGGATTCAATTGGCTAACAACCCTTTGCCAGCGCACGATAGACCAACGAACAACATGTACTACTACCTCTCCTTCCTCCGACCACCACCCACCACCAGCAGCCCCGGCGCACCCATCACCATAACCCCGCAAGTCTCCAACGACCTGCGCACCGAGCCATACCCGTCCTCGCTCGACATTTTTTACTACTGGACCTCCGCCTCCCAATCCTCGCGCCTCACCGAGCCTACAAAGCTCACCACCTGGCGCCCCGAGAACGCGTACAAGGCCCTCACCGTGCCGCCCCCTACCAGCCCTTCCAAGCGCGGAGTGCGGAACGCCAGCACGGACACAGAAGCGTGCCTCATGCTGACTGCCCACCGCGCGCCCGACGCGTCGACGATCGACCTGCGCGCCGACGTCGGGAAGCACCCGCTGCCCGTCTCGTCGCTGCCCGTGCGCTTTACTGCAAAATCGGGGCCGGGGAAAGCAGCCAAGCAGGAGGCAATCGTGCGCGCGTTCCGCGTGAACGACGGGGCGGAGCTGCGCGTGAAGGAAATGACGTCGTTCGACCTCGACAAGGTGAGCATTTATTCGTGTTGCGCAGGCGTCGGTGGATGTGCTGACGGACGGTAGCGACGCTGTCTTCGCAGAAACTGTGGGACAGCGGGATAGGCTTGAGCGCATGGCTCGCGCAGCTGAGCAGCACGGACTGGCGCGCATCCCTCGGCATCGATGTGGGTGATGATATCCTGGTGCAAGAGATCCGGCGCGTGCTGTTTGATGCAGAGGAGTGCGATGCGATTGAGCTAGGTGAGCTGCGCTGGTTTTCCTTCGCGATATGCGCACTCACTCAGCATGCAGGTGCCGGTACAGGGATGGTTTCTCTCGTCCTCGCCGCCCTGCGTTCCTCGACCCCACCCCCGTTTGACTCCAGCGCAGACGTAGACAGCCCTCGTCGCCACACGCGTATCCTATCCACCGACCTCCGTACGCTACGCATGCGCAGACCCACCCCAATCCTCGCTGACTGCTCTCCTAGCCTCCTCCATCGAGTTGATGGAACACAACATCTCCCTCAACGCATCTCTTTTCCCCGGTGCTCCGCCCACCGCGCTCACCCTCGACTGGGACGCTCCCCTGCCCGCCTCAGTCCTCTCCTCCGGCCCGCCGCATATAATCATGTACGCCCTCGCTCCCACATTGACATGTGAGCGCAAAATTTGAACGCACAAACGCAGCATGGCCGACGTGACCTACAACACCGCGTCCTTCCCCGCGCTCCTGCGCACGCTCTCCGCGCTGCTGGGCAGAGGCGCGCCGCTCGTGCTGCTCGCGTACAAGGAGCGCGACCCCGCGGAGCGCGCGCTGTGGGACATGCTCGCGCGCGATGCGGGCGTCGTGCTGCAGCGCGTCGGCACGCACGCGGGGGCGGGCGGGCAGGCGGTCGAGGTGTGGGCGGGGCGCAGGGCGCAGGGGTGGACGGCTCCAGTGGTGTGATACAGCAGAGGCAGATGATGCAAGAATACTCAGAGCCGACGAGGCAACCGATGTAAATCAACGTTTTAACACCTGCAGGGAATCGCGACGTTCTCCGGCTCGTGCTTGCTTGCCTGCTCCCAGGACACCGCTGGCAACCGCTCTACAGTTCTCAATCTGAAACCTAGAGCAGTTGTAAATTATGCGAGATTATCGTACTGGAAAATGCATGTGTAGCTGTGCGCAGGAGCATCTGTGCGTATATGCGTGTGGTGGCTAGTGTCTATGCGAGTAACAAGAAAGTCTATGTACATCAAAGTCAATGCGATCGTATGCAGGTCGTAGCCAAGAACTGTATGTATACCTAAAGCACCCCCTCAACCATGATCAAGTATCAGAGCATTACGAGCCCCAGCACCACGCCACCGACCACCCAGCGCGCCTGCGCCCCCGTGCTCCGCTGCACCCCGTCATTCGCATGGCTGCGCCCGCTGCCCGTCACGCTCGCGCTCACCGCGCCAACCGTCGCCGTCGGCACGCCGTCCGCCGCCACCGCCGCCGCATCCGCCGACAGCGCGGCGAAGCCGACGCTCACGGGGCTCGCGCGGAACACGGCGTATACGTTCTTGAGGAACGTGTCGCCGACGATCCACGCGGGCGCGGTGCTCGCGGCGCTCTGGAACTCGAAGAACGCGCCAAGGCACGCGCCCGACGCAAGCTTCGTGAGCGCGAAGTCCTCCGGCGCGATCGCCCACGTCTGCCCGCCGAACGCGAGCGTCACGGTCACGTTCGTGGTGCACGCTGCATCGTCGGGGTGTTGTCAGCGATATCACAAGGGGAGGAGGGACGGGGCGCACGGTAGGTGTAGTACCCCTGGTAGTTGCCCGAGCCCGGCGCGGAGCCCGGAATCTGCGCGAAGAGCGCACTGATCTGGTCCGCTGGGCCGCCGACGAGCGTCGTGCCCGTGTCGATCGCGGCGTACGCGCCGGACCCAGACGGCAGCGTGAGCGCGTTCCCGTTCACGGCGAGCGCGGTGAGCGGAAGCGTCCAGTACGCGACGGCGTTGGACGGCACGTTCTGGTAGTCGATATCGCCTGTGTACAGCGAGCTGTTCACGTTTCCTGCGCGTCGTTTACCAGTGGTTAGCGCTGTGGAGCGAGACAGGTAGAGGGAAGGCGCACCGAGAGTGAAGGTGCCGCCGGGCTCGAGCACCTGTGCGTTGCTGACATTCTGAAAGCGCGTGAGCTGGAACGCCATGAGCGGCTGGTCCAGCACGCTGCCCTGGTACAGGGTCTGCCAGAACGGCGTCGCGCCCGACGCAGCGATGCTCTGCCACGCGAGGCCCATGAGCCCCGCGACGGGCGCATTCAGCAGCCCGCTCGACACGGTGTCGCACACGCCTGGCAGAATCGGCCCGTCAGTCCGCGCACGGGCAAGCGCGGCATAGCATACGTACCAAATATTTGGTTGTTCACCTCGAAGCCGGCCATCTGGACGACGTCCTGGCCGAGCACGCCACTGGCCTTGCCGCTGCCGTAAGTGATGGAGAACGCCTGGGTTTTGTTCTGGAAGGACGACGAGGAGGTTGACGCAAACGTGGTGATGCCATCACAGCCGGAAGTGCACGAGCTGCCCGCCAGCCAGAGGTCGGAGGAGCCCGTGTCGAGGATGACGCTGTACGCGACCGGTGGCGTGCCCACAGCCAGCGAGCCATAGTAGCTACAAATGCAACGCGCACATCAATATCGGGGCCCTGGAATGTCTAACCCACGCACCTTGAATCAGCATTCTGATTGACGATTCTGCGGCAAGAGAGAGATCTGAGTCAGTTCGGGCATGTATCGTGATGGCGACGGACGCACAGATTGTAGCCCGACGCGCGCTTCCGGGCTGAGGATGCGCCGGAGTACTTGGCGGCGAGGATGACGCGCTGGTGCTTCGCCCAGAGGCCCCATTCGGCGTCGGTGCGCTGGGTGGGCGCGCGGCGCATTAGGGGGATGTGCAGCTCGGACGCGCGCACGGCGTGCGGGGCGACGGCTGCGAGCGCATCATTGGCGCAGAGGATGGACAGCGCGATGAGGCCTGAGGGGAGCGACTCAAAGCGCATGTCGTAGTTTGTTTGGATGGGTGGGTGGGTGAGTTGGGGTGGGTTGGGTGGGTGGGTGAGCGGGTGGGTCGGCGAAGGAATGACAGAGGGGGAAGTTGAGAAATGAAGGGCAGAGGAGCAAGCTCGACCAGCGAGGAGATGAGCGAGCTATATGGGAGGAGGGAGACCAGCGCAAGGCCCGGAGCGCTTGGCACACAGGATTTGAAGCCAAGATTGCCGTCTCACCCGTCCGCAGCCCTCCGCAGTAGCCGATCGGTCGTAAGCGCAATGACGACCTGCATGCTTACACAGAACTCCCAGTGTCCGCCATTCGCTGAGCTGTCCTGCGCGGGTGTTCGGTTTGAAGCTTGAAGCAAGGCGTTCAAATCAAGAGCGCTCAAGACATTTGAAGGTCGAGGTTGCGGAGACAGATGTGCCACAGTGCCTTGTGCCTGTACGGAACGGACTTTGCACCCGGAAGTCCGCCCAGTGAGTCGTACTCTGTGTGCATCCTCAGGCTGCCTTGAGCCAAGCTCTGCACAAAGCTACTTGCCCGACATCCGCAACCACCGCGCGCCTGCCAATTCAATCTCGGCGCCTTGAACACCAGCACAACGTCACCTTGGCTTACCGTTTCGATCAACTTGCCATCCGGCAGTCGGACACCCGCCTGTGCACTCACCAGCGCTACTTGCATCCTTGTGTCATACCGTCTAGTCACGGTCAGCCTGGCGCCGAGGACACCACCTCGCTGGCGTCCTCGTCTGTACTACGCTCATTTATTATTGTGCCTGCTGCGCCTGCCGCTGACTTACTACGAAGTCCTAGACTTCTCATCCGTGGAATTGACACACTGACATCGGCCTCCGACGTTGTTGAGGATGTGCCCCACATCGATGTTCGATCGCTGCGGCGCAGCCAGCTCTGAATAGACATAATGTCATAAATGCTGTGTACTAGGATGAGGATCGCGTCCTGTCCGCCGACGGCTTGGCTTTGAAATACGAGTAGTAAGTAGCTTGTGCGTGGCATCGGACTCCGGCATTACTTCGGGCAGTGCGCAGTTCGGCATGTACTACTACCCGCCAACTACTCGTCCGCGGCGTCCGGACGTCAATGGTGAGCGTCCCGCACATACTCGTACTCATTGCAGCACATGTACAGGAAGCGACATCGATATGCGGCTTGGAAAGTAACGAAGGACACAGGGTACTCTTCTGGCAGTCAGTGGGTGAGGGGCGCGGATGAAATGCGCATTCCACGGCCGGGGTGCAGAGGAGCGGGATGCCCCGTGAATTACTTGACAGCAACACTTCACCGGCAAACCTCGAGCTCTGCACCTCACTAGACTGAGCAGAAGCCTCCTTCTGCACCTTCAGCGCCGCCTCCCAATCAGCAACCTTTTCCCGCACCTGCTCTTCCGACCACAGTTTGTTCCTCCCCGCGTCCCACAGCTGCATCCCATATTTGTAGTACAGTGCGCCGAACGCCGCGCCGCTTAGTCGTGCCCAATAGTCAAAGCGTCTGTATAGGTATTCGCAAAGGTGAAGGCGAGTTAGTATATAACGATGTGATCGTAGACTGTTTACACTCACCTCCAGCCAAGGGCAGCCCCAAGGGCACTATAGAGCAAGGCGGAGCCCAAGCCCAGTGTGCTACGGCCGGTGTGGCACCGACATCAGGAAAAATCTATATTGACATAGCATGAGTGGAAGCTATGTAGAGCAACAGAGACGAAACAGCCGTTGATGGAGTTCTGTGTAGTGTCCATAGTTGTGATGCGCGGTCTCGTAGCTCAACAGAGGTGACATAGTAGGGTGCCGTAGCTCTGTAGTACCCATAGTTGTGACTTACAGTTCCATAGTCAAGACCCACAGTCCCATAGCACGACGCAGCCTCCTCTGTGTTGCAGACTGTTCGCCGTATGGCATCATCATAGGTCGTCGTACTTGTACCGTACTCCATCCTGCCCTTCCTGCTGCGTGCTCGAGCGTGTCAGCCAACATGCTCGCGCTCGTCCGTCCGTGATGCTCGTATCTTGCATGCCGCGCGAGCTTGCGCTCCTCTGACGCCAGCCTAGCAAAAAAGGGTTGTGCTGTCTGCTCGACAGCACGAGTGTGTCAAGTCAGTGAGCGCGAGCCACGGCGTGCAGGAGGACGCGGACGCACCGAATCTGGCGAGCGGTCGTCTCCGGCACCGTCCATGTGGTGTGCGTTAGAGAGCGCAAGAGCCAACTCGCTCGAGGACGGGCACGTCGGCGTGGGTGCGCGATCGTGCTCACGGTTGTCCACAGCGGATGTCAGCAACCAATACGTCAGAGTGCCGTGCCACTCGGAAACCACGTACTGTGATCGCTCCCTGGGCCCGGGGCCGGCAAGGTTGCTACTCAGTGAAAACCCCGCTTATTTCCACTCACAGTGCATTATTGTTGTTGGTGCCACTTGGTGGTCAGCTTCTGAACGCGGAAGGCCTGTTGACACCGGCCCTAAACAAAGCACAAACAACCACAAACGTTGAACTTTTTTTTCTTGCCTGCGTCATCCGTCTCCCCCGTCTTCCCGTCTCTTCTCACCCCCTCCCACAACGCAACACTCAATGTGCGCCAGCCTGCCAACTATAGCATCGACAATGCGTGCACTTGCCCCCCGCATGCGATACACGGTCAAGAGGGTAAGCACGTTACAACTTCGAGACACGGACGTCATCGCTGATCATGGCTCGTGCGCTCACCGCAGTGCGTGTCGTCCTGCGTGCGCCAACCCATGTGTAAGTCATTGATCATCTCTACTTGTTTTTTGTTACACTGATGTCACCTTTTGCAGGAGCATAGCAACAACTTTGAGAGGGCGCTGTCCACGCCTCGAGCGACACCCACCGCCTCCCGCGTGTCCAACGTCGCACAGTATCGCCAACCGCCGTCCCATCAGAGCGACACCTGCTCAACCCACAGTGCCTTCGAGCATGCCCACCGCCGCCATCCAGCGCCCCCGCCAAGTCGACCTACCCCCGCCCCAAAACACAAACACGCGCGCGCTCCTCCGTGCCGACATCCTCGCCACGGCGACGCCCGCACGACCCGTTCGACCTGCTCACCGCGAACCCGCCGTACATCACGCGTGCTGAGTATGCCGCGCTCCCGCCGTCCGTGCGCGACTGGGAGGACCCCGCCGCCCGGCGGCGGGCTCGCGTTCTATCACGCCATCGCGGCGGTGCTTGCGGGCGGCGACGTGCTGCGTGCGGGCGGGTGCCTCTTCCCAGGCGTCCTCTACCTCGCCAGCCTCGGTAAGTTTCCCTTCTCCATCTCATTCAACCAGAAATCTGACACAAGCATATCCAGCTCTCGGCGTCGTCAAGCTCTGGACGTGCGGCGCACCGCTTAACGGCTTCTTCGCCGGGCACGGTGCGCACCTGTCGTCGTCACCTGCGCGCGGCTACTGTGGTACACAGGCACCGCGAGAGCTTCCTTGATGGAGCTGTTCCGCACATGCTGAACGTCGGCCGAAGTTGCCCAACACTCACACCTTTGTCCTTGCCCAGTGCTACATCCATCCTCCGAGCGCGCCTCTCATGCCCTCGAGCTACGCTCAGCGTCACCGTGCATTGCCCCAACACTCGCCCACCTACAACGCGCGCCGCCCACGATACTCCACCCACCGACTTCTCAGGGCAGCCTTGTGATGGTGTGACGGATACGGCAATGGCAATCATGTTTGCGAGGTTTGTTGCTTCGTAGTATATCCTTGTACATGCATGAGCAATACCATATGTTTTTTGTATGAAATTCCTGAAAATGTGTGATCAATAGTAGATGTATTGGTAGTATCTGGTAGTATATGTCTACGACGGACTCTGTAGTACTACGGAGGTCACCTATGCAGACCTCACTCATGCTATATGATGCTACAGTGCATGTGCTCCATGCTATGGGATGCTACGGAGGTCGCATGCGTCACTACCGAGTCCCAATAGACAGGGACTTGTCTACCATGCAACGGCCGCTACGTCACCTACAGAGCGACACGTAGGCAAGCGAATTTTTCCTGATGGATGCCCCAGAAAAACTTGTACTCAGTATCATACGGACTCAGGGCGGTGAGCGTCCAAAGTGCATATGACACGCCCGTCGCGCCGTGTGTGATGGGCCTCCATCATGGGATCGCAGCTTTCGCAAAGGCGGCCGATGGAGTAAAGCTTAGGTAGCGCCTGATTTTTGCAGAAAGAGTGGGACCCGGCGCAGCACGGCTCTCTGCAACGCTCGACATGTTGCGGATCAGCTGTTTGTAACCAAATGTCCTGAAGGCGATTGTAGAGGCGATTGTCGGGAAGGCGCAAGCTGCGGAAAGGTAATAGGTCACCGTCAGCTGGATGGAGATGAATGGAGGTCGATGTCGTACCAACAGTGACGAAGAAGTTGGAGTTTGCAGTGCAGCTCGGCGTGGGCGGCGCCCTGCTTGTGGACCTTGTTGGCGCTTTCTTTGGGTGGAGGTGCGTTGGTCATGCGGTATGTGTTGTCTAGACGGCCTTGTGCTGACATGTGGGGCAGGCGGTTCGACCACTGGGCACATCTTGGTGGCGCAGCGTTCGGCGCGGTGTATTCTGGCTGGGGGATGCATCTGTGGGACTACTGTCGGCGTCTTACGTGGAAGGAGGAGTTCCATCAGGACTTGATTGCGCGGGGGGAATGCAGTTTTTGCGAAGCAGCGGGTGAAAGGGGAAAGCAAGAGAAAAGGACGGAGAAGGAAAGGGTCGCGGAGAAAGGGAAGGGGAAGGAAAGTTAGCTGTTATTTCGCCGCTTTTCGCTGTGCTTGCTATTCCTGGTTCCGTATGGGACCTAGGTCTTGTCAGTGCAGTTGCCTCGCCTTTTATGGTAATCACACGTTGTGAGCGTTATGTGATCATGTGACGGTCACGCTATTGCGTGATGACGCGCGCGTACCTCCCTACTTCCTCTGCATGCAATGAGGTCCTCACAATATCACATAGACCTCCACGAAAGCGCACCGCGTGCGCCTTTCGCTGCAACATCCTCGGCGGCGAATCATGCATCAGCGAAATGGGGAGCAAACGTCAAGCCCTTACAAGGGTATACATGGGCCACAAAGGTCACAAGGCGCAACGCGATACCCACCGGGCTGTATTTAGACTGTCATATCACAATCCCTTGGCAAGGCTGACCGGCGAGGTGAAGCTTGTCAATGCGGGACTGTCTGACGAGGTCAGGGCAAGTGACGCACCGGAGTATATTTAGACTGTCAGTTCACAATACCGTGGCCAAGATGACCAGCACGTTCGCCGACGCACCAGCCCTGCCGAAATCCTGCATCCGCAGGATGTGGTACCAATATCGCTCCTCATTTGCTGGCAAATTGTGACAATGGACTATTCAGATAACGACGGCCAAGACAATTTTATTTCTGCATATGTAGCTACTACAAATTCCGTCGCGCAGCCCCCGTAAATGTTAATGCTCGCACCTGGACAATCCAAACCTCCAAGGGAATTCCCGAAGTGTTGTGCCTAGTCGACGCCGCAGACGCCGCAGCAGCACGCGGCGCGCTCGAGATTTAGTCTAGAACTCATGAGATACAGAGCCATGAGCTGCGGCAGGCTGCGGCAGGGCTGCGGTTGACGCGCTCGCAATGAAGATGTTGGAAACGGTGCCGCGAGCAAGCGACGTGGCGGCGATCCGCCGCGCGATGATGGCTCGGCATGCGCACGGAACATCTCGCGCGCCTGGTAGCTGTACTAGTAGGTTGGAATGCGCGCGAACTAGCTGCCAGAGCAGGTCGCGCCGGGGGTAGCTAGCTATCCAGCCCTGTACATCCTCGAGACTCGAGACTGCTAGGCTTGTCATTGACGTCATCTCCGAGCGCGCTATTTGCTTGCACATACCTCATAGTTGAGCGGCCCGACCCGTGCGCAGGTTATCGAGGTGGGCAATGTGCTGCGAGCGACAGATCATAGGATAATGGATGACGTACCTTGCGGGCGGCGGTGCTCGACGCGCAGCAGAGCTTCAGAACGCGACAGGACAGAGGCCTGAGACACCTAAGTCCTCCGAGGAGAGGAATTGCGACAGTGGCCACCGGTTACAGTACATACTGACCGAGTACTTACCTGAGTGAATTTCTGTCGTGACCCACGATGTTGGTGTCGGAAGTGGAACAGCGCAGTCCGTGCTAGTCCGTGGGAACATAAATCATCTTTGTCTGGATGCTACGACGGGACGTCGACCATCCACTCCGAAGACGACGGTGAAAGACTGAGAGGAGAGAACGGGGTACCGGGTTGCGTGCGGCGGTCGAGGGTGGTCGCCCTTATGTACGTCGTCGCCTCCATTCTTAGTATTCTGTCACTAATTTATTTTCTTTCATTTAACTCGGGTTGCTCACATCACCGGGTCTCAGAATGTGCTCACTATAGCCCTCAAAGTGCCTCATGTGTCTGTCCCAGGTGCTTTCGAGTTTCCGACTCCATGATCCTTGCAGGAGATTCGTCGGGGCGACAACAACACCGCGCCCGCGTCGTGCTCGAGCTCAAGCCCCGCATCCGCCATGCCCCAAATCCTAAGTGCGACGACAAAGACGATCACAAATCATGTGAGTTGATCCGCAAAGTCGTAGGGATGCTCGTCATAAGGGAGAGGTGGCCCAGGAATGCCCAGGTGGATACGGCAAGTTATAGCTGCCACTGACCTGCTTCGTGTAGTTGTAGTCTTGTAGACGTCGATAGGCGATACATGGAGTTGGCCGGGCTGGTATGGCCTTTACATATTGATACATGAAAGTTCTAAGGATGTGCCCTCCCTTCGCAGTCGCGCACACGGGTTGCCGAATACTGGCAAATCCGAGTTGAGCACTTACATGCCTTCACAATGGAAATACAAAGATGAGAGAATTCCGCGATGTCGGTTTGTCCGGCGCAAAGTACGCTAAGGGCGTCGGTGATGCTGTAAAGCCTTGTACTGCCTTGTAAACCTATGCAAATCGGCGCCGACTCTGTCACGTGCGGTACGGGCCGCAAGGTGATAGCGGATGAACACTGTTTTGCTGATGTGTCCGTTTGAGAATCCACTCCTTGGCTGACACCTTCGTTCTCGTACGCTTGCCCCGCATCACTTGATCAGCTATGGATGTTTATCACCTTGTTCCTGATGATCTTGCTGTCGATGATTTTTCGTTGTCGTCTTCATTCCGGCCGGTCACTGTACAACTGGCATGGTTTTCATGGTATCATTGTAGATTGGTACAATGCCATCCCTGCCGAGGAGAATGTGATTGATGTTCTTGTGCCTGCGATTCATCAAGTTATAAGTTACAGGGGTACTTTCGATGGCAATAGGATGATCTTGGAAAATCACTTGTGTACAGCAGCTTGCAGATACATTCACTACTTATAAACAGCGAATGTGGATGATCATCAATCACCGGTCGTCCAGTCTTCAAGGCTGACTAGCGCTGACTCCTCTGCAGCGACCGTGAATGCTCCCGATGGCGGCAGCTCAATGGGTGTTTTTACTGTATCCCAGACACCGGGGAGCCGTGTACACAATGCTCGGCATGAAATACGCGACCAAATTGCAGCAATAAGTGTGCTTGACAACAACTTGACAATGCCAACGACAGTTTCCCCCAACACCAGACCCTTCACTTTGCGAAGAAGTCTAGTTACCGCAGATTTAAATGCCAAACCCCCACTCATAAAAGATGGATCGCACAGGCACTGAGAACCTTCAGTTTTGACTACAACACCTCTCCAGTCCATCCCCGCTCGCTGACCACAGATCGGGCCGTGAGCCGTCGGCTTAGGAACCAGGTGCGCCCGGAGGGCAAGTCGTATCTTACTTTGCGTTGTTTGACTTGGAAGCAACCTCCTGTCATCGCGATCGATATACCACCTGCATATGACCACCGTTCAATAATATTACATCCATCTGCATGATCAGTCCCGTGCGGCACTTATCTACAATGACATTGGCTTATCTATGACTCTCTTGTTATCTACAACCTGCATGTGTCCCGCGCCGCGCGCGCACCGTTGCCTACAATCCTCATGGCCAGCTGCGCACGACTCCTACTACTGTACAGCTCCTCACGCGTTCTTGATAGATTCTTGATACGCAACGCCTACGGCTATCTTAGCCTCAAATTGCGACAAGGACGCTTAAGTGTCGAGTTCCAGGCGACCGCCTCACGCGCCTTCGACAACACGAGGCGGCACATGGCAAGGGCCGTCGGCATCCCATGGACTTAGATCGGATCGAGTCGACTACATACGCAATCCGAGACCAAAAGCGTGACCCCGCGCGCGCGGGGCCCCAGAAACGTGTCCTACCCCGCAACTAGTACTACACATCCCCTCGGCCTCTACCGTTTCACCGATGCTTTCTAACGGTCGTCCGCAGCAGTGCAGTCATAGCTAGAACGACTGTCGTATCTGGTATGGTCAGCAACGGAGACTACAGTCATAGGACCAAGTGACATATTTCCAAGAGGTGTCGGTCAGTATGTTTACCCGATGTTTATCCGAAACTCATATCCCCTGCGTTCCCCAGGCTATAAAAGCACCCCCCACTGATCCCCTATAGTATCATCTTCGCACCACACTTGACAAGAAATCATGGCGCAATCGTTCGATGTCGAAGGAGCCCTGCGGAAGTTGACAATTGGGCAGAAGGTGCGCATGCTCGCAGGCTTGGTGAGTTCTTGTTTTATCGTCGTGAGGGGTTCTTTGCTCATCGCAGCGCACGGTGTATAGGGCTGGTGGCATACGCAGCCCGTACCCGAGGCTGGCGTGCCCTCCGTTAGATTCAGCGACGGTACGCCATGCATCGCGCGCCATCTTATGGCGCGACCTTGACATCGCAGCACTCTTCAGGGCCGAATGGTGTTCGAGGCACTCGATGTACGTGAGCCCGCAACTTTAACGCCTTTCTTCGTTCCTGATCTTTGTCTGCGACCATCGTGTAGTCTTCAACGGCGTGCCCTCCAGCTGTTTTCCTTCGTCAACCGGGCTCGGCTCTTCCTTCGACATTGACCTTGCACGGCAAGTGGGTGAAGCGTTGGCGGACGAATGTCGCGCAAAGAGTGAGTGATCTGCCACATGTCACCTCTTCTCGACTCATTGCCTCGCGCAGGTACACATGTACTTCTCGGGCCAACTGTCAACACACAGCGGTCCCCACTCGGCGGTCGTAGCTTCGAGTCCTTCTCGGAAGATCCACACCTCAACGGCACGCTTGCGGCCGCGTATATCAATGGCCTGCAGTCCAAAGGCGTTGCCGCGACCATCAAGCACTTCGTCGCCAATGACCAAGAGTTCCAAAGGTGCGATCCCAGTTTCCGTGCCGCTATTGTGTCCTTAGCTCGCCCTTCAGGTTTTCCATCAGTAGTAAGTATCTAGCCATACTACGGCCGTCTCGTCTCAACTGACGTATTGCTTCAGGTGATGTCTCTGAGAGGGCGCTCCGGGAGATCTACCTCAAGCCATTCCAAATTGCGATCAAGAACTCGAATCCATGGGCAGTCATGTCTGCGTATGTCCGCGACCTTTTTCTCCTCTTTCCCGGCCTTGACGGCTTTCTCCAGCTACAACCGCGTGAATGGCATTCACGTCTCTGAAAATGCGTGGCTCCTCGACGACATCCTCCGTAAAGTATGTGCACACGTCCCACCTTCACGACGCGAAACTAATGCGATCATTGGCACAGGAATGGGGATTCAAGGGCATGATCATGAGCGACTGGATTGGTGTTTACAGTACGACTGAGAGCATCAAAGCCGGTCTCGACCTGGAAATGCCGTACGCTGTACTCTGTATCTATCGCGAAGATCCGGCCTGACCTCTTTTCTTCCAGCGGGCCGGCGGTCATGCGTGGAAAGGCCGTCGAGCGCGCTCTTGTCGCGGAGAAGCTTCTCCCAAGCGACATTGACGAGCGCGTCCGCAAGGTCTGTAGCCATTCGCCATCTACTTACTCCGTCTAACACTCTCGTTCCTCAGATCCTCGGACTCGTCGAGCGAGCAGCAGCTTCCGGCATCCCATTTGACGGCCCTGAAAACGGCGTCGACACGCCCGAGCTGCGTGCCCTCTTGCGCCGCGCCGCGGCCGACGCCACTGTGCTCCTGAAGAACGACAAGTCCATCCTGCCGCTCGACACGTCTTCCCTCACCAAGATCGCTGTAATCGGCCCGAACGCGAAGCAGGCCTTCACTTCAGGTGGCGGCTCGGCGCGCCTGCTGGAGACGTACAACGTGAACCCGCTCGAGGGCATCCGCGCCGCAGTCAAAAACGCCACGGTGGAAGTCGCGTACACGGTCGGCGCGACAACGCACAAGTACCTTCCGCTGCTCGATGGATATATCAAGCATGGTGGCGATGACGGCGCGCTGGTCGAGTTCTGGAACGAGGAACCAGTGGCAGGCTGGGAGGGCAATTTGAACGGCGCGCCGCCGGCGGTGTGGAGCACGCCGACACGAGGGAGCAACTGCGCGTTCATGGACGGCATCGTAAGTAGTACCGGCCTGATTTGAATTGAACGCTAAAATCCTTTTGTCGATTTAGCCCGACGACAAAGTCAACCTCGAGTGCTGGCTCCGGGTACGTTCCCTGCCCAGACACCCCTGCCTCTCTCCTCATCACACTCTCGCATTTTAGTACACCACCGAATTTACACCCGACGAGTCTGGGGACTACGACTTCGGCGTCACCGTCACCGGTCGTGGCAGCTTCTTCGTGAACGGGGAGCGCGCCATCAACTTCCCCAGCCCACCTGACGGGGAGCCTCTCTTCGGTCCTGGCACGGCCGACCTGCACGCTGTCGTCAAGGGCCTCGAGGCGGGCAAGCCGGTGCCGATCGAGGTGCACCTGAGCAATGCACCGTTCTTGGCCCGCGGCCTGCCGTTCCCATTCCGCGGAGGGCTTCGCCTGGGCGCTGTGCGAGTGGTCGAGACGGACGAGGCGATCGCGGATGCGGTGAGAATTGCGCAGGAGGCGGATGGTATGTGCTCTCATGCGCATTTAAGTGTGTATGCTGACGCCCCGGTCTGCTAGTCGCTATCTTGGTTGTTGGGCTGAACCACGAGCTGGAGAGTGAGGGCTTTGATCGGGCGGATTTGAGGTCAGTGTCGACTCTTACTACGTCTGTCCGCTTGAAGCTTACGAAGATTCACAGCTTGCCGGGAGCTACGAACAAGCTCGTCTCCGCCGTGCTCAAGGCCAACCCGAAGACAGTGGTCGTGAATCAATCTGGCGCGCCTGTGGAGATGCCCTGGATCGACGATGCGCACACTGTGGTCCAGGTACGTGGCCTCATCCGCCCAACTTGACAGCCAATCTCATGGAGGATGTTGCAGGCATTTTTCGGAGGTAATGAGCTCGGAAATGGGCTCGCGGACGTGCTCTTTGGCAAGGTCAATCCCTCGGGCAAACTCTCGCTCACATTCCCGTAAGCACCGATCGCCGCTTCTCATTTTATTGCATGCTAAACGACTATATGTGATCAGGAAACGAAACGAGGACAGCCCCGCATACCCCGCATACGGCGATCAGGGCGAGTCGTTCGGCAAAATCCTGTACAATGAAGTGAGCACCATCCGTGACAGCCGTCTTTTTGATGTCTTTTCTTACTTGTGACATAGGGCATCTATGTTGGATATCGCAGCTACGACAAGAAATCGGTGGAACCGCTCTTCCCCTTCGGACACGGGCTCTCCTACACGACGTTCACGTACTCGGACCTCTCCACCACGCCAATCTCTGCCGAAGGGACGTTCTCCGTCTCCTTCACTGTCACGAATTCGGGCAACGTCAGCGGACGTGAGGTCGCACAGGTGTACATCGCGGACCCGGCGTCAGCGCTGCCGCGGCCCGTGAAGGAGCTGAAAGGCTTCACGAAGGTCGCGCTTGCGGCCGGCGAGAGCAAGACGGTCACGCTCGCGCTCGATCGCGAGGCGCTTGGGTTCTTCGATGAGCGGCGGAAGTCGTGGGTTGCGGAGGCCGGGAAGTTCGACGTGCTGGTTGGCGCGTCATCGCGGGACGTCCGGTTGACGGGCACGACTGAGCTGAAGGAGACGTTCAGTTGGGTGGGCTTGTAGGCACGTCCGAAGCTCCCTGATATGAGCGGCATGTCTCAAGTAAAGTTCGCGATGTACTACTATATCTAACAAAGGGTGAGTTGCATGTTCGAAAGAAAATACGGAGGAATCAACTTCGCGTCGAATTCTCCGCTTCTGTCACCGAAAACACAGACAAAGCACGAACGTGTAACAGGAAGGACATCATAAACTAAACAGCAAATCGACATCGATAGCATGACGAAGGGGGGAAAGGCTTGATGCATGCCGCACAGCCAGGCCGATATCAAGTTGATATCCCCAGGCTATGCAGCACGGATGATCAGATGTTCAAACTAGTCGCTGGCGCTGGCTGTCCAGAGCCAGAGCTCTGGACAGCCAGTGTCAGCGAGAGAGCTCGCAGCGCAGAGTTGGGCACACCTCGCGGTAATTCTTGTGATTCTTGCCGTATGTTCGCGGCTGACTTTGGCACAGAAGATAGTCGGACGTCCGACTATAGACAGCTGTTAGAAACGCGCCTAAAATGATAGCTCTGTGCTTTGGACTCACGGATTTGTAGCAAATTCGTAGTTTGGAAAAGGCCTTCGCTGACGAAGCGCAGCATTTCCCTCCTCAACTCCGTTCGGTTTAGATTGCTGCAGATTGGCTGCACAGTCCGGGCGGCGGACCTCGACAACTCCACCGTGTTTCTTGAGACGGTGGCGTTTCATGTCCCTATCGCGGCTGATTGATTGTCCGCAATCGGGGCAGAGATGCAGCGGTATGTCTTTATGGGTCGCGATACATATGTTCCTTGATATTTGAGGCGCGATCGCAAACTGGCGCGGCGGCTTAGAAAATGGCGTGGGGCGATTCAGCGGCGACACGTACCGTAAGTGCATTCCGGGCAGAACCTGTCATAATTTCTGGTGCCACCAATACTACCTCCCCTCCCACGCCGGCTCGCCTGCTTGATGCGCGGACGCTCGTTCTTGAGAGCTGCCGCAGCTTTCTGGCCACGCTGACAGGCGATTGGCATCGCGCGCTTCGGATTCGGGTTGACTGGACAAGGAAGGGGTCGGTGCTGGGGCTTCGCATTCTATTGCTACGATCTGCGGAGTCATGCAGGACAAAAAGTCGTCGAGCCATTTCTTTCGGAGGTTTGGATCGATGTTTCCGAGGAGAGAGCTATCGCTCTCCGTGTTCTGGAGGGTGGGAGAGGCCGATGGTGCGGCATCAAGAGGCACTGTGAAGGAAAAGTACTCGATGGGGAGGGAGTAATCCGATGTGCTGTGGACAGAGTCGGAAGCCTGCGAGTACAACTTCGGAGACCGCTCAAACTGGGTGACTGGTGTGATGGCTGAGTCGTTGGAATAGCATGCATGATGTTGGACACCAAGGGGGTATGGAGGCCGTTCGGGCAACAATTCTTCAGGGCCTCCCAGGGGGATAACAGCCCGCGGAAGGGACCCGTCGGCATATGCGAGGTCCTCGACAATCGAGGGGATATCGGTCGGGGAGGGGTCTTCATCCATTGATGGAGAGTACCGGAGAACCATGATGGGATGGGCGGGACAGTACTTGTAGGACAGCGCGTGTGCGGGGGTGTTGAGACGCGATCGCGATGAAAGATAGTACCCGCGCGTGGTTTATACTTACTTATGATGTTCATGTCTGCGCACAGACGCCCAAGTTCCCAGGCCTCCCAACAGAGTGTGCCTGGCCTTGCAAGGCGCACAAGTCGAGCAAGTCGCGTTCGCGTCACCATCGACGCGTCGGCCCACGGACGTGACATACACCCACGAGGACTCGGAGCCAGCGTCCTCGTTCCTCAGAGCTGAAGCTGAAGCTTGGAAGCGTTCTCTACGCGAGCACCATAGCACAGGCCGGAGTCAAGGAGCTAGACAAGCTGGAGAACAGACTCGAGATGCAACGCCGCCGAGTTAGACCCACGCAGAGATTGCCGCGGGTATGCGGCGGTGGTTGTGGCTGGAAGCGTCGGGGAGGTATTGCAGTGGTGCGTGGTCTCCGTTTTCGTCTTTATAGAGCATAAATCTAATTGAGAGTGCGCATGTGGCAGCAGGAATGTAATAACACACCTGTCGTCGTGGTGGCTTGCCGGTGTTCAAAAGCAAAAGGTCCTAAAGACGGACAGGTAACCTGAGTGTCTTACTATGACTGGAGCTCACAATCACAATGAGGACGGAGAGGATCCAAAGAAGAAAATAAGATTAGGATAATACAGTCGAGTACAACGCGCGCGCGTATGACAGTCCCAGTACAACCCCCAACCCCTCACGAGCGCTCGCCGCGCAGCCGGCGTGCGAGGGCGAGATCTTTAGGCTGGATGGTGACGCGCTTGGCGTGGATGGCGGCGAGATTGGTGTCCTCGAAGAGCGAGACGAGGTAAGCCTCGGCGGCCTCCTGGAGGGCCATGACAGCGGAGGACTGGAAGCGCAGGTCGGTCTGGAGAAAGGAATGAATGGTCAGTGAGGTGGATGTGAGAAGACAAAGGAGGCATGCGGACCTTGAAGTCCTGGGCAATTTCACGGACGAGCCGCTGGAAGGGCAGCTTGCGGATGAGAAGCTCGGTGGACTTCTGGTAGCGACGAATCTCGCGCAGGGCGACGGTACCGGGGCGGAAGCGATGGGGCTTCTTCACACCACCAGTCGCGGTCTGAAGACAATGCGTCAGACAATGAGAAGCATGCAAGGCGATTCGGAACGCACCGCGGCGGCAGTCTTGCGCGCAGAGGACTTTGCAGCGAGCTGCTTACGGGGCGCCTTGCCTAGGAGGTGCTGTGAGCTCGAAGCGTCGAAGGCAAGGGGCGAAGGCACGTACCACCGGTGGACTTGCGAGCGGTTTGCTTGGTGCGGGCCATTTGATAAGTGTAAGGGTGGTTGGTAGGGTGGTTGGTAAGGGGGTTGGATTGTAGCGGGGGATAAGCTGGGCACGGCAAGAGAGTGCGCGCGGGTTATATAGTGCGCGCGACACCGTCACGTGCAGTCAACGAAGCGTGGGACGCGACGCGTCTCACGCACTCAACAAGCACAGCCACCGCGCGTCCCTATATATTCGGCGCGCGGTCCGTTCCTGTCTCCCATCTCCCGCTCAACACACACAACTCAGCCACTTCACCCACCTCTCTCATCTACATCTGAATCATGTCTGGCCGTGGCAAAGGTGGAAAGGTGAGCTGCTTGCTGGTATACTCAGTTTTATTGTTGCTCACTTTACTCTTCGCCTTCAGGGTCTCGGAAAGGGCGGTGCCAAGCGTCATCGCAAGATTCTTCGTGACAACATCCAGGGTGCGTCGCTCTCACCGTCACTTCTCTCCTGCGTCTCATACATTCCTCAGGTATCACAAAGCCCGCCATTCGTCGTCTTGCCCGCCGTGGCGGTGTCAAGCGTATCTCGGGTCTCATCTACGAGGAGACCCGCGGTGTTCTCAAGATCTTCCTCGAGAATGTACGCGCACCTCCTGTCTTCTCTTGTTCGCCTCTCACGATTGTTTTTGCAGGTCATCCGTGACTCTGTAACATACACCGAGCACGCGAAGCGCAAAACCGTTACTGCGCTCGACGTTGTGTACGCCCTGAAGCGCTCGGGGCGGACGCTCTATGGCTTCGGTGCTTAGAGTGGCTCAGTCGTGGTCTCGCGGGTTCTTGTATTCTGTGTACGAATATAATGTTATTCTATTCTCGCCTTGTGGAACTTTCTCGGGCTTGAGTGAGCTGTGCAACGAACACGCGGAAATCACTCTCATGGTGCAGTGTCCCTCGGAGCAAGTAAACCTTGAATTCAAACAGCATGAGAAATTTCTAGGTTCTGCTGGACTGGCACACTGCATCTCAGCGCTCCGCATGTGTTGGGTATGTTTTATTTGCAGAGTAAGGTAAATGTAGAGTTATGAGACGATCCGAGAACAGCGAGGACACTCTAGGAAGTACGGATTAAGATTAAGTGGCACATTGGCCGAGCCATTGAGGCTGATCGCCGTCCTCCGCTTCCACACGATGGCAAATGTAACCATCCACGGTCATGACGCACAATCATGACGCGAAAGGCCACCACAGGACGTCGGGCGCTCCGCGATGATGACTCCAGGCGGAATCCACGCACAAATGTGTCCGCGATATTGGGGGTCGCCACTGGTCTTCGCAACCGTCGAGCGAGCTTCTGCATTTGTGCCACATGCTGCGACCCAACGACGGGCGCCCATCATCCCATCCATGCTGTTACCTTCATATTGCGAGTAGACGATGCAGAGTCTCAGAACCTGCCACTCTGCATACCAACCGAACGAACATGATGAATGGGCAGCTCGACGGCTCGGTGGCTCGGTGGCTCATCCACGACAGTGACAGCGGGTTACGGCCCGTGGTTGGCCTGTCCGACGACATAGAATGGGTGGCTGCACAAGCTTTGTCCCACGTCCGACAGCCACGGAGTCAGGGCAGGCGGGGGGCGTCGGCGCACGAAGATTGCGAGCAGGAGGAGGTCGGTGGTGATCGTTGCGAGGGACCCGTGCGCGACGCGCAGGTGGTTGTATGAGGGTGGCGGGATCATCCAATGCGGTGCAGAAACCCTCGGAGGCCGGAGGCTCGCGTCCCGCTACTGATTGGTATGGATACACAGCCGTAACGGCTGGGCGTGAAGCGGCGAATTGGAGACCGAGAGGCTCAGAGAGCATTCCAGCCGCAGGACATACGCGCAGGGGATAGTGTTTTGCAGGAGATAGTGTTTTGCCATTGAAGCGCCGTATTCTGAAGGTGTAGTACGGTAAAGTGGACAAGGTTCGTGGTGACAAAAACATAGAAGACGGCGCCGGGAGGGCTCCACAAGCAGGGCGGGGCCGGGCTGGTGTTTGGGAAGGCCTGGAGAGCCGGTGGCGTGTATCGTACTGGCGAGTGGCAGACGGAGATTCGGGCGGCACGCCACCCTGTTCGAGCAGCTTGCTTGCGGTTCGCCGTTGCTGTGTCCTGCTGTGCAAAATCGAATGAGCCCCACCGGATACCTAAAACAAGATCAACAACCAGCAAGACAGATGTGTCCGCAAAAGATCGATTGCTCTTACTTTATCAACAGCCATGAGCGCACGCTCTAGCCATGATTATCGGTGGTAGATTGACATAACTCTGCTGGCCTTTATCATATCGGCGGTGCTCGGCAGTGCAAGCTATGCAACTCCCAAATCCCGAGGGCACGGTGGAGTGAACCTCGCACTCAATCATCAGCAGGTAAACGTGATGGTGTGTTAGAGCTCGAGCGCGTCTGCCGTCGGCGCCAGTGGCCTTCTTCGGGCTGCAGGGTCAGACAAAGCTAGTGTCCACGCTGTGCCGGGACAGCAGCTAGGACACGGAGCGTTGGTCTCGCTAACGATGACGCGGCCAGGGGCGACGGCAGCAGCAGCAACGTAAACGCTAATCAGCCACGACGGCGGGGCGAAGCTCGCGAAGGGCGGGGTGGGGGCGGGCGTAGCAGGGCGCATCCCGATATCCAGCTGATGGGCACCGGCATGCCGCATAGGTCGCAGAGCCAGGATTCCGGGATGTGGGACAGGAATATGGGCGGGAAGGCGCTCGTGGCTCGGGCACCAAGGCCCTAGGAACCGAGGAAACTGACTGGTTGACTTGCGCTGTCCTTGCTCTTGAGGGGCAGGGGTTCACGCTTTCGGTTGTCGTCAAAGTCTAGGACACAGCGATTTCGCAGGTCAAGAGAGGCCAGAGACGGTGAAAACATACGGACCTGACAGTATAGCCATACCAGCTGACTTCGACCTAGGCAGTAGAGTTTACGTGTGATGTGTTGACCGCGCTGCCAATGTGCCTGCAGGAAGCGCGTTTAAGACTGCAGGTAGACGCCATCCAGAGGATTCAGTAGAGTTCAGTAGGCGATGGTAAAAGACAAACTGAGGACCAGCTGAGATACAAAGTTAAGTGCTGGATAACCTGACGGACAGAAATTAGGTAATAAATAAGTAGCATATGTATCAAGCGCGTGTGTCACAAATGTGACTGCGTTGTGCGCGCGACGAGAGGCGCCAGGCCTATTGTTCTGCACCGTCGCAACGTCGTGTGTTCTGGTATGTGTTCTCCATCTCGAGGATCGAAACATACACTGAGATGCTTTTGGAAGTTGGGACTAAGCAAACAGCGATGGACCCGCTGCGTCTATTCCCTCCATTGTTCGAGGAAGGCAAGGAGGCGGCGTTTCTGCAGTCTGGAAGGACGCTGTCTGCGGTGCCTTCTCCTAGGGACAACACCCTCGCTGTGTTTGCGACTACATCGGTGCGTGGTTGTCTCTTCGACGCGTGCGCATGGCTCAACATTCCGCAGACAGACGCGCATGCGCTACGCGCCTCGGGTTCGGCGTATCCCCCGGAGCAAGATGTGTACACAGCCAGTCTCGACCTCATACCTTCGTCCGAGCGCAGGCTGGTGTGTTACTCGTCCCTCATGTTTCTGCCATCTTTGTGATCCGGCTTGCAGTTCATCACAGATACATCCGTCATCTTTGCTGCATTCCAAAACCTCATCAGCAGCACGGCACGTCAGGACACGGGGATGTACGTCAGCATGGATCATCTACACGCTGATGCTCAATGGTCTCGTAGTCAGCGGGCAGAGCAAACGCTGACCATGATGACGAAACTTGCGCTTGACTATGTCAACTTTACGCGGGAGTGCTGGGTTCATGCGTCCGTGAGGCTCCTTCTTTCTCCATTTTCTCTGGCGGGCAACGCGCTCATCCTATTTTAAGCAACCCGTGAAACGCGCGACTCCTCTCCAATACGATGCCAATCACTACCGGAGCCTGTACACTTGTTTGTCACTCTTCGTGGTCCTGTATCTCCCTGAGAGCAGTCTGGAAGACGCCCCGGTCGGCGAAGAATTGATGGAATGGCTTAACATCCATTTTATTGAACCTACGTCAGAGGAAGGGGAGCAATTAAGCTCGCAAGACAATCCGTGGGAGGACGAGTCCTTCTGGCCATATATCACAAGGTGATTCGTTTCCCTACGTTGGATGTTGTACAATTAAACTTCCTCATGCGCTCCTAGAGCCGTTCTTCGGGGTCTGTCAAACTCATCAGTGTTCTTTCTGAAGAGCCTCGCTCGTCACCCATCTGAACACCTGCAGGACTTGGCCGAGCACCTGAGCCCTCTGCTCGAGTCACATCCAAGGATAACGCATTTCTCCACTGAGCGCGACTTCGTGGTGGCTTTCCGCCGCTGGAAAGAGCGGGTCAAGTCGATTCGTCTGGAACTCGATCGCGTGCCCGAGAAGGAGCGAAGGGATGACTACGCCGACTGGTGGAGCCATTTCAGCAATATCGTGGGGATCTTGGAGGGACGTGATGAAATCATTCGAAGCATCTGTACGGAGCTTGGAGGTGATTGGAAGGAAGTTTGTGCCGCGTGGGGTGTGTACGTTGACCATCGCCTTCGGAGACAGGATCTGCCGTATGTCCCTTTCTATTGTCCGTTGTCGCCGTCTCATATACTCAACAGTGATGCCGTCGGCCATATCCTGGACCTCATGCCGCCTGACCCGACTGACATGGAAGACATGATCCACGCAGCGCTGTTCTCTGGACAGCCGGGCAGCGCACTGACTCATGCCGCCAAATTAGACGTCTGGCTGGCGGCTCATCTAGCAGATCTTATGGAACCGATGGATCTATTGGATGCCGAGGTCGACGACGAGTGGGTGTTTGGTATATATCCTAACTGTTCTTTGACTGAATTGAGCGCAGGTCGGAGCTTTCCGCGAGGCAGCAGCACATCCTCGCATATGCCGATTACCTTCGCTCTGATCCCGCACTATGGCGCATCACGGTGGACTATTTCTGCTCGTGTGGTCCTATAGGAAAAGGGCGTGCTGATGAGGTGCTCTTGCGGGTGCCAATTCGAGGGAGCCTGGGACCTGATGGCGCGCGTGAAGAGTCTACGGATGTTGCGGAGCGCCTAGGAATCTTGAAGGAGGTCATTAAGACCTGCCACGAGTACGAGCGTGCATCTACTCGTCGGAGGGTCTGCTCGGTGCGTGGTGTCTGTAGGCGTGAAAGTTTTGATTTTAACTCCGCGTTAGATTGCCGCGCGGGACTTCCTTCGAGAAAAAGACTACGGTCTGTCAATCTCATACATGGTCTACGCAGAGGATTGGAGGGGGATTGGACGTGTCGTTGATGCTATCTTGTCGGAATACGTTCTGCATGGTATTGTCGCCATGACGCCTTTCACACATCTCTCTGACTTCCGCTGCTAGGGCCAGAGGATTTTTCACGATCTGTCTCAACCGTCGCACCTGCTCTGCAGGAACTACGCGCGCACCCTGGCGCGTCTGGCGTCTTCGTCCACCGGTTGATGTTCGCCGTGCGCTACGCCGAGTTTCATAAACGTAGACTCGGTGGCGATCTCCCGGAAGCTGCTACGGACGTCTTGACGATGCTTTCTGAGGAGATTGCGCCGAGGTCATGGTGGGGTGTCCTCCTGTGTGACGCTGTGGAACTGCTCAGAGCCGGTATGGGCTTCCTCGTGGCTGGGTTGCTATATGATGGCGATGGCTAACGTTGTCACGTAGATGGCTTAATGCTGTTCACATCGTTTGGCGCTGTGCAACTTCTCAAAAAGCTTGAAGAGGTTCTCACGCGGTCTGCACAAGGCTCGGGGGAGGAGTACTTGTCTGTGCTGGTGAAAACCATGCAGGGGGCAACGGAAAAAGAGGCGATCTACCGTCTCAAAGCGGCACGTCTCGTTCTAGCTAAATACTACGCCAGATGTACCATGATTCCTGTCGGCGGGCGTGACGTCCTTGTCTCGCACGCTGGAATATGATCTTCTTTATTTTTGAATGGAAAATGTGGTAAGTAATAAATATTTACCGAGCGGCGGAAGGCGCCGAAACCCTTGCCTCAACCGGGGCAGTCGCTTGATGACTTCTTCACTCTCGCCACCCAAGACTGCTCAGAGCTACCGGACTGATTCTTCGCCTTGCACAGGTCGTCGGCGCTCCTGATACTGCTGTCATCGATTTGACATGCTGGCGCTGGCACTGTGAAAATGGGCGTTGTTGTCGCTTGGTTGTCGCCTTCAATCACCCCACTACGTGCTGACCGGAAACAAACGCCGTCGTCGGTTCAAGGCTGTATCGTAGGTCTCGCTAACCTGTCTGACACGCTGATTGTTTTTGTTCAGTCTGATATACACTGGTTCGCTCCCAAGTGGCGCCTAGGTCAAACTCTCGACCGCCACTCATGCACCGTGTCACCCGGTGTATGCAGCAAGCTTTCCCCGTCTCCCATCGCAATACAGGCCACCCGAACACATCTCCTATGACTCTGCTTAGCCCCCTTCGAGCCTCGTACCTTGGATGTGGCGGCGGTCGGCTGATCTCTTGCTATCCATCGCCTCCAGCAACCCATGGTCCTAGTGTGTGGCTCACGTACGTTTTCTCGGTCCGTGCGTCAACGAGATCCGTCAAACGCCCACCCATGGTGCATCCGTACCGCTGCCCGCGCTTCTTCATCAAACCGCCCAGTTACTCGCCAACCGCGCCCGGCTCGTTCCCCGATTCAAGGCGCGCAAGATCTGACTCCGGGGCCATTTTCTGAAGATCCCATGAAGTCCGATCAGGCTAGGACAGACGGGTGTATAAATCGCCAGGTTGGCTCGGCTGGTTTCGCCATCTTCCTGGTGTCGTCTTCCCCTCCCAAGCACTCAACTTCCAAAGCACACCTCATCCCTCCCTCTCACTCGAATATGTGCCAGCGCGTTACTGTGGCCTCCACCTGTGCCTGCGGTCACCATGTGATCAGTAGTATCATGCGCGGGGTAGTGAGTGCCATTTGCGCGAGGTGTGCTCCGTTAACTGACAGCGATGTGGAATAGGTCTCGTGCACAGATCACAAGTGTAAGACCAGTAACGCCCATGCGGCCCTGCCCCCCCACGTCTGTTCCGCGTGTAGAAACGGGTAAGAGTATCCTCTGCACACTTCTTGCTCCAGATGTCCTCAACTAATCCTTCTGCAGTATGCAGGAGGTCCTCCAGAAAGTGCCGACCGGCCACAGATGCGGTCCTGCCTGCCGTTAGGCCGCTTGTCGTGTCGTCGGCCCCCATTTTTCTCCACCACAGCATACGACTCGGACGATCAATCCACCTGTATCATTTAGACACCACCCGTCATCTATACCCGCCCTGTAGCCACTTAGCCAGGCACTTGTCGCACTAGAACTAGCATAGACTCTACACCATTAATTCTTCGTGTATTTCGAGTATCGTTGCATATTATGATAGATCTCATTTTCCCCACTGCACTTAAGAACGGGCCCAGCCAGCGTCCAATGTCAAGAGATATGGTATGCACCCAGATCGCATGTTTCCTTTGGGTCGCGCGCCAGCAGGCTCAATGTCCATCGATCAGTCTTTCTGAAGCCATCCCGACATGCCACTCGGGAATCAATAAGGTCTGATTAGCTGTGACTCGAATTAATTGCCGGCGCACTGTTGCGCCACGGACTTGCATCTGAGGGCGATGGGTGGATGGACTATCTGCGTAACGTCAATCAGATTGTGCTGAGACTCGTCGTAACGGGTAACAAAAACAATCGCATCTTACATCACGCAGTACCGCTGCACGTAGACATAGCGCCTTGCACACAGCACGTCCCAAAAGGCTAGTCAGGTTCAAGAGCATTCAGAGAAGAACGGAAGTTTGGCGGAATGACGTCGTCTGTGTGCACGCCACGAACCAGCAGCATCAGTGCACGGCGAGTCATTTTAGCGAGGCTCCGACCACCAGGAAATACCGCGAGGCCGTAATATTAATGTGTTTCTGAAAGGCCAGGCGCCAGTGTCGGGCTCATTCGGAGCCCCTCGCCAGGTTCTCGTCTTATCGTAAAGGCTAGTGCCGTAGACTCGCATTGCGACCTACGATTGCGGGCTACATGGGAAATCTCGGAATGCGGACGGCATGACTCAATGCAAGATACGGAGACGCCGCATTTATCGGTTCGCAACGCGCCAGGAGCCAGGCGGAGACGTAGTGACGTTTCGGCTGTGAAGGCAGGTGGCAGGGAGGAGTTCATTCAGTAATGCAAAAGCTGGAGGCGGCCGGCTGGGGAAGAACCTCCATTCTGCCTTGTGCGACGTCTGTGTAGCAATCAGCGTGAGGCAGACGTGCGTAGCCTCTACGTTCGGTCCACGCTAAATGCCTTGTCTGCCAAAACGACGAGGTGTTTCGGAGTGAGCAAACCTGTGTCTTCTTGTTTTCTTGGAACACGCAGCTAGAGCACCCTCCGAGGCAGCCGCAAGTGGGTTTTGTATTTCTTGGTCTGGCAGCGGCTCGACAAAGTGACATAGCTGTGTCGTCCAAGATGAGTTGTTCGGCGATGATCGTCGTCAAGCAGCATGCACGACAAAGCATGATCAGAGCTCACAACAGCTGCTTGCCGGCGCGCGGTGCATAGTATGTATCCAAGAAGACAGCCCAGCATGCCCTTGCACAGGAAGCGCAGAAACGGTGAGCACCGAGCAGAGGAGTCACTAGTCGCACGCCAGTGCTCAGGCTTAGCAGTGTTGATAAATGTGGACTGCACTGAGTGTTGCTGATGCTGATCAGTACGCATGTTTCACCTGAGAGAGATGTCAGGTAGACAAGTGAAACGACGTGAAAGGATGTGGGAAGGAGGAGAGTTGAAAGCAGTCGGCAAAGCTGAGCAAAGAGTCGTGGCACGTGGACCTGGCGCTTAACCCATTAGCCACAACGGGTCGGCGGCGGCAGCAACCCGACGACCGCGACGACGACGAGGACTGCGGCGGTGACACGCCCAACTCCTGGATGAGCTTGAACATGCACGAAGACCCGGCCCCTCCGACCGTCTACGAGCCGCATGATAGTCATGAGCTCGGTTCTCCTACCGCTGCCAGCTACAGTTCTCATGCCATCCAGTCCTCGCCCTCACAAACAGTGCCACCCTCGGCAAGCAACCTTTCCAACGCCCACACCCCATCGAGACCTTCCATATCGTCCAGAACCTCCTCATCACCCCGGCAATCCAGCGTGGACCTCGATTTAGTAGGCAGGGCCTCAACATCTCGATGGCGGGATAGTCTCACTGCCGCCACGCCGAAGTCGGACGTTATGTCTGTCCCAAGCGAAACAATCACCGTCGTCGAGCCAAGTTTTGACGAGAATGTGCTCCGAGCGTTGTGCGATCTCGACGTGAGTTGCGCTGCTTGATCCCGTTGCGCCGAAATGACTCCGGAGTTGTTATAGTGTGGGGTTCCTCTATTACTCGATCGCATCAAGCAGAGCATGGTCTCATGCAGAGCAAGTCAACCTTTTGATATTGCGTCTGTGGGGCTGATGGTTTTCGTAGGAGGCCTCTGTGTTCTTCAAGAAGCGGGCGGTCTTGGAGGAAGAGTTCGGCCGGGGTATGCAGAAGTTGGCCAAGAATACATCAGAGGTGTATTCTATGAACGATGGAAAAGCAGGGTACGTTGCTTACGGCCTCAAACGTGGACGTGTGATACTCACGCGCACTCGACCCAGTTCTTTCGTCGCAGCCTGGCAATCCACCATGAAGATCCATGAAATTATGGCCGACAACCGCATCCGCTTTGCTCAACGCTTGAACGAGATGAGCGAAGAACTGGCCAATCTTGCCAAGGAGGTCGATAAGAACCGTAAAACAGTGCGTGTCCATTCCCCTCGCACACGCCTGGCGTATTTACGGCTGCCCCTTAGACCAAGGACCTAGCCACCCGCTACGAGCGCAACTTACAAGAATCAGAAATGATCACGGAGAAGGCGAAGACCCGCTTTGACTTGAGTGCGGAGGAGCTTGAGCGTATCCTCCTTCAGAAAGAAGGCGAGTCGCTGAAAGATACCGGCCTCCAACCCCGCGCGCCTGCGGGAGGCAAACGCGCTATCGGGAAAGCGGTCGCGAAAGGCGGTCTCCTGCTGAAGGGTAAGAACCCCGGGAATGTATGCATTCGGTTCCGTCTTTGCCGTGTTTATCCTGTGACAAGAGACGTATGTAGATTCAAAGGCAAGAAGACGACATTCGTTCTCGAGTATCGGTATCGTCGGATGCCTACCGCAAGGCCGTCACCGAAACACAGAGTATACGACAGGAGTACTTTAACTTCCAACTACCTCGAATCCTACGGGTGCGCAGTATCACGCATTTATCAATGCGCAGTGCTTCTCACACCTCACGAAGAGTCTGAAAGAATGCGCCGATGAGATTGACCTCGGTACACAATATCATCTAACACGATACGCTTTCCTCTACGAAAGCATCATGTTGAGCGACGGCTCGACATTGGCACCGGCTGGTATTGAAGATGGTGAGCCTCTCACAGCTGCACACAGACATCTCCCTGACGCTTTGGCGCAGGACCTGGTCTCAAAGCTACCATCGAATCGATCGACAACCGCTCTGACTTCAAGGTGTATATGCAGAACTACGCATATGCTCACGGCGGCGTTCAGCGTGGGCCGAGACGGACAGGTCCTGAGCACGAAGGCTTCGTGAGTACGGAGTGTTTACATCGTCTCCGATGCTGACATCTGCACCCACCATCTGAAAATAGCTCCCACCTTTGCCGCAGCACGTGGATCGCACCCAGGCGAGTCCTGTCGTGCCCACGCCAAACAATGGCTACATACCTTTGCCGGAGAGAGGCAGACCTACCTTTGGCGTTGCCCTTGGGGAGCAAATGCAGCGTGATAATGCCGAAATCCCTCCCATTATGGTCAAGTGCTGTGAGGCGATTGAAAAGTATGGGTTGTACTCCGTTGGGATCTATCGCATCAGCGGAACAATGAGCAAAGTAGCGAAGCTCAAAGAGCGCCTTGAGAAGGGTACGTATCAGCCGTTGGTCTCAACTCCTACTTAAGCTCACGTTTCGATCAGACCTGGATTCTGTCAACTTGGACGCCGACGAGTGGGCGACGGACATCAACAATGTCACAAGCGTGCTGAAGCTATGGCTGCGTGAACTGCCCGAGCCTCTTCTGACTCACGAATTGCATCAGGGCTTCCTTGATGCTGCCAGTACGTGACCAGTCCCACTTGGCCCAGTGTGGGAACACGGATGGCTTCTGACGTGATTGCACAGAAATCGAGAATGACCGCCTGCGGCATATCCGCGTCCACGAGCGTGTCAACGACTTGCCAGACGCGAACTACGCGACATTGAAATACTTCATGGGGCACCTACACAAGTGCGTGAGAGCATGCGCTATGAGCTGCGCGCGCGCTGACACCCGGGCAAAGGATAACACAGTTCGAGTCGGAGAACTCTATGTCCATCGGCAACCTATCCATCGTATTCGGGCCAACCCTGTTTAGCCAGAACCTGGGCAACGGCGCGAACGGGCAGAACGGACAGCCTGTCATGCAGGAGGCGACAGCCCAGAACAAAGTGCGTCTTCCATGGTGCTGTGCGTGTGAATGTGCATGCAGGCTGACGTCGTTGACACAGGCCATCGAAACCATCCTCGAGCACTACACCGACATATTCATTGACGAGGCCGAGGGCTCGTGAATCTGTGTCTCCGCCTCAGCGTCCCTCATTGTCCTACCTTGCCTTCATTATCTTTATACGGAGGGACTACATCGCTATCTCTTGCTTTTGTGCATACCCCCCTCTCAATGTACACCGCACGTTAGCGAACAATTCATCTTTCTGCGTCCTAGGGCCTGTGTTTATTACATGTTCACGTCGCTTTCGTATCTTATAACATGCCTCTGCGGCGCCTTGTATCGCATAAAATATCCTGTACTTGTCTCGAAGGCTATTTATCCAGTGGAAGTTACATTTATTGAGACAGTGCGGGTGAGATTGCATATGATACACAGTGGGCATGGTTGGTCAATATGCACTCTAAGTGCTGTACGTACTAGTCTAAAAGTGACCTAGAAAGGAAGACTGCATCGATAATGAGGAGCAGAAGACCTGTGATGCAATTCAATATTCGATTGAGGCCCTGGGCATATCGCAGTGACGTACGAGTCTCAGTCAAGGGCGATACGAGGTTTCAGCGGCTGGTGCAACCAGGTGACTCGGATATCCAGATACCGCCTTCTGTGAGCGTCCACTCCGTCCTCGATGGAAAGATAATCCGACGTAGGGACACGCAGGCGCCGACCCACGCCACGCACAGCGCGAGCTCCTCCTCGGGGTCACTGCTGCCCGCCGCGCCGGTCACGGTCGCCGTCGGGGACAGGTCGAGGCGGCGGAGGTTGTGGAACTTGCCGAGCACGGTCGTCAGTGCGGTGAGCAGCCGCTGCACACGACAACGGTCAGGTCAGCATGCCGCGCGCGCGGACAGGAACGCGAATGCACGCACGATGCCGGAGAGCGCGAAGTGGAGGGTGTGGCGCAGCGCGAGGCGGACCTTGAGCACCTCGACGTGCGAGAGGTGGCGCGAGATGTCGCGCAGGAGCGTCGGCGTCACGGACATGCCGGAGAGGTCGAGCGTGCGGATGGGCGTGCTTGTGGACGCGATGCGGTACAGGTCGTCCTCCGTGACGAACTCGTACCCGACGAGGCTCAGGCCCTGCACAGGCCGTCCGGGCAAGATGGATGCTGCGGTGACAGGGTAGCCGCGGAAGGAGCTCAGGTAGGGCACATCGTTGGGGCGAAGGGATAGCGGCTTGATGAAGTCGCCGAGTTTGAAGTGTAGGAGATCAGGATGGTTGCGGAGGACGAGCTCTGGCGACTCACTGATCCCGTGGAGGGAGAGGAAGCGCAGGGAGGGGAGGTGGAAGGATGGATAGAAGCTGCGTGGGGGAAGCACGGGGAAGTACTCTGCGAGGCCGAAGGAGAGCTCGAGCGACTCGAGGCTGAGGAAGGTGGGGATGAGCGTGCGGACGATGTTCTTGGCGATGATGAGGAGAAACGCCGGGCTCTCGACCGAGTCGGTCTGCCATCTGATGTGGAAGCGGCGCACGACCTCGGCAAGGTGCGGGTACATGGAGAGCGTCTCGCAGCAGCGCAGGGTGGTCGCTGGGACAGCGGGGGACACGACCATGTTCTTGAACGGAGAGGCGGACGTGCGGGGCAGGACCTCGCTGACCACGACGGAGGTGTAGAGCAGACGCTCTGCGACGGCGCGCCAACGGCTGTTGACGCAGGCGATGCGTGTGAGGTTGGCATGGGGCAGGTAGTCGAAGATGTCGGAGAGGATCTCGTTTGGGAGGGAGGAGACGCGGGGGCGGCGGGTGCGTATGCGGATGGCGGCGGGGCGGTAGATGGTGCTCGCCGGGGCGAGGGTGGTGCAGGACATGCAGACGACGACGACGACGACGACGACGGGGCCGCGCTGGGGGGAGGAGGAAGAGAGGGCTATCACAGAGAAATAGGACGCATCTTCGTCGGCGCAGTTGGACCACGGCTATATTGCAGAGGTGTGCGGGGCCAGCGGAATAATCACGGCCTTTCCATTTCTCATGCAGCCACACGCCGTCGTGCATTTGCCGCGCACGGATCGTTCTACCGACAGCCGGTCAGGCGCAGACACGGCAGAGAAATGGCGCTGTCGGCGCGCAGAGGGCGAAAGGCACGGCGGCGGCGGTCGCGCTGAGGCAGAGTCGTGGTGGCGGCAGAGTCATGAGACGGCCTATTCCTCCGAGCGCGCACCAGTCGAGACACGACTCTACACCTGCGTTCTATCTCGCACCAACACCGCGGTGCTCTCCGCCAGCCTTCTGTGCTTCCACCGGCGACAGACTGCCCCTTCCAGGACCACTGCACACACACCCGCCGTCCGCTCAGGCTCGATTCCCCCGCACCCCGCGATAACACCCCAAAAAGCGGTGTACGCCGTAAATTGCCCGAGCACCGAGATCCGCTCATCTCTGTGCCTGACACTCATGTCATTGCCCATACAACACACGACTCCGAGACAGGCCCTAATGGCGGTGAGAAGGAGGTCACTTGGTAGCAACACAACGCGCACCTGTTCGGCGTCATGCACCTGGTGCCCTCTGGCCATCCACATATCGGCTTCTGGCGGGGTGAGAGTGTCGTCACTGTCAAGTGAGGTCGGTGACCGGCGCTAGCCGGTGGAATTGCATCACGTTCATCTGTGCCTTCTCCTAGCATCACTAAGATGTCCTATACCGCCGTTTCTTTGTGGGGATAGAATACCTCGAAGCCTACACAGCTAAGAATACACCTCGAGCTACTGAACAGAGCAGCGCACACGTTGCCAAGGTCCAGCTCGTTTGTGCAAGGGTTTCCCAGAGCGCCAGCCATCAGATATACTTGGCGAAAAATAAGCTACCGGCGTTGCAGGGCGCAGCTAGAAGATGATGATGCGGGCCACATCCGATCGGACGGTCACAGAGCACT
This sequence comes from Auriscalpium vulgare, assembly GCA_019915015.1. Classification (NCBI taxonomy): domain Eukaryota; kingdom Fungi; phylum Basidiomycota; class Agaricomycetes; order Russulales; family Auriscalpiaceae; genus Auriscalpium; species Auriscalpium vulgare. Next base: position 786,420 of record JAHBBC010000002.1, read on the forward strand.
CGGTCGGTCTCCAGGACAAGTGGGAGTTCTGACAAGGCGATGAAGGGTAAGTCAATAAGTGTGAGGGAGACGGAGCCGAGATGAAGTTCTTCTGAGCACTTGAGTCCTTTATTCGCATGGCTGAATGTGATTCCATGGCAATAAATTGCCGTTTGAAGACACAGGTCGGCGGCCGATGGGCGACGGCTCAATGAAAAGCAGGAGCACTGGTTCCTTGAGAACTTCGGACCGCAGTCAGACAAGCGACGAGCGTAGACCCCCGCGCCGGTAATATGACTACAATGTAGTCTCCGTTGCAGACCTCGCGCGGAAGACAGTCGTACCGACAATGATAAGGATGTTGCCAAGTGTCTTTGGCCCCCAGTTGCTGTAGAGGCTCGGAGCGAGAGACTCGTAAATCACCATGGCCTCAGCCAGGCGGAAGACAGTCGGTCCGATTTTTTTTTTGTGCGGCGCCACCAGAAAGTAATGCTGCGCCCGCAATGGGCTGAGCACGCGCAAGACCGAGGAACCGAGTGCAACGAACAGCCTGCCGAATGAAAGAGACTGAGGTTGGAGACGAACGGTCGCGCCGCGCGGGCCCGCCGCGCTCCCGCCTCGTGCATCGACGCCGCGTCACGGCCAGGCGTGCCAATGCGTCTCCCGTTGCTTCACCTCCATGTCCTACCGCGCCCATCCCTCCTCGCCCGCCCAACACGCGCAATCTCCCCTCTCTACCGTCATGCACGCATCATAAGCGTCCGCGCGCAGCACGCGGCGCCGCCAGAGCGCAAGCCAACGCTGCGCGAGAACATCTACACACTGCCGAACTTCCTCACCGCGACGCGCATCGCCGCGTGTCCCGTGCTCGGCTGGGCGGTGCTGGATGGCAACTTCGAGCTCGCGACAGGGCTGCTCGTGTATGCGGGGCTAACAGACTGGGTGCGCAAATGTCGCAGTCGTGTGCGCTGGAGCTGATCGGCGCGCGGGTGCAGGTCGACGGGTTCCTCGCGCGGAGGTATAACATGAGCTCGGTGCTGGGGACTATCCTGGATCCGGCGGCAGACAAAACGCTGATGACCACGCTGGTGGTCACTCTGACCATGAAGAGTTTGCTGCCATGTGCGTCCTTCCGCTCTCGTTCCCGCCGCAAGGCTAACGGAGCTCTCTGTGTTTGATGCAGTACCCGTCGCGGTAATTGTCCTCGGACGCGACGTCTTGCTCAGCCTCTCTGCTTTCTACATCCGCTACACCTCGCTCCCCTCACCCGTACGTCATCCCCAGCACGCTGATATCTTTATCTTCATCACGCTAATGCTTTTGTGTCTTACGCCCGTCAGAAAACATTTCAGCGCTACTGGGACTTCTCCATCCCCTCAGCGGAGGTGCGCCCCACCGCGATTAGCAAGGTGCGTCCGGGGCCCGTTCCACCTCCATTCGCGTCGGCTCCATGATACTGAATGACCTCACGCCCACCCTAGATAAACACGGCGCTCCAGCTGCTGCTCATGGGGTCGACAACCGTCAGCCCGCTTCTGCCAGGCATGGCCGTCGGCATCGGCCATTTCCTCTACGGCCTGCAGTAAGCGTCGCCTGCCTCCCCTCAGAAGCTCCGGAGTCTCGTAAACTCACGTCAGGCATCTGTGTGCAGGTGGACGGTGGCGGCTACGACGATCTGGAGCGGCTTGTCCTACGTCTTCGCTAAGGACGCTGTGCGCGTCCTGTCTGATGTCCGGCGGCCGAAGGAGCCCCCGCACCAGTCCTGAACTCGAACTCCACCGGCCAGGCTGGCGAGGCGCGGTGTCTTTCCTTTATCCTTTGCTCAATCTGAGCCGTGCATACACATCTACGCAAACTTGGACTCTCGATCTCCCATCCGGTATCAACGCCTTGCCCTGGCACATGCCGCTCATTGAGCGCCAAGTGCGCGTCCACCTACTGTCATGGGACGATACGTTGTTCAGCCCTTGTTAATATCCGTCAAGTCGGTGCTAATGCCATGTCCAATTTTATCGACATTTCTCCGAGGCCGTGCTGCAGCGTGGAGGAGGCGCTCCGGGGTATGCTGTAAGTGACGGCGGGGGCGGCTGTCTTTGGGTCGCGGCGGCGATGGCGGGCGGTAGGAAGCAGCGGAAGGCATCTGTCAGGGTCTCGAATGGCCGCTCATGAGAACGACGGGGCTACTGCCCGGCTGCATCGCGGACGCAAGTCGTAAGCGGGGGAAGCTGGGAGGCAATGTCGTTCTACTGATTTAGGGCCGGAAAGAAGAGCTGGTCGTGGAAGCCGAGTATGCTTCCTGCTTTGATGAAATGAACTAGCGCAGAGATGGAAGGATTTGCCACCGCGCGGTAAATCCAATTTCATGCTAAAACGCCCACCATATTCTCAATGCACAATAAAACTAACCCCTCGGGCAATTATGTCGTATGTGGTACTACCACATCGGAAGGAAACCATATAAAGTCTTTCAAACTTCCACTCAACCCCACTTCGCCTATACATCATTCTGCTGGATGACGACGAGGATCAGCTACTGACAGTGATGCATACACGAAACACTCACCAGACCAAAACTCTCTGGAAGTTTATTCCAAATATCTTGCCTCAACGCGTCAATCTGGCTTTCAAGGTGCGCCGTGCACGGGTCACAGCGACTCGAGTCTTTCTTCGCGATGTCCTCTCTAACCATCACACGCAGACCGCGAAGATACCATAGAGACTCGCTTTCCACAAGATTTGAGAGACAATTGCTCAACCAGGTACGTATTCCCACATGACATGGGCTAGCTTGCTGACAAGTCGGCAACGCAAATGACTTGATACCCGCCTTCATCATCTTACTGGATCTGGTCTGGCCAGAGATGAGTCGGCACAGGTCCTCAGAGTTGAGGCCGCTGATGTGCGGATCCTGAGAGGGGGAAATGAGGCGGACACGGACGCTCAAAAGATAAAATGCTAAAGGGAGGACGTCGGGGATGGAGCATAGCCTGGCAAGAGATATAATCTGCCCTGTAGGCCGCGCGCATGAGAAAAGGCGGCGGACACTAAAAAGTGAGGGGATGGCCTCACCAGGGTCTGTGGGGAGGGTATATTTCACATTTATATCACTCAACAATGTATCATAGCCCCCCAATGTTGACGGCCACTGCGTTTTGAGCGCACGAACGACGATATCCCGGATGTCTTGTGCTCCGTATTTTGTGGCGAGACGAAGAATGCCGTGGTACGAAGGAGGGAAATGAACGGGGGCTGTTTGACCCGGGGTCCGTGCGACGGGGACGTGATGAGTCTCCCTGTAAAAGCTAAATCTTTGGACCGGAGCAAGTTGAACGTAGCGTACTTCGGAAAGTATAGGGCTTTCAAGAAAAGCACCACGTCGCCTGGATCATCCGGCAGGTCCATAACAGGCAAACCGTCGATGTGTTCGGAGTCGGCAACGAATGCAGCCTGCGGCCCAGAGAACATGCTCTCGAACGCGGAGCAGTGGAGCGCCAGAATGTGTTTGTGCACCTTGTACAGAGTGCGTCGCGGTGGCGTGTCGCGAGGCAGGGTGCGAATAACGATGCTCGCGTCTTGGAAGCATAGGTCCGGGCTTTCGACGTCGCCGCTGCCTTTAGTCTGTTCAGGGGACGGGATAGGGGGTGCATCTGGCCCCGATTCTTGCGGTGTGCCTATCGTGGGCGTGGTAGGCGTGGTGGGCATAGTCGACATCGTCGGCTCGGCGGGCGTTGGACTGCCAAACCAAGAAAGAAACGTCGGCGTCGGCATATCCTAGACGTGTTAGAACCACGATCTAGTCGACTCTCACCTGCTGGGGGGAATGCAAGACAAGGTTATAGAAAGCGGGTGCGGCAAATTGTGATCGAAAGAGGTTCTCTGAGGGAGGATGCGTCTGCCTTCTGTCCTGAGGAAGTCAGACGTACAATCACCGATAACTGCTTGACAGAACTGCAAGGCAGCTTGAGTTATAGGACCGCATAATAGGAGAGGCCCCTCGGGAGCGACACCGCGGCAATTCCTGCCCCGGTGTCTCGTTCAGGCGCCACCAGTTCTTCAACATCGGAATCTCACTGCAATGTGATGCCAGGGGGCAGTGTCAACGGATGCAGCTGCGATACAGTGAACCGCGAGGGAGAAATAAGACATCGGAAGGTGTGGGTGTACGATCACGTTGAGGATTTGAGCCCCACTTCGCTGAGACATCCTTCTGCTGGAAAAGACGCAATGTTCAGCTGCTGACAAGCGGTGGATACTTACACGGACACTCACCAGACCAAAACTCTCTGGGAGTTTCATCCATATACTTTGCCTCAACGCGTTGATCTGACTCCGAAGGTTCGCCGTGCATGGGTCACAGAAAACCTTCTTCGCACCAGCCTCTCTGGCTCGCGCGCGCAAATAGCGAAGATACCATAGAGGCTCACCTTCCATGATATCTAAGAGGTTCTTGTCTAACCAGGTGCGCATTTCCACGTGACATAGGCTAGCTTGACAAGTCGACAGCACGAATGACTTGATATCGGCCTGCATCATCTTATTGGATCTGTTTTGGCCCCAATGAGTTGGCACAGGTCCCCAGAGTTGAGGCCGTTGATGTGCGGATCGCGAGCGGGGGATGCATTTCGAACACGGATGCTCAAAAGATGGACAAGAGGGAGAACGTCAGGAATGGAGCACAACCTGGCGAGAGATATGATCTGCCCTATATGTCGCACACATGAGAAGAGGCGTACACTGGAGACGAGGGAAATATCCCCACCGAAATTTGCGGGGTAGACATATCTCTTTTTTACGTCACTCAACAATGTATCATAGCCACCCAATGTTGACGGCCACTGCGTTTTTAAGGCAAGGACGACAATATCCTGAACATCTTGTGCACCATATTTCATAGCGAGACGAAGAATGCCGTGGTACGAAGGAGGGAGATGAGCGGGGGCTGTTACACCCGAGATATCTGCGACGGGGACGTGATGAGTCTCCCTGTGTCACAAGTTCACCCTGGTTAAACCGGACAAGCAGAATTTAGCGTACTTTGGAAAACAGGGCATTCAAGAAATGCAGCACGTCGTCTGGATTATCCAGCACGTCCATTACAGGCAGTCCGTCGTGGCGGTCGGAGCCGACATCGAAGGCAGCCTGCGGTCCACTGAACATCACATCGAACACGGAACAGTGCAGCGCCAGAACGTGTTTGTGCACCTTGTACAAAGTGCGTCGCGGAGGCGTGCCTTGAGGCAGGGTACGGATGACGACGCTCGCGTCTTGGAGGCATAGATCCGGACTGTCTTGGACGTCGCCGCCGCCGCCCACTGCGGACACAAATTGGGGTGCATCTAGGATCTTTTCTTGCGGGTTGCTCATCGTAGGCGTGGTGGCCACAGTGGGTGAAGTCGGCATGGTCGGCATGGTAGTAGTCGTGGTGGGCGTGCCAGTGGTAGTGGGCGTGTGACGCCGAACCAAGAAAGGAGCATCGAAGTTAGCTGCATTTCCTATCCGACGCCTGTTAGAGCCAAGATCGATGCTCGCTAGTTGAGTCTCACCTGTGGGACAGTAGACTGCGAGTGCAGTCAGGAGGCGCTGTCCAGGCAGACAGGAGACCCCTCGGTCAGACACGGAGCAGATCAGTCAGATGGGGGCTCTCGGACGGCTGTCAGCCCGCGAGGCCTAGTTATGATAGGACGTCAGCGCGATACCTGAGAAACACAACATTATTTTTTCCGGTGGTTTCGACCGCTTCGAGGTGAAAGCATGCATCTCAGCTATTAGGCAAACGCCACACGCCGCCAATGTATACAGCTCTAAACGAAGGCCTAAAAATCAATATCATCAGTATCGCACAAGAAACCAGAGAAGAAACCAGAAAGTTACCACAACTCTGTACTTTTTGCCCTCCATCTCTCCCGTCCTATAGCACCAACGGCCCGTTCTCCCCGCCCATCTTCGCAATCACCTCCCGCGCGTGCGCATGCAGCGAGTCCGGGAGCCCCGTCGGCTGGCCGGGGAGCAGTATATGCGGGAGCACCCGCGTCTGGAACAACCTATGCGCGACCGCGCCGCCCTACACCACCCCCACTATCATTAGCACAGCGCCCACAGCCAGCCACACCGTGCGCACTTACAAACTGGTGGAAGACGCCCCCTACGACGGCCTCGACGGCGGTGCCCGCGACCTTGTGGAGGCCGACGGCGCGCAGGTCGCGCGGCGCGGCGTCCGCGAGCGCGAGGGTGCGCGCGGGCGCCCAGCGCAGCGCGCCGGGGACACCCCAGCGCGGCGCGACGTGCTCGCCGAGCACGTACGTGTTGAGCGCGCGCTCCGCGGTGCGCGCGTAGTCCGCGCCGCCGAGCAGCGCCGGCGGGAGCGCGTGCAGGAAGAGAAGCAGGTACGTGTCGAGCACGCGCCGGCCTGCGGGTGGAATGTGAGCTGCGATGCAGGGCATGAATGGGCGGGAAGGGGCGCACCGACGAAGGAGAAGCGCGCGTTGTGGCCCTGCGCGGCGTCCTTGTGGCTCAGGTGCGTGAGGATGCGCGCGGCGAGCTCGGGCGGGAAGTCGAGCGGCGCAAACACGCTGTTGAGGTGCTGCGCGAGCGGTGACGACGACGCGGATGCAGACGTGGACGCGCGTCGGCGCGGGGCGGCGGCGGCGGCTCCTGCTCCTACTCCTGCATCAGCCCGTAGTGCCTCGGCTTGAGGCTGGGAGTGCAGGTGTCTCCGCGCGGCTGGGTTGTCAGGAAGAGAGCGGTCGCGTCAGCGAAGGTGGGCGTGACGGGTGGAAGACGCACGCAAGACGGCGGGGGAGGGCTGCTTGGGGAGGGCACGGCGGACGGCGTGCGCGAGACGGTGTTTCGTCGACATGGGAGCAGCGTCGAGGCGTTGGGGCGAGAGGGAGTGCTTGAGGGACGAGGCGACGACGCGGAGTGAAGACGAGACTCGGCGCCTGCCGAGCCGGAGCCCGGCCGTGGTCGAGGGTCAAGCTTCAAGTACTGTCTCTGTTCTCGAGCAACCAGCCTGCAGGTACTGAACGCGACTGCGCTACTCGATGACCGACTAGGTTACCCAGCCCCATCCAGGTTCAACCCAACCTCTCCCAACCCCGTCCTCTCTCGCCGTACGCGCCGTACGACATCGAGCGCGTGGTCAGCGTCCGGGTAGGTGATTGTCTCGATCTCGAATCTGCTCTCACCTACTCTTCATTGCCGCAGCAAACAGTGTCGCTTTTTTGACTCTGTCAACACTAGCAACTTCGTCGGCGTTGATTTTCTCGGCGTTGGCCAAGATCCCAAGAAGACCGTACTTACGAGGGGAATTACTAGAGTCCGATGTCTCGAAATACATCTGCGAGACACTCCTTGGTGCAACATGTGCGTTTTCAGCCTGCTCCTATGTAACCCGACTAAGTATTGCTGACTGGCGGCAGATCAAGGACGCTGCGACAACTACCAAACACGAAATCAAGAAGTCTTTCCTGGACGCTGTTATCAAGAACATCCCCTGGAACATCCCCGAGTCTCCAGAAGTCAGCGAAGACGTGAACGAGTACATGGGCGACATCAAAGAGGCCTCTGCCGCGTTGGGGCTTGCGTACGACTCAATCAGACCGCGTCCGGGCCTCACGACGAATGAGGCAGAGCAGCGCGCTGGCGTGTACGGTATCGTGAGGTTGGCATTATGTGGGCCACTTGATAAAGGGACTGTGCTCTTCAGGTGCGCGCGGCTCCGCGCTGTCATCTGCTAAGCACTTCAATAGGCATAAGGTAATCGCGACTAATACTATGCAGAATTCCAAGGCGCCCATCCTACTTTCCTCCCCGATGCGCTGTTTGTGGTCCAAGGCGCCGTTACGTTTGGTACCCTCAGGACGGAAGCCGACGAAGCCAACGCAGCCGACGCAGCTGACATCGTCAAGGAAGGGCCATTCACGGGCCCCGTGACCAAACGCGACGCCGTTTGGGAGAATGAGCCTGCCGCAGACGACAACATAAGCATTCCCATCTTTGCTATCGAGTTGAAGGCGACCACCATTACCGGCGAAACCGCTGCCCACCAACTCGCATACGACCTGAGCACTGCACAGCTCCAGCGACTCGCCATCGGTCTTCCCGACGCAGAAATCTTTGGTTGTACGGTTTTGCAAGGCGACGTGCGCATCCGCAGCATGCGTTGGTCCTACAAGGCAAATCCTCTCCATGCTATCTAAATTACCGCGCTAAACGGCCTTCAGGTGGAGGACGGCAGCCGCCGCCGCGATCATCTCGTGATGCAAGACCACGTATCCATGGACTTGAAGGATCCCTATGATCTGATCCGCTTCTACATCTTCCTGGTCCGACTCCGCGACGGCCTCGCCAAGGATGAAGCGGTCAAGACGTTCCTGGAGCTCAATCCAAGCGCTGTGGATGACCATCTCAAGTTTTTGCCACACACATGGCGAGCAACGCACGAAAAAGGTAGTCCCAAGAGTGCGCTAGGGTGCGGCAACATGGGACCGGCCAAGGTGCCCAGCACGTTCAGCGGTTGGGGCGACGGCTTTGAGGGTAGCAGCGAGTTGGGCAGCGGACATGGCTTCGCTCGCGGGGGCGGAGCTCAATCTCACTGGGGCGAAGGTGAACGCGGCGGGGATGGTCGCAGGGGTGAAGGTCAACGTCGCGGTGAGTGCGGACCGGACGACAGTGCTGAACGCTCAGGCAAGAGTCGAAAGCTTTCCTCGGAGGAGGACATGCTTTCCCTCTGCCCCATGGAGGTGGATGCGGTCTCCAGCGTCTCCTTCGAGGAGCCTGGGGTTCTGCTGGGTAAGTGGATGGCACAGCAGACAACTTAAGCCTCAAGCGGCGTCGCGTCAAGATGGCACCCAGGATGCTGGAGCTGGTCAAGACGGTGCCGGTCAAGAGGGCACACAAGATGCTGGTCAAGGGGGCGCCCAAGATGCTTTCTGCGTGTGCCCGCAGCTGCCGCTGAGCAGGACTTTGGTACCGTCATACTGTCTGCAGGCGCACTCGTATGTTGCTATGTGTATTCGACCTCAAAGTTTTCTATCTGTATCTGTACTCGCAGCGTGTAACATGTATTGTAACTGGCAAAGGTTCTGGACTGATACTAATTGATGCAAACGGATCACCGGCTGTCTCAGTGGATGGCGAGCGTGTCCGCCCGGTCCCATGCCGGTCCGCCTGCGCATATGAAGTTCGCGGTGTTCAATGAGTATGGCGAGCAGAGCAAGCAGGGCGCCGGGTCCGCATGGCTCGATGTGGATGCAGCATAGCAGCGACGGCCGTGACTTGCTATGTACTAGCTTGCTACCGTGCTGGAGGCTGTACTTGCATACTGTCACAAAACTCTGACAACAATACCCCACTCAAGCTGAGGACAGCGACTATCGAAGACCTTATCCAAACGCAGCAGTATCGAGCAGTCGGATAGATCACAGAAGGTAGGAAAAGAGATAAATAGAATTACAATAGCGATACAAGTGTACATCCCAGTCCGACCATCCGGTACCCTCACGCGCCGAAACCGTAGAGCGTCCGCCCGGAGCGCTTCAGGGCGTAGACGACATCGAGGGCGGTGACGGTCTTGCGCTTCGCGTGCTCAGTGTATGTCACGGAGTCACGGATGACCTAAACACAGGCAGCACACGAGTCAACAACGTGAAGGAGAGGCGCAGTATAGAGCACACGCACGTTCTCGAGGAAGATCTTGAGAACACCGCGGGTCTCCTCGTAGATGAGGCCCGAGATACGCTTGACACCGCCACGGCGGGCAAGACGACGGATAGCGGGCTTCGTGATGCCCTGGATGTTGTCGCGGAGGATCTTGCGGTGGCGCTTGGCACCGCCCTTTCCGAGACCCTAAACCCATCGCAAGTCGTGAGTACGCTTGCCGGTATCGAAGAGACAAGTAAACGGACCTTTCCACCTTTGCCACGGCCCGACATTGTTGGTGGTGAGTTGGTTGGTTGGTTGGGAGACGAGAGGGAGGTTGTGCGGGGCGAGTGGCAGCGAAGTGCAGAAGAGCGTGGGCCTGTCGAGATGCGCGCGGCGGGTTATATAGGAGCAGCGTGTGGCTGTGCGGGCGCGTAAATAAGGTTTTGTTGACGCGTTTGTTGATTCCACGTGATCCTTTGCGCGTCGCGTCTGCCCAGCGCATAAATAGACCGGCCCCTTTCGGCTCACTTCCTCCCCAACTGCCCATTCGCCCTTTCGTCCCCACTTCAGCCCCACTTCACCCAGCACCTCTCTCAATGGCCCGCACCAAGCAAACCGCTCGCAAGTCCACCGGTGGTACGTGCCTTCGCCCCTTGCCTTCGACGCTTCGAGCTCACAGCACCTCCTAGGCAAGGCGCCCCGTAAGCAGCTCGCTGCAAAGTCCTCTGCGCGCAAGACTGCCGCCGCGGTGCGTTCCGACTCGCCTTGCATGCTTCTCATTGTCTGACGCATTGTCTTCAGACCGCGACTGGTGGTGTGAAGAAGCCCCATCGCTTCCGCCCCGGTACCGTCGCCCTGCGCGAGATTCGTCGCTACCAGAAGTCCACCGAGCTTCTCATCCGCAAGCTGCCCTTCCAGCGGCTCGTCCGTGAAATTGCCCAGGACTTCAAGGTCCGCATGCCTCCTTTGTCTTCTCACATCCACCTCACTGACCATTCATTCCTTTCTCCAGACCGACCTGCGCTTCCAGTCCTCCGCTGTCATGGCCCTCCAGGAGGCCGCCGAGGCTTACCTCGTCTCGCTCTTCGAGGACACCAATCTCGCCGCCATCCACGCCAAGCGCGTCACCATCCAGCCTAAAGATCTCGCCCTCGCACGCCGGCTGCGCGGCGAGCGGTCTTAGAGTACTCTCTGTTTCTTAGCCTCATTGTGTATCATTATTGTATCACTCCTCGCGCTACATCCTTCATAATGGAACGATTGATTTCGTCCGCCCTAAGCTTTTGTTTCCTTAAAAGAATCAATGTTGTTGTGGACAGTGCAGAACGTGCCGTCCTCTGGGACAACCGATCGCGGCCGGACGCGTCCGCGACCGCATGCGGTAAACCCCACTGTAGGGGCAGCGCGTCGGTGGTGTCCATTGCCCAATGCCCGGTCACTCATTCAATGTATTACTCGCTCCTTAGACACCCTCTGTAGGCTGTATGTATCATGCACGTACATTCTCATTATCCTGAACGATGTTCGTGTCACTCGCTCTTTGCAAACTGCTCCGTCGACGGATGCGTGACCGCGTGACCCGACTGCCGACATGCCGTCTGCCACTCGTCCGCTGTCATCACCAGAGGTGGCCACCCCTCCCGCGGCCGAGCACGCTGGTTCGTGTCCGAGGCGATGTGGACTGCATCAAGCTCTCTGCGCGCAAAGAAGGTCAGCGCATCTGGTCGGACGCTGCAGCGCTATTACTTACTGCGCCCGCGCCAATCGACATCCTAAACGGGCAGGTATTCGGAGACCGGCTCGCGCCTCGCGGCACGGCACGGACAAGCGGCGTGGGCGGGTTCAGTCTCAAGGGCTTCAGGCCCTCATGAGCTCGCTTACCGGTGTAGACAAGGAAAACATCTGGGGCGACAGAAACTAAAGGAGAGCGCGACGCGCTGAGCGACGCGTCAACGCGTGATAACCCAATATATTAATGATAACCACAGACGTGTCAGTGTCACGCGGTCGAGCGGCCGGAGGTATTAAGAGTGTATTGGGAGTGCAGCGCTCAAGGAGACTCAGGCTGTGGCAGATGAGCACGATAGATAGCATTACTCAGATCGAGTGCATTGGCGTTGTTGCCAATGCAACAAGGGGTACAGAGACTGGCGGCCGCGGTACGGTGGGAACTAATGCTCTCGTTCTCACGACACAACCCCACAGTTGGGTTTCACCCAATGCGGCCGCGGTCGCGACCCGCCGCGATCGATCGTCCCAGAGGACGGCACGCTCTCGGACAGTGGACACTTTGTTCTCGTCGTCGGCAAACTCCGAGAGCACATGGTCCTGCAGATCTATCAACAGCACTGAACATTCCTATCGAGTTGCCCTTGCGCCTTGTTCTCTCTTGTTTCCTCCCACCATGGGCAGCGTCCAGGATGCGGAGAAACAACATGTTTTGCTCGATCCTCTATCTTCCAGGGATGTCAAAGCGTCATCCGACCACCAGGCAAGCTGGCGATGGCAGGAGGTCGCACGCGCTGTGAGTTCACCGACAAGTTCATCCGCAACATCCCAATGATGCTGAGACTGGGATGCTAGGCATGTGCAGTCCTAGGCTTCATCTTCCTGTACCTCAACCTCCACGCCATCCGCACCGTCGCTTCCTGGTCCCACAGTCCGTCCAAGCCCTCACCACCTCCGCCTTTTGCCAACCTTTCCACCCACTGCGAGAAGACGCGCCCCATCTTACAACAGACATATCTTGCGCGCCAGCAGTCCCTTGCAGAGACGCTCTTCGCGCTCAATGCTTCCGCCTACATCGCAGAGCCTGGCGCGAGCGCCGCGTACTTCGCAAACCTCTCTGGCGCCGCATGGCACCTCTCCGAGCGCCCGCTCCTGCTCGTCATCGCGCCGAAGGTCGGCGAATTCGGCAACGTGTCGCCACAGGTGACCCTGCTGACGCCGTCGTTCGAGGCGACGCGCGCGAAGATGCTCCCCGTTGTCGGCCAGTACGTGTCGTACACCTCGTGGGCGGAGGATGCGGACCCGTACGAGGTTGCTGTCGGCGCGCTGCCGCAGCTCAAGAATGGCGCGAAGATCTTCGTGGACACCCCGATCCGCCACTTCATTGCGGAGGGACTCAAGCACGCCGCGCCGCAGGCACGCGTGCTGAGTGCGCCACTGGAGGTGCGTGTGCTGCGGGAGCGCAAGTCGCAGGAGGAGATCAACATTCTGAAGTGTGCGAACGAGGTTAGCGCGCGATTGAGCTTGGCTGATATGGCTGCGACCGTGTCTCATCTGGTTGTTTGCAGGTGACTGTGCTCGCCATCCGAGCAGTCAGAGAGGAACTGTACTTCGGCATACGCGAATCGGAGGCGCGTACGCTATTGCAAGAGGCGCTTGCAGCTGCGGGTCTTGCGCATGGTGATGGGCTCGTGCTCTTCGGAGGTGTGTTGTTTGTCTCTCCCCTTCCACCATGTTGTCTCACAGTAGGATTGCACAGAAAACGCAGCACTGCCCCATGGATCCGGCACTGACCGTGTCCTCAAGGAGGGTGACTTCGTCCTCATCGACGCCGGCGGCGAACTGCACGGATACGTCAGCGACGTCACCAGGGTATACGCAATCCGGCCGTCTTCATTCGGTTGGCCTGGTAACTGACACGCCGTCTGCAGACATTCCTTCTATACCACAGCGTCAACGCACATCTCTCGAAGTGGTACCTGACGAAGGCCGCGCAGGAGGAGGCGTTTAATGCTGCGAAGGCGGGTGTCGTCACGAGCGAGGTGGATGCGGCGGCGCGGGACTTCCTGGAGATCGTGGGGTACGGGAAGTACTTCACCCACCGACTCGGACACGGTACGTGCTGCCGTTCCCCAAAAGTCGAATCCGGATCCTCCGTTGATCAATTTATAGGCATCGGGCTTGAAGGCCACGAGGCGCCGTACCTGCGCGGCGGTTCCCAGGACATCATCCAGTCTGGGCACACGTTCTCTAATGAGCCGGGGATCTACATCGAACGCCAGGTAAGACACGTCTCCTGCCCTGCCTGATGTCCCGATGTCGCCAACCAGATTGTCTCGTTACAGGTCGGGATACGCTTGGAGGACTGCTTCTACATCAATGAGGACGGCGATGCCGTGTATTTGACGGAGGGTGTGGGCGGGCCGTCGCGAAGTCCATGGGAGCCGTAATTTTGTGGCAGTGCGGACGTCGAAGCGAATATTTACCCCGGGAATTTTGGTTGTAGTCTGCAGCACACCATGCACTATGTATAACACTCGATGTCTGTGTATGTTTTGTCGGTGATGTGAGACCAGGCTGCCAACGAACGGTCGGTACCAAGTCGGTAGCAAAGCGGCGCGGATACGAACGCCCGCGAGCGACACGAGATCACACAGCCTCAGTGGCCCAGACATATCCGCAGCGCAGCGGCCTCCCCTCTCCTTCGACCCACTCAGTCATCTCCATCCACTCTGTATCCATACCTGCAGCGCCCTGCAGAGCTCACTTGACATACTTGTCGTCGCCAGGGCCGGATAAAGAAGTCCCCGCGAGGCAGAACCCTCGCCTAGCCTTCCTAACGCCTTGTACTTATCGACCGCCGACTCGGACAGATCATACATAATCCCGTCCCTCGCCCCACGCAACGATGTTGTTCTACCTTTCTCTTCTCGCCTTCACAGCGTTACTGGTAATGCGTGCGTATCCCCTCCGTACCCTCCGCACACGATGCTGAGCTGGCACCCACAGTGTTGTATCGCTACCGCGCCGTGCTCCCGCTCCCGCTGCCGGACCGCCTGCGCGCGTTCCTCGCGCACCCGGCCGCGAACAACTACGCGCCGCTCGCGACGTTCGCGGAGCAGGCCGGCGCGGGGCTCACGAGCGCGCATTTTGACATCGAGGCGGACAACATCCGCGAGGGCGATGTGCGAGCGGGCCTCGACGAGCAGGGCACGCGCGATGTCATGGAGATCATGCGGCGCGAGAACGTGAAGTGCGTACTTTTATCTCGTCTTGGGGGGTGTAGGTGCTGATGGGTTTGTGTGTTAGTTTTGACCAGGCGCGCCTCATCCGACACAATCGGTACCTCGCGGCGAACGGCATCGACCCCTCTGGTGAGTGCGATTCGTCATGCAGCGGAACATGTCTCTTATACCCTCCTCCAGGCATGCCGCTTGACGCGAAGGCGGTTACCCGTCTCTGAGCGCGCGTTAAATCCGTCTCGCCCTTCTAATCTCCGGCGTTATTGCACCCTCACGATCTATCACCGGACTCCCTTGTTTCAATGCTTTATTTCAGAACCGTCCTTTCCCATCCTTATGCATCATCCTCGTTGGTCGGTGTCCGCGCGCATAGCATATTCCCATTCTTTCCCATCCTCGCACATCATCTGGCCCACTGCTGGGGCAATTGTACTTTTCTATGTTGGGGCGCTGCTTGAATCATAGTGATTCTAGAACAGGTTCATTGATAGTCGCGCGGCCTGCCAATATATTGACCTCCTCCACAGGGAGATGACTGACGTTGTATTTGAAACTGACATGTCATCAATATTTACAGCTCAATGACTAGGCAAGGCGTTGATGGCCATCATCGTCCGATCTTTGTAGCGGGACGAGCAGGTACCTCAGCTCTTCGAGATTGTCCTTCGCTCACATGGGTTGCAGAGGGACGTCGCGGACTTCTATGAGTTCTTTCTTGTGGTCTCCTCGGTCTCCTCGTCGACCGCATCAAGACGTCTTTCTGCCGTTATCAGAACCATTGCGTGCATTCTTGGGGACACTTCATAGGGTCTCTCGCGCGACGTTAATCCTGGCCCATGATGGCCGGATCTAAGAAGCTGAAAAGAAGAAGCCTGTAGCTGCAATGCAATTCTGCTCCATGCATCAACTGGAAAGATGCTTCTCATGAATACAGGCGTACGAGTCGTGTAACCCCAGCATCTGCCACTGCCGTCACGCGCGGCGGCCTCGGGCCTCCAGGGTAAGTAGTCTTTTCATGCTGCGATTTTGCTCATTAGCTAATTGAATTAATGCCCACCTAAAAGCGACGCATCGCCGCTGGCATGGACCCTGAGCAGCCCTATCAGCACCAAGAGTGATATCAGCATTTTTTGGGCAACATTTGTATGGGCCTCGGCATTCAAGCGACCGAGGTGCCTTCCCATCTCGTGCCCGCTCTTGTCTCCAGTTCCCCCGATTGTCCTCCCTTAACACCGACTGCATGACGAATATTCGGCGCCAGGGCTTCGAGGGGCTCCGTCGATACGATTCGGCGAACGTCGGTGCACGGTGCGTCTAGAACGGACGGTTTCGTCTACAGGCGCCGCCTTCGACATCTGATTTGCATCATCATCAGTAACGCTTGCTTTCTTGTTGTCGTCGTGACGAGCATGCGACTAGCCGGCAATCCGTCAATACTGAGGTGTGCGTGAAGTGTGGCATATGGCGCAAGTCTACTCTTACTACGACTTATCAGGTGCCCTTCGATCCACATACTGGAAACTTCAACAGTCTTTGCTGGCGCCATTGCGCGTCAAGACATAGTCACCGTGTTTGAGACTGTGGCGTAAATGGGGCGTCAAGGGTGCTCAATTGTATGCGATCCGTTGGTGATGATTTCCGGCGCAGCAGACTACTGATTGACCTACAGTATGATATTTCGTGATACCGGCTGTGCCCGATAGTCGCTGGTACGCAAATATTTGCGGGTCTCGCATTGCCGACCTGCACGCTGCTGCGTGGTCATTACGCGAAAGCGAAGCTGTCGGCAGATAAGGGGCGCAGATATAAGACAGCGCGATCCTGGGTAGCGGACGCGCGCTGCTCTAGCAAGTCAAACCCTTCCCTTTCCTAGGCCCCTTATACAGCTCATCAAGTCGATCCTCGTCTCCCCCACGCACCTGTGACTATGGCTGTCATTGATTCATATAAGGCGAACAGCACCAGCGTTGAGGTGTGTTTGACCCTCCTCCCGGGCAGAGTCCCGTGCTAATGCGCTCCTCAACAGTTCACCTGGCCGGTGGACGTGACAGGCATCGAACGCATCATGCTTTCCGCCCAGGGTGACCTGCAGCGACTCCTCAGGCAAGCGAGCCTACCTTCTGACCTTCCATGCATCCTCTTACGTCTGCGCCACACAGTTCCTTCTTCGCGCGGCCCATCGATATCAACCGCATCTACGCGCATACGTCGCCGCGCACGCACCCCGCGTCGGAGGAGCGGCCTCTCACGCAGCGGCGCGAGGTGCACCTGCTGTGCGCGCGCAAGACTGCGTGCGTTGCGACGAGCACGGTAACAATCACCGCGCCACAGTGCGAGCGCCTGTTCCTCGACGAGAAGTTCGCAATCGGGCAGATGTTCCGCAAGCTCCAGCGCACGCCCGAGTTTGCGCTACTCGACTGCGGTGCGGGCGTCGAGAACGGGAAGCGTACGCTGTGGCGGCGGTACGTGCTCGCGACGGAGGGCTTCGAGTGCGATATCACGGAGGTGTTCCCGGACCGCGATATGTTCCTGGGGGGCGAGGCGTGGCTGGAAGAGGGTAATGCTGCGGTGTTGGACGCGCCGGTCAGCGCTGAGGAGAGTAAGATGCGCTATGCGTCGGCCGTCACGGCCAATGCTTGATGATCGTTGTTCTGGACATTTCTTTTCCTATACCATCACAGCCGGCCAACAGCCGGCGATGCCCGTGCTCGCTCTCTTCACTCACGTGCCTACTACACGCGTCGCGTCCTCCACTAGACTTATCTTTTCACTCTGTACCACCGCTCCGCAGCATCTACGTCGCACCTTCACTGTTTTGTACCATCTGTTCTACGCACCTTCACCATGCCTATCCGTTCCAGACCGGCCTCGTTCCAAGCGCTCTGTTACTCCGGCCCACAGTGGCGAAAGGTCAGCCCATGGGTATCTCCCACGGCCAAGTTTCACAACGATCAATCGCGCGCGTAGCAGGTTTTCATCCCCGTTGATATCCTGGTGCTCGTCGTGGGGGACGTGCTCGCAGGCAACCGCCGCGAGTTCCAGTCAATTCGCAGCTTCTCGCTCGCGTCGCGCCTCTTCCGACAGATTGCACTCAAGCTGTACTTCACGAAGCTCAGACTCACATGGATGGTCAAGGCGGGCAGGGTCTTCAATATCCCCGATAGTGCGGGTTGGGTTCGGTACGTAGTTTTGTGCGGCATATATGCGCATATAGTCACCTCACTGACGCCCGGATAGCGAGCTCGCATCTGACATGCACATAATGACCTCACAGGCCCTGTCGGGTTGCAACTTCACAGCGCTCACAAAGCTGGTGATAAACTGCGTGAACGAACACAAGGGCTCCGCGATGCCGCAGACGTCCCTGCTCGCGCCGGTCCTCCCACCCCTCCTCACCGAGCTCAAGCTCGTCTCCCTGCCGTGTATAAGCAGGCTCATGCTGCAGAAAATTGCCGAGAGATGTCGAGAGCTAGCGGAGCTGGAGCTGAGCGTCGCTGAGCGGATAGACGTGGGTTGCTGCTGGTTGTGCTTCGAGGAGTCGCAGAGCTGCAGCACGCACTCTCCGGTGCCTGGGGTCTACGACAGTGCGGAGGATATGGCGGTGCATGCTCCCATCAATTCATCCTTGTGCGCAAGCTGATGGTGTCGTTCTCAAGTCGGACTTCGGGGACGCACTGAGGCCGCTCACCCGCCTTCGTCGCCTGTCGCTCGGCATCTTTCTGTCCGAAGAAGGCGTCCTGAGCAAGCATACCGTTGACCACTCGTCGAGATGGGAGGCATATAGATTTTTTGGACGCGCGAAGCCTGGTTCTTCCCCTCCGCCGCTGCACAATCTCGACGACTGTGAACATGGCGAGACGGTAGCATCCTCGTCTGTGTTCACTCCCGCGGAGTGCGTGAAGTGTAGCGACGAACATTCCAGGCGCGTTCGGATGTCGGAGCTACACGCCGCGATCAAGCTAGCGCAGAGGCTGAAGGGTCTTGAGAGTGTTCGGTGGATCTCGTGGTGGACGATCGGACCGCTGAGCGATGAGTTCGATGAGGTAGATTGGGAGGAAAGAGATGACGGAGGGGCAGGTTGGAGCGAAATATGGATTCGGAGGCGAGAAGGGAGGGTGAGGGTGAAGAGGGAGCCGTGGGGTGAGTGCTGATGCCGTCCGGAGCCTCTTGGACACGCGTTGAACGTTATCGAACCCTGCGCGCAGGTACACTGTGCGGTTCTGCCGGAAATGGGTGACCAGACATGAATAGAAACAATGGTCTGGTTTTATTGGAAGTAATTGAGAGCACAGCCCTTCCGCGCAGGAAAGTGAGGCAGTTTGACGCATTCGTGACACAGGTCTCCCCACAGTAATCGGCAATATTGTGAAATGACCAGCAAAGAGAGGTGCCGTCGGTTGAACGGTCGGAGGCTTGCACAACGTGTGGGCCTTGGAAGGAACGATCCCGGGATTCCTATGCCGATAGAAGAACGGCGAAATTGAGGAACAGAATGGCCGTGCCGTCGCTTTGCCGACGTCCATTGACCAAGCGCGTTGCCGGCGGGATGTGCGCGGACGGCCACACCAGTGGGCTCAACGGTCCGGAGAGGACAATGGCAGGCAATGTGTCCGGCGGGCCTGTTCACCATTGAGCGAGTGCATAAATTGCAAAGCCATCTGACTCCTGCTTGTCCCCAACACTCACCTTCTGAGCTCTTGTGCGTCCCCCGAGACCAACAACGCCTCGCCTTGTCCGCCGCCCTTCCAGCACCCAGCCTCCGCATCCAGTCGTCCTTCGACATTCATCTGCAAGTCACGTCAACGATCAACACCGTTAACATCGACACCATGGACAGCACCTCTTCATCTGCCGCCACCACCCGTGCCTCGACCCCCCGTCCCACGCAGACGAGGGAAGATAAGACGGCCGAATTTGCGCGGCTCTTCTACTTCTTCGACAAGCTCACGCAGCCCCGCTCCTCCGACGCTACCGCCCCGGCGCCGCAGGTCGCGTCGAATACCCCCGCCGACACCGAAGAGTGGTTGCCCAAGGACATCGCCCCCCTCCTCGCAAAGCTCTCCTCCATCCTCGCCAAGGAAGTGCCCCAGGGCGCAGAGGAAGAGCTCAGCGAGTCCGTTGCTGAGACCTCCAACGCCCCGATCACAGCCGTGAAACCCACCTTCGACATCCCGCCCCAGCCCTCGACCATCCGGCAGGTCCCCTCCACCCCCACCCGTCCGCGCCGCAACACTGTCGCGACGCCGACGCACACCACGATGCCCAAGACGCACGCCCGCTTCCCGCTCGGCGAGAAGCGCTACCCATTCACCTTCAAGATGCTCCTCCACAAGCTCTACGACCTTGACGGCTGGGCCACCAAGGTGCGCGAAGTGCTCGCTGCCAGCCAGGAGCAGTTCCGCCCACTCGAGGCGAGTCCGCCCACGTCTCCCGCTTCGCCCGGCGCGACCTTCTCCGAGGGATTCTTCGCGCCGCTCGCCTCCCCCACGGCCGAACTCGACTCGCCCACCGCCGCCAATCGCGCGCACAAGCGTGGCCGCTCCGCCTCTACGTCGCAGAAGGGCAAGGGGTACGCGCAGCTCGGGCTCGGGGCGCCCAGCCAGCCGCAAGAGGCCCCGCGGGCGGTGAAGAAGCGTATTGTCAACCGCCGCAGGTCCGTCAGCGGGCCCGGCGGTGTGAAGCCTGACGGCTGGATCTACGACGCAGCGGTGTCGTCGGTTGACGTGGAGGCGCAGCGGAAGGGCATGGAGGAGCGCAGACGCAAGCGCGTGTTCTCGTCGGCGGGGTATGACGAGACGGAGGGGCGCAAGGTCGGGTTGATGGATGTGACCAACGCGCCGGTGGTTCGCGCCTCGGTGAAGCGCGAGGCCCAGGTCCACTTTGCGGAGACGAGGCCGAGGAAGCGCTCCCATTTCGAGCAGTAAGTGCTCTCCTCCAGATGATGGCCTTCAAGTTGCGCCTGTGATGTTGTACAATGGTGAGCAACTCCTGTTGAACTTCAGGGGAGCCGACATACTGACTATCTGCACACCAGATCCCAACCGATCAGCTCTTCGTGAGCATCTCGGCCTATGAGCCCAAAATATTTCTTTACTTGTATTTTCTTCGGTCTCTCTGGTAGTCTCTCTGCAATCGTCTCCTGTCATGTCTCTATCATCCATCAATACCCTTACCAGATCCAAAGGATCACATACACATTCTGTCTCCTAGTTATCGTCGTCTCCAGCCTGCATCAGTACGTTCAGTCATGTCGCTATAGTTTCATTCTGCATTGTCGCACTGTATCTCTATCTCTATCAAGGACTTTCCTTTGTCGCTGAAGTGTCCACCGTGAGCCAGTCAAGAGAAACCCTCCCAGCCGACGGACATGCAAGTCAAAGCTGTCAGTCTTCTAAGAGGGTGGACAATATATCCTTCGCTCGTGGTCAGGGCAAGTCATATAGCGTTAAGCAAGCAGTCGATCGGAAGAGAATGGACGCGTTAGCGGCGTGTAGAGGGCTATGCGCTCGTGTTGTAACGGTGTGAACGGAGGTGTGTATGTATAAGCGCCGGCGGCTGGCTCGGATAACGTCTATGTAGTATGTACGTACTTTGATTGATGCCCGCAACTGAAAACTCAAATAACGGAATTTTGGATAGGATGCAGAGACTCGTACGTCGTACAGATACAACCACGTACACTAGGCGGTCTACAAATGCTGCCGCTGACAGCACAGGGTAGGA
Source organism: Auriscalpium vulgare (assembly GCA_019915015.1). Lineage (NCBI taxonomy): Eukaryota > Fungi > Basidiomycota > Agaricomycetes > Russulales > Auriscalpiaceae > Auriscalpium > Auriscalpium vulgare. The sequence goes on from JAHBBC010000002.1 coordinate 807,734, forward strand.
TGGGTCGTTAAGGCTACAATGCAACGATGAAGAATATGCAGAACATTGACAAGTAACAGATGCGATTCCTGATGCGATTCCTGATTAGGAGTGTGGGGGATGCATGGAGCGGAAGGAGTACTGCACGAAGTCCTTAGATGAAGGAGAAAGGGGTACTGCGGCATTACAGTCTACAATACAACCGAGAGCCCAGGAAAGAGCGGGATACACTGGACAGATGCGGGAAGGGGATGGTGACCAGAGGAGGAATGGTTATGCGTGAACGAGCGTAGAAATGCAGCAAAATATACCATGCGATAGATAAAGCAGGGAAGATAGCAACGGATGGTGCAAGAGACAAGCAGCGGGGTAGAAATGAATCACGTCCGACCGATCTGGCGCCCACGTACCACGAGCCCCGCGTCGAAAGTGGTCACGTTCCACCCGTCTTCGACGAGCGCGGCTTTGATCGCAGGCCCGAGCACGCCTTTGTTGTTGACGGAATGATTTCCCCGCCCTGTGATGAACTTCAAAGGCTGGGCTGAAAGTCATCTGTCAGCGGGCTGCCAAAGTAGTACACGTAGGCGGTGGTGCTTACCAGGTGTGGCCCCATGTTCCTCGAGACTTTCCTTTGCGATCGTGACCGCCTCAACAATCGTCGTGCCATGCAAGTCGACAGTGGTCCCAGAAGCTGACGTTTTCCTGGGGGTAGAATCCTATGAGTCTTTAGATACAGCCTACAATGAAAGGAGACGAACCGCTGCGCTTCCACCCTGCTGCGGGCGACTTCCAGCGCCTCCTTCCTAGATTCCTCCTGTAGTTTCCTCGCCTTCGGGTAAACGATTCGTTAGCCACCAACCCGCCTAATACCTAGGTTCGCACGCACCTGCTCCGCATAAAACAGAGCCACCTCTCCACCCCGATTCTTCGCGTTCCCTTTCTGCCACGCCCGCCCTGCCTGGATAATCGCCTGCTTGCGTTTGCTCTGCAGATCTTCCATCCGTCTCCTCTGCTTCATCGCCTCCCGCCCGCCCACAGCCACGGTGCCCACAGCGCGCCATATGTCCGCTTGTGCCGCCTTCTTGCTACTCACGCCATTCAGCGGGTTGTACGCAGGGATGAATGCGGCGTGAGGGTTCGCGCCGGCTGCGGGTTTCTTGACGGGGACGATGTTCCACGCGTTCGGCGCCGGCGGCGCGCCTTTGCCTGCCTTTCCCCCGCGCGCGGTCGGCGTGACAGGTGGGGACTCGTTCTCGGGGCGGAGGCCGAGTGGGAGCGACGCGAGGTCGCGCGTCACCTTCAGGGAGCCCTTGGTCTCCACCTTCGTCGGCTTGCGGTGGTACGGACCCATCTCCCAATCGCCCGCCTCGTCCGCATCGAGCCCGCGCAGCAGCGACACAAGGTCCAGTGCCTCGTCCGCGCGCCCGTGTGCTGCACACAGCGCAAGCTCCGCGTCCGACAGGAAGCGGTCGCGCTCCTCGCCATCGAGCTCGTCGTATTCCGGTGCAGACCGCAGGATGTCGTGCATGTTGAACAGCACTGCGAGATCCGCTGCGGACAGCTCGTACTCTACTCCCGCGACAGCGGACAGTGCAGCGCGCACGGCAGCGGCGGGCGTGGGGGAATCGGGGCGGTGGAAAAAGGACTGGAAGAACGTCTCGGGATGTGATGGGAGGAGCGCGGCGAGGCGCGTAGAGAGCGAGGACACGGCGGTCCATGTGTCGACGGCGCCGAAGCGTGGAGGGGCGGGGGAGCCGCTGCCATGGCGAGCAGCTCCAGGGCGAACGTGGTGCTGCTGCCGGACGTCGTTCAGCGCGATTGTCTTTCCCTTCCCTTTCTTCTTCTTCTTCACCTCGACCGTCTCCCACTGCGCCAGCGGTGCGCGCGGAAGCAGCTCTCCGTCATCATCCAGCGCATCTACGCCGCGTTCCTCAAGATCGCGCAGATATTCCTTCGTCAGGAGCGCCTCGATTACCCCGACGATGTCCACGTCCTCCTGCTCTCCGTACTCGTAGCCCGCGTCCTGAAGCGCCGCGCGCAGGCGATGCGATGCAATGTGCGGGAATGCGGCCTGCAGGAACCCAAGAGGGGAAGAAAACGACGCGACGCTGGAGGCATCCGAGCGCGGCGAGCCGTCGGGGGGCGAGGCGGAGGCTGACGCGGTTGTCGCATACGATGTGGACACGGCCTCGGAGTTGTTCGAAGTGTCGGGATCCACCGCGCTGCTGCGCGTGCTGTCGTCGATGCGTACCTCCGAGAAGTTGTCCGTGAGCAGCCGCTCGTCGTGTTCGGCCTGCTGCTCGGCCTGAGCGGCGAGCAGCGCAAGCGTGCTCCGGAGCTCCTCAATTTGAGATTCATTGGGCGGCCCCGAGTCGAGATCGGCCAGCAGTGCCGCGAGGAGGGATGTATCCAGCGGCGGGGAGAACTCGATCTGAGCGTGCGATGGCGGATGAGCAGGATTGTCAGCACTCATGCGGGTGGCGGTAGACGCACCGTGAGCTCTTCCAGTGTTGTTACCTTGGTCTTCGCAGCCATTCGTCCTTGACTTTGAGGCTAAGATAGAGTATCGGCGGTATCTTGAGCGAGGCGGCGGTGAGGGTGGAGTTGAAAGGTAGGACAGATGTTCAAGTGCAGTATTCTAGATCTCGTATATGATGCGGGTTCTGCCGAGGTCAGCCAACGGGCGGCTGACAGTGGTTTATATACCACCGTCCACGCCAGGCTGTGCAGGATTGACATGGCTACGGCTTGTGGGCAAAGCGGAAGACATCGACGGGAAGCGCAGCTTTGTATAGTGGCGAATACCTGATTGAGGCGCCCAGCTGGTCATAGCGAGAACAACGCCTATCGAAGGCAACCACATATGATTGTCTTGTAATTGTATTTCGCTCGCTAATCCAGTGTAGCTCAGTATACATTACAAATGTCACGACAGAGTACTCGAAAGACGACCGCAAACAAGCTGGTTCAACCCGAAATGAAGGTACTCCTAGCTTCCGCAAGCTGAACGTCTATCTGTATCATAGAGCAAAGCTGCGGCGATAGTGATGACCGACATTGATTGCAAAATAACACGCAAGTAATCCTTGGGGATCCTAAAGTACAGCCGGGCGGAGACAACATTGAAGCCGTCCATGAGCGATCACTGAAGAACTCGAGGAGGTCCGAAACCCAGAGTGAAGCATATCAAATCTCGAACCAAAAATAGATAGCAAGAGCACCAGCAGATATCCTGCTAGTCAAGACCAAGAGTTGAACGTTGAGCGCGAGTGGTTTTGCGGGCAGTTGTCAAGCTTAACAAATCTCTGTCGCCGACGTCGCGCGGATGACAGTCGATACCCGGTATATCCCAAGGAAAGTGTATCCCCGATAGATGACGGGGAAAGGCTGATGATATTATCGCAATCTACAACCGTCGAGGTCGAGTCGGAGGTCGAGCTTGAGCTTCTGTACGGGTAATCACGACCCCTGGGTCACAAGAAAGGCATTGAAACGCTGGATGAATCTGCAGTTCGAACCATCATGTTCTCCATCGAGACTCGAACCAGGTCAGCGTCGAGAGAACCTGCTACGTCTCAGGCCAGGTTCCGGTCCGCTCGGCGTAAGATAGAGCCAGAGAGGTAAATTGAATGAGGAGTAAGACATCCACACTCACGTGCTGCGACCCAACGGTGAGAAGCATGAGGAAGCATGCGGCGAGCGCGGTGGGAGTCGGAGGGTCTGAATAGTCTCCTTGAGGCAGAGTAGACAGATTCAAAACCGCAGGCTCAATACTGTATCATCTGTCTGACTGTCTGAGCGCACTACAGCAGATTCCAGAGGATCGCAGTGACGCACCTGATGCCGTCCTACTCTCTCCCACTTCCAGCCTTCTGCGCCAGGCGCAAGGGTGGCACACCCAGGGCACTGAGATCCGAGGCCTGAGGAGCACTGAAGGCAGTCGTCATTGAGGTATATGATGGCGAAAGACGCACGGTGACTTGACGGTGACTCAAGGCGACGGGCACGCGGGCTCACCCTGTGCGGTTGCGGCGGGAGCTCTGATGGAGTGCACGATGTTCAAGCGATCAAATGATAGCGAGCAAGATAAAAGGAACACAATGTGGACGAGCATGTGGGAGCTGCTACGTGCAGAGTCGCGGCCGCACGGTCACACGGTGACTGGGATCCGCTGAATCCCGCCATCTTCCTGCCCAGCATGGTCTCCAGCATCATCTCTGGGAGACACACGTTCCTTTTCAATTCGCGACGACGATAGAAGGATATAATTTCTCTTGGAGAGTTGCTATCGTATGCTCTGCTGCTGCGATACACCCACGAGAAGCGCGTGCCACGCTGCTAGTCTCTTCTTGTGCGCTACAATTCCCCGCTCAGCATGCTACACGTCTTCGCTAAGCCCACCAGCCTGCGCTATGTTTGCTTCTGAAGCCGGACCCATGTATGCTTCGCGCGCCCATAAAGCTGCTTGCGCGACGCCCGTCGTCTGCACTGATCTGTCAGTCTCCCCCGCACCATGTTCTGGCTGCCTCTGTCCGTGCTTGCCGCTGTCCCTCTCACCCTCGCGTCCCCCCTCGCCCCGCGGTGGGATGACTTCAAGGTGAAGCACGCATGGCATGACGTTCCCAAGAACTGGCAGTGTGAGGGGCCCGCGCCGGCTGGTACGACCATCGATCTCCGCATCGCGCTCAAGCCGCACCGCGAGAACGCTCTGGTCGATGCGTTGTACGAAGTGAGCAGCCCTCAGCATGCGAAGTACGTGCCACCGCGTCATGATTTTATCTTTGGGGATGCTGACAACGTTTACGTGCTTTTGCCTATTCATAGGTACGGCGCCCACCTGTCGAAGGCTGAGGTCGCGGAACTCGTCGCTCCCCACCCGGACACCCACGCCCTCGTTAATGACTGGCTGTCACATCACGGCGTTCCCAGTAGCTCCGTCAGCACGTCCCACAACGGCGGCTGGCTCACCGTCTCCTCCGTCCCCGTCCCCCAGGCCGACGCACTCCTGGGCGCGTCTTACCAGGTCTATCGCCACGCCGAGACGAACGACACACTCCTCCGCACCGTCGGCTACTCCCTCCCTGCCATTCTGCACGACCATATCAACACCGTTGCGCCGTCCACGTACTTCGGCGGTCCCCGCGCCTGGCGCAAGACGTCCCATCTGACGCCCAACGGAAAGATCCTCCCCGATGGCGATGCGGAAATACAGGCCGAAATCGCTGCGCTGGTTAAGGCTAAGGAAGCTAGCCGCCTTCCCGGCTCGCTGGCTACGGTCCCCAGCAGCTGCTCGAGCACGATCACGCCCTCCTGCCTCCGCGCGCTCTACAACTCGTCGACATACACGCCCAAAGCCACGAGTCAGAACGTCCTCGGAATCGCTGGGTACTTAGAAGAGTACGCCAGTCACACGGACTTGAAGACTTTCTTGACTAAGTTCCGGTCGGATGCAACGGCTGCGGCCTTCACTGTTGTAACGGTCAACGGTGGTCTCGACAATCAGAACAGCCCTGGAGATGAGGTGCGTGACCAATCCGGGCCCTTTCAACGAATTCTCACTGACATGCGCATCCCAGGCCAACCTGGATATCCAGTACGCGGAGTCAATTTCGTTCCCGACGCCCAACATCTACTACAGTACGGGCGGCTCCCCTCCCTTCGTCAAGGATGGTAATACACCCACCAACACGAACGAGCCATACCTCGATTGGCTGCAATTCCTCTTGGAACAGAGCACCATCCCGCAGACGATCAGCACGTCGTATGGTGACGACGAGCAAACAGTGCCGCTTGACTACGCGCAGAGCGTTTGCACGCTCTTTGCGCAGCTCGGTACACAGGGCACGAGCGTGTTGTTCAGCAGCGGTGACTCTGGCGTTGGCGACGGCTCATGTCTGACCAACGATGGCACGAACAAGAAACAATTCATCCCCAACTTTCCCGCATCGTGTAGGCTTCGCGCATCTTTGGCCAGACCTTGTATCTCACGTCTTTCTGCAGGCCCCTTTGTCACCGCGGTTGGTGGTACAACGCGTGTGAACCCAGAGGTCGCTGCCAGCCTCTCCAGCGGCGGCTTCTCGAACTACTTTGCGCGCCCCAGCTATCAGGACGCCCAAGTCACGTCTTTCATCAAGAGCATCGGCACCTCCTTCAGCGGTCTCTACAAGTGCGTGCCCACGCTCGTGCTCAATACCCCTTTGGTCTGACTTGTTACTTTCGTAGCACGACTGGGCGTGGTTTCCCCGACATCTCCGCACAGGCTGAGAACTTCCAGATCGTCCTCAGTGGCCGGACTGAGAGTGTCGACGGCACGAGCTGCGCCTCGCCGGTATGTATTATTCCCGTACGAACCTTTCCCCGCTCATATGTGCTTACCACTGTTCCTCCGCTGCTCGCTCAGACGGCCGCTGCGGTGATCTCCCTCCTCAACGATTTCCGTCTCTCTGAGGGCAAGCCATCACTTGGCTTCCTGAACCCGCTGCTCTACTCTACGGGAACAGCCGGCCTGAATGACATCACCTCTGGCTCGAACCCGGGATGCGGAACGACGGGCTTCACCGCAGTGGCGGGCTGGGATCCGGTGCGTCATCATGGACTCGACCACAATGAATTAATTGACGAGTCTCGGACTGCCTATAGGTCACTGGTCTCGGCACACCCGACTTCGGGAAGCTCCAGGCCATCGTGGCTTGATTCCCGAAATTCGATGGGGGGCGCGGGGATGGTGTTGGTCGGCAAAGAAATAAATGCACGAGAGCGCCATGATGCGCATGTTGTAAAGTAGGCTAGAAGTTGTCTAGAATCGAAATATGAAATGACCGCTTGTCGATGAAGAGGAAGGGCCCTTTCGAAGTTCCATCCTGCGGAAGTGGAAAAGTGGCGTCCGAAGTCGACAGTAGTGGGGTGGCTTCGAGTGGCTTCGCTTCATTTTCGCAGCACCTCGAAGCCTCGCGAAGCTCGCCTATCGAGGCACCGAGAAGTTGGATTCGGGAGGATGCCAATTATTTCAATAAAAGACCTTGAGCGCCACAGTGACAAAGTACCCTGGAAACGCACCCGCCTCAGTCACTGTCTGCTATTCCGGGGTATCCTAAACCCTTGCGGCTTGCGCCCTAGTGCGCTATGTGCTCGATCGCTACCCTGATGTGCAAAGGGGCACGTTATCGCCTTCAGACTCGGAGGGCCCGAGCTTTGGGTCTAATTTCGAAGCGACAGCGCAGTTCTATAGTCTCCCTGAGGTAGAGTAGAAAAAAATAGCCTTTTCCACAAAAAATAGCAGTGCTTGTACACGAACACCCCGAGGTCGTCGGCGGGGGCCCGGACCTCACTGAGGTACTTCCAACAGAGTCTCGATCACCAGACGTTGTGCCCTGATCATCATGTTCCCAAAGCCCTTGATTGAATGCTGCAGGAGGCTTTCTTGACGCGCTCTCGGCTCCTTGCAGCTGAGTATTGGAACAGGGTTGCGAAGCCACTGTTTTGAAGAAGGAGAAAAAACTTGTAATACAAGAACGCGCTGGGAGATCTTGGAAGACTCGGAATAAAATTTCCGAGCTGACGTTCGCGGCGGCCATTGCCGCGAAAGCTAGATAGTCCTGCATAGTACGATACGAAGCGTCGCATGAGCGTCGTGAACTGGTCGAGCCTATACATAAGGTCAAGTTACGGAGAAGGGTCGAGCCCAGAGAGAGCCCAGAGAGCCGCTTGGTCCCTGCATCCGCATACCGCTCACTCTGAATCTGGACCAGGCCGACAAGGTTGATGATCCGTCCTTCCCAACCAACCCAAACAAACGTGTCACGGTCCCGATCGCGGGGTGGCTCAAATTTTACGTGCACTCGACGAGATCAGAGACGAGACCGGGGACAGTTGCTTCCGTTCGCGATCGGTCGTAACGCGTGCACTTTCTTGAACTCCCCGCGCTAGCCTCGCGAATGCAGTACATCTGCAGCGTGCCGAAGAATACCCGCCAGTGGCCGGCGAGGCACGGTGGACGCGACGGCTGCGACGCGAACCCTGACAAGAAGCTCTGAAAACATCCGCGAGATCAACCCTCATGTACGGTCGGATATCAAGTGCCCAGGGAGACTAGTCCGATCGCCACCCCGCTCATGGCCGCCGTTCGGCCACGGCGACCACGTCCTTGACGCGAGGCCGGCGGGAGGCAGTCGGTGCCCGGGACCTCGGTGGCATCACCTCGACGTCTATAACGGCCACGCGCGGGGCCGGCGGCCACTTGTGTTTATCCGCGCAGATAAACGAAAGTGGAAGACGACCCTGAGTTCGGACGACGCGACATGTCTTGACACGTAAGCAATACCAGTGGGGTAGTAACAATGTGGATAGACGGAGGCGGGAGCGGAAACACGTCCCAGCGCGCACTGCGTAGGTGGCAAGGCTATCGTCTAAGTCATATCACAGTGATCAGCGCATTACCGCAAAACAGACACCGCCGTACGGCTTGAAGCAGTTCCTGTACGATCCAGCTGCGCGCCGCCGACGGCAAGTGCGCCAGCGCCGCATCGGGTTTTTGCGACCGAGTACCTGACACTGCCTCTGCTTCGCCCAGAGTTCCGACATTGTCGCCGGACGCCGCAGTTCGGAGAGGCGGAACGAAGGCTTTACGTGTGCAGCCAATGCAGGTGCGCACCATGGGTGTAGCGAGGACAAAGGACGTGATAGAGCATCGAGCTGAGAAACATTGAACCAGCACGACGGCGAGGGTCAGGTCATGGTAATTCGAGACAAATGGCGTAACGTACACCAAGTATGTCCGTTCAAACATTTCGCAATGGAGATGTCTTCGAGGGGAATTGGGACTCCACAAGCGGGGCACTTTTCTTCGAGACTGCCAGCAGATCCGGGGAAGGTCGCATCAAGCCGCATCCTCATCTGTTCAGCCTCCCGAAATAGGTGGGGTGGTGTGCCTTGAAGCAATGCTTGTACGATGATGCGGTATACGAAAGTAACATCCGTCTCTGGGTGGAATGTCAACAGAGCTCATAGTTACTGGGTCAAATCACCCACCGGTAAGCAGGCTTTCGAAAGCTGCGACGTGTCTGAGGTGGATGTGCAGGACGTGATGTAAGATGTCGTTTAGCAGCCCTTGGGCAACAGCTCCACATTCCCCTTGAGATTCGGGAGTAGTGGAGCATTTCTGCACAGGCGCCTCAGGATAGAAGTATCATATCGTTAGGGAAAACATACCCAGCAGAAGTCAGCCAGCGCGAGCCGCAAGCGCATAGAGAACAAGCCGTCGCTTCCAAAGAGATGTCTTCTAAAGCTGTCTCGAAGTTCTTCCCGGAGGGCCTCCGTAAGATTGTCCGACCGGGGTGGATCGAAGTGCGGCACATCGAGGGCGCCGGTGCGGATTTGCAAGAGCTGCAATACTTGGGGCTGCACCTGGGCGAGTCTCTCTGGGTGAAGAAGATGGAGGAAAAGTGGGCGTAGGACGTGTATGGGCGCTGCTCCAGCACCTAGACTTGGACTTAGTAACGAGACGGTTACAAAGGCGGTGCATTCACCTGCAGACGCGGAAGAAAGCGTATCCACTATCCTCTCGATGACAACGTTCGCTTCGTCTTCTTTCCAGAGCTCCGCAATCACGAAGGTGTTATTGTGCTTTGCTTCGTGCTTGTAGCTAAAATCAGATGGCGAGATGCCCCTGAGAAGCTGTCATAAATTTAGGTCCCCGTCAGAGATGTGGTGTAGATACTCGCTCGTGGGCCCATGCGACAGTCGGCAGACCGTCAAGAGAAATCAAGCCACTGATGCTGTTCACATCCGAGTTCTGCACTATCTTGCGTTCGGTCTGCGCAAACACTGCTCGTGATACGCATGAGAGATCCCACGAAGACAGGCGAGCGCCGCGATCGGCGCCAGCAGGCGGTTCGAGTGTCGGTCCGGAGGATACGGCATGGATGACATGGAAGGAGCCGTCAAATAGAGCGCAGACGAGGCTGTCGTTTCGGTGAGAGTACTCAATCCCGATAACCGGGTGCAGAGCAGACGTCCCCGTGGAGATAGCCTGTCGCTGTAGAGTCACAGACCGCAGGCCGTGCCAAGCGCCGGCCATGCTCTCGGCAGACCATAGACTGACAACACCCGGTTTGGTTAGCACGAGGATGGGCTAGAGTTACATTCAGCGAGGGTCGCATCAGTGTACAATAGATCACACCTCTCGGGCGCGTGGCGTGACCCATTCGAGAGCTGTAAGTCTCCGTTTGTCTGCATCACATGGTTGGCCCGGACACAGCTGTGCTAGTGTTTCGAGTCGGTATCGAGCGCCGAGAGAGGAGGCTCCAGACTCAATAATGAGCGTTGTTTGAATCTGAAGCAGCTTGACAGAACCATCTGCGATGCCACAAGCTAACATACTGTTGCCTGATGGAATAATCAAGAGGCGAAAGCGCGATGAAAGACGTGAGTCATACCTTGACTCGTCCGTGAACTTGTCCACGGCAGCCAGGACAGATGCGTGATCCAGCCTTCCGCAACCTCGACAGTCGCAACATGTTCCAGGTAATTATTCTCAATTGGCTGGGCACGGAACCTACACGCCGCTTCAGATTACGAAGCGACATTGTGAAGAAGATTGAGCATACCGGAACAAATTGACACATCCAGCCCGGGATCCGAGAGCAAGAAGCGAACTGTCGCATACAGGAACAGGCCGTATGCCGAAATCGCATTGTTTAGACCAGGCGGCGCCTGAAAATGCGTTCGGTCATGAACCCAAGGCCCTGCAGTAGTAGAGTTCTCCTCTGCATGTGAGCCACTTACAGTTAGTCTGAGCCTGGAGCGTACGCTGGACTTCGACATCAGTTCTCATGGCGGCCATAGAAGTCAGAAATGTAGTGACGTCCTGAAGCTGTAAGATCGATTGATTAAGCGAGGCAGTCGCCGGCTGATGGAATTTTTGGTTACCTTCTCCCACTGGCCTCTCAGATGATCCTTCCTCGCGCACCATAGCGACACTTCCACGTTTGAATTGATGACGGCCAAGACACAACTTCGCACGCAGACTCAGCATCCTCACGGCTGCCAGAGGTACGGCTGACTTACCCGGCCTCCGAAGTAAGATTGCTTGGAGACGCAGTGACCAATTGTAGTGACATGTCTAACACACCAAGGGCCACCGCGGCCCATTCTGGCAATGCGGGCGTTAGCAGGATGACCTTCGACTCGACCGAAGACATACCCTGTGAGTCGGATGGCCAGTGGTGAAATGCGCGCTTGTCAAGTTCGATTATCGTTCTGAACCATCCGAGATCCTTGCTGGTTTCACTCTGGCCCGCCGGACGGGATCTCACAGCGGACGAGGAGTCGATATTCACACCCAAGTCCGGAGTCTTTGAAGTTGTCAGGAATATAAAGGCGTGAGTATACGTTTCGGACTACCATGATGTACACGGCTGTCTTGGTGAGGAAGAGGATCTGCCCGTCCTCCGTCCATCGCAGACAATTGATGGAGGGGTAGGATGCAGCGATCGCGATGTTCAAGGCGGTGTGCACCGTAGCCTGAACCATATTCGGCGTCTGCAATGTGCCATTAGGAACACCATCAGCTCCATGTCCCGACCAAGATAGACTACTGCGACTGACGAGTTGAATGCGCACGATCAAACAATCGGTTGCCAACTGGAAAATTCACTCGATGATGGCCCGAGCGCGGCGACAGACAGAGCGATGCACATGGGCAGTACACTGCTACTGACCGGTGAAGCGCGGTGTTTCCAACGGCGTAGGCTAAGGCAGGGCTTCAAGGGTGCACGTTGGACTCGGACTCGGACTCAGGCGACCCGGGGTCGCGTGCGCCCAGTCAACACTTTCCCACGGCGTGCCGCAAGCGAGCGCCACAGACGCGTTGGACCGGCTGCGACTCGCTGCCGCCGCCTGTCGCACAGCCCATCGCCTACCCTACTCGCTGAAAATGACGGTAAGTTTGTCTCCATCTCAAAGGGGTTTGTATTTTTTTGATGGCGACCTACAGGATCTCACGTTCTGCTACCTCCACATGACTCAGAACGACTTGAAAGTGCTCGACACCATTGGAACTTCGGAATACCTCAAGGGTGATTTATCAGATAATGGCACGCGAATATGCTTTGCTGTGAGGTGGCCTTCGGCGCGCTGACCGTGTACCCGTCAATAGAGATGGACATTCCATCGCACATGGTGCCGCCGAATCCAGACGATTCAGACAGTTCGTCCCTTGCCATCCCTCGCCGCCCCCGGTACTATTAACCCGGCAGTGCAGTTCTTCCGTCTCATGTGCACCCTTCCTATCCGTACGGAAACCCCACCAATATCAAGCATCCAGCCGCTCGTCCTCGCGTGCCGTACGACCCCACATCGCGAGCTTTGTTTGAGGACATGGGATATGCCGGTGGTGGCGTCAACGGGACCCTGAGATGGAAGGACATGGCCCTCGACATATTGCTCCCTGTGGATCAAGAAAAAGAAGAGGCGGAACGGGCAGCGCACGCGAGGAAGATGGCCAGTGGCGCTGCCGCGAACCACCATCAGCCCTCGCAGCAGCCTCCTCCTGAAGAGGTCACGATGGAGGAAGAAGAAGCTGACGATGAAAATGACGAAAATGAAAACGATGAAAACGATGATGACGAAGAAATGGACGAAGACCGCGAGGAATCGAGTTTCGATGAGTCTATCGATGAGTGAGACACGGTCGCGGGTCTGTACATCCCGCTCAGCGCTGGCTTACCCGCTCGGGTTCACATGTGCGTCGGCTGTCTCGGGCCGTCGATGTTCAGCGCTCTATGCTTACACGCTACTCGCCAGATGATGCGATTTTTCGGGGCCTAGTTCGTCTTTCTTTAGCCTGTTTTTCCTGACCGTCTCACCTTTCTAGAATGCCTGTCTGTCTGTACCACGATACTTCCACGCGTCGCTATGCATATTTCATGGAACGACGTGGTGACGGCAGGTCCTTTGATGCGCCCGCCCGCAGGCTACCATGAGCCTTAATCTTGTCAATGACAAGACGATAGGCCGATTATACAGTAATCTCACCTATCACATTGTCTAGATTGACTCGTCGGTGTCGCTCACGCGACTCTATCTTGAACACGACCCGTACACGGCATCGCTTGTCGTTGTCAGAGGCGCGAGAGTCGCGGACATGCTTCCGAGCTGCCAGATTCACGATCGATTTGCTTCCTTGCCCTGCGATCGACACCGAATTCACGTGGCTCGCGCGTGGTTCGGCCTGGGCGCCCGCATATTACAGTACGAGTGCAGGGTCTGAGGTCCCCAGGGTTCAGGTGGGGAATGCCCTGGAATGCCCGGAGATGCCGATGAGCCATGGAGCATGGAGCACAACTCGTGTCCGTCTCATGGTGGACCGCCGGTGCAGGGCGCACCCTTTATCAAAGAGGCGAAACCATTCCTAGAAACAAGCAGCAGGTGAAGCACTGGTGGACCTCGGACATGGGCCTACATGGGCGCGCTGCAACAGTATCGGCCCAAATATAATCATATCATAGACGGATGCCTTGCCGTCGGTTTGTCGTTCTTCCGTGCCCGCGGGACGTTATTCGAGCACTCGCAACCAAATGCTGCAAAAGGAGGTGAGGGGACGATGCGCGCGCTCTTGATTGAAGCCTTGCGACGGCTAAACTCTAAGATCTAAGGCCGAAGGAGGCCTAAGGTCATATACTTCCGTGAGGCCGTAAGTACCTGATCCAAATAAGACGGCGTAAGACGAATGTAAGACGAGTGTAAGACGTCCCAACCGGCGACTATCGTTGGAAGCCCACCAATCATGGAAAGGAGTATGGGAAAAAACGCGGCAGTCAATCAAGAGAAAATTGATTGTATAGCAAAAAAGCTACGTCCTATCCTATCCCTTCCTCTCCTGACTCGAATGTCGAGTGAAAAAGACTGCTTGCAGCTATCCTGCAACAAACACCGACGCGCCGTTTCCGATGCGGCCCTGCCCCTCCCTACCCCCGGGTTTACAGAAAATGAATCCCTGCCCAGGCCCTCCTGGAGCCGCTTTGCATCCGCAAAGCCCTCTCAGGAACTGGACAACGTAACGCACATTTGGGAGATTGATGCGAGGAGGACAATCAAGGGTCCATCGTTGCCTTCCTTTCTCCACAAACAATTGCTCCTCGCCCGCGTTTATCCGACGAGGAATCGAGGCTATCAGCACTGCAAGAAAATACCTGATGGGGATTACATGTTTGTACGTCTTCGTGGGGGAGGCGCGCTACGTTGAATCGAAATGGACCGGCGGAAATGGGTGTCCTTGGTTTCCGTGCAATCGCGATCACAAAGCTTCACTTCGGTCGTCGAATGCACTGCCGCGGCGCTGAATGAGATCATGATATTAGAGTTACTGCTATTATAGTGGCCTAAATAAGGAGAAGTGCATGTAAGAGACGAGTCCAGTTGAATACAGAGGACATGCAATGCCAAGTGTACAGAGCGAATTCAAAGCAATATGTATATGGTAAGTACTTATCGACAAGCGATGAATGCAGAAGCACGGGCGCTGGAATTTTGAACCGGACGAGTGCGCAGTCGGATGCAGTGCAACAAGCGTGAGTGTACGTACGCGCCGCGTGAAGGTCTACTTGTATGCCAGGAAGTAGGCGGACAGCGCGGGCAGGTCATTCGAGCCCGCATCGGAGTATCCCTGCCGGCGCGAGCCATTGAACTTGAGGACAATGACGGGACCGCACCAGGGCTTTGCCGCAGCGCCAGACGTAATGCGGAAAATGGCCCTGTTGATCGGGGACCCAGATGACAAGGAGACCGGGGAGTACCACAGGTGCAAAGGGAAGCGCAGAGGTTCGCCATTAAGACCCTGGGTCAGGACAACGCTGTTGGCCTGACCGCCCGGGAAATAATCTTGCACGATTGGCGCAGGGCATATGCCCTGGGGTGGTGTTTGGGGAGGCTGGCAGTTGACGGTGATGATGCGCGGGCGGTCTGGGAGCGGGGCGGGTGAGCGAATGAAAGAAGCGCGAGAAGATGACGTGCGCACCTTCTTCCGGCGCGAAGAAAATAGCAGACACAGTGATGATTTGCGGCTTCGCGGGCGGCGGGGTAGCGATCATGTTGTACTGCTGGGCGGGATTCGCAGGTGTGCATTCGCGACGATGGCGCGGCCAATCCTGGGAGGCGCGTACGCGGCGTCAGCGAAGCTGCGAAGGACGCGTCACGAAGAGCCACGCACGTTGTTGAGATGCTCGGGAGAGCAGTACCACGCGTTTTGGCAGCGGCTGCACCACATCGAGGTGGCTTTGCAGCACAATGTGCAGGGATGGTTGATGAGGGAGACGCTGGGGTTCATGGCGACGCGTGGGGTGGAGGACGGAGCGAGTAGGACGTCGGGGTAAGGCGGGAAACTGGAGTGAGCACGCAGGCCACACGACCTTTTATTTGGATCTGGAGCGGAGTTATTATGCGCAAAAGAGGGATTGTGCAGTGTGTCACGACGGAGGTGACGTTCGTTGTCGAACGTCAAGATCCGCGGTACGCCTGTGCTGTGCCCTGATGAGCCGCAGACCTGGGTACACGATCGGGAAGCGGTTCGCTCACTTTTGCTCATCGGTTTTTTTGACGGGACGGCAACCGACCCACTTGTGATGTGTCCTGAGGATCTCGGCCCTGATGGGGCGGCGGAGACGGCGGAGCGAGCAGACGGTGGTGATGTAAAAACCCGGAGAAACATCAGGGCTCAATAACCTAGATACTGTAGATCGAGGTGGAAGTGCAACGGGGCAGATGGACGGGAAAACTGATCGGGCCACGAAGCCAAGGCATGAGCAACTCGGCGGGCTGAGGACCCTGTAGGCCCTGGTACCCTGTAGGCCCTGGTAGAGACGCGGCGCGAGGCACTCGACTGTCCATGTCAGCCAGGGCCTTGCAGCGGTGTTGGCCTCTAAGCAACCGTCTCGGCGTTGCACACCGGGGGCCCGGCGGCTGGGCGGCCAGCGCCGGCTGTTCTCCCCGCGTCGGCCCGTCGCCGGCGCCGAGCCGGGCAGCGAGCGGCAGTCGGACTCGCAGTCGCCAACGCGCGCCGTGCTTGACCCCCATCGCGTTACATCTCACCGCCCTTCTGCCTACCATCATGTCCGACGAGGAGATGAATATTGATGACGGTATGTATCACGCGTCTCGCATCCGCCACCATTCACCCATCTTTCCAGTTGCCGACGCTGGCGGCCCCGTGCGCAAGCGCGGACGCGGGTTTCAGAGCACCGCAGGTATGTTGGCTCCTCCGGGTGGCAACAGCGTGCACTAAGCCCCATCGGTGCTCTCCAGGTGGCAACGAAGGCGGTGTGACCGGCGAGCACACATACGACAGAGTCGAGTCGACACATGTGCGCGACGCCGACACCCGCGCAGCACGCTGTAAGTCTGTCGCCATCCGTCTCGTTCGACACTGACAGACGGTGTCCGCCCGCATCAGCCGTAGAGGGCTGGATCGTCCTCGTAACCAACGTGCACGAAGAGGCCACAGAGGAGGACGTCACCGAGAAGTTTGCGGAGTACGGCGAGATCAAAAACCTGCACCTGAACCTTGATCGGCGGACAGGCTATGTGAAGGTGCGTTCCATTCTTTCACCAAGCGCTTCTTGCGTTGTCTGTGACCGGCCCTGACTGCTGTCTTAATGACAGGGTTACGCACTGGTGGAGTACGAAACAATGGCGGAAGCACAGGCTGCTATTGATGCCGCGTCCGGCACTACGCTCCTGGAGCAGACACTGGACTGCGACTACGCGTTTGTTAGGCCGCCCCCCTCGGGGCCGAAAAAGGGACGGGGAGGGCGCGAGGGCCGCGGACGCAGCGCGAGTCCCGCTAGGCGGCGGGAGCGCGGTGACTAACACCCTCGACCAGTGCGACCTTTTCGCACCTGGCCTCGGTCCAAGCACGCTCTATGCGCCAACAAAACTTCTGGATCGCTTGGGAGCGCGGCGAGGATGATGATCTGAGGTGGTGAAACTCGAGTACGCTTGTAATTTTTCTGCTTTGCTCTATAGTATGTACCTGCTGTGCATTGCCTTGATCAATGCATGTCCATGTCTTGTCGCCAACGCTGTCAACCAATTTTCTGGTGGTTTTACGTGGTGTTTTGCTGTGTGCCACCGCCGTACAATCGGAGCTTCAAAGCGCGTCTCGTGGTTCACACGCTGTTGCAGACAACGGAGGCAACTCCGTACTCAACACGCTACGGTGGCCTTCGTGTCTCATTGTCGCCCTTAGCCCCCTCATACCTTTCTGCACATGGCGCGCGGCAAGTCTGCATCCAGTGATGTAGAGATGGAAGCCGAGACATCCAAGACCTTCAACAAGGAGGCAGAGGTTGGGGCGCACGACGAGGGCAGTGGCGAGGAGGAAGAAGAAGAGTTCGAGATTGAGGCGATCCTGGACGCGAAACTCGGTGCTTTCACTCCGGTACGTCCTGATCGCGTCGTGGTTGCGAACGCGTCGCGTTGACCGCTGAGCAGGGGCAGCACGGCTACCTCGTGAAGTGGAAGGGCTTCGGCCATGAGGACAATAGCTGGGTTGCAGAGGAAGACGCTGGGTGCGTACTTTCTTTCCAATCTAAACGCCGCTCACATTTATATGCGGTTCCTATATGTGACAGAAACGCGCAGGACCTCATCGATGAGTATTGGAGAAAGGCGAAGGGAAAAACCGCGAAGCGCAAGTCCGAGACCAAACCCGCGCCGCCCGCCCCGAAGCCTGCCCCTGCGAAGAAGGCCTCGGTCAAGGAGGACACACCAGAGCCTGAGGAGGCGCCCGCAAAGAAGCGGGGCAGAGGCCGACCCAAGGTCAAGGTGGACACTGAGGACGAGGAGGACGAGGAGGACTCTGCGAAGGGCAAGAAGCGCGGCAGGAGGAGCAACGGCACCGCCGGCGCGGCTGCGAAGAGGGCGAGGACCACAACGCCCACTGAACACGTGGAGTTACCCCCTCCGATGCAGCCGAGCACGCAGAAGAAGTACAAAGACATCGCCAGCTGGGAAAACCTTGTGGAAAACGTCGACACGGTAGAGAAAGCTGAAGACGGGAATCTCTACGTTTATTTCACTCTGTGCGTGCTTCCGCGAGATGGTATCCCTGGCAGCATGCTGACTGTCCGTTCTCAGGACGAAGAACCAAACGCACTGCAAAGAGTTATCTGAAGTCTGCGCAAAGAAGTTCCCTCAAAAAGTGAGTTCATGGTTACTTCTGCCATGGCTACTACTTACACATCTTCCAGCTCATCAAGTTTTACGAGGGGAATTTGCGGTGGAAGGCAAGCGAAGAGGAGGCAGATTGATGCGCTGGCCCACGCATGCTTGTGTAATTCTTTTTCACGACATTTTGCAACCACTTATGCGTTTGACGCGCCATTTTTGTAGTTTAACCGGGTGCGGCGTGTACTTGCCGACGTGACTGAGCCTCGCGATCCTCATGCTCACAAATCTTGCTGAATTATATGGGTTTTCTTTCGCGCCACAGACGCCTGCAACGCCATGACCGCATCACCCGGCGCCGCCATCGAACTTCGCCGGTGCGCGCCTGCTCATCTCTGCACTTCATCCGCTCGTACGTTTCAGCCCGGGCCAGGGCCTGCACGACGATCATCGAGGTGCCCACACGCCCGGACGACTGCATCCGACATTCAAATCTCGCGCCGCGCATTGGCATCTCGCATCTGTCAATCACCCACACATGATCTCACGTTGCATAGCGTGCGCTCACACCTATAAGGAGACGCCGCGACCGACGCGCGCGCCGTGTTCGTACATATGCAGCGCTGCATATGAATCATTCGATGCCCATCTGGCAGCCAGGTACTGAGATGATAGGACGCGCAAGGGCGCGCAACCGGCAGGTGGCATGGTGATGGCGCAGAGCCATGCCATACACCGCGACTGAAATTAGAAGAAAAGAGCAGTTTGGCGCGCGCGGTGTCTGCGCATTTGTCGCTGGTCGCTGCCTGTCGAGCGAAGGCGGTGCTTGATCTCGAGCTGCAAGTGAGTTAGGTGAGCGCTAGCGATTATGGGCCAAGGCAACTGCGGACGGTAAGAGGGAAGCGCCAAACGTAAACGTTAAGCTAGGAAGCAAGTAGCACTGCGCAGTATCCACGAGTCACTTCAAACAAGGTTATGGCCGTGGCCCGTCACCGCGTCACCTTACAGCATCGCACCGATCACGTCGCGGACTCAGCGAACTGCTCGAGAACACGACCGAGTCCGGGGCCCTACCGGCATGCGTCCGACGTTTCGGCCAGGCGGTGACTGTATGATATCCCCCGATGCATGACATGATGGCGCACGGATCAATATGCCATCAGGCGCGAGCGCGAGGGTTATTTAGAGTTGGCCCGCCGGGCGCGCTCCTAGTCGTCCGCGTGCACAGCGCAGAGGCTGCGCATGTCAGGAACTCGACAGGGAGCTGCGGTGGCACGCCCGGTGTATACGGTGAAACCTGCGGCATTGTGGACGACGCGCGCGAGCCCACCGTGTGCAATGCTGATTCGCTTCTCCATGGGCGGTGGCGGTTACGCAGACGACGCATGATGCATGAAAGGAAGTTGCATAGACAAGACTACTTGCGGGCATTGAATAAAATATAAATGTCTAGGCACGCTGGTAAGCATAAGCCGAAGGACGGACGCAAACGTCACACTCACATCGAAAGCGGTAATACGGACCACAGTCCTTCATAGATGGCAACGGCAAATCTCATAAATCCATCAAAGCTCAACGTGTGCGGGTGCAGAAGGCACCACGGCAGCGGGGGCGCCTGTCGTCGACGCGGCGACGTCGCCCGCGACTTCCTCGCCCACGCTGCGCGCGACCGCCTCCGCTCTCTCTCGTGGTACTTGCGCCTCTGCACGCGCAAACGCCTCCTCCACCTCCGCATGACCCCGCCCAATGACTGGCGGCGGCTCGTTGCTGACCGGCTTTACCGCGTCGGGATGGGGCTCGTCTCCGGAAATGGGAAGTATCGACGCCTCAGGTTCTGGGGTGGCGTCGACAGGTTCGTCATCCTCCTCTTCGTCCACATCGACGGGGCCCGAGCCGAACGCTTTGTCACCGCTGCGGCTGATACGCCGCAACCGGTTCTGGAACCCGCCGATAATATCTTCAACGTCGCTTTGCACCTCCCCAAGTATGGTCGCGACGGGGTTAATTGGTGGCGACGGATGCGAGCCATCCTGTATGGAGTAAGCCAGTTTGGTGAAGTTGTCGGAACCTGGTGGAGAAGCGCACTGTGAGTACAATGCGGTGTTTTCCGCAGCTGACAGAACGTACGTTTCACGAGATCATGATAGCGCGCCCAATCCAAGTACGTGACGTCGTCTAGCCAGGCATAATCCATACCAATGTCTGCTTGTGCGGAGTCTGCAATACCTCGGACGGCTCCGGTGACTTGAGTAACCTGAATATATGCTCGCAGTTAGATGCCAACCAGACCCGACGGCTGTTTCAAGTGACTGCGCACCTCGGCGACCTCCTTCTGCACATGGCCCGCATACCATCCGTTCACGAGAGACTCGGTTGCCTGCAGGCGCTGGGCGAACTTTTCCCCCACCTTGTCCACCACCTTGTTCCACAGAGCTGCCTTCTCCTCAACCTTGCGGGGTTCTTTCTTGAGATTCTTCAAGTAGATTTCAGCCCCCTTCAAAAGCTTCTCAGCTTCCTCAACCAGATCGTCAAGACTCCCGCCGATCTGCTTGGAAGCTTTCAGCTCCTCGATGGCAGACTTCCGGAGAGCGACGAGAGACTTGCGAAGGCTTTTCTTGCCATTCTTGATCGCCTGCTCTATGTCCTGCTCCCACTTGCTGTGTCGTGCCGTGATGTCCTTCCGCTTCTCAGCAGTAACAGCCAGTTTCTGGAGCCGGGCTTCCTCCTTCTCCTCCTCTGTGAGAGACGGCGGGGGTGCGGGCGGGCTAAACTGCTTTTCTGGCTCCTGTACGACGTTCAGGTCATCATCCGTTAAACCGAGGTCGGCGTAGAATGAATCCATATCGAGGTCCTCCTCGCCCCCGGTGGTCAAAGTTGCAGAAGGTGCCGATCCGCTAGTCGTCGGGGTCTCTGATGACGCGGCGGTGGACTCCGGCTCTGCCTCCGAGGAAGATACGACAAGAACAGGAGTTTCGCTGGGAATGGCGGACTCAATGATAGAGGCAACCGACACGACAGCATCTGCGCTTTGCGACGGGGGAGACTCGTCGTCTGAGCCAAATGAAATGAGCGTCTTCTCCTTGGATTCGACGGCGGTTTCGACCGGCGCGGGGGTGGTAGAACTGGTCGCAGCGGCCGAAGACGCCGAGACAGCTGGCTCCGAGGAGGATGCAGATGCAGTGGACTCGGTCTCCTGAGCAAGGTCAGGCTCCTGTTCCGGCAATACCGAGGATGCGACGGGTGCAGTCGCCGGGGAGGGGGAGGCCTCAGCGATGGGCGAGACAATTGGCTTCTCTGGCACCTGTTCGCCGCGGCTGAGCTCCTTCACGCGTTCCCATATCTTCGCGACGTGAGGGTCCACGAACTTGCGGCGCTGGATGCGCAGGAAGATTACGAGCCGCTTCAAGATGAGCTTCGCGCGATGGACGAATGGACCGAGGTATGGCCTGGCACGCTGGTAGCCGGTATATGTCCTGTCGGCGGCGAGAAGGACGTAGGGCTGTGCGACGGATGTGTAGTGCTTCACGTTGCCGTACACAAAGGACACGTAGGGCTGAACGTGCTTGCCATACTGCTGTTCGGCCGCGGAGCGATAAGGCTGGACGAAATCATTGGCGCGCGCCAGTTGCGGCACCACGTACTTGTAGTACTGTGGCACGACATGCTTCTGATACTGGGGAACCACATGCTTGTTCCAGTTCGGGACGACGCGATGGTTCCATTCGTACTGCGTACGGAGGACGATAGGAGTGGTGATTTGAACTGCGCGGTCGGTGTATGGTTTGGCCCGCTCGATGTAAGGAGAGACAGCAGGATGGGAGATGGCGGCCTTTAATGGGGGGAGTAGATAAGGTTCCAATATTAACCGTCGGTATTCGGCTAGGCCACGGCAGACGGGATTTTGTAGTTGGGCATCGCTCGGGCAGACGGTCAAGGAGTAGATGGTGAAGAACAGCAAGAGATAGCGGAGGAGGACATCGGCAAGAGAGTGTTTCAAGCCCTTTCGCTTCTGCTGAAGATGGCCAGTCAGCTAAAGACTTAACGAAACGTGACCGGAATACGCGCCTTTCCCCCTTTCTTTCCCTTGGCTTTCCCTTTCCCCTTCTTCGAGGACTCGTCCTGGTAAGACGCCAGTAAGCTCGCAATTCCGCTGCACTTATAAGCAAACGCTTCGTGCACACTGTGCGCCGGTAGCACTCGCAGGTGTCGTAGCATGCTCGGTAGCGTGACGAAATGGAGGCGAGACACGCACCACGTCATGGGAGCCACCGTTCCGGGTATCCTGCTGCTGGCTCCCCTTGCCCTTCCCATTCGCAAGTGGGCTGGGAATGTCGGGTACATTGGGAACATGCGAAGAAACCTGCCCTTTGGCTGCGGTGGAGGGTGCGCGCGGAACGGCTTGTTGTGAGTTGGTTCGTGATGCAGGAGCAGCTGGGGCTCGGCGCGTCGCGACCATGTTGGTCGGGTGTAGAGAGCGGGTGTATGCACAGATGAGGTTGTCGTTGCTCGTACCAGCGGCTTCGTTATGGTCGAATGTAAAGCAGGGAGAGTAAAGGAAGGGTATGGGAGAGAAGGAGGAGACAGGGAGGAGATGATTTGGTTGTTCGAATCAAATCCCGGTCACGCTGACGTGTGAGCTGGTTACGTCAGCCAATTGCGGTGACGCGATCACGCTCATCTTGCCGCCACCGACGTCTCTCTTCCTCTTCCCTCCATGTCTGCCCAGGGGCGCAAGCGTCTCACTACCTACGCCTCGAGGAAGATACGACATCGCGCATTCCAAGGCGCGTCCTCGTCGCCTCTGCAGGACATCGACAGGGAGGACATCACCATCTCAGAGATGTCGCGTCGTATGAAGAAACGCGCCCGACAGGCTCAGGGTCGTCTGGCCCACCTGGACTCTGACGACGCCAACCGCAAGGCAAAGAAGCTCAAGCCCACCCCGAACAGCTCCTCTGGCCTCGGTCTCGACGGCACACTGCCCACGCTACCCACTCTCATGTCTAACGAATATCTCATCTCGCTCAATGATGGAACCGACACATTCTCGTATCAAACACCTTTCAATCAGTCCCCGAAGTCCGCCTCTTATTCTGTGATTGGATCTGTCATGGATCGCATGTCCCCAGTGCCCACTGGCCGTCGCTCGCTCTCTCGCACTAGCTCCCGCAATCTCAAAGAAAACTCCAAACTCCTCCAGTCACTTGCTTCTCCTTTCCACAGTCGCTCTGCTTCAAAGACAGGCTCCCCGACAAAGAAGAAGAAGAAAGGCAAGAAACCACCTTTCTACATGAAGGCGCGAACTCGTTCGGATGCCGAGCCCCCGGTAGAGCGTATCATCCCTGACGAGCTCCTCGTATCTGCCTCTGCTGCCGAATCTCCCCGCCACAAGTCCTTGCTCCACCATTCCCGACGTACCTCCGGCTCATCGACCGCATATATGCTGCAACAAGTCTCGGATGAAGACTGGTTCCGACCCGCCAAAGCGCTATCTCGGAGTCCATTCACGGACGACTACGTCCCTCCGGACACACCGCTTCCCGACTGGAGTTTCTCGACGGAGGCGTTCTTCGGGAACGCTCCCAGGGAAACCTCGACTCCGCAGAAGCGCGCAGCAGCGCGCTCTGACGAAGGCACGCCAAGCGCCCCGAACACCCCCGAGCGTACTCTCAAGGATGCTACCGTAGCTGAACCGGGCTCTGCTGATCAGTCATGCTCTCGCCGACGCACTTTACATCTTAGCAAGGACAGCATTTTCTCCAGCTCATGCGAGGTCACTGCGTCGCGCACATCCGGCCCGTTGCTCTCAGAACCGGATGCTCTGATTCGCTCCCCGGTTCTACATAGCGCCCGTTGCTCGCCTGCTCTCGAGGTGACCTTGGAGGATATACTAGTACCGGAGGCACTGCGCACCCCGTGCTCGAGCCCGGGTGCCGAGCAGCTAAGCGGGATGATGGTGGGCCTCGATATCGACGGTGCGTTTTGGAACATCGCATATACGCGCCCGTTTCTGTCCTTGTCTCGGTCCCTGTCCTTCCACTGATACCTTGCGCCCCTTGCGGCTGTGCCCACCAACTAAGATGCTAAACCTTTCTCATCAGAAAACAAAACGGGACCGAACTCCGCAACGAACCCTTTCAATCGCCCTCGCTCGCTAGACAGTGCGGCCGAGATCAGTACGGAGATTGGGCGCGGACACCGGCGCGAGCGGGCGGGCACGATTCGAGCGTCCGATTTCATGCGCCCCGCGCTGGATAATATACCGGCCTCATCGCTGTCTCATCTCGGCGCCGCTGCACCCGTGACGACGCGTACGCGCTCGGGTACCATTCGTCCCGCCCGCGGGCCTGGGATCGCGCGTATGAATTCTGAGCCAGCGGCCGTGGTCAGCACCACACCCCCAGTCGCCTACAGTGCGGGTGCCTTTGCCGATGACAGCGCGGATCCGATCAGCATGCTGGATTCGCCGTTCGTTATGGAGGTGCCGGGGCCGCAGGAGGTGGTAGTGTCAGGGAAGTGCGCCCGGATACCGCGCGCGGCTATGAAGAGGGTCGCTGCTGTGGACGAGATGGAGCTCGACGTTGGGAGCTCGACGAGCGACGACGAGCTGCTGTTGGTCGCGGGGCGAGATTGGAATTGGGATGGGAGGTGGGACTAAGGTTCAGTCTCATGAGCCCGACGTTGGAGCGCTGACAGATTTCATTCTCTTCCAGTGTTCTTCCCGGCGAGTAGAATGGTCTGTGCTGGTTGTTCGTTTATGCGCCTCTCGCTTTGCCTTGCTGTGTGTCTATGCTTTCTAATCTCGCACTGCTCGTCGGCTTTCTGCCATTTTTTCTTTCTGCGGTTCTTTCTCGTTGCCATCCTTTCTCTTCGCCATACTCGCTTTGCTATGTTATCCGGACTATGCTTTGCCTCAGGACACGTCTCGTATACCCTCCTGCACTCAGATTTTATGAGTGGCGTGTCCTTTGCGTGGAGGGTGCGTGTGCCGGCGTTCGCAGTGCTTGACATCATGATGCTGCTCTTGGCCAATGTAACAAGGTAGTGATTTGTCCGAATCAAGTCTGTGCAGCCATGCGACGCGCTATGAAGCAGGTCTCGACGTTCTAGGTACAGGAGCAACAATGTCATTCCCAATTGACAAGACATAACGACGTGTGGTTACTCATGCGGCTTCAAATAGAAAATTAATGCTGCAAAAAAGCCCCCAAACCGATGCCCCAAGCTATCCAGTACCCTAACGGGTCTCTGCTCTTGTAAAGCCATCTCTGACTGTGACCTCGAGAAGGCTGGCGTTCGCGACGGCTCCTTCCGTCATCATTTCCAGCGTGCGCTCTTGGCTTTCAGCATCGCGCATGAGGATCTGGATATCCGCACCCAGTTCTTGAACGCGAGCGGCATGGTCGGCCATGAGATCGATGACGGGAGCGTCGACCACGGCCCTGAAGCCCGCCA
Source organism: Auriscalpium vulgare (assembly GCA_019915015.1). Lineage (NCBI taxonomy): Eukaryota > Fungi > Basidiomycota > Agaricomycetes > Russulales > Auriscalpiaceae > Auriscalpium > Auriscalpium vulgare. The sequence continues at coordinate 833,327 of JAHBBC010000002.1, forward strand.
TGGTTGGGACCACCGCAGTGGCTGGTTGACCGCCCGCTGCACCAAAGATATCAGCACGAAAACGGTGAATCAGCGCGAGGAGTACTCACCGGTGAGCGCTGGGAGGGGTGCCTCCATGTCAGGTCGGACGATGATTATGGTACTGCGGTGTGCGGAGAAAGAAGATTGTGATAGAGTGAGTGTGGCTGGCCTGGTTGTGGTATGGGCTTAAGGGTGGGCTGGATAGTAGGAGTTTTGTTGAAGAAGGGCAGGCGGTGGGGCAACGAATACAATGTCACGTGGGCGCGAGGCTGAGCCCACCGGGCCCGCCTCGCTGGTCCGCTGGACGACCAGCATTGAGTGGATGGCCTGTGTCGCTGTGTCTTTCCCTGCTTTATATTGTAGGAACTTGTTACGAGCAAGTTCCTGCTTCACCACAACCAGCGACAACTTGCTGTAGTATCACAACAGACTCCGTATCCCGTACGTAGGCCCGTCCCACGAGCAACTTCGCCGTCACCATGCGGCGCGTTCGCTGCAGATTTGGAGCGTGCCGAGGCCTAAGGTTCGTCTGGCTTCCCAGTTCCACACCGTAAGTACACTCTTGTCCTCAACACGCACGCTGGTACTGTTGTGCGTGTACAGTGCGGCGTGTACGGAGAATCATATGTGCGTCGTGCGGCAGTGTGAAGACTCTGTCGCAATTTTCTCACTCCCTCGCTCGCCCTCGTTGTATACTCACAGCCTATTCAAAGCCGTCCGTGCTCTCAGTTGCCGGCGCAGACAGTCCGCCAGTTACTTACGCAGGCGCCCGTATGTAACGGTGGAGCTGACTAAGAGTAGAATGCGGATAATTGGTCCTTGCCGTGGTCGATCATGAGTGGTTGAAGATAAATGTCTATTACCTTGCTCGCCAAGGTCTCTCCCGCTCGAAATTGAATCAGGCACATTACATATTTGCGCGTGTTTGCCTCCCTCTCTCTGCCTGCCGCGCTGTATTTACTTCCCAGGCTCGTCCCCTCTACGTATCGTACCTAAGCTGCATACCACCATCCTTCGTCTCCTCACTGAAGCGCGACAGCCTCTCATCCTTCTAATGTCAAATACTGGTCCTGTGGCCTGAAAAAAGCTGCTCATTGAAATCCCGCAAGAGCCGTATCGTGTCACGACCGAAGCTTCGGGATAGCGCAACATAGATGTTGAAAAGGCTGAGGTCTGACCCTATCGGTGGAGAGGCGATGTCAACAATCACATATGGGATGGTCTGACCTTGAGATGGTAAGTCTGTAAATGCATATGCGGCCGTCAGAGGTAGTTGCCTGCGCTGCATGGTCGACGTCTTCTTCTTTCCTGAACGCCTGTCCTGCAGCGCGATTTGGGATGTCTTGCGGGCAGAAACAATCGGGACCACATATTCACTCAGGCCTTGCAGCTGGGGCAGCCGTGTTCGGTCCAGTGTTCGGTCCAGTTTGACGAGGATGTAAGTATGCCAGTACATGCCGCAAAGTGACGCGACTGTCAGCGCTGACATGCTCATCTTCCTCCTCATCTAGGAAAATGACATGGGTTGTTCCCCGCACCCCATTTGCAATGCCAAGGTTTGCCTGTACGTTGAGGGTCACCATCACCTTCATGCCGACCGCAATATCGACTCGATTGGGTAGCCTCGAGACCTCTCGACGCCCTTACTTCCGCTCTTTACGACTCGCCACTGCTGGTCTTTCGCGCAGCTTCTCTCCCCTATAGCTACGAGTCGTACAATGTTCCTCTCTCTAGTCACACTTTTGTTTGTTTAGTGGCTCAGAAGCTATGAAATCGAAGCCGAGACAATAGTTGCCTGCGCTTCTGCTTGCAGAACTCGATCCAGAGCACCAAGCGGCGTACTTAGTCTACATCAGATCGCTCGAGTGCTGCACTCATCCGTGCATATGCATCTGAGCAAGGTGACGGCCCCCGGGGCGTGTTTCGAGTGATTGAATCAATGAGATTTCAAGAGACTGAATTGCAGCGTGGTCACTGACACGCAAAGTAGACCCCCCAGTTCATGAACAGACCCCTGCGCATCTGGGGTGAGTTCCGATACAGATGATGCACGCTCATGCTCCAAACGTGACTTACCCTATCGCAACACACATGTACGGAGCATCCGCCAACAGCTCCTTCAGACTCGTCAGCTTCTTCAAATCAGGAAAAATCCGCCTGCCTACGTGTCACTCTGTAGGTGACGTAGCGGCCGTCGCGTGGTAGACAAGTCCCTGTCTATTGGGACGCGGTAGCGGCGCATGTGACCTCCGTAGCTTTCCGTAGCACCGACCACATGCCCTGTAGCATCATGTAGCATGAGTGAGGTCTGCATAGATGACCTCCATAGTACTACAGAGTCTGTGGTAGACATATACTACCATCTCAGCTGCTGATACAGGGCCCCAAAACCACTACGAGCACGCTTTTTTCAGGGATTTCATACAAAACATATGGTATTGCTCATGGAGATACAAATTACATTGATATACTACGAAGCACAAACCCTTCGCAAACAATGGCTGTCGCAGTCGTCACCGCAATTGCTGCGGTGGCTGTCACTCGAGGGCGTGGGCGGCGTATTTGAATGGCTGGAGGCGGCGGTGAGCGTAGAACTACGATCCTGCCGAGGCGACATCAGCGTGACTAAGAACAGGATGGCTTCTTACCCATTATGTGTTGGCATGCGCAGGCCGACACGCACAGCGCGCTGCAGCGAGCGTCGGTAAGCGCAACCTTGTCAAACCCGTTTGCTGCGGCGCCCAGTCAGTCAGCCCGCGCGCTTCCCGGCGCACATGTACACACACGCACCATTGTACGGGAAGTTGGGGAACAGGCCGTTGATCGCGGTTGCGGGGCGAGATCATTCGGCGTGTATGGGTGCACTTGTCGGTCCGCTCGGGGTCATTGATGCCTTTACAATGACCCATGACGCAACGGGAAGCAGCGATGCCACGCGTCCTCGTGCAGCGCGCAGACAAACCTGCATGGGTGGGAGCTCGGTGCAGCAGAAACGGGAAAATGGGCACGTACTTGTTTGTCGGTGTTCTATTTGTACGGTTCAACCTTCTTGAGCTTGAAGTAGCCGAAAGGGTTGGGGTCGAGCGGACTGATGGACGCCGCGTCATCTATGAACGCAATCGCCATTGCCGTCGTCACTGCAATTACCTCTGCTGCCATGATAAACAGTGGTCGAGAGAGACGTGGCACGCGCGGCGCTGAGCGTTGTCCCAGGGTGCGCGGGGCGCTCGAACGACAAGGGCGGCGCAGCAACCGAGGACGAAGGGCGACGACGTCGTGCGTCGCTTCAGAGGAAACGGGCGGCGGTGGGCGTTGGTGGGCATTTCGGGCGGCGTTGAGAGGCCGTGGTGCGCTCGAGGGCGCTGGGCTTCGCTGAAGGCATGGGCGGCATGCTCGAGCACGCTCGAACGGCTCGAGGGGCGGTGGGCGCGGGCTCCAAGCCATTCCTAGGCTCCTGCTAGAGGCGCGTTCAATAGCGTGACAAACCGAACAGGAGCTGAGAAGACATACTGCATGTGTTGGCATGCAGAGGATTACACTGACCCGCAGGAGGGTGAGCGCGCGAGCTGTCAGCGATGGTGTCCACTTTCATAGATGTCACATGCTCACCTTCCATCTTGACCATGTATTCCGTGTGTGGGGGTAAGTGAACATGTTTTCGATTTGGCAGGCTGGCGCACAGTGGGCGTTGAGGAAGAGGGCAAGACGACGGGGAAAGGGTACTGTAGCGACGGACGACAGTCGGACGACGCGGAAAAAGTTCAACATTCGTTGTTGTTTGTGCTTTGTTTAGGGCCGGTGTCAACCGGCCTTCCGCGTTGAGAAGCTGACCACCGACAACAATAATGCACTGTGAGTGGAAATAAGCAGGTTTTCACTGAATAGCAACCTTACCAGCCCGGGCCCAGTGAGCGATTACGGTTTCCGAGCACGGCACTCTGACGTATCGGTTGCTGACATCCACTCTGGACAACCACGTGCCCACGCCGGCGTGCCCGGGCCCGTTGTCGAGCGAGTTGGCTCTTGCGCTCTTACAGCCGCAGCCGCTCGCCAGATTCGGTGCGTCCTGCACGCCGTGGATCGTGCTCACTGACTTGACATTGACACACGCGTGCTGTCGAGCAGACAACACAACCCTATTTGCTAGGCTGGTGTCAGAGGAGGCCCGGGGTGAGCTAGCGTGGCATGCAAGATACGAGCGTCACGGAACGACGAGCGCGAGCATGTTGGCTGACACGCTCGAGCGCGTCCGAGCGCGCAGCGGGAGGGCGGGATGGAGTACGGTCTAAGTACGACGATCTATGATGATGGCATACGGCGAACATTCTGCAATACATCATACAGAGGAGGCTGCGTCGTGCTATGGGACTGTGGGTCATGACTATGGAACTGTAAGTCACAACTATGGGTACTACAGAGCTACGACACCCTACTATGTCACCTCTGTCGTGCTACGAGACTGCGCATCGCAACTATGGACACTACACAGAGCTCCATCACCAGCTGTGTCGTCTATGTTGCTCTACATAGCTTCCACTTATGCTATGTCAATATAGATTTTTCCTGATGTTCCCTGCCGGCCGGGGCAGTGGCACGTCCGAGTCATCCGAGTCAGATCTATTCATGCAGCAGATAACTGCCACTACTATCAGCCCGGTGATCGTGAACAACAGCTATACGCGCACGCTCTGCGCGAACACCGCCCCGTTACGCAATATTCCTTCCAGCACAATTGGGAAGACCGTCCCACACAGTCCTTCACGTCCCCGTTACTAGCCCGGCTTCTCGCACCTCATACAACCTCGAAGACAACACTCACCAATGGATGCAATTCCAATAGCGAGCGTGCTACGGTGCCCCCAATGATCTGCCTGTACGGCCAGGAGCGGGACGTACACCATGCCAGCTCCGACACCCGTCAGGATGCAGGATGCTCTGCGCGTAGAAGTACTGGACATAGAAGAGGATTGACTCGTTGATCACGAATATTCATAGCCTGCAAGTTGGCCCGCCAAGTCAAAATAGTGACAGCGCAGATAGGTGACACATACCCCAGAAAAAAGATGGATGAACCAACGAGGAATATATTCTCAAAATGGCCAGAGTCGTGCTGCATTCCAGCGGGGAGGCTGACCGCGAGCATGAGGAAGAGCTGTGTCGCGCCGATCCAGCCTTCGCTTATCGTGGATGTGTCGTGTGATGTCCTGGTAGACTCCAACCGAGAATGCGTAGCCAGAGGTTGTGGTAATAGCCAGCCAGATACTTAGTCTGGAGAGCTCAGCGGAAATACCGGGGGAAAGAGCAGCACGCACGCGCTAAACAGCGTCATCCACGCGCTAGATTGAGGCGGGTTGGGATCATGGTATTGCATGAACATTTCGAATGACGGTGAGGAGATGGGAGGGAACAGAGGAAAAAAGTCTCCTAACTTCGTCGAGGTGGTCGGTAGTCCGGTAAGCACCGGCGAATGCCGAGACCCGGCACCAAAGAGCTCAGCTTGTTGCTCCTCCTGACTTCCACACATTCTGCCCATTGCCACGACCCCTCATGCCCTTCGACTTCACGGTCACCATGCCTGTCCCAGGTATCGTCAACCCTTCTCAGCCCCGCCGGCGCCGGTGCCGACCGCCCAGGCTGGCAACCACCTCCCTCGGTGCGGCGCCCCGATCCGTCCGACACGCTCCCGACTTCGCTCCCCATGAGCCGGACGCGGGGTTGGGTGCCCAGCGAGGCCGAGCCTAGCCGCGCCGCCACAAGCACCGCGTCGTCCAGTGGCTATCACGACACGCCCGCCAAGTACCGCGATTTCACGATAAACCCTGAGCCGAGGGAGGAGGAGGCGATCGTGCTTTCCAACTTTCTCGCGCTATTCGTCTGCGGTTTTTTCTCGCTGGCACCTTTTCTTTTTGTCATACTCGCTTTGCTATACTATGGTGCTTTGCATTTGGACGCGTCTCGTATACCCTTCCTGCACTCGATGTCACGGTTACGGACCTCCGCTACTCAATGCTATAGCACAACTTGTAGCTCATACATTACATACATGACTGTTACTGTGGCTGCTCTCTACTATTACGTTGTAGCCGCATTACTCAATATTCAATAGTGAAAACCGCGACGCGTTTTGATCACCTGATGGCTGGGTGGAATCAGCTGACGGTTTTGATGCAGATCTGAGATAGTTTGACAACGCCGTCTTGTCTTCCCCCCGCCACCGCTATCTCGCATAACCAGCCCGACCAGCTTCACTCCAGCTTCCTCCATTCGCGCCTCGAATCTTTTTAGATGGTACTGAATGACCCCGTTACCACGAGCTGGCGAGATCGCAGGTTGAATGCGCACCAGCGTAGACGGAGGTACGCGGCGCAGGTCAGCTCGTTCATAGAGGCGTCCGAGTTCGTCGACGTCGACGAGGAGACAGTGAAGGATATCCTTGATGGGTTTGACCCCAATACAGATATGGGAAAGGATGACGACGGAACGGACGATGTTGACGAGGACGAGGACGAGGAGAACGGGTCCGGTTTCGACGGGCCTCCTGACTTCCCTTACTTTGACTATACAGGTGCGTACGATTCGCGTCTCTGTGTAGCTCGTAGTATAGGCACCTTGTGCCCCTGAGTGAGCTAACGTGTACTCAGATCCGTCGAGATGGTGGTCATTTGAGGTCGTGAACAACATGAAGACCTATCTACGGCGTCATGGTAATTGCAGGAATGTCGCGTTTGTCGCGTCCATAGTGCTAACGCGCCAGACAGGCATGAAGTCGTTCATGGTGAGGTACGCCGCCAATCTTAACCCGCCGGTCAACATGATTCACCTATTCGGTATCGACTTGGTATGTGCACGACATGCCAAGCTCAAATGTGCTTGACAGCTTACAATGTCGGATAGTGTGACCCCCTTCGGCAGAAGAAGCCAAAAACCATCATGTATTTTCTGAAGGTTGCCATGACGCGCGAGTAAGGCAGGAGCATCCCTTCGACAGTTCGACAACTGACGCGCTCTTTTCATAGACTGCATAATCGTATCAAATTAAAAGAATACAACACTATAGAAGACGCTACCTATCTCATCGGCACTCACCGCCGAATACTCATCCTAACAGGTGCTGGCATTAGTACGCGTCGGGCCGCTCTGGGAGTTTAATCCTCGTACTGAAGGTGCTTGACTAGGTGTATCCTGCGGTATCCCTGACTTCCGATCCCACAACGGGCTGTACGCTTCGCTTAAGAACGAGGGTCAGTATGAGCTAGACGACCCTCAGCAGATGTGACTATCTACAACACTTTTCTCGTCTTCACTGGGCTAATGGGAGATCAGGTTTGACATAACGTACTTCAAGGAGAACCCAGCAGGTGCGTTGCATGCATGCCTCAAAACACTTCGAAACCGCTAAGAAACTTCCATCGCAGTTTTCTAGTTCGTATACCAACGAGCACATATTTTCTTCTAGCTGACATCAACCCAGCTCCTTTGCCCGACAAATATATCCATCAAATTTCACACCATCTCCTTGTCATCGCTTTATAAAGCTGGTCGAAGATAATGGAACGGTGGGGACCCATATTTTACTGTACCTCATTTCATAAGCTAACCTTTTCAATCCCAACAGCTCCTACGGGTACGTCCGACCTCCCTACACAACCCAGCGCCTCTCTCACCATTTGCCTAGAACTATACCCAGAACATAGATACGCTCGAGACTCTCGCTGGCGTAAAGAACGTTCTCAACTGCCACGGTTCCTTCGCGACCGCGTCCTGTCTTGCGTGCAGCACGCGGGTGCCGGGCACAGACATCGAGAACGAAATCCTGGCGGGCGATGTCCCACTGTGCAAGATCTGCAGTGCGGCACCCGCGAAGAAGGTCGTGCGCAAGCGGGGCAAGCGCGGGAAGAAGCGCGATAGCGATGACGATGACGAGGAGCCGCCGTATCCACCTTGGGTGATGAAGGTGCGCCATGCCGGTGGCCTCGGACACGCAGGGGATCGTCATGTTGAGTTGGTGCTCAGCCAGACATCACGTTCTTTGGCGAGAAGCTCAGTGTGGACTTCGAGAAAGCGCTCAAAGAGGATCGATCGGAGGTGGACTTGATTATTATCATTGGCACGTCGATGAAGGTCGCCCCCGTCTCCGAGTTCCTAGGTAAGAAACCACGCGATCCATTGTGACTTCCGTATTGACAGGTGTTGCTCGACGCCCAACAGTGAACATGCCACACCACGTCCCGCAAGTGAGTTCTGTCGTCCACGCCAGTCAAAGTTTCTCGTCCTCATTTCCTCCGCAGATCCTGATCAACAAAACGCCTATTCGCCACATCAATCCCGATGTGCGTCCCCACAGGTCGTCTCGAGTCCACGCTGACTGAAAACTGTCAAGATTATCCTCTTGGGCGACGCTGACGCCATTGTCGAGCACCTGTGCGCTAGTTTGAGCACCGTCCTCCCTGAATGGGTGCTGCCATCCGCTTCGACGCAGAGCCTGCAAGCGCCTCCGCACAGCAAGAAGCGGCGCTCGACCGAGCCGGCCCACTCGGAACCGCGGCGAGTGGGAAACAGGTACAGCGCCAGCAGAATGTGCTGATGCCACGGTAGCTGACCAACGTCTTTGCAGCCATGTCTGGCTGTACGAAGGCGCCGAAGGCGGCAAATGGTTGGCCGGGATCGAGGCCGGGGAAGCGGCGAAGGAAGCCGAGCAAGCTGCAAAAGTGCAAGCTTCCACGTCATCGTCAGGCGCAGGGCAATCCTCGACATCGGCAACTAAGCGCGATCCAAAGCGTCCACGGATATCTTAACGTTGGCCTTTGGAATGCGGCGTCACCGACGCATGCGCAGGCGGAATGCGTTCTTCGATCCCCTGGATAGCGAGCCGAGGTAGTCCTCGTAGAATCCGACGACGAACTCCTCCGCCTTGAAGCCGAAGCGGTTGTACAAAAGCTGTTGGATTCATCGGTATCATATATGTTGTGGAGCTATTTGCGTGCATACCATGGCAGGATTGTTCGCGGAGACGTGCAACGTAATGTCCTTGTTGGGGTTGCGGGATATAAGGTGGTAAAGCATTGATCTATATAGTTGTGCGCGTTAATAGATGCTGTTATATCTGTGTCGCGGACAGGACTAACGTTGCGATTTGGGCATTCTCCCAGCCGGCGCGCACAGCGAGGTACGTGATGTACGTCTCCTGAGGAGAGCTGAGGAATGCACACCCGACGACGAGGTGTTTGTACATCGCGACAATCGTTGCTTGCTGGGGCCCGTATTGCAGAGAGTCGCTGACTACTCGCGGCATATCAGCACGGTTGGACTCGGCGCAAGCTAAAGCAAGATACGGACCGCTGATACCGGCCCAGAAGGTGCGGTGCAGAATGTCATGCACCTGCGGTAGGTGCTCTGCAGTCAAAGTGACATAAGAAATTGGAGCAGGCTCAAGGTCGGGCGGTTGTTCTTCGGGGCTGTAACCAATCTCGTCAGCAGTCGGCTCACGGAACAGGGCGAAGGCGGGTCGTACAATTTCAGCAAGTAATGTGTGCGCACGTCTTCCATGAGCTCCATCCAGGGAGTGCGAGCGTCCCAGTCTGCCGCGACCACGGGCCGATCAAAATTGCCTGTTCCGTGCAGGCGCGACAGGAACGAGTGTTCGTAGGGCGTCGACTTGATGGCATTTAGAGCGTCTACAACCTGTGGGTGGGCTTCGAGGGTTCGACGCGGCGCGGGAAGCGGGGTAAGAGTCTGTGGTGTGTCCGGCCGGAGCGAGGGAGTAGACAGCATGTGGACGCGCCTAAGCTGCAAAAGAGGATGATGAGTACATCGACAGGTGACAAGAGAGACGCACGCGTTGCAATTTCAGCTTGCGCAAGACGAGCGCCTCCGCGAGCGTCAGCTGGCCGCCTTCTGACTGCTTCCCCTCCAGCTGCCGAATAATAGTCAGCTCATCCGAGCGCGACAGCAGTTGTATTGGGCGACCCTGCGAACGTTGATGTGCAAGCAGAGCGAGTAGAGCGTGTGCACTTACATGCACGTCCCGTTCACACCTCTTCTCAAGTTCTTCGCGCTCTTCGACGTAGTTATGGAGGGTAGATCCCATGAGCTCTTCGTATGATACGTCCTCAGCGTCCTTATGCGCATATCTGGAGGTGAGGGTGTCCATGAGCGGTTGAAGCAGCGAGACATGAGGAGATGGAGGGGTATCGAGAGGCTGTCCGGCATTATTTTTCCGTCTCTTGGTCCTTAAAGAACGACCGCGACGCTAGACAAATCAGCATGCTGAGGAATTATTGACTTAAAAAAACAAGAGTGCAGCGTACTCTGGCAGCGCGCTCGACGTAATCCCCGTCGCTCGGATAGTCATCGTCAGTGTCACTCATGCGCCTCGACGGGCTCACTGTAAATGGTTGAAATATGTCAGTAATGGTGACATAGTGTGGTCCGAGTGCGAGTCTGCCACAGGCTGTACTATAGGAGATTATGTCAGCGAGCATGCCGATGCCGCGAGAGCCTGAGCCCTTTGCTCCCCAGCTCACCCCCCACCGTACGCCGTCGTACACCTCGCCTTCAGGCACTTTCACGACCCTCCAACGTGCTCTTTGGAACCTTCTGTCTGTTCTTGGCCCTCTTTTTACTCGGCGGACGCCTCTGCGCGGGTCTGGCACGCGTGGTCACTCTTAGTTCGCGACCTCGTCATGGACGGAAGCTCCGACTCCCATTCTCACTCAATGGAGGATCTCGCTGTTGACGTGGGCGCGGACGTCGACACATGTCGCATTTGTAGTGCTCCCGCCGAGCCAGAACAACCATTATTCTATCCTTGCAAATGTTCCGGCACCATTCGTTATATCCACCAAGACTGGTGAGCGCACCCATGCATTCCCTTACGACTAAGACCATGACACCCTGGTACAGCTTGACAACATGGCTTGCCCATAGCAAGAAGAAAACATGTGATGTGTGCAAACACCCGTACGCTTTCACGAAAGGTGCGTCAGCTTGCTTCCTAGCCTCTACTTCAAAGGATTGACGGGACATTCAGTGTACGCGGAAGACATGCCACAACACCTGCCTTCTGTCCTGCTCGTGCGACGTTTTGCGCAGCACACGTTGTTCATGCTCCTGTTCTGCGTCCGAGCCATAGTTGTGTCCTTCGTGTGGCTCGCCATCCTTCCATGGATCACTGTCTGGACATGGAGGCTTTACTTCGCCATGGGCAATTCCACGTGCGTAGTATGCCATCTGTTCTCTTGGCGGATCGCTAAAATATTCCATCACAGTGCTTGGTGGATCAGTGCGCGTCCTCGAAGTCCTGGAGGTTCGACGTCATTCTTCTTCTACAACCTGACATCGCGTTCGCAACCCTCTACCAACGACACCTCTCTCGACGCGTCGGCCCCGTTGAACGGCACCGCCTCTTCTACCTGGGACCACTTGGTCTCTCACCCAGTACTCCGCTCGGTTTCCGCAGATATATTCACTGGCCAGATTATCGCCGCCCTCATCATCCTCGCATTTATCGCCGTCTTCCTTTTGCGCGAGTGGATTTCTCAGAACGCTCGGCCAGGCGTTTTCGAGGATGCCGAGATGCCGGATGAGGATCTCGAACGAGAGCGGGATCACGAGCGGGAGCGCCTCGAAGCTCGGCATGCGCAGCGCGATCGGGAACTTCAGGTGCTCAGGGAACGGAATGTCCAGCTGGAGAGGATGGGCGACCGTCTACGGGACTTGGAGAGGCTGGCGCACCGTCGTCAGATCGATCGGGAGAGGAGGATGCCGCAGGTCGGGGAAGGGGTTGTGCCAGAAGATGGACAGCCTCGCCATCCAGATAGGCCGATCAGGGATCTTCCAGCTCGACCGCCGTCTGTGCGCGCGCGATTGCACGCCGAAGACCCTCCAGAAGCAGGAGGCAGTAGCTCCGCGTCCGCGTCGAATGGTGATCTCCCGACCGGCGAGGAAATTCGCCAAGCTAGTCTGGACGCGGCACTGCGACGGCGGCGCGGGACGGGACTCGAAAGCGCGCGCTTGCCACCGACGGGTGAGGAAATTCGCGATGCGAGTTTGCGGGCCATGCTTCGGAATGACCAACGTGGCCTCACACGCGTCGATCGCACAGGCAGTGATGAGCCTGGACCTAGCGGAAAGGGCAAGGGCAAAGAACGGGGATCACAAGCGGTGGATTCGCTCACTCTCATTCGCCAAAAGCGTGCGGCGGCGGGCGTCAAGCTCGCGATCACCTGCACTCTGTACGAGTTCGAGAAATACGAGATCAAGCGGCTGGACCTCGACAATCCCCTCTCAATCGACAACAGAGTTTTGCACGATCCTTCAGAGCTCTACATGCAAGCCGAGCGCGAACGGAAGGCAGCAGGAGGACAAGGTCTAGGGACGTCGATATCTCTGGAATACGCTCTCAGTTACCGGCTGCCCCTCAAATCCGCTTCCCTGCCAGACGACTGGACAGAAAAGCTTGGCTCCGCGGAACAAGAGGCTATTGCATGGCGCCAAATCCGGAAGATGCTCTACGAGATATGGCGGGAAGAGGCGCTGGAGGATGGGCTCGAACCGGTCCATATACCGAAGGAGCTGGTCGATGTCGAAGTGACAATCAGAAAATTCTTCGACGCCCTAACTATTTTGAGGGCGGTGCCCCCACCGGCTCCGAGGCCGCCTACAGGTATCACGCACAAATATCCTGTCGAGGTCGAGCCAATTGCGAAAGCACGTCTTCATCGTCAGAAAGGCCCTGCCCCACGGCCAACAAGCGAGCCCATCGAAGGCTCCAAGTCAACCATGCCTCCCTTCCCTATCGATATCGAAGACTCATTTCCTAGCTCAAGACCCGATCTCCCTGGTCACTCGCAACTCTTCGACGTCGACTTGGATGCCTCTGGCAATTCGGTCGCTCGACGCAGTGCGCATGACAGTAATTTACTCAAACACCGTAAACCTGCGCAGCTGCAAAGGTACAAGCCTGGAGTGGATTCGTTAGCACTCGGAGAGGGCACTTCACGACCTCCCTCGGTCCTGGCTACAACGTCGTCGACTACAGAGAGTTCCGCATTCTCCTTCGCAGCTCAGGACCCTTCGGTCGCGGAACGTCTGTTCGACGCTAAGCAGACTTCGGCTCTGCCATACCCCTTCTCACCATCTGCCGCAGCTTCCTCGTCTTCTGTCACGTCCGCGCCGCCACCGCCTTACTCCGGTCGTCAGGCGCAACCTCCATCCAGCATCCCTGTCCCGCGCCGTCCCCCAATGCCATCTGCCACCTTGCCTACTCCGACCACCCCACCCGCTTCCCTTCGGAACAAAGCGCCTACGCCCCTGGCTTCCCCCAGTCTCGCGACATACCGGCCGCCCGAAGAGTTCCAAGACGAATCACCTGGGTACTTCGATCCCCTCGCGGAAGAGGGTGACAACCTGGGCATCAAGGACTTCGCGGAGGAGCACGCGAACTATTTCCGGGACGTGAACGATCCGAATGTTCGCGTGCACACCGAGCGCATCGAGATCGAATTCGATGATGATGATGATGATGACGAGGAAGAAGATGAGGATGGCCTTCCAGCGCTGCTGTTGGACTCTGAAGATGATGACGGTGACGATGAGCTTATTCAGGGAGAGGAGGCGCTGGGAGACGATGAGGGTCGTGCGGCGTGGGCACAGAATTGGGAAGACAATCGCCAGCTCGACGTCGAGATCCCGGAAGCGCCGGATGTTGCCCCGGAAGCTGGTGGTCCAGCCCTGGAGGAACTTGAGGACGGGGCACTGGCGGCGCAGCTGCTTGAAGACGACATCGGCGCAGAGGATGATATGGAGGGCGCTTTGGAAGGTGAGCGTCTCTCGTGCTTGCATCTGTAGCCTGCGGTGAGCTGACATTCTCATCAGCTATCGGCCTGCGAGGACCGCTATATGTCGTCGCGCAAAATGTAAGCTCACTACCAGGGCATACATCTCGAACGGCACTAACAGTGTCGGCATAGGCTGCATTGATGATCTTCGTTCTGGCTACTGCTATGGGGCTGGGCATCGGCCTCCCTTTCACATTCGGAAAGTCGACGGCCTTGCTGTCGGTATGTACTTTCGAGTGTTGCTCCTAAGCAAATTGCTAACTAACTCGTCAACAGCTTGATCCCAAGCGCGCGCTGCAGGTTCTGCACTGGCCAATCAAGTTGATGCGCGTCATCACAGATCCGATTGTTGACTCCGTCCTTTTCATCCTCGGCCGCATCCTCTTACCTGCGCTGTTGCGCGTTTGTCGAGCAGCGTTGTTCGCTGCCCTGTGGATAGTGAAGGCAGGAGCCTCGCGGATCCTTGGTGTTGAATCTATCGATAAGGCTGCTGGGTTTGTCCAGGCAACTGTGAGTACTGACATGCGTTTACGGGTCATAACTGATGAGGTGTGTGGTCCAGGTCGACACAGTGTATGATCAGCCATGGGACAAGGCTCGCGACTTCTTGGTCTCTCTGCCATCTCGAGCATTGCCTGCCGATTCGTCGCCCTCACCGTCTGCTCTCGAGCGTCTCCTGGAGTCCGACCATCCATTGGTTCTGTTCTTAGAGCCTTATTTCAACGCGCTCGGAAAGGAGGTCCGCGTCACATCAGCGAGCTTCCAGGAGGGCTGGGTCCGCCTCGCACTCAGCGATACCAATCCGGCGAGGGTGTTCGCGGTATTTCTGGGCTATGGAGCCGTTGGCTTGCTGCTCGCGTTCTACCTCAATGTGCTCACGGTCGGCTCTGTGAAGAGCGCTGGGCGAGCGGTCAGGAGCGCGGTCCGTCAGCAGCTGCTAGTCGTGAAGGTGGCAGCCTTCATTGTGATTGAGCTTGTACTGTTTCCACTTGGGTGCGGCATTAATCTGGACCTATGTTCCATCTGGCTGTTCCCAGAAGCAAGCCTTCAGTCTCGGCTTGCCTTCCTCAAGTATGCTCCCCTCACAGCTACGTTCTATCACTGGGTCGTGGGTACAATGTTTATGTAAGTCCCATCTACCGAGCCATCGCTACTGGAGTAATCTGACCTGCATTTCAGGTACCAGTTTGCCATCCTCCTCGCTGGATGTCGTACTATCATGCGTCCAGGAGCCATGTGGTTCATCAAGGACCCTGCAGATCCGAATTTCCATCCAATTCGCGATATCCTAGAGCGTCCCGCGTTGGTCCAGTTGCGCAAACTGTCGGTCAGTGCAGTGATGTATGGGCTGGTAGTTGCATGCGGTATAGGCTCTATCGGAGGCGTCATGCGCGCAGGCAGTGGCACGATCCTTCCGCTGCGTTGGAGGCCCCGGTAAGTGTGGTCTATTCTTGTCATTTTCTCATTTTCTGATGTGCGATGTTGCAGTGAACCCTTGTCAGACGTCCCCGTTGACCTCCTGTTTTTGCATGCCCTCCTTCCGTACACGCTCCGCTTCTTCCGGCCCAGGAGACTCATTCGGACGTTCTCCGTGCACATCTGGAAGCACCTCTGCAAGCACCTGCGGTTGACCTCGTACATGTTTGGCCAGCTTCATCCAGATGAAGAATACACACCCCGGCGGTCTGGTTGGCTTGGACTGAGGGGCGGTAGCGTGGCGGAAGCCCACGTGTTTGATGGTAGCTATCGAAGAGTACCCGCCAGCGACAACGTCGCCGTTCCGCGCGACATGCGGGCGACGGCTGCAGTTGACATTGATGGCCAGCCTATCGACGATGAAGCCCGCCAACTCATCGCTACGCAGAACCTCGAGGCGGATAAAGCCAGGCGGAGCGTTGCAGACGATTACACCATCGTCTATATCCCTCCCCACTTCCGCTACCGGATCGCCGCGTTCATCGCCGCATTGTGGGTCATTGGCTGTGTCTTCGTGGCCTTATCGGTGTCGTGCCCCATCTTGCTCGGCCGTAGGGTCTTCAAGCTTTTCACGGCCAGAGAGGTCCACGATGGATATTCTTTCTTCGTTGGGTTCTATCTCCTTTGGGGATCATGGGTTGTTGGCTACTCCATAGAGCGCATGGATCGACGACGGCAACGCCGGACCAGTGACGAGCCGCGCGCAGAGTGGCCGCTCTACCTCGCTAAACGCACCCTTCTCTGGCTGGCAAAGATATCATACATGGTGTTCTTCCTCGGCATCGTCATCCCGATTCTCATCGCACTGGTCGTGGAAGTGTACATGGTCCTGCCGATCCGGTTGACGTTCAACAAGGACCTCGTGCCTCGCATCCGCGTCGTGGACATGTGGGCCCTTGGCATCGTCTATGCGAAGATATTTCTGCACGCCCACAACATGCGGCCGCGCGACCGCATCACCAACGGGATCCGCAACGTACGCAGCTTCGACCTTGTCATCACATAGTTTTCACTGACGCTGTATTGCAGATCAGAATTCACGGTTGGACCAGTCCAGATCCTATCCGTGCCACGACGGAGATCATCGCACCCATGCTGGCAGGCCTGATTGGCATGCTCCTTCTCCCCCCAGTCATCGTCCTCCTAATCAACACTGTCGCCCCAGTCAAACTCGACGACAGGTTTATCCGTACGTTTGACTTACCCTACCGGGGTATGTTCCTTACTGACTACAATCTGCCTTATAGTGATGCACGTGTACCCCACGATCTTCGCCGGCGCGGGGGTGGCGCGCATTGTGCTCAGCACCGCGAGCGTGCTTGGATCGTGGTCGCAGTCCATCCGGGACAAGGAGTTCCTGGTCGAAATGCGCCTGCGCAATTACGAACAGGACCAGAAGAAAAGCGAGGCTAGCGTGAGCGCGGACGATTTGCCTGCGTTAGAGGATGGGGCAGCCGTCGGGATCGTCGCGCGGTGGGACGAAGCCGCCTTAGATTGAAGGACCCTTGCTTAGTCGCATAATTATCGCAATTTTGTTTCTCGCTCTTCGCCACTCTGTAGCCCCTTCGCACACTCTCATATGTACCATTAATTTCATGCCATCTTGGGATCCTCCGTCGTTGGGTTGCAATATGCTGGAGAATGGGTTTGTCTCGCATAGCGTTGGAAATAAAATGACTTGAAGGTACACAGTGCGGGGCAGGTACAATACATATGCAGTTAGGCTCCAGGTTTTACCTGACCGGACAGTAGCTGATGAATCTCGAGCCAGCAGGCTATTGGCGTTCGACTTTCGAAGTTACTCATCCTCCTCGTCATCCTCGTCCTCCTCGTCCTCTTCTTCATCATCCCCGTCATCCCCGATCCACACATCCGTGAATGCATCCGAGTCGTACTCGCCCACTGCATCCTCCCGCACCAGGCGCGACGCGTTCCCCTCGTCAAACACCCACAGGTCCGTGCGCGAGTCCATGTCCTCAAGGCACCACGCGATGTACCGCTCGCCGTCGAGGTCGTCTTCCCCGAGCTCGATGTTCCACCCGAGATATATGGTGAGCCCGGCCGCCTCCGCGGTGAGACCGTGTCTATGCGTGTACTTCATCTCGAATGTATCCACCATCATGGGCGTGGGGCCGCGGCGGAGTATGCGGTCGAGGTACTCGTCGTCGTCCACGAGAGGAGTAGAGCGGCGGTACGCAGGCGGCTCCCACTGCGCAGCAACCCACTCGCCTTCGTACTCTTCGTCGGTCGTGTTGTAGTACGCCGCGATGCCGTCCTCGTCCTCGTCGCTCGCGAAGCGGAATCCCCCCTCCATGCCTGAGTCATCCTCGTACACGTCGTAGTCGTCGTCCTCGTCGTCATCGTCTGTATCGGACATTACGGGGAAAATGTCCATCCAGGGGTCGTCCGTGTCGGGTGGCGGAGAAGGGCGCGCGGCGCCGGGGCCTGCCTTTGCTTTGTCGAGGATGGAGACGAGCGATTTGACTAGGAAGAGGGGAAGAGGTCGCTGTCTGACAATGGTGCGGCATACAGGACAACTCTTCTTGCGGGAGACGAGGGGCCTCGGTTCGGCGTCGACGTCCATCGCCTCCGCCACTGGAGCGGCCTTGAACCACTCTTGCAGGCAACCTTGGCAGAGGACATGGCCGCACGGGGAGAGCCTGCAGTGAATCTGAGAAATATGTGCAAAACATTTGCAATTAAAATGCTCACCCATACGGCTTTTTGAGAGTGTCTATGCAGATTTGACACTGAAGAGTGCCTTCTATGCCAGAGATCACCTAGATGGAACGATCAGACAACACATAGGCACAGTAGAAATGCAAGCTACTCACCGTATCCGACTGCTGCGCTTTAGCCTTCAACTTCTCTATCTCATGCCTCTGCTCCTTGTTACTCTGCCGGATTGAAGGTTAGATAACTGCGCCTGAGATTGCCACTGCGTGAATGCAGACCTTTGACTTCGTCGACAGCGTCTCTTTGAGGTCTTTAATCGTCTGGGTAAATGTGAGTAGGCTATATGCATTTAAATCCTCAGCAGCATACCTGAGAATGTTTCTCAGCAGTTTTCGCACTGCTAGCTATCTCCTTTCTCAGATGCTCGATCTCCTTTTTCAAGCGCATGAATTCCACGGACGCGACCGGTCCACCGACGTCGTCCTCCTCGTCCGACATCGCCGACACAGGCACCTCCCTCGGGGGGCGCCGCTTGTGCCCTAGCTCCTTCTTGATACGCGCAACCATATGACTGGCCGTATTGAGGGTGTTCGTATGCGTCTCCGAGGGTTGGCGCGGGGCATGTCGCGTCTTCGCCTTTGAGTGATGCGGGCGGCTCGGGTCGCCGGCGTCAACATATGCCATTGTCCGCACCCTGTTGGCGTTGCTGGGGCCAGGTGTCGCGCTTGCGACTGCAGTGTGGTGACGCTTCTTCTTTGCGGCCATGTCGCTTGCAATCACAGGTGTCTCATCGTCCGAGATCATGCGGTTGCGGTCGCGCGATTTCTTGCGCTTGACGAGGAACGGTCCGGTATGGGGAATGGCTACGTTCTCGCGCGCCCTGGCGCTACTGGTTGCGTGTCGTCGATCCATGCTGATGAAACAAAGGGGGAGCTGAAGTGCAGTCCTAGACGATCCTGTCGGCTGCGGTTCATTGAAGCGGGCTGCAGGACATACCTGGCCGAATTGCAGCGCTCACAAGGCGAGGTGGTGGTGGAATGAGGACAAGGTGCGACTGCGGGCAACGCGCTGGTCAGAGCGCGCAATAGTGGACAGGCTTCCGAGCAAGATGAGATCATCTCAGATCGGGACCCGAGACACCCCTGTTCCGACAACTCGATTTGATACCCCTTCCCTTGTCCGTCCTTCCCTTGTCCTTCAAGTTCGACATCGCCAGAAACTCAAATAAGCCGAGCTCTATTGGTCTTTGCCTCCTACTTGCCACAGGATCCTCTGCTCTCTGACGCCTCTATACTAGCTCGTTGCTCTCTCCGAGTCTAGCGATCTGTCTAGGGATCTTTCTGTCTGATATGAAAGCAACCGCGTCATCCCGAAGTCGACTTACAACAATAATTCAGCGGTCGGCCAGTTCCAGTATGTGGCTATGATAGCGACGAGGTTTGGTATTGTATCTCATGTCTTTGTGTTGGCTGTTGACTCTGGATGTTTGGCTTCAAGTACTATGACCCTGCTGCCGGGCCCTATTACTTCGCACCACTGGTCAACGTCTGGCCGTCCGCTCTCAGCCTTGTGCCGCGGATTCTTTGTGAGCAGCGTTCAGCGGGTGGTGTTCGTGGGCTGCTCTCGCAACTTGCAAGCCTATCTGCTCATCAAACATCGCCGATGCTCCTATAGTTTGAACCACCTGGTTTAAAGACCCCATCGTCCGGTATCTGGCTGAGCAACTTCATATTGCGCGGCAGGGTCGGGGAGCTTTCCCAAAGGACGACTATGATTTAGCTAGCATATAACGAGCGACAGTTCTTTGGATGCCGGGGACTTTCCAAAATGTGAGCGGATGGTATGAGAATCACTTTCCTTCCAACGGTCATCTTTCATTGTTTCCAAAGTTATTATGAGTTTCAGCTGATGACTTCATGATGGGCGTGTGAGGCAGACATACTATGTATTTGCACCAGCCGAAACGGTCGCTGCAGCCCCTTCTGTTTCTCCTGGAGGCATAGCACCCAGTTTCACCCCTGCCAGCCACTGCCCATTTTGATCCTCCACCCGGCTGAAGTACTCAGGTTTGAGAAACCCGCGCGAGTCGCCCTCAGTAAGCACGACACCGTTCTCTGACAGGAAGAACTCAAGACCTGCATCCAACGCCTTCTGGACGTCGATGTAGATGTACACTTGCGATGATGCGCGCATGCCGGAGAGCACGCCATCGCCCGGAACGCCCTGCGCGAGGTGGATGTGGTTGCGCGTCATTTTCGAGAGGCCCTGTGTGGCTATCGAGTGCGCAGATGAGATGCGGTTAGGCAACGAGTCAGACACAAATGTACACACATACTGAATCCCAAGCCTTCTTGTTCGTGCCATGCACGGCCATGGGGATGTCATTCGCAGAGAGGACGGGCTTCAGATCCAGCTTGACATCCTACGGGAAGAGTTGGTCAGTACGACTAGCAAAACAAACCGATCACGCAGCGTACCTTCATCGAATGCCCCTGATTCGCTCGTATCCACCAAACGTCGCCCGCCTCCGCCCGCGCGGCGTCCGGACCCTCGAGCAGCGTATACCTCTGCTTCCCGTCTGCACGTACAATCTCCTGCAGTTTCTCCAGATCCAACCCCGTCGACTTGATCTTCGGCGTCGCCAACTAATCCTCCTCGCACCCGGCATGTCAGCAGCGGGTGCATGGCAGCACGAGGCGCACGCACCAGGTCCGCGACGCACACGAAGCCGTCCTCGCGCATGGGCAGGCCCTCTGCCTTCGCGCCGTGGCGCAGGATCCAGGAGAGCGTCTTCGACACGCGCACTTCTGGCGAGTCTTTGGGGAGGCCGCGGAGCTTTGAGCTGCCCCCGCCGCCGCCCCTTCCACCTCCACCTCCGCCTCCCCTGCCCTTCTGCTTTTGCGTACCTCTGGACTTGTGCTCGCCAGCTGGTTTCTGGGGCTCGGTCATCTTGACTCTCTTAGCGACGTAGCTTGGAAGTTTCTGCGAGAACTTCAGAGGGAGAGTGAGTCGTCCGATAGAAAGTCTAGCTCGAGCTCGCAGCATGCATCGGTGCCCAAGTCACCGAGTCACACGGTGAAGTCGAGTCTTAGTACCGCCGGTCCGGCGCCGGCCCGACCCACTTAGGCCGCCGCCTGGCGCCGCAAGCGCTCTCATCGTCTCTCTCGAACGCGATCCATCGCAAAAATGACCAAGACAATCGTGTTCACTGAGGATGCCCTCCCGCCGCTGCCAGTCTACTGTAAGCGACGATCACACTGAGTATCCAATTCCAATCCCGATCGCCGGGGCTCACACTTCTCCAGCGCAGGCTGTGATCTCTGGCAAGACCGTCTATGCGTCTGGCAACATCGGGATCACCAGGGAGTTCAAACTCGTCGAAGGCGGCGTAGAGGGGCAGACTGTGAGCGATCCGATGGCTAGCTCATGGCTTGATCTCATAGGAATCTACTGCAGCGCGCGGCGCTGGAGAACCTTGCAAAGGTGCTCAAGGCGGCGGGCTCGGGCCTCGAGCACATCGTGAAAGCAAACATCTATCTCACGAACCTCGGGCGCGATTTCGCGCCGATGAATGGCGTGTACACCCAGGTGAGTACTCGTTCATCAGCGTAATCGATGGCCGACTGACGCTGTACGAATTTGACCTACAGTTCTTCGAAGCGGGCAAGTTCCCGGCGAGGACGTGTATCGGTGTGGCGGCCCTCCCGCTTGGTGCTGACGTTGAGATCGAGTGCGTCGCGGAGATTCCTTGAACGTGGCCGTGCGGGTAGTGTGGCAGAACGAAGAACGTGACCATTCACATGTGTACAAAAACTTTCAAATGACGCGTATATCGCCCGAACGCGTCCCCAGCGCGATCCTCCCTGATACCTCAGAGAAAGCGACGTGGATTAGATCCTCTATCGTGTCCAGCAGACGAAAGGCGAGGCATGAGATAGTCGCAGGGAGAGATGGAGAAAGGACACGCACCGCGCAGATCATAAGATCGCACCTCATACACCACATGAGCGTCGATAGGCCTGCCGAGCCCCCACAGCCCGTCATCTACATCTACATCCGCATCCACATCTTCGTCTTCATCTTCGTCATCCTCATCATGTGCATCGTGTACTTGCAGGCTGCTCTCAAACCTCTGCGCTAGCTGTGTTTCTGAGTCTGTCTCCGGGGCTACGGGATCGCCATCCTCGCCCACAGGAGACGAGAACACCATAACGCGTCGTGCGGTGACGTTCTTCGCGCGCTCGACCCACACCCCTCGCGTCCCCAGCGGGCCAAGTGCCGCCGCGCTGACGAAACCGGGCACGCCGCTCGCCATATTGTGCAGCCCCACTAGCTCGACGCGGAGCAGCGGCTGCTCCCCCTCCGCGGCGATGTGCACGCGATAGTGAAACACGCCGCGCAGGACGTCGTGCGCGAGGAACGCGAGCGTCGTGTGGCCCGTGCCGGGCAGCGGCGCGGAGACGGACACGCCGCGAAAATTCGTGCGCGGGAAGCAGTGCGTTGCGGCGGGGCGCAGGGCCGTCGTCAGTGGGCGCGTAGGCGGCGTGCTGGATGCATGCGGCGGGCCGAGGGATGAGCTGATGAAGTATGTGTGCAGACCGACGGGGAACGGGTGCTGCAGCGCGTAGAGCTCGAGCGTGCGCGCCTTGATGCAGAGCAAGTAAGGGCCGACAAATTGGAGGCCGATGATCCCGTTCCACTGCGACGGAAACAATCAGCAGGTGCGCGGAGCGAGACAGAGGACAGAGCGCACGAGCTGGTCCAGATCCTCGCGCTGCGCGTCGATGGTTACTCCAGTGTTTGACGGCCAGTGGATGATGTCTATGAATGGGGTTCGGGATAATGCGAGCAGTTTCTGTGTCGGTTCAATAGTGCGCACGAATTGCGCGTCGGGTCCAAAGAAAGTGTCTATGTCGTAGAAGGGGTGGTTGTCGCAGGACGGACTTCGTTTGGGCGTGCCATTTGGCGGAGATATGCCACCCATGGTCAACGATGAATTAAGGAGGAGCTCGGCGGTAGGGATGCGCATGAGGACGGTCGCGGAGCTGCGGAAAAATGGGCACAGGAAGCACTCTGGGCGAAGAAACGCTTACCCACCCTTGCTGAGTTCTGTGGGGTTGGGTCACCAACATACTTCGACCATCAGGCTACAGCACACACCTATTCTGCGCGCGTGTGATGGTGACATAGATGGCCTCGTTCTCGGCGTCGGCGACCGCGACGGCAGACGTCCACGGCTCGCGGCCCCACAGCTCCCAGGATGCCAGCGACGGCACGACCCTGCGCCCCTCACCCGGCTTCTCCGCAACGTCCCACAGCACAATTGTGCCATGGCTATAGACGCAAAGAGCGAGCCTGTCCAGCATCAACGTGAGATACACGATGTCCTGATACTCGCCGGGCGTGATGGAAGTGCTGCCCAGGCGCCGCGCTGTGTGCCGGTCGCGCGGCCAGTCGCGATGTGAGCGGAAGGCAGAAACAGACAAGTGTTCGAGTTCTGGCGTGGTCAGGCCAGCTAGAGGGATGGTGTGGACGGGGAGGGGGAGGAAGGTCTGCTGCCGGTGCAGCTGATCAAGCCAGACACCGCGATCATGGCTGAGCGTTGCTAGTTCCTTACACGTCTATGGCCTTTCAGACGGCACTAGAGACAGGGTAGACATCAGTTGCTTACCTGGCGTAAAGAGACGATGTCGGGGACCTCCAGGAAGGCGAAAATGTGAAAGAGAAGTTCGGAGGGTGCGCCGAGCAGTGACATAGAGACAGTGACTGGCCTTCTGCACTACTAGTTGTGCGTTCAGGCGCGTATAAGGTCCAACTTGCGTCGGCGTGCGCTCTCGTCGTTGACGACGGAGTCCTCGTTGACATTACTATTGCACTTGTCCGGGGACCCAGCTCGCTTGGGCTCACCAAGCAGCCACGTGCGTCCTCAGGCTCCGAGTCGGAAAACGCGCCCTGCCAGGCCTCTGCGGACCCTGCCAACTCCCTGCAGATGCAACCAGGATGGTCAACAGTCTTCGGCATAAACAATCGGGCATCGAGTCGCTGGTCCCTGGAAGCCTGCCATGAGTCCTATTGCTAGCGGCGCGGGTCTACGTCACCCGAAGGGGCGAAGCCTGGCGAAGCGTGCCCGGGCGGGCATGGTCCAGCTTCAGTACCTCCGTCCTTCATCCTCATCCTCCTCGGTACGACCGATGCCGTCGATTGGCAAGCAATCGGCTGCTTTCTAACGTGCATTGTGCCCAACCAGATGCTTCTAGGGATCAGGCTGCTGCGACCATTCCACCCTTGACAGTGGGTTAGCTCGGCGTTCCGATCTCTGACAATGTGCGTTGGTCCAAAGTCTTTCTAGCAACCGGCCACAGTCACTCCGGCACGTCGAATACTCAGTAAGTAGCTCTGCGCAACGCCGCGTCGCCGCGGGCTCCGGATCCTCGCCACCCACTGACACATCGGCTTTCCTGTGTCTGCAATCAAAGTTGGTTAACCTCCATCCTCAGCCTTCCAATCTGTGGCGGCGGGTTCGCCCGTCTGAACACCGCTAGGGCAAAGCGGCGTCTTCTATGTGACGGCCATCGCGATCACATCGCACCTCCAGCTCATATATGACCCTACGCCAAAGGACAAACTCCCTAGGGCCTAGACTGACTCAGTCTCTCCCAGTCTCTGTCTTGCGCATTCGTCACTCGTTTTCCCGGACCCCTACTGTCATTTCTCCAACATGTATTGCACCGCTGTCTTCGTTTTAGCCGCACTCCCCTTCCTCACTACAGCGTTTCCCGCATGGCACCTCCACCACCTCCGTGGCACTCACACTCCTTCGCCTGCCACGGCGTCGGGCATCCCCATTCCCATAGCCAAGCACGGTGCCGGTGCGCCCGTCGACGCCGCGTCGCTTGCCCGCAATATTGCGCAGTCCGTCGCGTACGTCTTCTACCCGCGACCGTCATGCAGGATTGCTCACCTCCCACATAGGAAGGTGCAGCGCGGCTTTGCCGCCTTCGAAAAGAATACGGGGAAGCCCCACCCTCTCTCCAGTGGCTCTGCGGGCCTCCAAACGCGTGCCACTGGCTCCGACCCCCTTACTGCGGTCGGCCAGCAACTGTGGTACGGTACGATCTCCGTTGGTACGCCGAAGAAGTCGTTCACAGGTGCGCCCTCTGTGTGGACGTCGTGTGCCGTCTGTTGCTGAACCGGCGGGCTTCTTTTACCCGCAGTGGACTTTGACACCGGGAGCAGCGATCTGTTCCTCCCTGGTGCGCAGTGCACATCGAACTGTCAAGGGCATACTCCGTACGATCCCGCTGCGAGCTCAACTTCGCACGACCGTGACATGTTGTTCTCTCTGGCGTATGGCGACGGGTCGACCGTGTCCGGAGAGCAATCTTCTGACGATGTTACGGTCGCCGGACTTACTGTGAGTCGTAATGGAATTTATAAGACGTCTATTCTTACCATCATTCCTAGGCGACTGGGCAGACTCTAGGAGTCGCCACTACATACTCTGATGGTTTTGCCAGCGATGACTTCCCGCCTGACGGGCTCATGGGCATGGCCTTCCAGTCCATCTCGGATTACAACGCACCGCCTTTTATCAGACGCTGTTAGAGCAAGGCCAGGTGGACGATTCTGTGTTCAGTTTCAAGCTTGCGCCCAACGGCTCAGAGCTGTTCTTAGGTGGAGTCAATTCAGCCTTGTACAGTGGCAGCTTCACATATGTGCCAGTAACGAAAGAGGTGCGTGCATTTTAAGAATGGAGTTACCCTGCGGCGGAAACTGACTAGCCTTCCAGGGCTATTGGGAGACAACCTTTGACAGTATCTCTGTGAATGGGCACCCGATTGTTATAGAAATGAACCGGGACTGCATCATCGACACCGGTACCACTCTCATCGTTGGCCCCATTGCGGAAGTGGCGCTAGTCTATACACGCATCCCAGGTGCATTGCCAGGACCGCAAGAGGGCATCTACATCTGTGCGTAGCATATTTCTGTGTTCACGGTTGCGTGGCTGACCCCTGGATAGACCCCTGCAGCTTCAAAAAGCCTATCACAATGACCTTCGGCGGGAAAGCCTTCACGATCAGCCCCGAGACCTTCAATATGGGCCAGATCGAGGAGGGCTCTTCCATGTGCGTGGGTGGTTTAGGCTACATCGCGGATCCGGAGCGTAAGTGTACCAAGTGTTCTCTAAGCGTCGTCAATCAGCTAATTGCGCGTTCAAATTAACTTCTGGATCATCGGGGATGTGTTTCTGCAGAACGTGTACACTGCATTCGACGTTGGAAATTCGGAGGATGGAATTAATCCGCGGATTGGTTTCGCAGACCTTGCGCATGCTTGAACGCGACGGTGCCCCCCTTCCGGACAAATTTTGTTTTTCGAACTCTGAGTCGTTCATTTACATGTTCTGCGTGGCTGAACTGTTAGTTACAACACATGACATTACACACAACTGAGAAGTGCAAGATACTGATCATCAGCAGGCTTGGTGCTAAAATGGGATCCGGAGTGTGCAGCTAGTGAAGGCCATCTGCGGGGAGCCTTGATGTCGAGAGCACTAGGCTGTATCAGTAATTAGACTTTGATCATGAACAAGGGCACATTGAGGATCAATATTGGCATTGTTTGATAGCATGCCCGCGGTACTAGACTCAGATACGGTCAATTTCCGCGGGTGATGAGTTGCGTGGGCGCAGGCAAGATTTTCGTAGACCGGTGACCGTCTGTCCTGCGAAAACGAGACCTTCGATTTGGGTCAGATAGAAGAGGGCTCTTCCATGTGCATGGGAGGGTTGAAGTACGACGCGGATCCCGAGCGTAAGGATAGGAAAGGATGAAGTATGCGTATTCTACGGTAGGATACGCGAGTAACCAACCAGACGGCACTGACTCGGAGTATCCGGCGGGACGGCATGGGCGGCGGTCACGTGCTTGGCGCCCTAATTGGATCGGCGAACGCGACTGTGACTTCGCCGCGACTTCCACCGCGACTCCAGGTGCCGGTCCCCACCAGCTTTTCTCACCTTTCGACCACTTTGCTCTACCGATTTACTCTCACTGCGCTGTATTCAGCTTGCATCGTGCCCCGTCATCCGATTCTGAACTACCCACCTCCCAACACGACTGGCGTCGGCGCACGTAGGGACCGCCACAACCGGGAGGTACGTTCTGTCCATTTGTGTACGATGTCGACGCTCATGGGGAATTTAGCTATGCAATTCTTTGACAATACATTGAAGCGCAAAGGCTCAGATCTCTCCGACGACAACCGGACTGCCCGCATGCCGTATCGTTCCGTCCCTATGTCGCCCAGCAGGGGCACTGGCAAGATGTTCGAAGATCTCGGCAGCACCGGATTCACCGTATCAAAGCCTGCCGCTTCCCAAGCCAAGAAGCGCACCAGGAACAGAGCACATGCAAAACAGATTGCAGAGTCGTCGGACGATGAGATGGACCTGCTTTCATCGGGTGCGTCGCATCGTTCTGACGAGGAGGAGGAGCCACTGCCGAAGGGAAGGAAGAAGGGGCGGGAGAAGAGCGATGTGAATGGTGTGGTCGTGACGCACTCGCCGCGAAAGAAGCTGCCAGACTTTAAGAAGAAGAAACAGCCCGCATCGTCCGGCTCCTCGTCGCACGACTCGCCCATGACTCCCTCTACTTCGCTACCATCGTCTTCCTCCAAGGAAGCACGTGGCTACGGCATTCTTTCGAAACTGAAAGGCAACGAAAACGACGCGGTCTACGAAATTCCAGACGACGACGCCAACGACACATTGCCGCACCCCTCCACCCCTCCTGGACGCGTCCGCGAGTTTCCCATGATGCTGTCTCCCTTAGGAGAGGGTCCGTTGGACAGGAAGGGAAAGGGAAAGGCGCGCGACGCGTCGCTGCCAGCATCCTCCCCTCCTTGCTCCGACGCGTCCTCCCATCGACCCCCCTTGCGTGATACGCGCCCGAACGCGCGCGCTGGAAAGTCCTCCTCCACATATCCCAGCAAAGCACGCCGTACAGCACCGTCTGATGCTTCAGATCTCGAGGAACCCACCCCACGCGCCAAGCCTGTGCGCTCGAAGAATGGGGCCCGCAAGGGTGCATCTGGGACAACGCTGTCCACTGAGCGTTCGCTGTCGCGCAAGATGCAGCCTAGGGACACAACTAACGATGCACGCGTCATCGAGTACATTTCCTCCGATTCCTCGCGTCCTAGCTCTCCAGAGGCATGTCGTCCCAAGCTCAAGGCCGCTGCGTTCCCGTGCCTACCCCCGCTCAACGAAGCCGACACGTCTTCCAGTAAGGCCAAGGGCAAGAAGAAGGCAAAGTCCGCGTTCCCTGATCTGTCACCGCTCAAGACGCCGCGCGTGTCTCGGAAGAGCAAGGGAGGCTTTCCCATACTGTCGCCGCTATCTTCCCCTGTGCACTCGATGTCCCAGAGGACTCGCGTTTCAGTGATGCCCTCCAAGAGTCTAGGCTCTCTCGATTTCGATGAAGACGATGAAGAAGAAGATGGGCGACCTGCTTTGCAGCCTTTCCCGATGGTGCTCAGTCAGTTCGCGAGCCGGGAAGACACCGCACAGCCACCTGATGATATCATGGGTGCAGAAAGCCCATCCTTCGCGGATGATTCCAGTAAGTCATCAGCCAGCTCGCGTCTTTAGAGCCTCGCTCAACACGCATACATTCAGTGCTAGACACTTCGATCGACCCATCTACACTTTGCCCCTACTGCGACGAGGTCCTCCCACTCGTACTCACGCCGCATTTCCACTCCCTCCTTGCCACCGCCAAGCGCAAATCATACGCTGAACCACGGCCAGGCAACGCACGCGGGCTGAAAGCGCCCCTCGGAGCGTTCGTCGCGGTGTGCCGGCGACACAGGTTCGAAGCGCACGAAGTGCCCAAAGCGCGCGCCCGCGGGTGGCCGACGAAGATCGATTTTGAAAGGCTCAGAGAGCGCGTGGAGCGGCTGGCGAGGGGTTTCTCAAAGCTCGTGAACGGCGACGCACAGGCGCGGGAGCAGAGCACGTATTGGAGCGCTGTCATGGCGGAGGTGCAGGCCAAGGGGTCGCGCGCTGTCGCCGGCTTGAAGGGCCAGTTCGAGAGCTTCGAAAAGACGCAACCCGGATAGTAAATGCACTTCCATTATTCCGCATCATATTACTGATCCCTGGAACGTGCAGCTACGGTGAACTGGGCTCGATGATCCTGCACCAGACGATCTACAACCTCTACCCGCCCTCCTCTTTCGACGCTCAAAGCATCGCGCCTCTTACGCCACCCGAATTTATCCAGCGCATCCTCGTGCCCGAGACAGCCGTCGCGCTGATCATGGAGGACACGGCTCAGAGCCGCTTAGACGCCATGCAGACGATGCGCGAGAGCGCGACGTACGGCGTAGCAATGTTCCCGGACGACGCGGAAGGCGGGCGGCGGGCGGGCGCAGGTGAGGAGATCGTACGCGAGCGCGCGCTGGCGCGCCGCCGCGAGCTGGATGTCGAGGAGCGCGTCGAGGAGGCGATGCTCAGGGACGGCGACCGCGCTAAACCGTCCGCGAAGCCCAAGCCGCGAAGGTTGGGCAAGGGCGGAGCGGAGAAAGGTCAGTTTACCGACAGTGCATCGGAAGTGGAGGCCATTGTGAAGCAGCCGAGGGCGAGCGCAAGGCGGAAGGTCGTGCCCGACCCAGAGCAAGTTGATCAAGACGGGTACGCTTCACGGAGCAGCAACGCGAGCAGTGTGCGCCGGAGCACTAGAACCAAAGCCAATGTCATTGCGTCCACCTCCACCTCCAAGGCTGGATCCAAGCCCAAGCCTGTGCGTGCCGCGGACTTTGACGACGCCCACGATCTCTGCACCACCTCCGACCTGGATATGCCGGCACTTCGTACCCAGCCCACGCGAAAGAAGGGCCAGACACCCATCATCGTGTCCGATTCCGACGACGTGGAGATCATCGAGAAACCCACAGTCGTCGAAGTCCCCGAGCCACGCAAGAGCAGGCCGCGCGCACGGCTCGTCCCGAGGAGCGCGGCTGCGTCCAGTGACACCGATCGCGCGCACCCGGATGAAGACGAAGATGCAGATGCTACCCCAAAAGCTAGCAGTCAGGCGAAAGCTAGAGCGTCGGGATCGTCGTCGAACTACATTCCGTTGCTGGCCGCTCTAAAACGAGATAACGAGTACGTCGCTCAGTACGCCCGAGTTTCATGATCCTCATCATATCTAAGGCCATTGGCGAGCAAGAAAAGTGACGAGAAGGCGCGGCGGCAGTTCACGATGGGCGAGGAGGTCATACCGGTGCTTGATTCGGACGAAGAGAATATGGAAGTAGAGGTGGTGGAGCCTATACGGGCACATAGGGCTTCGTCGAGGACTCGGCGGGGACGGAGTGCGGCTGGCGACTCGTGGCTACTGAGCGACCCGTCCTCTCAGTCAAATTAAGGCTTGGATACGATAAAGGACCGGAGAATTCTGCCCAACGGAGAACGGATACCTATACCGAAGGTCGAGAGATACACTAACATAGACTATCCATATAAAGCTTACCCGGTGTACGCGCGTGTTATAATTTGTTATTCTCCCGCGATGCGTTTACTTATATGTAGCACTACCGACTGCCGTTTGAGAACAGGTAGAACTGAACTCAGTGTCGTCTATGTAGGATACAACAATGCAGATACATCCAAAGCGACCTCTATCTCCTCCAGTACTGTGCCAGATCGTGAAACCGATCCACAACCTTCGTGAAATAAGAAGTCTCGTTAAGCAAGGCCTCGAAATGCTTGATCGCTTCTTCCTCGTCTAGGTCGAGCAAGAACTTGTCTTGGATAAGTTCATGCACGTTCCGGTCCTTGATGTCAGGGATGTTCGCGTCGACCATGAGAGTGACCAAGTTGAGCAGTAGATTAGCGTTCTTGCGGAGGATGCTGAAAGCGGTGAAGCAGAAGTTCTTGAAACGCGCGTAGTGCACCGACTGCGCGCCGCCCATGCCATCGATCATTTCCTTGCAGACTTTGACGGCTGGAGGGAATGGCTTGGGATCACGGCCGAGGATAAAGCCGAAATCGACTGTTGTGTGTGACGGTCGATAAATGAACAAGAGGAGAGCAGGGGTGCGTACCATGGAAGAAATGTCCTGCGAGGATTGTGTGTGAGTGAGGCAAGACAAATGAACAGGTGCATATGCTTACCATCTGGAGCGACGAGGAGATTGTCTAGGTGGCGATCGCCAACCCCGAGCAAGTACGTCACGACGCAGTAGCCAGCTGACGACAATGAGGCTGAGACGAATGTCGCCAACAGGGCAGACGGTTACACGTACCACAGCTGCGAATGAACGTGTCGATAACGCCAGGCTCGACTCCGTACGTGCCTACGCTGCCTTCATCCGGATAATGTGCACGCATATAGTTGAGTAGCGTGCCGTTCTCGCCGACAATGGCAGAAATGGTCTTGCTCGGCACAAACTGCATCATCCCTTGCTGTGGCCCCGTCGCCAATACCGGGTACGGCGTCAACTTTAGGTCAAGATTTTCTTGTCTCAGCAGTCGGTCCATGAGCGTGAAGAGTTGGATCACGAGCTGGTCCTGTCGGAGGTCATCACCATCCTTGAAGATCACCGGGAACTCCGAACCGTCCGCACAAGCGAAGTAGAGGAGAAGCGGGTAAAGATTTGACTTGAATACCGTGGACTTGTCCGCGATGATGCCAGTGACTTCGATGTTGGCATTCAGTGGAAGGGGAATGGGGGGCATTGAGACGAAGTTATTCTTCGAGTCTGCAAGGAACGCTCGTAACTTCTCGATCTTCTTTGGCCGAGGATCTTTCGAAGTCCGAAGCTCTTTCGCACGTCTGGCCAGAGTGTCTACTAGCTCCGCCTGCCGTCGTATGCGGTCCCGGCGGTCCTTGCCAGAATGCTGTCGAAACAAGAATTGTCGCACTTCACTGAAACATACGCAAAGGTACGTACCTCTACAATGCGCTGCATCAGATTCCAAGTGACTTTGGTGTACATCTTCTTCATGGTTCGGTCTTCTAAAGCGACTTCGACTGTGAGGTACCAGAATAAGCGGTTGCCGAGAATTGGGTTCTCGACAGCGCGTGAGATGAGGAAATCAGCGAGTCCACTGTCGTCATATGAGATAGCGCTAGCCGTGGAACGGGCAGAGCGTTGGTCACTGGCTGTACTTTCGAACTTCAGTGCCTGCACTAGCTGTAAGAGATATAAGGTGAGTTCCTGCGTGTGCTTCAGTCAGTACGCTCAAATGAAACAATGTGAGGTCAAACACCCACATCGTCGTCAGCTTGTGCCAGTTGTTTGACGGCGAACGCTCTGACACGAGAGTCCACGGTCGTAGGACCCAGTAATTCTAGCGCGTCGTCGGTGTCGATCTCTGTCCACTGCGGCAGCAACTCTTCAACTGCTTGCTTCACTTCGGAAGGATCCCTCCAAGTCACAGACTTCAAGAACTTTGTAAGACCGCGCTTGTCACGGGAAAGGTAGAATCGGAATTTCCATATCAAGTCCTTTTCTTCGGAAGTTAAGGGCTGACTCGGCGCGTAATTCAGAATGACCTAGCGAACGGTATCAGATGTGCTGCGACAGAATAAGGCCAAAACGTACCCCGAGATCATCCCTGATTTTGGTATTTGGCTTGAGCTCTCGATCATACGGACTGCTTCGATGACTCCGAACGAGCCTGCGGTGCTTATCCTCCACTGGATTATCGCGTGGAACATCAGGGTCCAGCACCGCCCACAAATAAGGGTCACCAGCGAAGGATGTGGATATGGAAGGGGGTGCTGGGGAGACATGCGTGGGCACCGGAACAGTTGATGATGTGGAAGCCGATGGTGTGGCATCCTGAGCAAGGGATTAGTAAAGCAGCGGCCTGAAGTATGCCTGACAGGTGAGGCGTACGAGCTCACTGAATATGACAGGAAAGTCAAATCTCGGTAGGTCGATGTATAGGTATAGATTGTTTGATTTCTCCGCCTCCGCCTGCGGGTTATGAGAACACGTCATATGTCGGAATTTGGACGATGCACTGACCGCGTGAATCTCTGACATTTTCCGAAACACCATCTTGTCTAACCACTCTGACTTGGGCAGGTCGCCCCGTTCGTGCTTCTTCACCAGCTGCAACGGACAGATTACGATGGGCCCAATGCTGAATGATAGCCACGCACCTTCTCCAATCTCCCCATCTCATCGCGATTGCCTGACTTGCTCGGAGTTGACGTCTCAATCGAGCCATCTGCTTCTTGGTCGGGCCACAATAGCAATCGATGCTTCCCTCGCCGTAGTGTCCTGCGCAGAGTCAAGGCCTGACACGGCATTCAATGGCACTTACTCACCACTTCTTGCCGAACAGGCGAAACGTCGACCCTCCTACCGGTACAGCGGCACGCGGACCGGCAATGTCCCACACTGTGATTGTGACCTGAGAGCTCACAGGAAGGTCGCAGTAGCGGATGGGGAATGTGATCCACTCGTTCCACCTGGATGACTATGAGGGCCACACGCATGCCTGAAAGTCTCCACACTCAACGTGTAGCCATTCTTGAAGGCCTTGAAAGAAGTCCGGAAGGGTATCGTTAACGGTTTGTTGTCGGCCATCAATTGGCACACGACATAGAGGTCGGAGAGCGTTCTGAGTACATTGTCGTGAATATTGGCGGGCGAGACGTCTCGTGATAGACTCACAATGATTGAAGCCCATGAAACTTCAATTCAGGTTTCTCGATGATCTCTGTGTATGACTTCGGGCGTCGGGTGCCCTCGAGGGAGGATCTGGTGCATTGTGTGAGCGTCAGTGGCAGCTGGACCAGGGGCGGCTAAGACGCACATGCGAAACGCGACGGGAACCTTCAGGTCACTGGATCTGCCAAAGGTGAAGTCCTCCTTGTTGTCCTTGTCCATGTTTCGCGCTCAACCGTAATGTTCGACCACAAAGAAGTGAGCGGACGCGGCGGACGACTTCCAAGGCTATGCTCAGTCGGAGAGTCGCGCCGAGGATAGAGTGATTCTTGTTGGGTAGCGCTGTTCAATGGGTAGCACTGTTCTTATAACAAAGGAATTTCCCCACAGCCGCGGCTGTTGACGAGAGTTGGGAGCAAGAGGCGCGTGAGTCGGACTCGAAGTGACATCTCGTGTTGAACTGACGGGGCTTATCTACTATATATATGGGCTCCTTATCTTGGACACCAATCTACTATGCATTTTCCAAGACTGTAACTAGGTACAACAAAAACGTGCCCGCAGACTGCCAAATGCATACTAATATCACCACTTCACATCAAACTTGAACCGCGGCAATGCATTCTTCAAGGAGCTCCATTTCGACTGCGGTTGATTCCCTGGAACGAAGTACTCCCACCTAGACGAGGATCAATCTCTCTGCCAGTCTGAGCAATGGGCGGCATACCTGACATAGAGATCGCCATAGCCGACGACCTTACCTGCCTTTCTGATGGGCATACCTTTCCCCTTAACTTTGGTGCCCTGCGACGCCGCCACAATCGACTCCGGCACGTCCACGCGGACCTCTCCTCCCCCTGGGCCAGGGAACGACACCGTCCCCTTCTGCAGCTCGGACTCTTCAAATCCTGACCATGGCAATTCCACGCAAAACACCAGATCGTATTTCCCCACGCGCGTGAAGTCCTGATGCTGAATCTGCTTGACTTCGAAGACGATGTCGTCCCCGACATCTATGCGAGCGCCGGGGCGCGTGCCGGGCGGTATCGTGATGGTCACAGAGCGCTCGGGAGGCGTCCCAGGGTTTGGCGTGGTAAACGATATGCGAAAGCGCTGCGTTACGCCGTGGTACAGCTCCTCGAGC
Organism: Auriscalpium vulgare; assembly: GCA_019915015.1. Taxonomy (NCBI): domain Eukaryota; kingdom Fungi; phylum Basidiomycota; class Agaricomycetes; order Russulales; family Auriscalpiaceae; genus Auriscalpium; species Auriscalpium vulgare. The sequence goes on from JAHBBC010000002.1 coordinate 868,176, forward strand.
GTGAGCTCAAGGGGGAAGGTCCAGTCTTTGGGACGAGGTGTCTTGGAGCGGCGTTCCCTGCGTAGCTCAACGGGCGGCGCAACGACGAAGACTGGTGGGATGTTCAACGCCCACGGGATCTCAGCTTTGTCGATCTTTACAAACTCTGAGAAGCCGGAGTCGCGACGCGATTCGTCCCGCCGGCTGAAGGAGAACCGTCAGGGAGATGAACAATATGCACTGCATGGCCACCTACTGTTTACGCTCGCGTCTCTGGGGACTGGAGCTGGGTTGACGATCTTGAGTGACTTTGACATCTGGGAGAGGACCGGGCTGAGACGAGCCTGAAACGGTAGCGGATAATGCTGGCGCAGGCCCCAACGAAGCATGTCGGCTGCCTTCCACAGGCGAGTCGACGTTGACACAGCGCAAGGGTGCAGAAGTCGACCGCTCGTGATATCGCTTGTGCCGTCGCCGCTTATCTTCTTTTTCCTGCGATTGAGGTACACCATCTGTTGGAAGTGGTGCAGATGGCGTTGGAGGAGGCGGCGAGGGTGCCCGCGGAGGGCGTCTTCGCGGCGTCCTCCCTCGATCCTCTACAATCGGCTCGGACGATGCCGGTGCTGCTGGCTTCGTATAGTGTTCATCCGGATTCGTGGCGTAGCGGGTCTCCGGTGACTTGTACGGAGGGGAGTATAAGGGGTTAGGCGACGGATCTTCAGGCAAGTACGCGGATCGCGGACCCGGAGAGTATATATCGTTGTATCGCGCGCCAGGGGAAGGTGTTGGGAAGAACGCGTCGGGAACAGTTGCGTATCGCGTCCCGGTAGACTGGGACCGCGGGCTGTAGAAGGCATTAAGCAGGGTATCGTTTCTAGCCTCGCGCTCCGTATCTTTTTGACGACTTGGCCTTGCACTGTAGCGCGGATGGGAAGCATACCGCGAGGCCTGCCTCACGGGAGCCTGTCTGCTGTACTCGTCATCGGGGAACATCGCGTAGCGCGTGCCAGGGGACTTGTACGTCGGCGTGTCGTCGGGGAACGCGGCTGGGGGCAATTCGTCGTCCATAAACGCATATCTCGGGCCAGGCGAGAATCCGGAGCTTGAGGGCATGCCGCCTGGCGATGGTTTGGGAAAGTACGAATCCGGCTGCGTAGCGTAGCGCGACCCAGAAGACCTCTGAAACGGTTCGTCATCCTCTTCGAATACGCCTGGCGGCAGAGGCAGGTCTTCCTCAAAGGCATGTGGTCGAGGACCCGGAGAATGCCCGGAGACAGAGGGCATGGGGCTTGTGATCGGGTTGGGAAAATAAGAGTCCGGCATGGTTGCATAGCGTGTTTCGGGGGATTTGTATGTCGGCCCATCGCTTTCGAATGCGGATGCAGGGAGAGGTCGATCGTCATCTAGAAACGCATAGCGAGGGCCCGGTGAATAGCCCGTGTTGGCATAGATAGCTCCCGGGGACGGCTTGGTGAAGTACGTGTCGGGATTCGTCGCATAGCGGGAGTCCGGCCTGGACGAGTATCGAGAATGAGCTCCTGATTCCTTGAATGACGGGGGAGTAACAACTCGAGGCTCTGTTTGCTCGGCATTGGCAGGATGCGGAGCTGGGGAGTTGGGAGGCGCTGACGGTGTGTGAAACTGGGGGTTTCGAGGGGCAGATTGAGGTAGCGCTGAAGGAGCAACACCCGCACGTGTTGTGGGCTGCGCAGCAGATTCTTCCCGGGGCGGTGACTCGGAGGGTGTAGTAGGAGGTGTCCCAGGCGCCTCGAAGAGATGAGGATTTGGAGACGGTGTTCGAGAGCGAGTAGGAGGGGATTCAGGAGGTGGAGATGCGTGCGACTGAGAGGCGGGTGGCCGCGAGGAAGTTGACTCCGAGGCAGGCGTTTGAGAATGGTTTTGCGCCTGGGGAGGCGGCTGCGAGGAAGGTGACCGAGACAGAGGGGCTTGAGCAGGAGGATCATCTGAGGGAGCTTGTCGAGGCCGATCATCATCTGAAGATGCTTGTGGGTCGGCATGTCCAGGTGAGTCGTCTCTCTCCCTCGCGTGCTGCTCCTCGGCCTCAGGTTCCGGCCGGAGCGAGGGCCGCCGCTTCAACGATGCGCGGGCATCCTCACTGTCAATCAGCAACTTGTATGCCTCGTGAATCTGCGAGGATGGTTATCCAATGGGGCAATTATACACACGACGAGTCATGACGGACCTGGATGAATGTGCGGGTCGCGGCTTCCTTGTCGTGCTGCTGACGATCTGGGTGGTAGACCAACACCTGGAAGGCATCAACACAACTCAAGACTACGAGAGCGATGAAAGCGCACCTGCTTGCGATATGCGGCTTTGATGTCGTCGGGGCCGGCGGAAGAGGAGAGCCCAAGAAGGGCGAGCGCGTCTCTTCTCCTCGAGGACGAATGTGAAAATGTGGGTACAGGCATCTGTGAGCGGGGATAGAGACGCAGGGGGTTGTTATAAGAAGGACCAAGAGCGAGAGATGTGTGTTCGTGGCGGGATAGTTGTCGGTGCACAGCAGCGCAACGGGAAGTTCTTCTGTGAGATGATCGATGACGGGGTGCGTACCAATACTGACACGCAATGTACAGCCCAAGATGCAAGGAGATGATATTAAAAGACTAGATGGCGTCGACGAGAGCCAAACAATTACACCCCGAGACGGCGTGGTTTACACGTGTACGCGGTGCACCCCGTTCTTGACGTCCTTCCATCAAGCTTGAGTCAGAGCTTGGGCATCAGACACACCTGATTTGCAGGACTGGGCAGCGTGTTGTTGACGAGGTTGGCCCATCTCTAGTCCTGTCGGAAGAGGTCTTCCCCCTTCCACTTCCTCCCCTTGGACCACTTCCACCGACCTATCCGCTACGGCAGTACGCAGGCAGACCTCCATGATGAAAATGCGTCAGCAGTGAGCGTCATACCGGACCCTGGCGGAGAACATAGAGGACGTCGACGTCGAGATGTCGCGATCATGGCTGTGTGATGCAAGAGTGGCGACCAAGTCGGTCACACGGCCAAGCCACTTGCTCGAACTGAAGAACCACAAGACGATCATATTATAGTACATCGTACACCAAGCCATGCGTGAGTAATTACAGTAAGTGGGAACTCGGTCTAGTGATTATCATTATCCGTTTATTCCATCTCGAACAGCAGGACCTCCGCGACACCATCTCCGACGTTCGCCACCTCCAACACCGCTCCCGATGCGTTGTCCACATACACACCGTCGCCCTCCCGGAGCACGACATCTTCCGCACCCGCGCTGCTGACCTTCACAGTCGCGCCACCCGCCTTATCGGGGTTGTATCCAGACGTCTGTACGACGTGGACGTACGCCTTGCGCGACGCGCCCGCCGCCTCGACGGTGTGCTGCAAGGAGTGCTCGGGCGACAGCAGCGTCGCGTACAAGGAGAGCGGCGCATGCACCGGCGCGGGGCCAGTGGCCTCGCGCGCGTCCTTGGCAGACGGAGCCGAGATGGGAGCGACGATGTGCGCCCACTGGTCCTTCTTCTGCTCGTCCGAGAAGTGGCTAACAAGTAGATGTCAATGAAACCGATATGAGACAGATGGGCAGGAAGACATACCGAGTGTAGTAGGCTGGCTTGAGATTGGATTGCGATGGGAGAGCCCAGATCTGCAGGAAATGCACCTGCTTGTTTCCGTGCGCGTGCTCGCTGTGGCGAATGCCGGTGCCCGCAGAAGTCATCTGCAGGTCGCCGCGCTTGAGCACTTCGGTGTTGCCCATGGAGTCGTTACTGAAACAAAGTGATACGTCGTAAGCATCTTCCGTAGCGAAAGGATGGTGTGTCTACGTACTGTTGGAGCTCGCCGGACACCACGTACGAGAAGATCTCGAATTCGCGGTGGGCGTGCGTACCGAAGCCTGTTTTTGGGGCGACGCGGTCTTCATTGATGACACGCAAACAGCCAAACGCATTGTGTGCGCGACTCGCGTAGCTGCGAACAGACCTGTGAGCCCGATATTGCGTGATGGTCTTCTCTGAGACGTACCTGGCGAAGGAGAACGTGTGGAACGTCTTGAGCCAACCATGGTCGGCATTGCCGCGCTCGTCGCTCGGACGGGGGCGGAACTGGACAGTATGTTTGGCCATTGAACTGAGAAGAGCTTTGGATGCGGGGGCTTGGAAGCTGGAGATGCGGGAGAGAGTTGAAGGTGCTCGAGTGAGAGAGCGGAGAGAAGCCACTTTTGCGAATGGAATGGGGCTCATCCGCCTCGTCCGGCGCCCTTTTATATGCCAGCCGCGCGACGAGATGTGAATTTGAATGCAGAAAAAGGAGACATCTTCACGATCGTTAGAAATAGGGTGACCAGGAGGAATGACAATATCGTCTCCCGACATATACCCCTTTTGGCCCAGCCGTCCTCACGACCTCCCCCGACGCTGACTAGACGCTCGTCAGCAGGCGATGCGAGCGATGCCTGGCGTCGACGAGAGAAAGCGGGGACATTCGAGGCTGTTCTGGTGGATGCAAGTAGCTGCGAGGAAAATGAATGGCGTTGACTCAGACGAAGACGTCGTGGTCGTTCGTAATAATAATCGGCGAATCGCGACGTCGCGGCGGCAATGCGGCCGCCTTCATCGAGGCGCCCTCGACGCCCGTCTCCCTCATCGCCCATGCATCCATGACCAGTGCGCTCAGCCATATCCTCTTCCCCACCCAACTCCATGCCAGCACGCTCGAGTCCTGGGCCGCCGCCCTGCACGCGTGCCTCGACGCCGCGCACTGCCATCTCGAAGACATCGTGCACCACAAGGCCGTCGCCGGCATGGAGCACGAGCTCCTGATTGTCACCGTACGCCACCCGAGCGGCGCGCCCATCGTGCTCGGCGTCGACCGCAACGCGGAGGAAGGCATCGAGGCCGCCGAGTCGTCCGTCTCCTCGCGGTACTTCCTCAACTCCATCGTGGACTCTGCGCAAAGCGCGTCAGGCAGCGCGTCTTCGTCTAGCACACAGCGGGCCGACGCTGCGTTCGACGGGGTGCAGGTGTCGCACGACGGCACGCCCGCGCCCATCCTCGCGCGGCACGGGACGACCCTCCCTCTTAGCACGCTCACATTTTCCGCCCCGTCCGACCCATCCACCACCCCCGACACGCGCCCGACTCTCCTGCATCTCTCCGTCCTCCTCCTCACGCTCCACACACACTTCCCCACCTACGTGCTCCTCCGGCACCAGTGCTACTTCTTCGCGCGCAGCACCGTACTCGCGCTCGCAACGCTCTTCGCGGGCAATGAGACGCCGCACCCGGAGCACGCAGCCCTGCAGGCGACGTGGCGCGGCGCGCATGTATCGCTGTACGATGCCGGCAAGACCGCGCTGCAGAACATGCTGCTTCTCCCGCTGCTCGACTTCCCCATCCTGATCGTTCCGGCGGGGCTTTTCGCGGTGTACAGTGCGGTACGGCTGTATGACGGGCATGCGGTGTCGAATGAGGAAGAGCGGAGAAAGATAAAGTGTGCATCCGTGACCTTTCTTTCCTGTCGCATCTCGCTGAGTATATGCTAGCGACAAGAAGATCATGGACCATGGCATTGTGCAGAAGTACCAGGAAGCATGGGCTCAATATATCGCTGGGCGACAGACTTGAGGCACCCTTGTACTATGAGGTGATGAGTGCCGATGGCTTCCGTCCAGGCTATCTTTTGACTTCACCAGGTGCCGGCAAGCGCATATGCTCTTCACGGAACTAATTAAACATATGTAACGATACCCAAGTCCGAGCAGTATCAATTCAGCGCGTGTATGAACGTACGGCTTTGGGTCGCAGGATCGGGGACTGTTCGCGCTCTCAAGCAGACTTCGCGTGAACAGTATGCGCTCGACATGTTTTGAATTGCGGACTTCTATCGTACAGCGACCAGGCCCGCCTAACGTCCCCTATTTCAAGTTCGCGAAGCCGACACGCTTCATTTCGACATCAAATGCAGTGTACACGTTCCGCATGAACACGTCGCCGATGATCCAGAACGCTGTCCCCGCGCGGTAAGTCTAGGGTTAGTCGAGAGAGCAAGCTCAAACTCACGCAATGGTGGCACAGACGTGAGGTAGCCAAGGCCCCCGATACAGCTGGTGTTCTTTTTGTCGACGGGGCCCAAGTTGAACGTGTCCGGGCTGATTGAGAACGCTGTTTGGTTGAACGAGAGGTCGATCGTAGAGCTGGAGTTGCACGGGACTGTGCACCCGAACGGGTGGTCAGTAATCTTCGACGGCGGGCGACCGAGTGACCAAGGCTTACTCGTATACATGCCCACGGCCTCGCTCGAGGGTAGAGCGCCTGGGATTTGAAGGTAGAAAGCGGTGACGTCCTCTGCGGGGCCAATGATCAACGTCGTACCGGTGTCGATGATGCAGTCGGCGTTCTGGAATAGAGGTAGGGATCCGTTGACGGCGATGCTATCGAAATTTGTCTGCCAGTAGCCCTGTTGCAAGTCAGTCAACCTCGTCAGTCATACGCACACGATCTGCTCACCTCTTCGGTTACGTCCACATACGTGAAGTCTCCCGTATACAGAGCTGGATTAGTCCCTCCGAGAAACAGTTCGCTGCCGCTCTCGGCGAGCTTGAATCCGAACACCTGGTCAGTGACTTGACCATCTTCTATCAGCGTCTGGAAGAATGGGGGCGACTTGAATTGCGAAATTTCTTGAAAGCCCATGCCCATGAGTCCGTCCGCCGGAAATTGCGCAGAGTTGAAGCCTGTTGAATACGTATTGGCGGCACCGAGAGCTTGCGCCTTTGCCTGAAAGTCGGCAGTAAGAACCAGGACATGTCCCACACGTGAGTTACTCACAGTCAGACCAGCGCAGGTTACTACGTCCGTGTATTGCTCGCCCTCCACCGAGGAGCCGTCGCCATAAGTCAGTTTGAACGTCGCGTCGCGGTCTTGAGAGGTATGGCTTGCACTGGGGTCGTACATTGTGTGATTGTCACAATTTTCCGTGCAATCTACGCCGGGGAGGAATATGTCGCTGCTGCCGGTGTCGAAGTCCACTGTGAAGAGTCAGCGCATCGTCCGGCTGCAGCACGCGCGCTCACCTTTATACTCCGTGGCCGGCGTGCCGACACTGATCTTGCCGTACCACAGCTCGTTATCATCGTCGTCCAAACCATCTGGTGAGGATTTCCGCCTTGACAGCCCGAGCGGGAGGCTCGAATGGCCCGCAGGCTGCGACGGATGGCGCTGCCCTGTGTTCTCGTAGTAGGCATCGAAGCCCCGGAGGATCTTGCTGCACGAACCGTTCAGCGGCAGGTCGGGGCGCAGAGCTCTGCTACTCAGCGACTCACTCGTAGGATGCGTACATGCCTCTCTGCAGTGCGACGGGGTCCACGGTCCCACTGCGGTACGAGCGCGAGTGTTTTGCGATGGGCACGGCAATGCCGCGGGCGGAGGGGGCGGGCGAGCGTGATGCTGGCGGAACTGTGAGGGCGGAGGCGGTAGTGAGGAAAGGAATGGCGGCATAGAGAAAGGCAAGTGTGAAGTGCATATTGAGAAAGGACAGTGTAGGGTAGAGGGTAGTCGTCGCGGTGTGGGCAGTACTAGTGGCGGTCAGAGACGGGGGCGCTCTGGAGAACGGGCTGCGGCGACGAGCCCTTTATATACCTGGTTCATGCATGCCTTTGGTGCGATGGCTCCGTCAACGTCGACCGCATTGAGCGAGCCATCGAGCCATCGAACCAAGCGACCCACCGTTGTGGCGCGCGAGTCGCCGTCGGCAGGCAGCGCCCGCAGCGGCCTTGGCGGAGAGCAGGCTGCCACTGGCCGCATAGGCTCAACGGTGAAGTTGAGCCCACGTCTTTGCACGGCTGATTCTGGGACTCACCAGTTGGACGCCATGCGTTGAGTCGCGTTAGAGTCGCGTCCCGTTTGCTCTCGACGACGGCCATGAGAGGCTACGTTCGGATCAAATAGCTGGAAGATAAGAGTCAGTCTCCGCAACCGACCTCGCGCAGAAGACCGTAGTCTTTTGGCCACTTGAAGATGCCCACTGTCCTCGTGTTCCGCTTGTTCGCGAGAAAGGTTCATGTCCTGAACTTTCGATGTAAGTAGACTGGGAGACGTGGACAGCACACACTATTTGATCTCAATTTGCAGGCGGTGGGGATGTGGTTTGCGCGGTGTTACGAAATCTCGAGTTGATCCTCCGGTTGATGACGCGCGTGCCAAGGCGCGCGGACAGGCGGCGGTAAGAACACGCTATCATCTGGGGACTCGAAGTGGACTCGATCGCATCCACTCCCGGGCCGAAGCCACGTTGCTCTCGCCTCCTCTCTGAGGCTCTCGCCCACTTTGAAACAAGGTTTCGAAGCTTTACGGGGGTATGAGGCCAGAGGAGAGGCGAAAGCCGCGTGAGCGCTGGAGCTCCCTCGTGGCACATATCCTATCCCTTGATTGATCTTTGTTTTGCCGTCGGCGTCCCATGTGCGGCGTACATGGACATCGTACCAAGACCTTGGCTTTCCACGGGGCTTTGATCCGAACCAAGGACACCGTCGCCCGGTGCGATGGGCTAGCGCCCTAGTTCCAGTCTACCACATGGTCAGTTCCCGTACTATCCACTCAGGAAGATAGGAAAGCGACCTATTTTTTTGTATAAAAGACATGCAATGTGGGATGAGGCCATCCGTCCCATCAGACGCCTCTCAATCCACCTGTAATTGAAGATGAAGTTCATCTCTGCCATTCTTCTTCTCGCACCGCTCGCGGTTGCTGTTCTCGCCGCGCCTGCGGTAGACGTCCGCGAGCCGTGCACCGACTCGTCTGGCTCTACGTGTACGTTGTGTCTACCCTCGCACACAGCGTCAAGCCATCTTACTCATCCACGCCCTCGTGCAGGCAACCCCGGCGGAGTCAAGAACTGGAAACGCGTGCCCGCACCCGCGCCCGAACCGTGCACCGACTCGTCTGGCTCTACGTGTACGTTGTGTCTACCCTCGCACACAGCGTCAAGCCATCTTACTCATCCACGCCCTCGTGCAGGCAACCCCGGCGGAGTCAAGAACTGGAAACGCGTGCCCGCACCCGCGCCCGAACCGTGCACCGACTCGTCTGGCTCTACGTGTACGTTGTGTCTACCCTCGCACACAGCGTCAAGCCATCGTACTCATCTACGCCCTCGTGCAGGCAACCCCGGCGGAGTCAAGAACTGGAAACGCGTGCCCGCACCCGCGCCTGAACCGTGCACCGACTCGTCTGGCTCTACGTGTACGTTGTGTCTACCCTCGCACACAGCGTCAAGCCATCGTACTCATCTACGCCCTCGTGCAGGCAACCCCGGCGGAGTCAAGAACTGGAAACGCGTGCCCGCACCCGCGCCCGAACCGTGCACCGACTCGTCTGGCTCTACGTGTACGTTGTGTCTACCCTCGCACACAGCGTCAAGCCATCGTACTCATCTACGCCCTCGTGCAGGCAACCCCGGCGGAGTCAAGAACTGGAAACGCGTGCCCGCACCCGCGCCCGAACCGTGCACCGACTCGTCTGGCTCTACGTGTACGTTGTGTCTACCCTCGCACACAGCGTCAAGCCATCGTACTCATCTACGCCCTCGTGCAGGCAACCCCGGCGGAGTCAAGAACTGGAAACGCGTGCCCGCACCCGCGCCCGAACCGTGCACCGACTCGTCCGGCTCCACATGTAAGGCCTCATCGTCTGCTGCTGGGCCAGCGAGCACTGATATGCATATTCACAGGTAATCCAGGGGGTGTCAAGAACTGGTAGATGCTCCATCTCCTAATTTCCTCAGTTTGTCCCTCCATACGTCGGTAGGATTCATTCGGTTCTTACTTGGGTCATCAGAGAATAGTTGATTGTCGAGGAGGAGGCTAGGTCAGGTGGTATAGTAATTACGATGATGTTCTCGCGAGATCTGATAGGATGTTGCAAGTGACCGACTTCATTCTGAGGGCAAGAATAAGGACAGTATGTCAGTATGAGAGGTGTAAAGTCTGCGCGCAATATATGTGAAGGAGAGACAGCATCGCGTTCACGCGAGATTTGCGAAGCCAATCCGCGATTTCCCGACGTCGAAAGAAGTGTACACGTTCTGCAGAAACACATCCCCGATAATCCAGAAGTTAACTTGAACGCGCAATTAGCTGATTGACGACGCTTAGAGAACACTTGGTACACTTACGCTCCGGATCCGCGATGTAGCCTAAACCACCCACGCACATGGAAGAGCCCTCCTCGATCTGGCCCATATTGAAGGTCTCGGGGCTGATCGTGAAGGCTTTCCCGCCGAAGGTCATTGTGATAGGCTTTTTGAAGCTGCAGGGGTCTATCCAGGGGTCAGCCACGCAACCGTGAACACAGAAATATGCTACGCACAGATGTAGATGCCCTCTTGCGGTCCTGGCAATGCACCTGGGATGCGTGTATAGACTAGCGCCACTTCCGCAAGGGGGCCAACGATGAGAGTGGTGCCGGTGTCGATGATGCAGTCCCGGTTCCTTTCCAAAACAATCGGTGATGACCTATCTCGGCGCACAGGCGGTCAGATGGCAAAACAAACCACAAAACCAACTCCTGCTGGCTCGAGCGGTGCTAGTAACAGGTTGGGGGCGCGTCCCAGGACCTACAGATGACTCGGGGAGAGGCGGGAACGCTGGGGGGAAGTCGCTAGGTGACTTGGAGGGCGATAGGACGATGGACAAGGTGATCTGGGATGGAAGTCGACACTGCTGGTGCGGAACAGGACGTTGCGATGTGTAGCGAGTTTGAGAATACCTTGCTGGAGGGCTGAGACGATGGGGGAACAAAGGCGAGGATGAGGGGACAAGGGGACAAGGTGATACGAAGGTCGCGACGTAACGCGATAACGCTGGACGAGGTGAAAACAATGTGCTCTGCGAAGTTGAAGGCTTGTAAACGTGGGCTCTGCGAAGGTGAAGGCTATAATCTTGGGCGCTGCGAAGTTGAAGGTCGAGGTCGATGTTGAACGCGATAAAACGATGTTGCAAAGGTTTGAGACGTTGACTCTGGAGGGGAGAAGTTGTCTGATATTCAGTGACCTAGCTACCAACAGATATACACGGGAAACATGTCTCTGTGGCTACTGTGAGTCATCTGGTAAGTATGGGGATAGTGAGACATTCTAGAAGGCGTATCCAATCAGAAACAAGCATCGCGACGTATCGGAACAGCAAGGCTGTGCTATCTCCATGTGAAACTCCGAGATATGCGGATCGCGACGTATCGGAAACCATCAAACCGGAACATTGCTCTGAGACACTGCATCTAGACCGGACCCTGGGAACTGTGGGTGACGTGTCGAGGGGCTGCGCAACGCTAGGACGCTCTGGGAACGAGGTGGGAGGCGAGGGCAACATGTGGATGTACGCGCGAGACATTGCGACGTGCGCACAGAATGCTAATGGCTGGCTCAGAACGTCTTGGTGACTTGGTGGGCGTGTACACATGACTTGGGGACTTGTGCAATCATCCTGCGTGGCCTGGATGGTAGAGATTTGATGGAGACGTCAAGGAGTATAGGCCCGTGTTGCTACAAGTGTGCTAGCGTCTTGGCTGGAACTGCGAGCGCGATGTGTTGCGATAGTCGATGTTGAGGCGATAGAACGTGCCAAAAATGCGAAAACAGAAGCCACCCGCGCTGGGGGCGTATCACCTCCTCCTTACTGTAGATCTGACCGTCCTCGGTCAGCGCGTGCGTTGAATACGGGTCGGCAAAGGAGTGCTGGGGGCTGCGGTGGGTGGGAACGAAAGGATACAGAAATGGAAGAGTGAAGCATATAGCGAACTTGAATGTCCCTTCTTGGTCTCTGTAAATGGCATGGGCAAAAAGGGAAACAAAACTTAAACAAACACAAGGGAAACCATGCGTAGCATGCTGGAAAGAGAAACAAAACAAAGGAGTCAGGAGCCATCTGGGGGACCATCCATGTCGTCTTCATCGGCTATTGGCATGTCTTCTAAGCTGTCATCGTCTCCTAAGGACTGGGAAGCTTCTAGTTCGCGAAGTCGAGTAGTGTCAATATCAATGGCATCTAAGTCCACTTCAATTCGCTTTCGCGCAAAGAAGGGGATGACTCTGAAGGCGGCAATGGGTCGATCAAAGACGGAACCATCTAGTTCTGCAACAAGGTAGGCGCCTCCGCGGTTTCGCGATACAACAACAAGGGGGCCTAGATAGCGAGGGCGCATCTTGCGGTTTAGCGACTTCTCGATAGCGGTGTGGCGGATCAATACAAGGTCTCCACGCTTGAAATCAAAGTCGCGAATGGTCGCTGCGTGGTCACGCTCAAAGCGCTCTGCTGCTGCTAGACGATGTGCAAAAACCTTGGAACGCAGGTGTGAAATGTGCTCGTGTCGCTTCTGGAGGGCTATGGCGCGTCGTGCAATGAGGTCTGTGGTCGAAAGAATGGACGTGGGCGGCGGCAAGAGGTACGTTGCTTCGGATATGTCAAGGGGAATGAGCGGATGACAACCTGTGACTGCAAAGTAGGGCGAGCAACCCATGCGGCGTCTTGTAGTAAGGCGCTCGGACCAAAAGACTGTGTGCGCAGACATAGACCAGCGACTCTGTTCTCCATCGCAGGCCTTGAACAATGCTTGACGAACGTCAAAGTGTGCACGCTCAACGATGCCGTTGGCTCGCGAATTGTAACCACTGATGCGAATATGGCGAATGTTGTACTTCTTGGACAGATAGTCAAGTGCCTTGACAAATGGGCCTCCGTTGTCTGTGACGATTTCGCTTAATGAACCCCAACGACAAAGGATATCTTCAAAGACCCAATCTGCAATGGCCTTGGCTGTCTCACGGCGTAGGAGTCGAAACTCGGGGTACTGGGTGAGTGAACAGCGTCCTTGAACAATATAGCGAAAGCCGTTAGAGACTGGCATATGCATTGTGTCAACGTAGATCTTCGCGAAGAGCGCAGCGGGTGTCGCAACAACCGGGGGGATGAGAACTTGACGCTTCTGACGCTGCTGACAGATGAGACAGCTGCGGACATACCACATGGCATCCGCTTCGGAAGCTGGCCACCAAAAACGTTCTTGAATAAGCGATCTTGTAGCAAAAACTCCGCGATGTCCAACACGATCATGACATTCTGCAAGAACTTGAAGTCGTTGAGCTGGTTGTATCACAAGCTTGTGTGCGCCATCAAGACTGCGTCGCCAAAGTCTTGTCTTGTCGATAAAGAAGCGCGTCGCATAGCGGACAAAGGTCGCGAACTCAGAATCTGACAAGTCTTCTGGGCGTTCTGGTTTCCTTAACCAATTGTGGACTGCTTGAATGCGAAGGTCGTGGGTTCTAGCTGAGTCGGAACGTGGCACATCGTCATAACAGAGCTTGGGCTCCTCCTCCTCCTTACTGAAGTCTTGACCGTCCTCGGTCAGGGCATAGGTCGCGAAGCAGGGAGGGTGGGTGGGCACAGCTAGGATGTGGGAACGAAACGCAGAAGGCGAAGGGTAGACAATGTGAAGGAATCCATGCATGTTATCAAGCCAATCGTCATAACTGTCATCTTGTTCTGTCTCTGCTGGGGTATCTTCACCTTCTTGTCTATGTCGCGAAAGTCCGTCTGGTCCATGGCGAACTCCTGGAACGTGGCGAAGCTTGAAATGGAAGATGAGGATGCCTAGAATCCATCGATTGATACTTGCACTAGGGACGAGATCCGGGTTCTTGAGCATTCCTTTGATAGCGCTAGCGTCAACTTCAACAACTAGGTTGCGAACACCAAGTAGATAGATGCGGAGTGTGCGTAGTGCACGGAAAAGGCCGTAAATCTCAAGCTTAGGCTGGGAGAAGCGTCGTTCGCGGTCGTTGAGCGTGATAGAACCAAAGCGATTGATATAGCGGAGCGTCTTCTTGGGGGTCGCGACGTCTTGCGCTAAGATATAGCCTATTGCAATGTACGAGGAGTCAACAGCTAAGACAACTGGGTCGGGTGATTCATAGTTGATGGCACAGAGCGCTGGCGAGGCGAGCAAGGCTACTTTAAGGTCTTCTTGAGCGGCAATATGTTCTGGTCCAAACTCGAATGGGACACCTTTGCGGGTAAGCTGTGTCAAGACGTGGGCACGTTTCGCGAACGAGTCGATGAAAATGCGGCAGACTCCAATGGTACCAAGGAATGCACGAACGTCAGAGACATCTTTGCAGGGGCCCCAGTTGCGGATAACTGAGACAGTGGACTCGTCAGGACGTCGACCTTCTGGGGTGCAACGATGGCCAAGAACGGTGAACTCGCGACTGATAATGATAGACTTGGTGCCAGAGAATGTGCCACCACAATACTTCATGCGCTGCAAGATACGGTTGACATTCTGGAAGTGCTCCCAGACAAAACGGCGGATGTTGCGATTGTTCGCGATGTGCTCGGGCTTGCCATATTCGTCAAGATACTCGGATGCGGGACCTTTGAGTGGGACATCGTCGATGTAGGGGACTGTAATCGCTGGTATCTCAGGCTGGAGGATGTACGTGACGTCGTCATGGAAGATAGGAACTGAGTTCGTCCATCCCATGGGTAGGGTGACAAGGCGCTTGGCTCCAAAGGGCGTCTGGAACGTAGTGAGATCTCGCGAGTGTTCGTCAATGAGGCGTTCGTCATAGCCAACGTAGAGATCGAGTATTCCACCGCATGCGCGGCCTCCGAACTGTTCTGCAAGGTGCTCTGGCGTGGGTGTGACTCCGGAATGTGCGATAGTGACGGCGTTGAGGGGCTCAAGACTGTGAACAATGCGTAGCGACTTGCCATCTTTCTTCGCGACGCAGAACCAACGCGAACGATACGATGAATTCGAGTCTTCATATGTGCCTGCATGAATCTTGCGACGAATGAGATCTGTGACTTCTTTGTAAAGACCTGGTGGGATCGGAATATTGCGCTGTACCCAAGGTGTATGCGGAACAACAGGGATTTGGACTGGAGGAAAGAACTCGCGCTTGAAACTGCCTCGCTCTGAGTCATTCCAAGCGAAAGCGTCGTTGTGAACTGAAATGACGTGGTGCAATAGGTCTCGTTCGGCTGGCTGAAGGAAATTGTAGCACTCTTGGCTATCAACAGTGTCTTTGCGTTCTTGCGTGTAGCGTCCGGTGGGTACAAAGGGCGGGGGATGCGTAGGGAGCATAGGGAGCGATGCAAGGGGATCTCCCTGTATGTTGCGAACTATGCGGAACTGTTCTGGGACTGAGCCTAGCACAGGCTTGACTTTCTGGGCAACGGGCTTGTACTTGCGCTTCGCAAACGTTTTGCGAACTGGGGGTATCTGATTCTCTGGCAAAGGCAATGGACGAAGGTCTGAGGCAAAGGTAGAAAAGAGTGTGGATTGCGTTGAGGCGGGATTTGGAGCGAACGTTGAAGTCAAAACTGTAAAAGCTGCTGGAGCGGCGTGGTTGGGAAGCAAAGAACGAGCGTCGGAGGCAGTTAAATAAGCAAACTGGAGCGAGGATTCGTCTGAAGGGTCAAGAGGGGTATAAGCAAGTGCGCGAACACTCGCGCCGTCGCCTTCCAAGATGAGGGCGACTTCTTCACCATCTTCTAGATAATCAAGCAGCGAAAGTTGTCTCCTGTGAGACTCGAAACCGATGATGCCCTCTAGGGAACGTAGGCACTGTGACAACAGCTGTCGAGTTGGGATTGCGAAGCGTAACAGTCTGGTCTTCGTTCTTGAAGTTGCGCACAACACTCTCTGTGATAACGTCGAAGGGGCGTCCAAGTAGAATGTCGTACGCGACGTTGCGAATGACGTGGATCTGCAAGTAGATGGTAATATTCGCGATCTTGACGGGGACGTTGCGAGCTAATCCAAGCGAGCTGTCATAGTGTGTGTTGGCAC
Organism: Auriscalpium vulgare; assembly: GCA_019915015.1. Lineage (NCBI taxonomy): Eukaryota > Fungi > Basidiomycota > Agaricomycetes > Russulales > Auriscalpiaceae > Auriscalpium > Auriscalpium vulgare. The sequence continues at coordinate 884,003 of JAHBBC010000002.1, forward strand.
TCTGAACACGAATGCGGATCGAAGGGTCGTATGCAAGGCCAAGATGGTGACAAATCTCTTCTGACATCGAGATAATCTGTGACCCGGGATCCAAAAGGCATTCAACTGTGTCTTTGTTGTCAATGATAGCGTCGATGGAGCGGAGCGCATGTGATTCGCGGGCGACAGTCAAGACTTTAGGCTCTTCTTCAGGGGCTAAGTCCATCAGGTACGTCTCATATGGATCATCAATGACTAGGACGCCGGGCGGAGGGTTATTGCGATCTGGCGCGATAACACGAGGGGCAGGGACATAGTTTGCAAACGTCTTGGCTTCAGCTTCGGCAATTGCCGCGGCGGGCGAGACTATGTCTTCTGGGACCTCTTCGACAGTGGGGAAACTGGAAATGACTTGCTCATTGACTGCACGACGAGGTGTGACAACATCGCGATACTTCGCGCGGACCTCTGGCGAGAGTGAAAGGAGTTCCTCAGGTGTGAGCGTGATCGAGTTCGCTTTCATCGAGCGAGCAAACACTGTGTCTGCTATCTCTGTCTTGTGAACTGGAGCATTTGTCTTGTAAGCGGTGTCTCGCGCATTCAAAGGCCTGGGCGGGTCTGCAGGGACAAAGCGTGTCTGCTTGACTGGGGCGGAAGTAGCGTCACGAGCTTTGGCAAAGGGGTGCGAAGGTGTGCGAGGTGCTGATGACTGTGCTGGACTAGGAGCGGGAGCTTGCGCTGGAGCTGGAGCTTGAACTGGTGGGGCATCTTGAGTCGGCTTCACGTTCGCGGTTCGACGAGGGGGCACTTCTACGCCGTCGAAGACCAACTTGAACGAATCGCGAGCCTGTGGGCCTTTCAGTGCTGCTAGCTCAGCTTCAAGTGCGGCGATGCGATCTGTCGCGGAAAGCGTGAACGTCGAGAGCGGCTCAACTGCGAGCATCATCTGGGCTTGTGCGCGCTGGCCTGGGTTGCGTCGATGCCACTCCATCATGCGATCACGAAGGGTGTTGCCTGTAATAAAGCGGGGAACAAATCCTCCACCAGGCAGTATGACTCTTCCTTCATGGTTTCGCTTGACGTAGCCAGTGCGGATGTCTTCTTCGACTGCAGGACAGTTCGCGATGTGATGATCTGGAGCGCCATCATATAGGCAACGATTCTCTGAGCGAATGGTGTCAACTGGAGCAGGTGTGGGCGTGGACAAGGCTGCTGGGACTGCGCTATTGCCTTGAATTGCTTGGGTGAGCGAACGAACGAGGGTGACAAGGAGTTCTTCTGTCTTGATCGCTGGGGCTGGCATTAACGATGAGCTGGGTGCTAAAGCGGCGTCGTTGCGAAAGGAAGAGGCTGCTGTGCCATGTAGAACATAGTTCGTTGCGTCCTTGACGTCAGAAACAAGATAGGGGTCTTCTGGCTCCTGGTCTGGCAATTTGATCTGAAGGCGAGCATGGACACGCTGCCAAAGCTCAGCTGGGATGCCTCGAACGAATTCTCGTTGTTGCTGGAGGTCTGAGAGGCGCTTGTGCTTGATAAGATAGCTGGAGAGCGTCAAGAAGTCGCGATGGAATGTTGCGAACTCTTCCAGTGTCGAGATTCCGTTGGCGCGACGTTCCGCGACGAGGTGCTCAAGGTCTGCAACTGAATATGCTTTGTCTTCGCTAGCACCTGGGTAGAGCTTCGCGACAGCTTCCTTGAACTCTTTGTATGACTTGGAGGCGTCGGTGAACTCTGTCATGGCGTCGAAAAGATCGGCTACTTCGATAGGGACATAACTCTGTGCCCAAGTCTTCTTCTCTTCATCCTTGGTGATTGAGCAACGAAGGAATAGGATTTCAAGGTCTGCAAAGAACCTGCGGATTGAACGAGGCTGTTCTGGGGTAAATATAGGGGCGGTGCGATCACCACGAGCTGGCATAAGCGTAGTCATCGCGATAAAAGGTTGGGGATTGGTGATAGGGACTTGAACGGTGTGTGTGCGACGGTTCGCGATATAAACGGCGGGCGATGGAAGACGACTGGTGATGGCTGGAGGTGTGGAAATAGGCTGGGGCGATGGCGAAGGCGGAGTGCGCGATGTGACGGGATGTAACAAGGGGCGAGGCGACGATGGGAAGCTTCCTGGAAACGGTGGAGAGTCTTCTAATGGATCTAGGAGGTTGATATCACTGAGAAGGTCGGAAGGAAGGTTGTTGTGTGTCGCAAATGGACTAGGGACTGAGGAAAAGAGTTCTCCTGGACTGGGGGCCAAACGACAAACGATTCGCGAAGTTCTGCGGCTAGGGAGGAGACTCGAGTAGGATAGCGATGTCGATGTGTAGGGGGTGTGGAAGATGAACGAGAGTGATCTGAAGCAATCCTGGTAGTGCCCCTCGCGGTGGGCTCCACAAATGATGACCTATCTCGGCGCACAGGCGGTCAGATGGCAAAACAAACCACAAAACCAACTCCTGCTGGCTCGAGCGGTGCTAGTAACAGGTTGGGGGCGCGTCCCAGGACCTACAGATGACTCGGGGAGAGGCGGGAACGCTGGGGGGAAGTCGCTAGGTGACTTGGAGGGCGATAGGACGATGGACAAGGTGATCTGGGATGGAAGTCGACACTGCTGGTGCGGAACAGGACGTTGCGATGTGTAGCGAGTTTGAGAATACCTTGCTGGAGGGCTGAGACGATGGGGGAACAAAGGCGAGGATGAGGGGACAAGGGGACAAGGTGATACGAAGGTCGCGACGTAACGCGATAACGCTGGACGAGGTGAAAACAATGTGCTCTGCGAAGTTGAAGGCTTGTAAACGTGGGCTCTGCGAAGGTGAAGGCTATAATCTTGGGCGCTGCGAAGTTGAAGGTCGAGGTCGATGTTGAACGCGATAAAACGATGTTGCAAAGGTTTGAGACGTTGACTCTGGAGGGGAGAAGTTGTCTGATATTCAGTGACCTAGCTACCAACAGATATACACGGGAAACATGTCTCTGTGGCTACTGTGAGTCATCTGGTAAGTATGGGGATAGTGAGACATTCTAGAAGGCGTATCCAATCAGAAACAAGCATCGCGACGTATCGGAACAGCAAGGCTGTGCTATCTCCATGTGAAACTCCGAGATATGCGGATCGCGACGTATCGGAAACCATCAAACCGGAACATTGCTCTGAGACACTGCATCTAGACCGGACCCTGGGAACTGTGGGTGACGTGTCGAGGGGCTGCGCAACGCTAGGACGCTCTGGGAACGAGGTGGGAGGCGAGGGCAACATGTGGATGTACGCGCGAGACATTGCGACGTGCGCACAGAATGCTAATGGCTGGCTCAGAACGTCTTGGTGACTTGGTGGGCGTGTACACATGACTTGGGGACTTGTGCAATCATCCTGCGTGGCCTGGATGGTAGAGAATCGATGGAGACGTCAAGGAGTATAGGCCCGTGTTGCTACAAGTGTGCTAGCGTCTTGGCTGGAACTGCGAGCGCGATGTGTTGCGATAGTCGATGTTGAGGCGATAGAACGTGCCAAAAATGCGAAAACAGAAGCCACCCGCGCTGGGGGCGTATCATCGGGTGCCCATTTACAGAGATGTTGTCAAAGGCTGTCTCCCAATAGCCCTAGATATATATTCTCAGCTTCAGCTACAGGGTAACTCCATTCTTAATACGACGCACCTCTTTCGTTACTGGCACATATGTGAAGCTGCCACTGTACGAGGCTGAATTGACTCCACCGAGGAACAGCTCTGCGCCGTTCGGCGCAAGCTTGAAACTGAACACAGAATCGTCCACCTGGCCCTGCTCTATCAGCGTCTGAAAAAAAGGCGGTGCGTTGTAATCCGAGATGGACTGGAAGGCCATGCCCATGAGCCCGTCAGGCGGGAAGTTATTGCTAGAAAAACCGTCAGAGTAGGTAGTAGCAGCTCCTAGAGCCTGCCCAGTTGCCTAGAAATGATGGTAAGAGACGTCTGAGCAATACCAGTACGACCCACAGTAAGTCCGGCGACCGTAACATCGTCAGAATATTGCTCTCCAGACACGGTCGACCCGTCGCCATACGCCAGCGAGAACGCTGTGTCACGGTCGTGCGACGTTGAACTCGCAGTGGGATCGTACGAAGTATGCCCTTGACAGTTCGATGTGCAATGAGCACCAGGGAGGAACAGATCGCTGCTCCCGGTGTCAAAGTCCACTGCGGATGAAAGAAGCCCGGTTCAGCAACAGACGGGACACGATGTTGACACAAAGGGCGCACCTGTGAACAGCTTCTTCGGTGTTCCAACGGAGATCGCACCGTACCACAGTTGCTGGCCGGCCGCAGTGAGGGGGTCTGAGCCAGTGGCACGCGTTTGGAGGGTGGCAGAGCCATTCACGAGAGGGTGGGGCGTGCCCGTATTTCTTTCGTATGCGGAAAAGCCGCGATGCACTTTCCTAAATACACGGGGAAGTGGGAAATGTTGCCCGACGCTGAGAGCGAGGGTAGAGCACTTACGCGACAGACCGCGCGATGCTGCGTGCCAGCGATGCAGGGTCAACGGGTGCGCCGGCTCCGCGCTTAGCGATGGGGATTGAGATGCCAGACGCCGGTGCAGGCAAAGGAGTGCGGCAGTGGTGTGCTGGCAATGCTGCGGCAAGGACGGGGAGGGCGGCGAGCATGGAGCTCGAGGCAGCAGTAAAGCGCATGGTGCAGAAAAGACAGACTGGAAGGGTCCGAGAAAATGAGTGAACGGCGTAAAACTGGGTAGGACAGGGTCAGCCTAAGGAGGTCACGCATCGATGGAGGGTTTTATATGCCAGGCTCGGGTCATGAGACGAAGGCGAGCTGTCGCATCCATGTGCACCAGGATACTAACTGTGCAAGCGATGTCCAGAGGTGCTGAGAAACGACGCTAGAACAGAATGGAACGCCGAAAACTGAAATGAATGACTTCATCAGACATAGAGACTAAGGCATTGCCGAGGGATTAAGTATCGTACGTGACGGGGATGAGCATGGCGCGCAGAGACGTGACGAAGCAACCCGTGGCAGGTTGCTGGGAAGGTGGGGCACGGCTAATGTGTATGCTGTAGTAGCCCTAGAGAAAGCCGGACTTATAGCCCACTCTCAGGCTGTCAATTTGGCCCTGAGCATATAATGAAGCACGAGTCGCAGCAGCAGAAAGGAGTGTGGGAGTGAGGCTGTAGACTTTATGATCAACAGCATATGTCGTGCTGGAGAATCAATATGATGAAGCTTGAAGCTTGAAGACTCAAGAGGAGGATGAAGCCGAGCGCTAAGAGCTTGAAGGCGCCTAATTTAAACCCGAACTTTACATAACGAGGAGCGCCTCGGCACAGAATGCCGAACGGAACGACTCAGCCGCGGAGACTAATAACGTCCTCCGACTCGTCAGTTGTGTGTAACGAACATATTTTGCAACAGTTCCACCACGTTCATGGACGAAAAGCTATGATTATTACGGTGACGTCATATGGCGCGAACAGGACTCGACTTTGACAAAAAAGAAATGTCGAAGCGGCACCGTCGTAGCACCGTCGCGTCTAAGCAAGGTCTGCGAAGCCAATCTGCGAATTTCCAACGTCAAATGCAGTGTACACGTTCTGCAGAAATACATCTCCGATAATCCAGAAGTAAGCTTGAACGCACAATCAGCCGATACACGACGCTTAGGAAACACCTGGCACACTTACGCTCCAGACCCGCGAAGGAGCCTAAACCACCCACGCACATGGAAGAGCCTTCCTCAATCTGGCCCTGGTTGAAGGTTTCGGGGCTGATCGTAAAAGGTTTACCACCGAAGGTCATTGTGATAGGCTTTTTGAAGCTGCAGGGGTCTATCCAGGGGTCAGCGAGACGCATCCGCGAACACATAAATCTGCTACGCACACATGTAGCTGCCCTCTTGCGGCGGCGGCAATGGCGATGCATCTGGGATCTGCGCATAGACTAGCGCCACTTCCGCACGGTGGCCAACGATGAGGGTGGTACCGGTGTCGATGATGCAATCCCGGCGACTTTCAAAGACAATTGGGTGCCCGTTTACAGAGATGTTGTCAAAGCGTGTCTGCCAATAGCCCTGAAAGCTACTCTTAGCTTCCGTTGCAGGGCAGCTCCATTATGAACATGCACGCACCTCACTCGTTACTGGCACATATGTGAAGCTGCCACGGTACAAGGCTGAATTTACTCCCCCAAGGAACAACTCTGAGCCGCTGGGCGCAAGCTTAATACTGAAGACAGAATCGTCCACCTCGCCCTGCTCCGTCAGCGTCTGAAAAAATGGCGTTGCGTTGTAATGCGAGATGGACGGGAAGCCCATGCCCATGAGCCCGTCAGGCGGGAACTGATCGTTGGCAAAGCCATCGGCGTATGTAGTGGCAGCTCCTAGAACCTGCCCAGTTGCCTAGAAATAATGATGAGAAGAGACATCTTAGAAATACCAGTACAACTCACAGAAAGCCCGGCGACTGTGACATCGTCAGAGTATTTCTCCCCGGACACGGTGGACCCGTCGCCATATGCTAGCGAGAACGTTGCGTGACGGTCGCGCGATGTTAAGCTCGCACTTGCGTTATATAAATTATGCCCTTGACAGTTCAATGTGCACTGCACACCAGGGAGGAATAGATCACTGCTCCCGGTGTCAAATTCCACTGCGGGTGTTCAGCAACAGGGACACGAAGCTGACACAAAGGGCGCACCTGCGAACAGCTTCTTCGGCGTTCCAACGGATATCGCACCGTACCACAGTTGCTGCTCGGCACTGGTAAGGTTGTCGTAGCCCGCGGCACGCGTTTGGATGCCCGCGGAGCGATTCGCGAGAGGATGGGGCGTGCCCGTATTTCTTTTGTATGCGGAAAAGCCGCGATGCACTTTCCTACATGCATGAGGAAGTGAGAAATCCTGCCCGACGCTAAGAGCGAGGTAGAACACTTACGCGACAGACCGCGCGATGCTGCGTGCCAGTGATGCGGGGTCGACGGGCGCACCAGACCCGCGCTTAGCAATGGGGATTGAAATGCCAGACGCCGGTGCAGGCAAAGGAGTGCGGCAGTGGTGAGCGGGAAATGCTGCGGCAAAGACGGGGAGGGCGGCGAGTATGGAGCTCGAGGCAGCAATGAAGCGCATGGTGCAGAAAGAACAGACAAGAAAGGTCTGAGTGAACGGCTTAAAACTGGGTAGGACAGGGTCATCCAAAGGACTTAGGAGGTTACGCATACCGGTCACTGCGCTAGGGGGGAGGCTAGAACAGAATGGAACGTTCTGAACGGAAATAATTACCGCCTTTTAGAGGAACTGAGGCATTGCCGAGGCCTCCGAGATTGAGTATCCCGGACAGGATAGGATACAGGGATGAGCGAGGATAGGGAGGGATGCGGAGGCTGAAGTTTGTGAGGGACACATAGCCCGCCTCCTACTCTAGCCGCAGCAAATGGAACACCAGTCGCAGCAGCCTGATTCTTGTAAGCAATAGGACGCAGTGCATGCTTCAAGTAGAGCTGGACTCGATGGCACATGCCATGTCGTGCTGGACTCGCGACGCGAAGCAGTGTGCAAAAGAACGGGCCGCGCCGGCCCCGATCCGGAAAGACACCGCCCGCTCCCGCCGAACCAGCCGCTGAGGTAGTGCGAGCGCCGAGCTCACACACCCGCACTGCAGCATACCTATGTCTTCCGATACCGTATAAGGTCAGACTACCCATCATTATTGGGACGTTGGCACGCGAGGCCGCTCCGCCATTACCGCCGTTGTACTTAAAGACTGGTCGGAAAGTAGGCTCGAACGAGCGCAGAACGTAATGTAGAGTCTGGAATTCTGGAATTTAATTTGGTGATTACAGGGTCTTAGTCTCAGTCTGTGATGAAGCCCAAAGTTACTTCGCCTGGGGGCAGAGATACTGAGGCGAGGAAAAAAGATGTGACGTCGAACGAATCGGTGGCCAGAGACTGGGTAATCTACCTATGTATAATAAAAACGTGCGCAGCGACTGCTGGAGCATGGGGTGACCTCCCCCTCAAAGGCTTCACCGAATGCAAAGTGCAGAGAAGGTAGCTGCCGGCAGCATGAACACTAGATGTACAACAACATACGTGGATCCAGAGGCAAACGCACAATAATGATAGATGAAACTGTCCGCGCAGTACATAAACAGCGCCATAGGTGCTGGGTATCGATATCATGCTTTGGCAGTCTCCGCTGGTTCCGCCAAACGTGAACTCTTCTCGAGGGCAGCAAAAGCGGCGTCAATGTCACGGAGCACGCCAATCATTTCCTGAAGTCATACCAATCAGTGATCCAAAGCACCTACAACAGGAGCCAGGTAGGACGCACCGCATTTGTTGGGTCAAATTGCAGGCCGAACTGAATGGCTTCGCGACCCTCCTTGATGCGGCCGAGGCTAATGAGCGCTTTCGCTTTGCGGAAGTGGCCCTTGGGCCAGGGCTTCTTCAGCTGGATGACCGCCTCTGCGTCTGTGAGAGCGCTGTACAGGTCGCCGGACTCGAAGTATGCGGCGGCGCGATTGGAGAGGACGGTGGACAGTTCGTCGCGCATGATCTGCTGCGCCTCCCATGGCGGGCGCTGCACCGAGTAGTGCGCGGCCTGTGTGTAGCGGCTGAGCGCCTTGTCATACTGCCGCGTGCGAAACAGAGTCTGCGGGCGGGACGTCTCGCTCAGCAGGCAGACACGGGCGGTAACTGGTGGGTGACACGTACATTGCCCTCGTCCTTCGTGTTCGTGATCGCTACCGAGAGATTTGGGTTTGCCACGTTGGGCGGCGGTGGGCAAGCGAGATTCGGATTGTTGGCAAGAATTTTGGAGAGACGGTTGAGTTGGACAAAGTCCACGTTGCACGAGTCGCACTTGTCGAGTGAGTGCTCGGCGCAGAGGGCAGAGGTATTATTTGGTTCGCCGAGGGTGATGTCGACGGGGCTGAAGTCTGCCTCAATGATAGCCTGCATGACGGGGTCTGTGGCAGGCATCATCTGCTGCTGCTGGGGGGCATTGACCTGCGCCATGTCGACGAGAGTGAAGGTGAATGCGAGTGACAGCGCGCGTCCACGTAGCGCTAGGCGCCCACGCGTCCGTCTCCGGACGTGGGAGACCTGAGTCAGCGCGTCACACGAATTTTTTGGAGAAGAGGCGGTGGTGAGTGCCCGTCGCTCTTTCCCTCAGCCACTCACCACACCCAAAGGCTTATAGACAACACCTCTTCTCTTTTCAAAACAACTTTCCTTCTAATATGAGCAATGGAATTGTAAACGGTACTTCTCTGGAGAGTCAATTCTGTGCGTGCTCTCATCGCTGTCCGTTGTCACCTCGTTTCTAACCCCACTTCCCCAGCTTCTCTTGGTATCAATGGCACAAAATCTGCATACGTTCCCCCTCACATGAGGGGCCAGCGGTCTTCTTCTTCCCCCACGATTACCGAAGGGTGCGTCCTTTTCTTGCTCGCTCTTTTTCGACTGTCATGACTAACGCGCATTTTTCACCATCAGGAGCGGCTGGAACGACTCCCGGACTGCCACTCCACCCGTGCCTGCGCCCGCCCGTGGCGGCTTTGGCGGCCGAGGAGGCTACGGCGGAGACAGAGGACAGGCTCCTAGCTTCGGAGGAGGACCGCGTCGTGCGGACAGCTGGGCCGAACGCCCGCAGCCGACCAATGGCTACGCACCGAGGAATGACGGTCCTCGCGAGTCCTTCGGCTTTGGCGCCTGGAAGGACGGCAAGCACGTCGCTGGCGGCCGCAACATGCGCATGGAGAAGGAGCTCTATGGCGACGCCGAGGATCCGTCCAAGCAGCACACTGGCATCAATTTCGAAAAGTATGACGATATTCCCGTTGAGGCGACGGGTGCAGGCGTTCCCGAACCCGTCAATGTCTTCACTTCTCCTCCCTTAGACCCTGTTCTCCTCGAGAACATTGGCTACGCTCGTTACAACACACCGACTCCCGTCCAAAAGTATTCGATCCCTATTGTTGCAGGCGGCAGAGACTTGATGGCGTGTGCTCAGGTACGCCTATGCTACGCGTTCTCTGTGTGTTGATGCTGACTGCAGCATATAGACTGGTTCCGGGAAGACCGGCGGTTTCCTCTTCCCTATCCTTTCCGCATCCTTCACCAACGGGCCTCGTGCCCCGCCTGCGGAGACCAACGGACAATCTTATTCGCGCACACGCAAGGCTTACCCAACTGCGCTCGTCCTGGCTCCCACTCGCGAGCTTGTCATCCAGATCCATGACGAAGCGAGGAAGTTTGCTTATCGCTCGTGGGTCCGGCCGGCCGTCGTCTATGGTGGCGCGGATATCAACAGCCAGCTCCGCCTGATCGAACGTGGCTGCGATCTCCTCAGCGCCACTCCCGGTCGTCTCGTTGACCTGATAGAGCGTGGCCGCATCAGTCTCGCCAATATCAAGTACCTTGTGCTTGACGAGGCTGATCGCATGCTTGACATGGGTTTCGAGCCCCAGATTCGCCGTATCGTCCAGGAGGAGGATATGCCTGGCGTCCACGAGCGCCAGACCCTCATGTTCTCAGCCACGTTCCCCAGGGACATCCAGATGCTGGCGAAGGACTTCTTGAAGGACTACATCTTCCTCTCCGTCGGCCGCGTCGGCTCTACTTCGGAGAACATCACTCAGAAGGTGGAGTACGTCGAGGATAACGACAAGCGCTCTGTACTTCTGGACCTCCTGGCCTCACAAGCCGGCGGCCTCACCCTCATCTTCGTCGAGACGAAGCGCATGGCTGACATGCTCTCCGACTTCCTCATGCAGAACAACATCGGCACGACATCAATCCACGGTGATCGCACTCAACGCGAACGAGAGATGGCGCTCCAGACTTTCCGCCAGGGCCGCACACCCGTCATGGTTGCCACCGCCGTCGCTGCCCGTGGTCTCGATATCCCCAACGTCACCCACGTCATCAACTACGATCTCCCGAGCGACATCGACGACTACGTGCACCGTATCGGTCGTACCGGCCGCGCGGGTAACACCGGCGTCTCCACCGCGTTCTTCAACCGCGGCAACAAGAACATCGTTCGGGACCTCGTCGAGCTCCTGCGCGAGGCCAACCAAGAGATACCGCCCTGGCTCGAGACGGTCGCGCACGAGTCGACGTTCGGGTCGGGAGGCTTCCGCGGACGTGGTGGTCGCGGTGGAGGTGCCCGCCGGGGCACGAACAGGGATTTCCGGTCGTCCGGTGGAGGAGGCTTCAGCGGTGGAAACAGGGCCTCAAGTTATGGAGGAGCCGCCCAGTATGGCGGTGGTGGCGGCTATGGTGGCGGCTACAGCTCTGGTGGCGGTGCGGGCGGCGGCTGGTGGTAAATACCATCACCATCGATGCTCCCCCCAACAAGCTCCGTCCCTAATATGCCAACCTCCCATATGAACGTCCTTTCCCAACCGCTGTCCACCTGCGTACGTCTTTTTATGACCCCATGATTTTCTTTCTCTTCCATCGCGTTTTTCGGACTGTGCGCTGCTCTCACGATTACACATGTTTTGTCTCGTTGCTTTCATCGTCTGGCATGACTTTATGGCCCTATCTTATTACCTCTCCCGTCCTGCTACTGTTTGTGTCTTATCATCGTCATCTTTTGTGCGTGCTCGCCCCCATCCCCATCCCATCCCCTCCCCATCCTCGTCATACGTCTTTCTCTACATCACCACGGCACGCGCGCCCGAATGTTTCTGCACTGATTTCATAGACATCAACAACCAGCCGGGTGGGCCAGCCCTCCGGAGTTCCGCGATACCCTCTAGGTTGCCACTAGTTGGACAAACGTTACACTCCTAATCACTTTTCCTGCCAGCATTACGAGACAATCTGTTAGAGCATCGCATATATCTTGTAGTCCACTAGTCCCCCTTTACTACGTGTCATTCAATAAATGTGTTCTGGTATCCAGTACTCGAGATGGTCTCATCTGTCATGACATTTTACCTTGAGCAATGGCACGGAACCTTTCCATACAGCATGGAACCTTTTTATACTACATACGTTTTACAACAACACCCGCATTGGATGTAAGCCCACAAATTCTGTATTTTGGCTCGCGCAGCCTTAGACTCGGGTACCGTACACATCCTTGGGCTCGACGCCGGCTTGTCCCCGGCGGATGTTTGCCTCGGCCCATCTGTCATCGTCCGTCAGGATATATCCCAGTGCAGCGGAAGCAGCGAACCCACTTTTTGATCCGGATAGACTCGATCTGGATGAATCCAGTCGTGTCGGTGGGCTCGAAGCCGCCCAGCTCGTCCATCGATGACTCCTTTTCGTCGTACAGGCCCTGCACAGACCGGTAAGCTCGCGTTCAATTGCGCCAAAAGCTCACACGTACCTCCGCAGACGAGCGGCCCTCCACGACCACGTTGCCTTTGTACAGCTTGAGGCGCACAACGCCGTTCACCGTGCGCTGGCTCGCCGGGATCGCGCTCGTGACGAACTCGCGCTCCGGCGTGAAGAAGTGGCCGTTGTACAGGATGCGGCTGAGCTCGACCGTGAGGAACTGGTCGCGCAGCGCGCGCACGTTGCGATCGAGCGTGAGGCCCTCGAGGTCGACGTGCGCCGCGCGCAGAATGGTCGCGCCGGGCGACTCGTAGCACCCGCGCGACTTGACGCCGATGAACCGGTTCTCGACGATGTCGATGCGCCCGATGCCGTGCTTGCGCCCGAGCGCGTTCAGCGCGAGGAAGATCTCGACGCCGTCGGTGTATGTGTCGGTGCCCGCGGTGACCTTCACAGGGAGGCCGGCCGTGAACTCGATGGAGATGCGCTCGGGAGTGGTGGGTGCGTCTTCCACGGCCGCGGTGAGCTTCCACATGTCCACGGGCGGGGTGGTGTCAGGGTCTTCGAGGATGCCCGCTTCGTAGGAGATGTGGAACAGGTTCTCGTCGGTAGACCACGGCTTCGCGGCGGTCTGTTGGACGGGGATCTGCTTCTCGGCGGCGTAGGCAAGCAGCGCCTGGCGTCCGGCAAATCGGTGATAGAATTCTGCATACGAGATACATGCTCAGTGAGTGCAGCCGCATGAGGTGCACTGGGATGACCGACCGGGGATTCGCCACGGCGCGACGACCTTGATATCTGGCTTGAGGCCATAGAACGCGAGTTCAAAGCGAACCTGGTCGTTGCCCTTACCTGTGCAACCATGAGAGACAAAACTGCGGCGCATTTGAGCTTGAGACCTGCAACGCATGGCATGGAAGGGTGCTCACTCGCATCCCTCTTTATCGGCGACGGCGATCATTCCACGGGCAATGACAGGCCGAGCCAGGGAAGTGCCCAGAAGGTAGACATTCTACTCGCCCAATGGTCAGAGCTAGATGGAAGATTCAGACATGCCAAGACTCACTTCATAGATGGCGTTTGCTTGCACCGCAGGATAGATCAGCTCCGTTACGAATTCGCGCTTCAAGTCCTGATGAGATATGATCGCAATCACTCAGTGGAGTCTTCAAGTATCGTGAGGAGGTGCAAATACCTCGAGGAAAAACTTCTTCGCGCCGACGGCAAGAGCCTTCTTCCGCGCCGCCTCGAAATCCTGGTGAACGGTTAGAGATTGTGTTCAACGCACACAGCAGTAAGACACGCACCTCCTCCTGTCCCACATCAGCCATGAATGCATAGACCTCGTATCCCTCCTCGATCAGCCAGGCAAGAATGCACGAGGTGTCTGCATCGATCTAGTGAGTATGGACGAGTGTGAAGGAGCGAGGACAAGACACACCGAGGCCACCAGAGTAGGCAAGCAAGACGCGGCCTTTGGATGCAGACATTTTGAGGCTTTATTGAAGAATAAACCGCAGTACAATATGGAGTGGGCGAGGGCACGCACGAAATCGAGTCAAGGCAACAGTGAAAATCTCGACTGACCAAAAACGGACGCTATATCTATGGGCGCCTATGATTTGCCTCCGCAGATAAGATCAAGATCCTATCGCTGATATTTACTCCTGTTTATTCCCACAACAATTCAAGGTCACTCTCAGTGTACGTCCAACTACGTCCAACAACTTGAACTTACCAGAGAGCCTGTTCATTCTTCTTTCCCTTGAGACCCTCGCCGCACTACGACACTGCTCGTGCAAGACACCCGTCTGCTGGGCGTTTGTCGGTGAGCGACTGCCCTTCCCTTGCTGCGCAGCCGACCTCCTGCAAAGCGAAGGAGGGTCACAATGTCAATCGATTCACTGAACGCTTTTTCTACAGAGAGGAGGGAGTCCGCCCTGCACTAATTACTTATGGTATTGATGTGATGATGGACAGGTTCGATCTGTCCGGTGACAATGTAAGAATCGATCCTACCCTCTCGTCAGCATGGAGTTCTCCGATCTGCAGAAACTCTCCCACCTGTCACAGTCTACTATGCATCGAAGCTTCCGCGGTGCTGATTCAATGCGATAAACTGTGCATTTTGTCTTGCTCGAAGTCTCGTATGCGCCGCCTTCCAAGCTCGGGCCCGACGCCAGCGTATGCAGGTTGGAGCACGGCGTACGAAGGTTCGTCGACATTGGGCTCGGTGCGTCTCATTTTGTTCTCCTATTCTCCAATTAAGGGGCTTCTCGGATATGCAAACCGTCACACGGCATGCTTTATTCACGTGTAGCCAGTGCGATGCAGGCCAGGCGGACGGCACGAGGCTCTTGTGTGAGGCTCTTTAGTCCTGCCAACGCCGCTTTCTACTTTCTTCCCCCACCCCCAACTTCACGCAAGTGCGTTTCTCTCTCGTTTGCTTATACTCCATTTTTCCCTGCCTGGTCAATTCGGCCGAATATCCCTCGGTAGGCGCCTTCCTCGCTTTCACGCCAACACGAATCGCTCTGATCCCTCCGCAGTTACCTTTCTCTCAATTTCTCTTCCCTCTACCTGTTGAACCTTCGATAACCGCTGTGCTATGTCCTTGGATAGGCGACGCATCACCCACCGCTCCCACAGAGACATGGACTTTGCCCTCCGCTCGCGCGACGAGCGCATCCGCGCGCTCGACGACGAGGTTCGCACCCTTAATGCACAAGCAGACAAGACTCAGAGGCGGCTCAACGCCGCCCGCGCCGCATCACACACGCAAGAGCGCGCCAGCCAGATCCAGGAGCGCACAGTCAAGCAGCTGCGCGGCAAGCTGCACGACGTACGCGCATATTACGCAGAGGAGCGCAATACTCTTGCCCGCGAGTTGGAGCAGTCTCTCAGGGCGCGCGACGAAGAGCGGATACGATATGAGGAGCGGATCGTCGAGCTAGAGGAGAAGCTTCGCTTGGCCACCTCGCCCCGCCCTCCGACACCTCCCATGCCTGTTGCTCTTCCCGCACCCTGCTACTGCTCCTCTCAAGATTCCTTCATTGCCGCTGTCTCTCTGGCAGTCGCAGATCTGCAAATCATAGTGTCCCTGTGCGGAGAAGACCTACCGGAATCGCCGGACGATTTCCACACAACATTCCTTCCTTCTTTTGCCGACCAGGGTGCTCAAACGAGTCTCGACAGCGAACTCGAACAAGCAGCCGCCCAGAAAATTATCGACCTCGAGCGCAGATGCTCCGAACAGGAGCTTGCCGCAGAGGAGAAGCAGAGCCGCCTCGAGGACTACCAGGCGCGGGAGTCAGCCCTGCTTGCCGTAGCGGAAGAGTCCCAGCGGATCAGTGCCGAGCTCGAGGAAAGCCTCGGCGTCCTGCTGCGCTGCAAGGACGACTTCATCGAGGACCTGCGCACCAAGGCAACCGATCTGCACGCCGAGCTCTCCCTCCTCCGCCAACGCGAAGCCACGCTCGAGCGCGATCTGCGCGATGCACAGGACAGAGCCGTCAGCGCGGATATCGAGATGGCGGATATGCGTGTGCGCTTGGAGGGTGCGGAGCGCACCGCGGTGGCGAAGACGAACCGGATCGTGCAGCTGGAGACCGAAGGCGCGGCGGCGCGGAGGCAGATGGCGTCTGCGGACGCGCAGGTCGCCGATCTGCAGGAGGCGGCGGCGGTCGCGGCGCAGTGGGCGGAGCAGATGGAACGCGACGTGGCTGCGGCGCAGGAGGAGCTCGCTGCGACCGATGTCCTCGTGCTGGACCTGCGGCGGGAGCTGGCGGGTAGCAGCCCTGCTATCGAACACCCGCACCCGTTCGCAGCCATGTCCGACCAGTGCGTGCAGACGGAGGACGAGCTGCATGAGGAGAACGACGCGCTGTCGGACGAGGGCTCGGTCAGGACGCTCGTCGCGGACGTTGACAACGCTGCTTTGCAGGCGTACGACTACAAGGGCGCCGACTACCTCCAGGAGGTGTACTTTGACGACATGCTGCCTGTTGCTCAAGTCGGCGCTGAAGCCCCGACGGAGGCTGTGCGTGCACTGGAGGTCCAGCTGGCGGCCATGACGCTGCGATTCGAGGCAGCCGAGGCGGCGAGGGTCTGCGGCGAGGACATCGAGGAGCAGCTCCGGGCGGAGATCCGGTCGCTCAGGAACAGCTTCCATCTTCGCGTAGACTCCTCCGAATCCGATTGTGATGAGACGGACCCGGACGACAACGCCCAGGATATAGCCCCCGTCAAGGCTAGCTCGGGTACGTGGGGGCCGTTTACCCTGTCGCCCGTCGCGTTCCGGTTTTCCCGCGACGCAGAGCCTTCGCCTAGGTGGGACGGCGATATGGACGTCCGGGAAGGGTCTCTCTTGGGCTGGGATCTGCCGCCGATACAGGAGGAAGATCCTGACTTTGCGGACAGCGATTCGGATACTGAGGTGTTTTAGTAACGTGCATAGAACTGCTATTTATCTCTTCGTATTATTTGTGTTCAGTTGTTTGCGATTTGCATCCGCTTGGTGTCCATCACGAACGCGTTCATTTGCTGCAATGTCGAGGTCGCGACCGGTCGGCCGCCGCGTTGAGTCAGCCAGCTTCGTGACGGAGACAAGATCATCCTGTTCGCGTTGACAACAGTCTCAGCTCAGTCAACAGCAGTCGCGCCTCGTCGTGACATTGACAACAGTCAGCGCCTCAGGGCCTCATGTCGTGCGGCACTCGTGGTGCCGAGACAACTTTGAACGAGGCACTCAAGAGGCACTGGACACAAACTTAGACTATGACGTGAGGATTTCAACTAAAAGCGGAATATATTATTCCCTGTGCCGGCCACACACTCCCTCCTCCCGCCCTCTCCCTCCCTTCATCATCCATCTCTCGGCTCTTCATAACGTACTCTCATTAAGCGCAGCGCACTGATGTTCAGTTCTGCAACTTCGCCGCCGCCCACCTGACATCATCGCCCCCACTTAAAGCACTTCTGCCAACAGCCGCCCATACACGGCGCCACCCTCCTCCCACCACCCCCGAGCCCCCCATGGCCGATGACATGCGCCCACCGTCCTGGAAAGCCTTCGCATCCTCCCGCCTCTCCTCGTTCAAGGGCTACGTCAAGGAGCGCGACCTCAAGCGCGCACTGCCTGTTCGGCGTGAGCTGCGTCCCGGCGAGATTGGGTACTCAGACGGCGCGGCCAAGAAGCAGAGCTGGACACAGTGGGCGGGTCAAAAGCTTGCAAAGAAGGCGGGCGATGACGTTGGCGGGAGCCTGGAGAAGGTCAATCTCTTTCCTGGCTGGGCGTCCAAGCAGTATCACAACGAGGCACCGCGGGCGGACGGAGATCGGGAAGGTGCGTGCGGTGTTGCGTGCCGCGGCCACCCTCCCAGCTTATATGGCCCTCTAGGCGAACCCTACGATGTTGAGGTCTTCGTGTCGGGCTATGCAGTCAAGACTCGCGCGCCGGGCGCGTTGTCGCGCTCACAACGAACCTTCCTCAGGCTCGCCAAAAGTATGCGGCTTGTATGTTGGCCTATCTATCAGCATTGACCCTCTGTCCAGGCTTTGCATCTCTTCCCAAACTACCTGACCCCAACGACCCCAACGACAACTCGTTTGAACCGCCTCTTCCAATGTCCAAATCAACGGAAGACCTGCTCGCCACAATGGAACTCCCGCCCCGCCCTGATGAAATCACCGAGGAGACCGAGATACGCGCTCTCCTACACTCACATAACAACTCTTCCACTACGCTCGTCAAAACCTCAGCCGAGTCGGAGCCCTCACACTCGCCGTCGCCTCCGCTCCATCTCAGTATCGGCGCTCTAGGCACCGGCTTACATTCTGAGCTTCAACGACTACACATGAATCTCGAGTCGCGTCTGAATCCGTTCTGGGCAGCTGCCTTACCCGCTCGCCAGGTCCGCATCTTCCTCCATCCTATACCTGGCGAAGACGAAGACTCGCGCCCGTCCTCGTCTCGCAGCGAGCGCGCCATCGTCGACGCCGCGATTGACGCGAAAGTGGTGACGACCACGCCAGAGGGAGCCTTCGAGGCGCGCTTCCGCATCCCATGGGAGGCCTTATGCACACATCCCAAAGGCGTGCACGTAGCCTTCGGCCGCGCCGATGTGGAACAACAGTTCCTTGTCCGCGTGGAGCTGTTGCCGCTGCCTCAGCCTGCAGCCAGTCGACCGGTGACGCCCTCGACGCCCACCGGATTTGGCTCGCCTACTGTGTACACGCCCGCGCCGCCGTCGCCGACCGCGGTGTTAGAGGACTACTTGCCGCTGACGCACTGCACGGTCCGTGTGATATCCGACATCGATGATACAGTCAAGAATTCTGGCGTAATCACGGGTGCACGATCGGTATTTCATAATGTGTTCGTCAAGGACTTGAAGGACAGCGTCATCCCTGGAATGGGAGAATGGTACGGAGACATGTGGAGGCAAGGCGTTCGATTTCATTACGTCGTCAGTACCCTTTTACTTCTCCATCTACCGTCGCTGACGGCGGGCTCCAGTCAAATGGACCTTTCGAGCTTCTGCCTGTGATCAATGAGTTCTTCCAGTTGGCACATCTCCCGCCAGGTGAGCGATCGAGGCTGTACGTCCGCATAGTGGTGTCCCTGACGCGAGATCCCGTAGGTTCCATTCGCCTGCGGTCATATGGCACCCGCTCCCTCTTCAACGGCCTCCTCTCCGCCGCCGCCACACGCAAACGCGCCGGCGTCGTCGACGTCCTCACCTCGTTCCCGACCTCCAGATTCATCCTCATCGGCGACTCGGGCGAGCAGGACCTCGAGCTCTACGCCGCGCTCGCGCGCGAATTTTACCCGCGCGTGCTCTGCGTCTTCATCCGCGACGTGAACACGTACGACGACGGCGGCGCGGGGCTACAGGACCCGACCGGCGCGTGGGCCACCTCGGGCGCGCCCGGCCAGGAGTACGTCGCGGCGTACATGGCCACGCGGCGCAAGGGCAGCGGCGCGCTGAGCATCATCACCCCTGGCGCGCGCCGCAGCGGGCGCTGGTCCCCACGCACAGGTTCTGCGCCCGCGTCACCCACGGTCCCCGGCTCTGCGACAACACCATCGGCGCGCGCGTCGCGCTCGTTCACGGGCGACTACTTCAGCTCGCGGCCCGCAGAGACGCCGGCGCTCATGGACACGCTCACGGCGGAGCCCGCGACGTACGGCCCGCCGTCGCCCACGCCGTCCCTGTCGGACTCGGGATCGTCGTCGGGCTCGAGCAAGGCGAGCCAGGCGTCGCTGTCCGAGAGCGAGAAGCGGCGCGTCGGCCTACAGCTGCGCGTGTGGAAGGCGCGCCAGGAGATGCCGCCGCGCGTGGTGCTGCGCGTGTTCCGCGAGCCGGAGGAGTGCGTCGAGGCGGGCGAGGCGCTGCAGGAGGCGCGCCAACCTATGCCCCAGAGCGGCGCACAGGACGCGGTGCTCGTTGATCTGAGCTAGAGTTTGTTTGCTTTGTACGACAAATTGTTTTCACTGCACTAAGTTATCGACGTTCGCACTATTACTTTGCGTGTGTACTAGACGCAGTACTGTACCAGTAGTGTTGGCCACTATTACTCTTAACTTTGGATTCATGACACAGCCACATCGACATGCAAGCGGAATAAAATACCCTTAATCGATATGTAGCTGTCGCGTGGACGAGCCCCCGGAGCAGGCAAAATCGTCTAACTACTTACGATTTTGCGAGGCTTGAATCCACTGGCACCAAGACTGGACTAGCTTGACTCCTTCCTCAGAGCCACCACGCCTTGTCCTACGACCTTATCGGCAACAAATGCCCTCCCGAGTCGACTTCTTCTATTCTCCAGTGTCGTGTTCGCACTCCTGGCGCACCATGCTTGCGCATATTCGGACCGGCGAGTGGTTCTGTGCCCATCTTAAATCCGGCTCTCGACGGTCAACTCCTTGCTACACGCATACAATGTCAATGGGCACAACCACTGAAGCAATTGGAACTGCTCCGAAAGACATATAATTGCATGCCTACCATAAGCAACAGCAATACTAAGCACAGGCCGTGCCAGTGAGAGTGCCGCTATACATCGTTCTGGCGTATCGATCAATCAGGAGCCTTCGCACGGAAACCCAACCGAAATTGCGACTCACATCTGACCGGGACCGCTGATCCCCAGCCTTTGGCCGCCGCCGCTTGCCCCACTTCGAACGCGCTGAAGAGTTCACATCAGTCGCCCCGCTCAGAGATATCTCCTTGATCGTCTGAGGGCGCTGCGACTTGGGCAGCAAACGCTGATTATACGACAAGCTCGCGCGCATCAGGAGTCCCGCGTAGATCTTCTCCGCGCTGTACGCGAGCTGCACGTCGCGCGCCGTGACGCCGCGCAGCCGGCCCCTGGCACAGTCGCTTTCATGCGAAACCGCCTCGTGCGAAGTCGTTATAAAGGTGACGTTCATCCAAGTGACGGCGAGCTCGGGGTGGTGCTGCCGCTGCAACGTCAGCAACCGCAGAACACCCGACACGATGGTACGCACCCTGAAGGCCACGATCTTCTTGCCCAGCATCGTCAAAAACTCGAACTGCATCACATCCGTCGGGAACGCAAAGTCTTTGTACAGCGTCACGCACGGACGGCCGCCTGGGCGCAGGAGCCCGGCCCTGTTGCGCATGCCCCACTCACGCGCGTACAGCGGCTGCACGTATTCTGCGAGCTCCGCGTCTCCTATGAGCGCGTAGCTGTCCTTCCCTGTTTGAGGCGGGGGCGTAGGCAGCGGTCTTAGAGGGCGCTTGGCCGGCGGATGCACGACGTCGAGGACGGGGGCGCCGGGCGGGGCCGCGAGCGGGTCGGTGTAGAGGAAAGGTGGAGGCGGCATGGGCTCGCGCGCGTCGTAGACGATGCGTGTCTCCTGGATAATTTTGCGCATGCTATCCGATACAGTGCTGGACATTTCAGGAGGGGTATCTGCTGAGAGCTTTTGTCCTGAGTCTAAGTCTTAGAGTCTCGTTGCGGCGTACCGTCTGCCCAGGCGGTTTCCGTCTGCGTTGCGCTATCGTTTGGAAGTCCATCTTCGTGTTTCCGTCGTATTGTGTGTCGGTTTGATGACTTGAGTCGCGAGGTGAAGGGGAAGCGGGGGAAGCGGCTTGCCAGCGGCGCACGGCGGAGGGGACATGTTGCGGCGAGAAGGGTGCGATGCATGTGAGACGTGAAACGGTGGGAGTACAGTACTGGTTAGATCTGGAGTGCTCAAGTCGCGTCACGGCAGCGGTGAACGGACGCCACGTGATCTAGAAGCGGCCACTGTCACGGTCCGGCGTCGCTCTTTGCCACCCACGCTGCATGTCGGTGCACGTACCTACGCCCGAGTGGCCCTCGCTCTACGACCCGCTCATCGAGTTCCACAACTGGCAGCACCGCGAGCCCATCCAGCCCAAGGGCCACTACATCTACAAGGCCAACGGTGTGTGCGCCTCTCTTCCATTGCATGCGTGGCTGACCCCGCACCAGATGTCTTCCGGTACACATTCTACTGGACGCTCATCTTCCACGCGCCGTTCTTCCTCTTCAGCGGCGCGCTCGCGTTCTTCAACATCGTCTACCCCGCGCACCGCCCCGCCCTGACGCACGCAAAGGCGCCCTCGACGCCCTCGCCGCCGATCCCG
Organism: Auriscalpium vulgare; assembly: GCA_019915015.1. Lineage (NCBI taxonomy): Eukaryota > Fungi > Basidiomycota > Agaricomycetes > Russulales > Auriscalpiaceae > Auriscalpium > Auriscalpium vulgare. The sequence goes on from JAHBBC010000002.1 coordinate 905,900, forward strand.
CTCACGCCGCTCTCTGCCGCGCGCTCGCCGGACCTCCTCCTCGCGCACTCCCCGCGCCCAGACGCGGACGCGGACGCGCAACGGCCGACCGCGCCGCCGCGCAACGTGCACCGCTCGCGGCTGACGCTCGCGTTGCTCACGCTGACCGTGTTCCTCGTCGCGGCGGTCGGCACCGCGCTCATCGAGTCCGTCGTCGTCGGCTACCTCCTCGTTGCCGTCTTCCGTGCGGGGCACTTCAACATCTCCACGTGCGTGGGACCGTCTTTGCTTCCCGCGGTGCGTGGCTGATGGTGCGGTGTGTGTGCAGGCTCGTGCCCCCGATATGGGCCCTCATCATCACGACGGCGGAGGTGCTCGGGTGCGTGGGTTCGGCTTGTGTGCGTGCTGGTGTGTGAGGCTGATGTGCATACAGGGTGTTCCCGACGGTTATTGATCGGATATGAGGGGATTTCTGATGCTGCCATCGTATTCGCCATCTCTGCAATCTACTTGCTTGTTTGACTGAACACATGCGTGCTCCGTGCTGCTGCAGGACTCGGACCACAAACCCCTGAACGTCGAGGTGGCTCCTCAATTGGAGTAGTATTTGCCTCAAGTGCTTCCTGCTGTCGAGCGCCAGTTGTGCGTGTACGTTTCCACGGTCCGAGCGACTACCCTGGCGCACCTCTATTGGGCAGCAGCGCGCCAGTAGGCTGACTTTGATGGTGGCATCCCCATCTTGCCTGGGCGCCGAGCTCTAGAACAGCTCGTTCAGCCAACCGGAGTCTGTGCTCGCGACAAATGATATCGATGAACAACGAGACAACAACGGGCGCGCACGTCGGCTGCTGCCGTGTTGTATGTTGTGCCCGGCTTCCCACATCGGAACAGACGACCGTCGCCTGCCGCTGTGCCGGGTCGCGTATCCCAAAGCTGGGAACGCCGTCAGTGAGCGGGAAACGTCAAAGAGTTCGGTTGTATGAACTACGCGGGCGCGGTTCGATGATCGGTCGCGCTGCACTGGCGGGCGCGAAGTTTCAGTGTCAACTCAACCCGATGGCAACAGTGACGAACAGGAACTCCAGCTTGACGTGTTGGTGGAGCACCGCGAATGGCGCATCAAGAGCTGCAGAAAAAACGCATAATATTTCGGGGGCACGGTCGGGTGACGCGCGGGATGTCGGTCTGACGTCAGCAAAGTCACGACTCTATGACGAACATAAAGCCAGCTGACTCTGGATCAGGAGACGCGGACACTTCGAGCGTGCTGCGTGCGCCGGACAACACTTGCTTGCTGTGGCGTGATGGACGTCCATGCTGGAGGGAGGTGGCGACAAATAACTGGATACGTCGACGTCGGTACTGCTCTGCGGCTGCGTGGCGGCGGGGAAATGGGGAAATGAAATGTTGCCCGATCTCGCGTGGAGCGCTGCGGATCGAGCGGAGGTCCGTTCTGGAGCGCGGCTCGCCAAGTCGCCATTGTTAGGAGTCGCCCAGAAAATAGTGCAAAAATCGACAGGTAATATTGTGAGCGTATGTTGGACGACGCCGAGGGAGACGGCGAGCGGGTCGAGTCGGAGGAGCGGGGAGAGGCGCAGGAGGAGGTCGGAGGGCCGACGAACCGACAAAGCCGAGAGGGCGATACCCGGGCGACGTTCCCACGCCCTTAGTTTCTCTCCATATTTCCTCCTTTTCCCCGGTCACTCTTCCAGTGTCCCCTTCCTCCTCGCACGCCCCCGCCCGCCCCCGCCGCCAACTCACAATGAAGGGCTGCCTCAAACACGCCATCGTCACCCCGCCCCCGACGCGCAGTCCGTCCCCGCCCCGCCTCGCTGCCGACGCATCCCACTCCTGCGCGACGCCCGACCCCCAGCACCACTCGGTCCACTTCCCCACCGCAGACGACAGCCACGACGACCACGATCACGACCATGACCACGAGCACGACCAGGAATGCGCCCGCCGCAAGTCCGTCTCGTTCTGCTCCCTGACCAAGAACCAGGTCTTCTACGCGGACGAGTGGGATCGCTCGCCGATGGAGGTCACGCCGCGCCTCAGCTACCAGTGAGTCGACTTCTCCCAACGTTACTCCGCTCGCCTGCGTCGCTCTCCCGCTCGCCTAGCGCGCGCGGGTGAACTTCTCGGCCTCTGCGCTCGTGCAGGCGCTGGCAGGCGGCCGTGCGTCTCAGCTAGGCGCCCCTGCCAGCCCCGTATCGCTGCTAACGCGCCGATACTACCGCTTCTGCGCCCGAGACCGACATCACGAGTCTCCTCTTCTCCGGACCTTGCGCCGTTTCCACATAAAGCGCATACATGCATTTTCGAATTTGCGACTGACGATATCATCACCGCAGAGACATGCTTGAGCTGAAAGAGATACAACGTTCCCTCCCCCGCGCCTCGCAGCCGATGACCGACCCCGACTTGCCGACGACGGGCCTGCACGGCGCACCGCGCCCGATGTACCTGCGCACTGTCCCCATCGCCCTTCTCCCGCTGATCAGCGAGGGGTCCCCGTCGATCCAGCCACCGCCGCCCCCATCGCGTTTCGCATTGACGGCTTCGCCCTCAGAACCGTCGTCCCGAACCTCCTCGCCCCTCCCGCTGCAATTCAGCATGCCCGCATCAGCACACACCGACACTCCGCACGTGAATCTCCCAGCGTCCATATCCCGGCGCTCGCACACCTCCACCGCATCCACTGTCAACCCCGGATCCATGAGCACCACCACGACCACCACAACCACCACAACCACCTCCATCACCATCTCCCACCCGCCGTCTCCACCCTCGACGCCCCCACCCCCACCCCGTCTTCCGTACAACTTCCCCCCTCCGCCGCCTCCGCAATCGACCTTCCGGTCCCCAATCATGCCTGCGCGGCCGCCGAGCGAGGCGGGTGGCCAGGCTTGGCACGGTTGGGCACCTCAGCGGCGCCCGGCGGCAGCGGTTGCGCAGCGGGTCCGGCCCAAGTTCCAATTCCTGCCATTGCTGGACTCGCCGGTGACGCCTACAGAAGCGCCAGAAGCGGAGCGCCAGACAACGCCGACGGCGGAGTCGCCCAGCCAGAGTGGCAGCGCGGACACACAAGTCGCTATACAAGATAGCCAGGAGGCTGCCACGGAACCAGAAAAGACTGTCACGGAACCCCCAGAGCCTCCTGCAATGTCCAGCGACCCCAGTGCATCGTTTCCGCAACCGGAAGCCAGCGCGCCCCCGCCCGCTCCTGAGCCTGTCGCCCTCGCGACGTCAGCAGCGTCATCCTACTCCTACTTCAACATCCCGCCTGAACATTCCGCGCCACCCACACCGCAGCTAACGGACGGGAAAGATTCGCCGACGCAACTTGCACCGAGCCTTGCATCGCCGTCGCCGTCGCTGCCCATGAGCGCGCTCGCGGCCCGCATGGCGCACGTCCGTCTCGCCGCGCTCCCGTCGCCCGCGCTCCCGCCGCCGTCGCCGCTGTCCCTGTACCCGCCATCGCCCGACCCATCCGCGGCGTCGACGGCCACGCTTGTATCCTCGACCATCACGACGACCACAGTTACCGACGGGGAGAGCATCACGTCGACGGCGAGGGACGCGTTCGTGCTGCGCCGCGCGGGCCCCGTGCTGCGCCGCAGCGCGAGCGTCAGCACGGGGTACGGTACGGAGGGCGAGGAGAGTGAGGCGGAGTCGTCCGTCGTGCACACGGAGGCGGAGTCGGACGGCGAGGGCTTCAGCGTCGCCGCGCGCGCACAGAGTGCGCCCAAGGCAAGCGCGGGAGGGGACGCGGTGAAGCGGCAGGAGGAGGAAGAAGAAGAGGGCGAGATGACGCTCGTCGTGCTCGAGAGCGGGGAACTCGGCTTCGTGCGCGTGCGACGGTAGTCCAAGTCCATTTTTGTTTCATTTTCTGATTTCGCCCCTCCGCCAAAGCGCGATTAGACGTCGTGTCCGCATCAATCCCTCCACTCGCACTCACACTTACACTTACACTACATCGCACTACTCTACTTTTCCTGGGATATTGTTCCGCCGCCGACGCCGCCGCCGTATATTCTATGATATACTATTCTATGTCTTTGATCGCTGTAGTCCGTTTGGCGCCCCCTTCATGCGCTCTGTGCGCCTTGCATGGTTTTGCGTGTCTGCCTGGTGGTTGGTTGTTGCTTACATTTGGTTGCGGGAAATATTGTCCCATGCTGCTGATGTGCTGAAAGTACCGTACATACGCACGCAATATAGAATTTCGTATTCTGAGTTCAAGATGACGATACTAATAGGATGGCATGAGGCGTGGCAAGCATGTGTCATATTGACTTGACCCTAAGTCATCCGCCAGTTCTGAATAACTCCTACTGGCTACCTAATGCCGCGCCGTATAGCTACACTATCAGATTCTAGATGATACAGCGTTGCGGACTACCAGGCGCTGGACCTGCCTCTAAAAATAGTCTCTTCCTTACACCTCCTCAATCTTGTCATCCTCGTCGCTCTCGTCCGCCGCACCGTGCACCTCCTCGATCTGCCCATCCACACCCGTCTCGTTGCCCTCGTCGCGCTTCAGCATGTTCACCAGACGCTCCACAAGCTCCGCGATCTGTCTGCGAGTCAGCTCCCCACGCGATTAAGAACGGGTGGCCGGCGAACCTGGTCGACGGCCTCGGCCGCGTGCAGCGCGCGCACGACCTCGTACACGCCATTCGCGCGGAGGTGCTCGCGCCCCCAGCGCGTCGTACACAGCAGGAGCAGCGTCTCTACGTGCGTGCGGCGCAGTACCGAGTCCGGCTCCCGCGTCTTTGTGGGCGGGAGGAACTGCAGCGCGGGCGGGAGTAGCTCTTGCTCCTACGCGACCAGGCCCGTCAGGGTGGTGCACAGATGTGGAACGAAAGGGCAGCGTACGTCGAGGTCGTATTCCTCCGGGCCGGCAAGCGGGAGGAGGATGTACGGCAGGGCATCGATGCCCGGCGCAGACTCTGTGGAGGGCAGAACGGTCGCGGTTTCAGTATCAGGTGTGAGTACCGCTTGGTGACCCTGGGTGTAAAATGCACAGTTTCTGCGAGTTGTATGTCGATAGGCTTTACTGCAGGTAGAAAATTGCACAGCCTACTTGATGAGAGATGCTACGCCTCCCCGACGGATGGTGTCCGCGTGCTCTGTGAAGCCGACGAGCTTCGCGAGCGGGTACTCCAGCGTACTCGACGCGTCGAGGACGTCGGCATGCTGCGGCGTCAAAAAGTACATCCGCCCTGCCGGTGACTACACGAGATTCAGATTGACTATCGCGACTGGGATTCCTCAAGTAAACGCACCGTAGACAGGTTCGCGAACACGCTGCCAAGGAAGTGCAGCTGGCTCTTCCGCGTGCGTTTGTCCAGCGGCGTGCTCGGGTCTACGCTGGCGCCCTGCACGAATGCGTCGACGAGCAGCGGGAGCGCGCGCACGGCCTTCTCGTCGCCGGACGGGTACGGCACGGGCGCCGCGCAGCTGCCAGAGCGCGACTGGGTCGGATAGGCCTGTGCACCGGCGATGGGGATGACGGGGATGGTGAGGGTGAGGAGCACCGCGCAGGTTGAGGGGCTCGCAGTGAGGTTGGAGAGCAGCATGGCGGCGAGGTCGGCGAGGGTGGCTTGTGGATTCTGTGCGGGTTGTAGGAGCCGTAGACCCTGACGAGCTGGAGAAGGGACGCACCGCGATATACGAGACCAGGAAAGACAGGAAGGACGGCTCTGAGAGCGCGCCGAAAAGCGTCGCCGAGTCGGACAGATTCACGAGAGCGCGGAAAGCATCGTGTGCAATGGCCTGCCTAAGAGTTCGCGGGGTCGTAATCGGGGAGCTGGAGACGCGCGCACTAGGTTATCCCGCACGAGCAGCTTCAAATCGCGCACAACCAGGCTGTCCTTAGGCTTCTGAAGCCCTCCCTGAGACTGCGAGCCTTCGAAGAAGATGGACCGATGCGGAGAGTCCTTCGGCGTGAGCGGCAGCAGATGCTCTAGTGCGAGGCCACGCGCCTGGGGATTTTTGTCGTGCAGAAAAGGGAGGAGCTGACCGGGAAAGACGTCGGTCAAGGCGACACTGCATGCGAAGAGACTGCGAACCTCCCTGAGCTGGTCCTGCATCGTTTGCAAAGTAGACGCTACGACTGGTGAGGGAGACGGCTGCGCGGATCTTCGCGCTTGCAGCACACAAAAGAAGCACGAAGAATATAAAGATGAAGAATATAAAGACAAACGCAGAGCGGTCGACCCGAAGGTGAGAGCGCGAATGGGGAGATCAGAAAAGAAAGCGAATTTTCATGCAATACTCCGACTCGTGGCCAAGTCTGAGTATGACAAATACAGAGTTATCAGGTGGCGGCGTCAATGCGTGGACTACTTCAGTGCGCGGAAGAAGTTTACTTCTCGATTTCATCACCCTCACCCTCACCCTCGTAGCTTCGATGGCGTTCTCAGTAAACCTACATCATGATATATTGCGGCTGATGGTGTACATACAGTGTGAGCGACAAATGACGAACGACAAACATGTGCAGATCGGGACAACTTGGTCACAACTTCAAAAATGAGAATAGACTCGCCATGTCGACCCACCGCCGGCCGTTCTGGTCTAGGTATTTATCGACAGTCTGCGACAGCTTTTGCAAAATGTCGTGCTGCCGCGCCGCAAGGGTCAACAATTGTCCTATGCACGAAACTCTTCAGGCAAATGTGGATAGTAAATAAGAGGTCATATGCTTACCTTGCGCATCTCCGCTAGCATTCTTCCGCGCCTTGTCGATATCGAAAAGATGGGCATAAGACCGGAGCTGTGTGTACAGCTGCGCGTCCGTGTACTGAAACGACATCAGCTCAGCACTCGACAGCAAGACTGGCGAGAAGAATCGAACCTCGAAGGCGACCTTGCCTCGGCACCAGTCCTTAAGGCATCTTCGACCGTACATCCCCATCATCCTTGTCCGGTTGCCGCATGTCGGGTCATCGCACACTGTCCAACCCTCATAGTACCTGGCCACATGTGCACGAATTTGGCACTCCAGTTGCACTTGGAGGCTCGCGAGTCCAAGCCGCCCCTTGCACCCAGGGCATTTCGCGCCGTCCGCTTCGAGCAGACAAGTCTACGATTAGGGTTAGCACATGCGCATGCCGTCGCTTGAACACAGGCTTACATCGCGGTTCCCAACATGCGCAAATGCCGTCTGTGTGTCGCATGAGCGGCACCGCACGACGAAGGGTGCGGCATCTTTGTACCGTTCGCTCTCCGGCAGTTGAGACTCGAGCGTGCCAAAGTACCGCTCCTCCGTCTCTGCCGCAGCACTCGTACGGTACCGACCGGGATCCAGACCCAAGCACTCCGCGAGACGCGCTCGGTCCGTGCCTTCGATGGGTTCGCATAGACGCTCGATTGGCGGCAGCACCTGATGTGCGAGGTAGTAGTCGTAGTCTGCCCAACGGCCTTGCGTCAGCCCGTGCTGACGAACCGGACTGAGATGCTCTCACCAATCTTCAACTCAGCACCAGCGCGACGGAGTTCGTCCGGATGGTGAGCGCGGTCAGCCTGAGCGGTCTTTGATGCCTCCTCCGTCTCCCCGAGGCAAAAGATGTAGGGTATGACATCCCCGGCCCGCGCTGTTGCGCTGCGGGCTTTCATCTTCAATGCGACCTGCACGTGCGGCTGACTCTTGGCGTCAGGGTACGCCTCTGGGTCTTTCCCGAGTCGCTTGAAGATGATGAATTCGTCGAGTTTCGTCTTTCCCGCGCGAACCTCTTCTCCCGTCGTGTTGAGGTATTCGTGGATCCTCTCGACCACAATCTCCGTGGGTTCGCCGGAAAGGATCTGGTCAAGAACGTACCTGGCGAACGGTCAGATTCATGGGGGCAGATGAACTGCGGGAGGGGCTTACTGGGATACTGCCTTCGATAAGGCGCAATATTCTCGACGCTTCATGTCAAGACCCTTGACCTCCGTTGATGTTCGCGCACCCTCCTCGACTTTGATAGCCGCATACTTCTTTTTTTGCAAGAGAAGCAGACGCTGAAATATGCCATCGAGGTCGATCTCGAGCAATTTATAACGGTCGTTGACAGCCTTCTTGAACTCGGCGGAGATTCTGAGGGCTTCGGACAGCTCTGTGACATTAGAATTCACGAAGACCGAATCTGTGTCACCGTACACGACCTAGCGAACGTTCAAGAATACAGTACATCAGGGCAAGAGAGAACTTACATCTAGTTGAAGGCTTTCGGCCAGTTCACGTGTGTGGGTGAGGATTTCACGACCTTTGAAGGTGGTAAGGGCGGCGAGTGGTCGAGCATAGAACCTCGAATATTCGAATCCAAGACACCCGTACATACTGTTGGCGGTCAGCTTCAGAGCTTGTTGCTTGATATCATACTGATCAGACAGAATGTCAGGGGGCACGCCGACGTTCTGTGAAGCTGGCGTGTACCTGAAGGAGCTTGGAGTGAGCCAGGGAGCGGTCTTTCATCAGCGACTTGACCTGTCTTCGACGTTTGACTAGCGTTGCGATGAGCCGAGGCAGGACGCCTTGAGGAACGTCCGAATTCGGAGGTTCCGGTATTTTGTCCTCGTCCGTCTAGCAAATGGTCAACCGTGCAGATCTGCCTCTGGTGGAAATCGCTCACCTCGTTCTCCGATCGGTCGACGGTCGTGAAGTCAATATTGTACTCTTGTATGATGCTCGGATACAAAGAGTTGAAGTCCATTACAAGGATGAACTTGTCCCACAGGCCACGCTTTGGTTCGAAGACTAGACCGCCCTTGTATTTGTCTCTTTTCTTGCCCTTCCCCGCTTTAGCCCCTCCGCCTTCGTTTTCCGGGTCGTCTTCGTGCTCGACCTTGACCGGTGCAGCTTTCTTTCCCCAGTGCTTGTCGGGGCAGATGTACTTCAACCGGTGAAATTCGTGCAGAAGAATGTACTCGTTGCGCTCAGCTCGCCCACCATTGAGCGTCTTGTTCCTATCAGCACGTAAATACCCAAGCGAGATAGAGATCGTAGCGATACATACCATGCGTTCCCGGCCAGATTTGTGAGCTGCCGCGTGAGGGGTAAGATTTGCACTTTGGAAGCAATAGCCATCTGGTAATGCGCATCCAGTTCGCAATGTCTGACGAAGGTGAGCAACCGCTCGGGCGAGCTAACGCTCCCGTCGAAGTAGCTCGCCGTGTCCTCGGGATCTATGTCTTGACGCGTGCTCTTCAAGTGCGTGCTGCACATTTCGGTGAGCGACCACGTGGTCGAGGAGATCATACTCTTGGCACCGTCAGAGGCAAGATCGCAAAGCATCCTTCCGTTCAAGAACTTGAGGTTCGTGCCTTGCCTGCCAATGTTCGGCCACTTCGATCGTCGGAAGCGGCCCAAGCGAGAGAAGTGATCTGCCTTCAATTCTCGCATTCGGTGGAGGAGGATGTCAAGAGAGACGCCGAGAAATTCGTGGCCGACGATAACATCCGGGTCCGCTTTGTGGAGGGTGACTACAGATTTGTTGTGAGCAAATTTGCATGGTAGATAAACAGGCGTAACGAACCAAGAAGGCTGTTCAATAGCATGCGCTCATTCTTGACTGGGGTGACACCGCCTTTCGAGTTTGATCGAGCGACGGTCTCAAAGTTTGGCGGGAAACGCTCCAGAGGACGCACGAAGGAGTGGACCGTGCAAGGCAGCTTTTCAGGTGGCGTCGCATCTTCGATTTGCGCTTCGAGTACCGCGTCAGCGGGATCTAGCTCGTCGTAGTCTGCTAATGGCACGTACTGTTCGACCATATCCGTGCAGTGGCACAGACTATCTCCTTGATGTTCTCCTGGTGGTTGACGATCGTCCTCACGCTGAGACTCGCTATGGTCAGAGGTGGCATGTCCTTGGGTGCGTTGCCATCAGTCTCGGAGAACGGGTTAATGTCCTTAGGGTCGGTGACAGTGACTTCGAGCTTGCACCAAGACACCTGCGCGAGCGACTCAATTACGCAGAATTACCGAAAAGTGAACGATCTTTACCCCTTTGTACTCGACTTGCGGCTGCTTAATTTGCAGCCAGCATGGCCCCATGATCTTGCGCTTCATCACGAGTAGTTCAAAGGCGCTGGTGTTCGCGCCGAATACTCGCGAGAAATTGGGACTCGACACGTTGGAAGGAATCTGAGGCTCTGGGGTGTGCGTTGAGAGCTTTCTACATTCGCCGCATCCCAGAAGTACTCACCATCAAATCCATATACAACCTTCAACCATTGCGTCTCCTCTTTTGGCACATCAGGCTCTTCAAACGCGTACTTGCGCTTGACAAACTTCGCCTTCCAGCCGTTGATTCCAGCCTTTCTTCTGACTTGATCGAAGTCCTGATACACAGCCGGCATGCCAGGAACAACGTCCGTCTCGAAACCATCGTCGTCGAGCTGACGTGTACGCGGGAGAACGAACAGATTGCGCTGCAAGTTCGTCACAGTTACACAGCACGAGACGAACGTCTTGCTGGTCTGGTCGAACGTCTTTCCAACGAAGTATAAGACGCCCTCGTGTTCTAGGTAGTCGAGCCAGAAAAACCGGAATGAGCCGTCAGGTTCGAGGGCGGAAATAGTGGACGAATGAGTGGACGATGCGCCAGCAGCAGGTGTGTTTAAAGTGCCAAAAGACTCGTCCGGAGCAATAGTGAGGGAGTCGTAGACAGACAGCCAGGACGGGACCTCGTCCTCCTTCTTGGCCGGCGTGCCGTTGAGTTGCTTCAGCGGCCGCTTGTCGACATCCATCTTCCTCGGCAAGACAGCTGCCTTCAACTCGACTTTTACAGGGACATTACCTTCATCAACGTCCATGTAAGAGGACATATCGATGTCATCGAAGGAGGTGTCGTAGTCGTACTCGTCTTCTGCAGCATCAGCTCCAACATCAATCTTGCCCAATTTTGCCGTCGTGGGGGCGATCCCTTTGGCCTCGAGTTTGACCTTTTTCTTCGGACTCATGATGGCATCGTCCGAAGAAGGATCATTGCCAAGATCGAATCCGTCCGATGGTGGACCATCTGACGAAAAGCCGTCGCCGCCGAACATGCCACCGGCGCTGTGGTGATTGCGATAGTGAGTGAAGTCCTCCGCAGAAAACGAGTCTCCAGCGTCATAGTGAGCATCAGGGGAAGGCTTGCGCTTCCGCGAGCGCGTGGTAGGCTTAGAAGGGGGTAAGGCGGTGTTGTCCATATCTCCAAGTAAGGAGGACATGAAGTCGTTCTCCTGCTCATGAGACGCAACTGGACGGTACGCGCTCATGGAGGAGATGGCAGCCGGCGGAGGGGCACTCGGTCTGGCTTTAGCGTTGGCCTTAGCCTTGTCCTTAGTCTTCCGGCTTTTCGCTGCACGACTTTCATCAATAAACGGAAGGAAATAAAAAACGCTGACACGCACCGGCTTTCCTATCCTCTACCTCGTCCTCTTCCTCTGCATCATCTCCGTTGCCCCAATCATCCATGCCGTTGTCCATGTACTCCCCATGGCCGTCATCGACTACGAAGTCATCGCGCGCGAGGCGTCCCTTCACGACGCTGTGGTATTGCTCCTCATCAACCTCGTCGTAGATGGTGGTGTCTTCTTCAGGCTATTTGCATCGCACTAAGGATGCGTGATCGGCTTCAGACATGTATTGAGCGCGTACCTTCCAGACGCGCTTTCCTCCGGCCCTAGCTAATTTGAGGGCGGCAAACTTGTCTGCTTTGTCTTTCTTCTCGCGCCGAGACCGGTCATCCATGTCGCAAAGGTATTGGTGAGAGGACGATGGAAGCTGTGGAGGAGAAGGACGCGTTCAGAAGAGGACAATCGCGCCTACAACTCAAGCTCCTCGCGGACGCGCTTTCAGGCGGCGCTCAAAAGCGCGTCACTGCCGCTAACCGTCTTACTACTACGACTGGCACCGACCAAATGCTAGCACGCTCGCATGCGCAGCCCACATCTCCACCAAGGCATTCGTGCATTTGGACGGGCGCAGCAAGGGTATGCAACCAAGGCTCAACACGACGCGATATTCGCGAATCCGCGGTCTGCTGGCTTCCTGGCCGCCGCGCTGACAGAGGCGTCCGTGCCTACATTACAGGGCATTCCGGAGGTACGAAATCACTTCATTCTTCGCGCACCATTTCATGAATAGCGTCTGAAGGTTGTTGTCACTGGTCAGTCACTATCAGTGCAGTCGCCTCGTGGGGCTGTTCGAATCTGCATTAGGTCGCGCCAACGCCGGCAAGTCAACACTGCTGAACGCGATTCTCGGACGCAAGAACCTAGTGCTCTCCAGCAGCAAACCAGTACGGTCATCACTTGTCGAGCATTCTCACAGTCGCCACATTCACCCCTTTCATCTAGGGCCGTACCAAATCGCTGAACTTCTTCCGCGTGGGACCGGATCCAGGCAAACTCATCCTTGTCGACGCTCCCGGATACGGTTCTCGCGGACGCCCCGAGTGGGGCCAGCTGTTTTCACACTACTTGGGAAGTCGCAAAGAGTGAGCTTTTCATGTGTCTCTGACAGCGTGCGACGTCTCATTAACAAACATCATATTCGTAGGTTGCGGCGCGTTTACATATTGTTCAACGCTAAGCACGGCATCAATGCGGCGGACAAGCTCATGCTGGAAGACCTCAACGCGCAGTCTCTTGGCGGCGGCTTGCCATGGACATTGCAGGCTATCATCACAAAATCCGATACTGTCTCTACGCGTGAGCTCGCGACGGTTCTACCGAAACTGCAGAAGACAATATTCGAGGTGGCTCCCACATGTCTACCCCCCATAGTCACCGCGTCCTTGAAGCACCCACTCTTTGGCGTAACAGAGGTCCGGAAGTCCATCGCAGAGGCTTGTGGACTTTTAAAGGTCGAAGCCAATCTTCTGCATTGAAAACATCTACGCCCGCTCTGATCAACAGTCCACGTCAAAAAGCAATATTTCTGCCGCCACTGGCCCGACGTTCACCACGACGACCTCGCTCCCACCTATCCCATATACAAACACACCATCACCCTCGCGCATCTCCACACGCTTCCCTTCAATTTCCACTTTGACGTGACCACCTGTCCCTTCCCCTTGATTGAAACCCGAGCTTTGTATGAATTGCAGGTACGCTTTGCGTTCTTCACCTGCCCGCGACGCGGGAAGAGGCCGAGACAGCGAAACAGCGGGAGAAAGCACGGTCGCCCAAAGAGTGACGTCGGACTGCACCGGCGCAGGACCATTCGCCTCACGATCTGAAGAGACGCCCTCAGAACCGATCGGTGCGACCACACACACCCAGTTGTCTCTCTTCTCTTCCTCTGTGAAGTGCCTGTTGCGGTGCCCTGTCAATCGGCGTATCATCGACGAACTGGATCTCGTACCGCGTGTAGTACGTTGGCTGTAGACCGCTCTTCCACGGAAGCGCCCAGATCTGCACGAAGTGCACGTCCTCGTTTCCGTGGCACACTTCACTGTGGCGGATACCCGTGCCAGCCGAGGTGAGTTGAATATCCCCGCGCTTCAGGTACTCAACGTTGCCCATGCTGTCCTTACTGCGATGCGAAGGTAGGTCAGTCCGCTTGCCTAGTAGCAAACAGCGCGGGTACTCACTGCTCTAGCTGCCCCTTGACCACGTACGAGAATATCTCGAATTCACTGTGCGCGTGGAGGCCGAAGCCGTTGTGGGTCTTCACGCGATCTTCGTTGATCACGCGCACACTGCCAAAGGACTGCAACCCGTGCCCATCGTAGATTCTGCGAAATCGCGGTTGTTCAGTTGTTTATCTTGAGCACCCAATGTTTCCGAGTCTGTAGCACTCACCCAGGAACGGCAAATGTGTATAACGTCTGCAGCCAGCCTCTCTGCTCACCGCCGCCGCGCTTGTCGTTTGTGCGCAGCTCGATTCGTGCAGCCATGATGAGAGGGTTACACGGAGGTGATGGACAAATCGCGCTCTTTTTATACAAGTCACCTCGTCATGAGCATTACTGTACTTTCACTCAGGCCCATCTTGCTCTGAAAGCTTATACGCAGGTTGTCGTAAAAGTTGAACGGAAATGGTCAATGTTACTATATCCAGTTGTGGCGTGTCAGCGCGTGGAAATTCGTGAATTTGCGGCTCTGTCGAAAACACATCCATGGCCACCCTACTTCCTCCTCCGAAACGACAAAAAGTCTACCATGGCGTCCCGGAACCAGAGACGGAAGCTGTCAGGCCATCTCCCAACGTTGTGGTCCAGTTTGTCTCCGAAGACGACGGCTCGTCGCTCGCCCCCGCGGTCAGCCTGCCCGCGAACGTGTCTCGGGACGATTTGCAAGTTCTCGTCAATAAATTGACACAACGAGTATGACGCTCTCACTGCTATCATGACTGAGTGCTGACGAGCGCCAGCGCAGGAAGACGACCCGGTGCCGTTCCAGTTCCACATCGCGCTGCCGGCCGACGCGAAGGGGGAGTCCACGCGCATAGTCATCGCCAAGTCAATCGAGGCAGACGTGCTCGCACACCCGTCGCAATCATTCTCGGAAGAAGACGTTTTTGTTGTGCATTGCTCCCCGCAGTCCATCTTCCGCGTGCGTCCAGCGACTAGGTGTTCTTCGACTCTGTCCGGTGAGCACGCCCCGCGCACAAGCTAGCGTCTTGCTCAACTTTTTTCAGGCCATACATCCCCAATATTATGTGCGTCTTTCTCGCCTACCGGGAGCCTCCTAGCCACCGGCTCCGGCGACGCAAACGCACGCTTGTGGGATCTGCAGACGGAGACCCCGTCGCACACGCTGTCGGGGCACAAAGGTTGGGTGCTGTGCGTGGAGTGGGAGGCATTGGAGAGGAAGCTGGCAACAGGGGGCCACGACAACCACGTACGTTCCCTGCATCGCGAATGTCACCACGCTGATCGTCCGTAGGTGCGATTGTGGGACCCAAAGACGGGCACGCCCATCGGTGACGCGCTGAAGGGGCACACCAAGTGGATCACGTCGCTGGCATGGGAGCCCATACACCTGTGAGCAGCGCATCGCACTGTGCTGCCCGGACTTGCTGACGAAATCAGAAACGCAACTGCGCCCCGGCTTGCGTCGTCCTCGAAAGACGGCACCGTGCGTGTGTGGGCGGTGGCCACGCGCCAAGTGCAGTACACGCTCGGCGGCCACACTGCAAGCGTGAATGTCGTACGTTGGGGCGGCGGCGGCCTCAATGGCAAGGGCGTGCTGTACACTGCGTCGTCGGATCGGACGGTGCGGGTATGGGACGCGACCAATGTAGCTGCTGCCTTGATCTGTCCGACATCGGATCTGACCGCCTTTGTAGGGCAGGCCGCTGCACACCCTCAAGGACCACGCGCACTGGGTGACCACCCTCGCCCTCAACACGGACTTTGTCCTCCGCACAGGCCCGTTTGACCACACCGGCAAGCGACCCGCATCTGACGAAGACGGTACGGCCCGTCCTCCTCGCACCCCACACCTTCACTGATGCCTTGCAGCCCAAGCCCGCGCGCAGGCGCGATACACCGCGCTCGTCTCCGCGACGCCCGAGCTCATGATCTCCGGCTCTGACGACCACACGCTCTTCCTGTGGTCGCTCTTCCCGGCACGCACCGACGCGCCCGCGGAGGCAGGCGCAGGCAAGCTGCGGCCGCTCGCACGGCTCACGGGGCACCAGCGGCAGATTGCGCACGTCGCGTTCAGTCCCGACGGGCGCTGGGCGGCGAGCGCGGCGTGGGACAACAGCGTGCGCGTGTGGGAGGGCCGCACGGGCAAATTCGTGGCGACGCTGCGCGGGCACATCGGCGCGGTGTACCGCCTGACGTGGTCCGCGGACTCGCGGCTGCTGGTGAGCGCGAGCAAGGACACCACGCTCAAGGTGAGTGTTTTGCGCGCATCGGATTTGTGTGGTCGGTAATCGGTTTCGTAGGTCTGGGACCTGAAGACGTATAAAATCAAGACGGACCTTCCTGGGCATACAGATGAAGTGTATTGCGTAGATTTCGTTGCGGACAAGATCGTGAGCGGAGGACGCGATCGTACGGTTAAAATGTAAGTGCTATGCGATCGATCTTTGGGGTTGTGCTCACTTCCTTGCAGCTGGAAGAATTAGCAGACCACTCACTTGCACTGACAATTCAAAAGTATGCTACTCGGCGGCGTGGCCACGCCCGTGCTGCGGCTTGCCCAGTTATTCAAGGGATTGCTTTGTATATACGTACGGCATGTAGCTGTCGTATGCGTAACAATCTTGTATGCTACGAACTGCTATAGATATCACACGAGATTACAGTGCCGCCGACACTTCGCGTTCCACGCTGATGCAGATGAAGGCTCTGCAGTCCGTCTCGGTCAACGTAGCCACGCAACGTTGCCGCGCTCGTAAATGTAAGAGACCTCGTGTAGTAGCGATCACTGGCAGGCGAAGTGTGGCACCCGAAAATTATTAGTAACGCCTGGGAGCCTTTCATCCACGTCACCTTCTCTCTTGACTTTTTCCTCCAAGGTTCCAGTCTCAATCAGCGTATGCCTGTCCTCGCAACGGACAGCAGCACACAGCTGTCATCGTCTGCCATATACCGCTCTGCTTCGCCCATATTCGATGTCCCCGAGTTTCCTCCCCTGCGCAGGGTCAAGCCCCTCCCCAAGCGTAGGCGCAGCTCGCTGGACAGCCTGCCCCCGCTTCCTCCTGTCCTCCCCCCGACGCCCGGACCCGACGCCTCCGCCGACGAGCTGATCGCGCACGCTGAGGCGCTGTCCGTCCACATGACCCTCCAGGCGTACTACCTGCCGACGCTCGCAGCTCTCGACGGTGTGCCGCCGATCGACCGCGATAGGCGCGAGGACAACGATCGCGATGCCGACGGTGACTACTTCGACCACCTGCAACAGCCGGGCAATGCGAAGAAGCGCAAGGTGCCCGCGCACCTCTCGGGCGGGGGCGCGGCGCAGGCAGGCGCAGAGGAGCCGCCGGACGGGCTGGACGGCGCGGACGAGGAGCTCGCGGAGCGGAAGCATGGCGATGCGCCAGGGGTCGGTCGCCAGGACCACGATGCTGATGTGGGCGTGGCTGCGCCGTCGGCAGTGGCGGGTCGCGGGAGGATGCTCCCGGCAACGCTTGTCGGGCTGCAGCACAAGGAAATGCTCAGGCATCGGAAACGCCAGCTCGCGGCTGTCCTGGGTGCGCTCTCGCATGGCGACACGCTCGCCCTGGATCAAGCACTTTCGGCTCATTACCCAATTCTTAACAATGCATCTAATACCTCCCGTTCGCGGGCACGCTACGCGCGGCGGCGGAGGCCCCGCCTTCCCGTGCGCGCGCAGCGTGCGGCGGCTGCGTTTCCCGGGGGCGAGTTCTCGTTTGTGTGCCACAGCGCCAGTGAGTGCCGTGCCTTGCCTTCCGTGCGTGCGCGGGTCTGAACAGCCGAGGGCATTGTGGCAGCCTCGGACCGTCTAATTGCTACTCGGGAGGAGGTCGCGGTGCTGCATGCTCGGTTTGAGGCCGAGCTCGCGCGACAGGCCGCCAAGGCGTCCGAGGCGGCCAAGCAGGCTGCCGCTGCAGCAGGTGTCACTGGCGCGCCGTCTAAACGCAGCGATCGGGCAGCGCAGAAGGCGCGCAAGGCGCCGACGCCCGCGCAGGATGCGGACGCGCTGCTCACGCCGGCCGCGGGGGCAGCCAAGGCGTCGTCTCGCGGGAAGAAGAAAAAACGGTCGGCATTGGCGAACGCGTCGAACCCGCACCACCTGCGCAACTACGTGCCCTCGCGGTTCCCGAATCAGGGGCAGATGAACTCGGCACAGGCGGTGGCGGCGACGCAGAACCTGCTGAGTCCGCACCCACTCGGATTTCTATCCGCCGAGATCGCACCGCGGCGCGGCAAACAGGAACGAGCCCTCGCGGCTGCGGCGCAATTGGTCAATCCAGCGGACGAGTGGATCTGCCCGCAGTGCGAGTATAAACTATTCTATGGCGACGAGCAAGCCTACCGCCTGGCTCTGCGGAACCGGAAGAAGATCCTGAAACGGCGGCGGCGGGCACGGGAGCGTGCGGCGGCAGCGGCAAGCGGGGCGGGGACTGGCACGGCCGGGCTGGACACCGGTGGGCACGACGGGGACACGGAGGTAGAGTATGGGGGCGAGGCGGAGGAGGTGGGCGGGAGCGGTGGGACGAAGGCGGTGCGGCGGCGGGGCGAGCGGGGGAAGGATGGAGATCGAGGGGAAGGGAACGTAGGGAGATAAGATGTGGACTGTGGATCGGCAATTAATTTATTACTCACCGGAGCTCTTCTGCGTGGCCGGACGGCCGGACTCGCCGATAGCCGGAGCGGCGACGCGCCGAAAGAGGCAGGCGGCCGAGCGCCGTGGCCGAGGGCG
This sequence comes from Auriscalpium vulgare, assembly GCA_019915015.1. Taxonomy (NCBI): domain Eukaryota; kingdom Fungi; phylum Basidiomycota; class Agaricomycetes; order Russulales; family Auriscalpiaceae; genus Auriscalpium; species Auriscalpium vulgare. The sequence goes on from JAHBBC010000002.1 coordinate 924,199, forward strand.
CAGAGGTCGTCGACGTCGTCCGTGCTGTCGCTGGCGTCCATCTCGCTCACCGAGCCACCGTCGTCGCCTCTGCCGTCGCCGCCCAGCGCTCACCGCACACCGCCCGGTAGGTCACACGCGGGGTTTTACTTGCACGCGGGGTCGGGATCGGCGCCGGCCGCAAGCCATATTTGCAAATCGCGGCTGTGGGCATTGAATAAGGCCCCGGTTAGTAACGTGCAGACGGTACACCCGACATCATCAAGCCAGACTCAACGATATAGCCAACGGTAAGTCCTGTCGCTCCTGGGCCCGCGCTGCCCCCGTTTTGCGTCACTTCCACGTCGTCTGCGCGCCCAGAACACCCCTTTCACGTCCCCCGTGACAGACACACCCTTGCTCGGCTATCTTCCTACCATTGCTCTCTTCTCATGTCCTTCTCCGTCTGCTGAGCATCCATTCCTCCGGCTTTGCATTCTACACGTACCATGTCCTGTCAGTCTCACGCGCGCGCCCGATACTCCTTCTAAACCCGATTCTCATCTGCTCTCCTCCAATGGCCTCCCCGCCGTCGCCCGACCGCTCACGCCTCTCTTCGACAGCCTCGCCCACATCGAATCGGCACCCACCCCACCCCAGTGCCGCCGCACAGGCGCGTCAGGCCACCTATTCCTCGCTAAACGAGGCTCTAGGGGACCGTCAGGTCCAACAGTCATATTCATCGCAATTCCCCGCTCCCCCGTCATCCGCAAGCCAGATGTCGTCGGACGGCCGGTACATGTACCAACAACAACCGCAAGGCGTCCAGTCATACGACTACGCATCTTATGCCCACACGTCCTACGATGCTCAGCAGCAGCAGTTCCCTCAGAACCCGCCGCGTGCGTCCAGGGCAACGTCCGCCCAGTCCACCCATTCCCCTCCGGAACCCGCATACAATCCCTCGCCGTCGTCGTACCATCCGACCTACGGATCCGGCAACTATCCCGTCGCGGCCCAGCAGCAGCAGCAGCAACCGCAACCACCGCAGCAGCAGCAGCAGCAACAACAACCGCAGCCGTCGCAGTGGAACGGAGACAACTGGGCGCACTATGGGCAGCCGCTGGTTCCTGCGCCCGTAGCTGATGGCCCATCCGTGTCGGGTCCTGGTAGACCGGACGCCCCCGCACCGAGCTCTCAGCGCGGATACCCAGCGGCCCAGCCGAACTCGGACCCTCATCGCCCGGCCGCGATACCCAAGGTCGCAGAGGTACCCGCCCAGCCCAAACGCAAGCCTCGCGATAAAGAGCCTGCTATGCGACTCACGACCCCTCCCACGCCCGCATCTGGTCTTGACTTTGTAAAAGTAAGTGTGCCGTTGTTACGCCGCGCATTCACAGCCGTGTCAGCTAAACGGTCGTCAGTTAATAGATTCCTATCGCGTCATAATCGATACTACCACCGCCTTATCAAACGATCCCGCTTTATCCCAAGGGCGTCCGCCTCCTGTAGAGGCTCTGCAATTGATGGCGGACTCTGCCCTACACGGGCAACAATTATTGGGAGCCGTCGGAAGCTCTACTGCATCTCCTCCATCAGAGGAGCCAACCCCCGTCCCTCCAGGTGGAGATGAGGGCGAGGGCACCGTTAAGCGACAGGCATGTTCTCTTTGATTCCGATAACGAGGACATACGCGCTCACCCACGCTACGCAGAAGTCAGAAGGTCCGCTCACGGAAGCGCAAACTTGTTTGGGCTGCAACGCTACCTCCACCCCTGAATGGCGGCGCGGGCCTCTCGGTGCGTGCTTCTGTCTGCCTGCCTGGCGCTATCGTGCGCGCAGCTGACACGGTCGAATTTCAGGTCCGCGCACGCTCTGCAACGCGTGCGGCCTAGTGTACGCAAAGCTGGTACGTCAATATCACGTCTGCGCGTGCCTTTCGCAGCTCACACAATCATATATGACATCAGATCAAGAAGAGGAAGCGGGAAGCGGCCCGCCGCGGTGCAAAGGGCAACAGTGCCTCGACTGAGGACCTCGGTCCATCCAGCGGCGAGGAGGACGAGGACTCATACGAGTTCCGGACAGAGGCGGACGAGCACGGGGGGAGGGCATAGCACGCATGTTTCACGCCGCCGCGCATTCTCGTTTTCTCTTCTCCGTCCCTTCCGCTGTGCTATTATTGTTGTGCATTTTGGTGAGCTCGCTTGCAGTGTATGGGATTGTTTTGCGCAGCACGGCTGCACGTCACGGTCGCGCTGATCCGACATGCTCCAATAGACCGACTCGGCGTACATAATGCCGCCTACTTTCCTATGACGTGCCGCAGCCCCGGTTGGCGCGCGGGAGGCGCATGTGGGCTCGCACGCAGAGGATACACCGGTGGCAGGTGCGCGCCCAATCCCCCGGCGCTGCTCGCTGCACCCAGCTGCCCATCGGATTTCTCGCCTGATGGGCCTGGATGGGCGGGCTCTGGTGCGGCAGCACGACGTCCTGAAACCTTCGCAGCCCTTCGCCCGCCGGCTACCCCGTGCGGGGTGACTTCAAACGCGGTTCTCGGACGAGAACGGCACACCGGGCGCAACTGCGCAGGCGCGTGGCGCACCATGAGGCGCTCTGGGCAAGGACAGTCGGTACACCGGGATTTAGCGAATATGGGCGCTGTGTGTGGACTCGGAAACCGCGTCCACGGTAATCAAAGAATGCCCTCATGCGCCTCGCTTTGGGTCCCTCGGCCGTGTCTCAGAAAAAAAAACCGAGATGCTCACACACTGCAGATGCCCCGTTTGGAGGCAGCGTTGGCGAGTTGCATTTAAAAGCGGCCAATCCCGCACCGACAGTACGTCCCGCCGTTCCACTCAGATCGTACACGCCACCGTCCGTCGCAGATCTTCGTCGCGGTGCGCCGTCCGCCAACGTCAGGGTTACACATGCCATACGCGGCGCATCTTTGCTTCGAGATCAAGTTCTCGACGACGCCCGACTAGAATAGCCGCCGCCGCGCCTAGCGCGCGGTGCATGCCCCCGCGCGAGACACGCCTGCAGACCGGGCAACCGCGTCGGGAGATGGAGGGGGCACGCGGGGTGTTGTGCGTCGGTTGCGGTGTGTGGTGCGTGTGCGCAAGTGAAGGAGAGAGCGAGGCCGTTACTTGGGAGGACGCGATCGGATCTCCACAGTGGTGACGAGATTGCTTCTCCCATCTACTTGACGTGATCTATACAGGCTTCGTTGAAAGTTGTCGACCAATGCCTGGGGTGCACCAAGACGAAATGCCAACTCGAGGGGTCAGGTCTCAGGCTGCAGACACACTTAGGCTGACAGGTTTGAATGGCCTTTGAGTCTACGGGGTGCATGGACTATGGAGCTAAACCGGAACCACAAAGCGCTGCTTGAGATCAGCGCTCTGAAGGTGGCCCACGAAGAAGTCTTGCTCGCCGAAGGTCTGGTAGTCTGCCCCAATAGAAGCAACCACGTACCACATACCGCACATAATAATGTCGGTACTTGTAGCGTCCTCAATCTACAATTAATCCTGCACCCGTAATGGTACCCTCCACACACCCACGAATAATACAAGATATAATACAACCAATAGATACACGCATCGTCACCGTCCCTGCACACTCCCCGGCGGTGCCTTCGCCATGTTGACGGGTATCGTCTGCGGGGCAGGCTGCTGCTGCTGCTGCGCCTGCCCGCCAATGGGCACGCCCATGCCGCGCGGGTACTGCCACATCTGGTACTGCGGGGGCATGCGCTGCATGTTCATCGGCATTCCCTGGAAGTTGTACATCGGCTGGAACTGAGGCATCATCTGCTGCGGCTGGCCGTCCTGCTGGTGCTGCGCTTGCGTAGCCTGCTGATGAGCAACAGCCTGCTGCTGCGCAGCCTGCTGATGAGCAAGCTGCTGCATCTGGACAGCGTACGCCTGCGCCTGGGCAGCAGATATGCCCTGGAAGCGCTGCGGCCCGTGCTGCTGAACTTGAGCCTGAGCCTGCGCCTGAGCCTGCGCCTGCGCCTGTGCCTGAGCGTGCTGCTGCTGCTGGCCGTTGGGCATCGGCGAGCGCGTCTGGTGCGCGAGCATCGGGCTCGCGACGACCTGCGCGCCGGCCTGCTGAGGGACCATCGGGCTGCGCGTCATGGGCGGCGCCTGCGTGGCACCCTGCGCCTGCATCTGCGCCACCTGGAAGCCTGGTTGACGCTGCTGCTGCTGGGCCTGGGCCTGCTGTTGGGCTTGCTGCTGGTTGTGCTTAAGCAGCGCATGGTAGGCGGCCATCTGCACGGGCGTGTACGCCGCCATGCCCACTTTCTGTGGGACGTTCGCCTTGAGCGCTGCGGCGGCCGCAGCGTTTGCGCCCATGGGCTGGAACATTGTCTGCGACATGTTCGCAGGGTATCCTTGCGGCGCCTGCTGCTGCGCATACTGGGGGCGCTGCGTCATCTGCGGCTGTAGCTGCGGCTGTGCGATGGCCTGAGTTGGTGGACGCGGGGAGGCGACCATGGCCGCCTGCTGCTGCTGCTGATGCTGTGCCTGCGCTTGCTGAAGTTGAGCAGGCGACGGCGCGATTCTGGGTGGTTGCTGGGGAGTGGCGGTATACACCGCCGTTGGGTGAGGCGAATGGGTCGGCGGGCGGGGTGCGGGCGTAGGAACTTGTCGTGTATGAAGGGCAATAGGCTGGGCTTGTGGGGGGAGCGGAGCGACGATGGGGACAGGCGTGGGGACAGGTGTCGGTGTCCCGTTAGTCCCGTCTGTGCCATTCGGCGTGTCGCTCTTCTTCACGGCCTTCAACTTCTTGGTATCTGGGATAACGGGTGTCGGAGGAGCTACAACTGGTGTAGCGGTGGTTCGTGGTGGGGGTAGCGCAGGCTGTGGAGGCTGTGATGGTTGTGCGGGAGGTGCGGGTTGGATGGTTTGTTGCACGGGCTGGAGTGCGGCGGGTACAGTCGCGGCAGATGAGGATGCCGGCGCAGGCGCAGCTGTCCTGCTGCGGATGATAGTGTCGAGGAGGCGGTACCTATACGAGCAGTTGATTAAGTCAGGAGTTTGGATAAGAGCTTTAGATCAACGCACGAGGGTGTGGCTGAGCGATTGCGCTTCGGATCCATATATGACAGGATCTTTGCCCGGCGCGCCTGCTCACGCTCGTCCGCCTCTGAAAACTCCATAGCTGCCGCCTTCCTCTTACGAGGCCGCAGGGCGGCGGGTGTCCGCGGTGCGGAGACGCGGAACATACTGTTGGCGACGCGGCCAAGGTGAGGGTCCGGGTCGAGGCACAGTGGCGGGGAGGTTGCCATCTAACATTCTCTGACTCAGATAGTGCGAGATTGTTTCGCAACATAGGACGCACCAATATCCGAGCCTCGACATCTAGCGCCTCCTGGTCAGTCCACTTGCTCCCCGCCTTCTGATTTAGGAGGCACAGGTCCGCCCACAGACTCTCTGTGTTGGGTCGAAGGAGTATTCGGGAACATTCATAAGACTTGGAATCATCGGGGGCACGTTTGTCTTTCGCCTTATGAACGCGGTGGTCCTGAAGGTCGACTATCATACATCCTGCACGTGCAAGCGGTCAGCAAACTAAGGCCCGACAGGTGACTGCGCGTCAAGTCGTCGAATCCCGACGCTTCAAAAGACACCCCATCCATCCTAAAGGATGGATGCATGGCGAAATCCGTACGCGTCTGGTAAGGGCGGCTAACCTTCGTAAAACGGCACCTTGGCCGCATCAAACAACTCCAACAGATCCACAGGAATTCGATATGCCCGAATGTCCTCGAAGATGGCCTGAAGAAGCGATCATGAGACGTTTGCAAGTGAGGGTGAGGAGGGTGCGCACTGCGGCAGGGCTATTGTACAAGAACTTGGACCCTTGGTTGAGCGTCCAGTAGTCGGGGTATAGTTGGAGGGTGAGGGAGGCCGTTGCGAGGGCATACTTGTCGAGCAGCTCATTGCTCTGACGCGTGAAGTTGTGGGCCATGGCAGGGCATGGAGGACGTTGAGAGGCGAGCAGTCCACTGGCAGCTGAGTGGCCGGAACGTGACGCTGGACCGAGATTACGTAATACATTCTCGACACGTTCATTATTTCTACCTTAAAAGTTAGTAGTCACTGTAGCTACGTCTACATGATAATGGCCAACCACGATGGATCGAACAGGATTTGGTGCCACCCGCAGCGGCGTCGGGACTGCGATGACTTGTGGTTTGTCGAGGCATGCGGATGATCTGCATGACGCAAAGGTAAGCTCATCATACAATGAGTGCCGGGATAGAAAGATATGTTTCTCCTTGTCGCAGGACGACCGGGCGCAGTGCAGGTGCTTGAGAATGTTGCTCGTTGGTGCAGCTGCGCTCGCTGACATCCGTCCGAGTCGGCGTAAATGCTCTGCTGGATGCCAGAAGGTCAGTTCGCCATCTATGAGTAGCCTAGGCCGTCCTGGACACACACGCTCCTGTCGCTACGCACACGGCGTCCTCGGACCTGGCACCGAGGATGAGACACAGCTCGGCATCCTCGCCTTTGTCTGCCTCGGCTCGCCCTCGCCCTCCAGCGCTACGCTTCCTCCCACACGCGCACCGAGTCTGCCTCCAGCTTCTCAACGCCCAGCATTAAAAGCGTGTCCAACGTTCCCCGCCTCAGCTCCTCGCAGTGACCGTGCCGGTCTCGGCGCCCTTTTCCTCTCCCTTGCCTCGTCGTGCTCTCCTTGACGTCCTTCGTCCTCCACATCTTCCTCCGCCCATGCACTCACGCCGTCCATTCTCACCGCTCCCCACTAACAACGCACCCCAGTCTGGCGCGAAGAAGGGCGCCTGGGCAGGTGCCGCCTTCCTTGCTCGGTTCGGCAGTTGCTCACCAGGCCTCGTTTTCACCCTCTGGTCTCCAGCGCGTCGGATGGCATCAGCCGCGAGTTTGCGCTGCAGCTTCAATCTGCTGCTTGCCGGGCGCAGCACCGAGAAACTCGACTCGGTCACGCAAGAAGTCAGTGAGCTTGGTTCCATTTTTGGTATGCTCACATCGGCACAGAGGATAAAGCGACCTCAGACGAGAAGATAATCTTCACGATTCACCTTGCCCACGCCAGCGGCGCAGCGTACGACGCGCTGAAGTCCGCGATCGCAGACGTCGACATTGGAGTCCATGGTGCGTAGCCTTTTCCCGACCCAATCCTCCCACTGACGCGACCCCAGTGAAAAACGTCCACAATTAATGCCCGCGCGCCAACCCCCCTCCCTATTCCACCACGCTCCCGGCCCGGCTATAATGGGTTCCCAATCGCGATGGGAGCCGTTCGCAGTGGGTATCTGGCACGTCTGTGTCACAGTGACTTAGGGTTAGGGTTCAATTGGCCTTACTTCGCTCTGTCGCTAGTAGTAGGAAGCACCGTCTCTCGGAGTCTGACCAACTGCCACTGAGGTTATCACAGCAGACGACTGAGAGATCTCCTAGAATGATGCTGCGTAATTATACAAGATATGCACGTGAAAACATCATGAAGAGCGATAAAATGAGATCCTTCTCGACACTTCTCGTACAGGACTTATTTCACAGGCTCGGCATTGATAAGATCTGGAGAGGCGTCAGAGTGGTTAAGGGACACACCAATAGCAGCTCACCTTTGGATAGCTCACGGTCAGCGTCGGAGACCCCAGGGTCGTGCGCTTCTAGGAATGCGTCAACCTCGTCCAACACTCCGTCATTGACCTCCTCCTCCTCGTCTTCTTCGTCCTCGTCGTCCTCGTCGCCCGCGTCATCAATGGCAAACGGTGTCCGCTCCATGAGCGCCGCGTTGGCAGCCTGCACCAACGACAGGGAGTTGTACTCCGCCGGAGAAGCGATCGAGTCTTGCGAGATCGACGACGTCGTGTCGAGGCTGACAGCGGTGGTCGTCGACGGAAGCGATGTTGTCGACGCCGAGCTGGTCTTTAGCGAAGACTCGTCCTGTGTGAGGCTCGACTTCGACGCCGAGCGACGCATCGAGGGCGTGAGCAACGATTCACGCGCCCTCGGCTCCTCGATCGATCTATACCGGCCGATGGACGGCCGATGGATGACCTGATGTCGGCCGATCGTCTTCCCGACCTCGTCGCTGAACTTGTGGAAGAGCTTTTTGTTGTCGTCGGATGCCAAGGTCGACCACAGGCCGCCAAGTAGACCGCTGTTGGCTGTTGGCAGCTCCATGAGCGGCACTGGTTCCAGACGGAAAGATGCAGAGAGATCGGTCTCGAAGAACGACTCGAGCACTTCGTCGGCGAGCACGACCATGCGAAATGTAGCCAGATTCAGGTACGGCTGGTTGGACTCGATCTTTGGAGAAGGCAACTCGCCGTCCTCGCCTTCGGACTGCGGGAGTAGAGCGTCGCCGTACTCGAATGCATTCGACATAAACCGGCTGATGGCACCAAGGTAGGCGTCGCCAACCTCAAACCGGAAAATGAACTGACGTTGGGTGAGCTTCGGTCGAACGGCACTGAAATAAATCACGGACCAACATCGACTCCGACAACGTCAGCACTTCATCCTTGGTTAAGAAGCCGTCCTTGTTCTTGTCATGCAAGTTGAAGAACCACTCGATGTTCTCCATCAAGTCATTGAACATGACACCATCTAGACCTGTTACCAAATCCTACAAATCTGTCAGTACCACGGTCAGACGAAAGCACACAACAACCCACTTGAAAGGATAACGAGCCCCGGAACGAGAAATCCCAGAAGTAGAACAGACGGTCTATTAGCTCATGCTCCGCGACTTCACGGTCCACCCGTTGCTGAAAAATTGAAGTTGAAGCAGAATTAGACAAGTTCACCAAATGGAACACACCTGAAACCCATTGGACACGATTTTATCGTCTCTTGCCCATGTAACGATCTCGCTGAGGAACAACCGGAACGTCCGTAGTTCAATCCGCGTCTCGGGCCGCTCCTCAACCGCGTCTTTGGTAGTCAGGAGCGCAATCGGAGGCTGAACTGGAGCAGGCGGCGGCTCAATGCATACCGCCTTGAACAAGGCATCGTAGACCAACCCCACTTGATCCTTCGTAAACCGCTGCAACGTCTTCAAATTCCGAATAGACGAGCGCTTCGAGAAAGACTCGATGCTGGTCACGATTTCGTTGCGGTACTTGCGGCGCTCCGCAAAGATCGTCTCGTCCGTAATGACGGCAAATTCACGGAACGACACCAAGAGAAGCTCCTGGAAGCGGGTGATGGCTCGTGCGCGAGGGTCCGGGGAGTCGGGGTGTGCGGATTCGCCTAGTGAGCTGAAATAGTCGCGCATGAGGCTGCAGAACAGTCCCATCAATAAATGCACTCCAGACAAGGGGCGCTAAAGCGACGCAACTGGATGAAACCGCCGTCATCCTGGATCTGAAGAAGCTTCTCCCCGTTTATTTTGAGTATTGCTGCAAGAGTGGGGTCGAATCTTTTGCCGAACGCATGGCAAAAAAGAAGGACTAACCTAGTCTGAGCGCGAAGTCAGAATGACGCTAAACATGACTTCGAATACGATAGACTCACCCGACTTGGAAGAGGACCCTAGGGCCCATAGCAAAGAAGCAGTCAACTATCCGGAAGGCGAACACCATTGGCATGCTATTAATGTATCTGCGAACCAGAGACGTATGTCGGTCTGATCAACCATAAACACATGAACGCAACTCACAAGCTAAGGAACCAGGGGAGTGATGCCACGGAAAGCTGCACGTCGACCTCCTGGAAGTAGTCATGGATGATGGGCAGACACCGCGCGACGAGCGACTCAAAGACGCGCTGGTCAAGGAGGGTGCCGTGCATGGTTGTGCTGCGCGCACCGTCAACCACGAAACGCCACGGCGAACGAGGAGCTCACCTGTAGTAACCGGGCAACAAGCGGTCACAGACAACCTCGAGCAGCCAAAACGCCTGCTCTTCGGACATGTAGCTGGACAAATGTTAAGCATTTCTCGGACAGCCGAAGGGAGATCTTACATGAGAATTGCGGCCGCAAGGATGTTCATCGCCTGCAGCAGTCATTTATCTATCTACTTGAAAGACCTAGATAGTCAGAGATCGCGCACCTGACAGTACCCCGTCTCCGGGTTCTTAAACGAGTACGCCTGCAGCACCCTCCGCAGCGCGCCGATGCCGTCCTCCGACTGGTACGCCGAGTACTCGGGCAGGCTGCGATGCAGGTCCTTCTCGATCTCCTCCGTGCTCGTATTGTTGCGCCCCTTGTTATCCGCGAGGATCTGCTCGTAGTAGCCGGGGTTCATGAAACGAAGGTATATTGACCCGGAGAGCGTCTCCCACATCTCGCCGCGCAGACGATTGGGCAGCCCGACTTGCACAAGGCGGGTGCATTGCGGGTAGCGCAGCAGCGTGAGGTGGCGGCCGTGCACTGCACGCAGTCAGACGCAGCCGGCGCGGGCGGGCGGGCAGCTCACCTCGCAGGTACGTTGTCCAGAGCTTCGTCTTAGACGCTTCGCGCAGCCTGCGCGCTCGGTCAGCCCGGCGCACGCGAGCATAACACGCACTCACTTTTTAGGGTCCCCGGGAAACTTGAACTTCAGACCGAGCCCGCCGTGAAACACCGGCGCGCCGCCGACTCCCACCTTCTCGCCGCCGTCGATCAGGCTCCCGTCCTCGCGCTCGTTGTCCGCAACGGGCGACGACTCGAGTACGAGGTTCTCCGAGTAGCACGTCTTGGAGAACGGCTTGACGGCCTTCATGCGGCCCGCCTGCAGCTCCGCCTTGAGCGCCTTGCTGAGCAGCTCGCAGAACAGGTCCGCGGTCGGCCGCAGGGACGTCAGCTGGACGACCTGCGCGCGCGCGGGTGAGGCGGGCGCGCGGGGAGCGGGGAGACGGGACGCACGATCTTCATGCCGTGCCACAGCGAGAAGCTGAGCGCGTAGATGCCCGCCCGCGCGTTGAGCCGCTCGACCCGCCTGATCGTGCACAGCGGCAGCGAAAACTTGACCGACTTCCTGTCCAGGCTCACAAACGCGAGATAAGGTGGGATGAGGTGCAGCTTCCCGGCCTGTCGTGGCAGGGGCGCGCACGGAGGGCGAGCACGCGCGCATCAGCATCGGGACAGGGCGGGCGGGCACGCAGAGCACGCACATAGGGGTCCTCCTGGCTCTGCCCGCCGAGACTCAGCACGGCGTTGATGTCCATCTTTTCGGGGTCGTCGCCCGGCGCCGGCGCGCCCTTCGCAGGGCCTCCGGTCGCCGTCGACGGGATCGAGAAGAACAGCAGCGCCTGCTCGTCCTTGTCGGGCTCCTTGAAGTTCCTCAGATGCGTGGATATCGTTGCCATGGCGTGCGGCGCGCGCTGCTCGTCTCAGAGCGTTGTGTCGCCGCTAAAGGCTGGTGTGGAACTGCGTGACTGCGAGGAAGGGCAGGGCGTGGTGATGCGGTGTGTGAAGGCGGTACTGGGCAGCGGGCGCTCAAGCTCGTGCTGCCGCGGCTCGATCGCCGCCCACCGGAATCAATATTGCAAAACTACATAGCATCTTTGTTTCGGGTGTCGAGGGCAGCGAACAACATGATCATAATTCGTAAGGTGCGTCAAGAGGTGCTACATAGATAAAGGTATGGTGTGGTGTGACTAAAGAAGCCAATAGTCAGATGCAATGCATGCAAGGGTAACAGCTTGGGAAGGGGAATATAAGCAACAGGAATGCTAGTGTATAATGACAATATTAGCAGAATAGAAAGACCAAGGTGACTGTTGTACACAGGGATTTTGATACATCGCGCAGAGGCCGTCCCGTCATGACCGGTTCCGAAGGTAGTTGGCGCGAGCGCGTTCCATGCTCTCGCGAATCTCGGGACTCTGCCACTGCGACTGGTCCTCGTGGAAGCTCCCGTATGAGCGAGAGAGCGATTCCACCGACGCCTCTCTGTCGAAGCGGCCCGGGATCGGAAGGGCCGAGGTGCCGTGGGCGGGCGAACTGTGCGCTGGAGTGCCGAACTGGCGGCGGCGAGGCGAGGCTGTCAAGGGGGGTGACACCAGCTGCGTGGAGTACGAGGAAGGCACGCCGATGTCTTGCGGGCGGCCCCTGCGCCGGATTGAACCTCGGCGCGAAGAAGTGCTGGGCCCAACGTCTTCCTCCTCCCAATTACCACTGCCGTCGTCCACCTCGTCCTCCTGGACTTCGCTCGCAACTACCACCTCCTTGCCCAGGGCCCGCTTCCCGTCTTCGATAAGCTGGGCGAGCTTATCGCCAATCCAGTCCATCTGTGCAACCCAAATCAGGACCCGTCGCACGATGCACGTCCGTCTATGCGCACCTTATCGTCGCCATCCTCGCCGTCCTCCTCGCCAGATCCAAAGTCGAACTTGGACGGGGCCTGGAGAGCGCGCTCCGGGGAAATGTTGCGCGGGGGGCTTACGGGGACAACGATCTGTCCTCGTGTCCGGGTCCGGCGATGACGTGCAGGCGCACGGCGCGGCTGCTTTTTGTTTCGGGGGGTGGGCGGGGTGACGGTGACGGGAGGTGTATCCTGCGCCTACGTTGTGACCCTGTGTCAGTGGCACATCCTCACAGAATAAAATAAAACAAACGCACCTCTGCGTGAATCCAGTCACCTCGTTCGTAAGGGGGCGGAGGGGTGACCAGCTCGGGTTCCTTGCCCCGATCCCTCCATCTGCAATCCAGTCAGCATTACCACCCACGTCCCACACATGAAGGTCACTCACAAACGATAAACAGTGAGGCCAACAGCGGTCCCGATAAGGGCTGCGCTGACGGCCGTCGAGACAATAGAGCCCGCAAGCGTGCGCCGCCGCTTGGCGGGGGGAAGGGCTACGTGGGCATGCAAAGAGATAACAAGAAACATGAGCACGACAGAGATCATGAAGAGGCTATATAAGAGGGAAAACGCGAGGAAGAGGCATCGCATGCACATGGAGGCCATGAGCAAGAGGCAGGGCAGCACGTGCATACAGCGTGCAAAACGCGCGGGCGCGTAAGGCGCCATGTACGTGAAAAGCGGCGCGACGGCGCAAGCGAGGGCATGGGCGCAGAGGACACAGACACGCACATGAGACCATCTCCTCAATCGCGTCCTCCTCCCTCGGCTCGGGGGTTATCGTGAAATCGCGGTACTTGGCGGGCGTGTCGAGATAGCCACTGGACGACGCGGTGCTTGTGGCGGCGCGGCTAGGCTCGGCCTCGCTGGGCACCCAGCCCCGTTTACGGCTCATGGGGAGCGAAGGCGGGAGCGTGGACGGGTGAGGGCGCCGCGTCGGGGGAGGCGCGAGGCCGTTGCCAGCATGTGCGGTCGGCGCCGGCGCCGGCGGGGCTGAGAAGGGGTTGACGATGCCTGGGACAGGCATGGTGAACGTGAAGTTGAAGGGCATGAGGGGTCGTGTCAACGAGCGGGATCTCTGGTGGTGAGGAGGAGGGAGGAGGACAACAAGTCGAGCTCTATGGCGACAATGCGACTTGCCCGTCACGTGGTCTGTTTCCCCGACGTTCGACGGCCACACACACCGTTGGCAACGTCCACATATTCGTAAACTTTCTGTCATGGCACATCGTGGCACATCAACTGATTACTACATTACAGTGTGAAAGTAGGATGTCAACTTTAGCGATGGCATGAAGCATAATCGTTCGTCGTCGCCGCGCCGACTCGGAGACAGGACAGTAAGCAAGAATTTCGATGAAGACTCGATGAAGAGGTCCTGGAGAAAACGATAAAGCTTACAAGAAAAGATGAGGAGGAGACGCTCTAGTGCCATTAGGTGGCAGGATGCTGGGAAGAGCTACTTCGCACGTTGAGCGCTTGAGCTGCGCGTCCACGATCGTTTCATGATAGTGCGTATTGTCGGCCTGTCGGGAAGCCGTCCCTGGGACCATGTGCTCGTACAGCAGTGCTCCTGCAGCTGCGCTGACGGGACACGTGTGCAGATAGGCACTAAGCACAATTTGAATCGCGGAAGGCAAGATGAAAGAATGCACGCGGTGATGACCAACTTATGCTCGTCACTGCGTTCGGTTATCAGTCTACGTTAGAACCGCAACGGGCGCACTTGCTCTGCGTCATTTACGGTCGGGCAAGGGAATATCGGGGTGCGAGCCTGTGGGGAATGCACTATGCAGCGGCGTTGGCGACTGCCTTGGCACGCCTGCTCCAGGTGGTGAGCGTGCATCATTCTGCTGGAGAGACGAGTGTGGAGTGGCGGGTGGGCTGGCGGCAGAAGCGGTCTTGGGTGACTGGTATGCGGGGCACAGCTGATCAGATGCTGTATTTACGAACCAGATCAGCAAATTCATAGAGAAAAAACCATTTTAAACGCACTTGTATGCCCATGTGCACCGCAAGCGCTACATTGTCGTGGCTGCTCGGTGCTATCCGCGGCGTATGGTGCTACGGCCTCTACCGCGTACCCTGCTTGGAGAGGCTCCGGTTGAAGAGCAGCAGCCGAGGGGGTAGCAGGTGGCAGGGGAACATGGGTGTTGATGATTTCAATGATGTCGGCGCCAAGGTCCGCGGCACGATCCCAGTGCGTGACCTCGATGAGATCGTCAACGTCCATGATTTGGTGTGCGTGCACAGCGTCCACAATACGCTCTAGGATGGCATTTGGCATAATGATGCCCGGCCCACAAGATCGAAGTATTGCCGCGTCGAACAGCGCGACCGTTCGTGCCCGCCGGAAGGCGTGGAGCGCCTTTCGGAGTGCCATGTCCGAGCGACTTGGTTCGTAGTTCATGTTGACGCGCGTCCGATTTTTAGTTTTCGTAGTCGGGGCAGTGCTTTCTGGGGATGATTCGGGGTGTGTGGTGAATGTGGTGGACGCGCGCTGAGAGAGCAAAGTTCGCAGCACAGCAGGCGCTCGCCCTTCACACCGCCTGCAAAGTCGCGTTGACAGTCATAAGGTGCCGACCACCTCCAACAAGCATGCAGAATGACTCACCAATACCGTCGTTGGCAAAGACAACGTTGACGACTCGTACTTGCAGCTGAAACTGGCCACGTCGTCCCGCCGGTTAGCTTGTGCGGGCACGTGACACAACGTTGACGGTCATCCGGATTCCGGACGATGGCACTCAACGCGTACCGTCAATGAGCTGCCAGACAAGATACGTGCGCTGCTGCGCGAGACCGCGCAACCCGTCGCCGTCGGACTCGTATTGTCCTTCATGCCCCCGCCTGCCGGCTGACTCGTTGAACATGAATATTAAGAGCCTGCAAGTTGGCCCACCAAGTCAAAACAGTGACGGCGCAGGAAGGTGGCACATACCCGAGAATGAAGATAACTGAACCGACGAGGTATAGGTTTTCGAAATGGCCAGAGTCGTGCTGCATTCCAGCGGGGAGGCTGACCGCGAGCATGAGGCAGAGCTGTGTCGCGCCGATCCAGCCTTTGCTTATCGCGGTTGTGTCGTGTTCGCGCGAGTAAATGTCCTGGTAGGCTCCGACCGAGAATGCGTAGCCAAAGGTTGTGGTAATAGCCAGCCAACTAGTTTGGAGAGTCAGCGGAAACACCGGGGGAAAGAGCAGCACGCACGCGCTGAACAGCGTCATCCACGCATTAGATCGAGGCGGGGATGTTGATGGTCGCTAATTTGGATCATGGTATTGTACGGACATTGCGAATGACGGTGAGGTCATACTTAGGAGGGAGCGGAGGAGAAAGGGTCTCCTAACTTCGTCAAGTGGTCGAGGTGACATTCCAACGGTGTTGCGCCGGCCGTTGCCGGCGCACGACCGCCGCGGCATTTGGAAAACACGCCCCCTCGAGGGTTCGACTCCCGCGCAAGCCACTATGTCTTTGTGTGAGGCACTCGGTCAAGTCGTTTCTGTGCTTTCGCACTCAGCGGCCGGCCCTCGCTCGATGTTGGGGGCTGACTTTCTGTTCGTGAGGACAAAGTAGAACTCGAAGAGGGCAACGGTGGTAGCTGAGCATATTCCATCCAAACCCAATGAATTTGTATACTCAGCTGCATAGAAAACATATTGGTTAACGGTGGGCGAAGTGAGAGTCTCAGTGACGACCGGGAGGCTATGGTCTTTTTTCACTGTCAGACCCTTCGTCAGGTGGGCTGTCGTTCGCGAGTAACCATGACGGTCAAATAACGTACCAGGGGCTCGTAGAGTTCAAAGCAACAGCGATAGTTAATCAGCAGTTTGAATGAACACCCTTCGATTGGCAAATATCGATTGGAGTGAACCGGGCATGGCCCCTGAGAATCTGGCCGCCGTGTACACCCGTCCTCAGGCTACGAGCTGTGATGCCGTCGTCGAGTCCTTCTACGCCCACCAAGCCTCACTGTGACGCGAACGTCGACCAACGTTGCCAGATCCTCGACATACGAGAGCTTTGAGATCCTCATTCGAGAAGCTCAGTCCTTCCACTTCCCCGAGCCACTGGAAATATGTCTCGACCTTCTCGTGCTGACGCCTGGAATCGGGGCAATCCCTCGAAATCACTACTGTAGGTATGCATCAGCGCCCGCACGCTCAATCGCACAGACCCTCCTAGTACCGACCGAGCTGTGAGAGCGCTACCGCCGTTCCATTGCGTGGTTGATGGGCGGATCACAGGTGGTGATTGGGGGGTCCAGCCGCAGTGCCAGGTGGCCGCACGACCCTGGCTGGGCTGGGCGCGGTGGAACACCGAGGAGGAACCATGACGATATGGATGCGCCTTGTGGACCAGGTGGAGGGGTGCATGAAACGTTGACGGCCTATGGGATCTGGGGTCCTTGTGCCGAACGTCCGGCTGAAGGCATCGTGTCTCCGAAGTGGAAGAAGCTTGGAGCGAGATATCCCTTTTGAACCTGTTAGCGCTGCACTCACGATCTTAGTGACGGCCCTAGATCAGCGTAGCCTTCTGCCAAAGGCGCCCAATCCTCGCAGCCTGCAGGTATGGCAGCAAGCTCGGAGGGCCGAAAGCATGTTAAGTGCGAGTTGTGGGCGCCACGAGCGCAGTAGACGTGCTGTGCGGGCCGATGACAGGAGGTGCGAGAGTAACCTGGAGAAAGCACCTAGTAGGGGTCAATTGACTACTTATTATCAGCTCTGCTTCCAGAGACTAACGCGACGACATGAAACGCAGTGACGAGGTATCAGATCGTCGAGGCGTCTCCGACTCGGAATCGTACGCCGAGCACAGCAAGCAGGCCGGCAGGCTGCGACGGAGGCCCTTCTCGATCTCCTCGTGTTGGTGTTTTCGCGCCTTTGCTGCCCGCGGGGCCCACGTGGAGGCAAGCCGACTCCCACGAGCGCTGCTGGGCACTCACGGTGTGTTACGCAAGGGCAGAGTTGAGACAGCGAACGTCGGGCGGCGTGAATGCTCGCGTGAGGAGCCGCCTGGCACGGAGGAAGAGGGCGGTGGCGGGCGTCGAGGGCTTCATGTTGGCGTAAGTGGCCAAGGGCGACTGCCTGATCGAGGAGGGCGGTGGCCGGGCGGTTGCTGTGGAGGTAGAGTCTGTTGCCGACCGTGCGCGGAAGGCAGACTGTCGAGATGAGGGAGGTGGGTACACGTACACGAAGACGGGCGACGCGATGTGGCCGGGCAGATCGCCACGTGCGGGGCCGTGTGAGTGCCGTCTGAACATGGCAGATCTCTGGCCCGCCCACCATGCCCGCCGGCCCTACATAACCCCCGCCGCCTCGCTCTCCCCGCCCAGTCCCGCCCAGGGCCCCCCGCCATGTCCCTCTACACCGCAGAAAACATATCAGACTTCACCCTCGCCACCGCCGGCAAGTCTGCGCATGCGGGCCCCGCGCCTAGGCAGGTCAGTGACGCCGTCAATCAGCCTCTCGCGCCTGACATCACCGGGCGCCCAGTCCGACGAAGAGCGCGCGTCCACCCACACTGATGTCGAGAAGCGCGACGCGACGCGCGACGCGACGCGCGACGAGGATGAGAAGCGCGACATCGTCTATGTGAGTCCCGCGCTCCGAGGCAGCCCAGAGCCTGACCGCCGCCGCCGCGCAGGTCGAGTACGAGGACGGCGACAGCGCGAACCCCGTCAACTTCAGCTACGCGCGCAAGTGGACGATCACCCTCGTCGCGTGCACCTTCACCGGCCTCTCTGGTGCGTCCACACCCTGCGCCCCCCTCGCGCTGCTCACCCACCGCGCATACATCCAGCCGCCGCCGCGTCCTCGTACAACCTCGGCTTTGACTCGATGATCCCCGCGCTCAACTGCACGCAGTTCCAGGCGACCGTCGGGCTCGCCGTGTACCCGCTCGGCTTCGGCATCGTCCCGCTCTTCACCGCCC
This sequence comes from Auriscalpium vulgare, assembly GCA_019915015.1. Lineage (NCBI taxonomy): Eukaryota > Fungi > Basidiomycota > Agaricomycetes > Russulales > Auriscalpiaceae > Auriscalpium > Auriscalpium vulgare. Next base: position 942,378 of record JAHBBC010000002.1, read on the forward strand.
CGTTCAGCGAGGAGCTCGGCCGCCGCCCGCTCTACATTGTCTCCGCGCTGGGCTTCATGCTCATGCACCTCATGGTCGCCGAGTGCGTGCGTTCCCCCTGCGCGCCCGCGTCCGCTCGCTGACACCGCGCAGGGCGAAGAACATTCAGACCGTCATCCTCGCGCGGCTCCTGGGCGGCGGCTTCGGGTCGACAGGCGCGACGATGGTGGGCGGCTCGATCGCGGACATATGGCGGCCCTCCGAGTACGTCTCCTTCTCTTTGCAAATTGACGACCCCGCCGCCGGCTTCCTCGCGTCGACCCGACTTGGCGAGCGGGATCGGCGCCGGGGATCGTGCGGTTATTTTCTGCGGGGCTGACGATTTCCTCTTCCGCTGCGACTCCGACAGGCGCGGCATGCCCATGTCGATATTCGCCGTCGCCGCCGTGGGCAGCACAGGCCTCGGCCCCGTCGCCGCCGGCTGGATCGAGGCCAACCCGCACCTCCAGTGGCGCTGGATACAGTGGCTCCACGTTATGTGCGTCGCGCCGTTGTTGGATCCCCGTGGGCTCGCTCACCCTCGTGCGCAGCGTCACGGCGCTCTGCCTCGTGCTGCTCGTGCTCTTCATGCGCGAGACCCGCACGAGCGTCATCCTCACCCGCCGCGCGAAGAAGCTCAGGGCCGAGACGGGCGACGACCGCTACCGCTCGGTCGCCGAGGTCGAGCTGCCCAGCCTCAAGACCCTGCTCATCATCTCGTGCACCCGGCCGCTGCGTGAGTGGCATCGCCGGTCGGCGCACCCGCTCGCTAACCTTGGCCACAGGACTCCTCTTGACCGAGCCCGTCGTCGCGAGCTTTAGCGTGCGTCTCGTCCTCCCCTTTGCGCGTATGTGTCTTACCATTATCTCAGTTGTGGATCGGCTTCGCGTGGGGCATCCTGTACTGCATGGTCGAGTACGTCCACGTGTCTCTCGCGCCATCGTCTCCTCAACTCCCCCCGCAGATCCATAGGCCCCACCTTCCGCGACGTCCATCACTTTGGCGTTGGTGAAACCGGCACGGTTTTCATCACTCTTGTGTCTGTCCCTTTTTCCTGCACACTCCATTTGCACGCGCTCACCGCCACGTAGGATCGGCAGCCTCCTGGGCTTCGCGACGAATTTACATCAGGAGCGGCTCTACCAGTACGTCACACGCACGTGCTGCCTGCCGCGCACTACTAACGCGACGCGCGCAGACGCGGCTTCCCAACACGCGGGCCCGAGGCGCGCTTGTACTGGGCGTGCGCTGCGGGCATCCTGTTCCCTGTGGGGATGTTCATCTACGCGTGGACGACGTTCGCCAACGTCCCGTGGATCGGCATGACCATCGGCATCGTCGTACGTGCCACTCCCGCCCCTCCCGACCCATCTAACCACGCCGCGCAGATATTCATATGGGCTGCCTTCACGATCTACCTCGCCGCGTTCACGTACATGGCCGACTGGTGCGTGGTCCTCCCGCGCGCTGCTGCTGTCCAGCAAGCAACTAACACGCGCGCAGCTACGGCGCGTACGCGTCCTCCGCGATCGCGGGGCAGTCGCTCTGCCGCAACCTCATCGGGATGGCGTTCCCGCTCTTCACGCGCCAGATGTTCGCCGCACTGACGTACAAGTGGGGCAACACGCTCTTCGGGTGCGTCGCGGTGCTCATGATGCCGCTGCCGTGGGTGCGTGACCCTTCCCTCCCTCTTCGTTGCACAACTAGCCAGGACCAGATCTGATTGTGTTGTGGTGTGGCGCAGATTTTGTTCTGGTACGGCCCCGCGATACGCGCGCGAAGCACGTTCTCGCGGCGCGCGACGGCGGGGCAGTGATGCGTGCGTGCGCGATGAGTGCGTGGGGTGTGACGGGAGGGCCGCGGCCCGCGCCCGATAGCCAGCGCCAGCGCCAGCGCCGACGCCTACGGGCGGCGCGCCGTGGCACTGCGACGTGCTGGCGAGGGATGATTTTTGATGCCACACGAGTCGCTGGACGACGACAGACGGATGGAGCGGATGTATTGGTGTCCTGCGTACATGACGCGATCCGCCAGGTGCGGTTCATGCAAGAAGTAACGTACTTAGCGCGATGACTGCTAATGACTTGATGTGCAATGAATGAATGTGAATACGGCGTGAGGCTGTCTACGTAGCGCTGTTTTGCATTTACTGAGGCAGTGATTGTAGGCGGATATCTAGTAAAGGTTCAGAGTTGATTTGACGCGACTTTCAGTTCCCATAGCTTATTTCAACTTCCTCGTCTTCCTCAGGAAATGATGACCGAAATGATATAGAAAGGTCGTTGGATTGAAACTCCCTTCATGACATGCAGAGGGGATGGCGATGTGGATCTTATCGTCACGATTATACGCTCTTGATATGATGTTGTACTTGCCCCCACAATATAAGCTTGAGGAGTGCGACATTGAAATTGGTGCAGGACTTATGACCCACTGCACAGATCACGCGAAATATCTATACAACCAAAGCCGTGCCATGTAACTGTCACTGTAGATGTTTTGCGACTCGTCAGTGCTCCGCGAGGTATTCGGAATGCGGAACGCACATGGCGCCAGAACGTCAGCTCCAGGTAGACCTCGCCACAGTACCTGTCTTCGTGTGTGAGCGTGAACCACTCTGACGTGGGTGAGCTTCAGACGCGATACTGTGAGTTCAGATTCCGAAAGGAACGCACCATCTGACTGTCCTTTGGTCAAGACTTCGGTCAGATCGACAGTGGTCTCGCCGATGAGCACCGGCTCACTCTGGCCTGCGTCAAAACAAGCCACCGATATGGTATTCCCGCCCTTGATCGCACGACTAGCTCCTGGTGGCAGAGGGGCCCGCCCGGTCATATCCTCGCCTCCATCAGGCATGGCCGAGTCGTCCTCGAGTAGAGTGAACCGCAGCTCTGTGTCCCATTCAGGATGCTGCCCGCCGCGCTTGATTGCCCTGATGCGCTGTGTCTCCCCATTGAAGCGAACAGAGCAATAAGGGTCCTGCTTTCCGAATTGCCGTTTGTTTGGCAGGTTGCGCTAGAAGGACCAGTGTTGAAGGTGGACATTGAGTGCTCGATGTTGGGGAACCTTACCGCCTTAAGAACGACGACGACCAGGGTCCCAATTCCCTCAAGACCTCCCGGCTCATTTGCGTTCATGGCTTGTAGCAGACTCCGCGTCGAGTCAGTGAATGTCAGTCAGTGGATGTTGAAAACGTTGAAGCTCCGCACACGTGGAGGACCGCTTCTATCGACCACACCGAGTATGTAAGTTTACAACTTACCCTGTAACTCAGACTTTCAACGCCTCAGCTTCCTACCTGCACGAACCCTGCGACATGGACCACTCACTGCGTTCAGGGCCCGGATACTACAGATTAAAGTATCTCCGACCAGGTCAGCTACTCGGAGTCCCGGAAGCGGGGAGTGAAACTCGGCAAGTAGACCGAACAAGACGGGACCACGTCAAACACTAAGAGTTCGAGTAGACAGCCTGCTCGGACCTTAAGTAGGTAGCCCGCTAGCACTCAAAGTAGCTGGGACCAGCTCGTAGTAGGCTACAGCGGTGGAGGGCGGGCGCCGCGCGGGCGGGGGCGGGGATCTGAATGGTTATGAGAGTCATGATGCCTGTAATATACAACTCACTCGAATATATTTTGCTCTACCTGTCCAGTCAAAGCCTCACGATGGTTATGAGAGTTATGATCCATCACGATATTTATGGCGATGGTAATGCCGGTGGCATGAGGCCTGTTGCTCTGGGCTGCTCATTAGTAATACTGTTCACACTTTGCAAGGATTATGAGAATCATGATGCATTGCAAGCCGGGCACAGGATAATATACATTGCAATCGGTGGGTATCTAACGAGCGCGTACCATCGGGCAGCAGGCAGGGGGCAAATGAAAGCGATACGAGAGCAGGAGCGACGGAAACCGTGCGAGAGCAGGAGCAGGGGGTCGTTGGGGCACAAGGCCCGAGAGGAGAGTGCCCTAGCCGCCTTTCACGGCCGAGCGAGTCATGCGGCGCGTGGTGACGGGGGCAGACGACGCCGTCGCTTTCCCCCTGGCGCGCTTCGGGGCACGCTTCGCCTTGCTGGGCCCGTCGGGGGCGTCGGTAGTCAGTTCTTCAGGCTCCTCGTCGGTCGTCGCCTTCCTCTTGGTGCCGACCTCGGGCGCACGGAGGCTGGTGTCGAGGGTCAAGGAGGGCGAGGAGGAGAGCGTCGGCGACGTCATGCCGTCCCCGGTGCTGATGGTTGGCAAAGTGGCGGCAGCGGGCGTTGGCGAAGCGAGGTCGGAGAGTGGAGAGCCAGGCGGCGTCGTGTCGCGCGTAGCTGCAGATGCCGCGCTGGTGCTGGTCGCAAAGGAGATGTCGGTCATGGTCTGCTCTGCGGAATCTGCACAACGTCAGACGCGCCGCCTGAGCCCGCAGAAGCGACGTACCTAGAGCAGGGGGCGGAGAAGGCTCGCGGGGCGTAGGAGCAGGGGTGGGAGGGATCGCGGCTGGGGAAGAGGCTATATCCGCGATGGCGGCCGCGCTGGTGGAGGCTGCGGCGAGCGCACGCTCGAGCGGGACGTGGGCCGATGTTGCTGCATCTGCTTATGGTAAGAATCACCAGAGTACTGGAAGGACGCGGGACGCACCTGTAGCTCCCGTAAGAGCCATCTGTGCCGCAATACGAGCCGCTCGACGGCGGGCTAACCCATTGTTGACCGGGATTTCCTGGGGCTCTTCAACTGTCACCCTTCCCTCCGCGTTGCCAAAGATGTTTCTCAGGCAAAGTGAGCCCAGATGCAGAGCGATATAGAACGGCACGTACTCGTTCCACCACCGGAGGGTGCCCTCAACGTGCGGGTCCGTTGGGCAGCTAAACCAATGAATAATTTGGTGGCGAAACACCTCGTAGGAGAATCGGCCGTCTTGGGCCGAAAACGTCGTCTGCGAGCTCATCATATATCGAGTCTATCAAGGGTAAGTTGCGCAAGAAATCCATGCTGATGGAGACGTACCAATTCGCAAATGTATGCGATGAGGTATCCGGTGATATGCGTGATCCCATGGATCTCCGCGTTACTCCCAGCGAAGGAGACTGATTCCGTCGTCGGATCCGTCATCGCTTTGCTCTTGCCCAGGAGAATGTGCCGGCCGACCTGGACAACGTCAGAGACTGCGAGACTGCAACAAATTTGCACCTACGCGGATGATCGCTGCACTTCGGTACAAGCCCTCATCCGGGTCTTCTCCGTCCTTCGAGTGGTACCTGTAACCTTCGTACACTAGGAGCGGTGGTTCCGAATGCATCGGGAGAAGGCCTTTTTTGAAGTGTTCATACGTGCTGAAGGTGCTGGTCAGAGAGGATAATTCGATAGAGGATAGCAGGCACTCACCGCTCAGGGTCCGTCTCGAATGACTCGTAATAATCGACGGGGCACAGGAGCCGGCCGAGTGCCGGATGGAAGAACCCACACGTTGCCTTCATGCCTACCCCAACGGCTGGCTGCAGAGGCGAGTTGAGGTCGTCCGGCACGTATGTGTTCACCATGTCCCTGATGGCGTTGCGGTCGCTGGCGCGTACAGCTTTGATCTTCTTCATCATCTGGACAGTCGGCTGAGTCGTGAGTTGAACAAAGCACGTATATGCGCTCACCTCTTTTGCGATCATGGCAAGGGTTTTCTCGTCCCCTGCGGCAACGAGCTCCTGGAGACCGGGCACTCGTCGTTCGATTTCCTCATAGGCATGGAGCAGCTCGGTCTGTCTGGCCTCGGGCCTGGAAGACGCGTAAGACGGGAGCGAAGCCATCCGCGACACTCACAAATTGGGGTTGCTGTTGCCTGAGCCGGCGAGGAACACGTCCTCCATATGAGTTGTAGGGCCAATCAGGCCGCGCGCGGCAAACTTTGCCGCGATGAGGTAGCTATAAACCGGGTTAGCTCGCTGTGCGAAATGAAGTGGCGCGCATATATGCGTACCTTTCCTTTGTGCATACGATCGGGGCGCTTGGTGCTGCGGCGCCAGCGCTAGCGGCGCCAGCGCTAGCGGGGCCGGCGCTAGCGGGGCCGGCGCTAGCGGGGTTCTCTACCGTCCTCGAGATCAGCTTGCGCCCAGGAGAAACGGTAAACGCTACCTTGAGGAGGGCTTGCAGACGACATGCCAGCGAGGACCCAGGCGAGGCTGGGGGAAGAGGGGAAAAAGCAAGCGACGTCGCAGCTGGAACGCATCCGTTTAAGAAGGCGCCCGAGCGATGACGTCGTTGCTGCGATCTCGAGGCCGGTCATGTGATCGCGTCGGTCCAAAATCAGCCAAGTCGCGACTAGGGCATTCGCAACGCGCTCGTCCTCCACCGCCCGCACCATCCGTCACCGTCGCCTTTGTCTCCATCGATCCGGACGCCTGACGGCCACGGGAGGCAGGCACGAGGGGCAGGCACGAGGCCCTGCCGCTGCAGGGACACGCTTGGTCGTGTGGCCGGACTTGGTCTCGCCGGTACTCCCACCCCTGCCCTTTTTAACGCTGCTGGCCTCCACTGCGCTTCCCCCCAACTTTCTCCGCATCCGCCTTGTAGCGAGTCGACCCCGGCACCTCTTGGCTTTCTCGGCAGTCTCTTACCATCCCCACCCTTTCTCAGCGATTTGCCTTGCAGCGAGTCGGCCCCGGCACCTCCTGGCACACGCTGGTCTCCCCCTCTCATCGTGCCTAGCCATGAGTGCTGTACGTCCTGTGTGGTTCTGGCGATGCGTTGTATCTTCTAACGTCATGCCTGCAGACTCGTTCAGGAAAGCGTTACCAGCCACGATACATTGTTGCCGGAGGTTTCGACCTGCAGACAGCCCTTCAAACATCCATGGCAGAGGCTGCCGCATCTGCCGACGCCGAGGAGGAAGAGAGCGACCTCGTCGAAGCAGCCGACGGCTCCGCCCACTCGATCTCGGTGCAGGACGCGGCACCCAGCAACGCTGCAGCTTCAGCTCTCTTCTGCATGGGCTCCGTCGGGCCCGTCGGCAATAAGTTGAAAGAAAAGGCGCAGAAAGGCTACCAGACGCGCCGTCGTGCCAAACGCCGGCTCGTGCAGGCCACTTCAGCTGGCGTCCGTCCCTTGCGGCCCGCGGTCGCCAGGAAATACGCAACACCTGAGGTTAAACCGGCGGCGTTCGAAGCCTCGGCGTTGCCAGTTGCTGGTGGGGCGTACATCGGCCAGCGCGACCTTCCCCCGGAGGTGCAGAAGCTCTCCAAGGAGGCGCTCGAGCTGCCTGTACTCCTGGAGCATTACAAGTTCGAGCTGGTGGAATGGGATGGCAGGCAAGTTGCGATAGCATCCAGGAAGTCGCGTCGCTCATGTCTGGCTCCACAGAAAAAGCCGGGCAATCGTTGACGAACAAGGCCGCATCCTCGTGCCGCTGGCAGGGCAGCCCGCTGAATCGAAGGACTGGCCTGATGTTATCCGGCAGGCCAACCAGCAGGCGGACGAAATACTACGGGGTTGCGATTTCGCCGCAGGGCAGCAGAAGAGCAAACGCGGCACTTATCCGCATCTCAGCATGGGCTTTTCCTTCGGAGGAGGACGAACGGTACGCACCATCGGCGCGGTGACGCGATGTACTCGAAGCCTGACATACCCTTTTGCCTCCAGGAGCCTACAAACTTGAAGCCCAAGACCGACAAGCAGGTTGGCGCGTTCACTTGCCTAGGTCGCAGCGTTGCTTTCCGCAGGTTCGCAGGCTTTGGAAGTGGTGCGTCGCAGCGTCGTCCGACGGTCCAGCTGATCTGACCGCTTCCTCATGCAGCGTCGTACAAGTTGTATGGGCCTCGGCTCTTCGCCAGCTGCAAGGAAACCGTCCAAGGCGTTCGCGATCAGGATCCGACGCTTGCACCCCCCTTCTCAAACTCCGTCTTCCCTACAGCCACCTTTAATTTCGGCCCTCAAGTCGCGACCCGTCTCCACCGCGACCACCTCAACGTCCCGTACGGGTGGTGCTCCGTAACCGCGTTTGGCAGCTACGACTACAAGCGGGGAGGCCACCTCATTCTTTGGGACTTGAAGCTGGTGGTTGAGTTTCCCCCCGGCTCGACAATCCTCCTCCCTTCCGCCCTCCTTATCCATGGAAACACCCCGGTGCAGCCTGGGGAGACACGGTATTCGTTCACGCAATATTGCGCCGGCGCCCTCACGCGTTGGCACACGTATGGCTGTCGCACCGGCCGGCAGCTGGCCCGAGAGGACCCAGTGCTCAAGGCAAAGTTGGATGCGGAGGTGGTGGAAAGGGCAGTGGATGCGCTGGGAATGTTCTCAAAGGCGGAGGCGTTGGAGGGGGACCACGGAATATGCATTCAAAAGTAACGTATTACACGAAATAAATGCAAGTCGTGCTCCCAGACGATGGGAAGCAGCGCCAAGCCTACATTCCTCCCTGTGCTCTATATCAGCGAGCGGGCGGCAGTCAAGGAGATAAGCACGTACCGTCGCAGGCCGTGCTGACTTCGTGGTGACGGCGCGGAGACGCGCGGTTTCGGTGACGGATGGTAGCCCTGTGGAGAAGACGTCGGTGATGTCAGTATGGTAGATTGCAGCAAAGAAAATTGCGCTGCACATTGGAGAAAAATTCGTGGGGGCGCTGTGGGACGTTGAGAACTAACCCGCGCTGGAGGAGGAATCCTATGGGTAAGACGAGATCAGTTGGACGTAAATAAGCAGCGCGACGCTCATTCAAACGTACCTTGCATTGCGCCTGCGCCTCTGGCGACAGGTCCGCGGTGAGTGTGGACTTCAGCTTGGGGAGGGGCCAAGTCGGCGCTGGGATCGGGGCCTTGATGAGATGCGACGTGTCCGACTTCGCAAGTGCAGCCTGTAAAGGCTGCACTCCAGGCGAAGCCAGACAAAGTAGCCTGTAAAGGCTGCTTCGTCGCGGGGAAGGGGGGAGTGGAGGGGGGGAAGGAGAGTGGGTGGAGGCGGGGTTGGTGGGCGGGAGCGACTTAGCGAAAACGCGCGGCGAACAGTGACGCGACACCGTGACGTGACGCTGAGTATTGGCGTGACGCGCGTCTGAGTATTGGCGTGACGCGCGTCTGACTTGTCACTTCGCCGCTCTCCACCATCCCCCGTCCCGCCCTGCATAGCCCACCGCCCAACACCACCCACCGCTTTCCCGCAACCTCACCACCATCATCATAGACCCTGCGGCCGCCTTCACCACACCCCACGCCTTCCGCTTCCCCCTCGCAGACCCCGCCTCCGCGTCTCCGCCGTCGCCCGCCCGGCCCCAGCATCCCCCATCCCCCGCGACGAAGCAGCCTTTACAGGCTACTTTGTCCGAGTGTCACGTTTGAGTGCAGCCTATACAGGCTACACTTGTGACCTTGGACACGTTGCTTTCGTCCCCTCAAGAACCCCGGTTCAAGGCGCCGCATCAAGACTCTACGTGTGGCCACGGTGTGCCGTGCAGATTGTACCTTGTGAGTCCCCTCCTTTTGCATCCCCTCGTCCCTGTATGGCGCCAGACCTGGTACCTCCTGGACTGTCGGGTTGCGGCTCGAATATCCTGTGCTGACGAGCTGCGACTTAGATCCCAAACAAAATAGCGGTCGAGCAGGGAGCCTACGCGCACAATGACCGACAGCCCGTGAGTGCTCTCTTACCTATTTTTGTGGCAGCCGTTTTACCTTGTCTGCGCAGGCCAGCCGAGACTCTCTCGTACTATCGAGACGAGCAACAAGTCACCGCAGCAGTGTCGTCGGTTCCTCCGCAAGACGGTAACCGTGGCGCTGCCGACGCTTTATGCATTGCTCCTTTGCCTGGCAGCAAAGGCCAGCTGTGGGTCTCGTCGCCGAACGCCGACTTCGTGCCCGAAGTCCCCGTGCACAGTCGCGACGAAGAGTTCGGCTACTACGCCGACGGCATGCTTGGGTCTTTCGAGCACCTCAAATGGCCCCAGGTGTTCGACTCTATGGAGCCCCACACAGCAGTCGCGCCTGCCAACCCCATGCTTCTGCAATGCACCCGCAGCAAGCTCGCCGGACCCGACCCGCTGCCGCCGCTCGACTTTCTCACACGACAGCCGCGTGAGCGCATTTCTACGGGCATAAAAGCTCCCCTCGAGCTCGGTAGTTGGAAGGATGACGCTGCGCCGTGGTTCTCCTTCAACGAGCACGACTGGCGCGCCGAAACCTTCGGCCGTGATCTCGGTCGTCTGGACGTCTCCATCATCACCCGCCTCCGCGACGCGGCTGAGGAGGCCAACGGGGCATACTCCTACCACGGGATGTCAAAGGGTTACAGCGATCGAACGATGGCGTATGCGGACAGGCAGAGTGCGGCTCTCACCATGGCGCTCAACGGTCTCGACCGCACACTGCCGCTTGGACAGGCAATTCAGTGGTTCCGCGAGTGCCAACGCCTGCTCTTGGACCTGCGCGCATGGCACAACTACATGGCCATCTTCAAGCCGCGCATCGAGACCGCCCCTCAGGCTAAGCCCGCACCCGTCACGCCCGTCCGAGGCGTGATCACGGGGTCTATCAAGACCGTCCAAACGATGTATCGCGTGGGCATCCCTGTCTGGTGGGTGCGGCCCATCAACACGCTCGACCGCACCACATGGATTCAGGCGGTCGTGGAGCCAACACCGTGGAAAGATGTCTTTGCGAAGAGAAAGACGAAAAAGCTCGGGAACATCACTGTGGAGGCCCCCGCGTGGAAAGACGGTGTGGCGGTCGACAATGCGCACACCGGATTCGCGCAGCAGCTTCGGCGCTACCAACTGAGCAGCAAGCCCGTCGTTGCCCCGCCACGACCCATCATTCCCGACGCACCCGATGACCCTCCTACGATGACGGCGACGCTGGAAGATATCCACGCGCCTGCGCCGGTTGCGCACGCCGGTCCTTCGAATGCCCCTGGTACGTGAATACACTGCGTGCACCGCAAAGTCTTGAACCTGACCGTTCACTTGTAGAGGTACCCGCGCCGCCTGCCAAGAAGGCCCGAAGCTCGCGCAAAGGCAAGGGCAAGGAGACAGCCAGCAGCGCTCCCACAGTGGTCAGTCGTGACGTCCCGACCCGTCCAAGCTGGCTGCCAGCTACCAATCTGCACTGGGCGCCGATCGAAGCAAAACTAGCTTCCCTTTCGGAGGTTCAAAACGCAAGGCCCATCCAATACAGCCTCCCCCCGTTCCACGCCTTCACCGGCAATGTCGCCCTGAAGATGCACAACTGGCTGCGTATCCGCCCGCATTGCTTCCTCGCCGTCCACTCGGAGGAGGAGCGGCCCACCACTCTCACGGCGTCGGGGTGGAAGGTGGCGCTGGACGGCAGTTACCACTCAATCGCACAGCGCCCAAATGCCAAACATCGGTCGATTTACTCTCCAGATCTCATCGCCCAACTGCCACCACATCCAGCGGATCCACCGACTTTGGGCAAGCGGCGTGAGCCGCACAAGTCATCTCGAACGCCTGGTGGGCATGATAAACGGGTCGCGGAGAAGTTAAATGTTGCCGTGCATTTTGCAGTGATGTGCGGTTTCCCTCCCTATCACCCTGACGACCGTCCGCTATGGAGGAATGAACCGGTCAGCGCCAGCCGGACCGCAAGCGACCAGGTGCTCTGGCAAGAGGTAGTCTGGCAACTCTCCATCAAACATTTCCGGCTGGAGCTCCTGCAGCTCGACGAGGAAATAATGGCGGAGATCGGTGAGCCCTCGACGTACCAGCGGTTTCTGGACTGGTTGGGTGTTTGGAACGGAGGGCTCGATGTCATGACGGACCCTGCAGACCTGGACTACATCCTTTCCGAGGATTGGATATGGCGGCGGGCAGGAGTGCTCCGTTTGCGAGCCCTGGTCCACGCATGGCCCGAGTTTGGGGACAGCGACATCGACAACATGGAAGTCACCGTCTCACCATCCGCCTTCAATGCGTACGAGGTGACACTTTACGAGGCTTACGCACGCTATTTCTACAAACGCCGTGGGCGACTGCCGACATTCCCTCTTGCGCGGCCCCCGTCTATTGCAGAGCGTAAAGTTTAGCGGCCATGTGTATTAGTGTACGACGCGCTCTGTGTAAATTTCATGCATTGTCTGATTTAATCCCCCGTCGGAATGCATGCAAGGCGTCACCACAGCGGGTGAGCAACAAACCGTGGTCAAGGCCAGTGAATTTCAATCTGGCTCTCCTGTACCTCACTGATATGTTGACGCCCGTTTCGCTGCAAGAGCATAGCGGGCGCTCCGGACAATTGCGCACAGCCACTTCATATAGAAGAAGCATAGCCACAGCGATCCGGGTGCGCATAGCCACATCGCCGATCTGGCACCGACCAAATAGGAACACGGAGTGGACCTTGAGACATAGGATGTAGAATCCGGGACTCGTTCTGTGCGCCGTTGCTACATAATTCTATTCAATCTTTCTTGTGTGTGATGACGTAACAGCACGACTTGACGCGGTGCGGCGTGGCGCGGGCCCTGCGCGACTTGACGCGTCGCGTCCACGTTGTGAGCCTGCACTCTTCCTTGCCCTCGTCCTCCTCTCTCTATCTCAGCATTGTTTCAATACTACCTTGCCATGCCGATCCCTCTGCCTTCAAACGCGCCGCCGCTGCTGGTCTCCATTTGGCCCATCCTCGACGACACGCAAAGGGTTGAGGCCCTTCGCACGACGCACGAGGATCGCTTTGGCCCGGACGCGCCGCGAGGAGAGCCTTTTGGGCTGCAGGGTCAGGCGAGAGGGGAGGCTGAGGAGGTTGGAGGACACCGTAGCATCGAGAGATTCGCAGGTGGTACGCCGCCTGTGCAACCTGCCTCAGCACGCCGAGGCCGTACAGTGCGCCCTAGACAGACATCCAACCGTGGCGAGAACGCGCCCCAGCGGAGCCCCGAGCGCAGTCGTAGCCCGCCGCGACTCAACAGCAAGGATCGCGAACAGACTTCGCGCTACCCCCGCTCCCCCGCTCTGCACTCACGCCAGGCCTTGGCGATCCCTGTCGACCACGCGCTCACCGAGGAGGAGCTCTGGGAGATGGACGACGACCCACTTGCGGACGACGACGAGGAGGAGGTGGAGGATCTCCGCATAGATCCGCGCATACACTCTGCCGCACGCACAGCTGGAAGCTCCAGCAGCGTTCTGCGGGGTGCCTCCCAGAGCGCCGCGCACCGTGCACCTGAGGCGGCAGACACCTCGGGCGTCGTCCCCAGCAATGAAACGCACGCCTTTGCAAGCCGCGTCCGTCGCACGGGGTCGGGGAGCAAGCGGACGAAAAAGGCGAAGCAGAGGATGCTTCGACGCGGAAGCCAGGAAGAGATGACCAGGGAGGAGGCCGCCGCAAAGCTGGCGGAGGCTGCAGGACCTCCCTTGGTCGACATTGCACGGATCAAGGCGGTGAGAGATTTGACGATAAATCAGTCGCGCGCGCGAATGGATATATCCGTACGTCGCAAATGCTCTTGGTGGCATAGTGACTGATCTCTTTTCAGAAAGCGACAGCGGGCCAATTCCGCGAGATCACAGGTGTCAAAGTGAACGAGGAATGGCCAGAGTGGACCCTTGGGTTTCCCCCGCGGACGGACGAGGTCTCGGGGGAGGCCTACCTCACCCCAAATTTCAAGGCTGGCGTTGGCGATCCTGCGAACAAGCTGCTGCTCAAAAGGGTGACGGATATCGTGTTCAGGGAGCTCGAGGTGAGTGTCAGTCTATATGTCTCCGAGCCTAACTGATGGGCCACGGGACGGACGGGCTTAGCTTGACCAAAAAGACAAAGGCTGGAGGGAGGACCCTTCGTTTAAGGTGTCATGGGATACCGTTCACGAGCTGGCCAAAATTACGTTCAATGGATTCAAGGCTCGATTCCGGCAACAGCACGGCGACGAGGAGACCAAGGAGAAGGCTGCTCTGGCCGATAAGAAGCGGCGAGAGACGTCTCGGCGGAAGGTGGTAAGTTGCGAGACCCGCATGTTGCGCACGGTAGCGATTTGACGTCCCGCACACAGAAAGCTCGGCAATTATTAAGCGCAGTTACTGCATACCAGAATAAGCACCAGGGCAAGAATCCGACCGCCCTGCTGCACGAGGACTACATGTCCGATGAGGTTTCTGGGCCGGAAGGGTACAAGGCAGAAGACGGCAATACCGAGGAGTGGAGGGACTGGAAGGAGAGAATGAAGGATGCGATGGGCATGGGCGCCGTGCCAGACGAGATCACCGCGACCTGGAAATTCTTTGAAGTCATCCGTCCGAACTACCGGTCGGTCGTGGTGCGTCGCAGGTTTCTCAAGGGGGAAGATGCACTAAGACATCATTGCAGATTGACGAGCTCTACTCAGAGCTGCGGAGCCTGCATGCTGCCTCGCTGACGGCTCATCAAAAGGGTAGATCGAACCACCGCGTTCGAACGACTGGACGAACGACGGACGAGGTCCCCACTACTACGCCGTGGGACTGTATGATCGACCCTAGCTGGTGGGATGACCACAAGGACGACGGTGTTTTGTACGCCGATTGGTTCGAGGTCGGCGATCCAGAGGACTGGGCACCGCCGGTCGCAGGGGATGGCATCGGACAACGCGACAGGCCGGGCACTGGGACGCAGGAAGTCGAAGACGATGCAGAGGAAGCCGAAGGTTGAAGGGTTTGAAGGGAAAGGCTGATTTTTTCGCTCTCGCATGGATAGAGACGGACACACGCCGGTAGGTAATTACCTTGCGAGCTGGGACTCTAGGACTCGGCCTCGGACTCGACTCGGAGATCGAATCACGCATATTCAAGACGATCACGCGATGTTACAGTAGCTCTCGTATTTGCATGGACATGAACGGACATGTTCTCGTAGGTAGTGACTTTTCAAACTTATACTCTACGACGCGGCTTCATCCTCGGACTCGGGTTCAGGGTTCCCCATAGCTCTAGCGTCCTGTTGGCAGACTTGTTAGTGAAGAATAGACTATACAATGACAAAACCTTACTCTCTCAAGTGTTACGGTGGCCCATAGCTTAGGCTTTGTCCATTGGCAACTGCCTCGAGCCATCTGGCAGCGGATCTGAGACAGAGCGATGATGGCGGGTGGGGCGTCAGGCGAAGTGTCGCCATGATACGTCTTATGGGACCAGAATTCGGTCTCGAGCTCTGGGCTTTGAGCATGGTTAGGTTCGTGTGACGAAAGGCTAGAGATAAGACTCACAAGTCCGACCATGGATCCCCTTCAACCGGCGATAGGCTCTGCCGAATCATCCAACGCATCTCGGCATATATTTCGCTCGGGTTGGGAACGCCAGTCTGTGGGTGCTGGAAAACTCGCAACACCTCTCCACCGTGCATCTTACCGTTGATCAGTACCTTGACGATGGCGGAGCTTGCTGACTGCTTTCTTGCTTCATTGACGGGTACTATCCGCCGACCATCGATGAGCACGTGGCTGAAGCTTTGTATCTGACTCTTGAGGACGATCGTATTCCTCCGTACATTTGGCTCGCCAGGGTAAAAGACCTTCTTGCCTGCGGCGTTATACAGCTTGTACAAGGCGCCTTTCACCCGGGCCGACGCCGCTTCAGGACGCCGTGCTGCAGGGCCAAGTTGGATGGGGAGCGGGGAGAGAGCTGTTTCCAACGATCAGAGAGCGGCCTGGAACATAAAAACATTGGCGCACCGTCGTCCTGCGCTTCAACATTTTCATCTAACGCCTCTGCTGTAGCCTCAACTGTGCCGCGCGCAGGGCCCTTGTCCGCCTCGATGCGCTTCGAAATCGCCTTCTCTGCGTCGGATGTGTGCTCGTTGCGGATGATGTCGGCGACCTGTGTAAATTATTACCAGTGAATTTGAAGAAGGTAGGGAGGTACGCACGATGTCGTCCAGGTTGCGACCGCGATGGAATGCTCGCATCATGGTAATCTCGAGCTGTCCGTCGCCCCAGTTGTTCAGGTTGAAGCTCTTGAGCACCTTGTTCAAACGCTCGCCGGCGAATGCCCAGAAAGAGGGGACTGGGCCGTAGTCACGAATTTGATCGAACGTGTGTCCTGCGAAATGGTGGTTCGGCTTCATGTCTTCAACTCCGTATATCTGAAGAATACATGAGCAGATGAGCAACGGGTGTGGTGGTCCAACGTTACCTCCTTGTACAGTAACAGGTATTCGGTCAATACCTCACGGCCTCTTTCCAGTTTTTCATTGTTTGAAGTGTAGGCGAGGATTAGCTTCATCGCTGTTGCCAGAAGCAGCGAGAGCCTAGTTTGCTCTGGATGGATACGACGCTGTGGCTCGTCGTCGTTTGTCGCCTTTGCCTTCCCCTTCTTGCCTTTGGATTTCTGCTTTGCCTTGCCAGGTGCAGGAACTGCGGCCTGCGCCTCCGCCGGCTGGGTGGTGGGTGGGATATTCGACGGGGCGGCTGCAAGAGGGGGCAGAGCAGGTGGCGCAGATGGGCCAGCTTCGGTGGTAGAGGTCGACGGGGAGATGGATGGGCCAGCTGCCGCTTCTGCTGCTTCCGCTGCTGCTGCCGCTTCCGCTGCTGCTGCCGCTGCTGCTGCCGCTGCTGCTGCCGCTGCTGCTGCCGCTGCTGCTGCTGCCGCGGCATTGTCTGCCTTCTTGCGTTCTTGCTTGAGCTTCTTGAGGGCTTGGTCATACTCCTTCGTCGCGTCTGGGGTGTACTCGTCCCATATTAACGGCAGCTGGTTGGCGACATGAGTGTGACAACAGGTTGAAGGATGTGATAGACTTACAAACATAGGCACCACGGTTGTGACGAGCATCTTGTATTCGTCAGCGCTGAGTGAGCCGCCCGAGGGCAATCCGACCATCGTTGGGACCCTGCCCACCCATGATGGCACCTCAAGCTGGAAGAACAGTAAGTATAACCATCGCAAAGCAGACGGCGGGTCTTACCTCGCGGAGCATGTCATGCAGCGGTGCGAGCTCGCGGGCCACGCCACTCTCGGTCGTTCCTCGCAGGGCACCCTTTTGAATCCAGCAGCTGAACCACTGGTTCTTGACAAGGCCTGGAACTCATGTCAGACTATAGCAGACAAACGAACGCGTGACGTACCTAGCAGCAGGTTGTGCATCGGATCTATTATCGTCATTCGGACCGGGTCGAAGTATTCGAGGCGCGCGAATTCCGTCCATCGAACGCCGTTCTTGGAGAAGTGCTCGTCGCGTTCCCGTGATGTAGGGAGGGAGAGCCATTCGTCTGCCAAGCGCTTGTGCTCTTCTCCTGTGCGAAGGGTAAATACTGAAAGAAACTGTCAGCAAAGTCGGCGGCTAGCGCGCCATGGGACGAACCTCCGGATAAGATGTCGTCGGTAAAGAACTCTCGGAGGGAGGCTTTGCATTTCGGGCATGGATCCTCTTTGTGGCCCTTGTCTGCCAAGCCAGACATCTTGCACATAGCCGGGTGGTCACAGATGATGGCGAGGAGCGCCACCCGTACGATCCTGCCTGTGCGCGGGTGAGCAGGGATAAAGCTGTGAAATAAGACACCCACCTTCAGGGTGGAGAGGAGTTTTTGCCACGAAGCCGTTGGTGAAAAGGTCCCGCAACTCATCGACGATGAGCGCGTTGTAGTGTTGGAGATCTTCGCCATTCGGCTCGTCAGGGCCTATCGTCAACATCGACACGAGGAAATTTTCCAGGCGGTACCTAAACAGCTTGGGTTTAGCAGTCCCAAAGAGCACAGGATACAGCGACCAACCGAAGGGCGGGGGGCAGGTTTGCGAGACCAAAGGAGAATACCCCAGCGGAATGACTTGGTGCGAACGGGCTCCGAACGCACGAGAACCTAGAGTACGTGAGCGAAAGCCATCAATGGAGTTGAATCGAAAGACTTACCAGTCGAAACCGAGAGTTACACCGATGCGAAGCTCGCCCGACTCGTCCTCCGTGACTGAGAAGAAAGGCTTGCCATCGGGCCCCTTCAGTAGCTTCCAAATATTCCCGTCCATGATGTCCTTGAGGTCTCCAGGGCGCCGGTCGCGCGTCTTGTACCGCTCGAGGGCCTCTTCGAGACCCGGGCGCGCGAGGACGCCTTCTATGAGCGTTCTGAGTGACATGTATGGAATGGCACGCTTCGGCGTTGCCTTCGGCGGTGGCGGCGGTTTTGCCTGGTTCGGCTGGACGGGTGCGGTGGGCCTCGGTCGGTTGAAGAGCTTGGCGTGGCATTTGCTGCACTTCTCTGTAGGTGGGACGTCCGGCTCGTGGATTCGACAGCACTTTACGCATCCTACGAGGATATGAAACCGGTCTTCAAGGCCGAGTCTTTTCAACGTGGTGGGAAGCGTGATGGGCATCGGGTCTTCTGCTTGAAGGAGCCCGAGGGCGGTGAATATGGTCCGCAAGGCAAAGAGGAGGAGGGCGCAGGCACGAAATGGGAGATTGAACTTTGAGTTGAGAGCGACAACAAGCACGAGGATTTGCCGGATAAACCACAGGGGGTGTGATGCAGCGTAGACGTTAGCAGGTGGCTCTCGAGGTGGAGGGAAGGGAAGGGTGAATTCCGACGTCGTGTAGATTTGCTCTGCCGTCTGGAAATGATAGGGCATGGGCTCATCGGCGAGTGGCCCCTCGTCGGCGTCGCCGGGAAGCACCCCCAGGGCGTCCACAAATAACTCGGCTTCGTCTTCATTGTCGTCTTCATCTCCATCGTAGAGACCAAATGTTGCCTCCGCTTGGATTGCTGGGCCTTCCGGAACGCGATCTGAAGGCGCAGGGGATGGCGACGGTGGGTCTGGCAGCGGGGCGTCATAAATCGGGATAGCAGCAACCCCAGGTAGGTGCTCGTCGGCAGGAGGTAGGTGCTCGTCGGCAGGAGGTAGGTGCTCGTCGGGAATCTGGTCTGCGGTGAGTACAACGATACAGCAGTGATTTGCGGCGAGATGCACCTCAATGTCCACGTCCCCCTCTGTCCGCGGTCGCTTCTCCCTAGCCTGGATGGATGGCCCTGCATCGCCCGCGCGCTTTCCCGTGGATGGGCCAGCAAGAGCAGGGGGCAGGGCAGTAGTGAGCGCCGAGCTGCTTTTTTTCCTGGCAATGGTCGGGGCCTTTGGGGCAGACGCCGCTCGATGTTTATCCCTTAGCCACCGAGAAACAGTCTTCCCGTTGCACTCTTTACAAGAACAGGCCGGCATGGCAAGCGAGAGGGACACGGGCACGACAAGAGGGACGCGTGCGGGCAGACGAAGGCAACGTGTGGAATCTCACAAGTGTAGCCTGTAAAGGCTGCACTGAAGGCGAGATTCACAACAGAACAGCCTGTAGAGGCTGTTTCGCTGCGGGAGAGTGGGGGTGGGGAGTCGAGAGCCAGGTGGTGCGAGGGAGATGGTCGAGGTGCGGAGGAGAGCCGGGCCGTAGCGCGACTTAACGAAATTTGTCTGAAGGGTCGTCTGGGTGTCAACTTAGCTCTGATTCAAGTAAAAGCAGACGGGATACTCGTACCTGCTTGGAGAATGTGCACACCGGGAGCAGCTGGGCTACTTGAAGTCGAAGGAGATCGTAGCTCTGCGCCTGCTTGCCTTTGCCGCGTGCATCTACTTTGATTTCGAGTACGTAATCTACTCCGATCTACTACCGAGTCCTTTGACTCTGATTAGACTATCTACTACACCCGGCTCGCACACCTCAAGTAGCTGATCTTCTTTATATTGTTGAATTCGGGCCCTGAACGCAGTGACTGGTCTGGAAAAGGCCCTACCAGAACGCGGCGACACGCAATTCTAAAGACACTATCTGCTTCCGCTGAGGCGGCAAGGCCCGACCGAGGTCACTATTGCTCTTTGGGACGGTAACGGTAGGCATCTACTGAGGCAGCTTGAATTGTAGGCGGATATCTACAGTTTCAGAGTCAGTCTCATATTGTGACTTACAGTTCCCGCAGTCTATTTCAAGGTTCCTCATCCTTCCTGTGTGACATCAAGCATCTCTCGCTATAGTTCCGACGGACGTGGTCGTCAACGTCTTCCTCAGAAAATGACAACCAAAATGATATGTTTGTGGGGCGGAGGGTCATCGGATTGAAACTCCCTTCAGGGCTGGCGTTCCATGACATATACAGAAGGGACGGCACCCCACAATATAAGCTCTAGTGAGGTCTTGTAAGAAGCGCGACATTGGTGAGTGACTTATGACCCGCTTCAGTCAGAACCTAATTGTACGACTAAACCTTCCGCCGTCCAACCACTGCAACCGTCGTATAATCTCTGCGATGATGCAGCTGCGGTAAATCCTGCGCCGGCCCAGCCCGTTCCGGCCGCTCAAAATCCTCCGCACTGAGCCGACGAGGTATAGGTTTTCGAAATGGCCAGAGTCGTGCGGCATGCCAGCGGGGAGGCTGACCGCGAGCATGAGGCAGAGCTGTGTCGCGCCGATCCAGCCTTCGCTTATCACGGAGGTGTCGTGTTCGCGCGAGTAAATGTCCTGATAGGCTCCGACCGAGAATGCGTAGCCAAAGGTTGTGATTATAGCCAGCCAACTAGTTTGGCGAGCTCATCGGAAACACCGGGGGAAAGAGCAGCACGCACGCGCTGAACAGCGTCATCCACGCATTAGATCGAGGCGGGGATGTTGATGGTCGCTGATTTGGATCATGATATTGTGCGGACATTGCGAACGACCCGGGTGAGGTGGTGGGGGCGGCCTAGCCTGCAGAAGGAGAAAAGGTCTCTGGCGACTGCTGACTCCTGAGTGCATCCGGTGCGGCACGCGGTCCTCCACTCAAAGAGTTCTCTGATTCTCTCGCTGACACTTCATGCGCAGGTAGTTCCCTCGGAGAATTTAGACAGTGAAGTTGGCCATCCTAGCGAGTAATTCAGCGCCATGAGCGTATTATGTTTGGTTTCAATTGTCAGTTGGAACGTATCGTCGCGAAGAACGCCTACCCTCTTGTGTTGGTCTTGCGCACAAAGTGACAGAATAAACTTGCGCGATATTGAACTTGGTGAAGCACGTATGGCCCGCTAGATTATGTACCTGGCCCAACCTGTCTCAGTCAGATACCTGAATCCGCCGTCCAGCCCCCGCAACCGTCGTATAATCTCTGCGATGATACAGCAGCGGTATGTCCTGCGTCCGCCCCGCCAGCTCCAGCCGTTTTGGCTCCTCCACGCGCACCACACGCGCAATGAAAAGCTCCGAGGCGACGCCGTCCACCACCCACGGCGGCGGCGGGCCTTCCTCGTCCTCGTCGCCCGTGCCGCGTGCCAGCGCGTCGAGGTCGCTGAGTGGCCATGCGGCGCCGACGACGCGGCAAGCGAGCGCGCCGATGCTGCCCGCCAGCACGGGCAGGCCCTCGCGCGAAAGGTGCCAGGGCATGGCATGGTCCTCAAACGGGCGCGGGTGTGCGTCCGGCTGCGAGAAAATAAGCGCGGCGCGCGCCTGCGCTGCGGAGAGGATATTGATGATCATGTGTGCGTCGGTGCTCGGGAGAGCGGGGAAAGAGGGGGACGAGGATGGTGAGGACGGGGATGACGATGGCGACGTGGATGACGGGGAAGCGAGCGCGGAGAGGGACTTGGCCATGCGCGACGGTACACGCAGAGAGAATGCGACAAGTGGGTGCGGCGCGAGCGCGATGGAGGTAAACGATGAGAGAGTCGCACCGTGGCAGCGCGGTCCTGGCACGAACTCTGCGTCGGGCGCAGGCGGCGGCATGAAGGACGTTACGACGGCGACGGGCTGCGCGGTCTCGCGCAGCAGCGCACGGATCTTGTCTGGGAGCTCATTGACGGTACGCGTTGAGTGCCATCGTCTGCGGATGGTCTGCATCGCAAGAGACAAGGCTGCATTCCCGGTCCAGCCGGGTCCAGCCGGGTCCACGTCCGAGTCTTTCTATCCAACACGTGTCACGTGCCAAACGCTCGCCAGCCCTTCTCGAAATACGCTCGTACTATTCAACATATGCTATACAGTGTGCTGGCCGAGTGCTCGCATTTGTATCCTGCCTACGTGAACTGCACCAACTACCTGCCGCTCTCCTCCCCACGCTCTCCGCGTCATTGTAGTAGTACCGCATAACCAGAATCAGTCAGCCCACGCACGAACCAGCCCACTGCGTCGGGATCCGCCCGCCCAATCAGCTGCTTCACGCTCGGCTGCGCCGACGCGAGCTCGCGGCCGACATA
Organism: Auriscalpium vulgare; assembly: GCA_019915015.1. Taxonomy (NCBI): domain Eukaryota; kingdom Fungi; phylum Basidiomycota; class Agaricomycetes; order Russulales; family Auriscalpiaceae; genus Auriscalpium; species Auriscalpium vulgare. The sequence continues at coordinate 964,464 of JAHBBC010000002.1, forward strand.
GGCGCGCACGTCGCCCGCGTACGCGACGACGTCCTCCGGCGCGGCGTCCGCGGCTGCGAGGCGCGAGTACGCCGCCTGGTACCCAGCCGCCTGCTCCTCGAGGTCAATCGTGGTATGCCCCGCCGCCGCATCGATCTCCGCCTCCTTCTTGCTCGAAAGGTGCTCGGGCTCCTTGAAAAGTTCCGCCAGCGATGCGAACAGCGCGGGCCTGGAGACAGTGATCGTGGGTGCGGTCAGCTAGGCATTGGAGAGTGAAGAAAGAGAGGCTGACCATGCTTGGACGCTCGGTTCGCGCAGGATAATATCGCTTTGCGTGAGCAGCCGCGTAAGGCCGACCACAGCGACTTTTCTGTCCTTCGCAATGAGCTTCGGGACTTGCGGAATCATAAAGTTGGTTGAGATTTGCGACCACAGCCTGCGCGTCAATTAGCCGAGGAACCCAGCATGGCAGGGCGCAGCAAACGCGTACCCAGCCTGTACGCTCTCCACCGCTTGTATCAGGTAGTCAGGTGTGAGGCCTTCCGCGTTGATGGCTACGGTGTATAGCAGGAAATGAACGAAATGGTACACGTATGAGCTGGTCTTGCTGTTCTGCATGCGCGTGAGGAGCGTGATGATGATGGAGCTCATGTATTTCTGCAGCTTCTCCCTAGGAAATAGAAATCGCCAAAATTCAGGTTCCATTCCGACGTGCGAGAGTACTGTACTCACGACGGGACGTAGCGCACCACGGCCTGCAGCAGCTCGAAGCCCCACGCTTCGTTGACCTTCGACGGGACGAGCCGCTGCTGCACTATGCCCAGTACGCTCTCGATGGGCACATTCGGCGCGTCGCGCGCGAGGAACGCCTGGAGGAGCCGCACGAGACCGGGAATGCTACCCTTCTGTGCCCACATGGCGGGCGTGAGCAGGAACGGCAGGAGCGCGCGGTACTCCGTCGGCTCCCCCTGATGCAGAGCAAGCATCTGCGCGAGAATTTGGAAGACATATGGGATGTACTCTGGCGACACACCCTCCTAAATGATGCGAGGAAAAAATTACGAGGAGCCGAGACTTACGGTCGATGTCTTGCTGCAGGATGATCGTGAATGGTCCGAAGAGGGCAGGTTCAAATACACCGATTGAGCTTGGCACGGTAGGTCCGATGAATCTGCCAACGGTGCTCAGTACATCATCATGCTACACGCGCAGATGCGCACCTGATGAGAGCGGAGATGGTTTCGAAGATATACTGGTCGAAGTTGGGGTTGCTGGGGTTCTTCGAAATAATGCCGAGGATGGCCACGAGACGCTGCAGTAACGCTTCGTATCCACCCGCGAGGTCCGTTCGGGACGTAAGCACCACCCGCGCAACACCTGGGCACGCGAAATCGCCGGTTACAACGTTACATCTGCAGAGAAGACGCATGGTGCTTACAGCGCATCAAGAAGTCGTTTTCTGCAATTTTTTCGGGACTGCTGCCAGCCTCGATCTTGCCGAACAAGACGTTAATAAGCTGGGGTGCTACCTCGCGCACGTCAACCATGTTGAACCTGCATTCATAGAGTCACATCTACAAAACATCAGGACAATGCAACATCGTGACGCACATTGATACCGGCGTCTCGCCAACGCGTATGGATAGGATACGGTCAATCGCAATGGCTGCGTAGGTGTACACCACGGTGTCGTCAGACGTCAGACGTTGCGAGAGCAGCGGAAGAACGGATATCAGTTGATCTTTGGTCAACTTGAGGGACGCTTCATGAGCACGACTACTATTAGATGCGCAAAGTGAGAGCAGGCGCACCTGGTTGCGGAATATGTACAAATATCTGATGGCGTCAACCTGCAGAACGGGATGTACAGAAGTTGCGGGCGCCTGCAAATCTTGGAAGATGTTGTCGGCAAAAAATTGTACAATGTTGACGAGCACGTTGGTCGTCGTGACACCCAGCTGCAACGAATAACTGTCAGCTGCATACAACCGCCTAGAAAGCTGCGCAACCAACCGAAGCGGTACCCCCGCGTGCAGCGACGGCCTCAAATAAATATTCCGCAGCATCCTTGCCCAACCATGCCTCTGAGTCAGTCGCCGCCAGTGCCTGCGCAACCCACGCCATCACTATTTCGGTAGTGTCCACCTCGAACGAACTCGCCACGAGGGCCTTCACGACGTCCGCAGCCGCCTGCCGCGGGGTGGCGATCTCTGTAACGGCTAGGTCACCCCGCACAAACTCCAGTGGCGCATCCTCGAAAGACTCGAGTTCATGTGTCCGCAGTCGCACGTTCGGGACGATGACGCCATGGATGAGGCCAGAGATTGTGTCTCGTGAACGGAAGAGCTCCGCGTACGTCCCAGCGCGGATGGCAGTGGAGATGAAGCGCAGGGATTGAGAGACAAGCTGGCCATATGAATTAGAGTCGGGGTTGAAGCGAGGTGCGCGTTAACTCTACCTGGTCGTAAGCAAGCCCAAGCTGCTGGCCCCCACCAACAAGCTCCCACACCGCGCGCACGAACGCCTCGACGGATGCTGTCCGTGCAAATACCTCCGGGTATAACCTGACGTACATCTATCAAAGGATCAAGAAGCAGAATGTGTGTGATGGGTGTACCAGGTACCTCTGCGATCTCCACGATTCCTGTGCGAATTTTGGAGGGAATTGAAGGAGTGGCTTCGTCCCGCTGAGGCCTTTCATTAGCAACAGAAGAGAGAGTTGACCAATCGACACGCACATCCGTTCGCAGTGCCTCTGGGTCCCATGCCATAAGACGCATGAAGTGGCCATCCACTTTGTCGAAATACTCCTCATGCCCGTCTTCGAAATTGGGCGGTAGGTCCTGACACGTGAGGTCATGGAACAGTTCGACAAGAAGTAATGTTGTCTGAGCCAGGAGGCCAAATGTGGGCTGCGGTGGGGACGGCGTGGCGAACAACTCCGTCATTGTAAATCGGAAGAGTTGCTGGAAGGGCTCGATGAACCTGTTGACGACTATGTTTATTGTTGACCACAGTTCATCCGAACGCATCGAGGAGCGCCAAGAGTTGAATATGGAATGCGCCGTCTCGAGAACGCCAACGTTGACATTGAAATCTGTGGGGCTCAAAGACCCCACGAGTTGCTGTGCGCGACGAGTGAGAATATGAAAAACCGAAGCATGGTCGGCAGAACGCACGTCAATCAGGTCGGGCCACTCGTGAGGGAAGTCAGATTTTGCTATCAACGACACGGCCTCTGCAATCTGTATGCGCAATTGTTTATCGTTGGGACTGGATAGCGCGATCATGGCGGGGACGAGCTGCGGCTTGAGTGCCTGTTTGTCTGCCTCTGCCACAGGAAACTCGTCCTAGATGCCCATATGCGATCAGCCGGATCGAACACAATACATTGAGAACACGCACGTCTTCATCCCATCGCTGTTTGACGACATTTTTGAGGTAGACCGCTCCGGCGAGGCGGACGGCGCCATCCTGAGCGGTATTGAGAACAAGTTGCAGGAGGTGGCTGAGGAAATTGGATTGGCGACTGAACGTCTGTAGCGACTGCTCAGCCTGCTTTCGCGATTGAGGCGATAGAGAGGCAAGGAGCAGAGACGGGATATCCGAAGACATGGAGGGAGATGGGAGGATTGGCTCGGACACGCGCCTCGACGCGTCGCTCCCGGGCCCGCAAGCGCCTTTGTATCTTGACCGCCATGCAGCCACGCTCATATCTTTGCACTCTCTTCACCGCCCATCGCCTACGACGTTCTGTCATTCTCATAGCCCTCTTCGTGTTGTCATGCACTGGGATCATGGTGTGCTTGCTCTTCGCAGAGTCCCCGGAAAGTCAGCCCCGACGCCTGCAGCCACCTGTGTTTTCAACTCAATCTCACGACGTCCGCCATAGAAATCGTGCATCATACTCTCCAGACCTTCCAGGACGCTTTCTTGCCTATCTTCCGCACAGCGGGTTCCACAACCAACGCATTGCCCTCGAGAACGCGCTGGTCCTTGCTCGCATACTCAATCGAACGCTCATCGTGCCTCCTGCCCGCCTGGGCACCGCGCTAGGCTACCAGAAATTCGACATGCTTCGACGAACGCTATCTCTGTCCGACAAAGAAGGCCTCTGGCACTGCTCTCGCATTCCTCAGGACATCGCTTCTCCACCGGAGTGCGCAGACTACTTCACCTACACCCATGTTTCCTGGGACTGGCTCGTCGACGCGCGCTCCATCGAGGCTCAGCAGACGCTTTCGTACGCAGACGACCTCGCGCACACATGGTTGCATACGCTCCCAGATGACGGGAATGGCGTAGACACTCTGATGATCAAGGACAACGACATGTACTTGTACCGATTCGTGGACTACGAAGACTCTGGATCATCGCCATTGCCCAATCCGCGCTACTTGTCGCACTTTCCCATCTCTTCATTGCTGGCCTCCGACGCACGGCTCATTCAACTCGGCACGCTGTTCGGCTCGTCGCGCCTCCATCTCCGCAGCCCCGCACACCGCGCCATCCGGAAAGCCATCAGGGAGAGCATGGTACTGTCGAACACAGTACTCCAGTCAGCATCGTCGGCCGCTCGTCGTCAGTTAGGCGGATCATATATGGGAGCGCATATCCGCGTAGGCGACGGACCATTCTACACATCTCGAGCTCAGAACATCCGCGCCATCTGGTACAAGCTCGTCACGCAAACTCTCAACATTAGCCTCTCCAATGCACAGCATTTGGAACGTCAGTTCTCGTCTTGGCCACCCCCAGCGGAGCTACCAACTCTTCCCGCAGCCCATGCGTCACGTTCTACAGACCCGATGGACCCAACCCATGCAACCCGCCGTAAACTGCCCTGCCGAAGACCTGCGCACACTGCTTCCGAGCTGCATTCCCTCAACATCCCGCTCTTCGTTTCGACGGACTCTCCTGCGGAGCGACATCTCGAGCTTCTCACACGCACATTCCCGTGCACATTCTTTCTGAGCGACGTACTCCCGCCATCCCCGCTCGACGATGCCGTCAGTAGCCACGACGAGGTCCCTTTGAAGCCATTTCTGCTGCCGATGGTGGATGCGCTGGTGGTGGCTGGTGCACAAGGCTTCGTTGGTACCGATGGGAGCACGTTCAGCACTTACGTGGAAGATGTGCTGTGGCGAAAGCTTCACGGCCTGGATATACTTCAGCGGGGATGATTGGAGAAAAGGAACGGGCTATATGGCTTGCATGTTACTCTACTTAGCTGCATTCCTGGTATCTTCGGCGGTGTCAGGCATTCGCAGGATCCACAGCTAGTCCTTCCCGCTCCCCGAGCCGAAGTGCCCAGTTTTCTGCGCAATCGCACTACGCCGGCAGGCCTATAAATACCCTCAACGCCTCTCGTTTCGCGTTGGTGTCTCCCTTGACCGGCAGTCCATACGCCTTGAGCATTGCCTCATACCGCTCCTCTACGGCATCTGCATCAACACATCCGTTCAAGACAAAAATTGAAAACGCACTGATAAGATGCTCGAACTCGCCCCTCGTCGCCGGGAACTGCGGCGCAGGCTTCCCGCTCGCCGTCGGCAGCGCCATGATGGGCAACTTCGACACCGTCACGCGAGAGTTGTGCAAGCGAGGATACAAACGATCCTGCCTGTCCACCACGTCAACGTCGCTCAACACAGTCACGCGGGCAACGCACTCGAGCTTGATAGTCGCTAGCGCCTCGCTCAGCCGCTGCTCTACGTCCGACGGCGCGCCCTCCGGCGCCGACGAACCCTCGCCGCGCAGCTCCTCGAGCTCCGCCGCCAGCGCGGCGTGCGCGCGCTCCACGGCGGCGAGCCGCATCTCGAGCGCGCTGATGTCCGCGTGGGGCGCACCGCGTGGGGACTCGGGGGCCTGCGCGACGGCGTGCGCGGCGGCCTGCAGCTGCACGGCGATGGCGGACAGCGACGTGGACAGGTGCGCGGTCCACGGGACGTGCACCGACGGGGAGGAGCTGGAGGAGCGCGGTCTGTCCGCGTGGGCGGCGGGGTGGTGCGCCTCGGAGATCGTGTCCGTGGAGGAGGCGGGCGACGTCGGGTGCTCGGGCGGCGGAGGGCTCATGTCGTGTGCGGGCACGGACGAGACGCGCTTTGGCCCTTGGTGCAGATTTATCGTAGCGGCAGTGGGAAGTTCGCGCCGGCACGATATGCAGTGCCGCGAGCCGCGTACGGGGCTACTGGGAAAAACATTGTTTCTATGGCCAATGTCGCACGGGCTGGCCGCACGCTGAGAGACGGTGCGCAGGTGAATGGGTACATTTATGTGAATCGGCGAGCGTCGTGAGAAGACGGACGCGATGCGTACCTTGCGCGTACTTACCTGAAGACTTGTGAGAATGGTCAGTAGTATCGCAACACTTTAGTTGCGCCTTTCGTTTTGTTACCAAGAAACTTCACGCAGTCTTAACGTCTGGATGTTCTGAAGTCAATGGAGAAGGATCTGATTAAAATTCTCATTCATCAGTACCGGACACGCAAATCGATGCTACCTGAATTCGTTGACTTGATCTACTGTATATTTCGTCCGCGGTGACCTGTCCGGGCACATCGTGACGAAGTTGCGCAAGACAATGCGTAATAGAAAGAGACGTCGGCTGAGTAAAGTTGGCTGTCGGCTCTGATGCCTATAGTGCAAGGGCTAGGCAAGTCAAAGACATCTACATTATCGATACATTGGAGATAATTTTACATCGCATTAAGCCGAACAAGTAATGAGAAAAGGGGGGCAAGCCGGGATGCGCTAGACCGCTCCTCTGTCTGCCCATATGCGTATCGTTAGGTCTGAATCTATTGACCCCGATGCGATCATGTTTTGCTGCGGGTGCGTCTATACCATCAATAAATCAGCCGTTCGTTCATGGAGCAAGAATCAGCAGGACACGCACAGCAACTGCCACCACCACATCTACAGCCCACCCCATGCTCAGCGTACGTCTCTTCTCTCGGAAAGCACACAGCCGACGCACCTCCGTGGCCCTCGAGCACCTGCACGACCTCGCGGCTCTGCAGGTCCCACAGGTACACCTTCTTATCCTCGCTGCCCGACACGATCCACTTGCCGCCCGTGACGCTGAAGCACGCGGCGATGCAGTACTTGGTGTTCTGGTGCCCCGCGTATGTCTTGAGGTTGCGCGACGTGTGGTAGTCCCACAGCCGGATCGAGCTATCGTGCGCGGTGGAGAGTATGTACTTGGAGTTGGGCGAGAACTGGACGTGCTGGCTGTGATGTCGCGGGTGAAACGCAGGCGCGGGCGGCGGTGAGGGGACGTACCAGATGGCGTCGCTGCCTTCCGCGAGAGTTTTCAGGCACTGCCCGTTCGACGTGTTCCATATGCGACTGCAGGACAAATGGATGAGATCAGCTGCACATGTCGCCCGGCAAGTGAGAACGCGAACATCAGGCCGTCCAGTGCACAGGACACGATCAGAGACGCGTCCCGGTTGAAGTGGACGGCGGTGACATAGTCTAAGTGGGCGTTCAGCGTCTTGATGCATTTTCCTGTATCTGAGTGAGATACGTCTGCCAGTGAGGGTGGGTGCAACGTGCCTTTGGCGGGGTTCCATATCCGCACGTCTCCGTCGCATCCACCTGAAACTAGCTGCGTTCCCGCTGTGTTATAGTTCACGCAGAATACGAAACTCGTGTGGCCCTTCAGCGTCCTGCTCGTGAGTCCCTGTCACAGCATGTGAGCACCAATTCGACAGTCCGCCTTTCAAGACACGCACCGAGTCGACATCCCATATCCGAATGGTCATGTCATCCGACGCGGACGCGAGATACACGCTGTCCGGCGACCACGCGACATCGGACAGACCTTTTGTGTGCCCATTCAGATTGCGTATGAGCTCCCCGGTGACAGGAGACCAGATCTTGACGGCGTTGTCCGCAGCTGCGCGCGTTCAGCATCCCCGCGCGCAGGCCATGCAAGGACGTACCGCACGACGCTAGGAGGGTGCCGTCGGGGCTGAACTTGACGGACGAGATGGACTTTGTGTGCCCGCGCAGGATGTGTTTGAGCGCGTAGTGCGGCCGCTCGCGTGCGGCTGGTGGGGGCGCGGCAACGGTGGGAGGGACTGACGGCTGAGGCGGCTGGAGCTGGGGCTGTGGCTGCTCTGGGTTTTCGGGGATCTGAGGGTCGTCCTCTGTTGTTTGAGACGCCGCGTCGTCGTCCGTGGATGACTCGTCTGATCGTTCATGCTGGTCCATGGGGAAGTGAAGGCGGAAGGACGGAGGACTCAGACCGGCGCGGGACGAGTTGCCTCGCGACTACTACACTCTACTACATAAGTACTTACCGAACGGGCCGCATTCACTTGGAATTCGCCCACTCCTCCATGCTGTTGGATCTACCCGAGGACCTCCTGCACACAATCATTCTCTTGGTCGACGACACCAAGAGCATACTCGCCTGTCTGGCGGTCAGTCTTTTCGCTTTTCCATAATACATTCCGCATCATTTGAAGACATCTGTCATAGACATGCCGAAGGCTAAACACTCTCGGGGACTCCCTTCAAGTACAGTGCAAGATTGAACTATGCGCTTCCGGTATGTGCGAGGGCCCCGATGCTCGACACCTCGACGTGTCCGAAAAGCTGCAACGCCTACGCGCCTACCGATCTGCTTGCGCGCGAGATATCACAATAGAATTGCTCCCATTCGCCCCCTTCATGTCCAGTCTCAACAGCTCACCGCTGTGGAGCTCTGTGACTACATTGGTATCAGAAACCGATATCGACGACGTTGAGCAGCTTGTGCTTGTCCAGCAGTTGCCGTCCGTGCTGCGCGGGATCGAGGAGCGCCACTGGACTATCGAACTCCCCGAGCCGTCAAGTTTACTGGCCGGCAACATCACCAAGGGTGTGCTTGCGGTCGATGCATCGCAAGACCTGCTTGTCGCATGCGCCCAATACATGGTGAAGTATGTCGCCCATCTTGATGTTTTAAGTACTCTGGCCGGTTTGAGGCTTGGCCTCGCATTGACTTATTCGCAGTTCCCGGCGTATACTAGTACTGCATATGCTGTCACTATCCACAGGCGAACCCCACCCATCCGCATCTCCTGCCAGCAAAGAAGTACGCAGGCGCATGGTACGGGAAGTGTTTGGCGATTACTGCGCGGCCGAGGACGGGGAGGAAAACTGCGTGACCATCTGGAATTGGAAGACCCAGAGCAGCGAAGTCAAACTTGTACGCAACGCATAATCACCTGTCTGCTGCGTGTTGTCGTTGATCTCTCTCCCCTAGTTCCCTCCTCGGCCTTCTAGTACTTTCACATTTCTCGACGGTGCTCACATCGCCATCCTGGCCACCGACCCGTTGCTCATTCTCGTGTATTCGTTCGATATTGAACAAAGCGAGAACCTGCCAACGACCTTCGCGTTCCCAACCGACTCCCGCGCCAGTGGCTTTTCCCTGCTCACCAATCATTCCACCGTTGCCTGTTCAGACCACTTGGGCATCTTCCACCCTGCGCCGTCACGTATGGTGTCTATTCCTCTCCGTCTACCAGGAGTCCCCCGCTGCTACTCGCTCAACGTTCCCGCGGACACGCTCCTCGCACAGTTACAGGCCGCCCCGGCGACAGTGCAGTGGGCCGACTGGGGTCCAGCAGGCAGCCGCCTGCTATTATGGCCCGAATACTTGAAATCTGTCAACTTTGACCCCCGCAGCGTGATGTGCGCGTTGACGGTTGCTCTAGATGGAAGCATTGCGCCTGACGATGAGACGACCACTGTGCTTGCGGATTTCCGCCCCTCGCGGGTGGCGCAGGCGCGGCAGCGCGGCGTGGGGTTGGTTGAAGAGGTGACCCCGGCGACTGACGAAGGCCTCGGTGGATTGATCGAGGCGAGGTTGCCGTACGCGGCGAAGAAGTTCACTTGGCCCACACTATGGACTGACTTCGACGTGATCATGTGTGAGGATCAGATGCTCTTTATAGAGGTGTGTTGCCGCGATCATACAACTCAGACAGCAAGACTGCTTATTTACCCCATCTACAGGATGCCGACCCCCTGCTAACTCCGGAGGGTCGTCGTGTATACCCGAAGACATGGGCGTGCACAATTTGACGGTAGCGAAAAGTAGTCAGAAAAAAAGAACGCGTCGTTTGCTGGGATAGGATAGGATTATGTAAACCCTAGACGGCGCAAAGATACACTACTTAGATCTACGCCACGGATGACTAAACCCCAATACTGCTTCGTAAAATTAAATGCCACGCACAGGACTCCGGAGAAAACACACACACAGAGAATAAGCCACGATAAAGCAAAAATAAGGGCCAGGAAAAACAGACATGCTGAGGGTGCCGCGCGCCATACATATGGGTGAGACACGACGTCTGCTTAGGCTGGGGCTGTGCCAGCTGCTCTGGGTTTTCGGGAATCTGAGGGTCGTCCTCTGTTGTTTGATGAGACGCCGCGGCGCCGCCCGTGGACGACTCGTCTAATCCGAGTCGTTCATGCTGGTCCATGGGGAAGTGAAGGAGGAAGGACGGAGGACTCTGGAGTCAGACCGGCGCGGGCGCGGGCCCACGACTCGTTGGTTGCCTTACATAAGTAGCAGGTTCAAAGCATTTGTCCTTACAGGCCGCATGCACTTCGATCGGAACAGTTTTCGAACCTGCTCACTCTTCCATGTTGTTGGATCTTCCCGAAGACCTCCTGCACGCAATTATTCTCCTGGTCGGTGACACCAAGAGCATACTCGCCTGTCTGGCGGTCAGTCTTTTCGCTTTTCCATAATACATTCCGCATCATTTGAAGACATCTGTCATAGACATGCCGAAGGCTGAACACTCTCGGGGACTCCCTTCGAGTACAGTACAGTATTGAACTGGGCGCCTCCGGTATGTGCGAGGGCCCCGATGCTCGACACCTCGACGTGTCCGAAAAGCTGCAACGCCTACGCGCCTACCGATCTGCTTGCGCGCGAGATATCACATTAGAATTGCTCCCATTCGCCCCCTTCGTCGCCGGTAACATCGGCTCACGGCTGCACAGCTCTGTGACTACATTGGTTTCAGAAACCGAGGACGATGAGCACCGTGTCACTGTGCTCGTCCAGCAGATGCCGTCCGTCCTGCGAGGGATCGAGGAGCGCCACTGGAGTATCGAGCTCCCCGGTCACATGCACAAGGGTGTGAGTGCGGTCGATGCATCGCAAGACCTGCTCGTCGCATATGCTTCAGACTACTCGGTGAATGAGTATGTCGCTCATCTAGTTGTTTTCCTCCGGCCGGCTTGAGGCTTGGCTTCGCATTGACGCATTCATCGCAGTACATGGATAGTCCATATGCTGTCACTATCCACAGGCGAACCCCACCCTTCCGCCTTGTATGCCAGCAAAGAAGTGACAAGGAGTCACCTCGTAGATGAAGTGTTTGGCGATCACTGCGCGGCCAAGGGCTGGGAGGAAGCGCGGCGCTGCGTGACCATCTGGAATTGGAAGACCCAGAGCAGAGAAGTCAAACTTGTACGCAAATTCACCTGTCTGCTGCGTGTTGTCGATGATCTCTCTCCCCTAGTTCCTTCCTCAGCCGGAGCCTGATTTTAGTTTCACATTTCTCGACGCTGCTCACATCGTCATTCTGGCCACCGACCCGTCGGTCATTCTCGTGTATTCGTTCGATGTTGAGCAAAGCGAGTACCTGCCAACGACCTTCGCGCTCCCAACCGACTCCCACATCACTAGCATCCTAGAGCTCAACAATTGTACCACTGTTGCCGGTTTAGACCACCCGGGCATCTTCCACCCCACGCCGTCACGTATGCTGTCTGTTTTTTTCAATACACCACGAGACCCTTGCTGGTTCTATCTCAACATTCCCACGGACACGCTCCTCGCACATTTACAGGCCGCCCCGGCGACGGTGCAGTGGGCCGACTGGGGACCAGCAGGCAGCCGGCTGATACCATTGCCCGGAAACGTGAAAGCCGGAGAATTCGACCCCCGCGGCGTGATGTGCGCGGTAACGCTTGCTCAGGATGAAAGCATATGGGAGGCTGAGAGCACCGCTGTGCTTGCGGATTTCCGCCCCTCACGGGTGGCGCAGGCGCGGCGGCGCGGTGTGGGGTTGGTCGAAGAGGCCTATCCGGCGACTAACGTTGGCGTTGGTGGTTTGGTCAAGGCGAGGTTGCCGTACGCGGCGAAAAAGTTCACGTGGCCCTCACCGTGGAAAGAGTACGACGTGCTCATGTGCGAGGATCAGATGTTCGTTATAGAGGTGTGTTGCCGCGATCATACAACTCAGACAGCAACATCAGCAAAAGTGCCGAAGTCGCGCGTCGGCGCGCATGCCTTCCCGATCGGGTCAGGCCTCAGATGGCCTCGCATGGGGCTCGCATGGGACACCCCGGTCTGGGATTGGACCCAGGTTGGTATCAGAGGCGTATACATGTAGATAGCGTGAAGTCTAGTACAGGGCTGCGATAAATCAACTAAAAACGAAAGAAAATGAGGGTGCAATACAGGAACAAGCCCAGCGCCGTCACCCGTCACGATATTACACGTCAAAGCCTTCGTGCTCATCGCCGGGCTCGTTCTCGCCACCCTCTGACCCCAAATCACCATCCTCTGCATGGTAGGGAATGCGAACTTCGGCGTCGTTTGGCACACGCATGTCGAGCGCTCGTCGAGCCTCGAACGCAGCACGCCACGCGTAAGGCGCGTTCATGCATCATGTCGACACTCGGCTCGGGGTCCACAGATCATGAGAACCACACCGGGCTGGAGCGCACGGGCTCGGCGGGGGGCGCAGCTGCCGGCCGTCACGCAGTCGCAACTGGGATGCGTCCGACCATGCGCTCGATGCGCGCATCGTCCTCGCAGCCCGTTCTCCTGTCCCCGCGCTTGCGTGTGTGACACCGCGCCGCGCATACCCCAGCTGCTAGCGCTGCTCCTCGAGCCCACACGCGAGTCGACCACTTGTTGAACTGCCGCCGTGTCGCCCGGATGCCTGATTCCCGTGCTCGCCACGTCGTACCTCCCTTCCTGCGCGGGCCGTCCACTTCGGTGCCCCAACGGGCTGGCGGGCCATGCGCTCTATGCGCAAAACCTCCTTGCCCCGCGCCCGCCCGCGCTGTGCGAGTCGACCCTTGTGAGGTGGCACCGCTCGATGGCGCGGCTCATCCACCGTGGGCGAGCCGCAGCGCGCCACTCGCCCCCGTCGAGCTCGCTTGATGCACCTCGTCCTAGATGCGGTCGTGCGCGCCGTCGTGCCGCCATCTCCTTCATGCATGTTCCCCGTTCTTGATACGCCCGCCTCGTCCACGCACCGCTCGATTGCACTACCCGCTCTAGAGAGCCGCAGCGCGCGACCCGCCGCCATCTCACTCGTCTTCTTAAGGTATGCGCCGCGATCTTGATGCGCCGCGTTCATTTTGTGCAGCGTGCACGTGGAGGGCGTCTTCCACAGCTGAGATCGCACGTCGGCGCCTCCTTGAGACTTGGCGGTCAGCGTTGGCGTTGCCCTGCCATGTCACAGCGCCTCGTCCAGCGTGGTCCACGCGGGATTCATTGGCATCTTGACCGCGCTGCGACGGCGTCGCAACCCGTCCGGGGTGGGCGCGTGACTGCTGGGTCGCAGCACCTCTTCCAGCGTTGTCCTGGAGCGGTGCACACACTGTGGCAGCCTCGTCCACTGGCGTGCTCGCGTCGCGCCTCGCCCGTCTCCTTCAGCCATGGCGCAGCCATCTTGATGCTCCTTGTCCGACATGTACAGCGTGCGCGCCGTCGTCTTGCATGCCGCTGATGCGCAAGCCAGCGCGCGCGCTGCAAGCACGCCCGGTCCAGTTTTGAGCAGACGTCCGCGCCCAGGATATCTTGAACAGGATGCTTGATGGGCTTGAGGTCGCACATCCGCTGCTTCTTGATGCTTGAGGGCATTGTCCATGGCCGCGTGCGATGATGTTTCTTGAGCGTGGCTGATTGACCTGCGCGCGTCCGTAGGCATGTCGTGCAGGGGTTGCTGGAGAGTTGAGGCCTCGGCCTGAGCCTCGAGCGCGGCAATGTGGCCATTGCTCTCCTTCGTGCCGCTGCGCGTCACGGGCCACATGCTTGTCGTGATGTGGCGCGTGTGAACGAGCATACATGGCAACGCCCAGACAATCTGACAGACGGGGATTGACGCTTCCAGAGTGTCACCTAGGCGGCGCACGCACGCTCTAAGTACACTGAGAGACGAATTAGTTATATACAAAAGATTATAGAGAAAGTAGACAAGGTACATACCTACGCGCAACGCGCTCGTACAGCGGCCGACGGTGCGTCGGTTGCCTGGCCCTTGCAGCTGAGCCATCCATGCCTCGCTCCTGCATGCGACGACGGGCTGAGGTCGCGCAGAGTCGCAGCGCGCCTCGTCCAGGGGTTGGTTTTGACCGATGAGGCCTTGAGGGCCCACCGGAAAAGCCCAGGCGCTCGCGTCGGATGCAGTCAGCGCGAGCGCGAGTGACGCTGGTGCAAAGACGGCTGCGCCTCTCCAGCGCCTCGTCCAGGTCTGTGTGCCGTCTGTTCGGACCGTGCGGGGCGTTGGTGTCGGGTGTTAGCGCGGCCTGCCACGCGCTGGAGAAGTCATCCGGCGCAGTTGTCAGAAAAACAAATGTGTAGAGAGAGAGTGACGGAACGCACCGGGCTGCCTATGTCGAGCTTTGAGAGTGTGTTGCCATACAACACGTTCCCGAAGCCGATATGCTTGTGCTTGTTGTGCGCCCCACCACCCGTCGCGAGCACGCCCGCGAAGTGTGGGTCCCACGGGAGCGCCTTCGCCACCGCCGTGTGCTCGTGGAACTTCCACAGCGGCGTGTTCCCAGTGCCCGCGCCCTCCTCCGCGTGCCCTGCGCCCGTCCTGTCCACGCGCCTCGAGCCGCACAGGTCCCATATGCAGACCTTATGTTGTTCCTCAAGCAGCGCGCTCCGCGGGCCGCTGTCGCCGCTCTACCGCAGCCCGCTATGCGGGGCTGGACGCGCCGGGCCATGGACCACGAGCAGTGGGGCAATAATGGCGTGCGCTGACGCCGATGGCACCACGAGCGGTGGGATGACAGCGGTGTGCACGACTGCGGACAGCACAACGAGCACCGTGGTGGCCTGCGAATGGTGACATGGCACATACGTCAGCAAAGCGCCAACTCACATGCGCTGCAGACGCACCTCGTCGTTCCCAATCTCGGGCAGCTAAATTGTGGGCCACGGTGCGTGGACTCGCGCGTGGATGCCGCCCTCGACCTAACCGCTGGCACGGTTGCCTCTGCGCGGTTTCCTGCAAACTTGCACTGGCCGTGGATGGCTTTTGGCGAAATGAGCGGGACGCGGCATCGTCGTCTTTCTTGCTGAATGAGGTGGCGTAGCAGCGTGTGCGTGGGCAGGGCTAGGAGAGCTGCTTGTTGTCTCAGAGCCGCAGTTATCTTCAGCCCAGGCGGAAGCCGACAGAGCCATAAACTTCCGCTGGCTTCAAGGGAGCGCCACACGAATATCAGCAGAGTGGTGGAACATAAGATGCGCGCCTCGAACGCACCTCATCGCTGTGCCCGCCGCTCTCCTTCCTGCATGTGGACACGTCGGCAGCGTGGGTGCGCCTGTCAGAAGCTCGGCGACTCCCAGCACCGGATGCTGAACTTCTCGCAGCTGTTGTCATAGCACAAAGCGGAGGTCTTGTGTGCGACGGTGCAGTAGCGGCTACAAGACCCGACAATTAGTCACAAGAGCAATATCGACGTCTCGCAACACACCTTAATGTCCGTCGCGTCTTCGCAATCATGTACGTAGCTGGGAAGAGCTGGTGTGCATTGCTGCACATAGGAGATGTCCATCGAACGGCGGGTCCAGCAGTGCGAGTGACTGCTTGACATCGAGTGCGGAGAGAAAGTTGCAGGCCGCCGTGAGTTGCCTGGCAGGGGAGAAGTGAGTGGCAGAGGGACTTCGGGTGGCAGCGGCGGTTTTAATCATGAGGGCACGAGTGACTTAGACTTGAAGCTTGTAGCTTTGCGTGGAACGCGGCTGGGGCGCGTGCAAGTGTTTGGCAAAATGTATGCGGTGGCGCTATGACGCGTCGCGTCGCGCTTTTAAACTCCGCAGCTCAACGTATATATGGGGCGGTGGAACACATCCACTGCCTCGCGTCGTCCTTTCCCTTCCTCCCTCATCCCACCAACGCCCGTCTGCCCGTCTATGCGCTTCCTGCCTCCTTCACCTCCCCAGTTATCTCTTCGAGGGCTGACTTCTGCAAGTGAGCTCCCTTCGGCTCGCATCCCCGCGTGTCAACTGACAAGGATCCCCCAGGTCGAGCTTTTCGTTCACGCGTCGGAGACCAGGTACGACTTCATTGATCATGCGCGTGTGCTATGCTTCAGCACTACTCATGCTCGCTGTTTGTAGTAACATGGCTGGGTGAGGATACTGGCCCCCGATCAAGCTTGGCTAGGTACGTGACGTATCCGCTTTCGACTTCCCGCATCTGACAATGCGTCCGCAGTCGACCGTGACAACCTCCGCGAGCATTTGTGGTACGCTCTTCCGTCTTGCTTTGTTCTTTCTTGCTTGCCTAACATCTGTTCCAGTGCTTCTGGTGCGCATACATCCTACCTCTCAGTGAGCCCTTCCTGCGCATACATGCGTTGCTTGTGCGTGAGAGTCTCCGTGGGCGGCGCCGCGTGGGGTAAGGTGAATGGGGTGCCCGATGTCGTGTAGGCGTCGGTTATCAATCCAGTGTATCATTTACTTTACTGTAACTTCATGCAATACAGTATAGTTTATTGTCTTTGAACTGCTACAGCCATATGATGACTACCAGACTGCCTTCCGCTCGGATCACATCACATAGCCATGTATGCACCAAGTGAGTCCTGCCACCCTTGGTAGGTCCCGAGGCTCGCGTCAGCTCGTATGGCCTCGGATAGCCATGTGTGGCTATCCCAGTCTCGCAGCCATGCCAAGGTCCCGAGACTAGCGAACTCAACCATTCGACATGAGGCTATCCGAGGTCGACCCCAGACCGGCGACCGTGCCAGGGCCTGCCCAGGCTGGAGACCCGTCCAAGGTCCACCTGAGATCACGTGAGTCTATCTGAGACCACGGCCCTTTTGCTGATGAAGAATATTGATCCATCTACATATCGTTCTACAGGATACCGACCCGATGACTCCGGTTGAAGGTGGTCGTGTATACCCGAAGGCATGGGCGTGCACAATTTGACGGTAGCGAAAAGTAGTCAGAAAAAAAGAACGCGTCGTTTGCTGGGATAGGATAGGATACGATTAAACCTGCAGCTGCAGGGGTCCCGGGCCCGCGCTACGTAGACGGCGCTGTATATACAAAGATACACCAGATCTACGCCACCACAGACTACTACTGCTTCGTATATGCCACGCACAAGACTCCGGTGCAAAACCCACAGCACAGAGAATAAAGCCACGATGAAGCAAAAAGAAGGGCCAGGAAACATGCCAGTGCACTCCGTTCTCACGCATTGCATCTCAGCTACTGACCACGACATGCTCCCGTCGCGTCTCTTCCGCAACACCGGCATCGCCCCTCATCTTCGCTCCCTCCTGCGGCCGTCTCCCACTCTCCCCGCCGCCGCCGCCGTCCGCCTCCGCTTCTTCGGCCTCCGCCATCTCTCGTCGCGTCCGAGCGAACCACCGTCCGGCGATTCGTCAGCGCCTTCGCCTCCGAGCCTGCCCTCCTCGCAGACCGTCAAGCTTGAGCCCGAAGAGCCGCGACTATCTCTCACCTTCACATGCACCGTGCCGGAGTGCGGCACGCGCTCGTCGCACCAGTTTACCAAGCGCGCTTATGAGAAGGGCATCGTGCTGGTCGAGTGCCCGGGGTGCAAAAACAGGTGCGTGGACACGTTCCGTGAGAGCTGTACGCGTGTCGCTGATGCTAGCCCCCAGACACTTGATTGCAGACCACCTGGGTTGGTTCAAAGACTCGACAGAGGACGGCAAGTTGCGAACAGTGGAGGACCTCCTGCGCGCCCGAGGTGAGAAGGTGCGCAGGGGACGACTAGATGCAGGGGGCGTGGTCGAGTACACGCCAGAGTAGGTTCTTTACATACTCCTTCTTCGCCAAAGTATTCTAGACACGAGCATAATGTATCGTCGCATTTGACACATCCCATCTACTGTAGCACCATAATATACCAGCCACCTGTCGCCTATGCTGACGCAGCCTGAACTGCTGGCTCCAACTCTGCCTCGATGATGTTGTTCTTGACAAGGAGATCCTCGAGCTCCCCAGACTGGTGCACTGCAGGCGCGAATGATGATCAATATATTCCGACCGGAATTAAGGGTAACATACTGCCAAGGACAATGTCACAACCGCCCACGAACTCCGAGTTGACGTACAACTGAGGAATTGTCGGCCACTCCCTGCATTGCATGGCATGCGTAAGCACGAGGGACATGCAGGCAGAGCACACACGCACGAAAACTCCTTGATGCCGCTCCGAAGCTCGGAGTCCACCAACACGTTGAACGTCTTCATCTTCTCCGCGGGCACACCGTGCAGGTCGAGCACCTGGATGACCGCACGCGAGAAGCCGCACTCCGGCAGCGACGGCGTGCCCTTCATGAACAGCACCAGTGGCGACGATTCGACCGCCTTTTGGATCTGGCTACGTGTTTCGGTGGAGAGCAGGCGGCGGAGGACAGCAGCGGAGGTGCTTTGAAGGGCAGCCGTCGGCGCTGTGCGCGCGAGGGACGTGAGCTGCAGCGGAGACTATTGAATGAGGCCACGAGAGCGCTGGAGAAACTCCTGGACACACCGATGGCCTGAAAGCAGTGCGGAACATGGTGGTTAGGCTGAGAGTGTGTCAGGTTGTCGTGGAACGCGGCTGAGAAAGCGTCGGACGCCCGAGCCGATTATGTCATCAGACCGGCCCGGCACACTGAACTCAGAAACTCGTGAATATCTTCGCGAGAGCCATCATGTCTGACATCCCGCTTATATCTCTCAGTACGCAAGATACTCGACATGAAAACTGAAAACCGCACGTTTATTGTCTCGGGAGGGTAAGCTCACTTACCCTGTGCTTGGATCAATCATTAAGGGCTCTTGTAGCTCTTCAGGACTTGGTCTCGCCACAGCCGACGACCTTTTGAAGGGCGATGCATATGTTGCGATCCTTGATCTCAAGCCTCCAGCGGATCTAGCCTCGCTGTCCCCCATCTCACGCGTCCGGTTCTGGAAGATTGACATCACGAAAGTGGACGACATCTCCGCCGCGGTGGACGAGGCTGTGGCCTGGACGAAGGAGACGGGCGCACCGCTAGGCGGCGTGGTCAACTGCGCCGGAGTGGGTACTGCAGCCAAGGTGCGTCTCCTGTGCCCATGCCTCGCGAGCACATCGGGGGTCTGAACGAGGCACTGCAGGTCATCGACAGCCAAGGCGAGCCGCACTCGCTCAAGCTGTGGGACTTCGCGCTCGCGGTCAACCTGACGGGCACTTTCAACCTCACTCGTCTTGCCTGCAAGCACCTCGCCGCGGTGGTGCCAGAGGGCCCCGACGGCGAGCGCGGCGTCGTCGTCATGGTCGCCAGCGCCGCCGCCGTACGTTTCCCCGCCCGCCCGCCAATTCGCGCACCTCCCTGACCTCTTTCGTTAGTTCGAAGGCCAGCCCGGCCAGGCGGCGTACTCCGCGACCAAAGGCGCGCTCGTGAGCATGACCCTCCCCATGGCGCGCGACCTCGGGCGCTACGGCATCCGCGTCGTCACCGTCGCGCCCGGCGCGTTCGCCTCACCCATGACCGACGTGATGAGCGACAAGACGCGCGAAAGCCTGCGCCGCGATCTGATCTTCCCGACGCGCCTCGGCACGGCGCGCGAGTTTGCGCAGACGGTCCGGTGGATCGTGGAGTGCCCGTATGTGAATGGCGAGACCGTTCGCCTGAGCGGCGCGAGCAGGCTGCCTGCAAGGCTCTGACGGGTCATTTAGGGCATGGTATGTGCGTGTACTACTTGAGCATCTCCCTTGGCAGAGTTGCTCGTGTATTCAAATAAAGAGTTACCCGTTCCGGTCGGTCACGTGATTACCATCCATACATTATTTTGGACGCTCAAATTGAGCCTCAAAATCTGGCATCCTGCTGTTGTCGACCATGTCTCCACACGTCGGTAAGGCCATCGGACAAACTCTATCCTTTCATGTCTAAGCTGCCACAGCTCTGTTGTCCGTCTATGATAAGACCGGCCTAATCGAGCTCGCGCGCGATCTTTCGCAAGCGGGCGTCCGCCTTCTAGGATCAGGAGGAACGGCGAAGAAGATCAGGGATGCGGGGATCGCAATCGAGTGTGTCTAGACTTGTGCTGCTCTCCGATCTGTGCTGACCGGTGAGCAGGGACGTGTCTGATGTCACAAAAGTACCCGAGATGCTGGGCGGACGTGTAAAGACTCTGCACCCAGCCGTGCACGGAGGCATGTCCAGCGATGGCTCCCCTCTGTCGTCACACACTCACATGCACCACAGGAATCCTCGCGCGAGACATCGAATCCGACCAGCAGGACCTCGCCGCGCACTCCATCGCGCCCATCTCCATCGTCGTCTGCAACCTCTACCCCTTCACCTCCACGATCGCCCAGCCGGGCTGCACGCTCGCAGATGCGGTCGAGGAGATCGACATTGGTGGCGTTACGCTGCTGCGTGCGGCCGCGAAGAACCATGCGCGCGTGTCCGTGCTGTCCGACCCCGCCGACTATGCGGACTTCGTGCGCGCGTGGCGGGAGGGCAGCGGCGCGGTCGAGCATGCGCTGCGCAGCAAGCTCGCGCTAAAGGCCTTCGAGATGACGGCGCGCTATGACGAGGCGATTGGTGGCTACTTTAGGGAGCAGTATGCGGACGCGGCGAAGGCGGAAAGCCTTGCGGGCCCCGCGCAGAGGCTGGCGCTGCGCTACGGCGCGAATCCGCATCAGAAGCCGGCGCAGGCGTTTGTGACTGAGGGCGAGCTTCCTTTCAAAGGTGCGCCTTTCGACGATCTTTTAAGGCTGAGATCAGGCTGACTCGTCCCCTTCAGTGTTGCTGGGTTCCCCAGGGTACATCAACCTCCTCGATGCGCTCAATTCATATGCCCTGGTCAAAGAGCTTCAGGAAGCGTTGAACTTGCCTGCAGCTGCATCATTCAAACACGTTTCTCCCGCTGGCGCAGCTGTCGGCTTAGAGCTTAGCGAGACAGAGAAGAAAGTATACGGTGTTGACGACCTGAAAGAACCCCTCACCCCGCTAGCCGCTGCGTACGCCCGCGCTCGAGGTAGATCGTGGAGCTCTGTGTTCGTTCTTGACGTCTCACGTATTTGTACAGGTGCCGACCGTATGTCCTCCTTCGGGGACTTCATAGCCTTGTCTGCTCCCTGCGACTTGGCTACCGCCCGGATCGTCTCGCGAGAGGTATCAGACGGTATCATCGCCCCTGGATATTCGCCTGAGGCCCTCGAAGTCCTTGGTAAGAAAAAAGGCGGCAAGTACTGTGTACTACAGGTACGCCCGGCTCGATACTTTTGCACAATACGGTTCTCACCATCTCGGCAGATCGATCCCTCCTACGTGCCTCCTGAGGTGGAGACCAGGCAAGTGTATGGCGTGTCCTTACAGCAACGCCGGAACGACGCGAAGATCGACGCCTCGCTCTTCACAAACATCGTCAGCCAGTCGAAAGAAGTACACCCCTCCTCTCCCCATCGCGATCTCGATCTAACGAGCGTCGTGTTTGCCAGCTGCCTCCTTCCGCGGTCACGGACCTCATCGTCGCGACGCTCGCCCTGAAGTTCACTCAGTCCAATAGCGTCGCGTACGCATTCCATGGGTCCATCATCGGTCTCGGCGCAGGGCAGCAGTCGCGCATCCACTGCACGCGGCTCGCAGGCTCCAAGGCGGACAACTGGTGGCTGCGGCACCACCCGCGCGTGCTCGCGCTGCCCTTCAAAAAGGGCGTCAAGCGCGCGGACAAGGCGAACGCGATCGACCTGTTCGTCGGCGGCGAGGTGCTCGAGGGTGGCGAGCGCGCACAGTGGGAGGGGCTTTTCACCGAGGTGCCCGCGCCGCTGACCGTGGAGGAGCGTGCCGCGCACGCCGCGCAGCTGCAGGGCGTCGCGTGCTCGAGCGACGCGTTCTTCCCGTTCCCGGACAACGTGCACCGCGCGCGGAAGAGCGGCGTGTCGTATTTGGCGGCGCCATCGGGGAGCGTAATGGATGAGGAGTGTATCAAGGCGGCGGACGAGCATTCGATTGTGTTCGCGCACACATCACTGAGGCTGTTCCATCACTGAAGAGGAAATAAAAGGAAGCTACAGCTCAAGGAGAGATTTGTACAAGCTTGGATGTATTTTTTGCTGAATAAAAACGAGAAGTGGATGGCGGCATCAGTAGGGGTAGAGACGCGAGTGAGTGTCTGGCGAGGCTCACACAAGCTAGCAAGGGTCGACATGCTAACTCGACATATTCGCTCCGCACCGTCTATCGGTTGTATGACGCGAAGGAATTGAAGGAGCTCACTCTCGAAAACCCATTGAGGCTGCCGGTGGAAAATGAAGAGCTGGTCACTTCAAGGCGGTCTGCCGGCCACGGCGTTTGCGGCGCGGATAGCGGCCCTCGGCGCGATGCGCGTGGTAGAGAACGAGGGTTATAAGAACAAGATCTGCGCTGGGTGGCGCTGTTGAAGGGAAGGCCGAGCAGTGACAGAGTCAGTGAAGGACCATGCAGCTAAATAATAATATGTATACATCGCGAGTTAAACCCCAGATTATGTTGCGCCGTGATGGACATGTATCGCCACCTGTTATCAAGTGCAGGAGCTCGTGCCGATGTAGATGCCTTGATATGGTCCAAGGTGGTCGATGACGTTGCCCGCCAGCACGTTTGGCACGGACGAAATCGTGCATTGTGCGTCTGTCGCATCGTCGTCACCTGGAACCAAGATCAGATTCTCTTCTCGAGGTCAAGGGCATGACGATGACTCACCGGGGCACGCAACCGCATCGTCTTGCCCTAAGAGATGCACCTCCCCGTGCGGGTGCTGGAAGCCGAGGAATCGTCCCGGCAGGATCGGGACGACGTCGTCTTCATTGTTGATGTGCGTGAAGTCCGGCACCTTGGCGTCGAAGAACGTCGCCCACGAGCCGTTGCCGACGCGGGGCAAGCCGTACGTGACACCCTTGATAGTTGTCCCGGAGGGCAGGTTCAGCTTCAAGAAAAGCGAGTCGAGCTCGGCCAGTGCGCCGCCGAGAGAGTGCCCAACCTGCGGAAGATCAATTTGAGGGATTTGATTGTCAACCGGGAAAGGACGTACGAGGTACACCGAGGTGGAGGAATGCAGTGCGAAGAGCCGCTTCACCTCTGCGAGGATCGCCTGCGCGGTCTTTGCGTGCTCGCTCGCGAAGCCCGAGTGGATCTGCGCGTCGCTTGGCGCTCCCGGGAACAGGGACGTGCTGGGTGTAACCGTCGCAATGCTCAGGTCTGTCAGATCCGACTCACTGATGGAGCATCTCAGAAGGGAAGGCAATCAGGGATAGGCAGAGGCTTACAACTCAATGGGGTCGGTGCCCTGGTGCGCGACAACGACCGCATTATTGGCGGGCCAATATCCGACGAAGACTATGTTGAACGAGCATCAGTAAACCTGCCTCACAAAATCAAGGACAACGAACAGTATTGAGTCGCGTCCCCGTCGCCGCCTGTCAGCGTGGGCTGGAACCCGGTAATAGCCTGACAGGCCTCTGTGAATCAAGTCAGCTCTCGGATTCAGCTCACTCTGACGGTTCTACACATACGTCCACAATTCCAGCCTTGGATCTTGTTCGGTGCACAGTATGCCGCCCGTGCGAACTGCGTGAACGGGGTGAACGCTGCGAGCTGCGCGACGGTGAGCGTTGTCACGCCCGCACGCTCAACAACCGTCACGGCCGCCGGCTCCGGTGCGGGGGCGGGGAACGCGACCGCCGCGGTGCTGAGCGTAGCGACAGTCGCGAGGCGAAGGACCGATGACCACATGGCGAGGCAGAGACTGGTGGGGGAGAGAAATCGCACAAGAGCTGTCGACGAACTCTTGCGCTCATCGTGAACGTGTTATATACCAAAAAAACACGAGGGTGCCTTCTGACTGTGTGCGGAGGAACTCTGTTGTAGTATCCGGAGATTGGAATGGCTCCCGAGCAACTTGAACGCGCTAAAGGATGCGCGGAACGCGGGTCAGCGTGAGATCCATCACTTATGCGACCACGTTCTCCGTCCGGTCGAGATGTTCTGTCTAGCATGAAGAGATATAAATAAAACTCACCAAAACAACGACCTGAAATGCACGAAGTCACCCGTCCTTCTCCCCCGCATGTTTCATATCACATCATTGATCCCGAAGCCCCGCGCGGGGCATCGCATCGCGTGCCGCCCGGCACAACCGCATGCCTAGAAGGAAGATAGGGCTGGGTGGTGGTGTGGCCGGACTCCGGAGGCGACCATTTCTGCTAGCACGTGTGCGCGCCATCACGAGGTCAGAAATGGCTCCGGGCTCCAACGGGATGGTAAATGAGGCGAGGGCTCAATCACTGCCATCAGGGGAGAAACCGTGAAGGTCACTGTCGGCCAGGGCAAGAATATGTCGATCCCGCGAGGGCTGTAAGGACGTCAATGATGCTCAGGAGATTTTGCCGCACATACCTCGGTGGTCGACGCAATGTAATAGAAGAGCGATATCATCGAGCTCAGCACGCGGGGAACTTGAAAGGCCCGTGCGTCGCATGTGTTGACTTGTGATATGGTGAGCACAGCCACATTAGAGCGTATTTGCGGCGCCCACTTCACTTATACACCGCCGTTCCGGCCGAAGTGCCCGTGGATCTTGTGTTTTGCATCCTTCAATGCTACCTGCAGACGATGAAGAGGGAATTCTTATGAGTACATCAAGCCTACGGGGATGCAATATCGCGGCAGCCTTGAATAGGGGAACGGTTGAACGCGACGCGCGAGCCAACAGAGTTTGTGGCGACGCGTTTCGGAGGATGGGACATAACAGAGTCCCCACACATCAGGTGGGCAATATCGCCCGACGGTCCGAGTGCTGGTTCAAACCTCGCTATCCGGACAGAGTTTTACTCACAGTACTGGCATTGCAATCAAAACGATAGTGCAGCATGTGTGAGAAGTTACATACAAAAATACAATGAGTAGTAAGTAAAGCAGCTAGTACTGCACGACACACCGCGCGACCCGGTTGGCGAACGACAATGCGGGGGCGGACGCACAACGGCGGAAAGATATTGAGATGTTGGCGGGAGGATGGATGGAGCCCTAGCGCTCCCGCTGTACATTGGTACGTGAAGCGCGCTCGCGCCGGAGAAGACGCGAGGGTTCAAGGGCGAGTTGTGATGCATGGAGCGGCCAAACGAGACGCGCGGTGGCGGGCTCGTGTTGTTGTGGCGTTGTCGAGGTGTCGACGGGCACGAAGGGGCGGTGCGAAGGACGAGCATGGAGGTCGGAAAGGATATGTATCGCGAAGAGGCGCACCTTGATCTCAAAGGTGCTAGCGCGAGGCGCGAAGCACACGCAATGTGCCGTGGCTTCACTGAACGGCGGCGAGGCAGGTATGTCGAGAGAATGAGTTATCGGCGGCCGACGGAGGCCGCAACGGGCGACGCTGAGCGGAGGCGGCATCGGGTGTGGCTGGGAGTAGCGGTGTAGCGATGATGAGTGCGGGGTGCAGACAGGAAAGGACGAGAGAGATGAGCTAGGGGTCATTATATGGGAGAGGAACATGTACAATGGCAACACACACAATGGCACCGCTTCGACATCGCAAAATAGGACTACAATAGGTTCACTGCCTACTTGTACTCCTCTAACTCCTCTTCATCCATATCATCCAAGGGCCAGTTCGCCTCGACCACAGCGTACTGCTCCTCCGTTGTCTCTTCATCGTCCGCACATGCCTTCAAAGTCCTCCGCTTCAGCTCCTGACCGAATGCCTTGGCTGCCTCGTAGTGAGTGGCGGGCACCCAGGTCTCCTCCCCGTAGCCAACATGACCCCGCAACAACCTCTTACCCATTTCTGCGTTCGTTAACGCCTGATACAGCTTTTCCGCCGCATCAACCTCCTCCACCGTGAACATGACCGGACATGGTGTGCCGTCCGTCACAACACGCTCCCAGTCAACCACCAATTCTATCAGCGCATACAACAGCTTAATCGTCTCACCCTCCCAAATAGCAGATGCATGAATGAAGATGCGGCGGCAGAAAGAGTTCAACGGGTAGACAAGACCCTTGTGGTGGATCCTGTTGTGCGTCGCTGTGCTCATGGTGTAATGATAGTGAACAAGACGACGACGGAGGAGCTCCCTCTCCCGATCTTGGTCTTCTTCCGGCAGCTCGTCGAAACCGTCCGGTAGCTTGGGCTTAATCATCTTCTGGGAGACCTCGTCCTCTTCGTTTTGGATGAACTGGGGCATGCCGGCGTGGAGGAAGAGGGGCAGGACAGCAGCGTGCTGCCAGTCCAACACGCTAAGGATCTGCAAGGATCCAGAATCTGTCGAGACCCGAATATTGCTGTCGGTGAGGTCGGGGTGGCGGATGCAGAAAGCACTGAGTGAGGCATCATCTGGCACGAGCGAAGGCGCGAGACGGAGATAGTAGTCGAGGTTCCTGGCGTGATCGGACGGCAGCTGCTGCTCGTAATTGTAGTATTCCCTCCGGAAGCGTTCGTATGGTGCCCTCGGTGCGCCGAACTGGTTGAGATACTCGAGCTCCTTGTTGGCTCCTACGAGTAGCACTGATTTGGCGTCTTCATCTATGGTCGGCAATTTGTGGGGAAGGGGTAGAAGAGACAAGAGAAGTGCGACGTACAGGGACCTCGGAAAACGTTCAGTTGCTCCCTTCGCCCATACCACAGCGGTACCGACACATCAGGTCCTATACAGAATCGCTTCTCGAACGCGATGCTCTCGGCCTGGTCGTCGAGTGGGATACCCTCGTTTCCCGACAGCTCCTTCAGGTCACTGGCGTAATAAATGCTGCCGCCAGCGGGAAAAGAAATAGACATCAAAGTGGACTCGACCTTCGCGAGCTGGTCCATCAACGAGATAATCTCATCTTCTTTGAGATCGGACCATATCTGGCTCAAGTCGTTGCCTTTCGCGTACTCCATCAGAATGTACTCTGTTTCGGCCTCGTTGTTGGACGTGGAAGAATAGTCGTAGACCTTGGGAATGGGGAGCCCCTTGAGACGAAGGAAGCCCATTGTTGCGACTTCACTGGCGACAGCGTACGCCTTGGGAATAAGGAGGGGATAGGGGATTCGAGCAACGAGCTGGAACTTGGTGTCTAGGGTAATGAGAAAGATGCGGTTGAGGCCACCCTCTGCTAGCTTTCGGAAGTCGATGATCTGCCTAATGTCGCAGTTCATTGCCTTAGCGACGATGCTGAAGAGTCCTGGGATGTTGAAGACGCGCCTGCGCTCTTGGAGGCGATGAGCGTTGTTGGCACTGCGTCATACTTATTACGAGTCAGACAAATACGAGGCAAGATGCAGGAGACGTACAGAAAACGCCCCGTTGTGTAGTTAAAGAGTTCGCTCCCTAGGTCCATCATGAGAGACTCTGCTTCTACCATATTGTGGAGTCGACGAGAAGAAAGTCGACTGGCAGTGGTCGTGGTGAGGTTCCTCGTGGCAGAGGGATTAAGAGACGAGAGTAGGCGGCGAGGATAGAGCAGAGACGAGGAAACTCCAGCTGCAAGGATTCGTAGGTAGGGTGTTTTCGGACACTGAAGGCGAAACATGTTGATATATAGTGGAGAGGAGGGGAAATGATGAAGAGGGACCGGAACGTGCGAAACTAAATGTGAGAAGAGGCTGCATCGAGACATCGATCCTCCACGCGTCTTAACACATTTCTACCGAATTCTTGCAGTGATGAACAGGCGACATGGATATAACATTTGGAGTGGGGGCGCGGTTTCAAACAATCGAGATATAAGTACATGCACATATCGGAATAGCTAACGGAACAGAACATCTTTGGACCAGCAACGCGGCAGGTCTGGCGTCGCATGGATCAAGCGCCTTGAACATCTTTAGTAGCCTCCTTCAACGCATCTTCGATCTCTTCCTTGTCAGCACCGTCCCTAATCTCAATCGTTGCCATCACCGACAAAGGAGCGCTGGTCAGTTCACTTTCTGTGGTGATACTGTGACCGAGGATAGCACGAGCGTCGGCAATGAATCGCGCGCGGGTCAGTGTACTATGTAGTGAGATTGTCAAGAGGTGATGGACGAGACATACCGTATGTTCGAGCACTCGTTTGTTCAAGCACTCGCCGTGATTCAGCCCGCAAGTGGTGATGAAGTAATATTGTCTGCGCTGAAAATAGTTGGCACCCATCGAGCGGTGCAGTGGAAAGTTGTCTCTCAGTGATTACGACGCGGCGTCAGCCTGAGCTCATGACCTCCGAAGGCGCAAGAGGTTGCACGCGTCCATGAGGTCGACGTTCACGGGCCCATCTTGAGCTAGTCTTCTGGATTTTGAGCGCAGCATTGGCCATGTTGTCGTGTCATCAATGACCAGGAAAGCGTGCGTCGGCAAGGTTTGTGTAGGTCAGGAGGATGCTCTCGCGCTGGTCCCCGAAAACGACTGTTGAAGGCCACGAGAAAAAATAAAGCAATCGAGGGCCCGCGACTGTCGACTAATCGACGATGAGATGGGGCGATAAATCCAGGGAGCCCTGGGTGGCCTGACAACTTGGATCAATACAGTTCAGAGCGGAGAATTTCTTAAACAGTGCTGCGGGACGTACAATCATATGCATGCGCAGTCCACACCGAACCATGATCATGAGAAATCAGGCGACTCGTAATCGATTGCTCGAAGTGCTTTGTAAAGATCACGTCGCCGCCGCAGTTTCGCGGCCAGGAAACAGGGACGAGCACGCGCCCAGAGATCCAAATATCTGCACAGCATGTTGCAACTGAGCAAACGCGATTATGACCGGGAGCGAGGTGCGCTGCCACGCCACCCCCGCATACCCCAGATTGCATGGGCGTGCGAGTACTACTCGGCACCGGTTCTCATCATCAGCCCCACCTAATACCACGAACTTGGATCATGTACGTTTCGTGTGCAGAACCAGACACAAACCGCTTGCAATGGAGCCTTTGAAGGCACCGAGAAACCTTCCAACACACTTGATAGTGATGGTCATTGGTAACTAGAGTTGAACGAAGACAGATATATGTCGCTGTGGGGTAAGAGCGTGAGTCAATTGTGCGTGGAGCTTGAGCTAAAACGAGCGCGCTGCGCGGGCGCAACAAACACATATGTCCCGTCACGACTACGCTGTGGTGACAGCCATCATCAAGTGAGCGCTGCTCTTCGCATAAAGCCCGCGCAGTCGTCCGGAGCCACCAACCACGCATGCCCGTTTTGCCCCCACTCACCTGCGACACTCTTCGTCTCGCCCCCAACTCCCAACAGCGAGCATCGTGACGATCCAAATGCCATCTGTCCACCCCAGGGCCTCGCGAGGCCCGCGCCGCCGCGTCTCCTTCGTTGCGTCGCTGAAGTTCTTCCTTGCCGTCGTCGCGGGCGTCGATGAGCGCCCCCCGCGGCGAGGATCGCGAGGCGCGGCGTCCATGTCGGTGTCCGCGCCCAAGTCCATCAAGTCGCAGAACTCGCGCAAAGAGACTATGCGCTTCCAAATTCATCCGCCCGATAAGCCGTTTCTTAGGTGACGTGGCACGCGCGGTACGCAGGGATTGTAGCTGTGGTCGCAGGCTGGGGGCTGACATAGGTATCCTAGAGTGGGTGCTTCGCCAAGATATGCAACCATAGCATGATAAAGGACGCACAGAGAAATGGATGTAATTGTAATTGTAGGCAGATCGGAATCTTGCCGTCGTATACGTTTTGGCCTGCATTGCAGACATGAGGCTCCCGCCTTTCTGCAGTAGCACCGTCGTGACCTGATCGAGGAGATGGCGAGATAAGCAGGGCGCAGTGGGGGAGATGTGCACTGAGTGAATTTATGTCGAGTAGGTGGCAGGCTGCAATTGTGTCAGTGAGCGCGAAGTAGGTGATGAGCTGAGCTAGTCCGAAGGGTGCGCTGAGCAGCTGAGCAGCAGGTATGCGTGTAACGAGAAGGCGATTTACAACCTTTCGTTACCATTTTATTTGCAACGGAAAGAAGGCGTTGAGTATTTTGCGATTGATTTCGAGCCTAAAAAGCGCCACGCACAACACTGTATTACATAGCTCATAAGTAACTTAGTAACACTCGAAGCATATAGGAGCACAGAAAGGCGTGAATGAGTACATGACGAGCCTGAGATTCACCGAGTGGTGCCAGTTGGGAGCGCAGATCAGCTCTCACTGTCCATCGCCTCCTTCTCAAACTTCTTCTTCATTACACTCACTAGGCGAGACGTCAATGACGGTAAAGGGTGAGACAAGGGCGCACAACACGTACCTTCACGCGAGATCTGGCCGGATGACATCCAGCCGTCCGGGAACGAGGCGACGATCTTCTGATACAGGATCTTGCGCAGCCCCTGCTCGCTCACCAGTGTTGTTGAGTTCTCCAGCGTGCTGTAGAAACACGCACGGCATGAGCCACCCGTCCACCCGCCGCACAACGCGCGCACTCACTTCTTCTCGTTCTCGATGCGACAACACTCGTTGCTGAGGCACACGAGATTCCACACGGTGCCCTTCATCGCCTCCGTCATCTTGTACTTCTTGAATGGCGGGTGGCTGTCCTTCCCGTCTTTCCCGTCCTTCCCGTCACCGTCTGCGCTCTTGTCCACGTCCATCGCGGCCGCGTCGTCTGCGCTTGCGAGCGGGATCTGCTGCATAGAGGGCGTGCCCTCTGTCGACGCCGACCCGGTGCCGTCCGCCTTTGCCTTCTCCTGCCGTTTTTCTGCAGTAACATGAGTGTGACACGGTCTTATAAGGCGGAGGCCACGCACCCCATTGTTGCACACTGCGCTCGTACTCCTCCTGTGCCTTTTCAAAGCCCTCGTTCACCGTGTGTTGCAGTTGTGCCAATAGCTCATCCTGCCGTTGTGTGAGGAGCATCATGTGGTCTTGGAACACCGTCCTCTTGATAAGTTTCTGGACAGCATAGAGCTATTCTGGCAGTTCGCGTGACAGGAATAGGCGAGCGTACCATCATTGTGAAGCGGTTATACGGGAATATACGCGGCATGAGGTTGAAGAAGTTCTCGTCGTACTCGTTGAGCTTGATGGCCTTGAGCGCGATGTCCGCCAGCAAGGGTTTGATCGACGGCGGGAACTTGCCCTTGACCTCCCAAGACTCTGCGGGCACGATTCGTCACATTATATGCGGCTCAAAACACGAGCACGCCTACCTTTGGCAATCTCCGCTTTGAGGTCCTCGATGGCCGCCTCCAGCTCTGGGTGGAAGGGGTGCTAGAGCATGCCGCTCTTGAGCACCGCATACACCCCAGACGTAGGCAGAAGAAGAGTTACGCACGATGTCCACGACCACTTTCCGCTTCTTCTTCGCAGCCTCCGACTCGGCGTTCTTTCGCTTTGCAGTAGAGCTTGAGCGGTCGTCGTCGTCGAGCAGCGTGATCGGCGCCTCCTTCGTGCCCGTGTCACTCCTCCTCCCTCGATCCTTCTCCTCCTCCTTCTCTTTTTCCTTGTCTTTCTCCTTGTCCTTGTCTGCCTTCTTCACTACGTGCGGGAAGTTGCTCGGGCCCGCGATGGGCTCGGGCGGCGGAAGGTGCGACCGCTTTGACTTCGGCTTTTTGGGCGTCTTGTCCTTGAGCAGCGCGACCTCGCCGGACGACACGTAGAAGCCCTGCTGCTTCGTCTGCGCGAAGAACTTCCGCTCATCGACCGCAAGCTCCGAGTCGTCAATGAAGGGGTCGTTCAAGTCGTAGTACTCGGCCGCGAGATTCTTCTTCTGGAATTGATGAGTGGTCGGGCTCGCCCGGACACGCGAACGGGACACGCACCCTCTTGCCTCTCTTGCCTTTGCCCGTCTCAGCCGCCCCCTCACCGCCCTCCGCCTCCGCACCGTCTCCCTCACCGTCGCCGTCGCCGTCGCTCTCGCTCTCGTAGCGCTTGGTGGCCGCCACGGGCGTCGACGGGCGCTGGCCGGTGGCCTTCGCGAGCGACGCGACGTCGACTTCGTAGTTCTCCGGGCCGCCGAGACGAATTTCAAGGCGCACAGTCTTCAGAGGCGGGGCCGGGGGAGGAGGAGGGGACGGCGAGGGTGAACGCGGCCGAGCCGCCTTGACAGACTTTGGCTTAGGCGCCGGCGGCGGGAACTGCGGGACGTGACCTGACGATGATGCAGGCGAGGGCGCCGCCAGTGCTGGGGTCTTGTCCGACGCATGACGGGACAGCGACGGCTTGGCCATCAGCTGCTGATTGACGTCCTCCGACGACCCGCCGCTACGGTGGTCGTCGTCCTCGACCATGGGCGAGGCGCGGTGGGAGACCGGCAGGGCAGAATGGGGAGATCCCTCCGGTACAAATTTATCGTCGACCATCTCGACGTCGGTCATCGCAAACCTGCGTTACGGGACAGGCAAAGATGTGATTACGCAGCATGAAGAGATGGCGGTAAGTGAGAGAGACATACGGCTTGGGATTTGAGTGCTACGTGGACTTCCGGTGCCTAAAATAATTAGAAAGATAAAAACTTGACCAGTGCGTATCTGGGGGAGAGTTATGAAGGGGGCAGACGAGGGACGAGGGGGAGCAGAGGGGGAGGAGGGCGAGGGACGACGATGTGGAAGATGCCTAAAAAGGCAAGTTCCGGGGGAGAAAGAGGAGCAGCTGAGGCCCGCGAGGGACGTGGTCCGTGCGCAGTGGTATTTCCACATTCCCATGACCAGGGCATGCACTCCGCCACGTCAACTCCGTTCTTCCTGTCTCCTTTGGCGTCTTTCCTGCGTCTTTCTCTTCCGAGGACACCCTTTGTCAAGGGCATAGGTAGGCGACTGGTCACTGTAGGTCCTTGCATATGTCGTGGCCCTGGCTGGTGCCAGTGGGCAAACCATGTAACGGTATGTCGCTCGTGATCGTGCTTACTCTCGTGCTGTGACAAATCACTTTCCCACATCAAACCGCCTGTGCGTTCATCGCAGAGACGAATGCGTCCTTCCGCCGCAGTCTGCAAATCGCAAGGGACGATCTGGCTGTCTCCTGAGATGAAGGTCGGGGTTTACGGGGGCCCGATTGTCACCTGCGACTGGGGTCGCCGTCCGGAAAACACTCCAGGATCCTGGCGCGTGATCCTGGCGCGTCTTCCGGAAAGCACTCCAGGTCCTGGGGTCGCCATCCGGAACGCACTCCAGGTTCGTTTAGGGGGCCTGACGTCGCTGGGAGGTCGCCATCCGGAAAGCACACCGGCCACAGTGTCTCACGGAATCTCTACCGAGAGCTTGCCACCATGTTTAAAATCTGGGTTCTCGTCCTTCAATCAGCAGCACACATCCTCCCCCGAGATGCCCACCTCCCCCACCAGCACCACCGTACACGCGGTTCCCGACATTTACAACACCACCCCTATCACCACCTACTTAATCAAGGACAAAGAATTTTGGTTGCGCGATGGCTCCCTCGTCCTTATTTGCGGCGACACAGCCTTCCGTGTCCACGCCTCGCTTCTCGCGCAGCACACCCCCTTGTTCAAAATGATGAACACAGGCCCCAACACCAGCATCGAGGTCTTCGAGGGGTGCCCCGTCTACCGCCTTCTCGAGGATGCCAGTGATATCCATGACTTTCTTGTGCTTCTCTACAGTCGGCGGTGAGTCTACATTGCACGCTCTGCGCGGCAAATGCTAATACTGTTACTGGATCCTCCAGGTCCTGTCAAGATATTGGCAGCCTTCGTCCGCTCCTCATTGGGCGCTTCTTGCGTCTGGCCGACGCGTACAAGACGCACGACGTGCGCGCGAAGCTTGTTGAGCACCTCAACTATTTCTTCCCGAAGTCGCTGGGAGGCCTGCGTCGCCTGCGGCGCCAGGGCACACTCCCCAACCCCATGATGGGCGTTGAGCTCAGCTACGCCTATGCGATCCCATCTGTTCTCCCGGCCGCGCTCTACATGACCGCGCTGCTTCCGGAGAGCATGTACGTTGGGTATTTCAAGCGCGTGCGCACCCCGCTCGCTTTTGAGGCGCTCGAAGCAATCGCTAGCTTCAAGAGGCGTTTCATCGAGATCGGCACTAGCAGTGCATATGCATCCAATGGCACTGCTCTCGCCACCCAGCCATGCGTGTCCGGCAACGCAGCCTGCCCCGGTCTCACTGCGCGCACGCTCCGCAGCGCGATGCGCCCGTACGCGCTGTTCAAAGTGGCTGTGATCGTCAACCTGGGCTATATTTGTGAGGCTGGCAGAGTGCTTTGTGAGCATTGCATCCAGGAATGGGACAGAAGGGCGGCAGAGATGCAGGATGGGCTATGGTCAGTCGTCCTCAAACTCACTGAGGGGGGGCAAGGGTTGAACGGGCAGTGAGTTTCACAGAAGAAGAACATCATGTAAAATAACATTCATCTGCAACATATTGATCTTGATCATATCCGATGAATCTTGTCTGCAAGGACTGCTGCCCTCTAGCTGAGCTCTCAGGGCGAAGTGCAGTCCCTAGTCGCCGCGCGATGCGCTCCCGTCCCTTCAAGTTCCCGTCCCGCGACGGTGTTTAAACTTTGCTTCCCGAACCTCCTCCGGTCGGGCCGAGCCGAGCCGTGTAGGCATCCGAAATCGTAAGCATATTTGCTGGAATCGTTAGCCATCTCTTGGACCCAGCCAGCGACCTCCTTGCTCATTGTCACAATGTTTAAAACCTGGGGCCCGTCTACTCAATGTGCAGCGCACATCCTCCTACAAAATGTCCACATCCTCCGCCAACATCATGCAAGCCACTGACTCCGACATCGACTGCGCCTCACACGGCGCTCCTGCCTTCACCGTCACATTCACCAAGGACGAAGACTGTTGGTTTACTGATGGCTCCATCGTGATTCTTTGCGGCGACACAGGCTTCCGTGTCCACGCCGATTTTCTCGCGCAGTACACCGCCGTGTTCGTCACGAACGCCAGCACCGAAGTCTTCGATGGGTGCTCCGTCTACCGCCCTCAGGATCTCGCGGTGACTGCCGAAGACGTTCATGCCCTCGTCAAGTTGTACTACTGGCAGTGCGTTCTTATTGCTTGCCACACGCGGCCAACACCAACGCTTACTCGCTCATCCAGGCACGGCCCGGGGCAAGGCAAGGGCCGTCTTTCTCTTCCCCTCATCGCCGGCGTCCTGCGCATCGTCGTGGCGTACAAAGTATGTGACGTGCGAGCGAAGCTCGTCGAGCTCCTCAACAGTTTCTTCCCGAGGACGTGGGATGACCTGCAATATGCGCAGTGCTGGGGTATGCGCGCGCCGGGATACAACCCCATGATAGCCTTGGCGATCAGCTACGCCTTCGACATTCCATCCATTCGCCCCGCCGCGCTCTACCTCACCGCGCTCCGTCCGGAGAGCGCGTACGTGGGCTTCTTCGAGTCTGTTCCCGCCCCGATCAATTCCGAGGCACTCGAGGCGATCGCTCGTTTCAAGTGGCACTTCATCAATAGCTCAGTTGTCGTCTGGCCTGTGGCCGACCAGCCTTGCGTGACCTGGGACGCGGCTACCTGCCCGGGCATCACTGTGAGCGCGATGTGCAGTTCCATGCGCATGTACGCGCTGCTGGAAAGGAGCGTGTTCCTCTCGCACGAGATGCCTTGTGAAGGCGGCCGGGCGCTTTGTGCGCCTTGCCTCCAGGTGTGGTACTGTGGCCACGAACGCGTGCGCGCCGGGCTATGGTCGCGAGTTCTCGACCTTACCGACGAGAGTGGGCAAGGGAGCTCGTAATGACGGCTGGAAGAAGAAGTAAAGCGAAATATGTAACCTCATAACAGTCGGAAGTAAATAAAATAAAACATGAGTAGCGCGAGTACACTGACTTCAATTGCAAACCGTGACACAGTGACGACCGACGCGCTGTGACTATATGTGACCCGACGCGTTTACCGTGACGGGAGTTGAGCCGCGGCCTCGTTGCCTTTATCTTGTGATTGCTCAATCTATTCCTTCCTTTGTTTCCTTACAACCAAGTTCACCCATGGACGCTGGCACAGACAACAGCGGGCCCGCTCTCAAGCGCCGCAGGGAAGACGAAGGCCCCAACTCGGACGCCTGCGGCCCTGCCGCCAGTGGCACGACGACATTCAGACGGAGTGGGGAGGTGTGGATGGAGGACGGCAACATCATCCTCGTGTCGCAGGACGTTGGCTACCGCGTGCACCGCGGCGTCCTTGCCAACAACTCCGTCGTCTTCCGGGACATGTTCGCGAACAGCGCGCCTTCCGCGGACGAAGTCGTCGATGGGTGTGCGGTGCTGCACCTGCAGGACGTGACGGACGACTTGTGCCACCTCCTGAAAATGATGTATTTCCGCAAGTGCGTATTGATATTTCTGATCGGTAGTCACCTGTCTGACGACAATCGCACTATCAAGATACGGCCGGGACAAGAGGAAGCTTGGGCTCACCGCTTTGAGCGGGTTGCTGCGCCTGGCGATGAAGTACATGCTCGATGATTTGCGGGACGAGCTCGTGGAGTACCTCAAGTTCCTCTTCCCTTCGACACTCGACGACTACTGGTCTGACCGGCGTGTCAAATCCCTCCCCGCCGATTTCGACCCGATGCTCGGCGTGCGGCTCGCCCTCGAATTGGACATCCCCCTCATTTTGCCCGTCGCTCTCTACCTATCGGCGCTCCTACCACCCGAGAAGAAGCTCATCATCCTCGAGACGGACGACATGTCCCGCAGGGCTTGGACAGAAGTCCTACTGCGGGTGATGCAATTCGAGCGGGCATGGGCAGACGCAGCCCACTCATACAAGTTCGACATTTTCTTCGAAGACGCACCCCATGAAGACGATTACATGGGATGTGAGGGCTTCCAAACTCCCAGAGCCCTCTACCTTATGAAGTGGTTCAGCAACCTGCGTAAAGATGTCTTCTTGGCAGGTCTCTACGAAGAGCCTCCATGGTCTTGCCATGAAGAGTGCGACTCCGACATAGACAATAGGCTCGAAGGGCTGCGCCAGGGGATTTGGAAGGATCTCCCGTCGATCAGCTCCTCCGCGGCAACGCTACCTTGGTCAAAATGGGATGATATCCCTTCGGTGGGAGCATGGGGAGTGGCGGATCTGGTGGAAGCGGAAGATGTGGTGGTTGCCGCAGCGTAGAAGCAGCACATGTGCATCTTTCGGGCTTCATAGGAGGTGTGCCCTCATCCTGGCTATGTACATTCTCCTTACTCTACTCTTCTGGCACAAACCACCTAGCTTGCATGTAATCGTGGATCTTGAGAAGTCAGACAGTCTCTGTGGCGAGTTCATTGAGCTCGTCGGCACCGGCTGGACAATCATCCTGGACGAGCGCGTCCGTAAGGCGAAAGCAGTGGCGAGGCGTGAATTTATGCGTCGCCGCTGCACAAAACGGGCGCCAGGCTTTTCATCGACATTATATGTGGGGCAATTTGTTGGTCAGCCATTGCGCAAGAAGTTCAGAGGCATTGCCTTGGGATTTAACGGCGTGGCCGCTTTATGGTGTCAAACCCCACACGTTGTTTGAGACGACGCCATGATAGTAGAAGTCATAGATGGCTACGAAGAAGGAAGAAGTGCCGCTGCGTATGGTGTGTGTAGACGCAAGCATGTGCAGGCGACGTAGCATGAAGAAGGGGAGATGGTCGTGGATGTGTACGTACAGGGTCGTAGTTGTGTACACCAGGAAACCGGCACCAGGCGATAGAAATCCCGGCGAACCCCCATAGCGACACTGTTATTGACCTATTGACCTGAGGCTGCCAAACGCTGCTTGAGCTCCGCGCTCTCTTGCTCGAGGTGCGCGATGCGAGCGCGCAGCTCCGCAACGAGTGCCGCGTTCGAGTCCGCGATCGCCGCATAGGAGGCCGTTAGGCTCTTGATCTGCTCCTTATGGGCTGCCGCTTGTCGACGATTCTGCTCCCAAATCGCTGCTGCTTGCCGACCCAACTCATCGACCAGGCCGTCAATATCGCCGGTGGCCCCCGATACCGAGGACGGGCGACAGGTAGACGCATCCGACGGTGCGGTGCCCACAGACTGGTCCGACTGGCTCGCATGCGAGTCTTTATCAGGAGCGGGCGGGCGGGGTGCCAGGGGTGAACGTGGGTGACGAGAGTTTGAAGTGGGTTTGGGCTTGGAGGCACGGCGATGAGACGGGAAGACGTGCGGCGCAAGCTTCTGGAGAGCAAGCCGCTGCGGTGACGTTGGTGTTGTCGGCTTTCCCGGGGGATGCGCGTCCATTGGGAAGACGAGACAAGAGAGGGGATGCTGCAAGCTCCTGAGGCTACGAGGAAATGACTCGAATGATACGCCACCCAGCTCCTGAGGCTCGGTAGAAACGTCCAGTACTATGTCGGAGGGTCAGCAGCGACGCCACGGGCAGACAGCGCACGATCCTACAGCGTTACGGAGGGAATGACTCGAATACGAGTGAAACACTTGGTAGATCGGCCGTCTAGTACTATGTCGGAGGGTCAGCAGTATAGACGCCACGGAGAAAAAAAAAACGCACGTTCTCAACCTGCAGTACTACGATAGTGGATGTGCACTTCATTCACCCAAGTGTAGGGAGTCGTGCGCATGCCAGTACATACTACTAGCCTGAGGTTGCCAAGAGACGCCACCGCCGACAGTCTCCGAGTCACGCTCAAGGGGTTTGTGTAGTACGTAATCACACTGACGGCCATGCGCGGCCCGGGGCCTGGACGGGTTTCGCGGCCATCCACTATACCACTATCCATCCTTCTTTTTTATGATTATATCCACATAATCAATTCACAAGCCGAGGCCATGGATCACACAAAGTCGTTGAAGCGCCGTAGAGAAGCCGATGGCCTGGAAAGAGACTTCGAGGAAGGAGTCGACACGAGCGCGGACGCAGCTCCCGAATTCACTCCAAACGACGAGTTCTGGCTGAAGGACGGCACCATCGTCCTCGTGTGCGCCGCCGTGGGCTTCCGGGTACATCAAAGCGTGTTGAGCATGCACTCGACAGTCTTCCGGGACATGTTCGAGCACAGCAGCCCGGAACGCGACGTGCATTTTGAAGAATGTGCTGTCGTGCGTCTGCAGGACTCGGCCGACGACATGCACCATCTCTTGAAGACCTTGTACTTCCGAAGGTGAGTCGGAGCCGCTCTAAGTATGTGCAGTGAATTTGACGCGTGGCCCACGAGCAGCTACGGCCAG
Organism: Auriscalpium vulgare; assembly: GCA_019915015.1. Lineage (NCBI taxonomy): Eukaryota > Fungi > Basidiomycota > Agaricomycetes > Russulales > Auriscalpiaceae > Auriscalpium > Auriscalpium vulgare. The sequence goes on from JAHBBC010000002.1 coordinate 1,003,746, forward strand.
GACAAGAGCAAGCTCGGGCTGCCTCGCCTCACCAGCCTGCTCCGCATGGCGCGCAAGTACTTCATCGAGGAGCTGCAAGCCGAGCTCATTAAGCACCTCACCGTTCTCTTCCCCTCTACGCTTGAGAAGTACCGCTCCCCCGAGCGCGACGAGGCGGTCCCCGACGATTTCGACCCGATGCTCGGCGTCGCGATCAGCGAGGAGTTCGACGTGCCCACCATCCTCCCCGTCGCGCTCTACCTCTCCTCGCGCCTCGGGCTGCCCGCGATCCTCGACGGCGGACCCCCGCACGCGTCCGTGCCGCGCGCGATCCTGCTCTTCCGCGAGGAGCTCATGGGCCGCATCGCGGACGACGGCGAGGACGGCGACGGGCACAGCTTCTTCGCGCGCTTCCCGTGCCGCAAGTCGAGCACCTGCCCCGGCCTCAAGCAGACGGCCATGAACCTCGAGTGGCGCCGCTACCGGCGCCTCGAGATCGACATCTTCAAGATGCGCCCCGCGACGGAGGCGTGCTTCGGCGCGGACACGTGCAAGCACTGTCTGGCGACGTGGACGAAGCGCGAGATGGCGTATCAGGACGCGCTGTGGAAGAACTTGCCGTCGTGCTGCCAGCGGCCCAGCATGTATACGTGGGATGCGTTGATGGATCCAGTGACGACGGCCTGAGTGTAACCAAGGGTTCAACGCCTCGCCTCGTATATGCGATCAAGTAGAACAAGGGCAACAAGGGCATAGACTCTCCTGCCACCCTATCCTGTAACACCATTTTCGCCGTCACACATCCACGCCGCACCCTCCGCATACATCTCTCTATTTGCATCCTCATACCATTATCATTCCGCCCTCGCCTTCCCATCCTGCCGCTGCATCTCCTCCCGCTCCCTCAAAAGATCGGCGCCCCACTCGCGCACCTCCGGGTGGCGGACGTACGATATGCTGCTGTCGAAAAACGGCTGCAACGTCAACGTGTCGTGCTCGCGCTCGTATTCCAGCGCTGTTGCAGTGTCAGCTCCAGGACGCTGCGGCTTGCCGGCAGTGCTGACCTTGGGACGCCATCTCGAAGCGGTCGAGATCTGGGTAGAAGGATGAGCTGCGTTTTGTGTTGGCGAGAGGGTCTTCTTACCTTTGACGAAGCGAGCTTCGTCGGTGGCCTGGTCTTCGTATTCCTAGAATTTTCTCCGGCGTGTATCATTGGGTACTGTGCATCTGTACAAAGAATTCACAATAATAGAGCCTACCTGCCATAGGGCCTGTATTCGTTTTGCCGCGGGACTGTCGTGCAGCATGTCGTGCACGAAGTTCCGCATCGCCTCCTGCGCAGACACGATCAATTTATGAGACAAACTGGCAGCTGGTAAACGCACAGCTTCAAGGCGGCGTTTCTCCGCCTTCGGTATGCCTTCGCGAGGCGCAATGTCGCCCACTGCGAGACTGAGGGTAAGCGCGTCAGTAGCATTGATTGCATTGCACTTTCTCACCGTGCGCTTCTGCAAGATCGTGCACGACTGCAAGCATCACGCATCTCCGAGGCCGTTAGCAACCTCTGCGAGCACGGAAGACAAGAAAGAATTCGAGCGAACGCACTTTGCGATGTCCAGATGGGCATCGGACGTGCACATCGCCAGGACGGCCATGCGGTACATGTGGTCCGAGATGCTGGCAGCGAGCACCTAAGCATAGACGAGCGAAAGCCGAGAAGGACAGAGCACACCTCTCGGGGTTGGGAATCTGCCAGTGGGTTCGGGAGACCAGGTCAGCAATATTCCGGCGAGACGAAGGGCGGAGTCACATTGTTGTCTACCCATCCGGTGCGCTTTTGCGTCTGAAAATGCCCCAGGCCGATTCAGAGATAAGTTTGCGAGGTGAAGGCGCGCGAGAAACCTTGCCTTCAGCTTCTCTAGAATGTGGAAGAAAGCGAGTCTGTCGGTGGACGCGTCGCCGGAAGATCGGTACAGCGGAGGGAAGGCACGCTTGCTCTGTGAACTGGGACTGTCAGAAGACATGGCAGTATACCTACGGGTTCGAAGTGATACTCGGGACAAAGCGCGAGTAGAGCGAGCGAAGCTTGAGCGCAGCGGACAGACCATGATTCTGACTCAGCCGCTCCTGCGCCCGCACACTGTTCATACGACGAGATACAGGTATATGATTATGAATACATGGAAAATATGATACATCGTACGGCCCGTCAAGCTTCCGGTCAAGCCTTTGCAGCCGCCGACACTGCCGCCCGCCTCCTCTTATTCCCTCTGCGAATCTCGCCCAGATCGCTCTCGATCTCGGTCTCCTTGCACGCCGCCAGCCCTGCGCCGCTTTTCCCGAGACCGCCCACGGCCTGCACCTGGAAGCCGCCGCCCTTCGCGCGGCGGCGGCCGGTCGCACCGGTCGCGCCGCCCGCGGTGGTGGCAGGGGCGGAGGTCGCGGTGAGCGGGAGCGGGAAGGGCGACGGGAGCTCGTCGACGGCGAGCGAATGCGGGTTCGTGATCGGGCCGGACACAACGGGCCCCGCGACGCCGTTTTGGGCGCCGTGCGCGGAGAGCGGCGTCGGCGGCGGGGACGTGCCGAGCTTGTTGCGCAGCTTGCGGGTGATGTGCGGGCGCGACTGGGCGTCGAGGGACGCGTCTGCGGGGGCGGCGTGAGCAGTGTCTTTACCGGGGCGGAAGGGGTGCGTACCACTGACGGTGCCCTCGCCGTCCTTCTCGTCGCGCGCGCGCCGGCGCCGCTCCTCGATGCCTTCGAGCAGCCGCTCGCGGATGCGGTCACGGCCGCGCTTCCACTCCTCCTCGACGCGCTCACGCTCGGTCTCGTAGGCGGCATCCGCACTGTCGAGCGCGTTGCGCTCCTCGACCGCGAGTTGGGCGAGGAGTGCGGAGCGCTCGATGGACAGCGGGTAGAGTCTGAGGGAGAAGGCGGAAAGTGCTTCTGGGCGCGCGGCGAGCTGCATAGACATGCTGTGGAGGGTAGCGATGGCTTCGGTGTAGTGGCGGCCACCGTGCAGACGTTTGGGAGGTGAGTTCACGCGGTCCAGGAGCAGGTGAGGGGGCTCACTCGTCGCGCCTGTCATTCATCTCCTTGCCCAGTCGGCCGGCCACCTCCCTGCGCCTGCGGTCCTTCTTTCCTTCGTCCATGGGGCCACCTGGATGAGCTGTGAGCTGTGCACGATTCTGAGAGCGTAGCACGGACCGTGCGGGCGTGAGCTTGGGCCTGGCATCATGGAAGGATGGACGTGGTGTGGTTGGTGAAAACCCATGCCGATGTCGAGGCCGTTGTGCATGTCTGCCGCACGGGCTTTGTGGGCGGATGCGTAGGGTAGGGCGAACATGCCTGGCTGGGGTGGCATAACTAACGTAGAGCCAACGATGAAGGTGTTGCCAAAGCCAAGGATGAACGGTGTTGCCAAAGCACACAGCCGCCCGCCATGCGCCAGCGGCCCCCACGGTGGGAAGCCTCGCCGGTGTCGTCGCCGTCCCGGCGTCGGGTGTCTCTGCACGACGGTTGCCTGCTCGGCGACGCAAACGATTGCCTTCCCCTCGACTCTACGCAGCTCCAGGCAAGTCGAGGACTTTCTGCTCACAACCAGCGTCGAGGTGCCCTAGTGCACTGATGCTGATGATCCGGCGACCCGGCGGGGCCGGCCGGGGTGCGGAGTCAGTGGATTATCGGATCCTGTGAAATCGATCAGTAAAAATTTCTGGCGCCGCGCGTATATCTACGCCCAATCTCTGTTGGCCGTTCCGTTGACCCTCCCCCCCGACCCTCACGATCTTACGGTCTCCTCCCCACCTTTTTACTTCCATTCCCTGATCTCTAGTGAGTACTCGTCGTCCTGGCTCTCCTGGGGTCGTCTGGGCGTCTTCCAGGGTCTCTGTTGTCGGTGGATTCAGCGCCGTGCGATAAGATGGAGATCATGGCACTGCTCGCCTAGATGTTCCCCTCGTCTTCACCGTCTGCTCTCCGTCGCGCAGTTTTCTGACCCGCTCAACCTCTTAGAAACCAAAAATGGGCAAGGATAAGATCCACGTTAACGTCGTCGGTGAGTCGTCGATTTGCCATTAGATGGCTCCTCCACCCCTCTGAGCGCTTTTCTCCTAGTCATTGGTCACGTCGACTCCGGCAAGTCTACGACCACCGGCCATCTCATCTACAAGTGCGGTGGTATCGACAAGCGGACCATCGAGAAGTTCGAGAAGGAAGCTGCTGAGCTCGGCAAGGGCTCGTTCAAGTATGGTGCGCATCGTGTAGCGCTTGTTCTATTTCCTAGCGATCTGACATAGCTTTACAGCCTGGGTGCTCGACAAGCTGAAGGCTGAGCGTGAGCGTGGTATCACCATCGATATCGCCCTCTGGAAGTTCGAGACGCCCAAGTACATGGTTACCGTACGCATAGCCTCTGATCTCTTGATATCGCCCAGATGGCTGATGTCTTATCGGATTTTTTCTGCAGGTCATCGACGCCCCTGGCCATCGTGACTTCATCAAGAACATGATCACCGGTACCTCCCAGGCTGATTGCGCTATCCTCATCATCGCCGGTGGTACTGGTGAGTTCGAGGCTGGTATCTCCAAGGATGGCCAGACCCGCGAGCACGCCCTCCTTGCCTTCACTCTCGGTGTGCGTCAGCTCATCGTCGCCGTCAACAAGATGGACACCACTAAGGTTAGTATCTCGCTCCCTCATCATCGCAAGGTCTGATTGGGATTTGCTTGGCAGTGGAGCGAGGACCGCTTCAATGAGATCATCAAGGAGACGTCCACCTTCATCAAGAAGGTCGGCTACAACCCGAAGTCTGTTGCCTTCGTCCCAATCTCGGGCTGGCACGGTGACAACATGTTGGAGGAGTCCCCCAAGTATGTTATCAATGTTCTTGGTTTGAGAGCTTGAACTAACTGTTGGCAGCATGCCGTGGTACAAGGGCTGGACGAAGGAGACCAAGGCCGGTGTTGTCAAGGGCAAGACTCTCCTCGACGCTATTGATGCCATCGAGCCCCCATCACGGCCGTCCGACAAGCCCCTCCGCCTCCCCCTCCAGGATGTTTACAAAATCGGTGGTATCGGCACAGTGCCCGTCGGCCGTGTCGAGACCGGTGTCATCAAGGCCGGCATGGTTGTCAACTTCGCTCCTTCGAACGTCACCACTGAAGTGAAGTCCGTCGAGATGCACCACGAGCAGCTCGAGGCTGGTCTCCCCGGTGACAACGTCGGCTTCAACGTCAAGTAAGTTTCCTCATGGCGTTGTAGCTTCGAGCGGCATTTAATCGTGTTGTTCAGGAACGTGTCTGTCAAGGATATCCGCCGTGGTAACGTCGCCTCTGACTCCAAGAACGACCCCGCCAAGGAGGCCGCTTCCTTCAACGCCCAGGTCATCGTTCTCAACCACCCCGGCCAGATCGGTGCCGGCTACGCACCCGTCCTCGATTGCCACACCGCCCACATCGCCTGCAAGTTCGCCGAGCTCATCGAGAAGATCGATCGTCGGTCAGGCAAGGTCATGGAGGCGAGCCCCAAGTTCGTCAAGTCTGGTGACGCGTGCATTGTCAAGCTTGTGCCCAGCAAGCCAATGTGTGTCGAGTCCTACAACGAGTACCCGCCTCTCGGTCGTTTCGCTGTGCGCGACATGAGGCAGACCGTTGCCGTTGGTGTCATCAAGTCCGTTGAGAAGACCGACAAGACTGGTGGCAAGGGTACGTGTTTTGGATCTTCGCATTCGACAGCTCGCTTATGCCCGTACCCATTTAGTCACCAAGGCCGCTGAGAAGGCCACGAAGAAGAAGTAAACATAGATGCCACGCATTCCTTTCTCTCATCTGTGTCACGACTCTGCATCTGCTCTTCTTCTCTCCTTGTGTCACGTCTGCTCTCGGTAGTACTCATACCTCGCATCATTGTTTGTCTGTCTTACCACTTCTGTATGCACCATTACGACGAGTAACGACGCAGGGTCATGTCAGTGGGCCTCTATGTCGTGTATCCATAGCTTGCGGTGTTGTCGTATACTTACGATTAGGCGGATGAATGATATTGGCGTTGTTGTATATTGGAATGGCAGCGCCTTGTGGAGACTTCAGCTGAGCTCGAGCGCGCTTGCAGAGACCGGCCCCGTGGTCTGGGCGTACACATCTCTCACAACCTACCCCGACCTACGCATGCGCCAGTCGCCCTACACTTGGATGAATTGAAGTGTACGCTGTAGCATCGTGCGTTGTCTGCCCGTGGCGTCGCTGCTGACCCTCCGACATATACTGGACGCATCTACCAAGCCTCACGACACTTGTACTCTCGAGTCCGAATTTCCTCGTAGCCTCAGGAGCTTCGTCTCGTCCATCTTCCATCTTCTCAATGGACGCTCATCCCCCTGGAAAGCCTACGCCAGCGTCAACGGGCCCCGTTCGAATCCCGCGGGAGGGTTCGCCATCAAGTCCCTGGCCGGCCAGCACAAGGCGGAGTCACCGTCTGAACGATCTGAACGACCTGCACAAGAAGGAGCTCGAGCGACTGACCGACATGCACAAGAAGGAGCTCGAGTGACTGGTCGACCTGCACAAGGCGGAGGTCGCGAGCCTACTGGCGTTGCGGCGTGCGGAGCTCGTTGCGACGATTGCCGACCAGCGGGCGACGGCTGCGGTCTTGGGCGCGATCGTTGGGACGAGCGCCCTCGTAGCGAGCGCCTCGAGCTGGAGGTGTCCGACCTCCAGCATCGTCTGTAGGATTGTAGCTCACGTTTCCAACGTCATGACACGACTCGGACTCCTTTCCTTGCCACTGTAGCCGTCCGCATTCTTTACACACGCTGCCTACGTGTCCTCGGTCTCTCAGCATTGCCATCTCTCTGCCCCCGCACAGGTGGTCGAACAATCGTCTCGACTTTCACGTTCACGCTCCACAATCACGTTCACACCTCTAACGGCCTCTTATGCTGGACTGGATGGATTACTCTCGAGTCTCGTTGAAGATTACCAAGATACCGCCGCTCGGCGTGTCGCATTGGGAGAAGGCGGATTCACACGGTATGGGCCACTAGGATGACTACTACTTGCTAGTGGCCAATGCCATTGCGCAACCATCATGTCCCCCTCTCCCAGTCACATCTGGTTTGTACTTCTCGAAGACACAGGCGTGTACCTTGATATACCGCTGTCTGTGCTCAAGATCCTCTGCAAGTACCCGGCCAAATATCTGCGGTGGCTCGCGTGGGCGATCCTGCACGTCGACGGCAGCCTGCAATATGGCGAGAAAACCGTCAGCGACGAAGACGAAATCATCGCTGGACGTATCTACGTGTTCCGGGCCGTGAAATGATGGTGAGCGCTGGCGCAACCACTTCGCAGCGCGTAATGACTCACTGTCCAGATGACGGGATCGTCCTTGCGCAAGAGTTCCATGGGAAGCCCGAGTCGGATAATCTGAGTCACACGTCCGACGACCCCAACAACCCTTTCTGCATAGCGCTCAAGAAGCGTGATGTTGTGTGTTCACTAGGTGCCCCAGTCAAGCTGTGCCCATTGTTGATCTTGAGCGCGGCGATCAATGGGTACGAAACGATCGCCCTCCAACATCCTGAACTTTGCTGATGACTGTCGTCAGTGGCTTGATGCTGTCATTCAGGCTATCATGGCAACGAAGCAGCGCCACGGTGAAGATGTTCACAGCGTGGGCCTCGATGACCCGCGCAACGGTATGCTGCTCGACCGCAACCTGCGTGGGGTGCTGGACTTACGGTTAGCGGCGATAGTTGTGGTCAGTCTGTTCTACGCGTCACACGTCTAGTCATTCTGAGCCCGTCGTGCAGACTCCGAACCACGTTCTCGACATGGCCGACATTCCCGACGGCGAAGATCGACCGCTCAACGTAGACTCAGTCATGTGGAGAAGCAAGGTCTATTTTCCCGACGACGTCCGCTACACCATCCAAATGCTAGCCCCATTGAAAACCGGCGTCCCACACAACGGGCGCGCTGCATTCGTGCCAGACTCGGGAGTGCCTCTCCCGAGTCCCCTCCTACTCGAGTTCGCCTAGGGGCTCACCGCGCTCCGCTTGTGGGGCCATGGCGCTCAGCTTCCCATCGAAAACCCAAAGTACCGATTCGTCCCATTAACGCCTGAGCTGGCGGACGGTGGCTCTGCCCTCGGGAAGCGGCCGCGATCAGAGGACGACCCTTCCGGGTGCTCCCCCGAATCTCCTGTGAAGCATCGTCGCCTTACGGAGGACAGCTGTCGGTCTGTAGTCGAGACCTACGGTGTGGGCAGGCCGGAGTACCAGCTTCGCATTGCAAAGGTGAAGCAAGACAGAGTGACCGTCTGGGCTAGTGAGATTGTCCCCCACACGACTCGTGGGACGGAGAGCTATGAGTCTGACGAAGGCTCCGACACTAGGGTCTAATCACGCATGTATACATAGCGGACCGTACTGTACGGCTCATCGAGTTGATGTTCAGCGCCGTGTTGAAGCTAGGCTGAAGCTGAAGCTTGGAGCTTGAAGCTCGACGGCGCTCGTTGCGCAATGCGGAGCTGGGCGCTTGGCCGCAGCCTCGGGTAAAGTCACTTTGCCTGGTGTAAGCCAGCTCATCGAGAGGACAGGAATGTACTGCTGATGCGATACCCAGGGCGACAGCCGTCCGGCGGCTGCTTACATGAAGTTATGCGCGAGGAGAGAACGGGTTGGATGCGTTAGTACTTGCCACATCATGGATGGCCATCCCGTCCAACCCGCCAGGAAAGCTATAAAATCCACGTCGACAGAGCGCATTGCCCTCCAGCGACTTGCGCCCCATCTCTTCCACCCCCGCTTCCCATCTCACCACCGAAGACCATCCTCGCGCCATAACACTCCATCGCCCCTAGGCATCACCCTGGCGTCTCACTCGGAGGTTCGTTTTCCTGCTCGCCCGTCTGGGCACCCGTGCGCGTCCTCTGACATGTAGAGTCCCACAGCACTCGGAGGCGAACGCCGTGTCCATGCCGTGCGCAGGGCATCCTTCCGCCGCACCCACGGTTCCATTGGAGGTTGCGTTCTCCCGCTTGCCCGTCTGCGTGCACCTCTGACCTAGAGTGTCAGGGTCCACCTCCCGGGCCCGCCTCCGATGACATTTCTATGGCCAGCCCAACATCGGCTGGAAGTCTCGCACTCCAGCGCCTCGAGAGTTCGCATGCGAAGACCGTCGGCCTCCTCGAAAGCAGTGTAGCCGATTTGAAGGCCTCCCTGAAGGCCTCGCAGGACTCCCTGTCCGCCTCGCAGGCCTCCCTGTCCGCCTCGCAGGCCGAGTTTGTGGCAGCACTGCAGGCCTCGTACGACCAGACCGTCAGGGGATTGCAGGCGACTGTAGCCGTCCTCGAGGCCCGTTGCGCGACACTCGAGCACCAGTTACGTGATCTCTAGTCCCACAAGTTTATGTACGATTCGAACGGACGACTCCTTCTACTACCATCAAGTACAGTACATACGACACGTATATTCTCCACGCTCCGGCCTGTACCTTTTCATCTGTGTATCAATTCACTATCTTATCTCGAACAGCATGATCGACTCGTTTCGCGCCCCACATCAACGCTCACGTTCACACCGACTGTAAGGCCTGCGCACGCCTCTCGGCAATGGCAGTTCTACTGCAACAACAGCGAAGAAACGGAGGCAATAGATATGCGACGAGCAAGCGACAAAAGTGATCTAAGTCTATTGATACAGTGCGTTATTCGTAGAGTCGTGATATTATGCGGTAGAGTAAGAGGGGGGACCTAAACATCCAGCGCCATGTCAAGTTAGTGCCCGAAGGTTCACGAGCAGGCACCCACGACGTACCAGGGGAACGAATCGAGTTTTGCAGCGCGGAAAGCACGGCCGCCTTCTCGTCATCCGTGAGGTTGTCGACGAGCCGGACGAGGCCGGCCACGACCGCTTTGCGGTCGTCGTGCGTCGTCTCCAGCAGCTGGTGCGAGAGGTGGTCCGCCTTGAGCTGTGCGATCGTCGGGCGGAGGTCGAGCGCCTCGAGCGCCTCTGCGACGGTCCGGTGGTCCGCCTTTTCGTCGAGGTGGGCGAGCGTCCTGAGGATCTGGCCGTGCTGCTCGCGGCCAGATGTAGGGTCCGCCTCCGCGAGTCGTGCCAGAGCAGATGACAGTGCGACGCGTGCCCGCGTGGCCCAGTAGAAGAAGCGGCGCGCCTCCTTCCAGACAGCAGGACGAGCGCACCCCTTCGCCTCCATACGGCCAGCACGGCTAGACAACAAGATCAGTCAAAACAACAGCACAAGGTAGAAGAAGTCCTCACTCGTGAAGATCGGCATAGAGCAGGGCGATCTGCTTGTACGTCGGATTCAGGAGCGTCTCGCGCGCCTGCAAGGCATCGGCTGCGGCTGCTCTCTCCTCCGCCGTCTTCGAGGCATCCTTGCTGTCCTTCTTGAGAGAGGCATACTCGGGATCGAGGCGATCCATCAGTGCGGCGATCTTGTCGCGCCGCATCTTGATCTCGATGATGCCCTCGGGCTCTAGGACACCTGCGCGCGCCTCGACGTCCGCGTACATTTCCATCTGTCCCTCCGCATTGATCGACGGGTCAAGCACCACCCACGCGCCGCCACGCAGCTCTCCGTTTGGCACGATGTACACGAACACGGGCTGCTTGTATGCGGACAAGCCGTCGACGATCTTCGAGCCCTGCTTCAGCACCTCATCGTACATGTCCTGCTGGCCGCCAGAGAACCCACGCCAGTTCGCAAAGACGATGAGCGGGAGGCCCTCCCGGTTGAAGTCGAATATGGCCTGGGCGGTTTTGTACGCGGAATTCGGGTACCAGACCTGGCCAGCCTCCATGATGCGCTGCTCGAAGGAGGCAGGGTTGGCAGGGTCCGCAGGAACAACGCGCTCGATCGTGCGCGTCTCCACAGCGATCACACCCATAGGGATGCCACCGAGCCGGGCACGCCCGACGACGACGGTCTGCGCCCAACCGCTGAGCGTCTCCTGGAACGAGCCCTTATCGAAGAAGCCACTGAGCCACTCCTCCGATGTCTCGTCTGTCTTGCCTCCGATGAACCAGCGCGGGTCGTAAGGGCCCTTCGGCGGCGTGTACCCAATCTCACGGTCCCACGAATCGACAGAGTCGCGCACAGGAAGGGGCCCTCCCTTCGACTCGGGCACGTATGACAGCCACTCCAGGATATGCGTCGCGCCCTCGAGATCGCTGCTGGCAGTGAGATGAGAAACGCCGTTCTTGTGCATGATCTGCGTGCCGCCGAGCTGGAGATTCGACGTATAGACCTCGCGCCCGAGGACCTTGTTGAGCGCGGGAGCTCCGGTGAGGATGATTGGCTGGCCCTCGACCTGGACAGCGCGCTCGCCGAGACGCACGAGGTACGCGCCGATGCCAACGGAGCGAGCGGTGACCAGGGTGATAGTGAAGATGTCATCGTATGCTCGTGAGGTTTCGCCAGCGATCAAACCCGACCCGCGCAGAGACTCTACGCCGAGGCCATCCTGTAGACCGATGACGTCCGTGATCTTGTGGCGACGCTCCCCGTCTTCCTCGATCTCCACCGTGCGCACGGCGCCCGCGGCCTTCTCTTCCAGCTTCAGCCAATTTTCGTGCGTGAGATAGAGGTAGCGGAACCCCTTGTCTGGCTGGTCCTTGTCATTCCACGCCGGAGTAAAGAGGCCGATCGCCTCCTCGGCGAGGCCGATGCGAGCACCAGAGTTCGCGGACAGGTAAATGCGGGGAAGGCCCTTCTCGCGCGCGTACTGAGTAACCTGGAAGAAGAATTGATCTTCCTGGGGACCGAACGAGCCAATCTTGTACGTGATGTCATTCGCGAGGACAACCACCTTGCGTCCATTCGGGTACTCGGGCGTACGGAGCGTGAACACCCATGCAACCATACCAAAGCTGTTATTTCCGGGCGCCCTGTCGACCTCGACCAGGTGGTCGTTCTCATCCAACACGAGCTCGCGCGCCTCGAGATAACTCTTCGGCAGGGCAAGGCCAGCGTCGATGCTGCGCGCCTTGACCCACACGTTCTGCAGCGCCTTGGAAAAGAGGTCGGGGAAGTCGTAGACGTACGTCGTCCCAATGAGATGCGCCTGGTACCGCTTCGGCTGCAGCGACTCCTTCGTGGGATAGGGGAAGTTGACAGGCTGCAGATGGAGGGGGCCCTTGTCGCCGATGGACTTGAGAATGGTCGTTCCCTTGTCCGTCGTGATCTCCTGATAGCCATGGAAGTTCACGATGAACCCGGACTTGTTCTCGATGATGCAGCGAATGGGAGTGACGTTGCCTTCGGAGTCCTCCAGCGCTATCCGGATCTCGGAGCTGGTGACGTGCAGACGCCAAAGGCGTTTGCCGTGACGCTCAATAAAGCCTGAGATGGCCTCCAGAACGTCGTCGTAAGTGACGGACAGATTGTACACGAAATTCATGAAAATGTGGTTCGTGTCCGAGTTGCGGTACTTGGCGCTCACGACTTCAAGCGCGTCGAGGATGCTAGTGACGCGGCGGTCAGTCTCGGAGATGAGATACTCGGCGGTGTTCATGTTGTCGCGGAGGCGGCCGGGCCGAATGAGGGCACGAATAAAGAATCGGTGGTCGAGTTGATTCTCGCGGGCGACACCATGGTAGATATGGATCTGCTTGCTCTCGACGAAGCAAGGTTCCAGGTTGTAGTTCGAGAGGCGGCTCAGCTCGAGCTGGAAGGCAAGTGCGGGCTCGATGTTGCGCAGCGCCTGTTCCTCGCGCCAGAGGCCGTCCATATCGCGCAGAGTGTAGTACCACGGATATTGCCCGCGACGGCACAGCACAACGGAGAGGCGACGCACGCCACGAGCAGCGAGCATCTTCCTGCGGTGGTCGGCGTTGATGAACGCAGAAATCTTTTCGGTCCACTCCGCCTCCGGCATATCGTCCAGCTCGTCAAAGATGCGAAGAGCCAAGTTGAGAACGTTGGGGGGCTGGCTATTGGGTCCGTAGCGTTGGCGGTACTCCACTGCATCCCATGCAGGGAGCGACTCCAGGACTTGCTCGAAGCCACGCTCTAGAGCCTCGAGGTTCGCAAAGGAAGAAAACACGCCACTGCGCACGGGCTGTGATTGATGCCGATTGATCATATACGTGAGGTCGCTGACGGAACCTTGCCGACGGGCCTCCCTGAGGCAACGTTCAGTCATGGCACAAAGCGCACAAAGATGGAAAACCCGTACCCGAATTTTTCGATATGGGGAGTCTGCGGGGGCGAGTGTGTTTGTCCAAGGTTGAAACGCCACGTCACGATGCTCGGGGCCTCTCCGTCGTCTGAGCCATCGCCCTCTTCGTAGTCGATGGAGAGCAAGGTATATGCACGGTAGGCTCGGCGCACGTAGACCTCGAACGCAGCTACCAGGCTCGCAATCAGACAAGAAGCGCTCATGAATGCGGGAAGACATACCAAGAGTGACCCAGGGATCGTCGTATGCGAAGAATGCCGGAAGGACGTCAAACACGGTGTACCGCGAGTCGCTCAGTTCCTTCAGCACCTCTGGTGAGGGGTTCCTAGAGTGCAATATCAGTATCATGACTAAAACAGCATGAAGAGATGCATTACTTGTTGTGAAGCCCGAGTCCAGACTCGCCGTAGTAGGTGTTGCCCACAGACGATTTCAGGACAGCCTCCATCTGGATCAAGCGCTCGTCGTACGACGGCATTTGGCCAGCAATCAGCACCTCCCGCGCCTTCAAGGAAACCTGAGTCGACGAGCGGCCCTCGAGAGACGCCAGATTCTGCGTGACCTCGTACAGCGGGCTCTCCGCGTTGGACACGGGCAGGCCCGTCGTCTTGACGTAGTCCAAGATCAGGAGGACGAGCTTCCCCTTACTCTGCGCCTTGATATGGCTGAGCACGAGCGAAACAACCTCGTCCAGGTTGTCCTTGTGCTGCTCACGGAGTGCGAGCACGCGCGCCTCGATGCTGCCACCAAACAGCTTCTCGGTGTCTGCGTAACGCGCCAAGAGCTGCGCGAGCGTGTGCACCTCATGGGACTTCAGGCCGCCAACGTACCGCTCCACGACGTCAATGAGGGACTGCAGATTGGAACGCAGAAGGGTGCGCTCTTGTGGACGGACGTTTTCCTGCAGATAGTGCTCGAGAATCTTCTTCATGCGCGCCGCCGGGAACTCCGAGCTCGAGCCTTTGGACTTGGAAGCCTCGAGAGCACCGCGCAGGCTGTCCTCTAGCTTCTGCGGCATGCGGCCAGAGAGTGTCGCGAGGATCGCCGACGTTTCGCCATATGGCAGTTCGGGGTCGTGCAGCACCTCCGTGAGGGCCTTGAATGTCGAGGACATGATTGCCTGGTTGTCGAAGCCATCAAGGATGTTGTTGAGGACATCGAGGTAGTAGGCAAGCCGCTGATGCGGCTTGTTGCTGGAGACACCAGGAGGGCCGGTAGTAGGCAGGAGGCCATCGAATGGCTTCGCGTGCTTGACGCGCGCCGGGTCGTCGAGAGTCAGTATGCCCAGGATGTCTCCTGGCTCCAGTGAAACGCCCGGCTGCTTGACGAATTGTGCGATCCCATCCTCCGATGCCGTGAGAGGCATGTACATCTTCATGACTTCGATCTCCGCGTAGGCCTCGCCGGCGTTGATGTGGTCGCCACTGTCAACCAAGAAACGCACGAGCTTGCCGGGACTCGGGCTGCGCAGCTGCGTGGGGTCGTTCTCCTGCTCGATCAAGCACGTCTTCGAGTCGACCATCAGGCGCAGCGCGCCGACCTCCTCGCGCCAGTACACAGAGTGGCTCATATCGTCGAGGAGAACGAGAAGACCACCATCCGCGAGTGGCCGGGCTCCCACCATCGTGCGGCCGCCATTGACGTAGAGCGTCCATACGGTGCGGGAAGAGCGCGTGGCGGTGAAGGAATACCGTATGTTCTCGTAGATGAAATCGACGCCGAAGACGGTACGAAGCACTTCGCGCGACGGGACCTGGCCCTTGTCGAGGACGCGCTTGTACTCGCTCCAGCACGCCTCAGAGGCAAGGTGGGCCTTGGTGACAGCTCCGCAAATGATTGCGAGTGTCTGGTCCGGACGCTCCGCGGTGAGCTTGTTGCTGATGAGCGAATCAAGCCAGCCCGTCGTGATCGTATTCTCCTCGAATGCCTGCGTCTCCAACAGCTTGATGAGATACTCCACCGTCGTCCGGAAGTCTCCACGAATGCTGAGCTCCTTCAAGGCGACAACCATGTTCTTCCGGCTCTCGGACCGGTCCTGGCCGTATGCAAAGATATGGCCGAACTGCGAGTCGGCGAATTCGTGCAGGCCACCCGCAGTGCCAACGGAGAAGTAGCCCCAGACATTGGTGCTCGAGCGGAAGTTGAGCTCTTGCAGGGCGCCGGAGGACGGCTTGAAGCCCGCGTCGGGGTTCTCTGCGGTGATGCGCACCGCAACGACGTGGCCCTTCGGGCGCGGCTTGCGCTGTTGCTGGTTGGATTCGGGCTTGACCATGTCAAAGTCGATCTCGGATGTGCCGTTAGGAGCAACGCCATAGAGCTGACGGATCGTCCGGATACGGTGCAGCGGGATGCCCATCGCGACGAGCAACTGAGCGGCGGGCAGATTAACTCCGGACACCATCTCCGTCGTTGGATGCTCGACTTGCAGACGCGGGTTCAGCTCTAGGAAGTAGAACACGTCCTCTGCGTGGCTATAGAGGTCTGCAGCAGAAAGTCAGCTCTCAGCGTCGTTAACATTTCGACATCTCCACATACATTCCACAGTTCCTGCGCTGACATAACCCACGAGCTTCGCCAGACGGACCGCGGCGCGCTCCATCTGCTCAAACTTCTCGGGGTTGGCAATGGTGACCGGCGCCTCTTCGATGATCTTCTGATGCCGCCGCTGCACAGAGCAGTCGCGACCGAACAAAGAGATCGCATTGCCGTATTGATCTGCAAGGAGCTGGACCTCGAGATGCCGCGCCTGGCCGGCGAGCTTCATTATAAAGATCGGTGATCCTGCAGGGCTTTAGCAAGGCGTCAGGCACAGCAGCACATACATATACGCACCTGGGATTTCACCAGCAACCGCGTTGTACGCGTTTTTGAACCCCTCCGCGGCGTCGACCTTCCTGATACCCTTCCCGCCGCCTCCCTCGCTAGCTTTGATCATGACCGGCCAGCCAATGTGCTCCGCCTTGGTCAAGCCCTCCTCGACACTCGTCACGCACGCCTCCTGATACGCCTTGTCGGGGACTGTGACGAAGCCAGCCTCGGATAACACCGTGTCCGAAATACCCGACCCAGACCACGCCATCGTCGGGACGTTTGCACTCTGCGCTACAATCGTGCTGGAGATCTTGTCACCCAAGCTGCGCATGGCGCTGCCGGGCGGGCCGATGAAGACGATTTTGTGCTTGCTCGCGGCGAGACTCTCGGGCAGACGGGGGTTCTCTGACGCGTGGCCCCACCCTGCCCACACTGCGTGTACGCCAGAGCGCTCGGCGACGTCGACGATGAGGTCGACGTTGGCGTAGTTGTGGTTATTTGTGCCGCCGGGGACTTCGATGTAGCGGTCAGCCATGCGGATGTACTCTGCGTTGACCTTGAGGTCCTCCGGGGTCGCCATGACCGTGAACTCTACGACGCGCTCGTCGCCGAAAGTCTCGTAGCTCCATTGTCGGATGGAGCGGATTTCCTTGACGGCAGCGATACCTACGTGCGGAGGTATCAGTGCGCATATACGGGCGCATACAGCGTGCACAAACCGTTGTTCGCGATGAGGACCTGCAGCAGACGCGTGAGTGTGTGTGCGCTACGGGACGCGTTTGCGGGCGGATACGGACCTTAGTGATGACGGTGTGGCCGCCATTCTCCTTGACGAAGTCATGGACGCGCCCAGGAAGGGCCTTGTCGAGCGAGTTGCCGCCTGGATGAAATTAGTCGGGGCGGGAGGAGGAGAGCAGCGGGTGCGCGGGGCGCGGGGGACGCACCGATGAAGTGGGCGACCTTGGAGTGGTCGTAGGCAGCCATATGGTGGGGGGAGGAGGGGAGAGGGAGGAAGGGGGTTTTAGCAGAGCAAAGAAGGGGTCATAGGCAGCTGGCGACCCACCGCGGACACCAGCTCGGCTCTGGGGCAAACCCCATGCCCCAAAGAGTGCAGGTCTTACGTAAATGGCTTGCGCTCTCCTCCTCGCGTCCAGCGCGTTCCCCGTCCGCCACACCCTGCATCATTCCACTCTGACATGCAAGGCGCTCGGATCTCTCGGTGGGAACATACCCCGCGTCATAGGAAGACCCCTGCCTTCTGGGCTCTCTTGCCCGCTGTTCCGCGCCTATAACCCTCCCCATGTCCGACATTGCACCTCCAATCTCCGGCTTTGCTCTGTGCGCCTTCCGGCAGCGCTAGGAACACTGATTCCCGGTAGTGTTTCGAGAGATATGGCATGATGCATGCAGACATTCATGGACGCGTGTCGGCACCGACACCTCATACACCCGAACACGCTCGACAGCATCACTCATTAATTCCACTGATAAGCTTATATACGTCGTCCCCAGCAGACTCCGATCTACCTGCGACGCGCTTTTGCGACATTTCTCTCGGCTCGCCTTCCGAGCAGCTCACTGGGGTCACCCGAAATCGCTCCTCGCGGAGATGTGGTGGGAAATGGTGTATCTGTCCCACTTCTACGCCACTTCTTCGCAAAATCGCCACTTCGCGCAGATCTACACCAGATGCCCCCTGCAGCTTATTTTCATGGTTATTCAGGGATAAATGCTCGTAGACGGGGACGGTCTACGGTACGACTATGTATACTCGGACGTTGACATCGCTCACCTGTACCCGGGACGCTCACGACACGATGAGCAATATTACCTGGTGCTTGCCATTGGTGGAACTTCCCGGTCTGAACTCCGGCGGCAATTCTGTCTGTCTGACTCTCATGATCTGTCCCTTTCGAAGCTAGGATGGCGAATGGCTGACTCGCTGCGTGCTATTTCAGATGTGCCGGACGAGTTCTGTATCTGGGGGCAACGGTGTGCAGTCAATCCGTGGGCTGCGAGACTGGGATTTTGGTTTCTCCCCTGCTCGGTCGACGGTCGGTTTCTGATTCATTGCACGCACACACACATTACAGTAGTATTCAAGGGAGAGGTCAATTCGACATATGCTTGATCGCCTTCACTGTCGGCTAGGAGAACGACTGCATACGAGAGGTAGATGCTATCCTCCGAGTACGGCCTTGACTCGTTCCCTGTATGTGCGACCGGGTCCTCATGCTTGTGGCTCCATTCGAAAGTGGAGGCTGGTAGATTCATCGAATAAAATGGCACCTTGCCCTTTGTCCCGCTCACGCGGTTCAACCAAGCTAGGCTTTCATCGGACGCCGCAGGATCGTCTACCTTTCCGATCTTGCCAAAGCTGGTGTCGGCGCGGGAGATTGCATCGACATGAGCCGCGGTAAAAGGGTAGACGAGAGCTGTATACGTCTGCATATCGAATCCACCTTCCTCGTAATCCACCTTCCTCGTAGTTTTTGTAGACCTCTGCGGACCATTTGATGACGACTGGCAGAAGATGCGCCGAGTGCCCGTCACGGGTGGCCAGGGCCTCGTAAACGACCGCGTCCAAGCCGTTGAGCCTCTCGGTGCCCATGCAGTACTTGCGCTCCAGCAGGAGGCCGAACGGGGCTGTCAACTTGTCCGTCACGGCTTTGACGCGCTCCAGCTCTCCCGACTTGGTCGCAGCCGGGTTTCCAGGTTCAGCCGCCGCCGCTGCTGGAAGCACACTTGCTGGAGTCGCCGCTGCTAAAGATGCCGCTTGCCTGAACACCTTGAATGCGATGACGGCGCGATATCCCTGCCAGATACGCGTCACACGGTGGGGGACGTCGGGGTAGAACGCGACCCATTGACCAGGGTTTGCAGCATACGAAGGCAGCTCGTCAGATGTTCCGCCTCTCCTGTACCAATCTGTAGCGCCCAGTCCCAGCTCAAGATGCTTGTTTCCGGTCGAGTCTCCTAGTCCGACGAGGAACGTCCCCACTAAGTCGGTCTCGGGGGTATCCCGGTGAGCCTCGAAGTGACCATCAGGACCGTAGAGATGGATCTTGTAAGGTTCCGCCTTGACGTCTTCCTGTCCAAAATTCTTGCTCCAAAGCTGGCTGACAGTGTCGAGAAGAGACTGCGAGACGGAGAACTCGGACGCGGGGATGTCGCGCGCGTCGCGCACATGGGCATCCACCTTGGTTTTTTGGTTGAGCACGTCGCCGTACCCGGAGATGGCCGCGTTATTGAAGAGCTTGCGCAGTGGATTTTCGGCCTTGCTGTTCCTATCGACGTACGCGTTCTGCGGTTGGATTTCTACGTCCCATTGGCAACCCTTGCGGGTGACCTTTAGATGGAAAGATTCGGCCAAGATCCCACTGGCGTGCACCGGAGATTGCTTGTAAAGCTTTTCCAGCTGCTGGACAGTGTTCTATACACCCTCTGTCAATGCTATTTTCATCACACAGGACAGAACCTACCTCGCTGGACGGATTTGCGTTCACCATCACGACGTCGTCCTCCTCCTCTTCGTCCTCCTCCTCTTCGTCCTCCTCCTCCTCGTCATCATCTTCCTACTCCTCGTCATCATCGTCCTCCACTTTCTCCTCCATCACGCCGTCCACGTCGTTATCCTCTTCTTCCACTTTCTCTTCCACTACGCCGTCCTCGTCCTCCTCATCCTCCTCCTCGTCCTCCTCATCCTCCTCCTCATCCTCCTCATCCTCCTCGTCGTCCTCCTTGTCGTCCTTGTCCTCCTCCTCTTTCTCTTCCTTCAAGCTCCAATGGTCGCCGCCGAGTTCACGTATTAAGCCCTGACGACCGACGCGTTCTTTTGTCACGCAACGCCCTATCGGTCTCACCTTGCTTGAAATCGCGCGGATGGCGAAATTAATCTCTAGTGCGGTACGCTTATCGAACGGCGTTTGAACTTGCATCTTGCTTGTGGAGGTATCGGCGCTTTGCATGTCCTATAAGTATATCATCATGATCAGCCCCTGTCGAAATCAAATTAGTAAGAGGGGTGCTTGCTCCTATCCTATCAGGATGGAAGGAGGAAGCACGACTTATAACAGAACGATTGTCTTCTGTGCCAAGGTCAGCCACGGAGACTAGAAGCACGAGTCGCGTGAGGTAGACTTACGCGATGCAGAGACGCTCACAAACCACTCAATGCTAGTGGCAGTGAAGGTGAAGGCCACGGCCGCCTTCGACGCGGAGGTCCAGCGCAGAGCCTTGAGAAGCCCGCCGAGTTGCCGCTGAGTACGAGTTTCCTTCTGAGCGCCTGGTAAAAGCTGGCATGCTGACGAGCGGGCGAGCGGCAAGCGTGAAGAAAAATGGATAACGGGGAGGTCATCATTGGTTCTGGCAATGCTGTATCATTACGCACACAAGTCAGCATAACGAGTGTACAAGGTAGCAATGTCCATACTATCCAATAGCCCGTGCCGTGTCTCGAGCGCGAAGGACTTTCCCTACGAGGCTACGCCTCTTTGACCACCTTGCGAATCTCATCCAACCCCTCGTCGTAAGCCCAAAACGCCTCGACGCCCTCCCCGGTGGCGTCAACCGCCGGTGCCTCTGTCGGCGCACCAACGGCATGGCTCTCCTCCACGTTCTTCAGATACTGCTCCTTCACCTCCCGCGCCGCCGCCTCCGTCTGCTTCTCTTGCTTGCTGCCCTTCCACAGCACGCGCTCGAGCACATGCCGCACGGCCGCACGCAGAACCAAGTACCCGTGGCTCGCGCCCAGTGCGATCAGCAGCGCGGTCACGAACACGTGCTGCGTGCTCTGTGCGCCGACGAGCTCGTGCTCGTGGTCGACGGTGGTGGACAGCGGCGCCGCGTGGCTCGCGGGCCGGAAGAGGTACACGAGTGCCGAGTTTGTGAGTGCGGCGAGCCATGTGATGAACGCGAGGCAGTCGAGCCACGGCCCGATCGTGTCGGTGCGCTTGGGCAGTGGGCGGCGGCAGTGCGACACGATCTTGAACGCGTCGGAGCGCAGCTCGAGGACGTTGTTGACGAGCGCCATAACTGAAACAAACGGATATAAGCGAAGAGTCCGCGGGGGCTGCGGCGGGGCGGGCTATACTCACCGGGCGCGAGCGGCCAGATCGTCGACCACAGCGCGACATACCCGAACTGCGTGACCATTTCGCTGTAGTCGGCGAACAGCTCGTACTCCGGCAGCGCAACTTCTCGCCTGACGCGCTCCAGGAACTCGCGTTCCTCACGTGCGGCGCCATTCTTCTCGTCCTCGAAGCCCACGCGCTTCTTCTTCGGCGTGCCTGCTCCAGACTTGGAGCGGCGTTTTCCGAACAAGCCGGTGCCGCCCCCTGAGCGCAGCGCATCGACGGCACGGAGCAGGAACGGCAGCCCGACCTCCAGGAAGGTGTTGATGATCTGATTGGTGACCGTGTAGGCGTACATCTGGTTTTGCAGGCGCGAGTGATTCAGCTTGCCGTGGGCGGCGCCGCTGTCCGACTCGAAGAGCGCTTTGGTACTGTTATGCATGGCATGGCCGCTAAGATTGAAAGAGGATGGCGCGAGCGAAGAGAGTGTCGAGCTTGAATTTGATATGTGGTATTGCACGTAGTTCATCACTGGCTCCCCGAAGGGCACGTAGACAAACGCGGACAGCGCAAGGCCAAGATACGCGACGATTGCAGAGAGCGCGAATGTCTTGAGGGTAAGAGAAGCGTCGAATGCAGACTGGTGTCGGTGATTCTCCCATTTGGTCAGGGACGATGCATATGACTGATAGAGGCCGAGGAAGCGGGGAACGATGGCGATGAAGAGGACCGTGGGGCTAAAAGACTGGTGTGACATTAAAACAGCATGCCGGGACGCAGTATAAGGCAGAACGTACAATGTACTCGTGTCCGGGGCCCTTGTACAGCGCCGTCACGAATGCTTCAAAGACGAATATGCCTGTGAGCAAAATGAAGAGAATGCCAGCGAATAACGCAATGACCGGCAGACTCGCGAGCACACGGAGCTCGCGTTTCCACCATGTGAACCCTTCGGAATAGCGAGGGCGACGCTTTTCCACACGGAAAGAGCCCTGTGTACCCCAGTTAACAGACAAAATGCGCTCCTGGATGCGCCAGTATTCCACAAAGACGACCGACCAGATGAAGAGGAGAGATGAATACACGACGGAGTAAGCATGGCCAAAGAAGTAGGCTGCGAGCCCCAACACGGAGACGAAGACGAGGGCATTGGTGTAGGACACCAGGAAGGCAAAGTAGAGCGCGACGCCCTCGCCGAACTGGCTACGGATGGTGTCAAGCTGCTGAGAGCCGACGTGTCGTTTTGCGAGGGAGCGGACCCATATATCGTTGAAATGGGAGTCGTGGAGGGTCATGATGGATTCGATACGCGTCCATTCATCAGAATCCTGGCTGATACCGAGCCCACCGTCGGCTGGCGTGGATGTGACATATGCAAAGATGAGGCGCAGACGCTCTGCTGGGGTGAGAGAGTGAAGATCGGGTTCGGAAGCGACCGCAGGCACGGCAGATGTCGTCAGGCCGTAGAGAAAGTCGGAATGCCTGCTAGGAGGTCAACAGCGTGATGCGATGAGTGGAGATGCGACGCACCGCTCGCGATGAACAAGGCGCTGAAGCTGCTGGCTTGAGCAGGCCACGAGCAGGACCAGCTGGCCCTGTCGTTCGCCCCTGCGAGCGACAGCCTTGAGACTGGATGCATGGAGCAGATTCACGAGGCGGGTGTACTCGCGCTCTCCCTGTTCGGCGTCCTCGCGAGCCTGTTGCTTGGAGAATGTTGTGGACGCGGCGCGGAAGACGATGACGAGGTCGACGTCGGGAGACATGGCGGCCGTCGACGACATGATGGTAAGTGTGGAGGATGTCTCGAGGCGCAGTGAGTGGCACTGGCAGGGCGCGGCGACGTCATAGGCACCGAGGCCGGCGTTCGGCGGCGGTCGGACGGCGACCGGCCGGGCACGGGATCAAAAGGCTAATAGGGTCGTCGGGCCGAGGAGCCGTTGCCATGGAGAAGGAGGCCGGCGACGAGGGCGGCTTCCGCGCGCTGGCGTCTCGGTCGTGTGCAGTCCGCCATCGAGTCCGTCTGTGCTCGCTGTCCGGTCACATACTCTTCCTCATACCGCTGTCTTTACTCTCTTCCAGTTCTCTCGCCTCCGCTTGGCATCGTATCCTCCACCATTGTCATTATCATTATCCTCGTCGTAAGGCCCGCTTTTTCGATCAAATTGCGACGCTGACCCCGCGTTGGGCGCCTTTCTGCGGGGCTCTACAGGCCGAGCGCATATATTCCTTCATTTCCTTGCTCCACGTGTTCACTGGACCCTCGAGGTCGCCTGTCGCTCGCTTACACCTTCTTTCCACCTCTCTACCATCGCTTTGCACTGCGTGCCAACGTCCGGTCGTGCAGCGCATCCGTCACACTCGTCCGGGAACTTTCCATTTTCGCTGTATTCTTTGCCTGGCCTATACCCTTCGCTTCCAAGCATATATCGCAGCAACACACTTTCCTCTGCCCATCGCCCCACCCTCCTTTCCGGCATCTCTGTCATCTGCACGTTTTCCTTGGCATCTTCACGGTCCTTCGGTACGAAACAGCTCCTGCTGACACAATTTACAACACTTGGACCACTCCCTCCTGCCCGTAATATGTAAGTCGCAGTGCTTGCTCCTACCGCATGCCCGATTTCTGATCGCCGCCATGTCCTTTCCCACCGTCTCACCATACATCCGAACACGATCCATCACAGGCTATTTCTTCCGTGTATGTGCACTTGACGCTTACCCCGACCACAACCGTATACCTGTCCCTAGTTGTGAGTTCCAGGCATTCATCATCGTCAACTCCGCTCACGCGCGCCTCCAGTCATGTCAAAGCTTGCATGGCGTTTTTCTCATCGTCAGGCTCTGAAGTGAACGAACAGCGTCTCAAACGATCTACATCTTTCGACCGTCTTCACGCCCGTTCGCGGCGCCCCTCGCGCGGCGCCGCGCCCCCACCCCCACCCACACCCGCACCCCCCTCCACTTCCTCGAGCACATCACGGCCCACAAAGCCTTTTGTACATCGCGGCCAGCCGCCATCCCCCCTGCCACGGTCCTTGCGCTCCGGCCCCGGCCACGTGCTTGCAGCCTTGGAGCCCCCGCACAGCCCATATTCCCTCGAGCATTATTCCGACTCTAGCGGCAGCAGCCAGCGCCGATCATCGAACCACCCCAAATCAAAAGAGGCATCGCCTTCACGTACAAAGCATCAACTGATAGCAGAGGACAGCAAGCGCTCTCATAATGTCATCTCAACGTCTGTCCGCCCGACGGCTCATCAACGTATGCCAGACGAATTCGGAGAATGGGCATCACCAAGGCAGTCTACTGTGGCGTCGTCTCCCTATACGCCATCCTCCAATAAATCTTCCAGCAGGCCTCTCGGTCCCTATTCCGGCTCCGTATCCGACTCTGGCATGATTGACCGCTCCCCACACCGATTTGACTACCCGTCGCCCTCTTCACGCCCGAAAACACACCTATCACCGCTCGACGCCCGACATGGCCCCCCATTATCACCTGGGCACATCACGTCTGGCAGCTTGTCCGACGGCGGCAGCCCGTCAGAACGCGCCTCAAGCCCGCTGCTAGCCCATCAGCTGGATGTGAAGCGGCTTCTTAGCAAGCCCGCCGCGCCGTCGCGCGCCTCCATGTACTCTATCACCTCGGACTCGGACTCGCCTGGTCCCGCCGGCGTGCGCAGCGCGCCCCTGTCGGGCCCCTCGAGCACCGACGTCCGCTGGCCCAGCATGGCGAATGAATCTCGCAATGTGCGCAGGCGCAGCACCGGTGCATCCCTGATCCTTGCAGATTTCGACGCGGAGGCCAACCGCTCTCGCCTACTCTCCTCCAACGTCGCAATGAGCAACGCCTCGCCAACATCGGCCTCCACCGCAGCAAAGGATAAAGTACGGCAGCGCAATGTTCTGCGCAAGAACTCGGCCAGTGCTCCCAGGCGTCCGGGACCTTCGTCGGCGCCCCCTACGAACATGGCGATCCCGGAGGCGCGCAACTCGAGCAACTCGAGTCCGTCTAACTCAGCGAGCCGGCTCGTGGCCTCGCAGCTTGCAGTGCTCTCGCGACGCAGCTCGCCCGCGTCGGCGGTGTCCTCGCAGGGCAGCGGCAGCGGCTCCTCGCGCTCGCCCCAGCCCACGCCCGTGTCCACGCCGAAGCTGACCCCGGCTGGCGCAATCGCACGCGCATACAAGGAGCAGGACCAGCGGCGTGAGACACTCGCCGCGGCGGCGCGCCAGGAGGACATTATTCCCGCGCAGCGTGCTCGCGCTGGCGAGGTAAGTGTCGATGCCTTCTCGTCGCGCTGCGGCCCTCGTTGACGTGATATCCTACAGTGCGCGGATGAGGAGAACGAGCAGCCGAGTACGCCTTACTACACAGTCTTCGGCAGCACGTCGGGTCGCGTCGTGGCCGTCGGCAGCGCGGAGGATGCCGCGTGGACATCAGTTGCATACGCTGCAAGCACCAGGAGCGGGAGCGCGTCCGCGCCCGCATCTATGCGGCGGTCTCTGTCTCGCAAGGTATCTGGAAGGTTCCGAAGATCGAAGACCACGGAGAGCTCCGGCACCCCGTCTGACGGCCACGACGGCGGGCGGCGGGGGCGGCCGAGCCTCCAGGAGCGCCGCTCGACCAGCCTGCCGAAGGAGGGTCGCAAGAGCCTGCGCGTGTCAACCGACAGCAGCTACGTCGAAGTGGACTACCCCGCGGCGCAATCTGTCCCCTCGCTGTCGTCAGGCAAGCGCGCCGACTCGGGCAAGTCTACTCCCGAAAACAGCCCCGCTTCGGGGCGGGGCAAGGAGAAGGAGGATGAGACGTCCTCGGGCGGGCGGCTGTGGAAGCTCGTCAAGCGCATCAGCTCCAGCGGCCTGCGCGATCGATACTCATCGGGGCCGAGCACCCCGCCGCCGCCAGTGCCAGCAATCCCGAAGGACCTACTGCCCCTGCCCACGCGCGCCACACTGGAGGTGCATTCGCCCGCAGCGTCGATGTCCGTCGAACGCGGCGCCGTCAACCGCTTCATGGACTCGCGCACATCCATGAGCGCCGTGCGGCCCCCAATGACGCCGCTCGAAAAGCCGCCACCAGGCAAGACGAAGCGGCCGTCCACCGGCATGAAGACGGGACGACCGAGCACATCACCGTCGCAATCATCATCGGATGTGGCGTTGCGCTTCTTCGACCGCACGCAGTCAGCGCGGTCGTCATCGTCGTCGTACGGCGAGGAGCTACCGCCGGTGCCGCCGTATCCCACGTCGCGGCAGGGCTCGCCGGCGCAGGAATCCCCCCGCGCCTTTGATGAGGTGCGATCGCCGCGGCCGCGCAAGTCGCATGCGAAGCACGCGACGGTCGATGCGCGGGGAAGCCCGCCGTCGGCGACGCTGCCAGCGAGACGCGGCACGTCGTCAGAGAGGACGCGGCCGGACTCTCGAAGTTCGCCTGACATCCCGATGTTCTCGGTGTCTGACGCCGTGAACAACTTCGTAGCGCGCAAGCCGACGATCAGCACACCCGAGCGTCCACCGCTCCGCATTGTGCCTCCCCCGATTCCGCAGACCGACGCGCTCGCGTCGTCGAGTGTCCCGCCACGGCCGCCGCGCAGTACCCACCGACCGACGACCACCCCGCCCGCCGCGTCCCCCACTACGACGACTGCCGCCACGAGTGCATTCCCGAACACCCCGATGGCGCTGCTCAACCCTGATCGGAGCGAGGTGGCATCGCCCGCCTATCGCCATAGGGACTCAATAATCAGCGGCCACAGCGATGCGTCCACCGCGCGGCCAACGCCGTCCTCGATTGAGCGCTCGCCGGCTGTCGCGCAGGTCACGTTCCGTGAGCTGGACAGCTCCCCTCGGCAGGCGTGGACACAGAAGCAGAAGGAGGACAAGTGGGACGACCTCCTAGAGCGCAGCGCGCTGGCGGGCGGGACACTGCACCTCGGCGACACGGGCGGGTTGCTATCGGACACTATTCGATTCTCTGGCTACTCGGATGTTTAGGTTGTACGGGCTCGTATACATATTTTCACATCGCTATCTCACCCTCGAACATATTTCTTCCGCACCTCAGCATAGTAATACCCCTGCTGCATGGCCGTGTTTTTCTCACTAGACGTCAATACCCCCGCAGAGTAGTGTAATAACATATTTAGTTGCATGCTGCGTGTCCGCGTAAATGAGCGCGTTATTTGGGTGTGTTGACGCGTTCTGCGCTGCCATACAAGGCAATAGTACCACGTCAGTAACACGCTCACCCACGGCCAGCCTTTCTCTTCCGTCCATCCCACTCCTTCCAACACCTTATCTATGGGCTCCGCGAGCAGCAACATCTCCTCCGAGGCCATCCTCACCGCCGTCGTCGTCGCCGGCGCCATCACCTACGGCTACTTCCAGTACACACGCCCGTCCAGCGCACCCGCGCAGACGCCCTCTGGACCAGGCAAGAAGAAGGGGAAGAAGGGGAAGCACGTCGCGGACGTCCCGCAGGCAGACGTGGCGTTTGCCCCGCCTACTGTCGTGCGCTTCCCACACGTCATCCCGGGAGAGTTCGAGGCCTCGATAGACAAGTCGAAAAAGTCGAAGAAGAAGAAGGGCAAGAAGGCTGCTGCGGGCAGTGCGTCGGACGCGGTCAAGGAGGGCGGTGAGCAGCAGGAGCAGGGCGAGCAGTCCGACGCGTCTGTTGGCCCGGCGCCCACGCCGATCCCGGCCAAGGCGAAGGCAGCGTCCAAGGCCAAGAGGCAGGCTGCGACGCAGCTTGACCCTACTCCCGCGGAGGCGCAGGAGGAGCGCTGGACGCGCGTAGAGTCGAGGAAGAAACAGCCGCCAGCAGCGACGGGCGGCGAGTCCAGCGCGGATGGGAAGAAGGCCAAGCCGAAGCCCACGTTGTCGACGGCGGACCTTGCGACGAGCGATGCAGGCATCACCACGTCGGTGACGACGGGCAACTCGTCCCCTGCGACTGAGAAGACGACCGAGGATGAGCTGCCTGCATCAGGCGGAGACGAGTGCGTACAGCTGTCATGCCATTTCCGCCCTTATGCACACTGCTAACGCTCTGCAACTGCTGCTTGCAGGAGTGCACCAGAGGCCTCCACGTCAGAACGGCCTTCTGCGCCCCAGGTCATACGCATCCAGCCCGGGGAGAAGCCTGCGAAGGGCTTCACATGGGAGGACTACGAGGGTGTCCAGGTTGGCGAGGACGCCGACGGTGAGGATGACGGGGGCTGGGGTGTCGTCAAGAGCAAGCGCAGTTCTCGTACGCCTCTTCTCCTCAGTCGATGCACATTTCTCTTCATCACACCACGCAGGTCTGAATCAGACGGCAGGCGGACAGTCTACCCCAAACTGGACGTCATCCAACACCCCGTTGACGAAGAAGCAGCGCCAGAACGCGGCGAAGCGCGAGGCGCAGAAGCTCGCGAAGCAGGACGCCGCGGCGGACCAGCAGGCAGTGCTCGCGCGACACAAGCGCGAGCTCGAGCGCGCGCGCATGGCGGAGCAGTTCTCCACGTCGAAGGGAAAGCCGTGAGCTCAATTTGCTGGCATTGGGTGGAGAAAGGTCATTTTGGAATTGATTGCATGCGCCTGGGGATTCAAGCGCACTGCTGCGCACGTATATCGTATCGTTCACTTTATTGCCGCTCATTTTACCACATCTTTAGCTTCTCTGTTCATTTGCAACATGCATGTCTCTGCGGAGCCTGGTCTCCACTGAGGGCCCTTTGCCATGGACATTTCCCACAAAATCACAGGTATCCAGCTAAACTTCTTGCTCGTAAGTTTCTTCCCACACGTAGTCGTCGCCCTTCTCGCTGCCCTCGCCATCACCCTCGCCCTCATCCTCACCACCCGTCGCCTCACCCGGTACGACGCCCGGCCCACGCCCGAGCCCAATATCCCCGCCACCCTCTTCGACGAACGGCAGCACGCCCTCATCCTCGTCCTTATCGTCCATAGTATACAGATCCGTCTCTTTCGCGTCGCCGTCAGCAAAGAGGTCTTTGAGCGCGTCGTAGTTGATGCGCTTGCTGTAGCGCGAGTTCTTTTTGAGAAGGTTGCGCACGGACTCGGCGGCGGTGCTGCCGTGCGGCGTGGACGCGTCGCGCGGTTTGGTAGACGACTTCCGTCGCTGAAGTTCCAGCATAAGCATTAGCAATAAGAGCATCTGAGAGGAGTTACCTTCCGGCTCTTGGCTGCTTGGTCTCCATCTCCGCCCTCTCGCTGCTCCCCTTTCGCTGCAAACCGCGAGCAACGATGTTAGTTATTACAGGCAATTGGACAACGCACGCACCGGCAATCGCCTCGAGATATTCCCGGTTCATCTCCACCCACACGCGCTCCTTCACTTTCACCTCCTCTTCAGTGAGTAGGAACCTATCGAGCTCATCTTCGTCAAGTCCCAGTAGCTCGTCGACTTCCGAGAACTGCGCCTGCCGCCGCTCATCTGCCTCGGTCAGGGCGCTGCTGAGCGCGGCACCTTTCTCGTTGTTGAGGAACGTTGATACTTCCTCCACGAGTACGGTATCAAGCGATGCCTCTATTGTGGACGCGGGCGTGGCTTCCAGAGGCACATCTGCATCCTTCTCGGGGAGATCTTCGAGTAGCGTAGCGGATGTAGAAGCGATCGGCTCGAGGGCCGCAGGTGGGAGGGGGGAATGTGTCGGGCCAAGCAATGCAGGGTCAAGGAGCGCGGGGTCGATGTTGGAGTCGATGAGATGTGAGGAGATCTCCTCGGACTCTGGGAGAAACAGAGGTTCAGGCACCATGGTGCCTGCCAAAATACCTTCGTTGAGGAGTGCGGGATCTACAACGGGACGTTGCATCTCTGTGTCTTGAGCCTGCTCGTCGTCGTTCTCTTCGTCACTCTCCTCGACCCTCCGCCGCTTCCTCTTTCGCTTATCCACCTTCTTGCGCCTCTTCTTCCCGGCACCCTCGTCGTCCGCCTCCACCTCCGGCTCGTCGTCTTCGCCTTCCTTCTCCTTCTCCTTCCCCTTTGTGAACGCAGGCGGGTCCATCTCCTCCTCGAGCCAGACATTGCGGAAGTCCGTCAGAGTCAGCGCGCCGCTCGGCGTCTCCTTGAACTCCTTCAGCCGCTTCTTGAGCGTCGTGTCTGCAATCTTCACCACCTGCACGATCTCCTCCACCGAGCGGCGGAAGTTGTTCATCCGCGCCGCGAGCAGCAGGCACGCGCCGCAGATGCCCGCGGGGCGCCGGCCCTTGGTCATCCAGTCACGGTCGAAGCGCGCGACGAGCCGGATCGCGTCCGTCGCGACCTTGTGCGTCTCGTCGCCGAACTCGAGAAGCGCGGCGAAGCGCGAGATGTAGTGCGAGGGGTCGACAAGCGGTAGGCGCAGATTCAGCGTCTGCACGAGCTGCAGGTACGTGTGCCCGAGCTCGAAGACGTTCACCTGGAGGAGGTCGGAGAAGTCGATGAGCATATATGTGCGCGTTTCCTTCTGGCGGCAGGCGACGTAGAGGCACACCGCGACGACGTTCAGGCTCTTACGGCCCTTGGTGAATTTGTGCTCGACGGCGAGAGTGTACAGTCGCGTGGCTGCGAGGGCAACGACCTCTGACAGGCGTAAGATATTGGCGATGCTTTGGATTTTGCGATTCGCTGAGATGCTGTATTAGCCTGGCACCAGCAGAGTCTCGGGAGGGCGGCGTACCGTTCGCGATAGTCTGCTCTCTGGACTCGTTGTTTCCTCTGTTTCCAAAGGGTCCACCCATACGAGCATGAGCTACATCTTTGTCAGTCTCGTCAAGCAAAACGGAATTGTCTGACCACGTACTCGCTCCCTGGCCGACATATGAGCCCTGCACCATTGCCGCGCCAGTCGACGTCTCCCCAAAGGTTACTTCATTGACGATGGCATTCTCCTCCACCACCGTACCGCATTGCACGCAGAACCCGTTACCGGCTGCGGCATCGTATTCTATCACAGTCCCACCGCAGTCGGTGCAGACGACCTGCGGGAGTCAGAGGAGGTTCCCGGAACATGATTTGAACTCACCATCGCGCTGTTGCTTCGGAACTATCGATACAAACCGGCGCAAAATACAGGTATAAAGATACAGGCGGGGAAGGAAGAGAAACGGGTCGACGGGACAAGATGAGGAGCAAGAGACGAGTCCGAGACATAGAAGCGGTGACATCGGCCCGCTCGGCCGTCGATTTTGTCTGTGCTTCCACTTGCTTCCCACTTACACCTGCCATGGGCCGACTTCGTCGTTCACGCACACACAAGGCACAAAGAGATGTCCACCGCGCTGGCCGTACACGAGTGAGTGCAGACTGCGATCGCACACGTCTCCAAGCTGACGCCCTGTCGTTCAGGCTCGCACAAAAGACTTGGACCAGATACAACTCATAGACCTAGATCCGAAGGTTCGTATCTGTATCTTTCCCTTCTGCTGAAGTAGCGGGATTCCAGGCCTCACGCATATTCCCCAGAATCGTTCCAAGCTGGAGGCCCAACCACTGGACTTCGAGAAGCCGGGCCTGGCGCAGCACTACTGCGTCGAGTGCGCAAAGTGCGTTTCCGATCTTCTTTCTGTCGCTACCTGTTTTCTGAGTACTGCGAATCGGATTAGATATTGTGAGTCGGATGCTGCGCTGCAATCTCACCGGAAGAGCAAGGTGCACAAACGGCGGTTTAGGGCGCTCAAGGAGCCTGCGTATACCATCGAGGAGTCGGAGAGGGCGGCAGGTCTGGGGAAGGAGGGCAAGCGGCCCACGACAGTGCTAGTAGAGCAGGACCTGGCTATGGCATGATACATGATGCTTGGCCTGCGAGCCCGGGTGGTCAGCGTGTACGATTTCCTTTGGCGTAAAAGTAAGTATTCACGATCTTCGTTAGTCGCCCAATGTCATACATGCACAGCGTTATATGTGTGTTCTGGATCTGCTGACGGTCAGAAGGGATTCCAAAATCAGGGGAACGGACCGAGCGGTACATCAATATCCATGTACTTTGCTACTCGACCGTGACCGTCATGCTAGTGACGTGAAAATGCGCAGGGATAGAACGCTCAGGCTGCGCAATCTGCAGTCGTAGTACTGTAGCGCTCCATGACGTTGCTCGAAAGGTGATCGATAATTATGAGAGAATATTGACTCAGCAGGATATGAAGAAGGGCTGTCGGCAGAGCTCACGGCTCCTGGGCTCGTCCTCTCCGCCTACGAGCATCAGTGCGACACTGGCCATGGAACGCACTTCGAAGATCTGTCTATACATCGCCACAAACCACCCAAACCGACGAGATGAGAGACTACGTCGAGACCTACAATTACATGCAGTGCGAGCTATGGCTCAAGCAGAACCTGACATCGCCCGCGTCCCGCCACTGGCAGTATGTAGAGTCACTAGTCATGGGCCAGCAAAATAAATATCGATCCGCCAGCCACCCACGAGTCTGCAACCAGCTTTTGAAAAGATGAGAATCATACGAAGAATGGACAAGATGGACGTCAGCTTACACCAGAAATGCGCCACCCCTACCACGTACAATCAGGGTCTTTCCTGCCCGTGGGCACGCAATGCTTCGCGCTTCACCTCGCTTGCCCACTTGAAGAAGTCGCACTTGTACCGCGGGTCGACTTCCTCTCGTAGCCGTTCGCTACGGCCCTTGTCGTACCCAGGACCAACCGGTCTGCAAAATACATGAGGGCCGCGAACTGTGACACGTTGGTGATGGACTTACCGCGAACAAACGTAGAAGACCTTGCCTTTATTCGGGCCTGGCTTGTTGACGCGGAATTCCTTTGCGGGCTCTCCGTGGACTGCGCACTTTGGCGGGGGCACTGGCGCAAACAGCGTGGACCACGCTTTCTTGCTCTGCGTTGGATCTTTACTTTGCGAGAGCACAGATTCACTCTGTGACGGCGCCGTGCTCTCCTGCGAGAGCGATAATTCCTGCGCGAGACGGAAATCTGCGTCCAATTGCTCTTGCGTCTCGGCGGGGTATAGGGGAGGGGAGCCTGATGGCGCGCGCGATGATGTCCCAGCCAGCGCAGGTTCGCTGTCCGACACCTCGATGACATCGGAGGGCTGAGAGGTAGAGCTTTTGGTGAAGAAGGACGAAAGCTTCGCCTGTCCGGACTTCAACTTCTTCGACTTGGAGCTCGAGGAAGCTGCATCTGATCTCTGTCTCTTGCGCTGCTCCTGCGACGGTCGCGGTATACTCTTTGTGCGAGATGACGGTGTGCCATTATCGACAGCCAGATTGGAATATGGTCCCGCGACGCGTGGTATGTGGGAGGGGGACGGGGACTCCACCTTTGGCTCTCGTACCGAAACTTGCTCGGAGGGTGAAGGGACTGAACACGGTGCACCAAGACCAGACGACGAGGCTAGCGCATCAAAGGCAGTCGACAGGGAAGGCTGCACAGGCTTCGAAGCCGGTATCTCAGAAGCCGACTTTGAGTCCGACGCTGCACGCTTGCCAAAGAAGTTCGACATGAGCATCTGCTTGCCTGTGAACTCGTTCCAGTACTTCGCCGCAAGGCGAGGCGCCTCGCGTTTGCTTCCATCCATCTTCATGGCTTCCCGAAGCGTGCGCTTCTCTCCATCCAATGTGATCTCGTCGTGCAGATCGATGTATATAGGGCAGTGATCCGACCCTTTAACGGAGGGCTGGATGTCCCCGTGGGAGATCCATGGGAGCAGGCCGGGAGTGACCAGGAAGTAGTCGATGCGAGTGCCGTAGTTGGTATCCCTTGCACTAATCTTCGTGTTCCAGCCTGCCAGACCGAAGCGTTGCTCAGATTAGTGTTCACGAAGTCAATGAAAGAACATCACAAGGAACTTACATGTGTACATGCCTTTCCTATCAGGCCAAAATTTCCGGAGGACATCGATCAGAGGACCATCAGGACCTATCCAGCGGTGGAGCCACGCACGCGCAGGATGCTCCCAGAACGTCGAGGCATTGCTCGGCAGATGGCCGTCACAGTGATCAATAGGCGCAGCGCACACGTTGATGTCGCCCACGACGATGACCTCGCGCTTCTCCTCTATGAGCTTGCGCACACGCTCCTGCAGCATGAAGTGGTAGTTCATCTTGAACGGCAAACGCGCGTCCGACGTCTCGTTTGGGCAATACAGATTGACGAGAACGAAAAGCCCAAAGTCGACAACGAGAGCGCGGCCTTCAGAATCTAGAGCTTGCAAGTCGTGCAGCGTATTGCCGTCTGCGTCCTCCATGAGATCCATTTCGTGGGCATGAGGGTACGACGCGGACACGCGTTCCTGAGGCACCAGCGGAGGTTTTGGCTGCAGCTTTCCTGACAGGCCTTCTTCTGCCTTCAACGGAACGGCAGTATTCACGTCGGCATAGACGGCAACACCGCTGTAGCCCCCTTTGTTCGCGGGGAAGGAGAAGAACGAATCGAATGAGTCGGGCACGGCAAAGTTGCGGCCTATTGCAGCGCGGGTAGTCTTCATCTCTGCTGGCCCGTTTGCATGAGGTTCTTCATGGCGAACTCAACGAGCGCACGAACCTTGGAAACATATGATATCGCCGCCCAATTCGCGGAGGACATCGTCCCACGTCTTGAAAGCGTTCCACCTGGCAGATTTGTGATTAGACGGCTACGTGAGCGAGGAGAGGGACGATTCTGTCACGGCGTACGGATGATATTGGGGGATCGTGCGGACGCCGTTCTGGAGCAGTGTGTCAGGTCAGATATCTGGTCTGTGCGACGCGTCCCCGGCGATCTCATCACGCACGATGTTCCACGAGAGAATCCGCATGTCGCGCGCGAGGATTCCTCAATGCAGAGGACGATAACAGGTCAAGTGTGAAGAGAGCAAAGTTTGCATTTGACGGCCGTACGGTAGTTCGTGGCAGGTGCTACGCGCGCGGCGCCTATAGGACTGAGTAATATACGTTGACTGTCGTGCGCAATATGATGTTCTCATGGACAAGCAATCCTTGCAGCTAATGACCTCTCACTCATCACCATCCGACTGTCCACGGAGGCACATACTTGGAGCCTCCTGGCGTGCCGCGGCCAAAAGTCTTACACATTGCACATCGTGGGTCGATGATGTCGAAGGGCGCCTGCAATGAAGTACACGAGCCGTCCATTGGCAGCGACAGTGGCCATAACTGTCACGATGATTGATTTCGGCTCGACTGTAAAGAACGCCATACGGGTACACAATAACAACATGGAGAACCAGAGGCTCGAGTCCTCACCAAGGCTACCGTCGTCGTTGTAGCCCCCCGTGCGGTCACATCATAGTGGCATATATGGAAGAAAAGTGCGATGGGGGAGATGGACTAGATGTTGGATGGGTAGAGCATCTGTATAATTCGATCACTCAGGTGTGTTGGTCACATTGAGCATAAGACTACGTACAATACGGACGCTTGCGCCGAAAGCATGAGGTGGCAGGTTCGACCGGAATTTTGATTTGACGACGCCGTTGTTGCCATGCGGACGGGTGACACGGCTTTCGAAAGCGTCAGTGCGCTGTGCTCATCCGAAAGCCAAAACACGCACCCCCAGATGACCCGAATCTTGGAGCCCTGAATCTCGCGCTTTGCGCGGTAAACGTACGCTACACGCTTTAGATATCAGGAAGGTTAGCAGATATAGCACACTCCTAGAAACACTGGGCGCACCTTGCCGAGGTAGAAGTCCGCGTCCTTCGTCGAGCCAACGCCCTCGATTTGAAGGAGCGACGTGTTCGGGCGCGTGTTGCGCTTGCCGCGCTTGTGTCCGAGGATCCGGCCCTTGCTGTACAGTCTGTAGACAACATAAGTAACGGTTCGAATAAGTTCCCAAAGGGCAATGGATGTGGGCAGTTGGGTGACGGGGAGTCATCCGACTATGTCGGTCGCCATCCATCCGTTTCCCATCCACCCTCGACCGATCGTCCGCACACAGGCCATCCTATAGGCCATCCTGACCGTCAGGAAAGTTTGCTCACCGTGTCGATCCCATTTTGTTGTTGAAGTCGTCCGAAGTCGTTGGGTCGGTCGGGAATGCGGCGCAGTCGAAAGTTCAGGCGTGACAGTCACAGCGTTGTCACGTGATGCGACATTATCCTGCGAAATTCGCTCCCAACGTCCTTGCCATTGACGCAGCCAACGGGTTGCACTCAAACGTCGCCATGCTCGGCGCATTTGAGTAACGGAGCAGTGGTAGAGCGACGAACACTTCCTGGCAAGTCCTATCGTATACGGACTCGTTTTGTAGCCACGCAGTTGAGCCCTACTTGTCAAGGAATTTACATCCTGTCTTTCTCACCGTCATCTCTTCCTGCACCCCCCACAAACGCCAACACACGTTGCATCCGACGTTCAGATATATAAAACCCTCCTCGCAGTTTGCAGGCCTCCAACGGTCCAACCTTCTCCAACATGGCCACTGTTTGGAGGCGGTTCGCCTCGACGAGCACCTTCACCGCCAGAACCGCACCCTCCAAAGCCCACCTCCACCAGCCGATACCAGATGCATCCTTCCCCAAGGGATATGTTGTCACTGGAACGCACAGTGGGGTCAAGAAGAACAGCACCGTCCTCGATCTCGGCATCATCCTTTCCACGTCACCGCGCCCCACCTCCGTCGCAGCCTGCTTCACTCGCAACGCCTTCAAAGCCGCACCCGTGTTGGTTTCACAGGAGGTTCTTGAGCGCAGCGCCGGCCGCGCTCGCGCACTTGTCGTCAACAGCGGCTGCGCCAACGCCGTAACGGGCAAGCAGGGCCTCGAGGATGCCTGGGCCATGGCACGCGCGACGGATGCGCTCCTTTCGCCCGCACCGCAGGACACGAGTGAGACCCTCGTCATGTCCACCGGCGTCATCGGTCAGACGCTTCCCATCGCAAAAATTGTTTCCTCCATTGCAGCGACCAGGCCCGACGCGCTCGGCAGCGGCTTCGCCAGCTGGGAGCGCGCTGCCCGAGCTTTCATGACGACGGACACGTTTCCAAAACTGCGCGCGCGCACATTCCGCCTCGGCGGCCGCGATTTCCGTATCGCGGGCATCGACAAGGGCGCGGGCATGATCCACCCGAACATGGGCCCGCCGCACGCTACGCTACTTGGGTGCGTCGCCACAGACGCCCCCGTGAAGCCGCGCAGCCTGCAGAGCGCGCTCACATATGCGGTTGACCGGAGCTTCAACGCCATCAGCGTCGACGGGGACATGTCCACGAATGACACTATCGTTGCGTTTGCGAACGGCGCCGCGGCGGAGGACACGCTGGAGGAGATCGACGAGGACAAGGCCGACGGGCTGTACGATGCGTTTAGGGCGGAGCTCACCGGCTTCATGCAGGATCTTGCTCAGCTGGTGGTGCGCGACGGTGAGGGCGCCACCAAGTTCGTCACGATTTCCGTCGATGTGAGCTGCGCCGGCTGTTCTTTTCCCCGGCTTCTTCGCTGACAGCTTACCAGGGGGCTGCTTCCTACGAGGATGCGCACAAAGTAGCCTCCAAAATCTCGACTTCAGCCCTAGTCAAGACGGCGCTCTATGGCGAAGACGCTAAGTGCGTTGATCTCTGTACCTCCGAGCTCGGCCAGTTTTTCACCGCCGCCACAGCTGGGGCCGCATCCTCGCAGCATCCGGTTCGGTTGACTTGTCGACCCCGCTCGACCCAACTCGCGTAAGCGTGTCCTTCATCCCTGCAGACGGCAGCGCGCCGCTCCCTCTCCTCGTCAACGGCGAACCAGAGTCGGTAGATGAAGAACGCGCGAGCCAGATCCTCAGCTCTGAAGACCTCGAGGTCCGTGTCGAGCTCGGACTAGGCAGCGAGAGCGCGAAATACTGGACGTGCGACTTCAGCTATGTGCGTAAACTCTTATCCCTTCTCGATACTTCATCTGATTGCGGCTTCGTGGGCAGGAATATGTCAGGATCAATGGGGATTATAGAAGCTGAGGGGTGTGTAATGTGCAGTCACTTCTATTGACCTTCATTCTGGAGACGGGAACTATCACAGGCGACCCGTATTGCCGCGCCGCCTTTGAGGCAGGAATATTCCAGAATTAATAGATGCATCTTGCTGTCTGCAAGGGCGAGACGATCGAACAACGCTCAGCTGGGCTCACCCCTTTTTCTGGCAAAATCGCAAAACACCATCCTCGTACTCCGCAATCGAGGGTAACAGGGACTAGTCGTTTTCCAGCTTCTAGACTTCTCGGTGAGAGAAGAATCGGAGAGTGGAATCTGAGGACGCACCTTGACTGGCCAATGTGTTCTGACCTTGCCAGGGCGTTTCATACGCTTGTCCATACCGCACGTAAACACCGTCCACCTCCAATCGCGAAGCAGCCGATTGATGCTGTTGAATGCATCACCTAATACTGCCCTTTCCGCGTACCTTTGGAAACGCGCTTGGACCGAGCGCCACGCTAGGCCCCCGGCGTATGCCTAGATATGTTGTATCCGATTTCTCAGGATTTGACCCTTTCCGTACGTACACTTTTGGACCCCAATCCGTACGTACCAGGATATAACCTACGTTTCCGAGGCCCATCCGTACGTATAGTGGATAGGACCTCCAACAGGGCGTTGTCCGTACGTGCGCCGGATAGGACATCAGAAAACTACGTTTCCGTACGCATAAATTTCAAAAAAAGGCTATCTATGCACAAGAGACCCCCGTTTTCGATGCCGCACCGTCAGGGCTCGCATCAGAAGCGTATTTGGCACCTCTGAAGGCCCAGAGGGCCCGCCTGCCGTAGACTTCTGTTTCTGGAGATCTAGCAAGAACCGCACAGCCGAAGCTATTGCTGGGTACGCTCGAGTTAGCTTTCGCCCACGCCCTTGACAAGACTGCCGCAGAGGGGGAAATCCAGAGAGAGCTGGCTCTCGACGAGCAGGGACGCATCGGCGGCCGTGCTCAGGAAAGAGCTGCGCTGACGGATGCGTGTGATGGATGCGCGCCAAGACTGGCTCCGCTTCCTTGCTGAATGCCTCTGAGTCCCAAATCGCTTCAGGTCCAAGTCTACAGCGGGAATCTTCACTAGGACCAGCTGCGCCGTTATATGCTCACACTCGTCGTCTGGCGTATGCGCCCATTGGTGTGGGATGGCGGAGACGTTGAGCACACCTCCGCGCGCAGAGACTAGCCGCGTGGCTCCCATCGCATATATCGCTACCTTGTGCATTCGACGCTCGAGCAGAGCGAGGACCGACGGAGGGACGCGTGCGCTGCGCGAGACGAAGCGTGTGTTTAGCAAAAACTCGGCAAGTGTGCAGATGTGCAGGAAGCGCTCTACGTCTGCGCTGGTTGGGGATGCGGGGAGGGCATCGCCTGTTGGGGGGATGCGGTCGCGGAGGCACCGGAGGACGGCGTCGTAGGGCACCACAGCTCCCGGCGCAACCCCAATCAGCTTGCGCACGGATGGCAGCAGCTCCCGTCCCCGATTCCTGAGGTCAGCCTCGCCCTTTCGTCGTCGGGGGGAGCTTCGTCGGTGGAAGAAGTACTCGAGGCGGTAGTCCTCCAGCGCGTTGACGACGGAGACGCGTAGCTTGTTAAGACGGACATTCATTTTGCGCAGCGAGTGTGTCATGGCGAACTGGATGAGCGGCTCCACGGTCTCTGTTGTGGACAGGAGGTCGAAAAACTGGACCGCGCGACCGGTATCGTCGGCCTCGGGGTGACGGTCCATTGCGAGTAGGAAGGTCGGGGAGGGTTCCTCGAGCAATACGACAGCCAATTCAGCTCCAGGGCGAGAGCCCACGACAGACAGGGCCGCAAAATGAAGTAAGAGATCCATGCTGACTTGGAAGCAGAGCGGCTTCCGGCGAGGAGAATTGGCGGGGCGGGGCTGGTGTCTTCGAGCTTTTTGAAGAAGTTCCCAGGTCTGCAACTCTTCAAATAATTCATCTGGATAACGATAAGATGAGACGTAGAAGCATTTGATGAAGATAGCAGCGAGCTCACATCCATGATGTGTCAGGCTAACCATGTTGGCTGATTAGATGCGTGCGGTGACCTGGAGAAAGGCTGAGATAATACCGTGGGCCGGCGTCGCCGAGAGCAGCCGGAGTTTGGCGGGCCGCGTGGCTGACTAAGCTTTGAGTCTGATTCCGAGTCGGCCCAGGGAGGCTTCCCTTGAGGCTGGGACAATGAGATAAACATATCCTTGCAAGCAAGGTCAGTAATCCGCCTTGAGTGCAACTCATTTTCTTTCTCCCTCGGGCCAAGGCCCAGCAACGACACTTCCTCCCAGCAGCCCAGCAACGACACTCGCGTGATTCCTCTCCTGGCAGTGGCAGGCACTACCTCTTCGGACACCTCCACACTACAGCGCTCACAGCGAGCTCACAGCGGCATCATGGTTTCTAGCGCAAACGTGATGTATATTCTCGAGCATCGCGAAATAGTTCAGGCGCATATACAGAATCACAAACTGACTTGGCCACCATCGCGTCCAGACAATTCTGGCAATGTGGCTGGCGATGTCCCCGTCAAAGTGTGCATCCGTGTACGCCCCCTCCTCCCGCGAGACGAAGATGCGCAGTCATTCTCTCTGGTAGAGGTACAAGACTCGCAGCTGATCCACGTCACGCATCCCACTATCCGATGGGCCGGGTGAGCCACTCTAGTCTCTTTCAATAGCTGACTCTGAGCCACCATGTTAACGCCCGTTGACAGCGGCCGTATCGCAACCAAGACATATGATGCGGACATCGTCTTTTCGGAGACCGCGAGCAGCAAAGATGTATACGACGGGATGCGCTTGACACAAGAGATCGCGCAGCTTATGCACCAGGATGGTAGCGAGCTCTCCATCCTAGCGTACGGGCAGACTGGGACGGGCAAAACGTTCACCACGACGTCGCTGGAAGGTAATACCTCGTTCCACTCTGCTGCATGTCGTGGTTGAGTTTTTGGACATTCATAACAGAACAGATTGCCTCGGAGATATTTGACTTAAGATCGCCCGACTGCCAGCTCAGCATCAGGCTCAGCATCCTCGAGATTCGCGGATCCGCGTCGTATGACCTCCTTTCGGAGCCTGCTTTGCAGCCGATCACAATCTTTGCTGGCTCGGGCTCTGCGCAGTTCCAGGGCCTCAGCGCTCATGAAGTGTCGGACAAAGAGGCGCTGCTACGTTTAATCAAGATGGGCCGTGAGCTGCGCTTGACCAGGAGCACCAGCAAAAATGACACCAGCAGCCGGTGAGTGCTATAACGCCATGACTGTCGCTGTAGGTATGACATGTCTCACAATACAGGTCGCACTCTATAGTCAGCATAAAGATATCGCAGACGAAAGAGGGTGCATCAGAAGCAGTGTCATATCTCAACGTTGTAGACCTCGCAGGTGAGTTGGCAGGGTTATTCAATAGTCCTGACTCCTTGCATCCTCATCGTCTGGGCATTCGGTGCACAGGATCCGAACGATCCTCTATTGTTGCCAGCCACGATGCAGAAAGGGTGAAGGAGTCAATCGATAGTAAGTCAAAATTTCCAGACTACAAGAGCAGGCTGATGTACGTGGTAGCCAACAAATCTCTCGCAGCTTTGAAGGACTGCATCCGGGCTAGTCTAAGTGACAAGCCGGCTTTTGTGCCATGGAGGGGTAACAAGCTCACGATGGCGCTGAAAGGGTCTGTTTCCGTCTTCATCCGGATCCCGCGACCTCTAAGGAAGAACTGAGTGTCACACAGAGCGTTCGAGAATCGGACAAAGCAAACACGAGAAGGCCATACGTCTCCGTCTAGCAAGCTGCTCATCATCGCCTGCGTCAGTCCCAGCGTTATCGACATCGAAGACACGCTTAATACCCTAAAATATGTTACCCCGTTCCAAGTCAGCCATCCCAACGTACCCTTGCGCTAGAGATGCGGCACTTATAAAACTGATCACAGCTCTCCGCGGCCAGCGCCGTCGACGCAACCGTCCGCCAAAGCGATCTCCAGACCTCCGATGGCCCGCGCTCCTGGTCCCACGCACGGTCCAAAGTGAGCGTAAGCTCTCCCGCCATTCCCATTCCCGAGCTCATTCCGCGACTCCCACCAGACATATATCACCCGCAACATGCCCAAGCTCGCCGCCCTTGCCGACCGGCTCCTGCCTCATCCGTCGTCCACCATAGCCTCCCTCTTCCCGCTCGACGCGCAAGCGCTTGAGCTCCTCACAAACACACCGGCTCCCTGCGAGACTGTGGCGCCCGACCCGCGCGTCCTCGCCGCCGCGCGCCCGTGGATCTCATCGTACCATAAGAAGCTGCAAGACCTTGCGGGGAAGTGCGCCGCGCTCGACGCGGCGGCGGGTGGTGGTAAGAGGGCGTTCGGTGTCGTGGCGACCGCGTCTGCGGGCGTGAGGGCCGGCTCCACGGCGGGCGCGAACTCGAAGGGCGGTTTGCTAGCGGTGCTCAACGGGACGGACCCGAGTGCGCACGAGACGGGGCGGGTGCAGCGTATCTTCGAAGACGGGACACCGTGGAAGGCCATCGAGAGGCTGGAGAGTGCGAACCGGTAGTTCGAGCCTCAAGGTGGGTGCAACATAGATGAGCAAACGATTCAGGACCACTGGAATGATACGATGGAAATAATGTTATGTCAAAGATACACAGAAAGTCCGAGGTGCTCAAAAACTTCAATATGCGATAAGACAACAAAAACGACATGACAAACTCTTCATCACGATGTGCTCTTCGTTTGCTTCTTGGCGGTGCCGATAGTGGTGTTGTTGACCTAGATGCATGTACGGTGAAAAAGTGGTCGACAGTGACGCTTGTCCGCGTTACGCACCTTCGTCGCGAAGCGCAGCGAGCATAATGACTCGTTCAGGTGAGCAGCGAGAGGCGACAAGTTCAGGACCATCTATATGAGAGGTGATTCGTGACCACAGGATCAACTGCCAAGGCTATGCGCGCACCAATGTCTTCGAGTTCCCGCTCAATGAGTTTTGCAGCAAGTAAGTCAACTAACCCTTCGTGTCAGCCGCCTGTCACTGCATTTATTTGAATCTGATGCCGCTCACCTTGGAATTTCTGTACGGAATATGCTTGTCTCCCTTCTCACTCTTCTCCCCCAACGCAGCGATGACATCCCCAAGCGCGCTCAAGCTCTTGTTGATGCTCT
Organism: Auriscalpium vulgare; assembly: GCA_019915015.1. Taxonomy (NCBI): domain Eukaryota; kingdom Fungi; phylum Basidiomycota; class Agaricomycetes; order Russulales; family Auriscalpiaceae; genus Auriscalpium; species Auriscalpium vulgare. The sequence continues at coordinate 1,046,857 of JAHBBC010000002.1, forward strand.
GCGTCTCCTTCAGGCGCTCCTTATCGCTCCCAGCCCCGCTGGCGTTGAGACGCTCGCTGCCCGCGAGGTCGACCAGGTTCAGCGCGCCTGAACATGCCTCGCCCGTGAGAGCATTTGTGCCACGAATGCGCAGCGTGAAGACAGAGTGCGAGCGGGAGGAGCGCTCGTTCATGAGGGTCGCGGCAACCGTGCGCCGTGAGTTGGCGCGCGCGAGGAGCGCGCGGACATGGGCGGGCGAGTGCAGTGCCTGCACAACGACGTCCGTAACGCGCGTGCCGCTCTTGTCATGTTTGATTTCGTGCTTCTTCTTGTCGAATTCGCCGTTTCCGAGGAGATCATTGATCGTCTCGTTGTACTGTGGCAAATCCCTTCAGCAGCGAAAGCGGAGTGAGGTGACGCCGAGGTCCTTACAATCTCCAGGAATTGGCCTTCGAGTGTGTATTCCCAGCCCCTGCTCTTCAAATCTTCGGTCGCCTGGAAAACCTGATCGACGGCACGCGGGATCATACCCACTGTCGAGCTCGCCTGGAGCGCAAGTCATCAGGAGGATATAGTTCAGACTGCAAGCTAAACGTACCGAGCCGCCTTCCATGGTAAATGACTTGCCCGAGCCTGTCTGGCCATAAGCAAAGATGCAGACATTGTACCCATCCGTACAGCTCTGCGCTAGTTGCGAGATCTCTTCAAACACCTCTGCTTGTGTGCTGTGGGGTTCAAAGACCTGCCGAGCATTCAGGATTTGATGTCAACTCAGCGCGGTGCACAACATACCTTGTCAAAACCAAAGCTCCACGTCTCTTTCCGCTCTTGGCCCGTCGCGCTCTCGCTCGACGCACTAAGCACGATCTCTCTGTGGTCCCGCTGATCGGGGTACACCACGTTGGCGAGTGCCTCTGCGCGCGCCCGCTCTACATCATCGATGTTCGTAGGCAGGTCGGACGGGAGGAGGGGCCGCACGCGGCAGAAGACGCGGATGTTGCCCTTAAGCTCCTGGACCATATTGTGCAACCGGCGGCGGACCATCTCCGCCTCGCGGGCATCCTGCTCCAACACCTCTACCCTCTTCTGCGCCATCTCCAGATCCAGCCGCAGCTTCGTTACTGTGTCCGCCGAGAAGTCGCATGACGATTGCAGCGCCCCGATCTGTGCCTGAAGCGCGCTGTTCTGCGCTTGGAGGGTGATCTGTGCGGTGCTCTGCTGCGCGACCGTCGCCTTGAGCAGCGTGCCGGCATCGCGCTCGCGCTCCAGGTCGCCGCGCACGATACGCAGGTCCTCGTTGAGCTCACGGATCTCGCGGTCGCGCTTCTTCAAGTCCATCTCGATGTCCATGACCTCGCGCGCGTGCTTCTTGCGCAGCGCGTCGAGCTCGTCGCTTGCATTGACGAGGTCGCGGCGCTGCGAGAGCTCCTGCGTGCGCGCGGTCGCGAGTTCGCGCGACATGGCAAGGTGGTTCGCCTGCAGTTCGGCGACCTTGCTACGCTCCGAGTCCATGTCGGCGGCGAGCCGCGCAACATCTGCGGCGCGAGCGTGCTCGATGGAGGCAACCTGCGACTGGAGGGTTTGGAATTGGGTGGAGATGACTGTCGGTGCGAGTGGCCCGGATGTCGTGCGCGCAACACCAGTACGCGACGCTAGTGCTGCTCTAGAGGCGGGTCGCGGCACGGCAGAGGGCTTGAGCGGCGCGCTGGTTGCGCGGGTTGTCCGTGCGGTCGTGATCGCGGGACCGCGTGGCTTCGTGAGCGGCGGCGGACCTACGCCAAGTTTTGAGACGTTAATTGCTGATCGATTCTGTTGCAGCGGTCTTGATGCGTAGTGCTCTGCAATGGCGGGAAGCTTGCGCGGATGGTCGATGTTGTCGTCGTCATTGTAAGCCTTCCGCTTGAGGTTGGTTGACGAGGACAAGTGAGAATTTGCGAAGGATGCGGGCATCGTAGCGGCCTACGTCGCAAGTCGTAGCTGACGGCGCTGTTGGCGGTTGCTGGATCCAGAAGAGCCGGAGGCGGTGAGAGCAAAGGACTCGGAGTGAAGTTCACGGCGCGGACGAGGTTGAAGATCTGTCACGTGCTCGTGTTCGTGCCGGGTCAGTCGGGCCGCCGTCCCCTCAGGATCGGGAAAAATCACGAATGTTATCTATTGTACGATGGTAGGATAGGATAGAGTAAGATATGCGCTACGCAGTCTCCTTTTTCTCGTTCTGCCCCTCCACGGTGCCCTGGCTCTCGTTTTCCTTTGCCTGAGCCGGAGCTTCCGCGTCCACGACCTTTGGTTTTTCAATCTTGAACCAGATCAACAGCGCAATGGCCTCCGTAACGAGAAACGCGAGCACAAACCAGAAGCCGTCGGCAATACCGTGGTAGCCCACCGGCTTTCCTTGGTCCACGCGCTTCTGGTCAATCTCCGTCTGGATGGTGGTGACGACGGCGAGGCCGAGACCGGAGCCAATTTGTAGGGCCGCGTTGAACATTGCGCCCACTGTCCCGGCAATCTCTGGAGGCGTGCTGCGCGCAAAGTCAGACTCAATGTGCAGATCACCAAGCATGTCAGGAGCGTACTTCATGAAGATGGCGATGTTTGAGTTGGTGTAGACAACCATATTCCCCATTGTTCCAATGATGAAGGCAGGGAAAATAATGGACCAGTACCTGGGCAAGTATGTGAGGATAACGAAATCAGCGGAGCAAATGATATCGGACCGTGCGCTCGTGTTTGCAAAGGGAAGCATGATGGTGGCCACAATATCGGCCAAAAGGCCAATGAAGATTGACCACTTCGGGTTGATGTACTTGGGGAAGCTGCCGCTGACGCCGGCGATGGCACCGGAGAAAATCCCCGTTGGGAGGAAATGCACCGAAGCCATGATGGCGCTCCATCCATAGACCGTTTGGAAAAGAGGCATTAGTTGCAAGTACACTGGGAAATCTTTAAATCCTGGACGTCGCTAAGGCGAGGACGATGCGACGTACCCGCACACCACCAAAAGATGGGAACGAGGCCAAGGGCAACAAGTATGGGCACGTTGGGGTAGTTCCAGGTGTGCGGAGGCCTGTTTGGAAGTGGGTAAGCAGCAATTTCTTCCCGACTGGTGACATAGCTTACAGCGACGCCATGTCGGGGTCAATCTTGGCTTCGAAGACAAAGAATGCCACTGCGAGCACGATGGAGGTAATGAGTGTGCCGATGACTCGACCCGCACCCCAGCCTGTTGCAGAGCCGGTCGTAACGGCATAGATGAATAACACGATAGAGGCTATGCGAGTGAGGTCAGAGACCAGTTCGCATATCGAGATGCAATGCACACTCACTGGTGAGCATGGTAACGCCACCGAGATCGAGGCGACGCCATGACGGCTTGCCTGGACGCGGTGCTGAGTGGGGAACGAGGAAGACGGAGATGATGCCAATGGGCACGCCAAGCATGCATGTGAAGTAGAAGACCCAACGCCAATTGGCCCACTGTACGAAAATGCCACCAATTATAATGCCCATCACTACATTTTTGGGTCAGCAACGAGTTTACAGGTCCGAAGTAAACAACAATGACGAACCGTTGCCAATGGCAGAAGAACCTCCGAAGAAAGCGATAGCTTGGCTCGGCTCTTCTGGGTCGGGAAACCACTCGACAATCAAGCTCAGGGCAGACGGGACGGTGGCAGCGGCGGCAATGCCCGTGAAGGCACGAAGAATAAACATGCCGACTTTGTCATGTACGAGGCCGCATCCTAAGGCGAAGAGACCGACGAGAGCAGAGCCCACGATAAAGGACCATTCTGGACGGCGCGACAAGTCAGTCACGCGCGTCAAGATGCTAGGATTATAACCACTTACTTGCGCTGTAGATGTCTGAGACTCGACCGCTGATGAGCAGGAAGGCGGCGAATGTCGATGCGTATGCTGAGAAGACCCAAACGACTTCATTGGCCTTGATGTTTAGGGAGCGCTCCATGGCGGGTATTGCCGGGAACAGAGCAGACGCGACAAAGGCATCCATGAACTCCGCTAAGCAGAAAAGCAGGAGGAGCGTCCCCTTGTGGAGCTTTGACAGGACTGGCCGCACTGCAATGAACGTGGTGAGTACGTCGTGTGAGGACAGGCCCGAACTGACGCACCATAGGCTGCTTCTGGAGGGACCACGATCGTGGGTGCTGGAGTATTCATCCTGAGGAGCTGTCGAGGATGAGGATGTGGGGGAGGAAGTTGGGGTACTAGTTGTCTGCCGCTCCGCTTCCCTCATTGCGCTTTGCTTAAATATTGCACTCAAGAACGCGTATAAATCAGCGCGCGTCACAGCGCTCATATTCGTAAGGTTGCACACAACGGGGGATCAAAGCGAACCAAGATCGCCGATGCGGACACGGCTTCAACAGTAGAGGATCCCCGGGTTCTCCCTTGGACACTACCTGGGCAGGATCTCGCGCGCGCGGCGCTGAGTCACCGGTGAGGATGGCTCGTCAAGCGAAGCCTTCAAGCGGCAGCATGTGTGCGTCGCTCCTGTGTCGCGATCGGTCAGCACGGCGCCGACAAGCACAGAGCTCGTAATGGCGAAAGGAAGTCTACGCACCGTAAGGTAACCGTTCACTGCGAATCCGAAGGCACCCGGATGTCCCAGAAGTACCAGAACCGAATGCATGATGATAAAACTTGGATGTGGACGACTAGGTTGGTCTAGCGAGGAAGATCAACCTGAGTATACTTGAGATAGGTGAGACACATGAGCGCGCAAACGTTGAGTCGGATGACTCAGCCGCGACATGAGTGTACTAACAGCGCTCTACTGCCGTACATAATGAAGTCCTTCCTACGGCTAACAAGTTTTCCTTGTCCTTGTGTTCCGTGGGCTCCCGTGGGCGAGACTGTGTCCTGATCGTATCTCTTCTATAGCCCTTTGCCGTGATGTCCCTATCTCGGGCCCCGCACTGAATTGACTCTGCGCTCTCAGAACCAACAAAGATGTTTAAAACCTGTACTCGACAAGATACGTACTGCGCTTATGGTCAAGGGCGCTATCGACGCTCGCCGGAAGGGGTGCGACCCATAGATATTGCCCAACAGGCGGGTCCGGGATGAGGACGAAGGTGTGTCTTGTTACTGAACTGCCCGGATGCGATATGACACGAAGCCATCACCCAGCAATGGCGCGCCGGGGCTTTCCAAACAGGCCCTCGCATCGCGACTAGAGTCGACACCAGGGAAGCCTGAGGGAGGCTACTTCTCGACTTGCCTGTTCGCGAGCTCTCGCCGGGCGGACAGGACGCGGTCGCATACCAGATCCATCTCTGGTAGTGGCATTCTCTGCGGCCCTGCCCCACTGCGAAACCCCAAAGTCGACATCTCAGGCTCCTCGTACGTCGGACTGTTGAATGTTCCGATTGTTCGACTCTCCGCAGCCCCACCGCAGCCGCTCAAAAAATCGGCACGGAGCGGGTTCCGAATCTTGCAGTGCGTGCGCAGCGTTTCAACATAATCACGTAGCCGCTTCCAACTCTTATATAGGGCACGATCCCGAGTTCCCTCAAAGTCCAATCCTATCCTACCCCATCCAACCTATCAGCCCTGCCAACTGCCCAGATGATTATCGACAAGAAGGAGCCCATCAAGTCGGACTATTCCTCAGATTCGGTACGCGGCTTGCCTCTAGGACACTGGACACGGCCAAGCTCATCTATCACCATACAGAGCGAGTCTTTCCTCCCGCCGCCGCCGCCCCAGTATAGTGCCGCACCGTCCGCACCGTCCGCACCAGTGGCAGGGCCCTCCACGAGCGGCAGCGACAATCCTGTCAACGGTCTCACCGTCGCGACGGGGTACGAGAACATAATTGGTGCGTGGACACCTGTTCCTGGTGCCGGGCACTTCTCATGGCGGAAGCAGGCACATGGAGACTGGATCCCTTCGCCGCCACATCCACCTCTTCCCTTCTCACCTCCATCGTGAGCGCTACTAACGTCCGCCGAGGCAGCCGCCGGCGCCGCGACGGGGTGTTCTCGGCAACACTTTCGTCGCCGACGGCCTCGTTCTCGTCGCAGTTTGGGTCAATCAATGCCCGGCTGGCCGTCGTGGGCAACCCCGCCAACCCCGCGAGAGCGGACGTGAAGGTGTCGAGCCGTCACTCCAATATAACCGTCGATCTGGTATGTGCGCAAGCTGCTTCAACGTGCGCGCGTTTCGCTCATGACATGGCGCAGTTCGAAAAGGTTGCTTTCAAATTCATCGGTCTGGACGTCCACACGGGACGCGGTATGTACCTCCTCCATTCGCCCTACACCTGCAGCCGGCTGACGTGCGGTTCAAGGGGACGTGCTCGTGCTCATCCCGCGCAGCTACTCCGGCATCGTCGAGCTGAGCTCCCGTCACGGCCACTCAAATGTGCTGCCCTACCTCTCCGCCGGGGCGCGCATCGTCAAGGCGTCGCGCAACGAGGTGACCATCCTCGTCGGCAACGGCAGCCAGTCGGCTGGGCCGTCGTCGCAATTCGCTGACCACGTGTCAATGCACTCGCGCCACGGGAACGTGACAGTGGGTTTCAGTGGCGAGGATCAGTACTCGCCGCCCGACGGCAGGCTCGCCATGATGAAGCGGATGGTGTCCCAGAAAGTAGTCAAGACATGATGGATTCGGGAGCTGGACGCGATGTAGACCACTCACTGCTCGTATATTACTCGTTAGTTACTCTTCAATCGTTACTTTACTCGTATATCAATCAGATTATGGGCTTGCACATGTTTGGTTGCGAGAGTTCGGAGCGGAGAAACTGTGTGCACACCAGTGAAAGGTGCCTGGCTGCAATGCGGGGTGTCAGGGTAGGAAACGGTCTCGCGAGACCATCTGGAAGAGGAATCTTCATGTATCTCGTACGCAGTCGTGCTCCTGGCGGACGATATGACCGTCAGATTTTTGAGAAGTAGTTGACGAGGGGAACATCAGGGACCACGTGACCATTGGCAAATCCCTTGCGGCCCGTCGGCCGCCCTCGGGCCTCGGCACGGCCGCGTCTGTTGCACAACTCTACCTAACTGCTCGACCTCGTCGAGGTAGACGCGTTCTTCAAGTCCTTACAGCAGGCCTGATGGCAGCTCTTACGGCGGCCGCGCGTTCACGCGTGTCTCTTCTATCGCCCCTCGCCGGGCCCTCTCTCACACAACTGCACTGCCAGCAGACGCGCGCATATGCCGCCCCCGTCAAGAAGGGCCAGACCAAAAAGACTGGATGTGAGTTTGCATCGTTTAGGATTGCTCTGGAGTTTATTCACTGTGCTTTTGGGTTACCCAGCGCAGAGTTTCAAAGGGAAAGGCAGGGATTCGGGAGGGCAGGCGAAGCGGGAGAAGCGGCTCGGGGTACGTGACACGCGTATAGTCTCTATGCATGCCGCTGACTTTTCTATCGTTCCAGTCGTTCCGTCCCATGCCAGTCGTGCAATTGAAGCATCCGGTGTTTGCGACTGAAGCCATCGACGAGCTCCAGCTACCCGCATTCGACGCAGTGAGTGGTACTTCGTTCGTACCACTCACAAACTCATGGCTGTCCAAAGGAGCTGGTCTCGAAGAATCCAGGCAAGGCGATGCAATTTCCTCTGCCGGAAAATGATGCCATTCGTATTTTTGGCGTACCTCGAAATGTCCTTGTTGACGTGCGTGATGGATCGCTATACCGCGGGCGCTGACCTGACAGTCGTGGTGCAGTTTCGAATACTGTCGAAGCCAGCATCGGTCGTCCGTGACGTCACGGTGAAACTCGCTGGGAAGCTACAGCGCGCCAGTCAGCAGTCAAGCGAGGACAACAGGATCGTTCTAGGTGCGTGCGCTACCACTAACCCTGTGACACTTCATAATCAAATCTCCCGTAAAAGCTGGAACGCGAGGCAGCGGGAAAAGCTATCTGTTACTGCAGGCCGTCGAGTACGCAGCATCAGCAGGCTGGATGGTCCTTTACATCCCTCGCGGTACGTGCCGCGCTCCTTCCATCACAGCACGCTGAACATTTTCTGCTTAACAGCCATAAACCTCGTTAATTCGACGTCCGCGTACACATATGATCCGCGCACGCAGACCTACCAACAGCCCGTCTTCGCATATCAGACGCTGCAACGCTTCCTCACTGTCAACGCCGCCGCTCTCGGGAAACTGTCGACCTCCACACCAGTGGAGATCGAACGGCGGGAAACACTTCCTGTCGGAACGCCGCTCAAGGATTTGATCGATGTTGGGCTGAAGGACCAGAGCGTCGCGCCGACGGTGCTCGAAGCGCTGTTGGCGGAGCTCGGGCGGCAGCAAAAGTGCGCACGTCAATTCTTTGTCGGGCTGGATTTGCACTGAACGGTTTTCATAGGTACCCCGTGCTACTCGCGATCGACGACTTCCAGGCGCTTTTCAGCAAGAGCACGTACCGTGACCCGCACTTTGCGCACATCAAGGCGTGGCACCTGTCCATGCCTCGCCTTCTCCTACAGTATGCAAGCGGGCAAAAGACCTTCGTGCGTCCGGTTGTCGCGGCTCACCGCACTCTGCTAACATGTCGAATCCTGGCAGGCTCGCGGCGCGGTGATCGGCGCGCTCTCTTCTAGCAACACCACCTTCGCGCTCACGGAGGACCTCCGCTACGCACTTGGTTTGCAGCCATACATGCACCCGTCGCCGTACGCGAAGGTTTTGCCGGAGCTCGCCGCGTACACGCGAGGCATCAGCACCTGGAAGATCCCTGAGAAACTGACCGTCGATGAGGCTGCGGCTCTGTTCGAGGTGTGGAATAAAGACAAGAGTCTGCATACGCGTGAGTTGCGATGTTTTCGCGCGCCCATGAGGAGTGGCTGACTCGCTGCGTGTTATTCTAGACGTGCCGGACGAGTTCTTCATGACGAAGTACTCTGAATCTGGGGGCAACGCAAGAGACTTTGTGTGGAGGGGTTTACTGGCAACGTTGGAGACATAGACTAGCCCCTCCCGTGTGCAGTCAATCCGTGAGCAGCGAAACTGTGATTTTTTCCCTTCCGCATTAGGTCGACGCAATATTCGTCGCATGCAATTACACTATACATAGGTATTCAAGGGAGAGTCAATCTACAAACGCGCTCGAGCGCCTTCACTCGTCCGCCAGGTGAACGACTGCATACGAGAGGTAGATGCTATCCTCCGAGTACGGCCTTGACTCGTTCCCTGTATGTGCGACCGGGTCCTCATGCTTGTGGCTCCATTGGGAAGTCGAGGCTGGTAGATTCATCGAGTAAAATGGCACCCTTTTGCCCTTTGTCCCGCTCACGCGGTTCAACCAAGCTAGGCTTTCATCGGACGCCGCAGGATCGTCCACCTTTCCGATCTCGCCAAAGCTGGTGTCGCCGCGGGAGATTGCATCGACATGGGCCGCGGTAAAAGGGTAGACGAGAGCTGTATACGTCTGCATATCGAATCCACCGTCATCGTGGTTTTGGTAGACCTCTGCGGACCATTTGATGACGACTGGCAGAAGATGCGCCGAGTGCCCGTCGCGCGTGGCCAGGGCCTCGTAAACGACCGCGTCCAAGCCGTTGAGTCTCTCAGTGCCCATGCAATACTTGCGCTCCAGCAGGAGGCCGAACGGGGCTGTCAACTTGTCCGTCACGGCTTTGACGCGCTCTAGCTCTCCCGACTTGGTCGCAGCCAGGTTTCCAGGTTCAGCCGTGGACGTCGCCGGCGGCCGCTGCTGCTGGAAGCGCCCCTGGGGTCGCCGCTGCTAAGGATGCCGCTTGCCTGAACACCTTGAATGCGATGTCGGCGCGGTATCCTTGCCAGATACGCGTCACACGGTGAGGGACGTCCGGATAGAACGCGACCCATTGACAAGGGTTGTGCAGCATACGAGGGCAGCTCGTCAGCTGTTTTTCCTCGTCTGTACCAATCTGTAGCACCCAGTCCCAGCTCAAGATGCTTGTTTCCGGTTGAGTCTCCTAGTCCGACGAGGAACGTCCCCACCAAGTCGGTCTCGGGGGTATCCCGGTGAGCCTCGAAGTGACCATCGGGACCGTAGAGATGGATCTTGTAAGGTTCCGCCTTGACGTCTTCCTGTCCGAAATTCTTGCTCCAAAGCTGGCTGACAGTGTCGAGAAGAGACTGCGAGACGGAGAACTCGGACGCGGGGATGTCGCGCGCGTCGCGCACATGGGCATCCGAGTCCACCTTGGTTTTTTGGCTGAGCACGTCGCCGTACCCGGAGATGGCCGCGTTATTGAAGAGCTTGCGCAGTCGACTTTCGGCCTTGGTATTCCTCCCAACGTACGCGTTCTGCGGTTTGATGTCTACGTCTCACTCGCAACCCTTGCGGGTGACCTTCAGGTGGGAAGATTCGGCCAAGATCCCACTGGCGTGCACCGGAGACTGCTTGTAAAGCTTCGCCAGCTGCTGGACAATGCGCTGTACGATCGCTGATTGTCAAAGCCGGATCTTATCATACAGGGATACAGGGGACAGAAACTTACCTCGCTCGACGGCTTTGCTTTCACCACCGCGAGCTCCTCGTCCTCCTCGTCCTCCTCATGCTCGTCCTCCTCGCTACCCTCCTCCACTTCTTCCTCATCCTCATCCTTCTCCTCCTCTTCCTCTTGTTCCTCCTCCCCGTCGCCGAGTTCACGTATCACGTCCTGACGACCGACGCGTTCTTTTGTCACGCAACGCCCTATTGGTCGCACCTTGCTTGGAACCGCGCGGATGGCGAAACTGATCTCTAGTGCGGTACGCTTATCGAACGGCGTTTGAACTTGCATCTTGCTGGTAGTTGTACAGCCTACGGTCAGCGCTGAGTGTCCTATATATCGTATCAGCCCCTGTCGGAATCAAATTAGTAAGAGGGGTGTTCTCCTGTTGCGGGGGGAGGGAGGAGGAAGTACGAGTTGCGCAAGATGTTTCAAACGTACGCGATGCAGCGACGATGCTAGTGCCAGGCAAGGTGAACGTCTCAGACGGGGAGGTCTAGCGCAGAGTTTTGTCAACGAAGCCCGCCGACTTGTCGCCGAGTACGAGTCGGTCCAATTAGCCTGGTAAAGGCTGGCATTCAGCGCTAGAGAAATATATTGATAACGGGGAGGTCATCATTGGTTCCGGGAATGCTGTTGAACCTCTAGCCGCCAGAAGAAAAAGGGGAAAGCGTGGTCGAAGTTGACCTAAGGACGAGTCGCCCCGGCCCAATGACTATACCGTAGCTATTAGTAGCTTCCCGTCATTCGCGCGCCTCAAAGTTGCTTCCCACAGCACCAGCCCTCGAGCGTTCGATAATCAGTTACTGTAAAAGGCCAATACTTGGCATTTAAACAGTCAAGACTTATGAAGGAGTCCAAATCCTCGCGGAGCGCGAACGTCGAATGATGATTTCTACTTGACAGAAAAAATTCTAAATCAACTAAGTACGCTCCTCATTACAGTGTCGGAAGTGGGCCTAACTGAACCGAGTCCTACGCCAACGCAACGATGCCGTTGATGCTGACTTGGTGCCAGACGACTCGTGGGGGAACCGGCTCAAGCGAGCGAATCAATAAGCTCGAGCAGGCGGCGCGATAGCGCGACGTCGCCATTGTCGCTTTGAAGTACGACGCCTTGGAGGTTTGCGTTGTCGAAGGCGCTATTCGACGCTGTCGCAGCGGGAGGGGGAGGGGGAGGGGCAGTGCTGCCCTGCGCAGCGGACTTGGTCTTCTTCCTAGAGTGGCGCGTCTCCAAATCCAGGAGCTCGAGCAGGCGGCGCGATAGCGCAACGTCGCCATTGGAGCTTACAGCTACGACGCCTTGGAGGTTTGCGTTGTTGTTGACGCTGGTCGACGCTGGTGCAACGGGAGGGGCACCGCTGCCCTGCGCAGCGGACTTGGTCTTCTTCCTGGAATGGCGGGCCTGAAGTGCGACGCCGAAGTGTGGGCCGTCGGCGGTAGTCGACGCTGGCGCAACGGGAGGGGCACTGCTGCCCTGTGCAGCGATCTGGATCTTCTTCCTGTCACTAGCATGAGAATGGCGGGTCTCCAAGTCCAGGCGGCGCGACAGCGCTACGTCGCCATTGGAGCTTACAGCTACGACGCCTTGGAGGTTTGCGTTGTTGAAGGCGCTAGGCGCCGCTGGCGCAACGGGAGGGGCACTGCTGCCCTGCGCAGCGGACTTGGTCTTCTTCCTGGAATGACGGGCCTGAAGTGCGACGCCGAAGTGTGGGCCGTCGGCGGCAGTCGACGCTGGCGCAACGGGAGGGGCACTGCTGCCCTGCGCAGCGATCTGGATTTTCTTCCTGTCACTAGCATGAGAATGGCGGGTCTCCAAGTCCAGGCGGCGCGATAGCGCTACGTCGCCGTTGGGGTTGACCAGTACGACGCCTTGGAGGTTTGCGTTGTTGTTGACGCTGGTCGACGCTGGTGCGACGGGAGGGGCACTGCTGCCCTGCGCAGCGGACTTGGTCTTCTTCTTCTTAGAGTGGCGCGTCTCCAAATCAAGAGGCAGGCGGCGCGACAGCGCTACGTCGCCATTGTCGCTTTGAAGTACGACGCCTTGGAGGTTTGCGTTGTCGAAGGCGCTAGTCGACGCTGTCGCAGCGGGAGGGGGAGGGGGAGGGGGAGAGGCACTGCTGCCCTGCGCAGCGGACTTGGTCTTCTTCCTAGAGTGACGGGCCTCTACCGTCGTGGGGCTAGATGCAGATGCAGTGAGCGCTCGTCCGCAGGGTTGGTGTGAGGATCATACCTTAAGTCTTGGATGAGGCCTTCGTTTTCCAGAGTCTGCAGAACGGTCGTGCATTCATCAATACTGCCTGAAATCTATTGTAATGGTGTGAGAGTCGGCCGAGAACGCGAGGCACAATGTAGACGACTTACGCATGCTCTAGCTGCGAGTGTCACGGAGTCCTCGGTGCTGCGCCTATGTACGGGCATCGCAGAGGCGGCGGCAATGGCAACGAAGGCCACGAGAAGTTGGGACAAGCGAACCATGGATGCAGAGATAGGAGTAATGATGATGAGTTGAAAACGTTACAAATGGGAGCACCGGGCTCAAGCGAATGATAGGTCGTAAAGAGATGAGACAGCCCAGCTGATGAGCTCACAGTTGTTCTGCTGGCCAGTACTTATACCATACCGCATGCCGCGCGTCGTGATGGAGAGACCGACACCGTCCAAGTGATGGAAGAGATGCGCGTTATGATGGCCAGCCGAGCAACCACATGAAGACAGCAGCTACGTATCGTGAAGGTGAAGACATTCCTGGAAAATCGGAGGGCGATGAGCAGGGCATCCCAATCTAGAAATCCAAAGAAGCCCACGGGCCACCGTTCAGTATCGATGCGATGGAAAGCAGCGAGCGGCTGATTGCGGCCGCGCTAACGCCAAGCTAACGCTATGCATTCAATGTGATGGCTGTGCTATGAATCAATATTGCACAGTATCCACCCGAGAGTCGGCAACAGGTCAATTGACCGAGTTCGCCATGTTGGACCGCGAAGTTGCCGCGAAGCGGATGTTTGAACAATGATGAGCATGTCGTCCACTAGCACCAGGCCGACCTCTGCGAGCAGAATGACGACTTCCGGACGCCCACGCGTAGAGCACTCTACCATTGTCGAGGTTCGGCATTTGGGCCTGGAACGGATGGTTACCCACCAGTGATGGAGATCGGCGAGGAGGACTAGAGGCGGCGAGAACGTCCAGCGATGCGCGAGCACTGAGCACACCGGTCAGCAACGGCGGTTGTTATCCAGTCGCCCAACAGGTAAACGCGCATGCGAAGTCGCGAGACCTCGAGTCAGTGGACCTAGTGCTTGCACCCTCGAGCTCAGGCTAAGCATACACTCGCGTCGTCAGAGATGTATACCCCACGGACAGCGAGCACAAGTGGGCCTGAGTGAGCGTAGAACTCCAAAGGTAGTCTCCGTGGCTGACCTTAGACACTGAGACAGTCGTTCTGTTCTGTAAGCTCCAAAGGGTCTGTCGAGAAAGCGCCAATGGATCCGGACGGAACGGCGCCCAGCCGGGAAATTTCTCACACAGGCCGCCTGCGCGAAATCCGGGCCGCCGCCGGACCTGACGGGTTCACAACGACTCGGAAAACCTTCAACTCTGGGGCAACGATATGGCGTCTGTTGAGATCATTGACAGTCAAGCCCACAGGATCAATAACATGTAGTAACGGCCGCCGAGGCAACCGCCGGCGCCGCGATGGGGCACACTTTCGTCGCCGACGGCCTCGTTCTCAACGCCCGGCTCAGGCTGCAGGCCGTCGTGGGCAACGAGCGGTGTCGAGCCGTCATTCCAACATTACCGTCGATCTGGTATGCGCACAAGCTGCTTCAACGTGCGCGCGTTTCGCTCATGGCAGGGCGCAGTCCGAAAAGACCGCTTTCAAACTCATCGGTCTGGATGTCCCCGCGGGATGTGGTGTGCACCTCCTCCGACCGCTCTCACCTGCCGCAGCCTGACTTTGGTTCGAGGCGATGTGCTCGTTTTTAGCGAGAGAAGCGGCTCGGGGTGCCACGCGTATAGATATCTCGATATGCCGCTGACTTTTTTATCGCTCTAGTCGTTCCGTCAGTGTTCGTACCACTCAGAAACTTGCGCCATTACTATTTCGCTGGCCCTGACCTGACAGTCGTGGTGCAGTTTCGAATACTGTCGAAGCCAGCATCGGTCATCCGTGACGCCACGGTGAAACTCGTCGGGAAGGTACTGCGTGCCATCGGCAGTCAAGCGAGAACAGCAGGATCATTCTCAGTGCGTGCGCTACCAACTAAACCTGTGACTTTTGATAACCAGTTTTTCCGTAAAAGCTGGGACGCAAGGCAGCGGGAAAAGCTGTTTGCTACTGCAGGCTGTCGACTACGCAGCATGAGCAGGTTGGATTGTCTTTTACATCCCTCGCGGTGCGCGCCGCGCTCCTTGCATCGTTCTCTGCTTGACAGCCATAACCCTCGTTAATTCGACGTCCGCGTTGTCGAATCGGCGCGAGGCGAAGTGCAAACGTATAATGATGATTTTACTAGCCCCGCCACTGTAAGAAAAAAGCAAATCTCTGCTAATCAACAAGAACTACGCTCCTCATGACAGTGTCAGAAGCGGGTCTTATTGAGCCGAGTCCTGCGCCAACGCAACAACGCCGTTGATGCTGACGTGTGGACGACCGTGGAAGGGAACGGGCTCAAGCGAGCGCACGGCGCGATAGCGCGACGTCGCCAGTAGAGCTTTGAAGGACGACGCCTTCGGGGATGATCTTTATGCTATGGCGGGCCTCGATATCCTGGAGAAGGCGGCGCGATAGCGCGACGTCGCCAGTAGAGCTTTGAAGGACGACGCCTTCGGGGATGATCTTTATCCTATGGCGGGCCTCGATATCCTCGAGAAGGCGGCGCGATAGCGCGACGTCGCCAGTGGAGCTTTGAAGGACCACGCCTTCGGGGATAATCTTTATCCTAGGTTGGCGGGCCTCTACCGAGACAGGGCTAAATGCAACAGGCCTAAATGCAAGCACAGTGAGCGGTCGTCCGCAGACTTTGGGAGGCGATCGTACTTCAAGTCGGCATGCAGAGCCTGCAGAGCGGTCGTGCATTCATCAATACTACCTAAACCCTATGTGTGATGTTGTAAGAAGCCGCCCGAAAACGCGAGGCACAGGGTAGATGACTTACGCATGCTCTAGCTGCGAGCGTCACAAATCCCTCGGCGCTGCGCTTCTGCATAGGCATCGCAGAGGCGGCAGTAATGACAACGAAGGCCATGAGAAGTTGAGACAAGCGAGTCATGGATGATGTGCTGAGATGCGAAGAGATAGAAGTGATGATGAAGAGTCGAATGAAAGCACCAGGCTCAAGCAAAGTTAGGTCGTGAAGCGAAAGGGCAGCCCAGCTGATGAGTTTACAGTTGCTCTGCTGGCCAGTACTTATATCATACCGCATGGTACGTCGTATAGCACCCGCCCTTCAATGGCGAGTATGAGAAACCACCCAGTTCAGTACCTAATCTTACTGTCACCTAGGAGTCCGAGTGATGGTGGTCTCCGTTGCCGACCTTGCGCGGAAGACAATCGCTTCCGCCAGAAAAAGTGACGGAAGAGATGCGCGTTAAGACGCCCACACGCGGAGCACTCTGGATAGCACTGACGAGGTTCGGAATCCGGGCCTAGAAACGGTTGCCCGCCGGCCTTGATGCCAGGAGATACAACAGGTAACGCGAGCGAAGTCGCAAGACCTCCGAGTCAGGAGAGTGCTTGCACCCTCGGAGTGGCATGCACTCGCGTCCTCAGCGAACCGATGGACAGCGAGCACACAAGTGGGTATGAATAAGCGTGGAGCTCCAAAGTCGATGACCGGGTGTCGAGCTCTGTCAAGAAAGCGCGAAAATGAGATATTGAAGATAACGTCGATGGATTCGGACGTCACCGGACTCAAGTTTCTCACCAAGGCCGCCTGCACTGCGGGGTTGCCACCTCAGCCCAAAGACATCAGATTCAAACAGACAGCGACTTTGCAGCCTATGCACAGCGTCCATACGGCGTCTGTGAGAAACTCAAGCTCGCGACAAGACACAAGATCACCTTCTCCGGCTTTGCATCGACCACGACAATTTTATTTGTGATTGGCATTAGACATGTCCTGCGCGATGGCCCCAATCACCTCGATCTTTGCCACAGGCTGCAATCGCATCCATGATGGAGACTAGAGAATTTAAGACCGCGAACGATGGAAATGCACATCGAAGCCCTCGTATGCCACGCTTGTTGACATTTCGGACTGTCATGCTTCGAGAATTGTGATTGGGTCTTGGCCTGTCCGGTGCGCGGCAGCGTCCCTCAGACGGGAAGCGATGTTGCGATAGCGGCGAGTGTGCTGGAATA
Organism: Auriscalpium vulgare; assembly: GCA_019915015.1. Lineage (NCBI taxonomy): Eukaryota > Fungi > Basidiomycota > Agaricomycetes > Russulales > Auriscalpiaceae > Auriscalpium > Auriscalpium vulgare. The sequence goes on from JAHBBC010000002.1 coordinate 1,063,659, forward strand.
AGTCAACGATGCGGGCGGTTAGGTCACCGTTGTAGCTGCGCGGCAAGCGTCAGTTGCCAGTGACAGAAACAATGCACCCCAGCGATCAGTCTCATTGACAGCGAAGGTTCTGATGTCCGAATAGCCGCCTTCAGGTCGTCTCCGGATCCCGATGCATCAGGACGAGAAAGATGGGGTTGCTCCATGGCGCCGGTGAGATCTGGCACTGAGACGTCAGTATTTGTAGCGATCAAGGAGGCGGGCGTCGAGAAGACATCCATCTGTGCGACTGCGAGCGCATTTGAGGCAGATTTGTTTGCTTACCAGCGAGTTTGCGTGTACATATAGGGTGCTCCTGACCACGTGAGATTCGACAGAACTACAACATGCATGCGGGCATAACCAAATTCCCGCACTAATATCCAAGAAGTGATCCATCCGTCTAGCGTCACGCTAAATCTCGCAGTATCATCTGGTGCGACACAGCAACCAAGGGCCAGGGACTGCGGAGCAGACATAAATCAACACCAAGCGCATACCACCTGCAAACCACATACCTGTCCCGATCGACATTCCTCTGCAGCACGAAGCTCGAGGTAGTGTGCGTCAGCGCTCTCGTGTCCGCATCCTGCATTCCCGCATGGAAAACGAGTAGCATGCCGACAGCCGGCGAGATGTACGAAAAGTTCCACTCGGAATCCAGTCCTTCCGCGTAGTTGAACACAACGTGTCCGAGATCACGAAGGCGTGCCACAATGCCGTCGCGGCCTAGGGTAGGGCCCTCCGCGCGCTGTGGATCTGTGGACGTTGCAGATTTAGATTCAGCGAGCGGGTTCAAGGCATGCACGCACGGCGACGGGTGCCAGGCGGCCAGTGGCATGAGAAGAGAGCGTCACTGGAATATGCGCTAGAAAGCCCTTCTCGCTCGCTGTCGAACGCTTCAATATAACTGTCACTGGGTATGAGCGCTTCGACATCTTTTTAGGAAGAAGTGGCTTGCGTACTTTTTCAAGAAGAGCTGGGCCACATCAGCCAGCCTGTCCACCTCCTCTGGCGAGGGCATGGCCACCTCCACAGCAGCGCCTATGCCTGTTTCGTCATTAGCGTCATATCGTTCAAAGGAGACTTCCTCTGGGTATTCCAGCGAGCCCTCGTCAAGATAAAGATCGTCTTCCGGAACATCGTCAACCTCAACTTTCACAACGTCGTCAACTTCAACCTTGACCACGTCATCAGCCTCGACTATAACAACGTCGTCGACCTCAACTTTAACGACACCAGCCATACCGATATCGACCTTGGCGTCGTCAACGGCTCCCGTCACTCCGGGGAGATCGTCTGCAGCTTCAACAGCAAGGTCGCCGTCGTCGCGCACAGCCTGCGAGTCCCGTTGCGCCTCGACATAGCGGCGGTGGATCAGGTCCGCGGTAGCAGAGCCTGGCGGCGAGCAGTTCGCCGGCTGCAGCGAGCGCGACATAGAGCGCGACGGCGTCCGCTGCGGGGGTGCAGGGGCAACGTCGTCACGCCCCACGCCCGGCGAATGGCGAGCGTGGGCCAGTGCTTCAGGCACGTTGAGAGATGGAGACGGCGGCGATGGCATGAAAGGAGGCAATCGACCGGGCGACCTTTTTTCGGGCTTCACTAGACTCGACTCGCGCATGGTAGAGGGCTCTCGCTCCGCAGAGCGCAGTGGACATTTTGCGAGCGTTGTTGACTCCGCGGGCTGCAGTCCGGAATGAGGTGTGGGCATGGCCGGGGAGGGCGACCTCGCCGCGAGCGGAGACACAGACGTGAGAAGCTCGACGGCCTCTTCAGACGAGCGGCGGCGATCGTACTCGGCGGCTCGCGCAAGAGCGGGCGGGGGCATCGGTGTGTCTGCCTGCAGACCCGCCTTCGCCATCTTTTTGGCGCGGCGTACTTCTTTCAGAGCTGCGTCGTTGGCGAGGTATGCGCGCTCCATGACGGCGTTCCCGTCTGCAGGGTCCGGCTCGAGAGTGTCGGACATGACAGGCTTCGCGCTCTCCCTGTATGCTCTCAGCAAAGGCCCTTCAGATCAAAATAGAGACAGACGTACCAGTCAATGACTAGTCCGTCCTCTCTGACGGTGCAAAGTTGAGTTAGCAGTTCATCCGCAAGCGAACTTAGACAGCACGACACACCTCACAAACATCCGCTTGACGATCAAACCCAGCGCACGCACTTTGCGTGCCTCTCGCTCCGCCCACTTATTGCGCGCCGCCTGATACCCCAGAGTCGATTTCTGGCACTCCAGCGGCAGGGTGTCGAAGCGTATCGTCCCGGACGTTGTGAGCTTTGCCTCCGGGACATACACGGGCGACGGAGTGCGCTCCTGCTTCACGTGGGGCTCGCCGACGACGGTTGCGTCTGCGGAGGAGCGGGGCGGCGTCAATGGTGACCGGCCGGGCGGCGGAGGGGAGGACTGGCGGAAGCCGACCCGCCTGCGTTTCAAGGGAGGTTCGTGGGAAGCTGGAGGGGACAGTGGCCGAGGGACAGGCTCGATCAGTTGGTGCGATGGCGCGTCTACATGAAGTGATTCAGACATTGCAGCAGCATCAGGCCACATTACGGACCTTGCGAGATTGAAGCTGCAGCGGGCGCATTGGCCATTACTTCCTTCCGGCCTTGTGGTGTTGGCTGGGGATACTGGCTCATGTGTGGTACTACATGTTCAGGCAGAGAGTCAAACACTCGCGATGGGGAGAGAGGAGACGCCGTCGTCGAAGGCGGATTGTTTGCCACAGGGTTTGGGCGTAATTCTGGGAGAAATTAGAAACGCAGGCCTCATGCAGAAGCACAGATCGAGCTTACTTCGACGCGGTAGCATCGCACCCCCCGGCGGTGCCGCCGAATTGCTTCCTTGCGTGCTTGTGCGAAAGCGTAGAATGGGAAACTGCATCTCCTGCGACCCGGAGGATGTTGCTTGATATGGCAGATTTGCTACAGGTGAAAGTTGAGTGGGCATAGAGAGAGTGGTCGGGCCATAGTGCGCTGTCGCGGAAGTCATATATAACACGCGCAAAGGCCGATGGTATGGGAGACTCACGATTAGACAAAGGAAAGCTCAGAGATGAGGCTTGTGAGCCGCCCTGTGCGCTCTGTAGTGGGGCAACCGGGAAGGGAGCCAGCGGTCGAAGCGGCAATGGGTGTACTGATTGCGCTGCAGCGGGCGGCGCGCCAGAGTCTGTCGAAGCAATGAAGCCACCATTCATTGATCCAAACGCTCTGAAACGTACTAGATGGCCCAGCGGCACTTCCGGAGCCTTGGCCGTCGCCATGCCCGCCTCGACTAGACGCCGCACCCCGCCCCGCCGCCGCTCCTCTACCCCGCGCGCGCCCCCTCTCCGCCTTGTACACATGCACGAGCGAGTTCTCAAGAGCGCCGCCACGTCCCCGCCCTCGTCCACGCCCGCGCTGGCCGCCGCGATTGGTTACGCGGCGCGGCGGCACGGTGCTCTGAACAGTAGGCGGGCGCTCCTGCCGCTTGTTCACGCGGGCCTCGTTCGGCTGCGCGTCTTCCTGGGGCGGGTTTGACGGGCCAGGGCGCGGAACATGATTAAACAGGTTCCATGGGCGATACATGGGAGAAGATGAGAGGAGGAACTCGGGCGCAACGCGGAGGAAGGTGACAAGAGATGGCAGCGGCCAGTGTGGCGCCGTGGCGGGATTTCCTGAAGCGGCCCGCGAGCCGTCCGCCGCTCAAAAGTTCTTTGAAAAAAGTGGCAGATTCACAAAATAGATACACAATAAGTCCGGAGAATGCATGCTACAAGGTAAGATGATGCGTCTAAAGGGGATATATGCGGGGGGAAGGAATGGGGGGAAGGTTGACAGCGGTGAGCACTAAGATATTATGCGAGATAACTTTTCGGCCGTTACTAGTACTGCGGCAGGTCATGGGACGAGGATGGTGTTCCCTCCTACAGCCTTCCAGTAAGCCGGCTGCTTGTTCTTCAGTCCCTGCAGCAGATTGTAGATGATTTCGCGGACGCGCGGCGTGTACGCTGCCAACACCTGCGGCGAGGGGTCTTCGCTGAGACATGCCTCGAGGACGGCGCGGAGGTCCTGGGGCGTGGAGTAGAGATCGCTGTGGTTGCGTTTTAAGCACCGGGTTAGGGAAAATGGCGCCACTGTGACACACCTGAGATCGATGCCGTAGAACTGGAACGCAGCGACGGTCGCGTTGAACTCGCCGCCGAGGCGAACGTATATGTCGCTGACGTGCTGTTCGGACACGCGTCCGATGCTCCAGAGCCGCAGGAGCTCCTGCAGCTGCTGAGTGGTGCTGAGGAGGGTGGCGACTGCACGTGGCACGTCTGCAGGCGGACGCTGGGGCGAAGTCAGCATCTCGACATCAGCACAGATGAGGACAGAGCGCACCGAAAAGTTTGTCTGTATCCGGGGGTTCATCTGCGGGTGCTGGCGGGACGGGGCAAACATGGATGGGTGGAACATGCTGGCGGTGGGGGATAAAAGAGAAGTGTGAAGGAGGTTCGGAGTAAGCTGCCGAAGTGCGGACGTCTAGGTCGCGTAGACGGTGGTTGTCGCAGCGGGAGGTCGCTTATTTGCAATGTGGTAACCATGTATCGGTGTCGGAAGGGTTTATATAGAGTAGAACTCTAGTGCGCGTAGCTGCGGCGCGTCGTGTGAGCGCGGCGGTAAGAGCAGTGCCGCTGCGCGACATGTTCGAGCACTGGCGCGCGGAGATCAGGAGGGAACTGATGGGCTGGCGCACGTATCATCATGATCTGTGGGGTCGTGCGAGGCGGCGGGAGGTAAGAGTAGGCGGTGCCCGGCGCTCTCGGCCATTCGTGGCCCTAACCTAACCCCGGTTACCGTCCCTCGTCGACACCGCTGTAGCGGCGACAACGGCGGAATCGGCCACGTTGACTCAAACACAGCAAAAAAAAAACATATGCATCTATCCAAGACACCCTGGCCACACCCGGACGCGATCTTCTGTCGGCACATAACTTACTCACCCCGACCTCGGCCCTCGCAGGGCTGAGATCTGACCGTATTTCGGATGCATTTTCATTATGCACGGGTCCATCATCCGAGGGAGATGCCCGATGTCTTCCTACGCGGATCAGTCACCGTCGCCTCGCTCATCCGTCTTTGCACGTCCTCCTTCAACTTGGCCTGCGCGACCGCAGCACGACACGTACCCCAGGCCGCTCAGTACACGCACAATCACGGACTGATGAGCTCCACTCACGTCTGCGGCGTATGCGTCCTTCAGCGTCTGTACCTGCCGGTGTGCCCACCCAAATTGAGTCATCATTGCCTCCTGCTTGCCCGCGTCCGCGGCGAGGAACTGCGCAATACGCAGGCTGATGTCGCGGTTGGTGATTCCGCGGTATTCAGCGACAGACGCTGGGAATGCACGGTCGCGCCGCCGCCGCGCCTCGTTGTCCTGTGTCCGCAGATCCGCGCGCACATCGAAGAGCGGCTTCAACCCGCCGACCTGCGTGGACCGCAGCGTGTTCATCTCAGATAGAAACTTCGCCTCAAGGGTATTAGCCCCGGGTCCGCGTGAAGTACTGTATGTCATCTGATGCTGAGATGCAGGAGACGTTATGAGGTGCCTGACTACGAAGGACGAACCTTGATACTGGGCATATAGTCCGCACATGCCTTCACGTATGCAGGCGTCTCGTCATACGCCGCGTATCGATCCAATGCTTCGTCGTGGTACTGTTCAGCTTGGCGAGCGTACAGCTTCTCGAGTTCTTTCGTGTGTCGCGTTTGCATCGCCTTAATACGCGCCTCGACGTCGTCAAGCGCATGGATGTCGAACGTCCCATCGACCTTCATCTCGTCCGTGCTGTGCCGGACATCAGACTCGGTCGTTGATGAGCGACGACGTCAGCGCTACACACCTAGGAAAGAATTCGCCGGTCTCCTCCAGAAGCCACTGGGCGAACTCGTACTTGTCGACGGCGTCCAGGTCGGCAGTAGTTGCGGATGCCATCTATCACGGCTTGACAACTCGTCCGGTCCGTGCGAGGTGAGTAGCTGTAGCAAAGACTGCCAAAGAGGCGGTTGCGCGGCGCGAGGCAAGTATGGGCGCTTAGTACAGTGGATGCTCTTCACGTCGGTGCTGAATTCGTCTTGCATCAAAGAACACAAAACGCTAGGCACAAAGTAATTATGGTGCAGAGACGTACGTATGACATCGTTTTTGATTGTTGAAAACGTACTGTCCAATATCAATTACGGAGTGATGCTTGCACTCGCGCTAGTCATTCAAGTGAACCAAGTACTACATGTCCTTCCCAGCATCGCGGCACTCACAACAGCCCAACAGTATCACCGACGCAGGGCAGAACATCAAGGAGCGTCCTTGACGCGTTTCGCATCTTGATTTCGGCGGCCAATAAAGCTACTTTGCGAGGTGTGAATTTGCCACGTCACACCAATAATCATACCACGTAGAGCTTTCTCGAGCCAAAGTAAAATTGTGACAAAAAGTGGGTTCGACCGTATTTCTGCGGTCAGAGTCAGGCATGTTTTTTCGGCCCTTCGGAAGTTTTGTGTTTGAGGAGGAATTCGCAATCAGGTGCCGGCGCTCGGAGTCGCCTCATGGCAAGGTGGCACACGCGGCGCGTACGGCGCTTATGTATGTCGGGGCCATTACTATCACTGCTGGCCATTGCGCAGATCTCGAGGTCAGTCCACATTTCTCCTAGCTGAACTATCGTAGCGTTAACCCACTGCTGCTCGTCTAGTGCACTCCGAGCCTTCTGTAGTTCTAATATTCAGACATCATAAGAACGGCAGCAGCGACGATGGCAGGAAGACGCGACGACCTCTTCCTTTCCGGCTCGCTCGGTCGCTCATCGGGAGCATTCATTCCGCGCATACCCTCACCGTCGCCCTCTCTGACTCGGGAGACGCTCACCGCTCACCCCTTGCTCTCGCCGACTCCCTCCCTCACAGCGGTCAACGCGAGCGCTCCTGGCGATCCTGCAGATGTCACCGCGCCCACGAAATACGTTCCGTACACCCCAAAGCACCGCACGTCTGCGACGACTGGCACCACCCTCCAGTCTTCCCTGTCCGTCTCGCCGCAACAGCAAGGTGGCGGCGCGGCGGGCAAGCTGCAGTTGATGAACCTCAAGGCAGGCGCGCAGTCCATCGGCTTGGAAGCTGGGAGTGTAGGATGGGAGATTCTGGAGAAGTTGGTTGCGGAGCACGACAGCAGTGCAGAGTGGGGGGAGGTGTGGAACACCGTCATAACTGGCAAAGTAAGTTAACACATTATGTTCGAAATTGTTGGGGTTTAACGCACAGGTCATCTAGGCAACTTTGCTGCTACCCCTCGAGCAGACGTCTCAAGACATCACACTTGACTTTGTCAAGGATCACATAGCATTTACTGACGGGGCATCTAAAGGGCAGATCCCAGTCGTCACTCTGTCCGGGATAAGAGGCGCCCTGGTAGGGTAAGTAGGTTGTCACCATCTTGGCTGTCGATGCGCGTTGACATTGCTCCAGCGAGACCGTAACGTTCAGATCATCCTTGCTGCCAAATTCTCAACCCTTCGTGGATCTCCTGTCACCATCTACTCGCGTGCAAGCTCTTGCTGCCCTTCCTCCTCTGCCGCTGATCTCTTCATCGCCTTTGTCTCAAACATACCCCACATACACACTGTCTGCGTACACCGACAACCTCCCCTTACCTCCGCATGTGCTAAACAAACCACCGCTCCCACCGCGGCCCGGCGCCCGCCCGTCTTCATCTCAGGGCACCGCGTCATCTCGCCTGTCGTCCTCTTTCGCTTCGCTCTTTGGGAAGGCACCCACCTCGTCCTCTCCCGCGCCGACACCGCCGCAGTCGGGTGAGCCCGAACATGCTGTCGAGGTATCGGCGTACGCCATCGACCGTCGCATCATCCACAAAGACGTCAGCAAGGTCATCAATAAGGCGCTCAAGTCTGAGATCAAGGAGACCCTATCTATGTCTAGTGTGCCGTCTTGGATCATTGAGCGAGTTCACGATTTCACAAGCGGGTTGTACCCATTTATCAAGAGCTCTTCGTCGGCGAAAATCACATTCACATCTCCCAACGCAGCTTCTCCAGCCCCGCCGTATGTAATTGATCCGCCGCAAGAGACGGCAGAAGAGCTCTCCCAGCAGTTTCAAGAGTTCTATGCGGAGCTGGAGGAAGACCTCTTTGCTGGACACAGCCCGGTAACGGCCCGACCGAAGGGCGACAATTCCTTTGAAGCCGAGCAAGAGAAGGTCAAGGAAAAGCGTGCGAGCGGTAAAGCCAATGGGGAGAGCGACGTCCGGGAAATCTTGGAGGCAGTCGAGCGTGTTATCAGCTCTTTGTTCTATGATAGGTAACCACTGCTCTCTGCCTTCGCCCGAGCCCGGCGGACTCACATGCTATCCTGGAGATTATATCTGCAGGCAAAGTCCGACGACGCGTCTCACGACGAGGCGCTGTCAAGCAGGGTCGCAGCGCTCAATATGTTGGACCTTGGTCTGGACCACCTCGGGGTCGAAGTAGGTTCGGCAGGTCCTGAGGTGCACCTCGTCCTCGAGAGCTGCGGAGAAAGTACGCACTGCTCGCCTCGCGTTGTCGGCTCCAGCTGATCACCGGCCCTGCCTGGCGCAGCTCTTTCCCAGCTGGAGTTACCGGCGTGCCGCTGCCCAGCCGACAAGGGCAGCATCATCGTTGCCGCGCATAAGACGCTAGTCGGTATGTTGGTTTGTGGAGTGCACGTCCTGACTGCAATGACTTTGTTTTCGCACAGACGGACTGTCTCGTTTGCCGCCCATCCGCCTGAAATCAGAGGCTGAGCTGGAGCACCAGAAGACGCCGGAGGCCGTTCATTCAGACAAAGATCTTCCAGATGAGCCCTCGGACAGCAATCATGACGGCCTGCGAGAGGCGTCTGACATCGACCCTCCTCCAATAGTCATCTCGCCAGATTCAGACAGTCAGATCCACCCACCGTCGCCTCGCCCCACCGATCTCTCAGGAGTCTCTCCCGCGTCGTCTGTCACGCCTCTCCCTAATCACCGCTCGACGTCTCCAGCGTCTCATGTATCCCCGCCAAGTTCGCCGACACCCGTCTCGGGTGACATCATCGTCCCGTTGATGATCTTCGCCGTCGTAAAAGCGAACCCACAGCATCTTGTCTCCCATCTCCTGTACACACAGCGGTTCCGGAATCAACGTTTCGGCGGGGAGGAGAGCTACTGCCTCGTCAACCTGATGGCCGTCGCTGACTTTCTCGAAAACGTGGATCTCAAGGCGCTCGGCCTGGGGGAAAGTGAGAAGAAGGTTATGAGGTGTGCCACGTTCTGTGCAATGTATCATCTGATGCTGAGGTTCGGTGTAGCACCGCTGATCTGACACCCATACCTGTCACGCGCGCTGCTCTGGGGGGACAGCCGTCGGACTCACCCGAAGGCGTTCCCGCGCGCTTGCGCCGCGGCGTGGAACAGCAGGTCGACGCCATCGCTGGCTCAGCCAACAGGGTGCTGTCCGGCGTCGTCGATCAGGGCTTCGGCGTCCTCCGCGCGCTGCTCCCGGGCACGGCCGACGCACAGCAACCGCAGGAGGCGGCCCCGATCGACCAGGAGGCTGCGCCGTGGAATGCTGTGCGCCCGGGCTTTGGGCTGCTGCGGCGCGAGAGCGGATTTTCGATCGCCAGTCTGGCTGCGTCCCTGCCAGGGCGCGACCGTGCGAAGTCGTTTGCGAGCTCCATCGCGCCGACGGTGGAGGAGTCGGGCCAGATGATGGTGGAGGTCTCGTCGCGCCCCGGGTCGATCCGCTCTGCGTACGCGTCGGACGCCGAGGCGAGCACAGGGGAGGAGAGCGAGGGCCTCGATGAGGACGACGAAGAGTACGATGATGACGAAGAACGCCACGATGCGCGGAGCATACGGAGCTTCGAGAGCATGATGGGAAAGACACGGCGCCGACGACAAGGGAAAAGCCGCAAGAGCATCAGTGATCGTCTGGCGAGTGTGACGGGCTTGTCGCGCCTTTCGGGCGCACCACAGCCCGTCGGGACGGTGCAGCCAACATCGGTGCGGTGCATGCATTTCGTGCTATTGGGGCTACAGTACTGACTTGCGCTATGGAAGGGATCGCCACCGCCTTCGCGTCGGTCGTCGCTATTGCCGCCTCCGCGAGCGGCACCGCAAGCCAGCCGTTTCGACACTCCTGCCTCGTCTCGCGCGCCGTCGCCGGTGTCAATCCGCATCGCGGCGCCCAATAAGCGCTTCCTCGAGTGCACCGAGGACGACATCAAGGTGTCTGAAGTGAAGGAGCTGTTGCGCGAGTACAAGCGTGTGGTCGAGGGCGTGCGTGCCATGGGAGGCTTTGACGAGTGATCTTTTTTGTTGATGTCGTCGTACGGTAGAATGATCTAGGGCTTCAGGTTGGTGCACTGAACGCGACTTCTACCAGACTTAGACTCTGCATGTGAGCGTGACGCCGTGGCATCCCAGTGAGTGCTCTTCTACTAGCTAGCCTGAGTGAGTGACCAGGTCTCTTCCGCCCAAGCCTTCCGAGTGTTGCAACCTTGTGAGTCTTTTTAACCCTTGACCCACTTCCAGGAGTCTGATGCAGTTGCTTGGTTAGGCAGCGCTTCTAATTAGTGCTGTGGGCGTTACCTACAGTGAGTTGCAATGGCATCTCCCACATGCCAATTCTTAGGTCTGACTCCTTCGTGTAGTCGCAAAGCCAGAACAAACGTTCGAAGCATTTCAGATCTGGGAGCTTCTTCAAAAACTCGAAGAAGGCAGCCCACTCCCGCCGACAAGTACTCCTCGCCGGAAGCCCCTCTGTTTCCAAGCCGACACGGAGCTCTCGCTTCGATTCACGGCGCTGTGCATCGTGGGCTCTCGCCCTGGGACATCAGTGGCCATCACATTCCTCGAGAAGCCCTCCTCGACCTTCATCTCTGCAATGGATCGTGCCCCGGACGCAGACGACGCAGACCGCGCTACACAATTCTTCAACACACTTTCCACAGCAGGTACCGCCCCGTTGCTGAAGTGGAGGCGCTCATTCAATTCGCCATGACCCACTCGCTGCGCAAGATGAATGTCCGTCTCAAGAAGCTGGGCGCCTCCGCCGCCCACACACTGAAGAACTACCGCATCCTGCACTTCATCCGCCGACCAAAGGGCGAGGCGGACCTTCGCGTCGCGGAGTGGAGCTGCTGCCGGCCGTGCGCGAGCTGATTGGCGTCGCATCGGGGCCCCGGTGCCATACGACGCGGTCCTGCGTTGCCTTTGCGATCGCATCGCCGCGACAGTCCCCACATCCCCCACCAGCGCCGACGTGGGGCGCTTCCTCCACATATGCACCCTGGCCGAATTTCTGCTGCATACGCGCTTCGTCTCGCGCGGTGCACGTCTCGCCCCGTCGCCATGCACGCTGCTGGAACGCCGATTGTACAAGGTCGCCGTGTATGCGATGGGCGCCGCGCGGCTGCTCTCTGCACGTGGAGGTGTGCTCGAGGGACCTCCCCGCGATCTCACACCAGTGGGCTCATTCGCCTGACGATAACGGTCACATGGCAACGGTACACTCGTCCGGAGCATTCATTCGACGTCCAGATCTATTGGAAGTCCCCCAATTCAAACACTCGTGGCTTACCAAAATGCGAGCTGGGCGTGCGGTGCGCGGAGCGTGGAAGTCCGACGTGAGGACCGTGCTGCATCCTGAGGCGCGGCTAATATATTTTTGCATCGCTCGCGGCATTTAACCCCAAGCGGCAAATGGCGAGGCTAAGATGAGTCCTTCGCTGGTCGACGCTGCAGATCTGACCGGAGGCGGCAGCGGGGTGGTCGCCATGGCGTGCACTGTCTTATTCTGGCCTGAACTATGCGCATGAGCTTCGCCAAGTCGCATCTGACGCGGCTGGACGATTTCCCGAAGATCGACTCTGACGTGGTCCTCCGCCGGCCTTCCGCGCGGGTCGTGATGTCGACGCCGCAGATCCGAGCAGCGTCGGCCGCGGAGACGTCTTCATCTCGTGCACCAAGTCCTCGTGCGTGCACTGTGTGACTCTAGCCGATGCGGAGGGACTACGCATAACGCGGCTGGACGACTGTCCCTGCATCGCCTCGGCGTGGCGCTGTGTCAAACCGCGTTTCCAAGGGTATGCGGAAAGGCGAGTCATAGTAGGTGATGCCACCGTCAGCATCACTCGGTTGCTTCGGGATTGGAAGTGGAAGGCGTTCATGTGCGGTATGGACAAGCGTATGAAATGCCCTGGGAAGGTCAGAACACAGTGGCCGGTCAAGGTGCGTTCTGCGATTTCCCTCGCCGAGTCTTCTTTCATGAAGGATTCTAGAGGTCATAGTCTGTTCTTCTTACCCTGGACCGCAGAGCACAAGTATCTTTATCAATCATATTTATTGCCGTGGTGAATTAGCGTATTAACTGTGGCTGAAACAGAGAATGTTGACTCTGTTTTGCATCGTTGCTAGGTTGTGTGTACGGGTGAGCGCCGAGTACAGTGTGCCGTTTCATCGGCGGCTCGGCACGCTAAAGCATGGCTGTTTATCGACATCTTCCCCAGAGATGGGCGTAACTTTCCAATCCTCCTCTCAAACGTCGTTTGCCTGTGTCGCCCATTCTTTCTGCACGACACTAGTTTCGTGAATCGTGGTTGACTCGTGCCGCTTCGCTCCGCCATCTTAGACTTCAGCCGCGTTGGAGTAATCAAGTGTGAGATCACTATCCGAGGCGCAAAAGGGCAAGTGGGTTGCAGTATGTACAGCATTTTAAACGTGCTACAAGTGCCGTCTAAGATAAACTCATGACCGGTACAACGAATGAAACGACGACGTCGATTTGGATGCAGTGAACGATCCGTAGAAACGATGCTAAGTACCAAGTAGTACAGTAGTACTTAAGTACTAGTAGTGTCCCAGTCGCCGCACCCCGTGCACTCGGCGGCGGCGACTCAGTCATCATTGGCATCAACCTTGAATTTCTGAATAATTAATTTCTGAATAATTAATTTGCGGCACCCTGCTACAGTACTAGTATATATCCAGGCCCGAAACTAGTACTAGCTGCCCGAAACTTATGTCACAGTCACACCGGTTCCGCGCGTCTCCAGGTCTCCCGGCCCACCCTTCCTCTCCGCGCATCTACATATCCTGTCGACGAACATGGTCAGGCCGCCGTATCTTGATGATGCAGGTGAGCTAGCTGTTATCTGTCCGAAACGCTTCTAGGTCTCACACTCTCGGTCTTAAGGGCTATATCCACATGATTTGTTTGAAGAATTGCAGACTTGGGAACTTCTTCAAAAAGCTCGAAAACACCAGCCCACCCCCGCCAATTCTCCTCGCCGGAAGCCGCTCTGTTTCCAAGCCAGCACGGATCTCTTACTTCAATTTGCGGCACTGTCTATCGTGGGCTCTCGCCCTGGAGCTGAACTGGCTATCGTACTGCTCGAGGAGCCCTCCGAGTCGCCGATCTTTCTACTCGCAATGGACCGTGCCCCCGAAGCCGATGATAACGATCGCGCCGACCAATTCTTCGACATCCTGTCCACGACAGAGACCGTGGAGCCGCTCATCCAGTTCGCCATGACACACTCGCTTCGCAAAATGAATGTCCGCCTTAGCAAGCTACGCCGCTCCGTCGTCGACGCGCTGGAGGACTACCGCATACTCTACTTTGTCCACCGACAAGTCTCCCGAAGAAAGGGCGAGGCCGACCTTCGCAATCGCGGACGAGAGCTGCTGCCATCCGTGCGCGAGCTGATTGGCGTAGCGCCGGGAGCTGTGGTGCGATACGACGCCGTCCTACGGTACCTCCGCGACCGCATACCCTCAACAGGCGACGCCCTCCCCGCATCCCCAACCAGCGCAGACGTCGAGCGCTTCTTGCATATATGCACACTGGTCGAGTTTTTGTTAAACACGCGCTTCGTCTCGCGCATTGCGCGCATCGCTCCGACGGCCCTCACGCTACTCGAGCGTCGAATGTACAAGGTCGCTGTATATGCCATGGGCGCCACGCGGCTAGTCTCTGCGTGCGGAAGTTCGCTCAAGGACGTCTCCGCCGAATGGGCGCATACGCCAGATGACGAGAGCAATGATGAAACGGCGCAGCTAGTCCCCGTGGAGATCCCCACTTTGGACTTGGACCTGGAGCGATTTTGGAGCCAGAGCCAATCAGCAAGGAAGCGGGCTTGCGGCGCGATGCGCGATCTGTGGAAAACCAAAGCGGAGACCGTGTTGCATCCTGAGGCGCGGCTGATATACCTCTGCAACGAATACGATTTTTTCCCTCTGATGCCGGGACGGTGGGCGGACGTGAGTCCTCCGCCGCCCTTCCGCGCTGGCCGTGATGTCGATGCCGCAGATCCGAGCAGCGTCGCCCGCGGGGGGGTTTTCATCTCGTGCACGAAGTCCCCGTGCGTGCACTGCCTGACGCTAGCTCGCGCGCAGGGATTACGCCTCACGCTGCTAGACAGCTGTCCGCGCATAGACTCGGCGTGGCGCTTTGTCCAAGGGCCTCCCCAACGGAACGCAGAGGATCTAGTCGCCGCCGATGCATTCGACAGCATCAGTTGGCTCCTTCACGACGATTGGACGCGGACGATGTTTAGGTGTGGTATGGGCAAGCGTATGAAGCGCCCAGGGAAGGTCAGAACACAGTGGCCGATCAAGGTGCGTCATGACATTCCCCTCGTTGATTTTGCTCTTACCGAGAAGTCTAGAAGTGGCCGGAAGACGGCAACGCCTCGTAGTCCCTGTTACCCTCGATTTCGAAGTACGAAGACTGAGTGTCGTTCGATCGTCTCGCCCTCATATTTCTCGGACCTCTTTTACGTCTGACATGTGCTTTGGTACTTATGTATACAGAGGAAAACAATCATGTGTAAAATAGGCTGCGAGAAGACGTATATTTCCAGGGAGAGGAACTGATCAAGTGCGGCCTGTGCTTCTAGACCTCCCCTTCGAAAAAATACGGACGAAACTCCCCCAGTATCGAACCTTCCAGGAGTCGTTTGAGCCCGTGCTCGATGCGTACTCGTCGGAAGCGTAACCTTGTTGCCGACCGCTGGAGAAGTAACGCTGAATCGCTTTTGAGACAAGTTGTCTGACTTCGCGATCGAACGTCTGGAGGACGTCTTCTGGGCATTCGTCGACGCTCGGCAGTTTCCAAGTAGCGTACCACTTTCCGTGCGTGCCGCTCGTCCGCCACTCCCGCCGCGCCTCCTTGTCCGAGTCCCGGCGAGCCCTGGCGTTGTAACACGTGATGATCTTGTGGCAGGCGGCGCAGCTGCGCTTGCTGCAGCCGATGCGTTTCCATTCGGGGGCAAGGGGAGGATACCAGCGATCGACATAGAACATCAGGGTGAGCTCCGCGTGTGAAGCCAAGTTGAAGTTTGCTGGATTGTTCGGAAGCCAGGGACTGTTGCGAGGCTCCGTGACCGTCTTGCCTTGTTTCAATTCGACACCTGGAGCGAGTGCCTTGACAGATGCGGCGAACGACGGGGAGAAGACTGTCGCAGATGCACGTTGGGAAGTCTCGTGAGGGATGTCGGCCCGGTAGACTTCGCCTTCGACGATCCAGCTCCAGGTAAAGCTTTGACGATCCTCTGACTGGAAAAGCGCAGTGGGGCCGGTCATGTAGGCCTCGATTTTGGCAAGCTGCCGCCTCAGCCGAGCGTAGTTCTTGTGATGTTGCTCGTTCTTGTCTTGGTGGAGCCACGCCGCGAGGACAGCGGCGCATCCACAGAACGAGAGTAGGCGATCAGCACTCCAAGAGAAACGGTAGCTGCTACCTTCACGGCCTTGTTCCGAAAGCTCGACCAGCTTGTCCAAGGCATACTGCAACACGTCTTTGAGACTCGGCTGAGGATCCTGCGATCCCGGACGCATCTCCTCTGCAACGGACTGATATGCCAGCTCTGTCACAGGCGACATTGTTGGCGTCGGCGTCATGTTCTCAAACACGCCGAGCAGCTCTTCGACGAGGCCCGTCAGGTTTGAATGCAGCTTCTTCAGTATCTTCCGGAAGCGAGAGGGGTAGGCAACAAGGAATAGCAGGATGTCTGTGGGACGCTGGGCGGTCCTGACGGTGCGGAAGAGGTGATCGGCGGCCGCGCGCTGGTTTACGGTCGGAGGGCCGTTCCGTGCAAGGAAGAGGTGGTTGTTGTGCTCGGGATCGAGGGTCGCCGCGACGACGTCCCCCTTGTCCTGGTCTGTGTTCGCCAAGTAGGCACATATGATATCAAGGACCTTGACCTCCTTCTCTTCGTCAGACGTGCGGTCTCCGCTGTCAGAATAGTGGCGTCTGTCTTGTTCCGCACAAGAGTTCAAGACCGCCAAGATTTCGCACTATCTCTCTTCGGAAACGCCGTCGGGGCGCTTGGGCAACTTCGGCACGGGGCGCTTGAGAAACTTCGGCATGGTGACGGGGGAGAGATGGGAGACGGCTGGAGAGCAACGCGCGTTCAGCGTGGATGGTGGCTGCGTTGGAATTGGGACCAACAGGCGGGGCGAAGAGACGAGACTGAGGTAGCGAGCAAGCGTCCGCGGAGCGTGAGCGTGAGCCCTGAGATAGTCTCTGGTCTTTGCAGAAGCGGGAGAGAAGCGGTGAAAACCGAAGAGGCAGAAGTGAAGAGAGCGGCTTCTGTGAGGCTGACGAGGGTAGCGTCCGCGCAGGCCCAGATACCAATGGCAGGGGCGACTCTGAGGATGATTCAGTCCAGCTGGAATGCGGCGGGCAAGTGGGAGGGCGGGCGAGAACGGGCGTAGTGTGAAGGCTGTTGGCGGCGGGGTGGCGGATTGAAGCAAGACGTGTGCGGGGCTGGCGTCGAGCTTGAGGTGGTGTTCGCGTAGACCCGGATACCGATGGCAGATGAGATTCTGAGGATGGTGCAGTCGAGTTTCAATGCGGCGTGCAAGCAGGCGGACAAGGGAGAATGGGCGTAGCGGGTGCGGCGGATTGAGAGCGCAAGACATGCACAAATAGATGACAGCGCGTCGACGCGCCGAACCACGGGGATCCACTTCGACTCTACGCTTCAAGCGCCAGCCGCCACCCTCAGAGTCCAATTACTGTTGTAACAATCCATTCAATAGTTCAACACAGCAAGAAGACATAGCACAGAGGCACAAACCAGACTGCGGCACCACAACCACAACCACCACACGTCAGTAATAAGTAGTAAATCGGCGCACACACATAAGAGAAAGAAGAGGATCCGAGTACTGTGAGCTGCGCACAGCACGCAGACCACGGGAAACGCCACTGCGCGCCGCGCTCACCCATCTACGTCCATGGGCCGGTGGCCACCAGCCCGCGCCGGATGCAGCACGGTCTCCACAGCGTCTTTCATGACGCCGTACACCGCAAATCCGAATTCGTCGAAGTGCCGCATCTTTGCACATCCAGTCCAAGGGGTTGCGAGGAAGGACGAGCTGTCCAATTTGTGCGCCGACTCGCGCGCGACGACGTGGCCTCCGTGCGCAAAGAGCAACCGCTCAACTCCCCTGAGAACACGGGGACCTTGTACATCCAGGAGCGTGAAGGGCTATGCGAAGCGCGTGCCCAAGAAAAACTCGGCCAGCGTGCATACCCGCAGGAAGCGCTCGATGTCGCCGTCGCCGTCGGTTGGTGATGCCGGGAGGGTTGCCTGTTGAATTGTTAAGGCCTGGCAGCACCGCGTCGTATGGCGGAGCGGCTCCTCGGCGTGCCACTTATCAGAATCGCGCACGGCAAAAAGCAGCTCCCGAGCGCAATCGAGGAGGTCGGCCTCGCCCTTCGGTCGGCGTATCAAGGGCGTAGTGCGTGCTTCATTGTGTACGCAGCAGAGAGTGCATAGCTTGCTGAGACGGACATACATCTTGCGCAGCGCCAAGTGTTTCATAGCAAACCAGATGAGCAAATCCACGGGCTGGAATTTTGGGAGGAGAACAAAGATGTACTGCTCGGTCTGTGTCGTGGGCGTCGGGGCTCCGTATATAGACCGTGGGCAAAGGGCGTTTGAATTCGAAAATCGTGATCGCTAGCGCAGCTAGCTCCACGGCGAGGTCCTACGATGGACAGTGTCACGAATTGAAGCAAAATATATATGTGTGCTTGAGGTACTGCAACCAGAGCTACGAGAAAAGATGAGAATGTCACGGTCTCGCGGTAGACGCATTGGCGGTTGGAGTACTCACGGTCTATATCGTTGATAGCAAGGTAATCTTCAAGACCCAATTTCCGATGAAGAGAGTAGGCGAATCTGTGCCGCTGCTCACTAGTTCAAAGTTGCAGACGTCACAGATTCGGAGCAGGTGAGGAGCAGGCTCAGGCTTTGAGTTTTACTGAGCCGGTGACTGACGCGGTGACGAGGCAACTGCAACACTGCGCCACGATTTCCCAAAGTAAGCCGACACGTGGCTCATATTCCCACGCCTCCAGCTGCCACCGGTTCGGGATGGTCAACGAACACTATCGGACACACCGTCGACGACAAGACTGACAAGACTACGACAAAATGGTGAGTGCCGCTGCATTTTGTTGGTGCAAGGGACATCCAGGGTGTACTCTGGGTGTCTGGATGGATGCTGGGAGCTGTGTTTGAGGGTGGATGCATCGGACGGCCGCTGGATGACTGTCACTCGCACGGATTTTCTGAAGTGGACGAATCGCTGACTCTCTGCTCCCCCACAGACGAAAGGTTCGTGGAATGCACATGAAGGTCCCCGTGGAGCGGCTGATCTTAGTTTTGTCTGTTGTGCGGGATAGGTACCTCGTCTTTCGGGTGCGTCCTCTGCGTGCGTCCGCCTCTTCACGTCTGACCTCTGCCTGCAGTAAGCGGCACACAAAGTCGCACACGCTCTGCCGCCGCTGCGGGCGTCGCGCCTTCCACAAGCAACACAAGGGTTCGTCTCCCGTATGTACACCGCTAGGCCGAGGGTCTGATCCTCCCTCCCGTTACAGAGTGCGCGCAGTGCGGCTACCCCAGCGCGAAGCTGCGCTCGTTTGAGTGGGGCCAGAAGGCGAAGCGCCGAAAGACCACGGGCACAGGCCGGATGCGGTACCTCAAGGAGGTTTCAAGGCGTTTCAAGAACGGGTTCAGGTGTGTGCTGCCATCGCGTTGATGCGTGTTGGTGACTCAAGTCGTTTTATTGTCGCTGTGCTGCAGGGAAAACACTGTCGCGAAGAAGACTGTGCGGGCGGCTGCATCATCTGCATGAGGGACCCGGCCATCTTTGTCACTATGATTTTCTCGCTGTCCCTTACTCGCTGCATCACTGCCCAAAATCCATGACTGTATGCTATGCGTCTGATTTCCCATGCCGAATCGCCTGCCAATGTTTGAAGCATATAATACGCCGTGTTGTCAGTGCAGGCGCCCTGCAGTTTGCCGACGTTATCAGCGAGCCACGTGGTACGAACTCTCCTTGTTTCTGTCCATTTCGCGCGGACGTAGCTCCTTGTTGACCCCTGCTTATTGTGTTGTTGCTCGCTAATGATGTCAAGATAACAACGATGCAGGGCTCGCTGGACTCGCCAAACATACGCGAGCGAGCAGACTGCGAGCAGGTGCACGCAGCCACCCACAACAAGCGCAGAACAATGGGCGTCCTTGGGCGTCCTCGCAGCTCCGACACCCCGGTGTTCCAAGCCTCCATTCTTTGTGACTGACCTGTTGATCGGCATATATAAAGCCGGCGTTCGCCTTTACTCGACGTCTGCTGCCCTTTTCCTCGCCCACCCACTTTGTAGCGAACCATCCGGCCATGGCTCCTTCATCACGCACTCCTTCAGTCCCGGCGATCTCACAACCCTTCCCTCTGCAGAAGAAGAAGCCGGCGCAGGCGTCGGCCACCCGGGCCACCGCCTCTGGCACCGGGTCCCTGAAAGCAATCCCAAGCAGTGCCAGCCTGCAGGTCGCGCTGCCCAGACCCGCCCCCGCGCGCGCAGACTCCGAGCGGAGAGCCGGCCTCAGCAGAAAGCGCGCGCGCAGGGACACGCTGGACGAGAACGCGGACGGCGGGCGGGCGGATGTCCCGCGCGTGCGCCAGCGGCTCGTCTCCATGTCGTCCACGGAGACGATTCGCCCCCGTCGGCCCAGCGTGGTGGCCGCCCCGGTCACGCCCATAGCTCCTGGGCCACGCGCACGAGGGCCCCAATCGGGTGAATGTATCCCGGGCGCGGGCCACGCAGCAGGAGCGAGGCCTCTGGCCGAGTCCAACCGCTCGAGCGCGCCCGACGTCGCCCCGGCCGAGGCCACGCCGCGCACCCTGCGCCGGGTCGGGACGCTCGCGCTCAGGCCGTCTCGCTCGGACGCGGCGCGTGCTGTCGATAAATACACCGCGCGTCCTGCGTCGCCATCCCCACCCATGGTGCACCACACTGAACCGCAGGCGCAGCGCCCCGCGCCGCCGCGCCCTCCGAGCCCTCCGATCCAAGCGCAAGTCTACTCCCGGCCCGGCTCCGCGCAGTCTACGCGGCGCGCGCCGGTGGCGTCCAGTTCGCGTGCCCCGCGCGCCTCGTTTCCCCCGACGGCGGAGAAGGGACGGTCCGCGTCGGGGACCGTGCGGACGCCGCTGCCTGCGCGCGCGTCGCTGGAGCGCTTCGACCTCAAGCTCTCCGCGTACGAGAAGCACGTCGAGCTGTGGGACCTGCCCGACGGGTGCGTTGTTTCTGTTCTCTCCCCACGGGGTGCGATTTGACGGCGGCCTGGTGCAGGAGCGTCTACGCGTGGCAGGGCCTGCTCGTCGTCACGGACCGCGCGGCGGGCGGGGCCGGCGTCGCGCCGCCGCTCAATCTCGTCGACATCGCGTGCAGCACGCACGCGTACGAGGGACGCTACTCCGGCGAGACGAACGCGCTGCCGGTGTTTTCGACTGCGTTCCGCGGGCGGCGGCGCTCGGGGCGCGAGGCGGTCGCCGGCGCGCGCGACTTCTGCGCGGACACGGGCATCGTGCTCGCGAACGTGTGGCACGCGCACCCGCAGCACCGACAGTGGTACGCGAAGTTCTGGGTGCCGATCCCGCTGGATCTGTTTGGAAACCGCGACACGCGCATGTTCAGGTTCAAAGCGCAGGTGGAGCTGTACGATGACTGGGCGGACAGGATGGTCACGGTCAGCTCGGGCACGATCGTCGCGGATGTGTCGCATCTACGCAAGCAGCGCGATATGGACGGCGCTGCGGTGCTCGTGTAGGCGTTTGGCGGTGTCGGGTCATTCTGTTTGTAATTATTGTGAGAGTTTTGTTTTGCCACCCTGACATGATCTGGGAAATACCCTCGTTCTGCACTTTGTAGCATAGGCTTGTAGTCCTTCCTGTCACGAATATTGGTTATACAGACACAATGCGGTAGTCTGATACAGCGCGTGGATGGACGAGTGTATCGGGTGGTGCGAGCTCCACTGGAACGGTCCCGCGGACAGACAAAGCACCTTGTACAGAACGGCCATCCCGCGACTCCCTTCCGCACTCGTACGAGCAAGACACGCGCCCCTTCTGGCGCTTCCAGAACAACGTCGAATCGCAGCTGCTCCTCCGCCGGGCTGTGCACCCCACCGTGACGCAATGCAACTCCTGTCCTCCCCCATATAAGACACCCACCACCCGAGCGTGCACACTCACCCGCATGTACAGCCGCTCATGACTATCTCGCAACGAACCATGGATCCACCGCTCTTGTCGACAAAGGAGGTGCAGGACGCGGCGCAGGTCGAGGTGCAGGTCGGCGGGCAGACACTCGCCATCGCGAGATCATACGTGCGCCCCCCGCCGCGCTCACACATCCCTACTCACGCTGGGCATCGCAGATGTGGCGCGACCACCAGCCGCGCGTGCGGAACGACGCGACGGGCGACATGGAGCTCGACCCGCGCGAGCCGCGCGCCGCGCACATCTCCGTCACGCTCCGGCGCGCGACGGGCGGGGCTACGGACACGCACCATGGCGCACTGGAGGCGACGGTCGCGCCACACGTCGTCGCGCTCCACGTTATTCGGCTGTACCTCTCGCCGCTCGACGCATCGTCCGCGGACGGGCCGCCGCCCGCCGCGCCGACGTCCGTGCACTTCGCGTGGCCCGCGCCGCCGCCGGCGCTGCACGACGTCCGCGATGCAGCGTTCGAGGGCGGGTTCTTTGTGGCCGAGGCGCTGGACGACGGCGGCGCACTGGTGCTCAACGCTTGGAACGGACCTGCGTGGGGCGACCTGCGTAACGGCATCGACGACATGATCGACTACAATGCCGTGGTGGAATTTGAGGGCGGAGTGTTCTTGAAGGGAGAGCCGCAGCGGATGCAGGTTGTGGTGTAGGTGCGGGTGAAAGATTACGGGCAATGGTCGACATATTTTTGGGGAATAGTATCTGGCAGTGTTACTAGTGCTATCTGATAAGATGCAAAAAGGCTCCGTTTCCCATGGGTGTTGTTCAACAATCCGCGATGCACGATAGAGAACTTGGAAGATCAATGGACATGTCTATGCCTAGAACGTGGACGACAACGTAGAGGGTTGGGCTGAGGCTAGGCGGAGTGGCAGGCACGGGCCCGGCTAGCCTAGCGTGGTCCGGGCGGCGGCGATGGGAGTCGGGGCACATTCAGGCCGTCGCCGCTGTGATGCACGTCGCGCTCGCGCTCATCGAATCAGATAGCACTAGTAACGGACTGTCTGAGGCTGAGCTCTGGGTTGCGGTACTTGGGCGTCGTCGGGAGTCGGGTGGTGTTTGGGGGGCGTGTCGCGTGGGAAGATGAAAATGCGGGGCGTGTGATTGGCTGATGGGGGCGCGGCGGTTATCTGGTGCATTATCTTGCGTTGATTGCCAACTCGCTCCTTTCACCCGCCCGTCACCATGCCCGTCGTCCTCGAGTCGCCCCTCCTCAACATGCACGGCATCTCTCGCCTCGCCTTTCCCGACCAGCAGTTCCAGCAGCCCACGTCCCCCCACGACATCCACCAGCCCGCCCCCCACGTCCACCAGCCTTTCCCCCAGGGCCAGCCCTACCCGACACCCACACCCAACTCGGCCACAGAGCCCGACACAGACGCTCCTCAGCACGGCCATGACCCGCAGCCAGCTCTCCAGGTTGCACCCGCACCTGCACCCAGCCCGTCGCCATCCAGCTCTAGCCCCGCCCCTGGCCCGTGCACAAACTGCGGCGTCACGACCACCCCACTCTGGCGCCGCGACGCAGAGGGCAAGACCATCTGCAACGCCTGCGGTGCGTATCTGTCGCGTCTCATATCCCCCGTGTCGCGCGTTTCCACCTCGTCGAGCCTCTTCCTCCCCGACACGTGTCCGGGACGCCTGCCCCAGACGACTGCTCGGGTGCGCTATCGACGCGTGTCTCTGGGCAGGACGTATCTCCGCGCCCGCCCTTCTCCCTGCCTTTGTGCTTCTCCTATCTCGCTGATCGCTTTCTCGACGTGCCGTTGCCCGCGTGTCCTGTGCTGACCACGCCTCCTCCCAGGTCTTTATTTCAAGGCGCGCCATACCCCTCGCCCCTCGTCTCTCGGCCGCGGCCGCACCAGCACCACCGCCAACGACGGGCCAGCCCGCCAGATGACCCACTCACCGACGTCCCTCATCACCCCCGCTGCCTCGCCCGCGCAGCCCCATCCTGCCCCCCACCTCAGCGGCGGAACCTGTCCCGGCGACGGCCGCTGCGACGGCACGGGTGGAACGACCGCCTGCTCGGGCTGCCCGACGTTCAACAACAACATCAACGCCCGTGCCGAGATGGACGCCGCCAAGCCCGAACCCAATCCTGCTGTCCCGTCGACGCCGCCCGCTCCGCCGGCAGACGTCCAGGCGGCAGACGAGACGTCGCCCGGCGCGAACACGGATGGTGTGCAGACGAATGGCAAACCTAGAGCCAAGGGCGCGGTCGGCGCGCTCAGCTGCGCGAATTGTTCGACGTCGACCACGCCATTGTGGCGCAGGGACGACGTGGGAAACAACATTTGCAATGCCTGCGGTACGTCTTGCTCCTGCTTTTCGTCGAGTATGCGACGATGCGCTGGCACGATCCCACGAGGCGGGCGTGTGCAAATCTTATCTGATTGGTCATGTTGACGTTGTCTGATAACGACTTTCGCCCAATCGCGTGCCTCTGGACGTTCCTGACCCCCATCGTCTGCTGGCCGTCGTCCGCGACGTTTTCCCGCTTGTCCACCACTCCGCACTGCGAACGCGTCCTCACCTGCTCTTCATACAGGCCTCTATTTCAAACTGCACGGCACGCACCGCCCCAACAGCATGAAAAAGACAGTCATCAAGCGGCGCAAACGTGTGCCAGCTGCAGGCCCTATTGGGCGTCTCTCCGACCAGGCCGCGGCTGAGGCGCTAGTTTCCGTCGGGCGCGGGGTCCACTCAGGTCCGGGGGAGGACGAAGACGAGTCGGAGGAACCGGAAGCACCGAAGCGGAAACGCGCCCGGCGTACGTCCAAGCGCACGGGCAAGGGCAAGGGGGAGGACGAGGAGGGCGGCGAGAGCAGCGGGCGGGATTTGCAGCCCTGGGAGATGCAGGTTGACCGTCAAACGGGCGTGCTGCATCACCCGCATCCGTTCGCGTCACCGCACCCGCACGGCGGGTTCGACCTGCCGTCGCTCAACGCGTTGGACATGGGCGGCCCCGGCTACCCCAAGGGCGGGTTCCGCGACGTGCACGGACACCCGAGCTATCTGCGCTCGGGCGCGCCGAGCCGTACGCACTCGCCGCTGTCAGGCCCTGCGGGTACGGCACCGTACGCGCCCATGGGCATGCCTGGCGTGATCATGCCGCCGTACGGGTTCCCGCGCGGGCACTCGCCCGTGTTGCTCAACAGCGTGCCGAGTGGGGCGGAGCTCGAGCGGCATTACTTCGAGCTGCATGAGCAGCGGCGCGGGCTCGTGGAGATGCTCGAGCGCACGGATCGCCTGCTCGCAGGCGTCAAGCGCGGCATCGAGGAGATGCGCACGGGCGAGGCGCAGGGCGCGCAGGCGCCGGGCGGCAGCCCGAACGGCGCGGCGGCCGCTGCGCCGAGCGTGCCCCTGCAGCTGCAGCGCAGTGCGTCGGGTTCCGCGGGCAGCGCGCGCGAGAGCGTGTGGCCCGTGTCGGTGCAGAGCGAGGTCGCGCGGGAGTGAGCGCGCGGTGAGGGATCTGGTGGGTGTGTGTTGTTGCTGTGCTTCTCGCGGCTCGTTGCTGTGGTTATGTTCGTTTTAATATGTGTCATGGACTCGCTGTGCCCCTTCGCTCGTATATATGTTTTCGCCGCGCTGCTCTCCGTTCCCCCCTTCCCCTTCCCCGCTATCCTATATACTTAAATGTACGTGTACGCTCGGGCGCGGGGGCGCTGCAAAACGGCGCGACCCTCACATCCTATGCCCGTCGGCGGCGGTTCTGGCTGCTGATTTGTACGCTGGCCGGCGGGCGCGCCTTTTAGTTGATTTGATTGTGACTATGCTTGTTATGCTGGCTGTTGTTCTGCTGTGGATAGTTTAGACCAATGCTTATTCGTGTCGATTGTTCGCAGGGGAGCCGAAGCGGGGATAAGATGAGAGATAAGATGCAAACACGAGGCGGGAGTATCACGTGGAAGTGCTGCCCCCAGCGCAGACTCAGCAGCGCGTTTTCCATTCATCTCCTTGCCCATGGCCACCACCAGCCCCGCCCACCGCTCCATCGACGACGAGGACGAGAGCGTCCGCATCGCCGTCCGCGCCCTCGGCGACATGCGCAGCGGCGGCCCCTCCCAGCCCCCCAGCTGTGCGCCCGCCTCTCACGCCCGTCGCCCACCTGCTGACTCCTTCCCAGCCTTCCAGCCGACCCCTGCCCTCAGCGTCGCCTCCTCCTCGACGTCCCCCACCCTCCCGTCCCCGACCCTCGCACCCGATGACGACTGCGGCCTCGCCCCCGACCCGGACGGCCCGGACTTTGTCTCCCGCGTCTCCCGCGTCCCCCTCGTGAACACCGCCCTCCGCGCATACGAGCAGGGCAAGGCGAGCTCCCGCGTCGTCAAGGTGCGTCTGCGCCGCCTCCGCTCACCGTCCCTGCGTCCTGACCGCCCACCCAGTACGGCGCGGAGATGGTCGAGTCCTCCGTCAAGGCGGTCTCGCGGCCCGTCATCGACCGCCTGCCCGTCAACTCGCTCGACGAGTTCGCGTGCCGCCAGCTCGACAGGGTGAGTGCAGTGCCCCTCCGCGCACGCCGGTGCTCACCGCGCGCGCCACAGCTCGGCCGGTACAGCAGCAGCAGCAGCACCCGCCCGGCGAGTGGGGAGCGCAGCCCCAGCGGGGAGCGCGGGCGCCGCGAGCAGTGGGCCGCGGGGCTGCAGATGCGCGACGTGTCGATGGGGCGCGACGAGAGCGTGGTGCGCGAGCTGCCCGCGTCCCCCACAGGTGCGGTCGTCTGCACACAACATCTGCCGCCGGCTGACCCTGCGCTCTCTTTATACTCCTACCTCCTGTCGGCTATTGGTGTCTCTGATGTCTGCTGATCACGACCTGCCTGTACCTACGTGCCCTTACGTCAAGCATCTGCATCAGGGCCCGGCGCACCGGCGCAAGACGACGCGGAGAATATGCAGCAGGTGGTGCAGCGCAGCCGATGGCAGGCCGTCCTGCTCGAGGCGGGCGGCATCGGTGCCGCCGTCAGCGAAGAAAGCATGCGCCGCCTCAAATACTGCCTGCAGTGGCTACAAGTATGCCGTCCCCGCCAATTATCACATGCCGTCTGACCTGAGCCGCCCGCACAGTTCGCAACGACACATATCGATGGGCAGATCGTCGTGCTGCGCGACTTCATGGCCGCGATGCAGCCCCCGCCAGGCTCGCCGCACGCCCTCAACCCCGACGCGATCATCTCGGCGGAGCACATGCGCCAGCTGAGCAACGTGAAGCGCGACGTCGTCACGACCGTCCGCCAGATGGTCGAGGTCGTCTCAAAATACGCCGGCGGCGCGCTGCCCGAGCCCGCGCGCGGGCGGGTGCGCGGCTTCATCTTGCACCTCCCGCACGCATGGGCCAGCGCGGCGCGGCGGGAGAACGTCGCCGCACCGCCAACAGCACCCGTGCGCGGACGCGGCGCGCGGCGCGGCGCGCGGCGGGAGGGCTCGCGGCCCGTGTCGCCCGTCGACGCCTCGAGCCCGCGGCACTCGCGCCAGAGCAGCGCGGCGGGCAGCGCACCAGCGGCGCTCCCCGCAGGGGTCCCGCCGACGGCAAGCGCGGCGAAGCACGCCGCGCAGCGCATCCTCACGCTCGCGACAGAGAGCCTGGACATGATGCGCGGGGTGACGGGCGTGGTCACCGACAGCCTGGAGCGCGCGGACGCGTGGGTGGAGCGCCTGCGCGTCGTGGGCCTGCAGCGCGGCGCAGGCGGCGACGAGGACGGCGCGGGCAACGGCGCGCAGCGGCTGCCGCCCCCGCTAGACCTCGCCGCACACCGCGGGCCCCTCACGCCCAGCACGACGACGAGCGTCGCGAGCTCGCCGGTGGTGGGCCCCGCCGCGTTGCCCGCGCTGCGCTCGCCCGCGACGCTTAGCCCGCTCGTGGGCTACGCGCCCGAGCCAGCGTACTTTGGCGAGCAGCAGCACAGCGCGGAGGCGATGGGGCTCGGGCGGCTGAATCTAGGCGTCGTCGGGAAGAAGGGCATGTTTGCAGAGGATGGGGAGATCGTCGGTGGGCCGACGGGCTGGGGGCCGCCGCCGATGGAGGTGGACGGGTGAGCGCGGGTCTATGCGCAGCTCACAGTATTCGGGTTCGCTTCTTTTCTTATGCGCGTGTGTGCGTGTGCGCGATCTGCTACTTATTGAACGGGGATACTGACGTGTGGTGGTTGTGTTGGTGCCGCGGTTTGGTTTGTGCTCTGTGCTATGTGTTTCCTGTGTTGAATTATTGAATGGATTGTAACAACAGTGGGACGACTCTGAGGGACGGCTGGTGCTTGAAGCGTGTCGGATTCGAAAGAGAGCCCCGTCACGGTGATGCGGCGCGTCGACGCGCTGTTTGTTTGTGCATGTATTTGCGCATGTCTTGCCACACCCTGGGGCAAACCGCCACGCCCGCGGCCGCCCCCTGCACCTTCACGCTACATCCATCCTCCCTCGCCTGTCTGCTTTCCCGCAGCATTGCAGCTGGACTGCTTCATTCTCAGAGTTCTGCCATCGGTATCCGGGCTACGCGGACGCCGCCCTCAATTCGACGCCAGCCGCTGCCTTGCACGCGTCTTTCAATCCGCCACCCCCGCCGACGCCAGCCTTCGCACTTCGGCTATTCTCGCTCGCTCGCCCGCTTTCCCGCCGCATTGTAGCTGGACTGCATCACCCTCTGGGCTCCCTGTCATCGATATCCGGGCCTACGCGGACGCCACCTCGACGCACACACTCTTTGCTCTTCTGTCTCTTCGGTTCGAACGCTTCTCTCCCTGCGAAGGCCGGACTATCTCAGGGGTCACGCTCACGCTCCGCGGACGCTCCCTCGCTGCCGGTCAGCCAGTCTCTTCGCCCCTGCTGTTGGTCCCAATCCCAACGCCGACACCATCCACCGAGCGCACGTTGCTCTCCTGAGTCTGCGCTCTTCCATCTGTGTTCACCATGTCTTCGCCCTCGATCTCCGCCAATGCTTTCGACCGAAACGGGCTGTGCGAAAATTGGCGCTCTTGAGTTTCTGCGATGCTCAAGACCGAACGCTCTACTCGGACCGCGAAGATCGCACAGCCGAGGAAGAGAAGGAGGTGAAGGAGCTGGACTTCATCTGCAATGCCTTGGCGAACACAGACAGCAAGAAAGGGGACGTCATCGCGGCCACACGTAAACCGGGCTCGACGGACTCCGATTATTATCTTGGCACGCAACTGGAGCCCCACGAGCAAGGAGCACAAGCTCGCCGACGAGTTCTTCCGCACCGTGCAACGCGCCCTGTCTGCCGACGAATTCTTGCGTTTCGTCAGCGCACATCCCGAGCGCTTTTTGAAGATGCTTAGAAAGTTACACTCCCCAGTATCAAATGCCGTCGTCCGAAAGGAGCTGCGCGCCAAAATCAAAGCGGATAAGAAGGGGACGATGTCGGGAAACACCAAGCTAGCCTTCCAAGTCCTTGCTCCGGAGGCGCCAAAGCCGAAGCTGGGTTCCCTTCAGCTCAAGCACGTCTTGCGATACGCGCTGGATCAGCTCGGGAACTCTTCGGAACTATGGCGCCAGCGTGACTCTGTCCCTTTGGATAATCAGCGCTTCATCTCGCTTTGTTGGTGCGCTACACTCCTTGCAGCTTGGCTCCGTCAAGACGAGGATCGCGGCCAGTACGCCCGGCTAAGGCGACAACTTGCTAAGATCGAAGCCTATCTGACAGGCTCTGATGCGCTATTTCACTCCGAAGACCGCCAGCACTGCACCTGGGAATGGGTGTACGACGGCAAGACCTGCGAGAACCCGACCAACACCCCTGGGGAAGGCAGCAGGACTGGCAAACGCCAAACCGCGAAAATCGTCTCCTCCTCGTTCCGCGAGGCGATCACTCGGGTTCAGAGTCCTCCTCCACACCTATCGGAGCTTTCCCTCGACCCCCCTGATAATCCCTGGAAACGCGAACATCTGTATTTCACCCTAGCCTTGCACGCAGAACTCGCTCTCATGTTCTACGTGGACAAAAACTTCAAGTCTCCCCTTGGCTCCGGACGGAAACGCATTGGATGCAGTAAGCGCAGCT
Organism: Auriscalpium vulgare; assembly: GCA_019915015.1. Taxonomy (NCBI): domain Eukaryota; kingdom Fungi; phylum Basidiomycota; class Agaricomycetes; order Russulales; family Auriscalpiaceae; genus Auriscalpium; species Auriscalpium vulgare. The sequence goes on from JAHBBC010000002.1 coordinate 1,093,309, forward strand.
GCGCCGCCTGCTACAGCACCATGTCGTGTTGCAACGCCAGGGCCCGCCTGGACTCGGAGACGGAGGCGTGGTGGGAGTGGCATACCAGCGGTACACACGGCAAGTGGTATGCCACTTGGAAACTCCCCGACGCTAAGGACTGCAATATCGATGCCCTCCAGATGTTCCATCGGGCGGTGGACGACCGGATTCTGAATGCGGTTGAAACCTACTACGCGAACCCGAAGCCCTCGTCCCTTCAAGAAGATGAGTACGCGTCGAGCACGCCCTCCAACAGCTCCGCATTAACTCGGCTCTTCGATTCGATCCAAGACAGGTTTGTAAAGAAATCGGCGTAGCTATAGCCTGTTCGTCCATACTATACATCTTCTCACTCGCGCCTTATTGTCAATCTGAGTACGAAGCACATGTCGCGCGTGATGTCATTATACGAGGGCGGGATGAGTAACGTATGGAGCTGGACGTCGACCCGTTCGCCGATCAAACAACACCGACTGGCAGTTCTCGATACTCTAACGATCACCCCTTTTTCTGGCAAGACTTCAAGGCGGCAGCACGTCCTCGTATTTCGAAGTTGAGGGTAAACAGGATGACGATGCGGCGATGCCGTTTCACGGCCGAGTCTACATAGACTGACGGTGAGACGAGCATGAGCGAGAAGCTTCTGATGAGACGCACCTTGACTGGCCACTGTGTTCTAACCTTCCCCGTGCTCCTCAAACGCTGGCGTACACCGCACGTAAACACGTTCCACCTCCAATCGTCGCGAAGCAGCTGATTTATGCTGTCAGTTGCATTACGGTAAACTCTCATCTCCGCGTCCCCTTGTAGAGTCCCTTGGACACGCCACGCCGGGTCTATGCGCGGACAGCCGTCTAGCCGCGTCATGCGTAGTCGCTGCGCCCGGGCTAGAGTCAGGCAGTGCACGCACGAGGTCTTGGTGCACGATATGAAGATTTCTCTGCGGCTAGGGCCGTCCCAGGGGATAAGATGGTGTGTACGGCAGAAGTATATCAGCCGGGCCTCGGGATGCATCACGGTGTTCACTTCGCCTTTCCACACATTGCGCATCGCGCCCCAAGCCCGCTTCCTTGATAATTGGCTCTGGCTCCAAAATCGCTCCAGGTCCAAGTCCAAAGTCGGGAGGTGCACGGGGACCAGCTCCGCCGTCTCAGGATCGTCCTCGTCGCCCGGGGTATGCGCCCATTGATGTCGAATGGCGGAGAGGTCTTGGAGCAAATCTCCGCGCGCAGAGACTAGCTGCGTGGCGCCCATCGCATATACCGCGACCTTGTACATTCGACGCTCGAGCAGCGTGAGGGTCGACGGGGGGCGGCGTGCGCTGCGCGAGACAAAGCGCGTGTTTAGCAGAAACTCGGCAAGTGTGCATATGTGCAGGAGGCACGCGACGTCTGCGCTGCTGGGGGTGGCGGGGAAGGTGTCGCCTGTTGAGGAGATGCGATCGCAGAGGCACCGCAGGACCGCATCGTACGGCACCATAGCTCCCGGGGCAACGCCAATCAGCTCGCGCACGGATGGCAGCAGCTCCTCCGCGCGTTTGCGGAGGTCGGAGTAGTCCTTTGGTGGGCGTAAGGCATGTCGATAGAAGAATTGCTCGAAACGGTAGCTTTCTAACATGTCGACGGCGGCGGCGCGTAGCTTGCCAAGACGGACGTTTATTTTGCGCAGCGAGTGTTTCATGGCGAACTGGATGAGCGGCTCCACGGTCTCTGTCGTAGACAGGAGGTCGAAGAATTTAACGGCGCGACCGGTATCGTCGGCATCGGGGGCTTGGTCCATTGCGAGTAGGAAGGTCGGTGAGGGTTTCTTCAGCAATACGATAGCCAGTTCAGCCCCAGGGTCAGAGCCCACGATGGACAGTGCCACAAATTGGAGCAAGAGATCTGTGCTGGCTTGGAAGCAGAGCGGCGTCTGGCGAGGAGAATTGGCGGGACTGGGCTGGTGTTTTCGAGCTCTTTGAAGAAGTTCCCAGGTCTTCAGTTCTTCAAACAATTCATGTGGAACTGGATCTAAAGAGGGAGAGTGTGAGATCCGTCCCTCAGTCTAAGAGGAGTGGCCGCTCACAAAGAATAAGGTGCTTGCCCCGGGCCATGTTGGCTGGATTAGATACGCTGAGCGTCTGACGATCATTCTGGAGGATAACCGAGCTGAGCAGGGGCTAAAGATACCTGACCAACGCACAGTGGTACTCCTGAAAGATGACGAGGCCGTCTATGAGTGAGTGTCCGGGGTGGCAAGTGGCACGACAGTGACTCACTGAGCGAGCGAATTTTCTCCGACTGAAACACTGCGCGCCGCCACCGCACGACGGAGAACTTAGAGCATCGTATTTATATTCGAAGCCGTTGTACAGTACGTGAATCAACCAGCAGTAAGCAAGCACATACAACCAAACCATGGTATAATACCAAGCACATTGTCCATAACCGTGATGTTCTCCGTGCATCCTCTCAGGCCCCGACGCCCTCTCCCCGCGGCACCGGTTGCTCACCCACCCGCAGCGCCGCAAACTGGCCTTGCATGCCTTGGTACTGCGCCTCGCCAGGCGGCGCCGCCTCCGGGTACAGCTGCGCGTTGCCCTGCGTCGGCGAGCGCGGATTCGGGAGCGAGCTCTGGCGCTCGATTTGCTGCTGCTGCGTCTGGATGGCCTGCACGAACGCCGGGCCCGGATGCGCGCTCTGCGGGGACGCTGTCGGGCTCGTCGACAGTCGCTGCTGCTGCTGCTGCTGGCCGGCCCACGCCGCGAGCTCGCTGCTGGCAGGCTGCTCCTGCCCATACGGTGTGCCGTATGACTGCGTCGGGCCGGGCGACGTGGGCGCCGCCGCGTGCTCGGAGACACCGGGTACGGAGAAAAAGTAGACCGCCCCGGTCGGGTCCGTGCCGCCTTGCGCGTAGTACTGCGCCCACGCCTGGACGTTCGGATCTGGGTACGTGAGCGCCGGGTCGAAGGGGTACGGCGGGCCCGCGGGCAGCTGGGCAGCGGGCTGCTGTTGTGCGTGCGCCTGGGGCTGGGTCTGGGTCTGAACCTGTTGTTGCTGCTGGGGCTGCTGCGCCGCGGCTTGTACCTGCGGTTGCGTCTGCACGGGGCCGATGACTTCTGGCGGCACGGACGCGTGTAGCTCGGGCTGTGACGCCTGTGCGGGGTAGTAGGACGTCCGGTTGTTCTGCTGCACTGGGTAGGGCTGCGTGTAGGCGGTCTGGGGCTGCTGTTGCGGGGGTGCCGTTTGCTGCGGTGTCGGGGCGTGTGCGTACGGCGCGGCGTTGGGGTCTGTGCCAAACGAAGGCTGCTGCTGGACCTGGGGCCGAGGTGTTGCGCCGTCGGGGACATTGACATAGGCGGCCGCCGGGGCGGGATATGCGTTGTAGCCGGGTTGCTCGTACACGGCGGGGTTCCAACCGTAAGCCTGGGGCATCGGCGGCTGCGCCCGAGAGTCTGGTCGACCTTGATAGGGCGCCGAAGCTTGCGAGTAGTCTAAAATGTCCGTGAGGATAAGCTAGGCAGATGCTGGAAGTGTGCGCACATTCGGAATGTCTGGCCAGGCTGTCTTCCATCATGCGGTCGAAGATAGTTCGCGCCTTGACGAAACTTTCATTCATTGTCATCAGCTCCGCTGATAAGTAACGCGTGAGTTGGAAACGGATTTGAACTGCCAAACGCTTTTACCTCGTTTCTGACTATATTTGTCGATAAGCTTCACAATCTTCGGACGTAAGGCCATGCTGGACCTATACAGCTCCTGTATTTCTTCATTGTCCGCTAGATTGTCCTTCGCAGGGTCCAAAGAATGCAACATTGTAAGAAGTTTGTCCACGTTAGCAGCCTGGGCGAACACCGCGGCCTCTTGCTGTGCTTCTGCGGCCATCTCATTGACGGTGGGTTCCGGGAGAGCTTCCTGTAGCGGCCTCAGCGCGACGTAAGCTCTGAAAAACAGTATGACTAACCACGTAGTTGACAGGGAATATCCCGGTACGTCCCTTGAGCTGCCCACGCCACCAGTCCTTGTAGCCACGATCGACGACCTTGATGATGTCGCCCTTGTCAAATGCGAGCTCTCCAGGTTCGGAAGGCTCAAAGGTATGCAAGGCTCGCACACGAGTGGCCCCTGACGTGACACTAGGCGTCGGAGAAGCGGGGACCATGGACGCGGAAGGAGCGGGCTGAACCGCAGGTGCTGGCGCCGCAGCCACTGGTGCCGAGGACTGCGAGGGCGCTGCCGACGTCGTGGGGGCAGGTGTGTACCCTGTGGAGTAGGCAGTGCTCTGAGCAGCGGCAGAGCTGCCGCCGGCTGGCTCAGAGGATGCTGCGGAAGGCCCTGCAGCTGACTGATAGCCGGCGCGCGAGCCGGACCCTCCTGCCCCGCTGGAGGATGCAAGAGAGTACTGCCCCCACTGGCCGCGGCCGCCTTTGTCCTGCACTGAGATTTCCAGGGCGCGCTGCAACTCCTCCTCTTCGCGCCTGCGGACTTCGTCGTCCACATCAGGTGGCGGGGGCTCATTGGGGGCGTCGAAGTTATACTCTACAGCACGACGGCTTGAGAAGAGCAATCGCATTCACAAGAGAGAAAGACGCACTCTTGGCTGCGAGGCTATTGTGACATTCTTCCATCATGCTGAGCGTGGGGTCCGTTTTCCATTCAATCGTCCACATGGCGATGAGACCGAGACTTTTGCGCCTGACTTTCTCGTGAGTCGCCTAGACAGAAGATCAGGCAATGATTGTGCAGAGAGCCGTTTAGCTTACGCGGTCGGTGATGAGCTTCTCTAAAGCCTGGGTAAATGCTCTCGACGCAATCTCGTGTTGTAGATCCTTGCCGCAGTTCTTCGAAAGGGACTCGACGAGAGCGAGTGAGTAGAGTTGCACATTCGGATTGCGGTGCGACATGCGCTTGATGACAGCAGCGATGACCTGACGGGCCCTGGAGGACAGTGAGAATGGGCGGGTAGATGGAGCGCGAACGACGAACGCACCCTTGCTCTCCCTCATCTGTGACTTTATCGCACAAGTTGAGGATGAGCTCCCAGTTCTCGCTCGTGAGGTTTTCGTCTGTGGTCTTGACTGGAGGGGCGTTGAGTCCGAGGCAACGGGTTCGCGGCTGCGCACTCACCGACGATGTCATCGTAGGGGTTTGCTGCCCCGCCTCCAAACATAATAGCTATTTAATAAAGACCAAGCAAACAGAGCCAAGTTAGCGATGGGAGGTCGAAGCGAAAGAAGTTGGTTGTCGATGCAGGTCGCAAGTCAGGGCGACGAAGGATAGCCTTTCGCAAGAGCACTCAGTGTGTGGCGCGAAGTCCCAATTGGGCACCGAGGGCTCATCACTCCTCTTAGTGGACTCATCGCTTCCAGTTCCTAGTATCCCTGCACTTCACTCACTTTCACTCACCCACCATGGCCAAAGGTATGATCTTTGCTGATCCCGTACATCCAGATCATTTATCGTATCCAGTCCCGCGCAACTTCCGTCTCCTCGAGGAGCTCGAGAAAGGCGAGAAGGGCATCGGCGATGGCTCGTGCTCCTACGGCCTCGACAACAGCGATGATATCCTCATGAGCCACTGGAACGGCACTGTCATTGGGCCTGGGCATGTAAGTGTTTCCACCTGTCTTCCCCGTCGTCGCCAGTCTCACATGCCACTTATCTGTGTGGCATCCACAGACAGTCCACGAGAACCGCATCTACAGCCTGAAGATCTTCTGCGGGGAGTCATATCCCGACAGCCCACCTCTCATCCAATTCATCTCCAGAGTGAATCTGCCCTTCGTCAGCCCAGCGGACGGCAAGGTCGACGCATCCAAGTTGCCCGTCCTTGCCCACTGGAACAGGAGCAGCTCCCTGGAGACTGTGCTCGTCGAGATCCGACGGTGCGTCGCGCACGCGATCCGCATTTGCTCGCCACTGACATATCTGTCGTATCAGCGAGATGGCGTCGTTCAACAATCGCAAGCTTCCCCAGCCTCCGGAAGGCTCGACGTTCTGATCGTCCGACTACGCACATTACTAGCATTGTCGACATGGATCGAACTCGAGTTTGGTGTGTAGAGATAGGAAGTAAGTATACGCGTGTCCATCCACTGTGTTCAAACAATTGCATTGCATTCCTCTGGTTCCCTTCGCAATGGGGTTCTCCTGGGGGCTGATCGACACACACCACCATCCACCTTATGTTTGCTTTGAGAGCATCCGATCTGACCAGTTCTTGGGCCGGTGGCAGAGCCACTACGTCCTGACTTTAGAATCAGGCCTGAACCGGTGAGTCGACTTCAAAGCCTACTACTACTATGTCGATCCTCTGATCTGATCTGTTACATAGAGCCAATCTCGATGCGAGGCATGAAGCGCCTGAGTCTCTCATGCGTGGGGGATCGTGAGAGTCTTTCATTCTAGACTATCAGTAGAGTCGGTTGGGCCCTATAGACTAGAGCGACTGAGTCCGTCCATCTTGGAGATTCCATCGCTCGCTCGGACGCCAGAAGATGTATCTTGATCTGCCTAATTCCTGACGTGACCGCCGCTCATGCCGGGGCCATCTCAACTCTGTGGAATCTCGATGCTCGAACGGCAATAGTAAGTATGTTATGTTGTATCATTGAATGGATTCGTGTACTGAAGCCAGTGCAGCTGCAGACATTAAAGCAACCCATGCTATGTCGCCATGATCTGGACGAAGCTTCACATGAGAACGCCATTCCGCGATCATCGTTAGAAGACTTTCCTGAGTGCCAGAAAGATGTTAATCCTGTGATCTTCCAGGCGCGTATATACTGATGTACGGGGCCTGGGCCCTGTATGTTTTCCTATGATTTCTACCTGTCGCCCGAGTGCCCGCCATTGGCTCGAATGGAAGACAGAAGGCAACCAACATACTCGTCCTAATGCCTGTCGCAATTTTGCCTTTCAGTTCCCCCATCGCCAGGTCCTCAAGCTCGGAGTGTCGTCGCATTATGGTCATACATATTACAATATCTCCTTCGATCTGCCCCCACATCCAATCGGCCTCCTAGCTTCAAAGTGGTGGTAGGAAGACGCTGTTGCATTCCCGGAACACCATCCGACTGCGCCATACTATGGACGGTTCCGTGTTGCACGCTACGCGCCTCCGTCGCCCTAGCGCTGAAGAACATGGACTACTTCCAGGGCGGAACCTCCATAATTGCGCACGGGAGCTGATCTTGCCGGCCTCCCATTGGGAACTACTGGGAGCTACGTTGCCGTACTACGACGCGTCTACGACCGCATCCCATCGACAGGCGATACGCTCCCCGAAGTCACGGGCTTCGTCCACATACGCACGCTGACCGAGTTCTTACTAGCACGCGCTTCGTCTCGGTCAGGGCACGGCTTACCCCGTCTCCCTCCACTGGGCGTATATGCGATGCGCGATGTCTTGTCAGTCCGGAGGAGTCCACGCGTCACGGCGAACCGGCCCTCCACGCGGGGGGGGCATGATGCTTGTAACAGAACGATTGTCTTCTGTGCCAAGGTCAGCCACGGAGACTAGGCATGAAGCAGATCCGAGTCGGAGCGAACGCCGGCGGCAGGAAGGTGTTCATCTCGTATGTACATTAATAATAGTGTGTACCTCTTACGTGTCTGCCCCGGGTTCAGGGATGGTGGACGACTCGGGGCCAAGTTGTGGAGCAAGAGGCGAAGCCTGGACATGCTCGCAAATTTTCCACCAGTATGTGCCGCTGTTCGAACCTGCTTCATGGTCATCAATATATTCAAAACTGACTGCACATTGCCCTCCCAGCCTTCCTTTGACAATGACAATGACTCTCCTCAACCCTCCTCGGCTTCACTGAACCGCGTCGCGGAGTGACGCACTGCCTTGTATTCGAGCAGGGTCGTGTACTGGTCGTGTCGATGCTGTTTGTCGCCGCACGAGGCGAGGACACGTTGTGTCGATCCGAGCGAGACGGGCAGGGGTGCAAAATTAAATAATTATAGACAATGCCGTATGCGGAGTGATCGATGGGAGGAAGCGTGATATAAGGTTAGCATTTGCACGAGGCGGAGAGTGTGCGGGTATATATGATGTCAAGGGAACGTGGGCTCTGGGAGTGGGCGGGTCGGTGTCTGTCGGTGCAGAGGGTGAGAGAGACGAGGTTGGGACTGTTGGATGTACAGGGTGTTACAGTTACTGGCGATAATAATTGTTATCAGGCAGGATCTGCGTGGGAATGTCACATCCTGTTGTGTCTCTCTGTCACGGACTCACAAGAGTGCGGCACTCTCCAGGTCCTCCGCAACCGTGCCTCCCAGGCCGTCGACGCCTGGCACGTCCTCTCTCTCCACCACCACCATCTCCAGACCCCGCCAGCGCACCGCGTCGCTCACGGTGGCACACCGCCCGCCCAGGCATACCTTGCAACTCACCGGACACACCGACGCACCTTTGATCGACCGTCTCCATCGTTTTGATCACGCTGTCGCTAGGCCGTGCACGCCTCTAGATCTTGTTCAAAGAAGTGACCTGCCGTGTGCCCGCCTCTTCGATATCTCCATAGGCCCGGATAGCCGCAGTCACGCCGTCGTTTTCGCCAGACCAGGACATGTCCTCGACCTCCCCTCACACCGTCATCAACCACAAGTCCTACGACTCATCCTCGCCCTCGCCCAATCGCCGTTCATCGAAAATCACAGTCGAGTATCACAAGCCCTCTAGACAGTCTATCCAGGAATACCAGGATCTTCTTTCCAACGTCAACCTCCACGCAGCCGCAGCCGCCCAGTACAAGGACCCGTTCGTCCCCTCTAGGCAAGCCCCTCCGCCCCCCATCCCCTCCTCCGCCAGGTCTTCCCGCGGCCCAGACTCCCTCAGCCCACACAAGTCCCGCAGCTCGCTCCACAAGCCCCGCCAGCGCAAGCATAGCCTTCCCTCCTCCCCCACCATCCTCGAGGCCGACGCCGACCCTTTCTCCACCGCGCCCTCCACCCCCGTACAGAATCCCTCGACATTCGCCCTCCCTGACATGGCAACCGGAGCCGTGCCCCCGCCCCGGCCCTCGCGCGCCAACACCGTCACCCTCAATGATCTCTACTCTGATCAGGCGCCCCCGCCCGCGCACAACTATTCCGCTAACGACGCGGACGGCCACTTGGACGAGGGCCTCCCGCCATCGGACCCGATCGACACATTCTCGTACGCGACATCGTCCACCTACACCGTGCCTGTGCCCGCGTACCCGCAGCCCCCACAAACACCACCCGACCGCTCTACTGCCGGCTCGCGCTCGCGCAGCGGCACCGTCACCGCCAAGGGCAAGAAGGGCATGCTCGGCTTCATGTCCGACTTTCTCAACTCGAACAAGCGGCCCGAAATCAGCACTCCATACGATCCCGTACATCTCACCCATGTCGGCTTCAACTCTTCGACCGGCGAGTTCACCGGATTGCCCAAGGAGTGGCAGCAGCTCCTGCAAGACAGTGGCATCTCCAAGTCGGACCAGGAGAAGAACCCTCTCGCCGTCATGGAGATCGTCAAGTTCTATCAGGAAGGCGGGGGCGATGTCTGGGACAAAATGGGCCATGCCCCCGCGCCCTATCCCCCCGTGCCGCAGCCGCAGATACCCATGGACAATGGCCTGATCAGTCCGGTGCGTTTGTCATGTGCCGCCCGCGCGCCTGCTCACCTCATTAATTCACGTTCGCGCCGCAGCGCCCCGCGCCGCCGCCGCCGAAAAAGTCCCAGCCGCCACCAATGTCCCAGACGATATCGGCGCCTGTGTCGTCCCCGCCCACCGCGTACCGCCCTGCGCCGACGCCGCCGACGCCGGCATCGCCCAACCTCGACCGTTCCACCTCCCAGCGGACCGCGCCGAAGCCGCCGCGCAGTGACTCGCTCGGCCGGGCAAACACAACAAAGGACCGCCGTTCCCCCGCGCCGACCGCGCCGCACCACGCGCACACACAGAGCCAGGCCGGCTCCGTCCCGGCTTTCAGCCAGGGCCCGCCTGGTGTGACAACGCCGAGCAAGACCCAGCACGCGCACCAGCTGCACAAGTCCTCCCCAGGCTCATCGTCGACGGACCTCCCGCTAAAGCCGCCAGTAGCAGCGCCAGTGCCCCAGGCACCTGTCGCTGACCGGCGCCCGCCGGCGCCGCCGAGTGCGGCTGCAACACAGCTGGCGAAGGCCGCGGGTGCGGGCGTCGCGACGCCGCGGCGGCGGGAGAAGAAGAAGGAGGACAAGGCGAACGAGGCGGACATCGTGAAGCGGCTGCAGCAGATCTGCACGGACGCAGACCCCACACGGCTGTACCGCAACCTCGTGAAGATCGGACAAGGGTACGTGCTGTGTGCGGTGCGGTGCGACCGGCTGACCCATGGATACCGCACAGTGCGTCGGGAGGCGTGTTCACGGCATATCAGGTCGGGACGAATGTGTCGGTCGCGATCAAGCAGATGGATCTGGACAAGCAGCCGAAGAAGGACCTCATCATCAATGAGATCCTCGTCATGCGAGCATCTCGCCATCCGAACATCGTCAACTACATCGACTCGTTCCTGCATAAAAACGAGCTGTGGGTCGTGATGGAGTACATGGAGGGCGGCTCGTTGACAGACGTCGTGACCGCGAACTTGATGACCGAGGGCCAGATCGCGGCCGTATCGCGCGAGACGACGCAGGGCCTGCAGCATCTACACAAGCACGGCGTCATCCACCGCGACATCAAGTCGGACAACGTGCTCCTCAGCCTCATAGGGGACATCAAGCTGAGTGAGTTGCCACCAGCCCGCCCTTGTATCCGCGTTGTGTGCTGAGTGTGGATAACGAACAGCCGATTTCGGGTTCTGCGCGCAAATATCGGACCCCGCGCACGCGAAGCGCACGACGATGGTCGGCACGCCGTACTGGATGGCACCAGAGGTCGTCACGCGCAAAGAGTATGGGCCGAAGGTCGACATATGGAGTCTCGGCATCATGGCCATCGGTGCGTTGCCATACTCTAAAGCCGACGCGCCGCACTCACCCACCCCACAGAGATGATCGAGGGCGAGCCGCCATATCTCAACCAGAACCCACTGAAGGCGTTGTACCTCATTGCGACGAACGGAACGCCGACGATTGCGAACCCCGAGTCGCTCTCGCCCGTGTTCCGCGATTATCTCGCCAAGACACTCGAAGTCGACGCGGAGAAGCGGCCCGACGCGACGCAGCTGCTCCAGGTGGGTCCCCCCTCCGCCGTCGCCCGCCTGCTGCCGACGCTGACGTGCATTTTGCCCCTTGCAGCACCAGTTCTTTGCGTGCGCGGAGCCGCTGCGCACGCTCGCGCCCCTCATCAAGGCCGCGCGGGAGATCGCAAAGTCGAAATAGAGGGCGCGCGCCGGCTGCGTGTCCGTGTCCCACGCACGCACCGCGCACCTGTCTGCCGCCGTCGCTCGTTCGCTGCCCCAACTCAGACAGGCCCGCGTGCTGCCCGCGCGTGGTGTATTCCATTACAAGTCTGCGCCCGCATCTATACAACTACAACAACGACATTGCTTTTGTTTTCTGTGGCCCCGCGTTCGCTTCGCGCTAATGTAACCTGTTGTTCGATGACGATGAGGACGACGATGTGCAATTATGATGTTCAAATTGCGACGGACGCGGGGTGGATGGGCGTAAGTGGAGGCTAGCGGCATCGTGCTGTTCTGCGTGTTGCATTCGTGTACCTCTGAACACTGCTGGCTGATCGAGGCTTGTGAGTCGTGACCGTCCAGGGCATCCAACAGCCGTTTTATTGCGGCGACGGGTGCACTGGCTTCGACTTGCCATGTCGTCGCCATCTGCAAACAAATACTTCGTACTGCATAATCCATCAGCCCCGCAGTGCGTGGCGCTCCCATAATATATTCTGACGATACAGTATACCTCCCCGTCTTTGTCGGATCGCAGTCATTATCATTAATGTCAGATATACCGACCTGCTGGGACTGGAAGAGGCAAAAACTCTACCCCGTAGAGTTAACTTCCACCGAGAGGAGATGCTCTATGATGATAAATCAAATGAGTCGAAATTATCGATGGCTCAGTCCTCGTCCGAGGTCACGACTTGACAAAAACCTGGATCCACCCGTCATCCACGCAGGAAATCAATGGCCGGAGACAAATGTGTTCTGTAACAACTACGGATAGAGTAGTAGTAAGAGTTAGAACATGGATGGCCGATCTAATCTATAGCATGCGCACCGCGCGACAGGCGCGCTGCAGTAATCGCCACTCTCGCTCATAATCGGGCATGAGGGCTAGTATTTCTGCGGCCCAGTCTTCCGGTGTCGGATACTCCCAGTTCCCAGTGTCTTGGGCAATGACGGCAGTCTCGAAGTACGGCGGGTACCATCCGGCCAGCTCCCAATCGACCACCCACAGCTTGTCACGACAAAAAATGATGTTGCGGGGCAGCAAATCACCATGTGTGAAGACCAATGGCGAATCAGCCCGCAAGCGATCACAGTCGGCCTCGACAACTTGCCTTCCCGTAGGGACCACAGCCGCATCAAGCTCCCGATTCCACCACTCGACCAATTGGGAATGCGACTGAAAAGGCCCTGCTCCGTATGACGGGAACCAGCGACCGTAGCAGAGCCCTTGGTCGATGGGGCCAGGTATCGAAGACTGCGGAGTGATGTCCCGAAGTTCGTGGAGATAGTGGGCGACTTGAGCCACAATCGACTGCCGCTGGGAGGAGGAAAGTGAAGGCCAGAGATGTTGTACATCTGCGCCTGGGATGTAGTCCATCACGATGTATGTTTGCTCGTTGCTGACGAAAACGAGGTGGATAGTCGGCACTGGGATGGTAGTGTGCTCCTGGACGAACTTCATTGATTTTGCCTCTAGGGCATTCACAAATGGCCCATGTTTGACCAGTAATGAATCGCTGATTCTGTGAATCTGAGTGCTGGCGGTATGCTGGGAGGAGCGTGGAAGTGGTGACGCGAGAAGTTGGAGAACTGCCTGTGGGCTGATCGGCGGGCGAACGGTCTCGGGGTACAAGACCTGCACGGAAGCTGACTGAGAGACGTGCGCCGCCGAAGGTGACTGAAGAGCCCTGATGGCCGTGATGTAGTCGACGTAACCAATCTTACGTGCGTTAAACAAATTGTTCAGGACCTGAGGAGACGTGACAGAGCTCAAGTTGTTGAGGTCGACGCCATCAAAGTTGAAGACAAGTCCGGGCGGAGGCGGAGGCAACATTACTGGCATACGATAGGTCAAATGGATTATTTTCAGGCAGTAGAGCACACACCTGTGTTCGTAAGGAGGGAAAGGATACTTGAAGTCAGGAAGCGAGACGCCGGTGAATGGGCCAGGGCCCGTGAATCAACTTCAACTTCAAGTCGGTGGACGCGCTCGCTCACGTGATGAGAAACTCGGCACGACGGCATACGTGGCGGACGCGCCCGCCGCCGCTGCCGACTCGGAGTCGCTCTTACTTTCAACCCTAAATTGCATGCAAGTTACTCACCACAGGATTGAATCATTCACCTACAAAAGCTACATGTTTTCAGCGTTGGAGAGACGACGGCAGGCGAATATGCGCTTGCCCAAAATCTCACACTATCTTGTCTCACACAACACTCACATCAGTCCACGAGACTCGACCTCAGTGAACACTCCGAGTCGGACCTACGTGCACCCACAGCGACCCGATCCCGAACGATGCCGCACGGAACATACCTCCGACTCATGGCGGATGCTCTTGTTAAGGCAGCGATGGCGTCATATGTACAGTACGCCGCTGAATGACGAGGAGGAGGGGGATAGTTTAAGTATCGCCGGCCGTCTGCGATAAACAAATACATTCACATCCTCTCTCTTACGACTTGCTCACGCCAGCGTACGCCCCTGCCCATACACGACCCGCGATGACCCATTTCCGCGTTCGTCAGACCCACCGCTCGCAAATCCTCACCGTGCGCTTCGTGCCGCTTCCCCCACCCACACTGCCACCCCCGTCTCCTACCACCAGCGACTCGCCATCCATGCCTACGCACAGCGCGCATGCGGTGCTGCGCAAAAAGAAGAGCGACAGGGATTTGCGCGCGCGCTACATGCGTGATGGGGTCTCGCCCGATCGCGCCTACGCGTGAAGCCTGCAAGCACACGCGGGAGGTGTGTTCACACGATAAATCACGATGAGACACGCTTGACCAACGATGCCCACTTCGATACGTCAGCAGTGGCCGCAGGGCTGTGAAAACAGAGAGACGCTGTCACCTCGTTGACAGGCGCAGCGACGCAACGTTTTATACCCCGGAGCAACCTCTCCTCGGTGCCTGTGGATCAATGGGGTGTGGGTCTGGATTTCCGGGAGGTGTTTCCAGCGGATCTCGGTGGGCCTCAAGTTCGTTTTGTACGCATGAAAGATGGACGATGGGCAGACTGGATGGGAAGAAGCTGGTCCGAACTGAATCGGACTGTCATACTACCACTGATTTATTAATACACACTTAGTACACTGTTAATGAGCCTTTACTTCTGCACGTACCTCTAGATCTAATGTAGCGCCACTTACTTGTATGCTCAATAACGACATCTGCCAACCCAGTTTCACCAATGTTCATGTGTCTCATCACCCTCAACTGTCGAAAAGCGGCCTGAAGGCTTGTATGCACGCCACCGTCAGCCCACCGTCTCATTGAACCATCAATGACGACGCTTACCTTGCCGCTACTGCTCCTTGCGTTGGCCCAGTTCGTCCTCCTCCACTTCCTCGTCGTCCTCAAACAGCTCCAAGCTCTCTCTTTCAGGACCGACACCGATCTCCTCGCCCTCATCCTCGAGCATCGCGCGGAACTCGTCCGCGTCCATCTCGCCGAAACCCGCCGCGTGCAGCACCTCTGCGTCCGCGGCGGACATCTGCGACGACGTGGGGAGGAAAAGGGGCTCCGCGCGTGCGGCGGGGGGAGGAGAGGGCGGCACGACCTGCGAAGGTGGGCGCTGCGATGGTGGAGCCGAGAAGGCCTGTGACGCCGGGGCGGAAACGGCCGGCGATGTGCGGCTGCGCTTGGACCTGCCTGCCTTGCGAGGCAGGAGCATAGAGGCCTTGCGACGCTGGAGCATAGAGGCCTTGAGACGCTGGAGCATTACGCCCTTGCGACGCGGGGGCGTAAAGACCCTGCGATGGCTGCGTCTGGCGCGGGACGGCATCGCGCAGAGGCATCGACAGCGGCGGCGGCATGTCGTCCGCGTCACGCTGCTGCGCCATGCGGCGCGCGAGTCCCGCGGCGTCCGTGCGCTCGACGACGCGCCGCTAGCCGTCGCGCGTGCGCTTGCGCGGCGGCGGCGCGTCGGGACCCACCCCGCCGGGGCGGCTAGTCGACACGACGCAGAGGCCACCACGCCGTCGCTCTCGACGTCGATGAACAGCGGCACGCCGGCGTCCGTGAACTTGAGCTCGAGCGCCAGGGTCATGGACTCGGCGTACACGATTGTGGACTGTGGCGCGCGCCGTGAGTGCGGGGGCGGGGGAAGAGCGGGGACATGGAAATGGAGGGCGGGTGTATGCGGGTGCTTACATCGAACTCGCGCAAGTGGAAGGCGAGGGAGATCGGGGACACGTATACGTCGTAGTGATCAAACTCGTCGCTGCTGATCGTGAGCTCTGTGGAGAGATGCGTGCTGCCTGTATGGAGAATCGAGTCAGATCGGTGGCGCAGAGGTACGGACAGGCTTACCCTTAGCGTCTGCGGCCAGGTCAACACTCCTAACGCGCACGTTTTCTGTATCGAACTCCCAGACTACTAATTAAGACCTGGGACGCATGATCAAAGGGAGAACCAACAAGTGAACTGCAGCTACTCACTAGTCAATAGTGTACTTTCCATGCAGGTGCTAATGGAGACTGCGTTTGCATATTCACCTCCCAATCATCTTTCCCCCCCGGGACGACTTTATCAATGCAGAGGGCAAGATCAGGCACAGCGTGAATACCAACTGGTTGCATCCGATGCCAAAGGAATAGCATCATAACAATATTGAGAAAGCTTCGAGAGTGTCACACCGTCGGGGGCCATCATGGAAGTAAGTAAACGGAAACTCGACGAGGCGCAGACAAAGATGAACGGCTTTCGTCCAGGAAAGCGGAACAAGGAGAGCTTCATCAACGGTGGGGGCTGGAAGTGCGCATTCTGAAGCAGCGCAGGTCTTGACAGAGGTGAGGTGTCCGAGTCTGCAAGGGATCCGAAGAAGCAAATTCCTTCGGATGTTCCTGGCTATCAGAAAGGCTCGTCACGCAACCAGCGGGGTTATACAGAGAATGGGAAGGGCTCGTGACAAGTGACTCTAGCGATAGCGGCCTTTACCTTGTGAGCTGGAAGTGGATTCTGCTTGCGATATTCGTTGAGCCTTCGGAGATCCGGTTGAGCTGTGCAAAGGGTAAGGGTGAGATGAGGGAATATCGAGAAGTACCTCGCTGAAGACCATCGCCTGTGACGGAGGTTTCGTGGGTTTGAAATGTAATGGGTTGTTGTGGGGTCGAACGTTACTCGTTACTCGTCGTATATTCATTTGTTTCTGCCCCCTTGAACGTTCGATTGTTTCGATAGATTTTGGATTGTAGACGGAGGAAGTAAGCGGTACCGGTGAAGCTGGTGAAGTGAAGCGGACTCCGGAAGCAGACGCGTCCACACAGTCGAGTCGTCGCCCGCACTGACACTCTTCGCCCGCACATCGACGTTGCCCAACATGACGCGGGGCGCCTTCATCGTCATCGAGGGCCTCGACAGATCAGGGAAGAGCACGCAGGCCGCCGCCCTCCTCGCCCGCCTGCACGCCGAGGGCATCCCCGCCGCGCTTCACAAGTTCCCCGGTGCGCCCGCGTCCCATCCACTATATCAGACACAATCGCCGACGACCCACACGCGTCCTCAGACAGAACGACGCCGATCGGACAGATGATCGACGCGTACCTGCGCTCCGAGGCCGAGCTCGACGACCGCGCCGTGCACCTCCTCTTCTCCGCGAACCGCTGGGAGCTCGCGTGCGTCCCACCCCGTCCACCCCGATTTCCTTTCCCTCATGGACACGCGTAGAGCACAGCTGAACGCAACGCTCGCTGCGGGCACCACCGTGCTCTGCGACCGCTACGCGTTCTCGGGTGCCGTGTTCTCCACGTCCAAGGGCCTGCCCGCCGCATGGTGCCGCGCGCCCGACGCGGGGCTCCCCGCGCCGGACCTCACGCTCTTCCTCGACATTGCGCCCGAGCATGCGCGTGAACGGGGCGGATACGGCGCAGAGCGGTACGAGAACGAGGCGATGCAGGCCCGCGTGCGCGCACTCTTCGCGCGCATGGGCGAGAGCGGCGACGCGGGCATGTGGGTGACGGTCGATGCCGGGCAGGCCCAGGATGCGGTCGCGCGGGACGTGTGGACGGCCTTCGAGCCATTCGTGCGCGGCGTGGAAGGCAAGGTCGGCCAGCTCTGGCCGAACTCCGTGCAAGAATAGAATAGGACCTGATGGGCATGCAGGGCGGATGAGAAGTGTATGATTACTGTTGCTTTCAACAAGACAAACGATATACATATGACGACAGCGTAAGGAGGGAGACGACCTGCAAAGATACGATGCAAAAAAGCCAAAGGCCAAGGAATGTGGAAACCAGTGCGGATTTAAAGAGTGACGCTCGACAGATTATATCGTAGGAGACGTGAAAGAGCGTAGATGGCTGGATATACCTCTGCCATGGTAGGACAAGAGGGGATGACAAAGTCCACGGATGATGAGACCCTAGCAAGAGGGTAGGAAGCAACGGAAGGGTCGATGATGCGTGAGAGGGCCTGCCAGCTAGGCACTGGACGTGATCCTAGAAACCATGACGGCGAATGCAATCAGCACACCCCACCGCCACTTCTCCCATATCACCGAGCACCATGTGGCCGCCCACCCTCTACTCGCGTCGCCCGCAGCTGCCGCAGGTCCAGACACTCCTCGTGAAACCTTCCGAGGGCGCACAGCGCCTATGTTCTTCGCGGCCCCCGTCGGTGTGATGGCCGAGAGCGGACTCAGCGTAGTTGTGGAGGTGACGGAAGGCGATGCAGCGGGCGGTGTATCAGACTTGCCACGCTCCTTCTCGCCCATGTTCGGTAGCGCGCGTAGCGTCGGTGTGCAGTACTGTAGAAACGGCGGCGCGGGCGGCAGTCAGTACGTGGACGCTTGAGTGGAACTAGATAATAAAAAGGCAATCATGCAGTATTGATCGCAATAGATCGTGCAGAGGTCGATCGGGAACTCAGGGAAGGCTAACGGGGGATGGCGTATGATAATGCACATGCTTACCTCAGGGAAGGCGTCTCTGAACTTCCGTTGTTCCACATTCCAAGGGTGACTCCTCGTCGCGTACAGACGCTTCTCAGCATCCGACGTTGTCACTGAACCAGTTGTCATCTCATCCGATAGCATGAACGACACCAGACCCGTCAATCTAGCAGATAAGGGAAGAGCGGCGGTGTCAGCCTCCGGACCTCGGCGGTGGCATTATGACATACATGGTAGCCACGCTCCACGCTGGATTCCACTGATGCGATGGCGGGAGATCAGTACAGGATCAGCAGAGACGAAAGGTAGAGAGCGCTACTGACAGATCCTGGGTGGAAGTCGGACATGGAGAAGCAGATCTTCTTGTCGGGTTGAAAGCGGCCGGAGGGGGTGTACATCTAGCACGGATATTTGTCAGCCAGGGTGCTGCGGACAGGTAGCACAGACGGGGCGGACCTTGATGCCTGGAGGCTTGAAGGGGTACTCAGAGGGAAAGAGAAGGACGCCGTGGTACTCGCCACCTGCAAAGGGGGAGTCTGGCGGGCCATGCTGCACGAGGACACGGGTCAGCAGGCGTGAAGTGCTCGATAGCGGGCGCTCGTACGATAATGTAGTTCCCTGCGGCGGGTCAGTCCGATGGGGTGCGTATGAGATAGAGACGGCTACGCACAGGTGAGGATGTCCTTCTCGTCTGGTGCCGCCCATACAAAGGGTGGCGGCTCCTTCTGCATCACGACATATTCCTTGGAGAGCTAGCCAGGCGGTGAGCGTGGCGAACTTAGCAATAGGATCCGACGTACACGTTTGTATGCAGCTTTAGTGGCCATGGGGGGACGGTGGGAGGGGGTATGGAGTGAGTGTTGCTGGGGGAAGCAGCCAACCGCCGTCAGCTCAGACCATTCGGCCCGCCACTGCGCAAACAAGTGACAACATACCCCGCAGTCACCACGGACTCGGCGAGTTTATACAAATCAACGCACGTCGCAAGCAGCACTGCAAAAGCGCGTTTGTTTTCTGGTGAGGGGGAGGGGGGAAGGTAGTTGTCTTGGTAATGACGAAAACAATGAGATTTATTATGTACCGAGGAACGGTGCTTCTCAGGCTTGCCGAGGCATCGTAACTGGCCCTGCCTGGAATTTTCTCTGCCCTATCCGAGCTATTTGAACGAGACCCTTTTTCGCCAGGGCCATGCTTCTCGATACGAGCTGCAACAACGCAGGCCTCAGGAGTCCTAGTCATGATGAGAGTACAAGGTGACCAGTTCTACCGCCGGTAGCCCCGCCCGCCCGTTCTATCCTTCACCGCCCTTTTCCGCTCCCGCTCCTCCTCCCGCGCCTTCGCGCCTCGTTGCCGAGGATCAATGACCTCGTAATCCCGCTCCGCCTTCGCCACCTCCTCCTCGTTGCCCTTTGGGAACTCCAGCAAATGCGACATGAACCCACGGTCGTCGTCCACCTCGATCCCCGCGTCCTCCCCCGCTGCCTGCTCACTTGCTGGGATGTCCTCCAGTCCCCCCGCATCACCAGCGCCATCAACATCCATCCGCACCACCTCCGAGCTCTGCAGCTTGCTCCGGAACCCCGCAAGCGCCGCGAGCACCGACGACTCGTCCTTCTTGCCTTTCTCTTTCTTGCGCCCGCGCCCGTACTTCGCGAGCTCCTCCGCGAGATACGACTTGGGCTTAGCCTTCTTCTTGCTGCGCTCTTCGTCGCTGTCCTCGCCCGCCCGCCGTTTCGCTAGCTTCTTGATATCGGCCTCCATCTTCTCGATCTCGGCCTGACGAGACAAGCTGATACCAAACACTTGAGATGCGCCCCTGGGTCGAATTGACGGCTGTGAGACACGTACCTCGCGGTTTGTTGCCGCTGATGCTGCTCCCGTATTTTGGAAAGGTCCTCGACATCACCCCCGGAGCGCTTCTCCTGCTGAGAACGTAAGTTGGATCAAAACAGACAGCTTAAATTCGCACCTTCTCTGTTGCCCGATCTTTGGGTTTTGAAGCTCTCGAGGGCTGTGCTAGTAGTGACTCCGGCAATTGCTGAGGTACGTCGGCCACTGCCCGAGATGTCAGCTCCCTCCGGCCCGCGACGCTCAATCCACGTACAATCTGGTCGCGCGATATTCTTCTTCTTGAATGTCCGCTCGTCCTCACCATCCTCGTCTGCCCCGAAGCTCAGCAGCTTGACATCTCTGATAGTCACCATCAGCTCAGCCGTGGTTCTGATGCCGCGATGCTCACTTTTTGGCGCCCCTCCTCCGCTCGACCTCCTCCCGCTCTCGGGTTCTCTGCTCCCGCGCGCGTTGCTGCGCCCGCTTCTCCTCGGCGGTTATCCGTGGAACGATATCATCGAACGGATTCTCGATAATTTTCACCGTACGTATCTTCGGGGGACTTCAAGGACGTCATTTCGGGCGATCGTAGGCAAGGAGGGCAAGGCGTACTATAGGGGTCGTCCGTTGTCGTCGAGTTCTAGCAACACAATCATCAGCGCATCCCAGCAGACCGCAATGCACTACGTAGCCTTACCCATTGCCCCAATCTTCATAACATCTGCATCATTGTCAGACCAACGCCGACCAACGCCGTCTGCGAGACGTGCTTACTGTACACAGTGTCGCCGACGCATCGCCCAAAAAGCGTGTGCTTCCCATGCAGCTCCTCCGCGCGGTCTGCAGCACAAAGCCATTAGCACAGAGAGCGCGCGCGCGGCCGCACGCACGGCCTCACCTAGCGTGATGAAGAACTGCGAGTCATTCGAGTTCTTGGTCCCGTTGTTCGCCATGCCAACCAGCCCGCGGTGCGCAAAGCGCAGGCGCGGGTGCACCTCGTCCTCGAACGGCTCTGCGCGCACCAGTCAGACACTGTCACCCCCGGTTGCGTCGGGACGCACCTCCATAGAACGACTCGCCGCCGCCCCCCGTGCCCGTGCGGTCGCCCGTCTGCACGAGAAAATCCGGCACCACGCTATACAGCAGTGAGCCTGTGCGCGTGTGTGGGCCGGCGCAGGCAGCACTGAGCAGGCGACGTACCGGTGGAACACGACACCGTCGTAGTATCCTGCAATCGCGGAGTCAGTCTGCGGACAACGCGCGGGCGTGTGCGAGTGCTCACCCTCCATGGCGAGCGCGAGGAAGTTCCTGCATGCCTTGGGCGTTTCCTGCGGTGGGGGATGAGGTACGGCCGAGGCTGCGGGTGGCGCGACGCACCCTCGTCCACAGCTCGATCTCGATGTCGCCGACGGTGGTGTCCAGAAGGACACGGCCATTTGTGGGTAACGCCATGCCGCGTCGTCTTGGAGGTGGAATGGGAACTTGGACACTACTACTGGACAGTCCAGGACTCGGACGCCAGCAGCAGAGTTGCTAGCAAGTTGTACAGAGTATGACGTAATTGACAGTACATAAGCACTGTGCCTGCCAGCTGCCTGGTCCGTGCACAGTTGCTCCGAGTCCTCGTCAACAGTACTATGCTGCTCTACCAATATTGCCTGGCCGCCTGCGACATCTACTCGAGAAAACGTCAGAACTGATTTCAGCACTTTCGCCGCCACAAGCTCCCTAGGCGCTCTTTCCGCAACGCTAGCGCTGGCGCATATATCGACTCAGCGCACTCTCGTTTTTGCCAAATGCTCATCAGCGCAACAGAAGTCAGCATGACACAGTATGAGTATCCGAGTGGGCGGAGGGATGGGTCGCTGGGATGGGTCGCTTTTCGTGAGTTTGTGCCATCATGTTGAGTCGTCAGTCCGCACGCAGTCCGGTGTGTTGCCGGCCTTGCGCAGGAGACCGTGGTTGTGGCTCTGGCAACCTCCTTCTGCGTCCGCATAATAATTGAAACGGAATGCGCGCTCGAACCCGACTACGGGTTGTCAGGCCAGCTCTCACAATCGCGGTTAATTCGATTCGGTCCAGGACACGCCTATCGACCTCAGCTACCAGTGCCTGTTGGCAGTGTGTTCGACCAAAATAAACATCGAGATGAGGTCCGCTCGTCCTTCGCGATAAATTGGCGGCTTTACAGTACTGACGACGAATTTCTTCTTATCTGCAGTCCCATTGGGGAGTTCCCAGCTGCCCGTCGACGTAGCACTATCGCGCGACTTTCGGCCCTCACCTGATGTGGCGCTCATAAACACACTGTCAAGGACTCGGAAATGGTGTGAGAGCAATCTGGACGTGCGATGGCCGGCCAACGCCACATATCAGTGCGCTTGGAGTGTGTCTCAAGACATTCTGAAAGGTCCGTCGTGTTTCTGTGAACACGGCACGTTATCGATTGACAGGACACCGCACCTTATTCAATAGACGTTATCAGCTGAATGTGTGTGTCGGTGAGGTTGCTGTACTCTACGCGTCGTAGCGAAGTGGCGCGGAGGCCATCACACGACCTGCGTAGGCTTTGATCGCATGTCTGCGTGTGATCCGTTAGGCTTTGCAAGCGCCCCGGTATGTCCAAAACGACTTTTTGCTGATACAGCTACGGAGACTAGCGCCCCGGTACCTCCTGTGGCTGGTCGTCTTACGCTGAGACGCCGACTGGAATGTGTTCGGACATCAGAGCATATACATAGCTGCGCGAAGCTTTCGAGCATTCACCAGCAGAAGCGCCTCGATCATCATCTAGTACGAATGCGATCCTAGATCTCTGAGGACTCTGCGGGCTTGTTTTCACACGAGGCACGCTTCCCGTTGGGCGCGTTGCTTGGGCGTCGCAGTCAGGTGTTGTTTATCTGTGAAGCATTTCCAATGGACTAACAAGATTTTACCCACAATCACCACAGTAGCGCTGGTGCTTGTACCGCCGGTCGTGCGCCTAGTACTCGCAACGCAACAATCGGTCTCCACCGTGAATGACTGCTGCTAGACGATCGTGATTTACGATCAGACTGACCCACCGATGACATCAGGATATTAAGCGTGGGCTTTAAGCTGGGCATAGGGGGCAATGCAAGGATTTGCTCCGCTGGCAGACTCGCACGACGGCCGGCCTCAACCACTATGCTGGATGGTCGGCTTCCTAGTCCTCGGATCGATCATCCGAGCATCTGCGCCTTCCAAAGAACCCTGTTCTCCTCTTGAAGGATATCATCACAGGTACGCCAACACATGCCTTCTCGCAGCACTCCAGCTTCACACGGACACTTCCACGCTAAATTGCGCTCTTCCTGTATCTAAGCAGACGTCGTCCTGGGTGTCTCTGACCCCATGTATCTCCGAGCATCCTGCCGAGGTTGAGCAGCGCGATAAATATTCCTGCGTGTCGTCGTCCAATCGTCACTATCCCATTGACTCTGGCAGCCTGCAGACCCACGGCGCCTGACGCACGTCAGCTGCGGCGCACAGAGCGCGAGGCTGCGGTCTCTCCACGCCCTCGGGCCCACCACCGCGTCACCACGAGTTGATCTCCGCAATCCTGGGGTGGGATTCGCGCTGCCGCCAGCGCGGTCCACAGTCCCGCACAACCCCCGACACGCGCAGCCGCCTGACCCCGCTGGACCGCGCTATCGTGCACAGAAGACGCGAACCCGGCCGCGCTGCGCCTCGGATATCGATGCATCGACAGCGTGCAGCTCCCCGCGGGGCATCGCCGCACACGGCCCCGCCATATCGTGATGATCGTTCTGTTCTCTCGGTGTGCGAGTCGCGCTTGCCTTTTGCTGCTTCGGTGCGGGCTTTCAGTTTCACGCATGTGCGCGCGCGGGTGCGGATCCTCTCAGGCTGCTGCTCTCTTCACTGCGTTCTCATCATTCTGTGATGTCTAGGTCCTCCTAGTCGTGCCGCGCCGCGCCTTTCGACCTGGAAGAAAGAAAGCAGTGCCTACGCGTCCCAGGATCACCCTCGCGTGTTCACACTCCTGGCTGGGCGTGGTGGACATCTGCTCGCCCACGTGCATCCCGCGCGATTCCCGTGATCAAAATCAGACCCTCGCAAGCTGCCGGCGCTTCAGACCACCACCTGGACGAGCGCGCGGCCTGCATCTTCCCCACAAGTTCCTAACGGCGCTCTCTGCTTCCCACCACGCACCGGCGCTTCCTCCGCCTGCGGATTCAGGCTCCTTGACCGTCGTGGGTATCTCGCCGTTGCTGCGGCGAAACTGCGTCCTTCTAGCCCGCTGGCCTTCTTCTCGCACCGGCCTTCCCTTCGGACGACGTTTGGAGAAGCCTATCTCGGAATGCCCGATGCGATAGGGCGCTTGCAGGGCTGGCTTCGCGCCTGGTCCAGTAATGCCGACTGGGGCGCAGGCGCCTTGGACTGGGGAGGCATGGAGACAGAGCATGCGCGCCAAGGCCGGCAGCGTGAGTGCGCGCTGGGTGCAGCCCGAATACCAGATGCTGATCAGCATCACAGGGCGTGCGTGTGGGCGGGCTGCCCCACCGGTCGCAGTTGGGAAGCGGAAGCCCATGCACGGTATGCACGGCGGGTGTAACCTGGATCCTAGCACGCACTATATTTAACTCGTGCCGATCCCCGCCCACTCATCAAGCAACAGCGAGTGCTGCGCTCATCGGGACCCGGAACGAACGCACACCGCACACTCTTATTCCCTTCTGGGGCGCAGCTTCCCAGCGCGCGGCGAATCCTCGATGCTATGCTCTGTGGCCCTGGGGCAGGTCCGCGTACTGAGCTACCCGGTTCCGGTGCGCTCTGGCGGGCAGCTCGACCCGCTCGCTCGCTCGCTCGCTGCCACCAACAACACCACTCTCGCGGACGTCGCACTCGCAGGCGCATTCGATGTCATCGCGCACGTCAGGGCCCGTCACCGTGCGGCCGTTGCGCTGCTTCCCAAGCCTCCTGGACGGCTGGCGCCCGCCTTTCTCTACGTCTGCTTGCCTTATTGCTCGAGCGTGGGCTTGCCGGCTGGGCTGCGCGGGAGATGGGCTGCCGTGGTTACGTGCGCGCTCGCATGCGTGCAGGCGCTTTCCAGATGAGCGGGCACAGGCGGGCCCACACGATTCCTGCGCCCGCTGCCATCGCACCGCGTCGGGCACCCACCCTCTTCCATTCAACGGCAGCCCGCCCGTTCTGGGCGCGCCACTCCCGCCTCAAACCTCGAAGCCGCGTCGTGCAGCCCGTTCCCTGTCATCGCGCACGTCCGATTTGTCCGCACGGCCCCTCGACCCCGGTCCGATTCGAACCGCCAGACCGCCAGACCACGGGAAGCAAGCAAGCGGACCGAGAAGAGAAGGGCGGTTTGATGACGGGGCCGACGGGCGCCTGCCGTGTCGTGGTATCATAAACTTTGACTTGCTTGGCGCACCGACCGACGTGGGTTGGGTCGCAGACACGACGGCCCAACGGCCCACAGACCGACGACGTTCTCGCCCCTCGCGCGCGTCCCTGTTCCCAGCGCGCGGCGAAATCTCGATGCCGTGCGGGGTAATGCACTTCGTTCTGCCCAGGGCCGCCCGCCGATACGACCTGCGCAGTGCTGCCCTTGTCCCCGCGAACCTCGCCTAGGCCGTGTCAAACCCCGTCACAACGGATGCCTGGGCCTGTCGTGCGCGCAGTACAACGCTAGCTTGGCCATTTTGGGTTCGCTGGTTCGCTCTGTCGTGCCGAGGCGCAGGACGATGTCATCACTGGGCAACGGGTTGGTCAACATTATTAACCTCTGCGTCGCGCCATGCCCCGCGCACACCTCCATTCACATCGTGCGGCGAAACCTCGAGGCTATGTGCGCTCTTCGCCGAACCCGGACGCCTACCATCATGACTCGAGAAAGCCCGACGAGGTGCTTCTGCTCTGCTCTCCAGGTCGCCTTCTTCTGCGAAGTGCTGCTAGCTGTTCCAGGACCACCAGTCTGCTCACCACGATTTCGCTGGACGGGCGGCGTCCTTCCCAGTGCCTGCGGCGAAACCTCGAATGTACAGTGTGCCCAAGCCACATTCGCAGCCCTTGTACTCCCGCTATATCCGTCTCCATCATCTGTGCTCGCTCCCACTGTCTTTACTGGCATGTCGTATTGGCGGTGGTCGGTCCGGGACATTGAGTAGCTATGCAGCTCTTCCGGAGGCCGTTGTTATGTTGGAGATTCTAAATTTATACAGTAATTGGCGGCCGACGCCCTGCTCTATGGATCAAACCAGTCCGATCGTGTACGTGCGCAGAGCGAAACTGGCAGCAGCCCCGATGTCGTGCAAAATCGTCGTGAACACCCCGACCTTCCATACCAACGACGCCACGAAGAATCTTCATTAATGTGCGCAGTTCATGCGGTGCTTGGAAGACAAACACGTTGTCTTTGAGGCCATTTGATCCACCCAATATGAAAGAATACACGTCGACCCAACAAACGCACAAGCACACACACATGCATCCCTGTTCATCAACGAAATTTTCGCCTGCAACCGTCCACCACGGACGTGTTTTTTCTTCCTTAGCGGCGCTTCCCACTGCATATGCATCCCACGTATGTACAGCTGCAATAGCGTTCCGGGCTTTCTAATACGCGTTGGCGCCCCCGCGAGCGCCCGACGCACCTGCTCCCACCCGGATCCCGAGATTTCTGGCACTCGGAAACGCATTCCGTCGCGGGCCTCAACGGCGCACCGCTCCATATCGCGATCAGCATGAGAATCGCCGGCGTCCGCGCGGGCTATATCCATGCATCGCGACAGCGGTAGGGATCGCGTCGGTGTGAGAGCGCTATAATTGCATATACAGCGTTTCCGAGGCATGATGCGTGTGTGCTGCACCCATCTTTCTGTGGGGATGGCGCGATTCGGCAGCGGGGGCAGGCAGGACGTGCGATGGGATCAAGGTTGGCTATGCCTGGCTATCCATGGCCATGGGCAGCAGCTGGGCGAGGGCAGGCAGGCGTGGCTGCGTGGGGCACGCCGCAGCATTCATACCCCGGAGGGCGCACCGACCGAGGGTCAGGGCGCTGTAACACCGCTCCGGAATCTCGATCGTGTGTGCGCGAGCTATGTGTGCACGCCGAGCACCACTGCCCTTGGCAGTGGCCCGCCCAGTTACCTCATCTTGTCAACGCCGCTGCATTGTTCACACCAGGAGCAGGGCAGCGCGTCGTGGGTGTGGCCGTGGCCGAGACCGCCCAGCCCCCGCCCCGCCGCACTGGTTCATTCGGCTGCCCCTGCGAATATAACAAGACATATGCGCACCCCCGAGCTGTCGGCCGCCGCGCGCGAGCCTATGCCATTCCGGGGGCAGGGGCCCGGCAGAGCACAGCGTGCAGGGTGAACGCGGGGCCGAGCGCGCTGTGGCGGACGAGCACGCCCGAACGGGGCGCAAATGCTCCCACCGCCTGGCCGCCACGGGCCCGCGCGCGGCTCCGCCCCTCGACGCTTGCGTTGCCGCTGTCCCAAATTTCCTGCGCGTTCTCACCGCGCTCGTCTATCACAGATCTTATCGTACGTACGGATGCTTACCAGCTGCTTACCCGCTAGTACTTACAGGCCGCGCGGCGACTCGGACCCGCCGCACGCGCCGCACGCCGACGGAGCGCGCCCGCCCGAGCCAGCGAAATCGTCGGTGCGTAAGCACGCACAGGCGCAGGCAAGCCTGTGTGTCCCTGTCCAGGCAGCATTCACTGAGTAAAAGGCTAGTGTGCGTCAAGGCGAGGGTGCCCTGCATGCGTACCCACGCCGGGCTCGCTGGGCAGCGCGGAATTTATTCGCATTTGCACTGTACCTCCGTGTGTCGGGTGGCAACTCGTTCCGTGCGCGATGCGCGCCCAGCGCGCCCGCATCACCCGGGCTTCCCATCCCACACCTCTGATCGTAAGGAAATAAGTCTGAATCGACGAGTGCCGTAATGATATGATAAGTCTCAGTCTGCGTACATACAGAGTGACACGGTTGCCGGTGACTTATGCATGTACAGTACAGCACGGTGCCCGCACGGCAGAGTGGAAGTAGTACTTCCACTCTGCCGTGCGGGCTACTACTTCCACTCTGCCGTGCCGTACTTCCCGTGGCGAGCGACCGTGCTGCGACTGAATGTATCGAAATTTCGGTTGCCATCTACAACACACAGGGTGTGTTAGATCGTGTGATACGAGTCCGATCTCGCTATCTCCTACAGTACTAATCGAACTCGGTGGGCTCGGCGTCTCTGCGAACATCGCTGCCCACCCATCCCCCGGCGAACTGCCCCAGCGACGCGCCCCACTGCATGCCGGCCGGCGTACACTCTTGTCGGCGGATCGACAGATGGCCCGGGCCCCGCCCGGGGATAAGAAGATTATAATCAGTAACAAGCTGGCGGGCGGTGGCGGTGGTGCTCCGCGTCCGCGCGTCGTGCGAAATATCTGACCGACCCCGTCTGCCCGGCACGCACGTACAAGTACAGATGGATTTGTCGCGAATGAAGACTGTATAGGAATTCGGTCCTTGGAGAAACGTTTTGCGCCACGCCATCACGCTCGCGCTCCCACCGCGCCCTCCGCCTCCTTCGGCATCGGGGCGACATCAAAAAATTCCACCACCACCAACAACACCAATACGAATACGAATCCAACAACAAACCGGACGCGACAACATTAATGAACAGCATTGGTATTCTGATATCATGCGCTAGCGGATGCGCTGACAGCTCGGGATCTGATGGGGTCGCGGACGACGTCGATCGTGCGTGGGCGCCGGCTAAGGACGCCGGCGCGATCGCTGGTGCTTGCTTGTGCAGCCGCAGCCGCTTGTGGCCGCGCGCAACTTGGCGGGCGACGCATGGGAGCGTGGGCGGGACGGCGACTCGCACGCGCAGGCCACCCTACGTCTAGTCGCCGGCATCGCGCGCCTCGCTTGAGTGATCCAGCTGCAGATTTGCATTGTGCGCGCAGGCGCGGGAGTCCGGGCTCCGGAACAGCAGCAAGCGAGCGAGTGCAATATTGCATTGTGTACAATGAAGTGAAGCGAAACGAGGCGACGCGGGAGTTCCCGCCGACGCAGGGCGGCGCGCGGGGTACGCGGGGCGATTATGTACGACGATAGGGTAGGGTAAGTACAAGCGCAGATGGGGAGCGAAGCAGGGTGAGTGCGCGGGCAGATGCTGGGTGGGTGCGGTGGGGGGTGGGTGTATGACGGACTGGACGGCCGGGACAATGCTATGAGTGCGGGCGGGACGAGACGATGTGTAGTGTACAGTGCATGAATGAGGGGTAGCAACCGTCCGGGACTCACGCCTCGAGCCCGTACTCGACCGCGACGCGGCACGCGTCGTTCACGCTCGCGCTCGCGCGCGCGTGCTGGCGCAGGCCGCGCGGCGAGCTGAACGCGGCGTCGCACGCGGGGCACGAGAGCGCGGAGCGCGCGTACTTGCGCGGGGGCGTCTGTGTCTGCAGGGGGCACACGGGGTCAGCGCGGGCGGGAGGAGAGGGGAGGGGCGGGCGACTCACGGCGTCGGAGGCCTTGCGCTTTTGGGAGTGCGAGTGCGAGTGCGAGTGTGCGGGGTACGGCGGGGCCGACATCGCGCGTGAGCTCGACGGCGACGGGGACGGCGAGCGCGGGCGCGCGCGCAGATGGGGTGCTGCAGGGGGAGGCGGGGGTGAGTGTGTGGGCGTGTGGGCGGGGGGAGGGCACGCACCTGTGTCTGCGGGGGCGGCGTCGGGGGCGGCGTCCCTGAGCCAGCGGGCGATGCGGCGCATGCGGACGCGGTATGTGTCGTCGATGGAGCGGTCCTCGGAGGGCTGGAGGGAGGCGGGGCCGGAGGCGGAGGAGCAGAAGGAGGACTGCGCGGCGGGGGCGCGGGGGTCGTCGTCGGCGGGGGGCTCTGAGGAGGACTCGTATGCGGAGGAGGAGGAGGATGCGTAGGAGGAGGCGGCGGCGGACGAGGGTGCGTAGGACGGGGGGCGGCGGGGGCCGGGGGCTGGGCAGCAGGGCGGGGGGGCGGGGCACTCGACGAGCTGGATGATCTGGAGCTGCGGGGCGTGTGCGAACATGGCGGCGAGGGCGACGGCGAGGGCGAGGGCGAGGGCGAGGCGGGGTCAGGCAGACGCAGCGCAGCGCGGGTCCGTTCTTATAACGCATCTTGGCGATCAGTCCTCCCACACAAGATCTCCCCCGCGATCGGCGCAGATGCACTCATATATAGCAGCTCGGTTCGCACACAGTCCCACACCCGACCCAGTCCCCGCAGCCGACCCAGTCCGCCCGCCCGCCCGCCCCGCCGCCCGCTCACGGCCGCATCGGCCCCAGCCACGCTTCCGCCGCCTCGAACTGCGACACCAGGTCCGCCGCAACCTGCCCCGCCGCGTGCGCCACCCGGATCGCAGTCAACGCCTGCAGCACCGTCTCCGTCAGCCCCGCACGCACCACACCCAGCAGCGCACACACGCACCACGTCCCAGAACCGGAACCCCCGCTCGACCTCCAGCCGCGGGCTCTTCACGCCCGGGAACGTCTCCTCGCAGATCTCCAGCGCCATCGCCTTCGCCTCCCGCACGCCCTCCGCGTTCGGGTCGTGCACCCGCTGCTGCCCGTTCAGGTGCGTGAGCGCGTCCAGGTACACCTTCGCCAGCACCCCGAACCCCGTGTTCACCTCCCCCTGGAACGGCAGCGACAGCGCAATGTCCAGCAGATCGTCCCGCGCCTTGCGCGCGTCCCCGCGCAGCAGCATGTTCAGCGTCGTCGTCTCCAGCAGCGTCCGCAGCGTCCGCGTCAGCGTCCGCACGAACCCGTTGAACACCAGCAGCTCCCGCGACAGCGGCGCCTGCCACGCCTGCGGCTGCAAACCAAAACAAAACACATCCCATTTAGCCTTTCGCGACATGTCCCGCCCGCGTTCGCACACCGCACCTTGAAATTGAGGGGCACGATGCTCAGCGTGCGCATGACCAGCAGCATGCACG
Organism: Auriscalpium vulgare; assembly: GCA_019915015.1. Taxonomy (NCBI): domain Eukaryota; kingdom Fungi; phylum Basidiomycota; class Agaricomycetes; order Russulales; family Auriscalpiaceae; genus Auriscalpium; species Auriscalpium vulgare. Next base: position 1,124,372 of record JAHBBC010000002.1, read on the forward strand.
TTTTCTCCTCGTCTGCCCGGCAAGCAACCCAGTTAGCATATCTGCCATCAATCCCCCTACGCGCGACGTGGGAACCCCGCAACCACAAGCGCCCGGGGCGCCCACCGACGTGTCACGTACCTGTGCCAAAGCTCGGCCCCCCGCTGAACGCCCGCCCAGACCACAGGTGCCCGTGCATCACCCCCGCCCTGACCAGCTCCAGGAACAAGAACAGCGCGTCCTGGAACTTGTCGTTCAGCCGCGCCTGCCGGATGGCAGAGTGCAGCGCGTGCGCGAGCGACTGGTGGTCGTGTGCCGGCGAGAGGAACCTGCGGCAGACACCGGTTTAGTTACATTCTCTTTTTTTTTCGCGCGAGCAGCGGAAGCGGGGCCGCAACGTCACCCAGAGGCATGAGAAAATGCAGACGAGATTAAACCAGAACGCGGCTGCGCATCAATCGGGTGGCGACGCCACAGGCGCCGGGATGGGAACCCGCGCACGGAACCAAGCAGAAAGAAACAAAACAACGCACCCGCGAAGCTCGAGGAACCGCCAGATGACGTTCGCCACGATCTCGTCCTTCTTCTCCAGGTGCCCCGTCGGCGTGCGCCCCTTCTGCCTTGTCCGCGCGGCCTGCTTGTCCGTCGCCGTCGCGCCCAAGCACAGCGCAAAGTCGATCGTGGACGACTGTTGCAGCCACAATCACACGGCCGTGGACAGATCGGACGTAAGTAACCTGCACTCGCACAAAGGAGGCCCGGACACGCACGTTCTGCCGCCTCAGCTCCTCCTCGACGATCGCGTACGGGACGCGCCAGTGCGTCATGTGTTCCGCCATCTGCACCGCGGCCTGCGCGCTGTGCGCGACGAGCTTCGCGTTGGGCGGCGATGGGTGCTCGAACCAGTACGAGCCCGTCACCTTCCTGTTCCCCCAGAACTGGTACGCCGCGCTGCTGATGAGCGCGAGCGCGGCGACGCGCGGGCCCTGCGGGAGCTCCGTGATCTCCTTCACGAAGCGCTTGTACTCGCCCGTGTCCCCGTTGTCCAGCGGCGGGTGCTCGACGATCTGCCCGCTCGCGAGCCACACGAGCGCCACGGGGCTCAGCAGCCCGCGCGAGAGGTAAAAGTAGATCTCGTCCGGCAGGCGGTGCGTGAAGATCTCGTGCAGGTCCGACGGGATGTCCGCCGCGGTCGGGTGGTGCGGGTGGTGGTTCGTGTGCCCGTGCGGCGCCGCCGTCGACGGCAGCGCGAGCGGCAGCGGCTGCACGTTGCCCTCGGAAGACAGGATCAGCGAGTACTTGATCATCGAGCGCGTCCGCGCGTACAGGTCCGGGTACTGGATCTGCTTGCACCCCGGGTGCTCGAGGAACGCGGACACCGTCGCGTGCCCCGACTTGTAGTACTTGACGAGGTCGATGGTCGCCTTGAGCGCCTCCTGGTGCATCGTCGGCGGGAACGGCAGCGAGTGCTCGAACCCGAGCAGGATCCCGATGTCCAGGAACTGGTCCTCCGTGACGCCCATGTCCCCCAGGATCGACTTTTTGGAGGTGAACGTGAACGCGGGCGTGGCGGACAAGAGGTCGATAGATGTGATGAGCTTGTCGACGCCCGGGTAGAGCAGCGTATCCGTGGGCCCATAGATGGCGTGGATATACGATTTTGAGTGGCGTTGCAGATAGATAAGCTGCACACCGGGCAACGTCAGCAAGGCATCCCTCTGTGCGCGAGGACCGCACGCACCTGCGCCCAAGCCACATACGGCGCAACCAAAAACTCGACGTTCCGATTCCTGAATATCCTCAGCACCATGCGCCACAGGTCCGAGTGCGCGAGGCCGCTGCGGCCCTCAAAGAGGCGCGTCGCGGCGTCCTCCTGGCCCGCCTCGTACTTGCTCCACGCGAGCCCGCGGTCGCGCACGGCCTCGCTCTGCTCGACGTTCTGCTGCGCGGCGTGCCGCCAGCGCTTGTTCGGCGCGAGCCCGGGGAAGACGAACACGGGCTTGATGCGCAGCCGCTCCAGCGTGCGCAGGTCCGTCTCGATGCGCGCCGCGAGCGCGAGCGGCAGCCCGCCCGTCGCGGCGAGCAGCGGCTCGCGCGAGGGCGGCTCGGTGGTGAGCGTGTTCAGGTAGTGCGCGGCGTCGATCCCGAGGCGCGAGTCGGAGAGCACGCTCAGCGGGAGGGTCTGCAGATGCTTCCGCTCGGAGAGGTAGCCTGCGTGATGCTGCGTCAGCGGGGGTTTTCTGCGCAGTGGAGAGGGCGCGGGGGGCGCGACACTTACTGTCCAGGTTCTTGATGGGCATGGTAGGGGTGGTCGCGGTCGCGGACGTCGATGAGCAGAACGGCGGGGTCTGCGAGGACGACGGCAACCAGCAAACGCTGGCTTATGTAATGAAACACGGTTTTCCTCATTTGGACGGGTGGCGGCGGCGACTTGTGCTTTTGTCGCCGCGACGATGACGTTCAGCGCACTCAGTCCAGCGAGCACGACGGGCTCAGAGTCTCGGCGCTGCCGTGTATCCTGCAGGTTCTCCATCTTTCTCAGTCACCAAGCGAGTTGTGTGTGAATCTCGCTTCAGCATGCGCTGGTTCGGTCAGCTCGAACTCCCAGCACGCTCTCATCCTGCACGTCACCCATCTGATCGTCTGCGTGGGGTTTTCTCGTTTCCTGAGGCAGTGGCTTACTGAAACCGTCTGTGCAGGACGAGCTCGTGAGAAGCCCGTGCGTGGGCGCTCGGCGGTGCAATAGCGCCAGCACCTTCTCTGCTGCCCAGCAGCCCTGCGTGTGCTGCTGCCGCTGTCGCTGTTAACGTTCGTCTCGCAAGCCCCTCCACCGAAGATTCCTTTTCTCATGCGCGCCGCAGATGGGATGCGTATGCGCTGGAAGGGGCTCGAGAACGCAGGCGTACGTGAAGGCGAGAACGGTGCACGCCCGCTCCATCGCCTCGCGCCTTCGACTGTATGCACGCAGCCTTCACTCGCCTCGCGGGCTCTCACGCCGCGCGCTCCAAGCGCGCGGGTTGCCTTTTGCTGCGCCGTGCGTCCAGCGAGGTCGTCGGATCAGTGCCCGGTCCCAGACGCGTTTTTCCCACTCGCGCGCACACGCACGCGCGCCTCGGGGCGGCAATCAAAATTCTGTTTTTGTCGTTGTGTGCAGTGTCATGGCACCCAGGACATCGCGAGAGAAGTTGGCGGGGTGTAAGTATGGCGGTGGGAGGCGCGTCCGGAGATGCAAGGTTCGGTTCGCTGTGTCGGCGCGGGCTCCGTCGTGTCTCAGATGGGCCCGTCGGATGATACCTACTGCCACGATCGCGTGCCAGCAGGCATCACCCTTTGGTATGAAATTCAGACATGAACACTGAACAGCAACTGCCAGCAGCTGCCAGCAAGCACTTGATCGACCCGTAAACCGTGATACTGAGCTGGAGCTTTGAGGGAAAGACGGTCCAGTCTTTCGGCGTCCGAGCACCTTCTGCGTTCTCCCACTCAGGGAAAACGCATGCTTATTTTCTCGGTGCGTGTGCTGGCGGGGCTCGCTCCCACGCGAACCCCGTGCAATCGACGTCAACATGCGAGGTTCGGACCCCGGCGATACACGATAAACTGTTGGTTTCCCCCTTGAGACGGTGCGCCTGCGTTCTGCGCGTTGGGGCAAGCGAGGGGTGTGAACCCCCCATGGGAGAAAATGCGAGCTGATTTGGCTTGATACACGGCTATCGCACCGCGCACACCCCAATCAGACGAGGCGGGCAGAGCGATGCTTGCTCGCCTTCCTCATCTCGGGCCCAGTCCGCCCACGGGATCTCCATCATGTGCACGTTCAGGCCGGAGTGTCAATGTGCGCGCGTCATGCAGCACATACAGTCAGACGCAGTGTCTGTATTCCTGCCGACCGCGTAATAAAGAGTACGCACAAAGACAGCGCTTCAGGCTGCGGTAGGAATTGCAAGCGGGGGAATGCTGAATTTCGCCGCAAACTCGTCGAACTGATCCCCTTTGGCATGCATGTCCTCGACGAATGGGTGGTGTGGGTACGTCGAGGCGAATCGGCTGCCAAGGATAGCATCTCATCAGCCAATCCGGACCCCTCAGACGAAACAAGCTACGCACCTCCACACCTCCTCGGCGCCGTCCCTTTTGGGCCCCAGGCCTGCTGCGACAACCGAGGCCGCGAGGGTCTCCTCGTCCTCATGGCCGCCCTGCTGCGTCACAGCCTCTTCAAGGTCGGACTTGGCCTCTGCGACCTCCCCACGCAGCAGTCGCGTCACCCCGCGCGCGGTCAACAGGTGCGGGGACGAGAGCGACGGATTCGCGAGCTGCTCCGTGTAGAACGCGTGGGTGTCGGAGTACCCGTCCTTCCCGGTGACCAGCCCGATGGAGGACTCGATAAGCTGGAGGAGAAGGTCGTCCTCCGCCCACGCTTTCGAGCGCTCGAACTCTTTTCGCGCGAGGTCCGGGCGGTGTATGGACAAGTAAACCTGCACGATCACGGCAACACTGCATACCCGGCCGAGAGGAGAGGCGGTATGCAAGTATGCACAGACATGTGATGAGCTTCGAGAGTGCGCACCAAGCTGCGCCAAAGGGACGTACGCTTCGAGGTTCTCAGTCGACGTTTCTGCACCGAGCGTTTCTAATGCCTCCTCGACTTCGCCCGCGCGTGCGAAGGCGGTCCCCGCGACCACTCGGACCCACCCCTTTTCGCGCTCGGTGGCATGCGCATCGTCGCCCTCGATCTCGACGCATAGGTCCCGCAGCTCCTCGAGCGCGGCGTCGCCAGAGCCCGAGACGTACGCCGCGAGCGCGCCGACGGCCTTCAGCGGAAAGTTCTCAGTGTCGGGCGGGAGGAGAGATGGCACGGATGCAGAGTCGCCAGAGGCGATGTGCGCGCGTGCCTTGTACACGAGGATGGGGACATAGTCGATTGATGATGGCTCCGGGGATGGGTAGTCCACGAGAGACTTGAAAGCACCTGCATTGTCCCGCGGTCCACGCTGTGAGATCCTGCGCCACTGCCCTTCAAAACACAAATCATACCGAGGAAGAACTGTTGCTTGACATTGTAGAGGGCTGAGGACTCCATGTTGCTCGATGTTGTTGCTCAGCGTGCGGCGCAGCCTGGTATCCGTCACAGGGATCACGGGAAAGTGACGGTCACAGTCGCGTGGCAGAACGCGTCCGCCTTGCTCTGAGTCTCCTCCTCCATCTACGCGTCGTTCACATCTCGCCGGCGCCCGCTTGCGCGCGAGTCACGTCGTCGCCGCAACTATCACAGCTACCTCCGTCAACGTCAGTTCCTAGAAGTGCAAATCAGGTCGGTCACAAGTCTTGTTCAAGCTCTTGCAGACGCCGGGCGGGGGTATGTTTGCTCCCACCATCGATCTGACTGCGCCCCATCAAACTTCAGGCAACAGATAACAACTGAAAAAGTAGTATCGCTCTGATTTACCATCAACGCAAGTTCCTAGAGGTGTCAATCCGGTGGGTCACAAGTCTTATTGCCGCAGGCGCCGAGCAGCGGCAGCTCTGAATGTTCACGACAGACAGCAGTTGAGCGAATTGGCCTTGTTTTGCTCTACCATCAACGCGAGTTCCTTGAGCTGTCAATCAGGTGGGCCCAGTCTTATTGTCGCAGACGCCCAGCGGCGCGACGATTGATCTGAACGTGCGTGCCCCTTCAAATGGCCTTCTTCTGGTGCCCCTTTGAGACTGAGCTTGTACTGAAACCTATGATTTTCTTCTAAGAGGTGTCCATCAGGTGGGTCACACATCTTGTTACTGCAGACGCCCGGCTGCGGTATGCTCCCACTGTCATCGAATTGAATGCGCCCCTCAAACAACAGATAACAGCTGGACAAAGGTAGGGTGTGTTCTGTAACTCCTCTGTAAACGAGCTGCTCTTGAAACCTGTGATTTTCTCCTTACAGCGACGCGGACTTCCACGATCTGCTCCCAGCGGGCTGATTACCCGCACATCGCTCCCGAGTTTGTGGTCTGGACCTGAGCACCTGGGCGTCTCTGCCACCTGCCATACCGCTACGCAATGCAAGCGTCCATTGACGCAGCAGCTCTCAAACGTCCGTCCGTTTGGCGTCTCCAGACAATCTCGTGCCTGCCGACGCTGACGCCCGCCGCTGCCCTCACGTCCGCGTCCTGATAAACTTAGCGTTCACGCGCGCGCTCACATGCCTGTCAAAATACGGCGACGACCTCTCAATCCACGCAACACCGGATACCCTGTCGCTATCAACCACAAACTCGTCCCTGTCGGCATACTGTCGGTTCCGCTATGGCAGACAGTTCTTCGCGAGGTACCATGTCGGCGAGGGGGGGCCGAGGCCCGGCGCCGACGGTGTCGAGGAAGTGCTGAGCGTGACGGGTCAGCTGCTGACCAAGGTACGATCGGGTTCAACTCGGCTTCGCACCGTTGTCTGATTGCTGCAGTCCCTGCTGTCAATACTGAAGCATCGAACGATGGAGAAAACCGTCGACAGATGTGATCTTTCCATTGTCGAGGGCGGTTCTGATTCTCGCGAGGACGAGGGGCGCGACAGTCTAGAAAGCAAGCTGGTCGTGCGCCTGCACTGCAAACACGGTACGGTGCCGGTTGCGCCCTTTCATTTCGGCGCGTTGACACTGCCCACCGCATCCAGGCGTTATCAAAACGCACCGCCTGCCCTTGCTGACGTCCTCGACGCTCATGACGCCGAGCTTTCCGGACGGGCTGAACGAGTCGCGCCTGGCGATCGGCCCCAAGACGCTCAAAGACATGATCGACCACTTCCCGGCGACCAAGACCGCAAAGAACGACCCGCAGCTAGTTTGGGAGTTCGATATAGAAAACGTGCGCGTTAGGAGCGTTGACCTGGCCGCAGACGCTAAGGGTAAGCCTGTCCGTGCCTCTGCGCCACCGATCTGACTCGATTCTTCATACAGGCAGCACGCATCTCTCCACAGAGCTCACGATCAGCAGCGACGAGTTTGATCACTACGACGTATACGTGTCCCCGATCTCCCTCGCCTTCCACTTGCGCGAGTTCAATGTAAGCACCCGCATACACCCGCCCTCCATTTCCATGTCCCCGCTCTTCCCCCGCCCCCGCACTCACGGCGCGCGCCACAGGCCACAATCGCGTACGCCGAGTCCATGACCCTGGCGCTCGAGCTCAAGTTCACGGACGCCGGCGTGCCGCTGTTCATCGACGTCGAGAGCGACGGCGTGGTGGGCCTCTGCGTCGTGTCGACTAGCCGCCCCGGCGGGGTGGGGCCCGACGCGCCGCCGCCGCGCAAGCGCACGCGCGACGGCGAGCGGCGCGTCGTTGAGCGCACGGACGCCGCAGGGCTCGCGCGCCGCATGGCGCAGCAGCGTGACGCGGACGACATGCCGCCGCCGCTGTCGATGCCTCTGCGCGATGCCGTCCCGCGCCAGACGCAGCCATCGCAGGGTCTTTACGCCCCCGCGTCGCAAGGGCGTAATGCTCCAGCGTCGCAAGGCCTCTATGCTCCAGCGTCGCAAGGCCTCTATGCTCCAGCGTCGCAAGGTAGGCAGGTCCAAGCGCAGCCGTCACAGGCCTTCTCGGCTCCACCATCGCAGCGCCCACCTTCGCAGGTCGTGCCGCCCTCTCCTTCCCCCGCCGCACGCGCGGAGCCCCTTTTCCTCCCCACGTCGTCGCAGATGTCCGCCGCGGACGCAGAGGTGCTGCACGCGGCGGGTTTCGGCGAGATGGACGTGGACGAGTTCCGCGCGATGCTCGAGGACGAGGGCGAGGAGGTCGGTGTCGGTCCGGAAAGAGAGAGCCTGGAGCTGTTTGAGGACGATGAGGAAGTGGAGGAGGACGAACTAGGCCCGACCCAGAGCAGTAGCGGGAAGGTTAGTGTCGCTATTGATGGTTCAATGAGACGATGGGCTGACGGTGGCGTGCATGCATACAGGCGTTCAAACCACTTTTCGACGACTGACGGTGATGAGACATGGTGAAATTAGGTTGGCAGATGTCGTTATTAGGAATACAAGTAAGTGGCGTTACATTAGATCTAAAGTTGTACGTGCAGAATTATGGGCTAACGAACAGGGTACTAAAGTGTGTATTAATAAATCAGTGTTCGTATAACAGTCCGATTCAGTTCGGACCAGCTTGCTATCCCATCCGGTCTGCACATCGTCCATCTATCATGCGTGCAAAACGAACTTGAGGCCCACCGAGATCCGCTGGAAACACCTCCCGGAAATCCAGACCCACACCCCATTGATCCACAGGCACCGAGGAAAGATTGCTCCGGGTATAAAACGTTGCGTCGCTGCGCCTGTCAAAAAGGTGACAGCGTCTCTCTGTTTTCACAGCCCTGCGGCCACTGCTGACGTATCGAAGTGGGCATCGTTGGTCAAGCGTGTCTCATCGTGATTTATCGTGTGCACACACCTCCCGCGTGTGCTTGCAGGCTTCACGCGTAGGCGCGTTCGGGCGAGACGCCATCACGCATGTAGCGCGCGCGCAAATCCCTGTCGCTCTTCTTTTTGCGCAGCACCGCATGCGCGCTGTGCGTAGGCGTGGATGGCGAGTCGCTGGTGGTAAGAGACGGGGGTGGCAGTGTGGGTGGGGGAAGCGGCACGAAGCGCACGGTGAGGATTTGCGAGCGGTGGGTCTGACGAACGCGGAAATGGGTCATCGCGGGTCGTGTATGGGCAGGGGCGTACGCTGGCGTGAGCAAGTCGTAAGAGAGAGGATGTGAATGTATTTCTTTATGGCAGACGGCCGGCGATACTTAAACTATCCCCCTCCTCCTCGTCATTCAGCGGCGTACTGTACATATGACGCCATCGCTGCCTTAACAAGAGCATCCGAGTCGGAGGTATGTTCCGTGCGGCATCGTTCGGGATCGGGTCGCTGTGGGTGCACGTAGGTCCGACTAGGAGTGTTCACTGAGGTCTGACACTCTGAGTCTCGTGGACCGATGTGAGTGTTGTGTGAGACAAGATAGTGTGAGATCTTAGGAAAGCGCATATCCGCCTGCCATCGTCTCTTGAACGATCAAAAGCTACAGGCCCGGCGGTGGGGCCCTGTGCCCGCCACCACCACGACATGCTCCCTGATTATTCAGACGCACGCACCGTGCTCCCCACGTCAACTAACGCCTCCGCGCACGCCAACTTCACGGCGGCGATTGGAATTGGCCCGCGCAAAGCGACTCAGGGCTCGGGCTCGTATGCCTTGTCTGATGACATGCGCGCGTCGTGGTTCGCGTCGGACGATGCGCTCGTCACACCGGTCAGCATGAAGCCCGCGCGCATCCGGATTCCGGGCGCTGCTCATGGACGACACAAAAGAGAACAGGCACTTCGCAAACCTCGCGGACCTCTCGCGTAAGTGCACTCTGCGCAGATGCTGATGTCGCGTGCTCATAGGATTATGCAAAGACGACGCCGCTACTGAAGAGTCAAGACCCGCCTGCTGGTGACGCCTGCGCGCTCGCGTGCGCCGTTCGGTCCGCCGCACGGTGTGACGCCTTCGCCGGCATCGTCGTCGGAGCTCTCGCCCATCGCGATGCAGATGATGGTGAATCTGCGGAAGCAGCGCTCGCGTGCGGGCAAGGAAGAACCGCCTCGCGGAAGTCGTCACGCATAGCTAGTAGGCGCGCAGTGTCACGGTATGCCTCTCTGTGTCCATCTGCGGCCTTCAGTGACCCTGATGATTTTTTATATTATATTGCCCGGTTGCATAGTTGGTAGGAGTCATTAGGCATATTGCTAACATATATCACCTGGTATGATCGACACCGAGTACTCAAAGCATCCTTCTTACCTTGCTCGCCAAGGTCTCCCCACCTGGGATTGCGTCACTGGGCACCGTATTTGTGCATGTCCACGGACACTAGGACGCATGTGAGGCCTGGACATGACGTAGACAAAAAATCTTCGGCAACAGGTCCTGTAGGCCTGGTTCATAGTATAATAGAAGAGCTACTCAGACCTGATATCAGCGACGTGACGGCCGGTGATAGCTCACGTACTTTAGGTAGTTGGTACTCTGATACTTTTATTTGTAATACATCAGCTACTCTGAGATACTACCGAATACTTCCATAATGCTCCTTACTGCACCATTTACATTAAGACCGCCCCGCCCGCCCGAAGCATATCAACTACTAAGCACTGTAGTATCTGGATAACAGTATAACTCGACGACAGTGGAGCGGGGAGTTTAAGCGCCGCCGAGCGGACTTTCAACTTCATCTATATAGCAACATGATGAAGAGGCTTAGTCGAGCTTGCGAGACGCAGCCTCTGCGAGGGCTAGCTAAGACACGTGACGTCGCGAGGCAGCGACGTGACGCGATGACGTGAGAGCGCTCGAGCGCGAAAGAGGAAATCGCGGCGCGTCGGGGAAGGTCGAGCTTCTTCGACCTCGACCACATCGTCCCCCGACGCTTGCCCACTGAGTTTTTCGACCCACCCACCTCCCTAAACATTAGCGCTTGCGCGCGGTGGTGCCTCGGGACCTATTCCCCCTCCAGAGTCGTTGGGGGTCGCCGGGGTTCCGCCAGCGCAAGTAGCTCGTTGCGTTCGGCAGGGAAGCGACGCGCACGCCCTCGGGCACGCAGACGCGTCGCGCGCGCGAGTCGCCACGGGCTCACTTTCGCTCGTCACGTGACCGGCCCGCGCAGCGGGCCTCCCGCCGAACCACCCCACGCACCCCAAGTCTACGGATTAAGCCGCTGTCGATAGAACGCGGACTAAGCATTGAATTCACAACTCACAGACTCCCAGAGTCTCTGAAAGTTCTGTCCATTGAGCATCAAAGGACTCTGAGCACTCTATAGATAAGGATGCTAATCTATTAGAGTAAGCTATCTATTAGAGTGCTGGACAACCTTCCCGAACGTGAGCAAAGGAAGTTGTCAATTAGCTAGCTCGGAGCAGCACCATCCGTCAAAGTCGTTCTCTGTTCCTCACCCCTTCGTCGCTCATTACCCGATCTCGTCACTATGTCTGCTGCAACGTCTTCGCCCCGTTCATCGGCCACGCCCATCCGGTCTTCGCCTGCGTCACCACTCCAGCCTGCGCCTCCTGTCCAGGCGTCTTCGTCCCGTTCATCGGCTGCCCGCTCATTTCGGTCTTCGCGTTCATCCCCACTCCAGGCTGCGACCCCTCCGCAGCCTGTGACCTCTCTGCAGCCTGCGACGCCTGTGACCCCAATCCTGCCTGCGGCTGCGCCGTCGCTGTCGACACCTGCCACCTCGTCCCCAGAGTTGCATACTGAGCCAATGGTCGAAGACCACCTCTCCCCGTCGGAGCACCTGGCTGTCATCTCCAACCAACTGCTGCAAATCCAGAGCACCATAGCGATCAACCAGGCAACGCTAGACAGACGCATGGCAACGCTAGACAGACGCATGGCAACGCTAGACAGACGCATGGCAACGCTAGACAGACGCATGGCGACGCTGGAGGAAGGCCAGGCGACGCTGGAGGAAGGCCAGGCCAGGCAGGAGCAGGCCAACAACGCGCACGAAGCTATGTAAGTTATGTAGTTGTTATCCACATACTGTGTTTACATGTATGTATTGGACAGCCTTACGCGGCTCTTGGCGGCGTCGCGTGCTCTCCAGGAGGGCCTGAATGGAACGTTCATTACTTTGGGGAAGCACGGCAAAAGGTATGGATGATTGTTGTCTGCTACGTGTCATTGCTGACGTGTTGGTATATTCAGTCTCTATTTGTAACCTTATCAAATCATGAATGCCCAGGCATCAGGGTGGGATAGTCGGGTTGCATACCCGTCAGGCGTCAGCCACGAGGACTTGACTTGGCTCCCTGTGAAGAAGGGCCAAATGCTGGGTCTAAATTCGGGTGAGTCTTTCGTCTTTCGAAAGCTATCGTCGCGAGACTCAGTCGCTGGCAGTTGAACAAGCGCTCGCTGTTGCTCGCGCGCTCGAGCTACCCTCTCTCGATATAGACACACCATTGAATGATCGGCTTCGCCAAATTGGGTATCATCTTGGCTTCGCTGAGATGGGGTCATAATTGCAGGGAGGTAAGTGTGACTTGACTATACTTGACCTCCTACTTATATACGTGTCATGAAGGCAGGTCTTGTTGCATACCCATTCACGTCATGGACTGTCTGTCATGTATGAGCCTGTCATGTTATGTTTGAGTCCTTCTACTTCCTGTATCATGTTGCCATGGGTCCTGTTTTCCGTGTAGATGTCAATGTTATTTGCACCTGTAGTTTGCCTGACTTTAGTGGCCTGTCAGATGTCAGGCAGGTGCTGCTTGCGCTTCAGCAACAATTGGCCACATCCTGGAGCACTGCACCGACATTTTTTGACCATCAACTGCCCAGCTGCTTCCCCGCCCACCCTGTAGGGTAGGCCGTGGGTAGCCCGCGGCGTGTTTGCTTCGTCACGTCGCCCTTCGCTCACCTGCAGGGCTGTCTCAGCGGCTCTGTAGCACATCACAATGAGCAAAAAGATAGGACAGACATGAAGAATACTGACCGTGGCCGAAGAAGCGTGGAGCTCGAGAAAGCGAACTAAATGCATAGGATGAGCCGAGTCCGACAGACTGAGTGCAGCGGAAGCAGGACTTACCTCCACTGCAATCGAGACCGACCTACGACGAAAAGGTGAGTAACAGCGCCCCAGAAGAGACATATAGCACTCACCCGGAGCGCATATATCCACCTTGCGATGCCCTTGAGGCCTCTGCAGCGGGTGTGGCGCGCATACCTGGGCTGAGCATGCCATCGACGTTGCTCGAGTAAGCCGAGGAGTCGACATTCGGAGGCTCAATGAGGGGACGAGTCTTGGAGGCAGGGCGGGAGGGCAGGGCGTGCGGGTGAGGGAGGTGGTGGTGTGCGGGAAAGGGAGCTCAAGAGACAAGTCGAGAGGCTGCAGTATAAATGAGAGACGACGTGTTGTTTGCGCGTTGTTTGGCTTGAGCCGCGCGGCACTGGCTCGGCATCGTGTGTACCGGAAATAGCTGAATCTATTTGGTGGCGATTTAGACCGCAAATTGACGCTGGGGGTAAATATGGCGGAAATGGCACGGTGCGTCGATTTGGCGGAGAGGTAGCGTAGATATTGTATCCTATCCTTATCTATCTGGAGGCGATTTAGGGCAACCCGCGGTGTTTTGCAGGTGAATGAGTTAATCCTGTGGTGAGTAACAGTTGCAATGAGGGGCTGAAAGTAAGAGCGACTCGGCGCAGCTCGGCGCGTACGCCGTAGTATGCCGTAGTATGCCGACGTGCCGAATTTCTCATCACGTGAGTGAGCGCGTGTTGAAGTCGTGATGCAATTGTGTTCTCCACTGCGCTGCTTGTGCTTTACGGACTTTCTGACTCTCCTGTTGCTCTCGACTGTGCACTCATCCATGGTGCCATCATCCAACATTCTCGACTTTCGCCAAGTTCTGCATGACAGCCAAAACATTGTGGCGGTCGTTGGAGCTGGCGTTTCTGTTGCGTCTGGTATCTAGAGTTAATCGATTACTCTACCTTCCCTTAACCTTTCTGCTAGGTATACCGACATGGAGAGACTCTGACGGCATATGGACAGCATACGACCCTGCGACGATAGCTACTCCACAGGCGTTCGCTGCCAATCCAAGTCTGGTGTGGCAGCATTATCATGCCCTGCGTGATAGGTACATAATCACAGTTTTTTTTGCATTCATGGCCGCAAAAGCTGACACTGCGTCTGGCATTTGCAAGGGCTCTTGCGGCGGTCCCAAACCCGGCACATCTTGCGCTTGCCCTTTTATGCATCCCAGACCTACTTAGAGGCATTGCTCCTTCCGCAAAATTCACCCTCGTCACCCAAAACATCGATGGTTTGGATGCGCAGGCGCTGGAGCAAACCATCGAAAGCTATCGAGCAGGAAGAGGAAATGGCGATACGTGCGAAGCCTCAAAGCTTCACGAAATGCACGGGCGCGTACTCGACACCCTTTGCACCAGTTGTGATCGTCGCCAGTGCGACCGAACGAGTCCCTTGTGCCCGGCATTAGCATCATCCAGCTTAGGGACTGCTGGCGATGAGATTGACCCGAAAGATCTGCCTCGCTGCCTGCACTGCGGCGGTCTGTTGCGCCCCGGTGTTGTCTGGTTTGACGAGGTCCCTCATCATTTGAGGGAGATTTGGGAAGTTGTCGATCATGCGGATCTCTGTCTTCTCATTGGAACATCATCGCAGGTCTGTGGATCATCTATCATTGTCAAATTCATGCTCACTGTGCGTAGGTGCAACCGGCTGCTGCGTACGCTTACGAAGTGGTCGAGCATGGGGGCAAGGTTGCAGTCTTCAATCTAGAACAAAGCGTTGACGACGATCACTGCGAGTTCTTGTTTTTAGGACCTTGTGCGGAGACCTTGCCGGAAGTTCTATTTGGTAACGAACCTGGCCACGCGCAAAGCCAAGGTGGATAAATAGGATCTATAGCATGAGGCATTTCTTGCCAGGGGTAACGTTCGTACTCGACTGTGAGTAATGTGATTGTTTAATATCAGGCTGTATGCCTGATGGTGGCCTTCGTGACCTATCCCGGTTCGAACTGGGCGGTGTTGTCGTGCACGCTGAAGTCCGCCTCAGCATCTTCGTTGGGCTTGTCCTCAACGAGTGGAAGCCCGTTTGCAGTGGCCCTTACCCATACCGGATCATGCCAGCGACTGGGCGATGCCCGGTCAATCGAATCGGAATATCCCAACTGAGCCGTGTTCAAGCTGTTGGCTCTCCAGCAAACCAGACTCACGAAGCGTTTGGTACGTTGTCTGACCGCCTATGCCGTGTGTGGCTTGCAAAGGACAGCTCAAGGCATCCACCCCTGGCAAAGGTTCCGACAGTGAAAAAGTTCCATGTATGTGCATGCAACACAGCTTTCTCGTAATTCGTCCTTTTATAGGACTCGGACGACTGGGAAGATTCGGACGACGATTATACAAGCTGGAGTTCACTTGTTATCTCTCCCTTTGACCATGTTGCCCAGGTCTAGGGTTGGTCTGAGCCGCCCACTGTACTGCAAGGTGGTCATCGAGGCTACCTGGCTATGCCGTGTGTGAGGTTCAAGGTTTGCATCATTTCCCTGACCTATCTCCGCCTCTGTAGATTGCGCAGACATCTTAAAGGGACTAAGGGCCTGGGCTCCTTCCGTTTTATTCTTCTTCATGTATTCGTAGTATGAGGTAGTGACTAGCAATCATATACATGTTAAGGATATTGTATCGAGTTTTTGTCGTATCCCGCAGGCGAGTCAATGGGAACTTATGGGTAATCGTGAGTTGGCGTTCGATATCGGACAGTCTTTCGTATCAAGTTTGAAGGCAGCGCCGGGGTCGCGACGCTTGAAGTATGTAAGCATAACGGATGCTTCGCCTCCTGCGTTCTCTCCTTTTACCTCGAGCATATCGCATCACGACAAACTACCGAGCCCCAGCGGCATTCCAACCTCCCACAATGTCATTGTCAGACTCGATGGCGGAGGACGCGTCAACAACCCGCAAGCGCGCCGGCGGCCCTGACATCCTCCATCCCGACTCTCCGAAACGCGTGAAGCTTGCCACCGACGAGCCACCCGCCGCGTCGCTTCCGTCCTCCACGCTACCCACCGCACCCGGCGACCCGGCCGCCCCGTCGAAATCTAAGGGCAAGCGCGATGCCGCGGGCTGGGCAAAGTCACGCAAGGGCAAGGAGAAGAGCACCAAGAACGTTGGGCGGCGGCGCGGCACGAAGGGCGACGGCGAGGGCCGTGCGCCTGGCGAGGAGGCAGACAAGGACAAGGCACCGCGCCTGCCGAAGCGCCAGTGTGCCCTGCTCATCGGGTTCTGCGGGACAGGCTGCGCGGGGATGCAGATGTGCGTGGCGTCTTGTTGTCGCGCTTCGCGGATGCGCTCTTTGTGACGATTGCTCACGGAAAGTTGGGCGAGCAGCCAGCCGGACGTGCGTACGATCGAGGGCGTGCTGTTTGACGCGCTGGTGCGCGCGGGCGCTGTGTCGCAGGACAACGCGGACGACCCAGTCAAGGTACGTGCCGATGCCGCGCATGCGCACCCTCCCTCACCCCGATCAACCAGGTCAACCTCGGGCGCGCGGCGCGCACGGACGCGGGTGTTCACGCCGCAGGGAACGTCGTGTCTATGAAGCTCATCACGCAGGTGCCCGGCGTGCCGGACCTCGTCGTGGCGGTCAACGCGCTGCTCCCGCCCGAGGTCCGCGTCTGGGGCTGCGTGCGCGTGCAGAACTCATTCAACGCGCGGCTGTCCGTCGTCCCGCTTCCTCCGCCTTGCGCACACCTCATGCCTCCGTTCTAGGTCGTGCGACAGCCGCAAGTACACATACTTCTTCCCATCATATCTCCTCATCCCCCCGCGGCCCACGAGCGCGCTGTACAAGACGTTGCGCGACCAGGTGCCGCCGTCTATGGAAGGCACGCCGGCGGTGCATACGTTTTGGGAGGGGCTTCCGCTCGATGCGTCGAAGGAGGACGAGCTGAACAGGAAGCGCGAATGGCGGGCCCCCGCAGACGTCATGGAGAGCCTGCGAGCAGCGGCTACAAAATTTGAGGCGACACGAAACTTTCACAACTTCACTCTTGGGCGGGAGTTCAGCGACAGGAGCACGCAGAGACACATGAAGAAAATCGAGGTCGGTGGACAGTGTGCGGATCCTTGCCGTGCTGACGTAGAGTTCTACAGGTTGCTGACCCGGCGGTATATGGGAATACTGAGTGGATAAGCGTCATGTTTCATGGGCAGAGCTTCATGTTGCACCAGGTGCGTTGTCTGTCCCGCTGCAGACTTACAGACTACTCACCAGCAGTCGTTAGATTGTACGCACTTCCACCTTTACACACATCCTTCTTCCTGACGATTTTCCCCAGCGCAAAATGATGGCCGCGCTTGTCCTCTCCTGTCGAACGCGCACACCACCACAGGTCATCGACGAAGTGCGCTAATTTCCTCCCAATGCGCCGTTCCGACGCTCACCTGGTTGCTTCGCAGCTCTACGGCCCGCGGCAGGTCTTCATTCCCAAGATGCCGTCGCTCGGACTCCTGCTCGAGCACCCCATCTTTGAGTCGTACAATCGCAAGATCGCAGGTGTGAACGGCGCACTCACGCTGGACGACGCGGACTTCCGGCCTCCGATTGACTTCGCGGTGCACCAGACGCAGATCGACGCGTTTAAGCAGGCGCAAATCTACGACCGCATGCGCGATATTGAGGACCGCGGGGGCGTGTATGTACACGCTCGCCTGTTTCAAGTCTCACCTGTCTGATATCGGTCTTACAGGTTCGATGCGTGGGTCCGCTCGGTGGATGCATATGCAGGCAATGATCTGCTGTGGCTCAATCCCAAGGGTGTGATTCCGGCTGCCGCAGTAATCAAGAAAGGCACCCGCAGGACCAATGCATTTAGGGAGAAGAAGCAGTTTGATGTGACGGACTATGCTGCAGCGGGGAAAATCGAGGTACCGGAGAACGGCGAGGAGGAGGTGGAGGATGTGAATGTGGACAAGGCCACCCTGGCGGATATGGAGGGCTAACCGACTGCTCAATTGATTTGCACTCCGTACTAACATGCTTGTCGGTACCACTCATCTCACAATATATTGCACACAGGACATGTTACTATTAAGAGGATCTTCGCTCTCCCGGCCGGTACAGAAGAGTGGGCAGTCCAGCTCCTACCACGATTTCAGACATTACTCCACCAACCATCGGCAATTGAACACTGCGCCTGCTCAAATAGTTGAATGCCGCTTGAACCAGAGTCTTCGCCGGGAGTGCACGATCAGGGTTATAGTGGCGCTTGTCATCCAGAAATTCTGCCTGGATGACGGCTTGTCCGTCGACAGCCCAGGGGCAAGGGTCCGTGCTAACGCCGATGGATAGATATAATGCCTCTGACAGAGCTGATGGATCTGCGTCCATGAGGTCGGGGAACATGTCCACCTGGCGCAAAAGTTGCGCCTCGCCCATGAGCCGCCACTCAGCGTCCTCGAGGGGCGGAGAACGACGCGGTAACTTGAGCCCTTCATTATTGGCAGCCCTCCTGAATAGAAAGTAGTACACCGCGCCCGACATAGACTTGGCCGGCGCCTTGCGCGAATGGAGGGTGGGATCCCTGATTTGGGCGTTGATGAAATCAAGGAGGATGACGGTCTCCGGTGGTGGGCATGGGCCGAAACCCGTGAGACCGAGAGACCTGAACAGCTCTTTTGCGGGAGACTTTTGATCCACGTCCCACAACCTCGCTGTTGTGGCTACAGCCCTCCTGATTGGCTCCGAGAGGCGCGGAGTAACCAGATTACGTGGAAAGGAAGGCGTAAAGGCCGGAGGAAAGGCGGGTCGTGAGAGGAAACTATGGGTGGCCTCGCTCAAAGACTCGGCTGTGTGGGCGCGGCTGGAGTTGCCTCGCGACTTATCCTCGATGAACTCAAGGTAGATGACGAACTCGGTGGGAGGATAGAATTCGGAGTCAGAGCCGACAGAGTTGGGATATCCCATGGCGCCGAAGAGCGCGATCGTGAGGGCTGCAGGGTCGGCCTCGGTCAAGTCTGCGTGTTCATTGACCAGACGTATGAGGGCGTGTCGAGTGGCAGCAGGGGCTCCAGCATCTTCGGGACATGGCAGGTCGTTCGACTCAATGGTAGAGTCAGTCGCAGCCTCTTTGCCAAGCGCACTCTTCGGATCTGAATCTGGATCCCTCGCTCCGCACTGGGGGCAACGGTCCATGGAATCGCAATACGAGTCGTTCGACTTGACGGCATCGTCGCCAAACAAAGTGAGAGTGCTGGATGTTTGCGTACAGGAGGGTCGGTGGCAAAGCAGAGGGGAGAGCTTCTCCGTAGTCGGCTGCAAGTCCCGGCGATGAGAGGTTGGCGACAGGCGTGAGCGTACATTGCCCATGGTAGTAGTGGTTGTATCAAGCCCTGAGTATGCAAGAGTGAAGGTATATAATCAGGAGGTGGATGCAAGGTTCCGCCAATAGCGTCGGGCTTTTGTCGGGCCGGAGTGGCAACGTACTATCGAATACCCGGGCCAGTGCTCTTCCCTCCTGGATTAAGCAGATCGGTGGGAGTATAGGGATTACTTAATAGATTTCCGCCGGAGTCCGCCGGAGTCTGCCGGAGTCCGCCGGATTCCAGCTTTTTCACGGATTGTGGCTTAAGTCGTTCTACCAAGTGCCGAAAGGAAATTGCCTTCAGGCGTGTTTCGAAAACGACTTAAGCTCATCCGCGCATACAGCGTCACGGATTGTGGCTTAAGCCATTCCACAAAGTGCCAAAAGGAAATTGCCTTCAAGCGTGTTTCAAAAATGACTTAAGCTTATCCGCACATACAGCATCACGGAATGTGGCTTAAGCCATTCTACAAAGTATGACCAAATATTGCCTTCAGGCATGTTTTGAATATGTCTTAAGCTCATCCGTGCATCCAGTGCCTTAAGGCCATTCAGAATGACTTCAGCTGCTTCCGAAAACCCTGAAGACTGTCAGACATCCCCCCCGGCTTCATGGGCTTCGGAAAGCAACCAAGGCACTTCCAATAGTATGAGCTTACATTCTTCCTAACGTAGCCCTTCAGAAACTAGACCAGCAAGCTTGGAAGGAGCGTGCAATGGCTGTCACAGCCTGGATGTGTGGCGGAATATAGGTTTTAGTTTGAAGTAGCTAGCATGAACATTCTGGCTGACTGGTATATTACGCCGGCCGTATTGATGGTAGGGCTATAGGGTTCGAACCTGACAAATAGCGCTTTTTTTTTTGCTTGTCCCACATGTGGCTTAAGTCATTCTTCTATCGTCGGACCGACGTCGAACCGAAAATGACTTAAGCTGAGACCCAGGTTAGCGAGGGAATGCCTGAAGACACATCGGAAAAAACAGCTCAAGGGCAGATTAAAAATGTCTTAAGGCGGGACAGATAACAACTGAAGATGTATCCAAGAAATGGCTTAAGGCAGTGTGAAAAAATGGCTTACTCTGGTATTGATAGATGGCTTAGGACGTGTCGAAGACACAGCTTAATCCAATTTCAACAGATAGCCTTTAAGCCGATTTGAGAGGAACAACTCAAGACACTACATGTCCACAATGTACGTGCTCGCCGAAACCTGCAGAAGGTCAACAGGTCCCTTGCGTTGGCTACCCTTGCTCAACCCTACAGGGTGTGAAAGAAGAATGTGCACCTGGCATAATTGACGAGATGGCGGGCTGGGGTACATGGCGGCATGCTATGTTAATGCTAGAAGGCTATGTGTGTCGCCTTAAGGCGTTTCTGTCGTCCGGCGGACTCTGGCGGACTCCGGCGGACAATCCCCCATACTCCCACCGCCCTCGGATTAAGTTCAGGCGCGCCCCAGCCGCCTCGTTCTTCAATTGAAACTCGACTTGATTCAAGCTTCATGCTTCGTCCTCCTCTTCCCTTTTTGCAACACGACACATGTGTCGAGCCTTAAGTCGACAGCCGTACTTGAAGCATGCATTAACCGGGACTAAGTATCTTCTGTGCCAAGGTCAGGGAGACTAGTACCACCCTAATCATCGCTCCCCCTGCGGAAGCGGCCCTCGTATATGCGGGAATTCCACGTGCCGTACCCTATCTAGAACAAGCGGGTCTCTACATGTGTGCGTAACATATACCTCTGCTTATTTAAGTAGGGGCTGTCTGGCTGACTCCTCGGATTATAGATCCTTGCAGCTTCCAAGTGTCTGTCGAGATAACCTTCGGCGGGCTAACCATCCCGATCAGCCCCCGTTCAATATGGGCCAGATCGAGGAGGGCTCCCACATGTGCGTGGATGGTTTGGGCTACAACACAGATTTGGAAAGTAAGTGTACCAGGTGTTCTACATGTAAGCGTCATGTATCGGCTAATTGGGCGCTCAAGAACAATTCTGGATTATCGGGGATGTGTTTTTGCAGTCGTGTTCGACGTCGGAAATTCGCGGATTGGCTTCGCGTGAACGCGACGCTGTCTCCTTCAAGTTGACATGAATTTATATCGCGCACGCAGATTGCATACTGACGCTGTCCTTATTCTTGCATTTGGCTCGTTCACATTCATAGCCCCACCGTCAGTCCATATTTCACATGGACACTGTCGTAATTAGCACTTCTCCTAGCCTCTTCGTCCGCAATCAAATATTCTCTGATGACCCAAGTAAGGACCGAATGAATCCTACCGACGTACTATGTAGTATGGAGGCACAAAATAAGGAAATAAGGAGATGGAGTATCTACGCGTTCTTGGGACCACCTGGATTACCTATAAATGTGCATATCAGTGCTCGCTGGCCCAGCAGCAGACGAGGAGGCCTTACATGTTAAGCTGGACCGGTCGGTGAACGGCTCGCGCGCGGGTGCGGGCACGCGTTAATCGTTCTTGGGTCCGCCGGGGTTGCCTGCACGGGGGCGGTGAATGAGTACGATGGCTAGACGCGGGCGAGAGGGCACGTACACGTTAGACCACTCTTGTCGGTGCACGGCTCGGGCGCGGGTGCGGGCTCGCGTTTATCGTTCTTGGGTCCGCTGGGGTTGCCTGCGGCGTGAATGAGTACGACTCGGATGGCTAGACGCGGGCGAGAGGGCACGTACACGTTATACCACTCTTGTCGGTGCACGGCTCGGGCGCGGGCGCGGGCTCGCGTTTATCGTTCTTGGGTCCGCTGGGGTTGCCTGCACGGGGGCGTGAATGAGTACGATGGCTAGAAGCGGGCGAGAGAATATGTACACGTTATACCACTCTTGTCGGTGCACGGCTCGGGCGCGGGCACGCGTTTATCGTTCTTGGGTCCGCTGGGGTTGCCTGCACGGGGGCGTGAATGGGTACGATGGCTAGACGCGGGCGAGAGGGCACGTACACGTTATACCACTCTTGTCGGTGCACGGCTCGCGGACGTCTACCGCAGGCAAGGCGAGGACAGCAGTCGCGAGCGGTGCGAGCAGAAGAATGGCAGAAATAAACTTCATCTTGCTGGTGGATTGAGAGGCGTCTGATGGGACGGATGCCTCTTTCTAACGCATTGCATGCCTTTTATACAAACAGAAGTCGCTTTCCTAGGTTCGGGTCCGGGTCAAAGCCCCATGGAAAGCCAAGGTCTTGCCCAGGTACGATGCCCAGGTACGATGCCCATGTACGCCGCACATGGCCCATGCCGGCGGCACGCATTGACTTGAAGAAGAGGGACATGTCCGAGTCGAAACACATACGCCGAAAGATCAATCAAGGGATAGGATATGTGCCTATATGTGCCATGAGGGAGCTCCAACGCTCACGCGGATCTCACCTCTCTGACCCCCGCAAAGCTTCGAAAACTTGTATCAAAGTGGGCGAGAGTAACATGGCTGAGTCGGCTCGGGGGTGGCGGCGATCAAGACCCTAGTTGATTGCCATGGCACGCATCAACGTAACACCACGCAAACCACCTCCCGACCACCTGCAAATTAAGATCAAATAGTGTTTGCCTCCCATGTCTGCCAGTCTGCTTGCATACATTCTCGACTTGAACAAACGAGCGGAACACGAGGTGGAAGTGGACAGAGTTGGCATCTTCATTGCATCTTCAAGTGGCGGAACGACTGTCTTCCGCGCGAGGTCGGGTTGCGGAGGCTTGTTCTTATCTTCCAGGTGGGCAGGGGCGTGGCATTTGATCCGAACGTAGCTCTCACGCGCACGGGCGTCATAGAGCAGTCGTCAAGCAAACGGCGACTCGTCTCGCTTCCCGCCGCAAGTGGAAACGCTTGGGGTTCAACTGGTGAGTGCAGTGCAAAGACCTTCACCGTTGAGCGTATGTGGCCAGTTGGCAGCCTGTGGCTCCGCCGCTGCGGGCGCTGCCTGCCGACGGCGACTCGCGCGATCAGGTAAAGCCCGGATCTGCTGAACCGCATCAGGTCCGGACGGTGCTGTTTGGCATGCGCACTAAGACCAGCCAACGCATAAGCTATTGCCCAAGTGCATACTACTGAAGCACGTACCAAGCATCGGAGCCCCGGGTCATCCGGGTCGCACGAGCGGTGCTGCCGCTATGTTTGAAGAGGCCCTGCGCAACGTGCTCGTGTGAACCACTGGGCTGATTTGGCAGATCCACGCCCCTATTTGTCTGTGTCAGTGATGGAGGGAGACGGTGGGGCAATGTGGGCATACCCTAGGTGTACTTGATGCGGCCATTCGGCCTGTTGCTCGAAAGCCTCGGCGTCCGCCCAGGGCTCTGTCGAGCAGCAGCCTTTCCCATGCCAGATTTAGGTGAAATGTCGGATGTGTCTGCGCGGTGCGCATGAGTGCCGATGCGACGAGGTGGCGAGCAGGGGGCGTACCGAGGAGTGCAGACCGCGCAGTGCACGGTCGGGAGGGATGGTGGGCATCCCGGCTGGGTGGCGTGCTATGGGTGTGCTTGAGGGTGACTGCGCAGTGAGGGAAGAGGTTTGCTGCCAGTTTGCTGCGCACGAGCGGGCCTGCTATAGGTAGGGTAGACGGACCAAGCTGATGCTACTAGACAATATGTTGAAAAGCACAGACCACGGCCGTTGAGAAGAGGTCAAAGCCTTCGCTTGGCGACTCCAGGCGGCCATGTAGCCAAGCCCCAACCGGCTTGAACACACAGCGATGCGCATGATACAAGCCTGTTATTATGTCGCTATAATGTACACGTCGCGCGGGCCGTCGCGCGTGCAGCACAATGAGCTATGAGATACTAAGTACCTACTGATCAAGACACAGCCAAGTCGAGGCATGGTCAATAGAAACGCGGCTTCGGCAGCTCTCATGACTGGAACTTCCTCATTGTCTGGATCTCGTCGAGCAGTGTCTGTAGCCGGTCATCGTCTACCTTGACTAGACTGACAAACAATAGAACAATCAGAGGAATATAGACCACAAGGGCAGCCGGCACACCTTGGGACGATGCTCTTTGCTTCCTCGGCGTCTGCGGGACACAGGTTTGCGATTTGCGCAGTCTCGAACTGGGTCAGCGCGGGCTCTCTTCGCAGGGTCCTGTTAAGAAGTAGAGAAAAATGAGCAAAAAGATAGAGTCGAGAACGTTGGGAGACGAGAACGTTGGGAGACTTACTCCCGCACTGCAGAGGCAGAGTCCGTCGTATTGAACTTTGCGAAGTTCTTCACGTAGTCCAAGGTCTTATTGTACACCCTGGTCGACGATCAGCCCAAGCAAACGCAGAACGCGCTACCGGAGACAGCGCACGTCGTGTCCGGCGCATCCTTGTCCCTGTTTTCAAGGAGGTATTTGACCTCGGAGATGAGCAGACAGCCGGCGTTGTTGAACTCTGCATGGGATGTCAGGACGGGGCGCAGGCGTAGGAGGCTGATACGCGCCTGAGCCAAGCTTGAGAGCAGCGGCATCTTCCTCTTCAGCCTGGGCTCTGTGGCGACCTGGGACGCGTGTGGCCATGATGACGGCGAGAAGGCGCGGGCGAGTGGCTTTGTTTACCAAAGCCTTCCGATCCTAATAGACATACACATGCCTAAACAACTGCTCAGACGCCCAGAGCTAAGTACTGGACTTGCAACACGATGCAGGTTATCTGATTATGAGTTCCCAATCCCCTATATTTCATGACACTATTCCTGTACAGCTATTGAGTAATAAATCCTACAATATTGCCATGACATGCATCATCCCCGGGCTTTTGCAGCGCAGATCTTGACCACCTCCTCTTCACATGCCCTATATGGCTCGACCAGGCCGTGATACACCTCCGTTACCTCTTTGTTCGGCGATGCAACAAGCTTCATTCGCTCCACATCCGCCGCCCGCATCTCCTCGAACGTGCCCCCACCCGCGCGTGCGCGCCACCACGCGAACTTTGCAAGCAGCGCGCCGCCCGTGCCGGCGGCCTCCTTCGTCTCCTCCGCGACGTACGCGGGCATGCCGAAAAGATCCGCTGCGAGCTGCCGGATGACAGGGTTCGCAGACGAGCCGCCGGTCAGCACGAGGCGGTGCAGCGGCGGCGCGTGCGCAGGCAGGATCGCGGCGAGGCGCGAGCGGATAGACAGGAATTGTGCCTCGAGGATTGCGCGAGGGTGTGCGGACTCGGGAAACGCGTCTGCCGCAAGCGGCTGCGCGATACCGTCCTCGACGGTGAAGTGGAACTCGCCCTTTACGTTGGGTGGGATGATCTCCGTACGCGTAAAGTATAGTCCCCAGCGCCCGTTGTTCCCCGGCGGTGTCTGCTCGACGAGTTTGTTGAACTTGGCCCAGTCCTTGTCGGCATAGCGATCTCGGACATGCTCCCGCGCGAGGGCGCCGTTCTTGTAGCACAGCATGACAATGGATGCGTCGGGCGTGGTAGGATGCGTGAGGAGATGCGAGCTCGTGAAGCGCGCAGGTGGGACGTCTGCGGGGGGAACGGCGAGAAGGAATGTCGTCGACGTGCCGAGGGACAAAACCGCGTCACCAGGAGTGGACAACGCGACCATTGTAGCCGGATTGTCCCCGGTGAAAGGTGCGACAAGACAATCTGCGTGATGCTCGTTAGACGGCTGATACTCGGGACAAAACTCTTCTACGAACCCGGATTGAATCCCCACCGCTCGACCCACCACTTCGCCACCTTGCCCAAAGTGCTACCGCCAGGAACCGGCTCGGGCCCCAACTTTGCCCGCAGCTCCGGACCGCCGCAAGCTTCCAGCAAACGATCGTCCCACTTGCATGTGAGGACGTTCATGAGGTTCATACCACTGGCGTCCGAGATTTCGATCGGGGCAATCGATCCGAGGAACAGAGAAGGAATAAATGAGGAGATCAGAGAAACGTGGGACGTAGCGTCATACGCAGCGGCATGCTGGCGGCGGATCTAGAGGTGGTTCAGCACTCAGCTAGAGGGTCTGCATGAAATCACGACTACACACCCTCTTGATCTGCGGACCCGTGAATCGCTCGTAGGCACGGCTGCCGGTAAGATCCGCCAGCGCCTGTGCGCCGCCTACCGATTCGTTAAGCTCCTGACACTCGCGAGTGGTCGACGAGTCCTGCCAGATCGGCGCCATCAGAAGCGAGAATGCGCCGGGCCTGAGCTGCTCAAGCAGGGGTTTGCCAGAATCCAGCGACGCGAGAGCGGATTCGGCATCGGCAGACCAGTACACAGAGCCGTGTTGCTACGAGCATATGCGATTAGCTGGGAGGAGAGAGAGCAGAGTATCTCGTAGCACGCACCTGGCCAGCGCCCGACACCGCGGAGATGCGGCCAAAGTCGACGCCCGCATCCTTCATGCGCTGCATGAGCAGGTCCATTGCCTCGACGAACATCGCCACGGGAGACGCAACCTCGCCCTCGCCGGGCCCGCGTATCGCTCCATTCGTCGTACCATATTGCGGCAGGTCCCGGTCGAAGCCGACCGCGACGTCGTGCACGACCTGTGAGTCCTCCGCGATGATGATCGCCTTGAGCTGCTGCGTCGACAAATCGAGGCCGAGGAACAGCGGTCCTGTTTCACTGGTGGACATCGTGATAGCTGGGTAGAAGAAAATCGTTGACTGCTCTGGGGCACATGGGGGCAATTATAAGTGCGGGGGCGGCCCGCGCGGGAAAATCTCGGTTCTAGTTCCTGCCCCTAGAACGCGTCGCCGCGATGCTGGACACTAGGCCTTACTGTGCACGGGGAGAAACACCAGGCCTGAGGTCGGAGACCTGCATGCGGGAGTCGTCGAGACAGGGACGTCCTCGATCGTGCGCATTGTTCCCACGCTAATGGGCATGCCATTATCTCCTGTGGAAATCACCTGGGAGTAGTATTGTACGATGGGCATCAGTGCTAATACAATGCATAATAAAAATAGCAAGGGTAGTGCAAGAGGATGGATGCAATAGTGAAGTATCTCCGTGAGTTCATTGGTCGTGTTCTTCGTTGTCTTCCACGTCGAGCGTTTCGAGCGACTGACTCCACTGCTTGACCTTCTCGTGCACGAAGACCTAGAATTTGCATTGAATACATGTCACAAGGGCGTGAGACTCCACCGCTAGCTTACTTTGTCTGCGCTGAAATTGAGAACTTGCAGACCTTCGAGGCTGGTAGCCCGAGAGAGAGCGACGTATGCTTGACCTGATGAGCAGTGCCCGCGTCAAGCAAGCAAGAGCAGGGTTCAAGGCGTAGACTGCGTACCCTTCTCAAATACCTTGGCAAGATCGACCTTGACGCGATCGAGCGTCTGCCCCTGGGACTTGTGAATCGACATAGCCCACGCAAGAATCAGCGGCAACTGGGGACATCATTTAAGTCAGCGTCACTCCGCCTTGTAAGGGTCGATGACCTGCCTGTTGCCGCGACGCTTGAACCTCTCCATTCGGCAACTCGATTTTCCATTGATCTGGAAGGACGAGCACCCTCCGCGTGCCCCCGCCGGGGACCGAGAAATCGACGAGCGGCGACACCATGCGGCCCGCCGTGCCCTTCGGCGCAGCGCCTTTCTTCCCAACGCCGCTCGCGGGCTTGTCGCTGATGACCGTGACCTCCTCCGCGTCGGCCTGCGCATTGTACGTCGCAGGGTCCACGAACGCATGCACAACGCCCATGCTGCCGTTCACGAGGGTGTCGTCAACGTTCTTGATCAGCATGACCTGCGAGCCGACGGTGAGCACGAGCGTCTCCGGCGCCATGAAGTTGTCTAGGAGCTTCTTGCGCTGATCTTCGCCCGCCGTCCCCCCATCCTTGGCGTAGAAGGTGCGCGACTCGCCGCGTAGGCGGCTCATGCGCAGATTGTTGGAGTTGTCCACGTCCTGACGCCGAGGGAATCTGACGTAGAGCGCAGAGTCAGCTACCGTAGACACATCGACGGAGTAATGGCCCCGAACAATTCTGTTGGGCCGAGCCCGTCTTCGTAGACGATCTCTCGTGATAGTAGTTTGAACTTTGCTATTGACTTTTGCGATAGGGTGCCATATCGCATTTCGTTCAGCATGTGTACAAACTCTGCGATGGCGTCAGCAACCGATGAGCGTTGTAAATCGCTGTCATACCTTGGTCCTTCTGTCGGAAGACCTTGGTGAGCTTGATGCTGCGGGTGACGACTTGCTTCCATGTGTCGGCCTCAAATGCGAATTTCATGGGCTTGCCGCCGCTCTTGCTTACTGGAGGCAGCTGGAAGAAATCGCCAGTAACGACCACCTACATCAAGGGGTCGATATATGCGCGAGGGGGTGCCAATGGCAATGCGTACTTGGATTTCCCCAAATGGTGCAAGTCGCTTCCGCAGTATGCTACCAATGCGCGAGAGCTTATCGAAAAGGTCTCCGTCAATCATTGACACTGTCGACAGGTCAGGCACTGCATACATTACGAGCCATCAAAGCGCACCTTCGTCGATAATCAACACCCGGGTCCTAAGCCACCGCGCACTTGCTTTCCTATTCTTCCGAATTTTCGTGGCGAGATCCTCCGCGCTCTCGATGCCCAGGCCAATGCCGGCAAACGAATGGATCGTCACACCTCCGATATTGCACGCCGCGATACCCGTCGACGCGGTGATAGCTATCGCGTCCGGAGATTTGGCAAACTTCCTCTGGAGCGTCTTGATGATCTCGCGCAGCAGCACGGATTTGCCGGTTCCTGTGCGCAGGCGAGTGAGCATATATTCAAGTTGCCACGATCTCAATCGCCGCACCTGCACTACCGGTGTAGAAAATGCTCTTTCCATCCCCCACGAGCTGCAGGATCTGCTTCTGCTCCGCGCTCAGGAAGATGGCCGCGGGCCGTGCCACACCACCTTTAGAAGATTTTGCAGGGACCACCAAAGGCTTGTGCTCGATCCGAGAATCCACAAACGATGTCGACGCTGAGAGGGGATCGCTGCTCAAGGCAGACGAGAAAGAGAGGGAACGTGACTGTGTGGAGGATGAGGTGTTCCACGAGTTTGGAAGCACGCGCTTCTTCGCAGGCGGCGCGCCAGTGTTCTCGATGTCCGCAGCAAAAGGTCTTTTGGTAATCAGTGGTAGTGCGGTAGGTTTCTGCTCTGCATCGCGGCTGGCGACGCCTTCCTCGATGGCGCGTCTGAGCGCGTCCGAGATGTTGGAACGCTTGACGACGGGCGCGGCGGCAACTTCTGGTTTGACGATGGTGTTCGATGAGAAGTCGCGTTTCAATGAGGCTAAGCCGGAGCGAGGCTGTTTGGAGGCCTGCGACATGGTGGTGGTGGTCGACGTCGGTGATGGTGACGAAAAGGCCGCGTCGAAACTCGGTCAACGAAGGACGCGTTACGTAAAGTAGTCACCTGCCCGCGTCGGGGTCTCCGCGCCGCGCCCGCAGGATACAATAGTACAACCACCAACAACAATTCGACTAGTCTCCGTAACTGACTTTTGGCAGATGATAGTCGACCTTTCATACAGATTCTGACGTGCGCTGGACTAGAGGAAGAGTTTGATCCCTTTTGAAATGAAGGTGCCAACCAGTGCTGCGCTCAGACGAACGATCCTAACCTCACTACTCAGAGTCAGGCCCAAAAAATTACTCTTTGCGGCCGCTTGGGAAGGGCAGCATGGACAGTCAGGAAGTGCATAGTCTGGGCGACAGGTACGCAACGACGTTTCTCTCGCCAGCGTCTGGCTGACCATCTCCGATCCCGCAGCGGTCCTCCCAGCTCCGTGACGACAGAAGCCTGGTTGTCGACCCTCGCTTCGCAACTGTCTTGTGTCAACAGTGGCTCCACGGAGATGGTCCTTGCGCTGCGCAGCGAGAGGACTGCAATCAGATCCCTGCTTTCCATCGTGGATGCTCGTCTCAATGCGTCTGCGCCTGTTTCGCGCCTTCCACCCGAACTCCTGGTCACCATTCTCTCGCATTGCAGTGTGGGCAATGGATACTACCCAAAAATCCAACCCATGTGCTACATCCCGCCGCCGACTGCGCCATGGGTGCGGATCTCATGGGTTTGCCGACGCTGGACACACATATTACATAATGCTCTCCTGTCCCATCCCGCTGCGCAGTGGGCCCGTGCGATGCTTACCCGGTCTCAACGTCTCCCACCCTCCATTTCCTGCTCCCCTCAAGCCAGGCCACCTCCGCATAGCTCACCGGCATGGCAGCTTCCATCCGACACCCTCGAGCAAGTCCGATCTTTCCAGATGTCTCACCTCCCATTCAACGGCATTGCAATGCTACTAATATTTCCCGACTCATTTCCACACCAGCTCCAATTCTAGAGGTCGCCAGCTTCATCGACATGCATGAATACCTGCCTTGTGAGGCGCTCTTCGCAAACTGTGCACCTCGCCTGCGCCACCTGACTATCCATGGTGCCTCCCTATTGTCGCTGTCGTCCCTCCCCCCCAACCTCGTGCATCTGGAACTATGCAGCGTCGAATTAACACACAATTCGGAAGACCACCTCACTGCACTACAGCGGCTTTCGCGTATCGAGACGCTCATCATGAGGGCTGTACCTTCCCCTTTGCCTTCGCGCAAGCCCCAACCCCATCCCAGATTGCCAACCTGCCCTCACTGACCTTGCTGAATATCAGCGGCACAGTGTTGGAGTGCCTCGGCATCCTCCGCCATGTGCAGGCACCCGAAACTACCGCCCTACACGTCTCTGTTTACACTCTCGAGGGCGTGGATGAATTTACTGCGCTCTTCCCATTCCTGGCGCCCGTGCGAGGGTACACAGCAGATCCGTTCCGCGTCATACACTTCCACCCGGAGAGCTTCGGGATCCTCACCATCTGTGCATGCCACAACAATGCGGATGTCGACAATGCGCCAAGCTTTACGTTTGATTGGGCCGACTCCCAAGACAGCAACGCGGTCAGGGGCTTTCTGCCTGTCCTGTCCGCGGAAGCGGGGATCCGTTACTGGCTCTCGCTCTCGATTACAGCGGTTCTGACAGTCGAAAACTCGGTCACGCCCGAGGGTCGGCTGAGCATCCTCGGAGTTGCGACAGAGCTGGAGACTTTGCACGCGACCGCCGATGAGGGGATTATGCTGTGCCCGACAATGTCTGCCACAATGCAAGATGGGACATACGGCCGCGCCGAAGCAGGCGATTTGGTATGGCCCCAGCTGCACATCCTCAAGCTGGACGAGGTGAACTTTTCGTACCGCTACAAAGACCGCGAAGCCAGCTCGTGGGCTAAATGTACAGGGAAGCGCGTGGACGATGTGCTCTTGCGGGAGCTTGAGCACCGGCATCGGCACGGTGCCGCACTTGACGGGCTCCACCTACGGAACTGCAAAGCCGAACCCCAGTGGCTGCAGAAAGTGGAAGCCGTGGTGGGCCGCGTGTTGGTGGAGGGTGATTTGATCATTTAGCACAGACCTGCTCGCTATCTCATAGGCTTTTGCGGAGTCATACTGCACGATCACGCCCAATTTGATTGCGATCTTTTGCCAGTTATACAACCGCTCGTTGACCAGGTTCAAGGCCCGTCCGACATCCTGTAATTGAATTAAACAATGGTTGTAACATTTAATGCTTGGTCGAAAGTAAGCGGTGTGCCGCTCCGCACACTCAAACTCTTCTCCGCTGCACCGCAGGTGGTTTACAAATCACACAGACAGGTGACAAGGTGACGGGACTCGGGATAAATTATCCAAGACGCGGCGGCGAGGCCCAGGACGGCTGAATGTTCCGCTGATGCCTATTTTCTAGTCGTCAATTTGACATTCGAGCGCGCGTTGACCACTGCAGGCCAAACTTGAGTGCGTCGTTCATAACTTGTGCCGCATGGACGTACCAGGTTTACCACAAGAGTGAAATCCTCGACATATGCTGTCGCACCCCCGAGAAGCAACACAGAGTCGATGTCGGAAGACGTGGCGATAGTGTCGCGATGGAACGGTTGTCCAGCGGCAATGTGATGGCAGTCCGAGATCGTGTCCTGGCTGAATAGTCGTGGATGCCTTAGCCTATGTGACGGTGTCAGACATGACACTACGGAAGGAAGACGTAGACCGCACGACGGGTAGAGATATGTTGGGCACAATTCCGAGACGCTGGCATTGCATACTACAACCTACAGCAAAACAGAACGAAATGTATGGTAGCAAAAAACCGTGACAGATTCCATGAGGAAGTATCCGCACTTCTCAAGCACCAGCCTGCCCGGAGATTAAGCGGGAGGACTCGTGAATCTTGGCCGTTCACCAGAACCGGTGCAGGGTGGATGCATTGAAGCACTGCCCGGGCAGAAAGAGGCCATACAGAGCGTACAGAGAAAATGAGGGAAAAGAGGGCGACATAAACCAAATCGATTGATGTAGTGGTGGTGCAGACGAAGGCACCTGGCACGTCGACTTTGAAATTGGCGAATTTTTATGGTTTGGGCTTGGAGGACAAACATGGACAAGCAAACTCCACGTGACAAACGCGTCGTATTAGGGTCGCGACCTTGACTCAATACCTCTCAATACTGACTACACCTCTGCGCCTCTGTCCATGATCACCTTCAACTCAATTCTCCTCCAGGTCACGAATACAAAGATTAAGGAACGTCAAGAGGGTCTATCCAAACTCCGCTCCCTTCTATCCAGTGACAAGGCCATTCGTAGCGTCGACATCTCTCAAGACAGCGACGACGAGGATGTCCACATTCCATCCAGCTGGAATATCATATATGATGCCCTTTTTGTGGCTCTATCCTTGGAGAAGGATGCATTTATCAAGACCAGTGTGAAGAGTACGACTGGGAAAGCAACGGCGGAGAGGAGGCTCAGTGAAGTCGCGTCCACGGTGCGCTGGTTGACAGAGAAAGTGGTCGCCCGCTTGGAGTCGGATTCGGTCAGCGCCATCCTCAGAAACCTTCTCTCCATCTCCATCCACAATAACGCCCTGGTATCGTCCATCGGCTTGGATCTCACAAAGACCATTCGTTGTCTTCTCAGCTACGCGCCACATCTGGACCACCTGGAGCAGACATTGTGGGTGCGAGTCACATGCAGGAGCTTTGACGTTGTCCTTGGCGATCACTTCTCCACGAAATTCTCAGACGACAGCTGGGATGATTACCAGAGCGACTTGGATGCCACGAGCGCTGGTGGCTCAGATCGCGAGGAGGACACGAGCGACGATGCAAAGCCTCTCGCATCCAAAAGTACCAAGAAGCGGCGCCGAACGGACTCCAGCAGTCGGAGAACTCCTCTCCCTTCCCACCGCGCGACTCCACCCACCCGGCTGGCACCCCAACCAGTTTCTCTAGAACAGATTGAGTACACAGCACTCCTCGCCACTCTCCTATCCTCTCCATCTGCCCCCGTCTTACTGCCACCGAAGTCACTTTCCACTCCCAAGGCGACGTCCTCCAGTGACGCACCAAACATTCCAGAACTTGAACCACCAGCCCGAGCCATTCTCATCCGCCTCCTTCGTTTCATCAAGCTCTATCGTAGTGAAACATCTTTACACCAAGATTACCTCACAGCCCTATCAGCGACGCTTTCGAAAGTCGCTCTCAATCAACGGGACGATGTGATTCGTTTCTCAAGAGCAGCATGGGATGGTCTCGTCGGAATGTGGGGGACGAGGAATAAACGTATCAAGGAGAGCCTGGTCGCCATCCTGCGAACACTCTTCCCGTATCACACATCGCAGTCGCCGACGGTCGAGGATTCTGCGCCTGACTTTGACTACGTGGATGGGATATTTCGCCTATGGCACCTCCTGAATGGCGAGGCCGAGAATCGCTGGGGGGTCGACGCACTATCTCTGGACTCCCTGCGACTGTGCTCTTCGTCTGAGGACGGCGAGCATAGACCGGGCGCTTTTGTGGCGCGCACGTTCCGATACGGTTGGAACTTTGACGCCGGACAGGCACTGGCGTGGGCGGTCCTGGACCTGCAAGCAGACTGTGCAGAGAAGGTCCGTCTTCCTCCTACATTGGAGCTGCAACTGTTGATATCAACAATCCACAGCTCTTTTTCCGGTCTGAGGCGGTCGACCCCTCGCGGCATCTCGGCCGGAGGGAGGGGAAGAGGGTCAAACTCGAGAATCCCATCTCATCGCTACTTACGTCTATCCAGCGACACGCATCCCCTACCGTCCGCGCATATCATCTGCAGATTCTCCTGTTCTTCATCGACCGCCATTGGACGATCTTGCACGAGAGTTTCCAGCAGGATATCATGACCACGCTGCTACAGTTCGTGGCCATTGACGACGGCGTCGTTCAGTCCTGGACATTTTTGTGTTTTGCTGCGATTGCGGAGAGACAGGTCGGCTCCGACAGACCCGTCCCGCCAGCCCTTGCAGGGCCCGCTACGTGGGATCCGATATGGACGCACGCTATGAGGCGATCTAACGTGGCGGTCGTCTCTCGCACAGCATGCCACGTCGCAAGCGTCCTTCTGCGGAACATGAAGAGCCTCCTGTCGTTTCAGCGCGTCCTACCGGAAATCGAGACCTTCGTCAAGGACCTAGATGTTCAGGGCCCTCCGTTCCCATACGAGTCCGTCTGCGCACTCATGGTCCATTGTCTCCAGATTGCCAACCAGGACATGCGCCTCTACCGCATGCGGATCGACGAGACCATGCTCGCCTGGCTCACGGACAACTGGCGCTTCAGCGGCCCAGACGGCGGCAGGGCCGACGGGCGCTCGCGCGCACCGCACCCGCTCGTCAGCGACCTGATGGCGCTGCTGGAGGCCATCTGCTGGCTGCCCAAGCGCAGCAGCCTTGTGTGCCGGATCGCGCTCCCGGATGCAGTCGTTGTGGAGCAAGTCCGCGAGGAGCGCAGGACGGCAGTCATACGCGACTTCCTCCTCCACGCGCGGCTGCCACCCTTCCGCC
This sequence comes from Auriscalpium vulgare, assembly GCA_019915015.1. Taxonomy (NCBI): domain Eukaryota; kingdom Fungi; phylum Basidiomycota; class Agaricomycetes; order Russulales; family Auriscalpiaceae; genus Auriscalpium; species Auriscalpium vulgare. The sequence continues at coordinate 1,159,079 of JAHBBC010000002.1, forward strand.
GGCCGAAGGCGCCCCAGGCGGACGCCTCGCCGCCCAGCCCCGCGAGTTCTCTCCGCTCCGATGACCTGGCGAAGCCCGGTGCGAAAGAACGGAAGATATCCACAGCATTGCTCAAGTCCCTGGGCGCCGCGCATGAAGCCGCTCCCGACGCAGGCATAGCATGCAACTTCGAGAAGGCGCGCAACGTCTTGAACCTGGCCGTGATGTCCGTGTTTTTCGAATCCGCACTCGTGTACAACGGAACGCAGGCCAATCGACGCGTGCTGCAGGCGGCCGGCAAGGTGATTACCCACACCGCCCGACTTCTGGTGCATCAGAAGTGGACATCGGACGAGAAGGCTGCTGTCATGCTGAGCTTCAGTCCTCTGATAGCTGCTGATGAAGAGGATCAAGATGAGAGCTGGGAGGCTCTACCGGCTCCCCATTCCCGAAGTGGGATTCGCAAAGAGGTACTCAAGGCATTGACATCCAGCACCGTGACTCAGAGGAAGCGGATACTATCATGTCAGCGGGATTTACAACGAATACTCTGGCAAAACACCGACGTAAGTTTCCAGTCTTGGGTTTTACCGCTCTGGGTTGACGACTGTTTAGCTTTACGAGGTCCTCTCTTCCGTGATGGCGGCCTTCAAAGAAGTTCTCCGCTCCTCCTTGACCCGGTCGGTCGGCAGGATGCAGTCCCACGATGCCATGGACATCGACGAGAGGGACGAATTTGCTCCGATACGCACCGTCAATGTCAGCTCCAGCGCGGAGGAGGCAACAAGTGAAGCTCGCGTCTCGACATCTACCGCATCGCTTGTCGCCGACTGCATATCGTTCGTGGCGCTGGGCCCTGTTCTTGGCACACCGTCGGGAGAGCCCACGCGCGATGAGGAGCTCGTGAACATCATATCTGCCGAAGGCAGTCAGCTTCTCACTGCCGGCCCGGCGTTCTTCGCGAATGTGCGGCAAGGCACTCTGAGCCTCAACCTTACCTCGCTGGAGAAGATAATCAACGTACTGGGTGATAGTCTCATGGAGTACTCAAACAGAAAGAGCGAGACATGGCAGCTCCTGGGCATCCAGGCCGTCGACGCTGTGCTCGCCATGTGGCTCATGCCCGCGCCGGACGAGTACGATGAAGTTCGCGCTGACATCGGCGACCTGTGCAAGTGGCTTCTCACCCTGTCGAAAGCCGAGATAGCGCCGTCATGGAAAGTCCGCCACGCAGTGCTTGCTTTTATGGCCCGCTATATTTCGCTAGATCCTCTTGAAGGCGCCCTTTTGAGCGCTCTGCCGGACAACAAAAAATATCATAGCCTCCTACCCTCGAAGTTCCTTCCCACAGCATCCAAAGACCAAGATATCCGTGTTCGTTTCCAGGTGGCGAAGGCGAACGCGTCCCTGTTCATCTTGCTGGACAAGTCAACTGTCTATACGGACATACAACAGGAACTCTGCACCGAGTGGGACAAGTGGGTCTTAAAAGTGAGACCCATCTGGATGGAGGCTGACCCGTCTCCTAGGTACGAGAAGATGCTAACTCGCTTCATCACTCTTGGCTGCATCATGGTAGTCAGCTCCGCTGTGCGCCGTGGACCTTACTGGCATCTCGTCGAGATCTGCTATTACACGGACCAATTTTCCAAGCACGTCGAGTCGATATTGCGTGCTGTCTCGGAACGCCTAGGTCTCGCCGGGCCCTCCGAGCTCTTTGAAGTCTACGCCGGTCCGATTGCACCCTCCATTCTGGGTGCTGGAGTTGATTTCCTGCGCGTACATCCCAGCATTTACGGCTATGAAGACAAGAAGACGTGCGCCAAAGCTGCGTTCCACGCGTTCACGCCGAGCAACTTGCTTGCCGGCGTGAATACGGGCCAAGTCACCCATGGCAAGAAAGCGTTCGAAAACCACTGCAAAGTCGTCGGAATCTCGACGGTCGAAGGCTATCGACGATCGTTTCCCGACCTCGTCGGGTACGAATTGACCTCATGGATCGATACGTTCCTGGATCAGTCTTCCGATACAATTCCCCTGGAACTCGAGGAGGATTTGGTGACGAAGACAGTCTGGCCTCAAGACGCCGTTACATTCCACCACCAACTCGTCGCCCGTGTCGACGATATAGTCGTGGCTGTCCTTCGCACCTTAGGAGATCAAGATTGCTCGCCAGAAGGAATCATAGTACAAGAGCTGCGTGCCAGAGACTCTAACGAAGCCGGTCTCGCCTTTCAAAGTTTGACGAGTTATCGCTACCTCGAAGACCACGAACCGCATGAGCCACTTCTACCTTCCTTCGGGTCGACATCCGTTATGCGGGCTTTGCAATGGCTCACGATGCAGGTTCCGGAGGTCGGCGACCATCCAATATCCTACCAGGTTGTTCATCAGCTCCTTGCGGATATACATCGCATGCCTCTGGTCAACGAACAATTGAGGCGCATGAATGCGCTATGCGTTTGGATTGCTTGCCATTTCAGGCACTTCCGAGAGCCAGTTCTCTTGCACACGCTCGTCCACGGCATGTCGTCTCTTCTCGCGCAAGCCGATCTGGCGCGTGCAGCTCAATCTGTCCTAGACTGGGCGTTCAGTCAGTACGAGCAAATGAAGGAGAAGGATTCGCGGCTTGCGGATGTTCTCATCCGGATCAGCAGCACTGCCCATGACTATTCACGCAGCTCCGATCCTGCGTTGGCGGAGACTGGGGCCTCCATATCACGATGGTTGGACGAAACACTGGTCAGACTCAACAACAAGAAGGCGCACCGACGTCAGATCTCAGATGCACTTCCTGCTTGGCCCCGACCGCCTGCGGCTGCACTCCAAGACGTTTACCAAGAAGTCACCTACAAACATCTTTCCTCAAATCTCGCCGACGCTCGTATAACTTCGAACAAATTCCGTCTGGTGCGGAGGCTGCAAGATTCAGCGGTGAAAGGCGAATACTCCGAAGAGCAATTCTCTCGGATTGACTTCTGGCGACTGCGACGTTGCATCCCACCGTCACATCGGCTGCAGGTAGAAGACATCGATGCATTTGCTGCTCTGCTGCTGGAAAACAGGGGGCAGATCCATGGATTCGGCCTCACTCCTCTGAGTGCTCAAGTAGCGTTTCAGCAGAAACACGATGGGTTCCAACCGTTCACTTCACGTGGCTCTCCGCCGGAGCGATCCATCATGGAGTGTCTCATGCTCATGCTCGCTTCGGATACTCCTTCTCGCGTACACGTCGCGTACCGTGTCTTGCGTGCCATATGCTCGACACAGCTGCCGATTATCGATACCAATATCTGGCCATCTGAATACGTGGGCGAATTAAATTACATCCGCACGCGGCCATATCCTGCTGTCACTCGCCCTCATCCAGACATCACCGTTCTCGAGACATCGCCGATATTTGTGGACATGGCGAAGGATTTTTCTATCTGGGCTCCCGGGCTCTCCACACTGCTTAGCGACATATTGGCGGTCCACGACCCCTTTTATGGCCAACTCGCTACTGTGTTGGAATCTGACCATGACGTCGCGGAGCAAGTCTTGCCTATCCTGGTCCATAAAGTTCTCAAGTCCACCAGGAATGACAATCACGGTAAACCAGACGTTTTGCGCCAAACACTCTCCCATTATTTCATGTCGGTCCTGTCGTCTCCCAACTCTGACATGTCGTCGCTGAGAGCAGTGGTCAATATCGTGCTCCACCTACGGCACTTTCGTCCTGACAACACCCGTGATGAGCTCGCTTACAACTCTTGGCTAGATATAGACTACATGCTGCTCAGTTCAAGCGCGATAGCCTGCGGTGCGTACACCACAGCGCTCTTGTTCCACGAACTCGCCGCGGAGTGTCCTGGTACCGAGATACGTCATGGGCATGATTCGGAGAGGATTCTCTACGAAATTTACAGCCGCATCGATGAACCGGACAGCTTCTATGGCATTCAGACGAACGACCTTTATCAATTTCTCATCAAGAAGTTCCACCACGAGCAGCAATGGGATAAGGCATTCCAATTTCATGGTGCCGCTATCGAGGCCCGTGGGCGAGACGCTCAAGAATCGGAGGGTCTTCTGCGCTCCCTGCACTCGTTTGGATTCGACAGCTTGGCCTTAACAGTGCAGCAGAACGCGTCGGATGGCATTAGCTCGGCCTTTGGATCCAAAGGCATGACGTACCATCTTGGATGGCGCACAGAAACTTGGGATCTACCGACCGTCGCCAGCGATGCAGCGCCCGGGGCTTCCTTATACCAGGCGCTACGGGCTATTTATCGCGAGCGGGATGCCCATGTCATTGATACCACGATCGAAGGTGCCTTGTTAGAGGAGATGGGTCGCCTTCGACGCCTGGGCGATGAGGATCTCGTCAGCATTCGTGAAGTTACCCAAAGCCTCATGTCCCTCAGTCAGATCAAATCCTGGAGGAAGCACGAAGCGGTGTCGAAAAGCCTGGATTCAGCGTTCTGGTCGAACTTGAGCAACATCGATTCCGGCTTCGAGTACGTCACGTGCTGTATCTTTCTGTTCCTGACTCTGAACACAATATGCCAGTTTCCGCACTTTGGAAGACATCATGGCTACTCGACTTTCTCTGATCCGCTCCGTCAGTCATAAGGAGCAGACCCAGCAAATTGGCTTGATGCATACGCCCCTGATGAACAAGTTGGTCGAGTTGGAGAGAAACTGCCTCGTTCGCATCTCTGAAGCTGCTAGAGAGTCGGGCAACTTGCAGGTGGCACTCAACTCCGCTGTGAGGGCTCAGCGACTGGAAAAGACACCGACTACTGCCGTGTCGCAAGAGTTTGCTAGCGTCCTATGGAATCATGGTGAACAGAAGATTGCTGTCCAGTTCTTGAAGGAAGTCGTGGCCAACCATTCGAGTCACGGTGACATCACGGAGAAAGCAGTTCTGCTCGCTCGCCTGGTATGACGCGCTTCTTGCTCTGTGTATGTATTTTCTGACACTGTCGTAGGGATCGTGGACGTCGGACGCTGGCTTGGAAAAGCCGATCGACGTCTGGAGAGGATATTTCTATCCCGCCGCCGTCCTCTTAGAGCAGCTGTCCGCATCTTCCGCTGACTTGGCTGCCAGCGCTGTGGTTTATCACGAATGCGCCGTGTTTGCCGATCGCCAATACCACGCTATCTTGCAGTCGCATGACAGCGCCATCCTCAAGCACTGGAAAGAGGTCAAAGAACGAGAAGTCGAGCTTCGGAGTCAGGAGGTTTTACGGAAAGGGAAAGGAGCCGTCGAGAAGCGGGACCTTGATAAAGCCAAGGCACAGCTGGATGAAGACACCGAGCGGTATCGAGCACATCAAGAATCCCTGGATACCTTCCTTCATCAAAGCATCGACATGTATGCGCGATGCCTGCAGCTGTCAGACGACTTCGATGACGACGGGCACATCCGCCTAGTGTCGCTTTGGTTCGCCAACTTTGATGACGAGAGCCTTGGGAAGCGCGTCCGCGATTCCATCAAGAATGTCCCATCCCGGAAATTTGTCTTTCTGGCTCATCAGCTGTCCGCCCGACTGTCGAAGGGGTCTACGTCGACTGGGCAAGAGACTCTCCAGGCACTGGTGCTCAGCATGTGTAGCGAGCATCCTTTCCACAGCCTTTATCAAGTTTGGTGCTTGCGACCTTCCCCTGCAGAACCGGCCGCTAGCGGTGCAGACCGACGTACTTCTGGACGACATACTGGATCCTTCTCCTTCTCCCAAAGCGAGCGTTCCGCTGCTGCCGATGAGATCTTTCACAGACTGCGCAGCGGTCCGACCAGTAAAGTCACCGTTGACGTGGAGAGAGTCTGCAAGGCGTATCTTCAGTGGGCAAAGTGCAAGATCAAAAACCTAGTGAACGGACGGTCTGGCCAGCGTCCCATACCAGAGGGGCAACTAATTCAAGTGCTATTGGACGTCCGTGTTCCCGTCCTTACCGCACCTACGCCCTTGGATCCCAGCGGCAAATATCTCCACTGCGTATGGATTCACAAGTACGAGTCAACATATGAAACGGTAGGCGGCGTCAATGTCCCCAAGATCAATATTTGTCGTGGCTCGGATGGTAATAAATACAAGCAGTTGGTAAGTTTCTGATTGCGTGCTCGTCTTGTGGAGACACACCACTGAGCCCACTACAGTTTAAAGGCGAAGGCGACGATGATCTACGCCAGGATGCTGTGATGGAACAAGTTTTTGACCTCGTTAACGTCGTTCTGCGCCGTGACCGCGAAACTCGTCGTCGCAATCTCCGAATACGAGGATACAAAGTCGTACCACTGGCTGCTCAGGCTGGTGTCCTCGAATTCGTTGGGAACACCGCACCACTGTCCAAATGGCTTGTAGCGGCGCACCAGAGGTTTGATATTGTTCCTGATGCTCTTGTGCTAGTCGTTGACCGTTCTGAATCAGATATAACGGTAAAGGGAGCTTCACCAGCGAAGAAATCACGTCCGAAATGAAGAGGATTCGGGCGAAGAAGACTGCGGATACTACCCTCGCCGATGAACTGGTGCCAAAGTTCAGGGAAATGAGGGAACAATTCAAGCCCGTGATGCGCCACTTCTTCACGGAGAAACACAAGATGCCGATGTCCTGGTTTGCGATGCGGCTGAATTATACGCGCAGTGTGGCGACGACGTCGATTGTCGGGCATGTGTTGGGTCTCGGCGATCGCCACACGTCTAATATTCTCATGGACAATGTCACTGGGGAAGCTGTTCACATTGACCTGGGCATCGCGTTCGAGCAGGTGCGTATTTTCTTACTTACTGTGATGTTCTACATTTGATCTCGTATCTCTTCTCTAGGGAAAACTCCTTCCGATCCCTGAGCGTGTACCGTTTCGGATGACGACAGATATGGTTGACGGCATGGGAACGGCCGGTACGCAGGGCGTGTTCCAACGCTGTGCCGAAGAAACCCTGCGGGTCCTGCGGGAGGGATCCGAGATCATTCTCACTGTGTTAGAGGTCTTCAAACACGATCCGCTCCACTCGTGGTACGCTTAATCTTTTTCATCCGAGCATACAACGTCGCCGACGTTACGAGCCCTTTAGGACGGCGAGCGAGCTCAAGTTCAAGCGCGCCCAGGAATCGGAAGTTGTAGGCGCGAAGCGCGACGCGTCGGGGCTCTCGGCCGGGGGTGCACACGGTATTGGGGCAGAGGCTGCAGCGGATCGGGCACTTTCTGCGGTGACTCGCAAACTGGACAAGTCCCTGAGCGTTGAATATGCTGTCAACGAGCTCATCGCCGAGGCAACCGATCCAAGCAACTTGGCTATGATGTATTGTGGTGAGTTTCCTCCCCCCTGCGCCTTTGCTCGTCTGATCACCCATCTTAGGCTGGAGCCCCCACTATTGATCGTGTTCCTTCTGGCAGAGCTGTGCACACTTTCATTCACATAACTCATCGCATCCGCACCTGTCAAATCTTTCCTGTTTGTACCGGACTTTCAAACGTTGCATATTCAATAAATTATACATTTTCTGAACTGTGCTTCCAGTTCCTCTCCAAGATGTGATCAAAACACGCTACTGTGAGGGAGACGATCGTCTCCTAGAGAAAGGTCTCGACCATGGTCGAACGGCAATGCTTCACCTAAAGTATGATGGAAAACACCGCACACGAAGCCAATCATGCTCCTCGACATCTCACCTGGCAGGTGCACCTGCTGAGGAAGAATATTTGGTGATACATGTTCCCCGGCGCTCTGACAATCAAGACACCTAAAATTTCTACCAACTAGTATTCACAAATGAGACCCTGAATAATCGAGATAGAATCAATACAACAACAAGCAAGCACACAGCAACTAGACAAACGACGAGCCCGCCCACCGCCTCCAGTGATACCCACCGCACCTGCACCCGCCGCGCAAGCGCTATGATGGCTCCTCCCCGGTTGGCTGCCCGCCCGCGCCCGTGGCGCCGTCCAGCCCCAGCGCGCCCATTTTTCCCGCGAGCCCCGCGGTATCCTTTTCCTTATCCGCTGCGCCGTCCTTGCGCGCCTTCGGATTGAAGAGCTCCTTGCCCGGCTTCGGCTGCGGGCGCTCGAACGCCTGCTCGCCGTCGTCGGGGCGCGGCGCAGGCGGCGAGAGGATCGTCGCGCGCGTCGCGGGGTTATTCCACGCGCCGCGCGGCCCCGGCGCGGGGCGCGCCCCCGCGGGCGACGAGAGCGGCGGGAAGTCCGCGGGCTGCAGCAGCGCGGGCGCGCTCTGCGGGAGGCGCGCGCCGCCGCCGGTGCGCGGGGACATCGCGCCGCCGGGGCCCGCGTGGTGTTCGTGGTGCCGCGTGTGCGCCGGTGCCGGCGCGAGAGTGGGCTGCGCCTTGAGGCCGACCGCCCAGTCTGGCCGCGCGGGCAGCGGGTGCTGGTGCTGCGAGGATGCCGTAGACGTGAAGGTGCGCCGTGATGACGACGAGGTTGATGACTGACGCAAAGGGAAGGTGACGCAAATTAACGATCAGGTCACAGCAAGGCGCAAGCAACACTCACCGCGACAGAAGACGCCTCGTCACCCGGTGTCCGGTTCCCCGAACTCGAGTTTGAGTTGCTCGACGTCTTGCGCATCGAGCCGCTCAACCGCGGGCCCACCGGGCTGAAGTTTTCTATCGGACCCCCCATCATGCCCGACCCGCCTAAACCCGGACCCCCCAACGAGAAGCCACCGGCCACGCCGGGCCCATAGCTCCAGGGCTGCGCCGCGCGCGAATTTCTGCGTTGTTTGCCCACGCCGTTCGTCGAGCTGCCAGACGACGACGAGCCGCCGTTGCCGATCGTGCCGTTCCGCAATGGCGGGCGTAGCGGCGCTCCGTTGCCGGTAAAGTCGGTATTTCCGTTGCCATTCATTTGTGGAGGAGCGTCCATAGGCTGGAACATTCCCTGCTGACCGGCCATATGCGGAGGGAGACCGCCTTGCCCGTGCGGCGGTGGCGGGAAGTATCCCGGCACACTATATGAACCGTACGGGGCTTGTGCATATGGCGGATACCCGTGCATGGGGGCTGGTGACGGCCCGGCGGAGTGAACGACGCCTTGGGGTGCACCTGGTTGCTGCCATGCGTATGTCGGCATATAGCCCACTTGCTGCATAGGGTGCTGGGGAAGATACATGCCCTCGGGACTGGGTGTTGTTGGGTCCGAGTTCGTCATGTGAGGGTGGTACCCGTACGGATAGTACGGATACGGCGGCATGTAGCCCTGTGGGGCAGATTGCGGGTACGGGTACATGTATGGCTGCATGTAAGGTTGAGGCGGCGGCTGGCCCGGTGTCTGGGTGTGGTCGTAGCCCACGGTCGATGGTGGCGGCTCATAGTGAGCGGGGAAGCCGAATGATGGGGAGGTGGCGCGTGAGTTGCGCGAGCTAGATGCGTGGGTGGACGAGAGGTGAGACCGTGACGACGACCCCACCGAATTCGTCCCAGACGATGCGCGACCCTTCTTCTCGCGCGTCACAGGTGCCGACCACTCGCTCTCCGTCGCCGCGGTGCTGGCCGAGTCGTCGATATCGCCTGCGCTGCTGCTACCTCCACCGCTCGTCGACGCAGAGCCCGACACTAGACTAAACGTCGACGAACTCGCGCTCATGTCGTTCTCCTTCTCCTTGGGTTTCCCCTCGAAACCCATGAAGATGCGTGAGCGCGCTTCGTTATATGCGGCCTCACGCTGTTCCAGGGTCAAGTTCATAGGTCGGCGCCCGCGGCCGCCTTGGCTTCCGCTCTCCGAAGGCTCCGGGTCGGACAAGTCGGCATCCTCCCTGCCAACAGAGCCCGTGCGCGACTGAGGCTTGCTGCGCCCGCGATCATTTGGTAACCGACGCATGATCTTGAAAGTCTGTGGCTTCGTAGCTTCGGCAGGGACGAGGTCGGCTACGCGCCGCTGGGGACTGAGAGGATAAAAGGTCACAAGGATTCGATGCGTGTAAACTAGAGAGACACTCACACTCGGCTCTCCGGAGTGTGGGAGATAGCGATGACCTTTGTAGACTCGCTTTCTGGGAGCACCTTGTAGTATGCTGAGCATCGGTGCACCAGAAGGCGCTGGTATGATGTCGTGGTGGTGACCTCGATACGCAACCTCGAAGAATCGATCAGCACGGAGCTCAAACGACGCATGTACATACGTGCCCGCACGGTCTGGCTCTCAGCTGACCTACCCGCCAGCCGCCATCGCCTCCGCCGCACCCAACACGAACAAGGAAGAAAGGGCTCACTTTCGCTCATTGATAAGACTCTCGATCAGGTCGCCCACCCTCAAGACAAATATCCGGTCTTTGCTTTTGAGCGCTTCGAGGAGCTGTGGGTCAACATCCGCATTGAGGTCATCCTGTGCATCCGCGTCGACCGCGGGCGCCGACGCCGGTGGTGAGAGCAACGAGGCACGCCCATCGAGGAGAGCGGGGGACGTGGCCATCGATATTGAGGAGAAAGGCTCGGCTTGAGGAGACAGGATGGATGAGATGTTGGTAGCCGTCGCAAATGTGGCGTCGAGTGCGGGAGACGACTGTGGAGACGACGGTTCCGGGGAGAGGATTGACACGGGCAGGGGGCGCGATTGGGTTTCTGAGAGGGCAAAATGAGTGAAAGGGAACAGAAAGAGAGCACAAAGACGCAGGATGGGGGCGAGACGCGAGACGGAAGGCGAGCAGGAAAGGCGGGAGGTAAACGATCTGGCGCTGGGGTAGATTACTCACCAATCGACATGGCGACCTCGGCTTTGACGGGTGGAGGTTTAGCAGGAGTTTTGGGTGCGAAGGGGAGGGAAAGGCTAGAGGAAATGACGGGGAGAGTGTCTGGATTGCATGGGGGTCAGAGGGGTAAGAGGGCAAGTCGCACGCGCGCTGCGACTCCAATTTCCAATCCTTTTTCTTTACCATTTTGATAGTTCGGCCTCATCCTTCTTTCTCTCAGACGCCTTCCTTCGTCGCTTATTCGTGTGTTGACCAACTGCTCTAACTACAGTGGCCTACGTCTGGCACAGCAAATGCACACAGAGCTTGTACTTGTCAGTCCCGGTAAACCTGTCCTAGCATCCGCGTAGTACGTGGGACGACCGGATCAGTTCACTGGCCCACGACCGCAACTCTGACGCCGTGAGTTTATCGCTCAGCGTCAGCGCGTTCTCCTTCTGACCTCGCCAGCGCTCGGCTCGTCGACGCTCGTCGTGCCGGGCCTGCCCTGGAACTTCCGGCAGAACAGCACTGGACTGGTGACGAACAGCATGTCTTCCTGTGGAACGGCCTAGGGACACACGCAAAGTCGTGGCCAATCGTGTGACGGGGCAGTCGCTCGTTGGCCCAATGATGATTTCCCCAGCGTCGCTACCCGCCGTGACTACCGACCGACGGCCGACGAGGGGCACGTTGCATCGCTATGGTGCCAGCGCTGGCATGTCCGAACTGTCAGGCGACTCAACAGCCAGCGCAGATCTAAGGCAAGTAGACTATAGCAACAGGCACCCATGGTCTGGATGTCGAGATGCAAGTTGCAACACGATCGATGCTATCATTGATGACAATGTGAGCTGTGAAGTGGTCGAAAACACCGGTGCCTCGATCGCATCGTGCTGGCACTGGCGACTATAATGCGCAGTTGCGCATACACAATATGCATATATATCTAAATGTACATCGTCTACGCTAAACCTGCTAAACCTCAAGCGCATCACAGCATGGCATCAATGTGTGCGCGGCCCCGCGACCGGATGAAAGAGCTGCCATATATTGAAGCTCAAGCTACGCCGTCAAGTCAGCACAAGCAAAAAGGCCGGAGGATTGCAAGGCTAACGCACCAAAACACGAGGATGAACGAGCCGTAGGCCGCCAGCGCCAGCGCTGCGCGGTTCAGCGCCTTGCTCGCGCTCGGGTCGTTCCGCGTCATCTGCACGGACCATGTCGTCAGCGGTCAGCAGCCCGGGTCAGCGAGGAGCGAGCGCACCTGCCAATAGAACAGACCCGGCAGGATGAATGAGATCGTCGTGGAACCTGTCGCGCCGACGAACGAGAGCACTGCCGCATCGCGTCAGAACAAGCCAGAAAGCGTCTGCGTGCACACGCACCCATCTGCAGGTCGTCCACGAAATACGCGATCGTGAACCCGCTCGCGATGATCGCGGTGGTCAGCACGGTGTGCTTCAGCGGGCTCATTTCCGCGTGCACGCCATGCTCATCATCCACCTCCTCCGCCTCCTCGTCGCCCGCAACGGGCTTAGCTGCAGGCGTGCCGAAGTGGAAAACCTTGTCGAGGCAGTTCCGGCATGGGTGCACCTGCAGCGGGTACGAGAACATGACGAGGATCGCGATCGCAAGCTGCCCGACAGCGATGAAGAGCGACGTCGACGGGTACATCGCGATGATGTTCGCGCTAACCTACAGAACTGGTGAGCGCAGCGCGAGCAGTGATCGCGTCCGTGCGTACCTTGGACCCAAAGGTCAGGTAGCCGAAGACCGCGATGATCTCGTATGTAAGCGTCGCGGACCCGATAGACGTGGCAATGACAATGTTCATTCGGCGCTGCGAGTTCGTCTTGAGCTCATTGAATATGGGGAATAGCTGTGCGCTCAAGTCAGCGAATGATACCGCAAAATGTAGAAGGGGCTTGCATTCTGTGCGCATGTGAACGCAAACACCTGAATTGGGAACGTGGACACGAAGTTCGGGGTAAACTTGATGAGATGGACCTCGCCGCGGGGCGTGGAGCCCTCGAGCGGACGGAAATAGCACACGATGACGATTAGTACGAGGTACGCTGTGACGGGTGAGCGCGGCGGCACGGGGAGAAGGCGAGCGACGCACCAACGGAGAAGAGGGCGATGTAGCTGGTATGTCTAAGGCTGTCTAGCCGCCGCAGGAACGCGAGCGGCACGAGGATGACCATGAGGACGGTGATCCAATTGCGGCCATCAAGCGCCCACGCGGGTGGGTTGGTATCCGGGGACGTGAGGTCGTGGTATAGCGACTCGACGACGTTCGGCAGCAGCGACTTGATGATGATCAGGTAGCTGCGCCCGCACGAATCGTCGGCAAGATGCACCTGCGGAGAACGTGATGCACGCACCTGATGGACACGCCGAAGCACTTAATAGCGATGGCGGCGTCGAAGAAGACCGCCGCGCGGGGGAAGGTGAGGTCCGCGATGGCGAAGAAGGACGCCCGCCGGTGGGGAGCGCGCGGGGCGGCCGCTGCGAGGAGGTACAGCCCGAACGCGGCGACCGAGCCGGAGAACACGCAGGTGATCATGCCCGGGATGATCCCCGCCGACGCCAACGCCTGCCCGTCCGTCAGCCCCGTCGCGCACCCACGAGCACACCACACCACTCACCAGGGGAAACGTGAGCATGCCTGCGCCACCGCCGTGTCAGTAGTCTCGCAGCCAAGCACAGACCCGAGCGCCACGCACCGCTGCCGATAATCGTGTTCGCGAGGTTGCTCGTGCTGCTCGTCAGCGTCGCGTGGCCCTCGCGCTTCAGCACCTTGCCAGCGCCCGCCGCGCCGAGCAGCGCGCTCGACTCGGACTCGCCCCCGCCCTCATGCTCGTCGCGCGCGGGCGCCACGCCGTACGTCTGCACCATCTCGTATTCGTCGTCGTCGTCTATGTCGAGGCTCTGGTGCGCGCTGGTCCGGAAGCGCGGGGTCGTAGGCGTGAAGGAGGTCGGTGTGGGCGGTGCGTGCGCCCTGGCCCAAGCCAGCTTTTCCGGGGGTCACCTGATGACGGCGCTATTCGTATAGATATGTAGTACGGCTCAGGACCGCCTTTGACGCCGTCTGTCCTTGCGTCGGCGCTGTGGAGAAAGTAAAGGAGCTGTAGGTTGTGGTTGTAGGAGGTAGCCTGCACTACAGACTCTCACCGTGGACGGCGGATCTCACGCCGGCCGAACGCCGACCGAGACACTCCGGGCTCAGCTGCAGAGGCAACGACACGAAAAGCGTGAAAATTAATGATATACTGTGTCGAGTACAATGCAGTTGAAGCAAGTAATGCAGGTCGGAGGGTGTGTAACAAATGCAGTTGATGCAGAGTGCGTGAGATGAGCAAGTATGTATGCGACGGAGACGGTGCGGGAGAAAATGCAGGTGGAGTAGATGCTGCTCCTGAATAATAAAACAACGGGGGTTGAACCCGAGATGCGATATATAGGTGGGTGGGGAGTGTGAGATTGATACAGTAGATTTAGATCACCAGAAGACCCGCAAGACCGGGGGCGAGCAGAAAAAAAGGACAGAGAGGTATAGGATTAATCAGTTGTCTAGCCCATTGGCATGGTGGCCGTTAACCTTTGGGGAACGCTTGGAAGTGAACTCGGCGCCAGCCTTGAGGAAGGGCTCGAAGATGGCTTCGGGCCGCTTAAAGTCGTTATGCACGACGTTCACGAGGAGCGAGGTCTCCATCATGTCGGCGATGAGAGTGCGCGATGCGGAGCCCGCATCATAAAGCTGCGCCCACTGCTGGCCGAGTTCGTAAGCCTCGTCCTACAAGACAAACAGGGTAAGCAATAAGATGGAGACGTGGGTTCGTCGAGACTGACCTTCCACGCCATGAAGCTAATGGCTTCGACGATGGTCGGCTGCACGATCTCTTTGCCCGGGAACACACCCCATGTAACGGCATTGGGCCCGTCCGACGTCGTGTTCGTCCGTAAGTCGCCCCGCTTGTTAATCACGTAGTAAGTGACCCCCGGGTCCTTCTCGATGTACGGGATGAGCACGTCGAGCAGCTCCGGCGACACAAAGAACTCCAGGTATGCCTGCCCGAACGTCAGCATTCACGCGTGCACCACGTGTTTACGGCGCTCACCTTCTGGTACACATACCCGTTGCTGGGGCCCCAGCCAAAGACCTTATCGTCGCTCGGGACGCCATTTACCGCGGGCTGCGAGTTGATCGTGAGAAACCCGAGCGCGTTCATCTTCGCGAGCTGCTCCGCAATCGCGGACGTCTCGCCGGACACGCCTTGGTCCGACCATGGCAGCGCGGTGAGCTCCTGCCGGCAGAACTTCTCGAACAGCAACGCGACGTCTGCAGACGTCGTCGGGTGGCCCCAAAGCTTCAGCGCGTCCTCCTTCTGGATTCCCGAGACACGTAACCGCGTCAGAGACATCCGCGGGTAAGGTAAACGAGAATGCGCTTACGGTCTGCTTGATCCACACGCCGTAGCCATCCAGCTCGCCGTATGCGGGACTGCGCGAGTCGCCAAATCGCCCGTTGGGGTATTCGTCCCAGTTCTCTGTGCGCGCGAGGTACGACTTGGTCCGGTTGGCCCAGAAGATCGGGCGGATAGTCTCTGAGCGCCGTGTGGGCGTGAGAGACTGCAAGCCGTTAACTAAGAACACATTTCTCGACGCATCGCAAGGAAGACATACCTGGCGCCACGGCAGCGGCTTGAGAGTCTCTATCCTCGGCACGAGGTTCAGCTCCTCCAGCAGCATGCGCGTGCCCCGCTCGAGATTCATGGTGTAGAAGTGGAGGCCGCGCACTCCGATGGGCTCTGCCAGAATGCGCCGACACAGGTCTGCAACAAGGCGCGTGCCGATCTCCCTGACCTTCTCGTCGTTATTCTTGTGCGGCTCGAGCGCGTCCATGACAGACTGCGGGATCGTGATCTTCGCGAGGCTCGTCGCGCGCTGGAAACCGTTCCACGTCTGGATGGGCATGATACCCGGCACAATCGGCACGGTGATGCCCACCGCGCGCACCTCGCGCACCCACGCAAAGAACATCTCCACGTCGTAGAACATCTGCGTGAAGATAAAGTTCGCGCCCGCGTCGATTTTCGCCTTGAGAAACTGCAGCTCGAGCGCGCGCTCCTCCTGCGGGAGAGTCTGGTGCTGCGGGAAGCCCGGGACCGCGATGTCGAAGTGGTCGCCGTAGTCCCCGCGGATGTGCCGCACGAGGTCGATGCCGTGCGTGAACCCGTCCGCGACCGCCTCCCATTCCTCCTTGCCCGCTGGCGGGTCGCCGCGCAGCGCGAGCACGTTGCGGCAGCCGTGCTTCTGCGCGTCCTTGAGCGCGATGTCGACTTTCTCCTTTGGCATGTTCGTGCAGGTCAGATGCATGCATGTCTCGATGCCAATCAAGCTCTGACATGTTTTGACGAGCTCGGAGGTCAGGTCAGAGGTGCGACCGCCGGCATTCCTGGAGAATGTACTGAGGAAGTGGTGCGATGGCATTGGGTGAGGCGCGCGCTCACCAGGTGATGTCTATGAACTCTGGTCCGAGCGCACGCATACGCTCTATGCGGTCAAGCAAATTTTGGAGGCCCTGAGAACAAGCTGCAGCGTAACGCGAAGAAGTAGATATGCACCACACACCTGTGCCGTTCGAGGTGGGAAATACTCGAATGACCACCAGACCTTGTCCTCCTTCGCCGCCTGCTCTATCTTCTTGCTGATTTTCATGGTGTACTATGAAGGATTCGTAGCAGCGTCCGGCAGGCAAATGAGTGGATGTGTTAAGAAGGATTAAGGCGAGCAGAGCCGGTGAGAGACAGAAGTCGAAAGACGTTCGACTTTCCACTTTTCCGAAGGGGTCCGGCCCGCCGGTGCCCGCTCTTAGTGCCCAGCTTAGTTAGCCAGCCCAGCCTCTTCCTTGTCATCCACGACCACCTCCTCATCCGACCACTTGCTCGTCAGGATGTAACAAGGCGGACGCCATGCTGTGATTGCCGTCAGCATCGCACGTCAAGATCAAGGCAGCATCCTCATGGTCTTCGCTACCCTCGATCGTCTTCGACCTCGTGGCCGCTCTGCTCGTGTGCCTCATGCTCACCCCCCAAAACGACATCACCTTTTCGAAAGAGGCACTCTTAGTACAGAGCCCAATGCGGCGGTAAGGAGGCTGTCTATGTCTTCCAGTCAGGCCGCGGCCATCTGCGATATTGCGTTCAAAGCCTCGTCGTCAATCATGAGACCTTCTGGCCATCGTCTCGTAATTTCTTGTAGCATCTTATGTATTCATATCAACCACAACATTGACTCTGCGATGGACATTTTATCAGGCAGCTTAGTGTGAAGGCATGCTCAAGATACCTTTGGCTATCACCGCGCTCTCGTCGTCGCCTTCCGTGGCGGAGGACGACCTCGTCAACATTCAACATTGATGTCCATGTACTGCATGGACAACATTATAACATAATTTTCCTTCGAATTCTCGCAAACACCGTCATTTTACATGAGACTTTCGGATAGTTCCAGGCGCGATATCTGAGTCGCACGACTGAGTCACAGTGGTGGGCCAGTACGTACTGGCCACGGCGCCACGCACATCTGGTGGGAAACAGCCAACGGATTATGTAATATTTTGGGAAAACCACCCGCATATAGCCTAGGCGGCCTTCGACGCGAGCCGCGCCATCGCCCACGACGCCAGACTTGCCTTGCCTTTGCCTCCTGCCCATTCAGTCGGACATGCTCAGCGCAGCGAGAGCGCTCGAGTTCTACAGTGGCATAGGCACGCATCAAACCCCAAACACACGCCGCGCTAACCCCCTCTGTAGGCGGACTGCACCTTGCCTTGTCTCGGAGCTCTGTAGATGGCTCTGTCGTGCGCGCTTTCGACTGGGACCAACTCGCGTGTCAAGTGTACGCTGCCAACCATGGGCGGGATGATGTCGAAAGGGTGCGTCTACTCCAAAATCGCCGATGGCTTATCTTACTATGTGCCTACAGATCGACATCTCCACTCTGACCGCCGAGCAGCTCGCGTCGCACCACGCCGACCTCTGGCTCATGTCACCCTCCTGCCAGCCCTACACCGTTCTGAACACCGCCGCCAAAGGCGCCGCCGACCCCCGCGCGCGCTCGTTCCTGCATCTCATCGAGACCATCCTCCCCGCACTCGCCGCGCTCGGCGCCCAACCCGGGCGCCTCCTCGTCGAGAACGTCGCCGGCTTCGAGGTGCACCTATTCTGCTCTTCCACGCGTAATGGCACTGAGCTACCTCGAAGACGTCTAGCACGCGGGACGTCCTGCGCGGGACGCTGCGCCGCCTAGGGTACGTGACGTGCGAGCTCCTGCTGACGCCGCTCCAGTTCGGTGTGCCGAACTCGCGGCTGAGGTATTATATGCTCGCGCGAACGGAGCCGTTTTTGAATGTCAGTGCAGGTGAAGACGACAAGGTGTGGAGACACATACCTGGGTACGGTGACGACTGGGTGGACCCACGTGGTGGCTCGGATGAGGGCGTCGTCAATGACGTATCGTCCATCGCGCCGTATCTTGACGGCGACGGCGTCTATCCGGTTCATGCGGTACCAGAGCGCGTCTTGAAGAAGTGGGGTCGACTGTTTGATATTGTTCTGCCGTCGTCAGCGCGGACTTGCTGCTTCACGCGAGGTGCACATACTGCTTCGCTAATGTGGGTATGTTCTCAATGGTTCCAGGATACACACAGCTCGTTGAACGCAGTGGTTCTATCCTGCAAGAGAACGAAGCTCTGGATGTGAGTGGTCGACGCCTTTTTGCCGGCGTTTCTCAGCTGATTGCCATGTAGACTACCGAGACTTTCTACTCTTTTCTACATGCTCAGGCTTCTGGTCGCGCTGATGCAGTCAGCATCCTCTACCCACTCCGTCTCCGGTACCTTTCCCCTAGCGAGCTCCTGCGGCTTTTCAGCTTTGAGGAACCGCAGAAACCTGATTCATTCATCTGGCCAAGGGGAGTGTCCACGAAGAGCAAATACCGACTCATAGGAAATAGTATAAATGTATATGTAGTCACGGAGCTGATAGAATTTCTGTTCAGATAGTACGGTTTGTGAGCTGAGCTGTACCGCAAGATGTAGGTCCGGGAAGTGGTTATGATACTATGTCAAGAAGCTCACATGGCGCTGGCAGACATTGGTGGCCGTCAACCATCCGAGGTCGTGCTTGAGCTTGAGACGTGGATTCTTTCGGCCGAGGTCGATCGATTGAGCAGGATAGTGAAGCCAAAGGCGAGCTCGGGCGGCAGGCGGACGTTTGGGATGTCGACGGTCTCGAAAGAGTCGATTTCGGGCGGGGAGACCTTGGTGAACAAGGTAGGGATGCTCTCAGTACTCGGTGTCGGTCATACGCGTCTGTACTAGGTGATATATTCATATATCGCCATCCAAATCACCTCTACCAGAACCACTATGCGACCAGGCAATAAAATATACAAAAGACATTAGGGTCGCTGAAGGCCCGCGACGTAACGCAATACGAGATCAGGCAAAACAGTGCGAGAGCGAGGGCGTGACAGCAACGACAGAAGACGTGTACGACGTGAAAGTGCGAAAACGATTGAGACAAAGCGAGATCAGAGTGTCCAATGGCAACCAAATGAGAAAGAAACAAAACGAAATGAGAAGGGAGACGGATATCGATCTCCACACGAAGCCGAAGAGCGGCGCAGACGGGACACAGATGAGGCAGAGGGCGGCTAGCTATACGTGATGACCTCCGCGAGGCGGTTCTTCTTGCGACTGCCCGCACGCGAGCGCTGCTTCCGCAGATTCGCCATCATCTGCGCCGCGATGGGCGAGAGCTCCGACGACGATGCCGGCGAGGGCGTCGCGCCATGCGGCGGGTCGAACAGCGCACGCGAGCGCGCAGGCGTCACCGGCAGGCGGGTCTTCAGTAGCGGCGTCGTCTCTGCAAGATCCTATTAGTACACGCTTCAACTGCGCAAAGTACACGTACGCGAGAGGTCCGCGAGGCTCGCGAAGTGCCCGTTCTCCTTTGTGTCGTCCGTGAGCGGCGCCCGGATTCGCGCGGGCTTCATGCTGACCGGCGTGACGAGCGCGCCGTCCGCGAACCGCGACGCGCGCGTGTCGTCTGACGAGCCGTACGAGCCCGAGCGCTGAGTCGCTTTGCGCGGGCCAAGTCCAATCGCCGTCGGGAGGTTGGCATGCGCGGAGGCGTTGGTCGACGTACGGAACACGGTGCGTGCGTCTGACGCATCAGCGAGCATGTCGTGGGCGGGGGGCACAGGACCTCGCGGTCCACGCGGGATGCGACTCGGCGGAACGCGCGGGCCCTCCTTGAGCACCGCTGTCGCGGTGAGCACGGGAGTGCGGTTCATGATGATGGTGGCGGCGAGCGGCGGGTCGTGCAGGAGCGAGCCGGCCGACGAGGGCGCCTCGACGGAACCCGAGTGGTCCGCGGCGGTGTTCTTAGACGGGGAGTCATCGAAGGGGGGTGTCGCTGGATGTAGGTGGTTGGTATCGCGGTGGGGAGAGATGCTGTCGGTTGAGGAGTCGGCACTGGTTGGGAGCGCGGGGAGCGGCCGGTCATCCACTGCGTGCGAGCGGCGCTTGTCCTTGTCCTTGTCGAGAAGGAAGCCAAAGACCTCCGCGGCGCGGTGCGGGGTAGAAAGATAGTCAGTTGGCAGATCGACCGTGTCGACCGTCGCAGTGCTGAGCTCGACTTCCATCGAAGAAATTGCTGGGTAGAATTCCGACTCGTTGAGAGACGGGTCATCGTCGAAGGCAAAAGCGGTGTCGGCCTTGACGGGGGCGTCGTCTAGCGATGCCTCGTCGCTCTGCAGGTGTACGTTATATTCATCGTCGAAGATGGCGTCTTGCGGCGTTTCAAAGCCGAAGGAAGAGTTCGTAGAGGTTGGAGTAGGTGCTTCCTGTGCGTCGTAGGGTATATCATCCTCTCTGAAGAAAGATGAGTGTCGCAGACTGAGCAGAACATAAAATAACCTTACTGGAGGAATCTCTCAGCCCACGAAATGTCGCCTTCCGTGGTACTGTTGCGAGTGCCGGGTTCTGGATTTCCCAGAAGCTGGCGCAGGGTCGAGCCGCTCCTCTTCACCTGCGCACGCCCGTCCTTCTCCTTCGCAGAATCCGCCGGAGGGGTATTGGAAAACACTTTGCTGTCGAGGTGCCCATGCGCATCGTACATGTCGAGGAGGCTCGCTACGGAGGGATCTTGCCGAAGCGTGTGGAGGCGGTTCTTGTCGCGCGGCGTGATGGGAGGAATAATGCGGCGCCGACCAGGAGACTTGGAGGTCCGCTTGGGCGTGTCGAGGGGAGGGTTGGCGTTAGGAAACTCGGTACGGGCGAGGACTTGACGGTCATGGACCTTGACGGTGAATGTGCGGCGCGACTGGACGCTGGCTGCCCGGCTGGGCGAACCTCTCGGCGTGACTTGCAAGCTGTTGATGGGATGCGCTGAGCTTGGGATTAGCGGGGAATAGTTTAGATGAGAAGTTGTGCACATACGGATCGGGGGCAGGGATGCGTAGTCCACCTCAGAGACTACGGCAAAGTGTGACGAAGACGAGCGTAGGAGACGGCTAGCTGCTGCCTCCGAATCGTGCTCCTCCTTTCGTCTGTCGCCACTATTCGACGCCTGGGTTGTGCCCGTGGGGCACGGTTCAAGAGGAGCGCGACGTTTCTTATTCTTCTTGCTGCCGAGGGACAGGAATCGTTGGAGAAATCCCATGGTTTGACGTGCGGTCGTTATTCTCGTAAGGAAATGAGCGGAAGACGCAAAGAGCGGCTGTGGATGGGAGTCGGGAGCAAGTTGCAAACGTCGCAAAGTCGAACCACGGCCAAACAACGGCCAAACACGATGGCGCGCTGGTGCACACCCCACGTGACGGCATGTGCTCGGGCCGAACCGCCTAGCACAACTCCTTCCAAGACCTTCCCAGCTTCGCGCCTTTCTCATGCGTCGACGACGATGCCGACGGTGCTCGAGAACGTGGGCAGCGCTGCCCGCGACTTCTGCATGCTCGAGCGCAACTTTCTCTCCCACGTACGCCTCGGTCTCCTGCTCCTGCTCCTCTCCTGCTCCGTCCTCCTTAAAGTGCGCATCCCGGGGCCGGACACCGTCGACAGCATCGAGCACAACACTCTCGGGACAACACTTGCATCAGTAGAGGTGGCCACGGCATTCGTGGTTATCTTTGCAGGGCTGTGGGAGTACGAGTCCGGGTTCCGCGATATGCGCGGGCGGCGGGCGTTCTTAGTATTTTCGACGTGTGTATGTGGTTTTTGTGCCCTCGAACGACTCTCACAATATGCGCAGACCCCATATGATTATCATGGTCTTCATATCGGCGGTCATATTCACGACTTGTCTTGTTCTGCTTGCCCGCGGGGATGAGATCGGGCCGTGACGCGACGATGCGCTCTCGTCTGCAGGTAATTATTGACCGGGTCTTCCACGCTCGAATCTGCGCTGAAAACACCTCATCTAGCATGCAGCACATGTGCGCACTGGTAGGGGTCCCGAACAGTCACTGTAACCGCGTCCCATATGCATATGGTCAGTCCTTTGTCACCGATGCGCGTCCCTTCTTTGCACTAGCACACGGCCACTGACTTCTTCGTATTGAACCTCTTCCCAGCTGGTGCCTCCCCATTCGCCCCTGAGATGCGATCTCTAATGTACCGGTCTCGAAAAGCGCCCTCAGGACGTGATAGCACGTCTTGGATGGTAGCACCACCTTATCCAGAGTGGGAATGCGCAAGGCGTGGAGTAACGACCACCATCGTCGTGTGCTGCCTTCTGCTGCCGGAGCCGGAGGTGTGGAGAATGACATAGTGCCGTTACAATATATCGTGCTGTGCTTCAATGCATGTCGTACTTGATTCTTTAAATTAGTCCTGTCTCTTTCTACCCTGTCCAATTCGCGGTATACGTAGGACGTCAAGCCTTAAAGTGCCCCTTGATGATATCCGCAGCTATCACAGGAAATGGTCAACCTCATCTTCCGACAATGAATTACATTTCTCACCTTGCTCCGCAATCGCATATGCGGTCGCTTGCGTATGGGCAGCAACATGTAAAGGCACAATGCTTAGATCCACAACCCGGACGTTCGTGGTCCCGTATACCTTCAGCTGCGGGTCGACGACGCCGCCCTTGTCGCGCGGCAGCATTGAGCACGAGCCGGCGGTGTGGTAGACCGAGTTCATATTTTTCTTGAGCCAAGCCGTGAGCTGCTCGTCAGACTGGATGTCAGGGCCGGGGTTGATCTCCTTTCCTAGAAGCATTGGTAAATAACTTATGCGCTGCTGAGATGCGCTACGGCGACGTACCAACGTGGGCGGACAGCGGTGCCAGCGTGCCTACCCGGCGGGCGAATTTGACCTGCTCGAGGAACGTCTGCACATCGACGTCCTCTTCCAAGTAGTGTGGGTCTATCGCGGGTGATGCTAATGGATCAGCAGACGCAATATGCTATCGAATGGAGGGATGTCGCATCAATGACAAATTGCCTCCGGCGCGAAAAGACTGACGATTGTTCCTCGCGAGAAGGGGTGGTTAATGGCTGGGACTAACGAAATGTACTTCTTGCCCGGTTCCGGAGGATCTGCAGCCCAAAAAAGCACATTAGCTCCTGACATGTATATGCAATGCATAGGCGGAAGGCGAACTTGGGGTGCTCAAGAAACAAGGGAAGCTGATGAGCTCCGTCTCTGCGCCGTTCTTCGCAACGTCAAGCTGGACC
Organism: Auriscalpium vulgare; assembly: GCA_019915015.1. NCBI lineage: Eukaryota > Fungi > Basidiomycota > Agaricomycetes > Russulales > Auriscalpiaceae > Auriscalpium > Auriscalpium vulgare. The sequence goes on from JAHBBC010000002.1 coordinate 1,182,480, forward strand.
TCAAGTTGCTCAGTGAGTCCAGGCTTGCCCAAGTACTTTCCCGCCTTGAGCTTCTTCGTAAATGCGCCGTGGATGGCATCCGCGTGAGTTGAGACCAGTGACAGCGGCGTATGTGTGAGGTTCAGGAGGCCAGTGAGGAAGAGACCCTCGCCCTTCTGGCTGTAAGCGCAGGTGTCAATTTGTCAGATATGCAGGAAGTGGTATGAGACACATCACGGATACTGCACGCACTAGAGCTGTAGATTCTCCGCGGCGATCTCGGGGTCATGCAGCGGGTCCAACGTATTGAAGTTCTCAGGGTCATTCAGCTCTGATCATGAGCCGCACAATGGTCAGTGCGAGTTCGTTATTTAAGAATTTGAAGAAGAGACATACCGCAGGAGATACCGACGTATAAGTGCTCCTGCACGTTGGTACCGACCGCCGGCAAATCCACGATGCTCTCAACCCCTGCTTTCCGCAAAACATCACGGTCGCCAATTCCAGACAGCTCCAGAATTTGTGGACTCTTGATTGCTCTGCGACAAGGGGATCAGCAACCGAATAGATACATATCATGGAAGCTGCTCACCCCGCAGAAACAAGAACCTCCTTGCTAGCTTTCACTGTTTTCTTCTGGTCGTCAAATAAAAACTCGACTCCCGTGGCGATCGCATCCGAGCCGGGACGCTCTTTGGAGAGTAACACGCGAGTAACGGTGGCAAGAGAGAGGATCGTGAGGTTCGAGGGCTGAGGAGATGGTACATAGTCCTGCATGCCTGGATGTCAGCATGAAGACAAACTAGATACCTCTCGCAACGTACGACACTGTATTTGCGTGCGTTGGTACGGGGATCGACGGTGGAGGTAACCATGAACGTGCCGATGCCCTGCCCGCCGGACTGCAAGCAATATGACATCACATCAGGTTGAAGAAGTGCATCGATTCCGTGAGGATACAAACCCCATCAGCGATGGTCTTGATACCTATCTTGTTGAGGGTCTACATTTTATACTTAGGTCATTTTAACATGGCCCGTCAATTAAGTGCCACACACGTCTTGGAGTGTCACATCCCATCCTGTGCTGCCGTTGGGAAATCCGACAGTAATAGGACCTAAATCGCACTCAAAAAGATGACAAGAGAAGAGCGAGAATGAACGGACCGCTTGTCCCGTAATATGCAGGGTCCGACGTCTGCCTTTCGGCCGTCACTTTAGCGTCAGGTGGAGGAATGAAGCTAGGTAGAGGTTCGTGATGAGAGGTACACAAATCAAGGGGGGACTGTCAGCGAGGTATAGGCGGAATGCTCGATAAAACCGCACTTGATGACTTTATTCGAGTACTTGAGGTAGTTGGCCCAGTTCCACCCGGGATTCCCGAGCTTCTCCCAGGCTTTCAAAAAAGGTGTATGAGAAACGTGTTAATATCCGAGGGCATTCAGCCCGTCCAACTTATCAGAAGCATACAAGTGGAAAAGCCGGACGGCGGACATAAATGTGCGCTCGCACAACTGACAGAGCGTGTCGCGAGAAACAAGGATGGCGACTTACCATCTATGTCAACAGCAGGAGGCCTGTTCCAGACATAGAAATTCAGCGCAGATGACCCTCCGAGGCCCTTGCCACTGCATCCGCGGCCCAAAAGGCGAAAGGCATAAGCGATTGCCATCAGCGACCATCACATCCGGATCGAACAATTGAGAGAACAAACCGGTGCCAGATGTAGGTCGTGTTGTCCGCGTGCGATTGCGGCGTCTGAGGACCGAAGTCAGTGGGTATATGTATATATTTTGCGGGGTCCGCACAGTTGTGAAGGCCCAGTCGTAGTCTGGATTGTCAAAGTTCTTAGCGTACATCGCCGGAAGTCCTAAGCACCAACGCAAGTCTCAGTAGAGGTGCTCCTGAAGTGGTTCAAGTTGATGCACGCACTCGTAGACGGCTCATCGCCGTGGTACTTCCCCGCCTCGAGAACGAGGACGGAGATAGCCGGGTCATCAGCTATGCGAGTTGCGAGAGCAAGGCCGGATGTCTAGAGAAATCCGTGAGTATCACGCCCAATTGCACTGTGAAGGACGAGGAACGCACGCCAGCGCCGATGACAACATAGTCAAAGGACTTGTCGTGGACGTCTGTAATGTCTGCGAGCTGAATTGGTGACATATCTAGTGATTCAACGTGGTCGGAAGCAATGAAGATAGAGGGAAAATGGAAGTGAGAAGGGTATAAATAAGTAGCGCCCCATGAGCAGCTCAGTGATGCAATGACCAGTCAACGAGTCATGGGTCGCTTCGGAGACTGTAAAAGAGTTCTTCGTTGAGACGACGGCGTCTAGGTCAAGTTATAGTTTCCGCTGTCGACCCTGCGCAGAAAACAGATGCTTCTGAGATGATGAAGCTAGAAGCTCGATGTTGACCTGGCGGTAGCCGTAGGCACAAGGCAGTGCTGCTCGAGCTGGGATAATCGAAGTGTAGTTGTGCACCTTGTCCGGGAACCGGACATGGGTCTGATGAGCTTCAGAGTTCATCATGCCAGCTGTGTGATAGTCTTCTGGAATTTGGAAGCAGACTGAGCGCGGCTGCGGTGATATATGATAGTGGATCGTGACCATGTGGCGTGGGAAACGTAGGTAAACACCCGCAAACATTAAAGGGTACTACTGCTAGTAGTACACTAGTTACTACTACGTAGTACGTACTTGCTAGTCTCCGTTGTCGACCTTGCGCGAAGACAATAGTTACGATCTTGGTGAACAAGTAACTCCACGGTCACTGACTGCAATATCATATGCATGGTGGCAGTACACCTCGGCCTCGCGGTCCTCGCCGAATGCATAGCCAGGCATAGCCTCAGGGCACGCTAGCATTCCCTGATGCCTCCGCCTCCGCATGACAGAAGGTCTCACTTGTTGCCTGGCGACGCGGGGACCTCTTTTAGATGTATCATATCGACGTACGTCCTCACATCTAGCACGCCATACTCACTGCCGGTTTCCTTTGCACATGGCGATGTCTGCCGTGGGCATGGTTGCATCCCGGGGGTGCTTAATGAACGTAGAGGAACAGTCATTGTCTCCTCAGGGTCTTTTGCGAAGCCCCTACTAGTGACACAGTGAGTTCTAACCGAATACGGCAACATCGCCTCCCCAATGTCTCATTGATCGTGCACGCGTTACCATGCCCGTGCATACTAATCACCGTAGGTCACTGGCGCGTTTCGCTGATTTATTGATGGAATTGGTGTCCAGAACCTGGACGTCACAACCGCTCCACTATAAAGAGTCTTGGTAAAGGACGAGAATTCCTCAGCCCTTGCTCACTTCGTTTATTCCACGGTACTGGTTGGTGAGTCTTCGCAACCCTCCACTTTTATGCGTATGTGCTTCTAACGTGCATGACGCCTTCGCAGCCTCAACGTTTTTGTTCGCCACGAGCCACTCCTTCGCACTCACACCCAACTACTATTTCAAGTTATTTTTTAACGTGTTCATAAAATGCACTCCACCACGACTCTCGCTGTTATCCTGCTCGCTGCCTCGGCCGCGTCCCCCGCCATCGCGGCTCCCGTGAAGTAAGATCCAGTCTTCCTATACGCACTCATCAGCCTCAGAGATCATCCACTCATTCAATGTTTGCAGTGTCAAGCAGGCCCGCGGGCTCGATGAGCTGATGGCGCGCGAGCCCAGCCTGATCGACATCCTGAAGCCCCTGGGCACTGGCCTGCTCGGCGGCGCTGCCATTCCGCTGTTGAACCACTTCCTCGGCGATAGCTCCTCCAGCGCGTCTTCTCGGTTCGAAGTCACCATTATCTTGGTGGATTGATACTGACACACGCGCACAGGCGCGATCTGGCCTCCATTGAGCAATCTTTCAAAGACTTTGTCGACAAGGTCACCGGCGCTGGCAAGGCGGCGCCGGGCCTCACGGGCATCATTGCAACCCGGGAGGACGATGAGCTCGTCGCGCGCAGCATCCTCGGCAGCCTGCTCGGTGCCACGGAGGACTCCCTCGGCACGGTCCTCAAGACCAGCGCCGCGGGTGGTCTTGCTTCCGGCGCGGTCGCCGCTGCGGGCGGTGCGCTCGAGCACTTGTTCGGCGACAAGGACTCGTCCTCCAAGTCAGTTGAACTAACTGTTTCCTTAGTTAATCGATACTGACATACACGCACAGGCGCGATCTGGCCTCCATTGAGCAATCTTTCAAGGATTTTGTTGACAAGGTCACCGGCGCTGGCAAGGCGGCGCCGGGCCTCACGGGCATCATTGCAACCCGGGAGTACGATGAGCTCGTCGCGCGCAGTATTCTTGGCAGCCTGCTCGGTGCCACGGAGGACTCCCTCGGCACGGTCCTCAAGACCAGCGCCGCGGGTGGTCTTGCTTCCGGCGCGGTCGCCGCTGCGGGCGGGGCGCTCGAGCACTTATTCGGCGACAAGGACTCGTCCTCCAAGTCAGTCGATGCCTTCTATCGTCGCTTCTATTTATTCATATTGGCTTCGCCAACGCAGGCGGGAGCTTGAGGAGCGCCTCAACTTGGGCCCCATTGAGAAGGGCCTCATCGGAACCGTGACCAGCCTCGGTGTCTCCGGCGCTGCGTCCGATCTCCTGGGCAAGCTCTTTGGCAACAGCGGCAGCTCTTCCCGACGTGAGCTTGAGGAGCGCCTCAACTTGGGCCCCATCGAGAAGGGCCTCATCGGGACCGTGACCAGCCTCGGTGTCTCCGGTGCTGCGTCCGACCTCCTGGGCAAGCTTTTCGGCAACAGCGACAGCTCTTCGCGTCGTGATCTCACGTATGTGCTGCAATTCTGGCTCCCGTCTCACGCGCTGACGCTCTCCCGCAGTCCTGAGCAGGCGCTGGCTGCGATCCTCCTGTCCGGCCGCTCATTCGACGAGCTTGATTAGTGCATATCATGACACATGACACATTCACGACCTGCATATTTCTTGTTAGTAACTTGGGTGTCGAGTGTAGTGTTTCCTGTTGTAGTTCGTTGGCAGCGGAAATCACAAAGAGTGTTTTAGGGCCACATATCCAGGCGACGAGTGAGCATGCTCAACGCGCCGACTCCGATGGTGAGGCAGCGAAGCTCTACGATTCGAAGTAACACGGTAATATAAGACTCCACACGGTAGTTCTGAACCCTGCGCACATCATTCAAACCCACACGACAGCCCGTGGTACACCCGGCGTCGTTGCAGACCCACGTAAACCATGCCGTCTACCCCTCGAAACCAGAACTAGACGAATTCCTGTCCTCAGTTGTGCCACCTTCATCTTCATCCCACTCGACGGACGGGACCAGCTTCTCGAGTTCCTTGATCCACTGCTTCGAAACGATGCATTCCGATATATGCACCTCTGCTAAACCCATGGCATGCGCTTTTCGCACAGCAAGCGTCTCGAGCAGTATATTGCACAGCGGCACAGAATCTTCGAGATCGTCGGGCGCGTTCGTCAAGTATTTGTCTTCAGTTTCATTAAGATCAATTCTTCGTAGTTCGAGAGAGCGAAGTCCTGGAAACAACACTTTGCGCTGCTTGGTGGACGACTTGCCGGTCGATGATGAAGCCCGGTCGCGCTTGGAAACACCCGGCGCAATGACCTCCAGCATATCCTTCACGGCATCCCATTCCATGTCTGCTATCCACAGGGTTTCGACATTGATGAATATCTTGAAGAGAGACCTCCACCGGTGCCGCATCCGATAATCGCTGAATTTCTCGACGAAGAGCACGGTGATCTGTTGAAGGGGTGGCAGAGCACGGCATATATCGCGGAACATAAAGGAGAAATAGGAAGAGGCGTCCTGTTCATCGTAGAGCCAATTGAGCTCGATGAATAATTCACTACCATCGTAGTCGCTGCCAATCATCTTTTGCACGGTCTCAGCAGGCACCCGGCTTGTGTACGCGGCCACTTTGATGCCGAGTATGAATTCTTCGAAATGCCAGAACTCAGTGACGTCGACCAATGCGAGAGTGATGATGGGATCGGAATTGGCAAAGTGGTTTTTGAGAAGGGGAAGGAGCGCACGACAGTCGGCTGCAGTGGTTGTCTCGGTAGGAATGGATTTGAAGCGCATCACGGTATCGTCCGATATGTTCACATTGCCGAAGAAGGCGACTATGTCTTCGATCGGTCCCTCCACTTCGATGTTCTCCAAGTCCGACAGGATTGCGATAGTATTGGCGCTTCGTTCCAAGTCAGCTGGTCTGGAAGGAAGGCAGTTCACGATGCGAAGTGATTGCAGAGTCGGCGTTCGACGCAGGAAATCCATGAAGTGAGTGTACTGGAGGTGTGGATCAGGATGTTGGGTAATATATGCAGGGTAAGTTGCGACGGGATCGGTCGTGGTGATTTCGAGGTGCGTAAGAAGTCCTGAGGGTACGATCGACCAGGTCACGATTGAGTCATGAATGAAGAGGCGGCGCAGGCTGGGTTTCGACTCTGCGTCAATGGCACCCGGTGGAACGCAGGGTGCCTCGTGTTCCCCCATGCCGTGAAGTCTGAGAGTAAGCTGTTCCAGGATGGGGGCATGTTCCGAGAGCATGGGAAGGATGGCGGCCATTGCCCGCAGGCTGTGACTTTCCAAGGTTAATTGCCGTGTGCGTCGAAGGTTCGAGGGCGCGACTAGATTTTCCACACTTGCTCGGCTCTCAAACGTTGCGTCCACCTCGATGGTGGCGTTTTTAGAGCGCACCAGCATCATGTCTCGCCATTGGCGCCCAATGCTGAGGCTTATTGTTCCCCACAGACTGGCGGTGTCGAGCGCGATCTGTCGCCAGTGTCTACAGACGTGCGTTGTCATGACAATCCACCCGAGGTAGGGGCCATTATTGGGCCGCCAGCTCGGGGGTTCGCTGATCGCCAGCAGGGAGAAGATGTGAGAAAGGACCTCTGGAGGCAAGACAGCAACGGGAGCCAGCGCATTCCGGCGTGTTCGCATGGCCTGAATAGCTTTCAGCGCAGCATTGATCTCGATGTCCACGGTTGAGAAAGCTTGATCTGCGTGCCGGTGACGATTGCCGAATTTGCGAAGGGACACATCAACGCTGTCGAGATGGCCCAGACGCGCCCGTGCGGTTGACTCCCAAAACGCTTTCGCCCTGAAAAAGGCGTTAGTTATGTACCGCAAAACTAAAAAGAATGTAGCACTGACTCTGAATTTTGAGCCTCCATGTCGTCGCAGAGAGAGGCTCGTTCGGATTGGGATTCTGAAACCGCTCCTCGGCGGCCCGCCGGCCCGAAGCCAGGCTCGCGGAAACGAAACAAGCAAAGGGGAAGCATGCGGTAAATTGAGGAGAAAATATGAGAAGATACACTTGAGTCCGAGTATGTAGTCTACACAGAGCAATATTCAAAGATGTGGTATTACAGGATACGACTATATAATAAATTACCAGAAGGCACACCTAGATCATGGCGGTCAGTATGTCAGAAAGAGAGAGAACAGAAAGAGAGCTCACCACCCAGAGAAGCACTGGCACAGATTTTCCAAAGACGTCGCCTGCAGGATGAGCTTGTCTACCTGCGCAGGCACAGGCAGCGTGATGTCCGGATTGAAATCGCGACCTGGCCAACGCGTTCAGTCAATCGTTGAATGGACGACATTGTCCACGCACCTGTAAGCTTGTGCTGTACGCGGCTGTATACCGCCAACGCTCGCTCGTTCCGAATTTCTTGTGCCTCTGCAAACGGCATTACTTAGAGGCCAAAAGGGTACATGCATGACGCTTACCATTTAGGATATCATTTTCGTCGGCTTTGAGCTTGCGAGTGGGTCCCTGCGGATACGCAGTCACCCTTGCTAACTCTGCGGCGCGAACCGAATCGGACCCTGCTCAATTCGTTAGATGTATACCAATGATCAGCAGGAATATCCATACCGCCTAAACGACGAGTATCTGCTTCCGTCGGCATCAACCTCCAATTGATGAGAGGATCATAGACGAAAGCCTCCAACACCGCCATCAGAGACTCTTTGTTGTCACGCAACACTTGCATCGTAATTTCGCAAGTATTCCGGAAGCTTCCCTCAATACCGCTGACCTGTAGACAATCGACCTCAGAGCTGTATATATAGAATGCAATCGTCTGACGCACCTCCATCGCATGTGTTAGCATGCGTGTAAGCCGGAAAGGTATCTTCTCCGGGAACTTCTCACGGTGCATGGCGATTTCGAAGCAGTCACCGAAGTCAATGTGGACGACTTTCCCAGTTTTGCGCTCAAGCATGAGATTTGATGGATGACGATCGCCCAGGCCCAATATGTGTCCGACCATGCTGTTGACAGCGAGAGAGCGTGTGTAGGTTGCGCGTCGCTCCAACCAATGCTCAGAGTTGACGCTCTTCAACCAAAGAACGCGGTAAAGATCTTGCCCGGTCGTATTTTCAAGAGCGTATTCGAAAACTTCGATCTTTTGGAGAAGCATCAAGCTTTCGTAGTCGGGTGCCATCTTGAACGACATGCGTCAACAATGGGTCTTCGCGTATTCAAAAGTCACTGACCTGCAGCATAAGGCGGTATTCGATGTTGAGCAAGACCTTGCGAGACTCTCGGTAGTCGCGGACGAGAACATGAAGTGTGTCGCTATCGTGAACCCAGCCGAGCAAACCTGCATGGGGACCTAATGGGATGACAGCGTATCGTTGAATGTGTAGACGACGCTTAAAGCTGTTCGTGTCCACGGAAAGGAGGGTGTTGACAAGACTGAACAGTTGCATGACGCGCTCGTCCTGACGGAGATCCTCATGGCCTGCGCAACGTCAGCAATGTCGAACGAGGCTTCAATCCAACAGATCATACCTTTCAAGACGTATTGATAGTCTTTACCATCGCTGCCCTTCAGGGACAAACGTCGTGGCCTTTGTTTGGACGCAATGACAGTCAATTTCGTCGCGAAGCTCTGGATGGTCACCACCTCCTTGCCACTTTGGTAGGTGCCTGCGCATTTGATTAGACGCAGTAAATGTGGCAATGATCTGGGGGAAAATTACCTGGGACAGCGAGGCCGAGATTCCGCGCCTTCAGCAGCTCAGGCGACACATATTGCAAGTCTAGTGTCGTCAGCTGCGGCAGCTGCTTCTCCACCTTCTTGAAAACCTATAGCACAGCGGTTTCGTAAACCAGGGACGCCAATGCCCGGGACGAATTCTCTTACGGCAAAGTAAATGTCCCAGGCATTGTCGAGGTCTTTGATGTCTCCGTACTTTTGGTACCGGCGGCATGCCTCTCTTGCTTCATGTAGCTCTCTGCCGAAGACTTGAGCGAACGATGTCTCCCGTGCCGTCGTTGGTCCCTTGAAGAATTTGTTAGTCCAGCACAAAATAAATTAATAGCGAGCGCTTACAGCTTCCAGCATGTCGTGAAGGGGCTCTAGAGTGGCGATCATGCCTTCGGGATTATGCTCTGTGTAATATTGCCGCGACGCCTCTTCCAATCGCTCGTGCCAGAGCTCGTGCCACAGAATTGCGACTCGGATTAGCTCTTGACTAACGACGAGTGCCTGCCCAATTCCTTGAGTGAAACGGCGGATGTCATGTATTAGAAGGGTATACCTGTTCTACTATTACGGCGCTGTGCTCCTTCATGCGATCCATGATAGCAAGCGCAGCGTTCTTGCGTGTCGCACTGGAGGACTTTGAGGCCACCGTGAGGGCGTATATCAGAGCTTGCGGGTGATGCTTTCCGACGTCGGTCAGGAGGTTCGTGATGTTGCGCCGAATGTTAGCGATGGGAGTCTGAATGCGAGCGATGATCTATGGACAGTTTGTCAGCGAATGAAGGGAAGAGGCACGCGAGGACGAACCTGCGGGATCACTTCCAGCCAAGTGTCGACTTCTACGCTCCCAAACCCATTGGCCATCGTATGGCTTACTTCATCATGTGCGCCGAACTTGAACCAAAGTGTGAGCAGCCTGAGCGTGTCTTGGAAGGCGTTCTCGTTGCGTAGTGATATCGACCGGAAGAATCCTGAATGCGATTTCTATCAGTTTGAGTAATCAAGCAGGCCACGCAATGAGTTACCTTGTACCGCCGGGACAATATGTGGGACGAGGATGGTGCCCATGAGATCATTGGTCTTGAGGTCAGCCGTAGTCATCAGATGATTGACAACCTCGAAATTCGCCAGGGCCCAAGTGTGCCAAGCCTTGTACCAATTCGGGTCGTAGTGTGTTGCAAGCAGGAACGAATGCAGGATATCCTTGACATTCCTCTGGAAAGACGTGAGACGCGCGGAAGGCAGAAGCCTTCGTAAAAGCTTACGGTGCTCCAGTCGTCTTTGAGTTCCATCTGCCATTCACCCAGCTTGAAATAGCATCGGGCCAAGAGCCGTGATAGCTCGTCCAGCTTGTGTCTCGACACGCCAGGACGAACTCCCCGCTCAGTAGTTTCCGACTGCAAGTCTCTTGACAAGCTCGCAGCAAACTGGCGGAGGAAATTCAAGCTCTCGTCCTTGGCTCCCGAAGCCCACATATACTTGAGTTGGGCATAAACGACATTAGGAGGTGCCTTCGTGTGCTGTAAAATCGCCGTCAGAATCGAGCGATGCTGCCGATGCAATCTCAATATTTACCCTCTCCTGTAGCAGCAAGGAGTTGATCGTCTTCTCGGCAAGGAGCATCCTGTCGTTCTTCCTACAGAGGTTCGCAAACTTGATCCACATGACTGGATCGTCTTCTGGGCTGAGAACCAATGTTCGCACTTGCAGAACCCGCTGCCAGACTTCCACGTCCGGCTGACATCCCTGCAGCCTGCGACAATCGTCAGTGTAAGTAGGGTGGAGCATCGCTACCTGTACGCATACCTCTTCATCCAGGTCTTCTTGACAGCCTGCTGACGCTCGGGCTGGTCAGCGTATTGCTTGAACGCGATGATCTCCTCGAGTTCGGACAGCATTTGCGCTCGCACCATAGTACTGCGAGATGCGAATCGTCAGAAGAGACTGCGAAGCAAGAACTAAGCCAGCTTACTTGTAAGAGCGACCGTAACTCTCGCCAATGAGAGAAGTCAGTTCAAGGTCGATGAGGTCCCGAGCCTTTGTAATGTGCGTGAGGGCCTTGGGGAACTGGTTTTGGTGAACAGACAGAATCGCTCGATAGAACGCCCGATCCGGCGAGTCTGACTTCATTGTGGCGATGTAGTCCTCCATCGAGTCCCAGTCATTCAGCGACCACGCCGCCGCCGCCGCCATCGGCGCGATCTCGCGGCGGTCCTCGTGATTGGCGTTCGACCAGTTCTCTTCGACCTGCGCGGCTAATTGGTCCCACTCGCCCAACGCATGCAAGCACTTCATGCGACCAATGGCGACCTCCGGTGAATCGGGATCTTCTTGCGCTTTCCGCTCGTATGTTTTGAGCGCTTCCTGCCACCGACCCAGTCGCTCGTACCATTCCTCGTGCTTGCTCACATCGTATTGCTCGCGGGCGATCAGCAGCGTGCCCCAAGCGGCGTCGTGCTGCTGGAGGCGTGTGTTGATATTGATAAGCGCCTCGATGATCGGGGCGGACATCTCGCCAAAGAACTCGAGTTCCTTGTAGTGTAGAGCCTTCGCGTATGCGTGATACTTTAGTGCGTACTCGCCGAGGGTACTGTTCTCGATTGGAAGCCGCTGGTCTTCATGCTCCATGAACTCGCAGAGGTTGAGTAGACGGTGGATCAAATCTGGCGGTGCGGTCGATGACGTGATAGCGAAGTCTATTGCGCGCACGAGGTCCTCCTGCAGTCGGAGAGTATGAGACAACCCTTGCATAGAACACACGCGACAAGAAGCGTACCTGATACTGTTCGTACAGATCGCGCCAGCATGATATGAAGGCGGCATTGAAAAGCTCTTTAGCGAGTGGATGGTGAATGTCCACGAGGCTCATGCACGCGCGCAGGGCATGCGACGGTGACTCCTTCATGAACTCCACCGACAGTCTGTGCATCCACTCGTTCCAGTCTTCCCGCGTCGAGACCATCGACGTGTCCCAAGCTTGTTTGAGATGCTGCTGATTGACCGTCATCTTCGCGGCCTCCGCTGGAGCCGAAAATTCAGGCGCCTTGTTGCTCTCGCTCATGCTAAACAAATTCATAAGCAACGTGAAGACCAAGGCTGGGAAGAGATACACATACATCAATTCCAATGTGCCCAATTCTTGCGGGAGGCGCTCTCCATTGAGTAGTTTCGAGATGAGATTCTCGTACTTCGGATGAGGAATGCGGTTGCGGAGCAACACCTAAGGAAAATTCAGCACAAGTTGAGTAGCGCCGTCAGGAGACATACCTTGTTGATCGTGGGCACGAAGATCGCGAAATCGGATCCCAACTGGATGACCAACGAGCACAATGTGTCCAGAACGGCCATGCGGAGCTCGTTGTTCGACGTGCCCAAGACGCGCACCAGAGGATGGATAATCCTAGATGCATGGTCCGAGAAGTTCACCCTCCCCGAGAGCCCGTCGATCGTGACGATCGCCCTCTTGCGCAGAGTCGTCGATGCATCCGGCCGCTCGTACGTCTTCACGATGATCGGGATAACCAGATGTAGGTACTCCTCGATGTTCGAACCGAACGTGAGGAACGCGTCGAATACCTTGATCTGGGTATTCGAACGCTTGTCGTTGAGCTCGCCATCAAATACTTTCAGGATGAGCGGGAGGATCGTGGGAAGGAAAGGCTTAAACTCCGCGTCGAGCGCCTTGCCGAGGGCCTCTATCAGCGACACGAGAGGGAGCTGGAGTGATGCGTTTTCCCAGAGCTCCGTGATGAGACTGAAAATCTCGGGCATGTAGTTGCGGACGTGCTGCTTGATGATGCCCACGAGGATGGCCAACTGCTGCAGGTGGAACTCCTGCAACCGTGCAGGTGATCCGCGTGTCACAGCAGCAAAGGCCGGGATAATCTGCAACGCGTCAACTTCAGACATGGAGAATAATCGAAACAGCAAATGGGTACCTGTGGCAAGAAAGTGACACACTTCAAACCCTGGGTCTTGAAGATCGACATGATTGCTTCAATGACGGTGTGATGATGGCTGCTGAGCGATTGATCCTTGAGGATGCTCAGTAGTGCGTTGATAACCACAGTTTGGTAGTAGTCGTCCGAAGCAGAGGAGGTCGTATGCGTGAGATTGATTGCGTTCGCAGACGGTGTTGCAGTCTCGTTCGGCGCCGAGCCTTCGTCTGGCTTCGTCTGCCAAAGGAAGAGTCGTGAGCACCTGCCGCGCACAACAGTAGAAAAGCCCTACCTTGCGCCTGTACGGGTCCAAAGCGCCGATAATCCCAAGGACCTTGATCACGTCCCTGCGCACCGCCTGATTCGTTTCTGTCTTCAAAATCCGCCCCAGGATCGGGAGCAGCTGCGGGTAATCCAATAACGGCTGAATCACGTAGCCTGTGCTTGAGCACACCTGTCCTAGCGTGCGCAGTGCGGCATCGCGCTTGCCGATGGACGGGTCCGACAGCTTCGCGATGACGATCTCCATGAGCTCAGGCACGTGCGGCTGAACATCCTCGGCACCGACGACGGCGAGCTCGCCGAGGCACATAAGCACGTTCGCTGCGACGACAGCGTTGGCGTCATTCGCTTTGAGGAGTAGCACGCGTAGCATAGGCAGTGCGTAGGGCTTGATGAGACGTTGCGTCGCGCTCACGAGCAGAGTCAGAAGCCGTGTGCACTCTTCACGGCCCCGCCTAAGGCACTCTTCAGCATGGATGTCGCGGAGAAACGGAGGGCACTTACATGACGGTGGAATACTCGAGCTCCGTGAGGAGTTGAATGAGCGCTTTCCTAAGTGATGGCATGACATATGCCGGATTGTGCATTGCGAGGCGTCCAATCAGCGCCACAGCAGTCTCGCGGTTCTCAAACACCTCGTCATTGAGCGCAATAAAGAGTGAGCGGACGTTCTCGGCCTGCGCTAGGTGCTTGTCGAATTGTTCGTGCAGGTTGGATAGGACGGCCTGCCGGATGCTAGGCTCTGCATGTAAGACATCAGCTCGCTCCACATAGTTGTTGGCATAAAATACTTACCTGGATCGGCTATGCCGACTGTCAAGAGTTTGTCTAGAACATCGCTGATTATCTCAATGGAGTGGTTGCTTCCTTGATAGCATATAGAGTCCCGCGAGAACACTCTGCAACAGGTCAGGGCTGCCGCGCGGCGGACCTCTGCATGATCCTCTTCGAGATACTCCAAGGCACAGTTCCGTACGAATTCGTTCAGGACGTGGCCTGAGAGGCTCGATCAGTGTTGACCCAGACACTTTTAGGGTAGCATACCTGTGAAGTCGAAGGACCCGAGAGTGTTTAGAGCAAGGGTGATTAGCTCAGGGCTCTTCGACGTGGCTCCACCCTGCAAACACAGGTCAAGACGACGGGCACATGCAGTGTGAAAATGGCGCCTACAGTTGATGTATTCATGTCTCTGGACATGCTCGACATGTTATCTCGTACAAGAGACGGGGGAGCGCCAAGAGGTTTGTATGGCTGGCCGCTGAGAATAACAGACAAAAGGTCGAGTAATCGGTCTTCATCGCCGGCCGGTGTGAGGACAGGTACAAACTGAACGAAATACGGGCACATTTACCTTGTATCGTCTTCAGCAATGGTGGAATATGCTTCGCAATAGCCACCAAGGCTTGCCTTAGCGGCTCGCTCAAGCCGCAGGCGAACATAAGGTCTAGTTGATCATGGAGAAGTTTGGTCAAGTTGGGACCGACAGCCGACGCCAACATTCCGACGCATTGAAACATGGGCTCCTCAGAGGGTGCCTTCTTCCTGATGGGATGTGAGTCATGGCCGCCATTCGGGGAAAGATACCCACCCTCTGTTCTGCAATCCCAACTTGATTTGCACCATGATGGAATCGAGGAAGGGCTTCATGTCGCTGCCGACGGCGGTGGCGACGTGACCAATAGCAATGAACGCTTTAAGTCTCATGAGTAATGTATACTGTAGATGCGCTAAATGCACTGACCAAATGACCGCTCGCTGGACTTGTCGAGGTGCATCAGGAGATGGCCCATGGCCTTGTGCAAGAAGTGCTCGGAGAAAGTCTGCGTATCGTATACCGCAAGCGTCGGGATGAGAGTTATCACCATCTTCCGGACAAGGGCATCCCTAGATGTCCTGAACTTGAGTATCTGTTCGGCAGTCTCGATGAAGTTCTCCTTCATGAACTGATGGGGTATTAGATTGAGCTTAAAAAGGAAGACGCAGCTCACCATGCCCCCGTGCAGGAGAAGTTCCCTGTAGGTCAGAAGTGATCCGTGAATCACCTCGGGCTGCGACATCTTAATGCCTTGTTGGGCGTCCTTGAGGATTTTGTACAGATGATTGCTCGGAGTCTGCCTCTCGCGAGCAGATATGATTTCGAGACATGCAGCAAGCAGCTCAGCAGCACCCTCGCGCACAATAAGACGGGCATCGCGCAATGGGACTAGAATCTTGTCGAACACAAGATCGATGTGCGGGTAGAAGTACGTGGCGCTGTTCCGAGCTAGCTCCTTGAGAATGAGCACTCCAGCGTAGCGGCCAGGCTCCTGCTTGTCGCCTTGCAGGAGTCCAATGGCTGCAGGGACTTCAAAGTCCATGAAACGGTCGCCAAATGCAGGGCCACCGATTTCGGCAATCTGGCCGAGGGTCTTCGAGGCCGCGAGCATGACATTGATGTCGCCATTGGGCAGCAAGGCCTTGACGTAGTTGTAGAAGCGAAATAGGTTATGTTTCGACTCGACAGTCTCCTCGCCGTCCACGTCCAGGAGGTGGTCTGATGAAATCGGTAAGGCGCCGAAGTGGGGGTGCTGAAGGACGCGCACCTATGGCCAGTATCCCCCCAAGCTTCTCATGATTATTTGGACTGTGAACGAGATCAAAGAGTCGCTGGATGATGCTGTCGTCCCAGAGCTTCGCAGCTGCGTCTGACGACATTTCGACGACCTTCGTCGAGACCTGCACGGATATGTTAATTCACCAGCACCTCAGACAAGAACGACACTTGCATAACGACGAAGCTCCACTGCAGACTGAAGGCGTGCTTCGGGGCTCTTGCTCTTGAGGCCCTGGAAGATCGTGTTGAGGGCCTCGGACTGCGTCGAGGTGAGCGTCGAGGCCATGGTCCGCTGCAGGGATGTGAGAAGCGCTGGGCGAGTCCGACGCGCTTATCTGCTGATGACTGTGCCGTAGGCGGCGCTCGGAGACCCGCCTGGCAGCGTAGACGAATGTAGGGAGGAGGCGGAGGAGATGTTGTGCGCAATGCACTAAAGAGTAGATGTCGAGGTGCGACTGCAGATGAGGCCGAAGTAGCATCCGGTCACGTGGCAGTGCGCCGGGCGTGTGAGGAAATGTTTGCGGTCGTCGTCCGCTCTTGCTTTCGGCGTCGGCGCCTCATCATACCGTGTCCTAGCACTGGCCGTAGATCCTGACATCCGGGCAGCGACGGCCTGCGAGACGTTCGCGACGCGCCGGTCACCCAGCGGTCCACTTCCAACCACAGAGACGACCTTACAGTAACACAACTCGCGCCATCTCGCATCGCCCATCACCTTTTCGCAAATTTTCCCCCTCGGATACCCAGCCCTGCTCGCTCTCTGTACTCTATCCAACCACTTATTGCTATACCAACTAGCCTCCCGCTCGACTGGACGATACCAGAGCTACTCACCGCGTCGCGCTCGTCGTAGTGCGCCGCTTCATAAGTGAGTTACTCCCTCCGCTCATACACCGCTCCCTCGTGTCAGAATGGCTTCCATCTGTTGTGGTTGTGCACGCTTCTCTGCTGCGAAAGTATTCTGACGTCTGCTGCAGTTCGGTCTAGCATTCGGGGTATTCATTGATAGATACCATTTCCTGATTGCTTCACCAGTTGAGTGCCATTCCTTCTTATTAACTATGATGATCTCCGTCGACATTTGCACGTCAGTCGGAGCGGCTTCTTCGGAAGTCGTAGAAGACGCAACATTCGCCTTTCCTGATCATTGTCTTCACCTACGTTCCTCATGCACGCTGTCTAACCGCTTTGCACAGTTCTGCTCGCAATATAATATCGATCACATATCCCGGTGCGTATCTGCCACACATTCATTTTGCCGATATTCACCTCGCACTTAGTCTATGGTACAGTCCGCAATGGCATCCGGTAACATCAACGGCGAACCTTCCTCTTCTCGACCCGCGGCTACAAACGGCACGTCTGGAGCCAAATCCGGCGGACTTATCCCTACGAATAGTGTGACCACGAAGGATGGCGTTGTGAAGGCGCGCATCGACCCAACGCTGAGCGTCTCCGACGTCATTAAACAACTCTGCGTGAACTTAAACATAAAAGAACCTTCGTCGAACTTTGCGCTTCGAGACGAGACAGATGAGCTTGTGACAAATGACAACCTGCGGAAGATGATCAAGACGAAGGCCAAGCTGAAGTACGCTATTGCCGTACTTTGTCCAAGCCCCGGGCTGGTGCTGAACAGCTTTGCGTTCAGGCTTGTTAACTCCCCTGCTATCGAAGCCATGGAGATCTCGGAGAAGCTCCTTCAACGTGACGAGAAGACGTTTCGTCTGA